>CM067539.1:38727500-40175000 GCA_034509755.1 Anisodus tanguticus
TGTATAGAAAGTTGGTGTTAGATAGTTCAACTTTTCATTTAAGAGAGACGTAATTGCCCTAAGTTTGATCCATGTCTATAGCTTAGAAAAGATAGTATACGATCGTAGAACAGGGGCGGATGATAAGAGAAGTTAGAAATAATCTTACGCTTCACTTTAGTATTCAGGATAGAACTAGAGAACATGATGCTAGCATGTGGTTAGTAGAGAATAATAAGTATGTTCTGAGTAGATATAGTGAATTAGCAATTTTGGCAGAGCTAGTAGATGTATGATTTGATTTCCTTAGTTAGGTTAACACTGGTGAGTGAGTAGCAGTTTGAATTCACCGAATGCGTGTTAGAATCCAAAGATTTTAAGATAAACATGAAGTACAGTGACAGTGGGAGAAGGAAATCAGCCAGACAGTAAGAGAGCAAACTACAGAAGCACAGTTTTTAGAGTTATCAAAAATGAGGTTTTCCCCTAAGACTAGCAGTATGAGCGAAGTTAAGTCATTAAGACAGAATATGCCAGTAATTCAGTTCATGTAAGTAATTTAGTTCCCCGTTCATGTAAGTAATTCAATTTTCCCTAGTAAGGAAGATCACTCAGAAGTGAGTCGAAAGATAAGCCATCAGTGACATAAAGTGCAAAGAATTGTTGACGTTAAGGAAAGTTGGTTGGATCCCAACGAGAGAGAATGATCTCTAAATATAAGATCTTAACATTTGGTCCAAGAGAGATGTGTAAATTATCAATGAGTGTAGTTGAATATTTGAAAACCCAAAGGATTAACATGAGATATGAAGAGCCTTAGTTTAATAATAAGGGCGTTATGAGATTGTCTCCATAAGGAATGTGCCTCAGAAACACGAAGTAAGTATAATGATCATCGATTGACTTATGTCAAGATATGTTATTATCAATTAAGTGGTCACTGAAAAGCTATAAGATCATGCCTAGTTATGTGTCACAATAGTAGTGCCATCGCACGAGACTCTATTCTTTAGGGTGCTGGTCAAAGACTTAGCGCACATAAGTACTATGATTATTTAGGAAGTATCTTAGAAAAAAAATTAAGTATGGGTAGTTTAGCTCATATTGAGGCAGATAATAGAATCATGATGAAAGAAGTTCATTGTTTTGCAAACCTAGGAGTTCAACTTTTAGACCCCGGAGATGGTAGAATGGTAGTGCAGAACAGAGCCAAATCCTCCTTAGTAGTTTAGAAAAAGAGGAAAACAGTTTCACGACCCTATTTAGTGCAGTTAAAAGAAGGGATTCACAGACATAAATCCATGGCTTTTGAACAAGGGGGAGAAGATGGTACTCCAAGATACCAAGGAAAATTTTACATCTCAGATGTAGATAGATGCAGAGAGAGAAGTAAGGTTGAGGCGCACAATTTCAGATATTCTATCTATCCAAGCTCCACGAAAATGTATCATGACCTCGAGAGGGTTTATTGGTGGAATGAAATAGAGAATAATGTAGCCAATTTCGTGGCTAAGTTTCCAAATTAGTAGCAAACGAAAATGATTCAGTAGAAGATTATGCTAAATGTCCTAAATGTCCCATAGCCCCTCGAAGATAAGTGTGTATGTCTCCGCAAGACTCTACTAGACATTGCTCTTGTATTTAAGACTGTTTAATCTAGGACTCTGATACCAACTTGATCACGATTCCTTTTCAGGAGTCGTGGTGGCACCTACATAATCCCCCCGATAGGCGAACCACTTCCCAAAATCTTTCGCAAAGTATGATATAAGTAAAGCGGAAGAATACGAATATTAAAGTTTCTGTCTCATAAAATACCACAGAAGAAAATGATAGTATGAAGCATACAAAAACACCCCCAAGAGATCTAGTCTGGGCATATAAGAGCATTAATCAAAACAACATAAGTCTGAGTAAACGGGCATGCAGGACAAAACCGAATACATAGTCTAAATATGTCTCTCCAATATAAACAAAAGACAATAAGTAGAGATAGAATATCCAAGGGCATGCTGGAAGTAGCATCATCACCCTGTATACTAAGGATCACAACTCTGACTCAGCCACATGGTTCCTACGGAGGTGGAAGGTACTGAATCTGACTGGGACCCCCAATCATGCCCAATACCACTCAATATTTATAACTAATTACGTACTTCTATTGGAGTCTCGAAAAACTAAACTATAGCCTACCTCAAAGTCGAGCAAGTGCGCTACAAAATCAATTATCGATGATAGCCTTGTCCTTTCTTTACGCCTCGTAATAATCAAAGTCTATTCACGCATATTACATCGTTAATATAAAGCTAACACAATAAAAATAAGACTTTAAATACCCATCCTGGACCCACGCTACCAAGACTCGAACTTTATCACACAAAAACTATTATTACATACTAGGTAGTCATATCCTAGAGTTAATTGAAAATATATTAACATTTCATACCTTAATTGAACAATAATCAAAGAGCCCCAATTGAAACCCTAGAAATTTTCCCCAATTGAAAACATGCTTCTACAATCAAATTAAGACTTATAACATGATAATCTAACATAATGCAATCCTAATTCATGATATTAACACTATTTGATCCATAAATCTCCTTTAAAATAACTCATATAGCTCTCTTAGTCTCACAACATGCATAACTCATCTTCCCCAACTCAAATAATATGCTAAATCACTATTAATAATCTTAGAATCATAAACTTAAAATAAATAATGAAGGAAACTCTTACCCAAGGGTTGAAATTGCTCTTAAGGCTCTGGTTATACTCCCAAACAATGCTGGTATCGAGATGGACTATTTTGAAAAAGAAAATTCTGACCTAAATTTTTTTTTATAGGACACCTAAACAATGTTTCGCCCCAACAGAATAGACTCCACCAGAGCAGACCTGTTGCGGCATAAAAGCATTCAATGGAGCGGAGGTCACTTGACTCTTCATACCTCGCCGCGGCAGACACGACCCCGCTGCAACGAAAACTAGCCATCACCCAGATTTCGCTTCGGTGAGCCAGCATCTCTCCGCGGCAGACCCGTTGAAACGAACGCTGATGCAGCCACGGCGGACACCAGATATCAGCAAATGGAAAATAAGCCAACACCTCCATCCAACACCCAAAACACTCTCGGAACCACTTGGACACAAATCAGACATGCTCGTCTATGGTAAACATTGCTACGAACTCGCTTGTACCCTCGAATTTCACATATAACTAAGCTAAGACATACTTTACTGAAGAATCGTCTAAGACAAACCAAAAATCCAAACTTTACAAATAAGGCCATAAAATATATCTGATTTCTTGGAGAAGTGAATCAATGACTCGACTAAATCATAAATGACCCTCTGGATCTACCGGAAGTGACAGAACCCGGAACGAACTCATCTAGCCAAAAGTCAACTTTGAGTCAAACTAACCAACTCTAAGTTTCTAGACTTGAGATTTTTCATCTAAAACTCATAAAATGAACCTTGTAATTCATGCCACCCATCCCCACACATCACAAAACCCACACAGAGATCACGAAAAGGATAAAATAGACAAATAACGGTCTTTAGCTAAAAATGACTGGACGGATCGTTACAAAAGAATTACCACCCCTTTTAATGAATGCATAAAAATTATAATGGGGTATAAAAAACTACCGCCACTTGACATAAATGGTTAAACATTAAAAAAGGAGCGGTATAAACAATTACGTTAGCAAAGTTAAAGAATTATGTTAGTAAAATATAATGTTAGCGTATGATAAAGTAATACTAGTGTTAATATTAGCATACAATAAAGTAATGTTAGTATATGATAAAGTGACGTTAGTGTAAGCAACATTAATACAGATTTAGTATAACAATGTTAGCATAATAAACCGAAACAGTAATTTATTTTCGGGTTCTTTTCGAGTATGTCTTCAAGAAATATCTCCGGATACTTGTGTAGATACTTAGTAAAAGTCTTAGCAAATGAATAAATAACCATCGACTGAAATTAAAAAATAATAAATAAGCTAAAAAATAAAAACTCGCCTTTTAAATAGGGGAATCCTTGAAAATCAGACGGAGATTCTTCATCAGATAGCATTTGTCAATACCAATAAACCAGCAAAAAATGAAAAGTGTCAAAAATAGTCCAAAAAATAATTTCGCACCAGCAGTAACATTGACGAACAAAGTAGAACAACAAGCGAACAATAAATCACAAGTCATCGGAAAAATATGTTGGAAATTTACTAAAAGTGGAATTAAGTATATCCCATTAATTTATGACTCGAAAAATTGGGACCCGCACGTCAGAAATGTCATTTCCACACACGTGCACACGTAGTGCCAAGTATCGCAAATTTCATTAGTAAAAGAGATATTGGTACGTATGTAATTCGTTTGAGACATAGAATTATGGACGGTTATTGGCCAAATGACAATGTATTCCACGTTGGTAAAAGAAGGAAGAAGTGTAAGATGAAACGAGTCAGAAATCGCCGCGGAGCCGTGAAGGACTGTGGCGCCACACTGTCGGAGTCGCGGCGCAAATTGGTTGGTCATTCACTGGAGCCGCGTCGCTACTTCACAGGGCCGCGATGCTTCGGAGGCAGAATGCTGCGACGGGAAGTTGGAAAAATCTGACATTTGGGCTGGTTTTGGAGCATTGATTCTCCATTACTTGTCACATGAATTCAGCCATTATTTGGCTGAATGTAACCCCTCAATCAAGTGCCATTACATGGCTATTGAAGGCCATTAGTTGGCTAGTTAAGGGATCTTCTCCTTACACTATAAATTGATGCCTTTGGCTTAATTGAAACACTACACTCAACACTTAGAAAATATTTACAGATTTTCTGAATTCATCTTCTTCCTCTCTAGCAAAGCTACTATACTCAAAGTTCTTCAAGAGTAACACTTGAGTTTCCTTTACTCAATTGTTAAGTTGTTATTGTATCTTGGGAGACTATTGCCCGATAATGTAAAAGGAGACATACATGGCAATCTTGTCTTAAAGAAAAAGTGCCATCACACGACTCAGCGAATCACACAAGCAATCGGTTAAGTTCTTGCTTTCCAGTTTATTGTAATATTTAGTTTATCCTTTCTTGCTATTGTAATAGTTACTTCCCATTCCCTACAACAATTGTATCCCAACAAGTTTAAGACAAGATTTGTTGTAAGTACGATAGAAAGATGACTGGATTAGAATAAATTGCTTCTGATTCTGCTGCTGCTGCTCAAGGCAATCACTCTGCCTTCCCCACTGCTCAAGGCACTCCTAATGCCTTTTCAGTTGCTCAAGGCTCATCCAACGCCTTTACTGCCGCTCAAGGGAATGTTGTCGTTCCTCCACCTGCTGGTTTTACCATGAACGCCCTGAAAAGTTCATGGGGTCAAACTTCAAGAGATGGCAACAAAAGATGCTATTCTATCTGACTGTTATGGGAATGGCACGTTTCCTAACAGGAGATCCTCCACAAGCTGGAGATGAAATGGACCCTTCACCTTCTGAAATGGGTGAAGGGGGCCTATGTATCCATGTCATTAATGGCATGAAGATGGTTCTTGATGCATGGAGTCATAGTGATTTCATGTGTAAGAATTACATATTGAACTACTTGTCAAACCCTCTCTACATGGTGTATTGCACCGTTGGCACTGCCAAAGAGTTGTGGGAAAATTTGCAAAAGAAGTACAACGCACAAGATGCAGGTACTAAGAAATTCATCGTTGGGAAATTTCTGAAATTTCAAATGGTGGATAATAAAGCAGTGATGTCCCAAGTCCAGGAACTCCAAATGATTCGACATCACCTGAATTTGGAAGGTATGAAACCAAACGAGCAATTTTTGGTTGCATCACTGATTGAAAAGTTACCTCATTCATGGAATGAGTTTATGAGTTACTTAAAACTCAAGACAAATGAGATGACATTTGAAAAACTTATTATCAAACTCCAAATTTAGGAAGATAATAAGAAGGTCTTGCCTAGGGGTAAATAACCCGCTGAGGCAAAGGCAAATCTGGCTGAGGCCAAAGGGAACCCAAGCAAGAAGCGCAAGTTCCAGAAAGACGGCAAGACCCAAGCAACAGAGAAATTCAAAGGAAACTGTCACCACTGTGGGAAACCTGGTCACATGATCAAGGACTGCCGCCAGCTCAAGACTGAGCAACAAGAGAAGGCTAAGGCTAAGGGCAAGGCACAAGTTAATGTCGTCAAAGACTAGTTTCTGGATGACATGATTGAGGAGTTCTCAGCGGTGGTGCTAGAAGCAAACCTTGTTGAGAATTCCATGAAGTGGTGGATGAACACAGATGCTACAAGACATATCTGTTCCAATAGAGATGTCTTCTCCACTTATACACCGGTTACAAACAAGAAACTGTTCATGGGCAACAACGCTTCCTCTGACGTGCTGGGGGTAGGAAATGTAGTCCTAAAGATGACTTCTGGAAATGAGCTCACTCTGAAGGAAGTGATACATGTTCCTGAGATTAGAAGGTTTAATTTCAGGTCCTTATTGGTTAATGCTGGTTTTAGGCTAGTATTTGAGTCCAATAAATTTGTAGTCACTAAGAATGGAACGTTTGTGGGAAGAGAATTCGTCTGTGAAGGCCTCTTCAAAGTTAACACCATGTCTGTATTACGCACAAGCAATAATAATGAAGCCTCTTCTTCTTACTTGCTTGAGTCCTCTAATTTATGGCATCATAGATTAGGACTTGTCAACTACAAGTCCATCCAAAGGTTGGTAAAGTTGGAGTTATTTCCGTCTATCGACGTAAACCCTCAACATAAGTGTGAGGTGTGCATAGAGGCAAAACTCACAAAGCTTCATTTTCGATCCGTCGAAAGGAATACCGCTCCTCTAGAACTTATTCACACATATATATGTGATTTGAAGTTTGCACAAACTAGAGGGGGGAACAAGTACTTTGTGACATTCATTGATGATAGCATAAGGTATTGTTACCTTTACTTGTTGAAAAGTAAGGATGAAGCCTTTGAAGCGTTCCGACGTTACAAAGCAGAAGTTGAGAACCAACTAAGCATGCAGATTAAATCCATTCGTAGCGATAGAGTGGGAGAATACGTAGCGCCATTTGAGGAATAATGTGCCCAATCAGGCATTGTTTATCAAACGATGACTCCATACTCACCTCAATAAAATGGTGTGGCGGAACGTAAGAACCGTACATTGAAGGAAATAATTAATGCCTTGCTCATCAATTCCGGTATTCTCCAAAATATGTGGGGAGAAGCTGTCCTTACCGCTAATACAATTCTTAACAGAGTCCCACATAATGGTAAGGACAAAACTCCATATGAATCATGGAAGGGAAAGAAACCCACCTATAAATATTTAAAGGTGTGGGATTGTCTAGCAAAGGTTGAAGTACCCAAGCCAAAGCAGGTCAAGATTGGGCCTAAGACTGTAGATTGCATATTCATCGGATATGCAAATAACAGTAGTGCTTATCACTTCTTAGTGCATAAGTCAGATATTCCAGATATCCACGAGGGTACAATCATGAAATTAAGGAATGCTCAAATCTTTGAAGATACCTTTCCTAGAAAGGAAAAAGACATAACCTCTCGCAAACGAAGTTATGAACAAACCTCTCAGGAACCAGGAGTCGTTGACGGCCTGGATATAGATGGTTCAGATCTAGTGGATCTTGAAGTGGCTGAATATACGGAATCTAGTGTTCTAGATTCTCAGAACTTGACTCCAGAGATAGAACTAAGGCGAAGTAAAAGGACCAGGAAGGATAAATCCTTCGGTCCTGACTTTGTAGCTTTTATGGTTGATGAAGAACCAAGGATAATTGCTTAAGCATTGTCAACTCCAGAGGCACCGCTCTGGAAAGAAGCTATTGAGAGTGAAATAGGCTCCATTCTGTATAACCATACTTGGGAGTTGGTTGATATTCCTTCGGGAAATAAACCGTTGGGTTGTAAATGGATACTCAAACGGAAGTATAAAGCAGATGGATCTATAGATAAGTACAAGGCCAGGTTGGTAGTCAAGGGCTATCGGCAAAAGGAAGGCCTTGACTACTTTGACACGTACTCCCCAGTGTCTAGGATGACATCCATACGAGTATTTATTGTGATCGCAGCGTTGCGTGACCTTGAGATACATCAAATGGATGTCAAGACAGCCTTCCTAAATGATGATTTGGAAGAAGAAATTTATATAGACCAACCTGAGGGGTATGTGGTTCCAGGGCAAGAGATGAAAGTTTGTCGGCTTGTCAAATTTTTGTACGGGCTCAAACAAGCCCCAAAGCAATGGCACGAAAAACTTGATAGTACTCTACTATCGAAGGGTTTCTCTATTAATGAGTGTGACAAATGTGTCTACATGAAAGGTAACTCTGACTCGTTCGTTATGATATGCATGTATGTAGACGACATGTTGATCACATGGAGCAGTCCTAGCATAATTCTAGAGACTAAGAGCATGTTGAAATAATTCTTTGACGTGAAGGATATGGGTATCGTAGATGTCATCTTAGGGATAAAAATCTCTAAGACGTCTGACGAACTGGTCTTAGCTCAGTCTCACTACATCGAGGATGTTTTGAGAAAGTTCGAGATGTTTGACAGTTCGCCTATAAAGTCACCAATGGATAGAAATCAAAAACTTGATAAAAATCGTGGTGCACCCATATACCAGGAGCAATATGCACAGGTGATCGGTAGTTTGATGTACATAACAAACTTCACCCGACCTGATATTGCTTATGCAGTCAACACGCTGGCTAGGTTTACCCGTAATTCGAGTAATGATCACTGGCGTTGAATCTGGTACTTCAATACCTGAAATACACGCTAATTACGGGTTGCATTATTCGAGATATCCAACTGTACTAGAGGGGTACAGTGATGCAAACTGGATGTCTGATATAGAGAACACCAAGTCCACTAGTGAGTATGTATTTACAATTGATGGTGGAGTTGTGTCTTGGAAATCCTCTAAGCAAGCTTGCATCGCCCGATCCACGATGGAATTGGAGTTTATCGCTTTAAACAAAGCAGGAGAAGAAACTGAGTGGCTTCATGAGTTCTTAGAGGATGTTCCTTATTGGGATAAACCGGTACCTTCTATAATGATCCACTGCGACAGGCAGTCAGCTCTAGGAAGGGCACGGAATGCTATGTACAATGGCAAGTCTCGTCATATTCGACGGAGGCATAAGACCGTTAGTTGATCACCATAGATATAATATCCATTGATTACATAAAGTCAATGGATAACATAGCAGACCCGCTGACAAATGGCTTACCCAAAGATCAGATGTTATGCCTCTCTAGGAGAATGGGCTTAAAACCCAAGGTATGATGACCAACACGGTGGTAACCCAACCTTACTGATTGGAGATCCAGGAATTAGGTTCAATGGGAAAACTAAACTATAAATGTTCAGTTGATCACTTCGGTGGAAGCATGAGCACTTCGAATAGTGATTTCTGTAAAGAAACATCAAATCCAAAGCCGTTCCCGCGATAGACTATAAGTGCTATCTGCAGTGTGGGTGAAGGTTAAGTTTCCAAAACCTTTAATGATCCTCACCGGTTGAGGTTAGGATTGGGGAAATTTTTAATGGTTCCTAATACTTGTAAAGTGGCGTATAACATGATACCTTGTAGGATACCACCTATTTAAGTGTGAGGACATGACGCCTCAAATGAACGCACTTAAGAATCCAAGAAGTGTCCACGGCCACAACAGATAAAACATTATGAAAAAATGAGTAGAGGAAGTTGTTGTGTTGGTACTATTGACTTGGCTTACACTAAACACTGATGGTTCAAGACATCACGTTCACCGCGCAGTAAGTAAGTCCGATGGTATTCAACTATGGAAGGTTCAAAGCGTATGCTACCTATTCAGATACAACATCGGTCCGCTAAAAGATTGCTGGAAAATGCACCAAGTGTGTGCGCCAAAATCTCTTTCAATAGGGGATTGTTGGAAATTTACTAAATGTGAAATTAAGTATATCCCATTAATTTATGACTCGAATAATTGGGGCCCGCACGTTGGAAATGTCATTTCCATACACGTACACACGTAGTACCAAGTACCGCAAATTTTATTAGTGAAAAAGATATTAGTACGTATGTAATTCGTTTGAGACATAGAATTATGGACGGTTATTGGCCAAATGACAGAGTATTCCACGTTGGTAAAAGAAGGAAGAAGTGTACAAAGTATAAGATGAAACGAGTCGAAAATCCCTGCGGAGCCGTGAAGGGCCGCGATGCCACACCTTCGGAGCCGCGGCGCAAATTGGTTGGTCAGTCAGTGGAGCCGCGACGCTAATTCACAAGGTCGCGGCGCTTCGGAGGCAGAATGTTGCGACGAGAAGTTGGAAAAATCTTACCTTTGGGCTGGTTTTGGAGCATTGATTCTCCATTACTTGCCACATGAATTGAGCCATTATTTGGCTGAATGTAACCCCTCAATCAAGTGCCATTACATGGTTATTGAAGGCCATTAGTTGGCTAGTTGAGGGGTCTTCTCTTTACGCTATAAATTGAGGCCTTTGGCTCAATTGAAACACTACACTCAACACTTAGAAAATATTTACAGATTTTCTGAATTCATCTTCTTCCTCTCTAGCAAAGTTACTATACTCAAAGTTCTTCAACAGTAACACTTGAGTTTCCTTTACTCAATTGTTAAGTTGATGTTGTATCTTGGGAGACTATTGTCCGATAATGTAAAAGGAGACATACGGGACAATCTTGTCTTAAAGAAAGAGTGCCATCACTCGACTCAGCGAATCACACAAGCAATCGGTTAAGTTCTTGCTTTTTAGTTTATTGTAATATTTAGTTTATCTTTTCTTGCTATTGTAATAGTTACTTACTTCTCATTCCCTACAACAATTGTATCCCAATAAAACACACATGATTAGGAGCCAAAAATGGCGATAGAAGTGGCTTATATAAAGGAGAATCATATTTTAACACAATGGAGCACTAAGAACGAAAATTCTTAGACTAGCAACAGTGCTACGATGGTGGAGTGGGGGAAGAAAATAAAAAGTAAGATAAAAAAATTAGTTTCTCCGCTCGATCTCCTCTTTTTCTTTGTATTTTGGATTCATGTAAAGCAGTACGGAAAGTAAATAAATATTACAAGAGTTCGAAATAATAAACAAATAGGCCAATGTTCAGAACTGTCACAAGCTTGTTGAGTCTTGAATCTTGATAACCTGAAATCAAGAAACACTAAATCTGGATGGTTACAACTGCGTGCTGAGTCGAGTGATTGCACTCTGTCCTTAAGATAAGATTGCCCCATATATATGCTTTTACGTTAACGGGCAATAGTCTTCCAAGATAAAACAACACTTTAATCTCAATACTACAAAGCAAATAGGTTGAGTCTGACGAAGAAAACAAATACGAAATGTCTTGCTGAAGAATAGAAAAGGAATGAAGGGTTTTTGTTTCAGTCCCAACGTTTTAGACTGAATTTCAGTGTCTCTTTTGTTTGTCTCTGTGTATATAAATGTTGTCTCATTTTCTATATTCTGTTTGTGTGTTTTTTCGTCACTATTTTTGTCCATATGTTGTACACACAATTCAGCCCAAAAGGCTCCACTATATAGCATAAGGGGGACTTCTCAACTGCCAAGAAAATGGTTGTTTAAGGCCATTGAAGGAGGGAGTAAACTGCCAAGTAATGGCTGTTTATGGCCATTGAAGGAGGGTTGTTTATGGAGAAGTTAACAACCAAGTAATGGCTGGTTAATGGTCCAAAAATTAGTCCAAATGGTAGGCAGAAATTTTCTGCCTTCCGTTGTTGACAAATTCACCTTTCCAGAAACTCCAGGGACCAAACTGTAAATATTAAGAAATTTGGGGGTCCAAATAGATAATATCAGAAAGTCCCACGACCCGTGACCCGTGACCCGAGACCCGACCCCGATCTCAAGACTGGACGGGATGGGCGGGTGGAGGCGGCGCGCGTGTGGGCTTAGCCTTGAACCCAAGCACATCTAGGTCATCCCTCATTTAAACACATGGGATACCCCTTGGGGTCCCAAACCCATAGTCAATTATGAGACTTATAAAGAGAGTAATTCTTACTTTTCCCACTGATGTGGTAGATTTGTCCCACACCATATTTCCATGCCTCAAACACCTTACTTCGTAGACTAATATCTCTTTCATTTCTCAACGAAATTTGACGATTCTTGGCCCTACAATCATGTACTCACTTAGTAGATTATACATGTGTGAAGAGACAAAGCTTCCAACATGCGAAACACTAGTGTTTAATTCATTAAATATGGGTGGACGCACCTCCCCGCCAAAGGCAAATTTCCAACAATTCCCTCTTGAAAGAGATTATTTGGCGCACACACATGGTGCCTACTTTCAGCAATCTTTCAGCGAAAAGGTATTACATCAGGAGAGGTAGCTTCTGCTTTGAACCTTCCCTAGTTGAATACCACCGGACTTACTTACTGCGCGGTGAACGTGATGTCTTGAACCGTCAGTGTTTAGTGTAAGCCAAGACAATGATACCAACACAATAGCTCTCCTTATTCGTTTTCATTCTTATGGTTTTGTCCGTTGTGGTCGTGGACACACTTGGATTCTTAAGTTCGTTCATTGGAGGCGGTCTGTCCTCGTACTTAAATAGGTGATCTCCTACAAGGTATCCTGCTATACCCCACTTCACGAGTGTTAGGAATCATTAAAAGTTTCCCCAACCTTAACCTCAACTGTTTGAGGATTGTTTAAAGGTTTGGAAGCTTAACCTTTACCCACCATGCAGGTAGCACTTTAATGTCTATCGCAGGAACAACTTTGGATTCATGTTTCCCTGCAGAAATCATCATCCGAAGTGCTCTTGCTTCCATCGAAGCGCTCAACTGAACCTTTTTACAGCTTAAATTTTCTATTGAACCAAATTCTTGGGATCTCCAATCAGTATAGTTGGGTTTCCACCGTAAAGGTTCGTATTGTTTGGGTTTTAAGCCCATTCCTCTAGACAGGTAGAACACTTGATCTCCGGGTAGTCCCTTAGTTAAAAGGGTCCGCTATATCATTTGATTAGTAATCAATGAAGTGACACACGTGATGATCAACTGCCATACAGTCTTATATCTCCGACAGATCCTGACAGATATGTCCAGACGCTGTCATCCGCGTCCTTCCTGAAGCCGACCGACTAGCCACAGTGTATAACTACTGAAGGCACGAGTTTCTCCTAATAAAGGACGTCCTCTAAGGAGTCGTGAAGTTACTCAACTTCCTTCATGCTTTGTATAAAGCGATAAATTCCAATTCCATCATGAATCGGCCGATGCAAGTTTGCTTAGAGGTTTTTCTAAGACCCACCATACACATTTACTTGTGGTTTTGGTGTTCTTAGATCTGATGTCCAGTTTGCATCACTGTGTTCTCCCAGAACCGCTGGACATCCAGAATACCATGATCCGTAGATAAGCGAATATTTCAGATATCGTCATATCCGACATTAATGCCTTCTATTGATCATTTATTAAAATCATCAGTGAACCTTAGTTCAACTGATCTGCTTTGTAGGTCGATACCAGGTCGGTTGTAGTATGTAACATACATTGAACTACATGTGACCTGCGCATATCGCTCCTTGTATATGGGTTCACCTTGATTCCAATCAGTTATATGATTCATATCCATTGGTGGCTTCAACTAGACTGTCAACTATCTCACAACTGAGTTTGGAGTTAGACCAGTCAGTTAGATGTCTTAGAAATCCAATTCCTAAGATGTCATTTGTGATACCCATATCTTTCATATCGAGACTTTTTTTCAATATGACTTCCATTCTCAAACTGTTGGTTTTCCAACTGTTGGCTTTCTAACTTCAGAGTCAATGTTTCTGTGGTTAGATTCATTGTTTCTGTTTTATCTGAAACTTACAGGATCAAAATGTAAACATTTCAGGGACCAAAATGAAAGTTCAGGAAGAAGCCCAACAGTCCAGCAAACTAACTCTGATCCTCCCCTTCCAACTCTTCGGTTAGGAAGGTTGTTTCAACATCCATGCCATGCAAGACTGCAATGGCCCTGGATGTTAAGCTACTCACATCGGAGCACATGTACAAGTAGTCGAGGCCTTATACTCGTCAGTAGATCCATCTACTTTGTACTCACTTTTGAGTATCCACTTTTACAACCCAAAGGTTCTTTTCCCAGGAGGAAGATCAAGTATGGTTCTATATGATGGAATCTATTTCTCTCTTTGTAGCTTCTTTCCAAAGCAGCGCTTCTGGAGATGACAATTATTTGTTAATTGTCCATGGTTCGTTTTCAACCATACACGCTAAAAGGCCTAGAACAAGTCTTTGTCCCTTCTTTGCTCCGTCTCGGTTCAACATTTAGAATCCCTGAGTTCTGCAGATCTGAAATATTAAATTTTAGATAGTCAGCAACTTCCGAGTCCTGTAGATACAGAATGTCTAGGTCCGGACAGTCAGGCCCTCGCGGGTTCTTGTTAACCTTAAGAAAATACTTTTTTTTCCTTTTCAAGGAAAGTTATCTTCAAAGAATTCAGCATTCTTTGACACCAAAAGGCGATAAGCACTACTGTTATTTGCAGATCCAGTAGATATGCAATTTACAGTCTTAGGTCCAACTTGACCTATTTCGATATTCCAACTTTTACCAAGCCACTCCATATCACAACATTTGTATGTGAGATCCTTTCTATGTTTCACACGGTTAGTTATCCTTATTCTTATGCGTATTTCTGTTGAGAATCGCATTAGCGTAAGGATCCTCTTGCCCCACATATTTTGGGCGTACGACTTTGCGCTTGGCTAACACCGTTGGACTGAGGTGAGTAATGAGCAGTCGTTTAATGAACGATGCTTCACATTCTCCCCTCTATCACTACGAATTTCTCAATCCATAGACTTAGTTGATTTTCAACTTCTGCTTTGTAGCGCTTATCCGCTTCAACAATTTCATCTGTGCTTTTTGACAAACAAAGGATACAATACATTGTACCATCATCAATGAAGGTCACAACGTACTTGTCTCCCCCCTCTATTTTGTATAAACTGCAAATCACCCAAGTAGGTGTGACTAAGTTCTAGAGGAGCGGTGCTTCTTTCGCTATTCCTTTGACGGAACTTGGAAAGGTGATTTTGCCTCTTCGCCTCACATTCATTTTGAGGTTTTATGTCGACAGAAGGCAACAATCTCAACATCGTTAGCTTTTGAATGACTTTCTATTTAACGTGTCTTAATCTATGATGACATAGATGCACGGATTATAAATATATCATTCATTTGGCTACAGACATACTATACCATTCTTAGTTATTATAGACCTGTTGGACTAGTCTCAAACCAGCTTCACCAACAACGTCCCTTAAACCAAGTTTGGGATATGTATCACCTCATCCGAGAGTGATCTCATTCCCTGAAGTCCTATTGAGGACAACCTTTCCAACCCCTTCTACTTTAGAGGTGGCGTTGCTTCACATGAACAACCTCTTGCCCGTGGTTAGGGCATAATCGGATCATATTTGATCTGGATACTCTGGCCCACTCCAGTTGCTTTGGCAGACTGAGTGTCCAATTTCTTTTCTGCCTTTCTTTAGGCCTTCAGATCATTTAAGACCTGGAAACTCTGGCCCACCTTACTAGGTGTCAATTACTTTTCCTATGAAATAAATTCTGGCCCCACTCTAGTCGCCCGTAGGCTTTATATGATTGAGTGTCCAATATCATCATATCAAAGCAATTTTGGCTCACTCCAGTCGCCCGGAGGCTTTGTATGACTGAGTGTCCAATATCATCCTATGAAGGATCTTTTGCCAAATAGTGTGACAGGCTCAACATCTTTAGCTTTTAGACTTCTTCCGTTATGATTGGTGCCCAGACAATTCTTGGCGCTTACTTAAGAGTGGTAACAGTTTTCGCACAGTTAGTGAATCTTTCTCCCTCGTATGTGCGAACATACTTTACACACTTTTAATAATTACACTTAAAAGAACGGATCTTTTTAAGTCGTTTCCAAAATCCAATCTTTAAACGGGAAGGAGGATAAGATTAAACTTCTGATTTTAAAGCGTAAGGAATATAAATTATTTTGTGAAAATATTTTCATATTCCTCCTTACTTTAAGCCCTTTTTAATCAGACATCATTTAATCTTATTCTTGACAAGGAAGAAAAACTACTTATCCCAATTTCGGATTCTGGTCCACATCAGTCACTTCATCGGACTGAGTGTCCATTTCCTCCTTACCATAATTCGGATCCTTTGTCTGGGACAGATATAGGCCTTCTGCTACAAGATAGAACCACATCTTCAGCCTTCTCCTCTTGTCCCAGTTGACATCCTCAGCCTCTCGTGAGTGCTTGTTCCCACCACTCTTAGGAACAGTGACACCATGAACACGTTGACCTTCAACAACATAATCATCACTCTCTTCAAGCAGAAAACCACAGCCATATCCAGATTTGGTCACACAACTTTCGACCGACATCTTTCGAACACTAATACAAATCTTGTCTAAAATTGTAGGATATTCATGTAAAGCGGTACGGGAAGTAAATAAATATTACAAGTGTTCGAAAGGATAAACAAATAGGCCAATGTTCAGAACTGCCGCAAGCTTGTTGAGTCTTGAATCTTGATAACATGAAATCAAGAAACACTAAACCTGGATGGTTACAACTGCGTGCTGAGTCGAGTGATTGCACTATGTCCTTAAGACAAGATTGCCCCGTATATATGTTTTTACGTTGAAGGGCAATAGTCTCCCAACATAAAACAACACTTTAATCTCGTTTTCTATATAAATGTTTTTTCGTCACTGAAGAATACAAATCTTCTCTTCTGTTCACCTTTTCAGAACTCCAGGGACCAAACTGTAAATATTAAGAAATTTGGGGGTCCAAATAGATAATTTCAGAACGACCCACGACCCACGACCGGACCGGACGGGCGGGCGGGCGGGCGGCGGCGGCGCCCGTGTGGGCTTAGCCTTGAACCCAAGCACATCTAGGTCCTCCCTCCTTTAAACACATGGAATACCCCTTGGGGTCCCAAACCCTTAGCCAATTATGAGACTTATAAAGAGAGCAATTCTTCCTATTTTCCCACTGATGTGGTAGATTTGTTCCACACCATATTTCCATGCCTCAAACACCTTACTTCGTGGACCAATATCTCTTTCATTTCTCAACGAAATTTGACGATTCTTGGCCCTACGGTCATCTACTCACTTAGTAGATTATGCATGTGTGAAGAGACAAAGCCTCCAACATGCGGAACACTAGTATTTAATTCATTAAATAAGGGTGGACGCACCTCCCCGCTAAAGGCAAATTTCCAACAATATATGCATATGTGCAAAGTGTTTAACAATTGAAAACAAATGTTTAAAGTACAAAAAAAAATCAATGAGTAAACAGAAGTTTCAAATGCAGTAAAAGGGGTCTGAAAATATAGAGCAAAAACAATAGAAAACCCAATGAAATTCTTTTTTGTTCCTAGTGTGTGCGACTGTAGAGAAAGAGATGAAAGTATGAAATTGTTTAGAAAAAAAAAGAGGTGTGAGCTTTTTTTTTGGGAGATGAATGTAAGAGAGAGCTTTTAAGTAATGGAGATTTTCTCCTTTATTTTTCAGGAAAGAGAGGCGTCTTAGTGTAGTGTAAATATTAGGGAGAGGTGAGATTAAATTAAATAAAGAAAGGAAAAGTTGAACAGAAAGGGAGAAAATGGAGTATTGAAAAAGGAAGAATAAATTGGGTGGATGATTTGAAAGAAAAGGGAGAGAACGTGAGTTTAGGGAAGAAAATGTCAAGCAAAAACCATGTTTTCCTTTTTTTGGAGCAAAAGAAGGGATATGATTTGATAAGTAATTTATACAATCTCCGTGAATTATAAAATCTCCGTGAATTAACAGTGTCTGGGATGAATTGTTCCAGCTTTTTGTACTGACGGGTGGTATTAAAATATAATTAATATACTATAAAAAATGTACGTATGTTTAATATGCGATTAAAAAAATAAAAAAATAAAAACTGTGATTGACACTTGAAAAATATACTGTGTTGTAAAGAACTAAAAATAATTATTCACTAAAATAAATTTGTAGTATTGTGCGGCGTATGTGCAGAAAAGTAATAGTTATTGAAATTAATTTAAACGATAATAAATTAATAAAAATCCTAAATTATCAATAAATTGTGTTAAAAATTGAAAAATGTGTAAAAAGTGCTATTTCATGCTTTTTACCGATCAGAACACCCTGGAACATTATTTTTAAGTAAAACAATCCAAAATTGGGTGTCAACAGTCCCCAAATCATATCTACTACAATTTTAGAAATATCAAACTTCCTTAACACCTTGGTTAAAAAGATCTATGACACCCTGTCATATGATTTAGTCATATCTAACTTAATCACTACATTAACAATTGATATATAATGGACTTTACATTAACAATTGATATATAATGGACTTCAATTAATTTAAGAGATATAGTTGATCGAGGAATGTGATGTATTGAATGATGACTTGTTAGTTATATGTAAGTGGCACGAATAGCTAATATAAAGCTAGAAAAATAAACTCTTGGTCAATGTATTTCATTTTTAAATCATCTGAGTTATTATTATTATTTCGCATCATCAAAATTCAATTCAAGAAAATATAGATTAATTATGTATTTTCTTCCAGTTTCATGGATTTTGATTCAAATACGCTTGATAATATCTATTTCTAGTTGTAAAAGTTAGGTTAGCCTTCAAATTTGATTAATGTCATCACATTTGTGAGCAGAAAATTGCTTCTATAATTCAACATTTTCATTTCTCAATAGATATCACTTGTGGAAAACTGATTATAACGCCGAGCTAAAAATCAAATAGAGTATACACTTTAAATAATTATCTAACTATCCTAATTTTTCCAGATAGTGATAACATAAGAAGAAATCATTCCCTTTAAGAATGTTCATTCTACTGTAACGACTCAATTAGTATTTTTGAGATCTAGGATCCCTATATCTTATTTGAGACTTTCCATAGGTTCATTTTATAATTTATAACTTGCGAGAATGGGTGACACAAGCCTCGAGGGGTTCGGTAGCGTTTTGGAGCATTTGAACCTAACTAGTGGCTTAATGTTCTTAGAGTTGATAAAAATAATATTTTGAGTAAACAAGCTTGGATTCTGGATTTGAAGGTTCCAATAGGTTCGTATGATTACTTTGAACTTGTGTGTATGTTGGAATCGGGGCTCAAGAGGCCCGGGTGTGATTCGACACTATTGCATGAGCATTTGGAGTTTAAGGTTCATAAGTTTGACTTGAGGGTTCATTTTGTGTTGTAGCATTTCCCTTTATGTTTGAACCTTTCATAAAGTTGGTATAGGGTATTTTGATGTGTCGGGATGATTTGGTTAGATTTCGATAAGTTTTGATCGTGTTGCGGTTGTATTTGGTGTTTGCAAGTCGTTTTGAGCATAAACGATATCATACTAAGCAAATGAGCTTCAAATTGTATTTTTACTGAACCATTAGATTCATATCGTTATTTCAGAATCATAGAAAAAAGAATCGTCTATTATGCAATATGAGTATCATTAGACTCGTTTAACATTGTAAAGTAATATTTTGAATAGGTTGGACTCCTCTGATGAATTCTAGACGTGGTAGAGATTTTGAGAGGAATAAACTTCACTTAGATCGAGGTAAGTTAAGACCTTAATGTCTAATAGGGGAACATTTTCATAAATAAGCAACATGAAATGATCTATGAGTAAGGGAGTGATGTATAGGCGAGGTGACAAGCGCTTATGTGGACACCGGATGTCATGTCGTGGTTACTAAGCAAATTTTCAATATTTATATGCCTTATTTGTTTGAATTGAATCTTGACTAATTATTAGTTTGATTGAGCATAATACCATGCTAGGAAAGAGGTTATAGGCATTGAATCTATTCTAGATTATATTTCGAACTATGCACATATAAGTGACATGTTTAGTTGTTGATCATGCCCTATTTGATTCTATATGTAATTTGATTCTATTAGGAGATGCATGTGAAGATCGTCTATGCTGAGTATATGATATTACACGTTGAGATCGTTTGTGTTAAGTATTTGATATGTACGTTGAGATCGTTCGTATAGCGTGTGAAGATCGTACGTGCGGCGTATGAAAAACACAGTTGTCCTCCATGGGGTTACACTCCTGGACACCCCGTGGAGTTAGTGTATACACATGGTATTGAGGTTATTGGGTGAGTTCATTTATGACCATTACTCATATTATACATCATGTTTCAGATTTGATAATTTTATCATGCTATTGAGGTGTATTTGTGAATATCATTTATATATGTTGAATCTATAAATTTTACGAAACTCAATTTTAAGTGTTGGGTTGAATCTGTACATAATATCTTTATATGTTGATTTCGTATTTTACATGGTGTTTGGATAACATTATCCTGTATTTTGTCTTGATCTTATATTTTATTGAAAATTGTGAGTAAGATAGGTTAATTTAGTTTCTAAAGGCTCACTTCTACTTTGGTAGGATCGATCTATGATACTTATTAGAAATGTGTTGTTTTTGTATTTATGCTACATTTGTTGCACTCTTATATACAGATATGGACGTGAGAACTAGTGGAGCATGCAAAGGTGTCTAGGAAGTTTCTACTTGGGATTCCGGAGTGAGCTACTGGCTGGTCTGCAACACTTGAGTCTAATTTGCTTTTTTTTTTATCTGTCTTTCTATTGCTAGATAATTAATGTATTAAAACTTATAATTAATGTATTAAAACTTATGGCTATGTATTAAAAGACTCATAGCCATATCTTTGGGGTATTTCAATTATATTCTCACCAATATTATTTTGAGATATCTTTTATGACGTACCACTAATTATGTTTTTTTTTATCTATCTAAGTAAAGAAATTAGAAAACAAAATTGGAATTGATTCACCTACCGAGTTAGGATGTAGGTGCCATCATGCCTAGGAGATTTTGAATCGTGATAAAGTAGTATCAGAGTCAAGTTCACCGGTCTTATGAGTCTTGAGTAATGTCTAGTAGAGTCTTGAAAAATAACCTCGAGAGGTTATGGTACACTTTGGAAAATTTTGTTCTTCATTCCCTACTATGCATACTTGATTCAGCTTGAGTTCAAAATCTTCTTGTTTCATTCTATCACTAATGACGTGGACACCTTCTTCGATTTTAACACTAGCAAATTGAGATGACATCGGAAGGTAGGTGTGAGATATTTTTCTGATGCAAAGGAGTAGGCAGTCTAAAGAACATGTGACCAAGTTTTTAGCGTAGCTATGTAACACTCCATAAATTCGGGTCAGGTTTACATTCATTAAGATAAACGTAAAGCCGATAGGTGTTCACTCTCTAATTATGACTAAGTAATTTTCAACACTCAAAGGTAATGATTGGAAATGTTATGAGTGTTTGGAAGTGGAATGGAATGAGTGGGAAAGAATAATTAGAATGATTAGGGTGAAATCAGTAGTGAGCATCGCAGCAGTCAAAAGTTGATCGTTGTGGCGGTGCAAATAATTTCTTAGGCAGCGATGACTGCTGCAGTGACCACAAAATGACCGTTGCGATGGGCGACGCTGAAGTAAATATTTAAAGTACGAAAATTCAGAATTTTAAAAGTAATTCCACATTTTATTTGGACGACTTTGAGAGAGAGAAACAACCCCAAACCCTAGCACAACTCTTCCTCTCATCCTCCCATATCAAGATAAGGTCATTCCTATGATTCTTAATCAGTTTTAGCATTAGTTTCATGATTCTTAACATGATTAAACCTTGGGAATTCATAGATTCTTGCTTGAGTCTTCGTCTTGGAAAAGAAACCCTAGAATATGAAATTCAAGACTTGGGTATCAAAAGGTAAGACCTTCATCCTATACTTAAATATAGTTATGTAATTGATATTTGGAGACCATAAGTTGTTGAATTATATGTTGGGAAAATATGATGGATTTGATAGAAAATCATGAACAATTATATGTTTGGGTTGTTGATTGTTGACCTAGGGTTGTTATCTTATGAGTAATGAAGAATGATGTTAGTTGTATCATCATGAGATTGTAGAATCATCTAGGACCAAGGGATAAGTTGTTGGGTGTAAAACTCCATTGACAAGAACTTGTGGAGCTTCATGCCCACCAAGTGTTTGATAAAATGCCTAGATGACCAAATCAAGAGTATTATTACTAATATTAAATCTCTTTGACTTAAATTGACATATATTAAAGTCGAAAGGGGTGATGAACATTGTAGTGCACTTAAAAGAGCGAGATTTGAGGTATGTCTCTTTTTTTAAATCCTTTTGACTATAAAGATGATTTGTATGTCTCTTTTCGAACATACTTTCCAAACTTAAAAAAATAATTTTTTGGGAAGGTTTCATGTGCGTGAGGGACAAGCCTTCATGGAACCTTAGGTAAATCATATTATATATATGTATTCGTGACTTTTTCCTATCAAAGGATTGTTAAAATTGATTTATAAAGCATTGTACTTTGAACATGATTTACCCATATAAGAGATGCTTTAAACTTATTTTCGAAGGTTTGGATATTTGAGCGGTTTTACCCCTACCATGGGATGATCGAATTAATTTCTAAAGTGATAATCTTTGAACGTTATTTTATGCTACTATGAGATGATTAAACTTGATTTCTAAAGCTTGGGTCTTTAATGTATTTTACCCTATTAATGGATTTTGTTAAAGTTGAAACATATTTAATGACTTGAAAATGGTTTGTCAACCTATTAATGACTTGATGTACCCCTATTAATGGGATGATGAACATAATCCATAGTGAGTGATTCGGCTTCTTTGCTGTAATTGTGATTCGGCTAATTTGCCATAATTTCTATTGTCTGTGTTTGGCCTAGATATTCGGGATTTGCCTATCTAGTCACTATGGATCCTAGTGTGGTTTTGCCTATCTATTCGGGAGGAAGGATAGCCATCGAAGGTCAATAACATCGGTGTGGTTTGCCTAGCCATTTGGGAGGAAGAGTGGTCATCGAGGGTTCATACCTCGATGTGGTTTTCCCTAGCTATTCGGGAGGAAGGATATCCGTCGAGGGTGACAATCCCGATGTGGTGCTTCTATGCGGTTTTAGGGACCTTAATGCTCATCTCTTAGTTACATTGATTTGGGCTTGTATTGGCATGTGTTATACTTTGGTTGTCTGTGAATGACTTGTTGATGATCTTGAGTTCATGATTGAAAAGACTTAACGTGATGAACTATATAATAAGTTGAAATTGATATATTTCTATGTTATTGTCTTTTACTGATGATTTTACTAAGGTTATAATCCTCTCCATCTTTGGGATTTCGAACGGGTTTTGAAAGAACTGAAGATAACGAGAACCATTTAAGGATTTAAAGTGATTATTTCTTCATCATTGACTTATACTGGATATTCATGAGATGTTATCATTTATTTTGAACTGTTACTCAATATTGTTTTTAATTACACTTATTACTTATATATTTTGTTATATTAACTATTGTCCCAGAGACACTCACTGAGTACCTAGTGCTCAGGCATACCATTATTGTTTTTTATGGTATGTTAGGTGAAGAAGAGCTTTGATTTAGCTATTTATATCTTGTATAAATTAATAATGAAAGACTATCAAAAGAGATTAGATGATTATTGATTTTATAAGGCGCTTCCGGTATTGTCCATAGCATCGGATGTCTGTTGCGTACATGGTGAATTTTGGGGCATGACAAGCTATGACTCGCGGAGTCAGTTGAGTACGGTTGTGGTTCAAACTCTTTAATTTGGTAATATCCCTAGAAAATGGGAGTGATGATATGAAGAGTTGCATGACAGCTATGTTTTGAATAGTTAGTTTCTTGGAGGTTGAGCGAGTGCATTTATGATCATAAAGAGTGATGAAAAATGAGTTGATGATTTGAATTGATGTGATTAACGAGATAACCATGTAATAAGTATTGGTGAGTCTAAAGGCTACACTTGAAAAGTTCTGACTTAATAGAAATGATTTGTTTGAGATGATATGAGAATGTGAATGCTTCAGCGTCGTCTCGCCTCATTATGAAAGTCTTATGATGTGATCGGATCAACGAAAGCTCATTAGTTCATTAATGAGATGGAACAAGCACTAATATACTAGAGTTAAATATAAACTTAGAGACATCAACTGATTGAGCAAGGAAGGTAATAGCAATGAAGAGAAGTTGGGTAAGGACAAATACATGAAATGTGAGTTGTAGTGACTAGGGGTGGGCGTATATCGGTTCGGTTCGGTTTTGTATCCGAAAAATATGAACTGAATAAAAATCGTTTTTTTTTTAAAAAATGAATACAACTTTTTTTTAAAAAAAAACTGATATGTTCGGTTTATATCGCCGAATGTATCGGATATATCGGTTTTGTCTAGTGGGCCGGGCCGGGTCGGGTCGAGGATTTTTTTTTAAAATTTGAATTTCCAAAACTGAAATTGACATTCACACCTACACTACCATGAAATTTTGACGTTGAAATCTATTGTGTATCGTAAGATGTTTACTAAAGAAAAAGAAAAATAAGAAACCGATTTGGGAGAAAACACAAATTGATTCGGAAAACTGACGTTTTCGTAAATATTGGCTGCGCCAAACCGCCTTGTGGCAGTTTGGGCCGGCCCAGTCTTGAAAAAATACCCAAAATAAAAAAAACAATTGGGTAAAACGGACATCCGAGCGCAGAGTTATGACCATTTAAAGTTTTACCAATTTACAACTACTTTCTCTCCCTACATTTTATGTCAATGCTTCCGTGATATGTTAATCAAGTTCATGCCGCATTCGACTTCCATAAAAGCTTCATAGATTGATTTCAATGACTATGATTCAAGAGATAGTAGTAGCCTAAAATAAAAAATAAGATTAATTACATATTTAATTCGGTTTTCGGTTCGGTTCGTATCCAAAATTAAAAAACCGAATCTCTAAATCCTGATTCGGTTCGATTTTTCAAAAAATCAGTTTCTTTTTTTAAAAAAAAATGAGAAAAAACCGAACCGAATTTCGGTTCGGTTTTTTCGATTCTCTGAATTTTGGTTTGGTTCGGTTTTTTCGATTCTCCTAATTTTTTGCCCACCCCTAGTAGTGACGAGGTTCGAGGTGGTAGGATTTCTTATGGGATTCTTATGAAGAGTTTTCTTTCTATCATATGGAATGGAGGTGCAATGAAGAGAATTCGAATAGTTCAAACTTGGTGACATGACGATACAGTGGCAAAGTGTCTATTTGACAGAAGTCACGAGGTGAATTAAGTTTAATAACGCATGAATTTATGAATTAAGCTTAGTTTCAGCGGGATGACGTAGTAATTGAACAACGACAAGTTGTTGTGAGTTCTCTAAGGACATGTTTATTGGATTTATGCCAAGCGGAGGAAGTTACCATATTTTTGGTACATTAGAAAAAAAAAAAAAAAAGCTAAATAAAGATCCTAAAAATGTTCATAAGCAACACATCTTAAGTCCACTAGGAGAAGAAACTCCATATCCTTAAAAGCATTACCAATGTATCAAAGCTTCTTCATGGTTGTGTCCTTTATTTGCTACAAAATTCGGACACTGACTTGCCTCCCTCCAAACATGTCTAATCGTAGCTTTGTTGGCCTTCAACAAATATCTACAATCTTCAATGATAGATCTAAGCGGATGATGTTGTACGTCCTCTTCACTAATAAGCTTGACAACCATTAAGCAATCTGTTTTCACTTCTACTTCGTCATAATCCATTTGGGTTGCAACAATCCTTTCTTGATACTCCACAATACTATAGTAAGGCTTGAAGAAGGCTTTATCTTATCTGAGTATTCAACAACCATTTTCCCTGATCATCTCTAAAGAGTCCTCCAAAAGCAGCATCTCTAGATTGTATCTTGACACTACCATCAGTATTTAGTTTGATCTTTCCTGCACAAGGAGGAGTCCAAGCTTTTAGTTTGCTTTGTTTAGAAATAATTTTTTTTATGAATTTTAATAATTTATCGAGCATAATGTATTATCTAATTGTATATAAGTTCAGTAGATAGATATTTATTTGGTTAAATTTTTATTACACTTTTCTCATTTATGACGTATAATTGAAAATATAAGTGTAACCTAACACTATGATTGTCAATAATTATTTATCATGTCATTATTTCATTCAAACATTGGCTTAGCAGTCATAACATGAAACTCATGTTATGCTAAATTTTTTACATATTCGTTGAGACATTGGGCAAACCCTTAAATTATGTGAAGAATCCTTCACATCACTGTCACATCGATCACACTTTGGTGAATCAATTATCTTTTTATTAAATCTAAGCTCATTTGACATAAATTTATTATGTCTGGCCAACCATAAAAATTATTTTATCTTTTTAGGAAGACACAACTTGTGTAGAGTAATTCACTTTCGATTATTTGAGGTAGTTGTATCATTACAAACAACTTCATATGCACATTTAGTACTAAATTACTTGTTCCCGTCCAAATGAGTGTATCCGTAAAATCAACATTGTCAGAGATAAAAAAAATGAAATATTCATTATAGAGGTAGGAAACCACAGATGTTAAGTCTCATTCTGCATCTAGTAACATGTCAAGAGACTTTAGTAGTTGAGTCAATCTAATTAACATCAACAATAGAGGCGCATCACCACACCACCGTTCGCCTTCATAATACTTTTCCAGAAATAAAATACACTCTGCTTAGACTGTCAATTCAATATACTTTGATTCTGAAAATATTTAGATTGAATTACTTGATCCCAAAGATCATTAGAGTCTGAAGTCATTTTGAAACCATATTTGGCAAGCATCAAGCATCGCAAGATTGTTCTCCTAACACTTCCAAAGCTGCACTTTCTTTTTTCCTTCTGTATCACCCCCATAGAAAATTTCTATTGATTCTATCAATCATTACACATATTCCAGCAGGCAAATCATTTATAAATATTGCATAGATTGGTAAATCATTAGCGAATTGATAAGAATAGTTCTATCTGCAATAGAGAGAATTTTGACTTTCTATCCATATAACCCCTTTTTTTTTAGCCGAGGGTCTCCCGGAAACAACTGTTCTGTCTACCAAAGTGGAGTTAAGGTCTGTGTACACTCTATACAGTGTGGGATCTCACTGGTATGTTGTTGTTGTTGTATAACCCCTTTTGATGTAATAAAAATGGGACGAATGAACCTGTAAAAGTAAAAAGTGGAACACCTAGATACTTACCCAAATCGTCAGTAAGGGAATGCCTAGTCGATAACTAAAGTAAGAGCTTTACTAGGAGAGACAAAAGCTTTAGATTTGGAGAGATTAATACATTGTCCCGACACATCCTTAGCTATAAATATGCATCCTCTTTTCTTATTTGGTTTTCATCTTTTCCAAGTTGAAAGGTTCTTTTGAGGGCCTAATACATTTAAGATTTTGCAGCTTTGAGCAATTAGCATTCATCTAAAGAATACATTTGGAGACTGAAAACTGATAACATAATAATTTTGAAATGCTCAAGCAAGGAGAGTTTTAGAATAACTATTGGTAATTACATCCAAATCCCATATTGAAAAGAGGAACTTAGTTAACAATATAAAAACAAAATGCATATTTATGGTGACATATTATCTACTTAGCCAGCAAAGAACATTACAAAATCAGCATTGCATTTTGAAGTGGCAGATGTCCAACATGCGTCAAGATGTACAAGCAGGTCTTCGGGGAGGCAGTTGCTGATGAGCTGTTCTCTGCTCCATTTCAAAAATCAAAATCAATATATTCATTATATGAAGTTGATAATTATGAAAAGATTAAAACATAATAATTATAAGAAAAAAACACATGATTCACTATAGTATGTCCAAGAGTTACAATTACCTGCAATTTAGGACGCAATGTTTCTATAGCCACTGTTGATTTTTGATCAACTCCTGCACCTTGCTGTATCCATATGAAAAGCACCAATATAACTAATTAGAAGCAATCAATAATCACTTTCCAATTTTAAGCATCTAGGATATAAAAGGTAACAGCATAACCAATAAATTACTTCACAATTTTCCTTTCTTCCTTATTTAATTCTAAGGGATTTTCAGCAGGAACAAAAAAGAGACCAAAGGAATCCAAAGTGTTTGGCCCAGTGGCCAATACATTAGGGTATTGCTGTCTGAGGTTCCGTGTTCGAGTCCTCTGATCAGCGAGAGTGGAACTGTGTTCCCCCAAAAAAATCCCTCCATACGCGTAGGGCCAAGCGGTGTATACTAATCCGTAGGGCCAGGCCGGAGGTGGGATTTTCTGGGGTACGGGGCCGTAATGCGGTGGGACCAGTCACTTTAAAAAGTTTACCCTACCACAGTTTTGTTTCTCCACCCTCTCTTTTCCTCCTTCACAGACCTGTCGGACCGGGGTGTGGAGGCTCATGGGGTGGGAGATTCCACATTTTGGAGCAAAAAAGAGACCAAAGGAATTAAAGTGAACTTTACCGGATTGGACCTACTATCAAACCAAAGATAGGGATATCATTATATTATGTCAGTGTGCTTTCATATCTTATGAAAATCTATTTCCTTTTTTTTCTTCACAAAAAAGTCAAAAAAAAATAATAATGAGAATGTTTTGAAATTCAATGTCCAACAAAAAGCTAAAAGGATAATGACGTATTTAATTAGGGATTAATTAATACTTACTACCTTGCATAGAGCCCAGTCTGCGGAATCAAAGAAGGCACGTTCATGGTCCTGCATCCACAACATTATAAGTGGCTGTAAATTAATTTTAAGGCAAAAAGAGGCTAAATACCTAGATAGACACTTTTAGTAAGTTAGACACTTTAACTTTGTAAGTGACCAAATAAACATTTGAACTTGCTAAAAGTGTAGTATCTTTTAAGCACACGTGCGTGTGATATACACTTGCTTATGATGTGTTAAGTGAGTCAATTATTGTATGACATGTGTAAATTTTTAAAAAAATTACTCTCTCCGTCTCAATTTATATGATAGTTTGACTCGACACGGAGCTTAAGAAATAAAGGAAGACTTTTGAATCTTGTGGTTTAAAACAAGTCAAAGATATTTGTGCGGTTATTATTAATGAATATTAGAATATATTCACCATATGTTTTGTAATTATTATTAGTGTATAATTATGGTAGATATATGATCCTTATTGTATTGAGATTCAACATTGTACATACTATGTATATTTGTATTAATGAGAAAGACTCTTTAAGGGAGATTAATACAATCTTACATGGTATCAAGAGACAAACCCTAAAAACACCTAAACCCTATTCTCTCTTCTATCCCCCCCCCCCCCCCGTATTTTTCTTCACCGGCAACCAATTTTTTTTCCCGAGAATAATTTTTTCAATCCTTTCCTTCTCTCCTTCACCAATATTCAGCCACTATAATGACTCCTCCCACAACTCCCACAGTGGCCTCAACCTCCTCAGTCGTCATCTCCCCACCCCACGACCTCCTTCTCATCATCTTTCCATCCGACACTCGCCGTAACCAACATCAAGAACTTCATCCATGTGGTTCTTGATCAAGAAGATGTTCAATTTTCTTTCTGGGTTGAACTTTTCCGCATTCATGCATGTGCCTATAACGTGCTTGATCATATTGATGACTTCTTCCCTCGTCCTATTGAGGTTGATGACCCGATATGGCACCGTCTTGACGTCATTGTCAAACGGTGGATCTATGACACCATCTCTAAGGACTTGCTTCAAACGATAATCAAAACCGGCGCCTCGGCTCGTGAGTTATGGATACGGTTGGAGGAAATTTTTCAGGACAACAAGCACACCCATGCCGTCTACTTGGAGGAATAATTCAATAATACGCGTCTTGAAAATTTTGCCAACTTGTCCGAGTATTATAAACTATTGATACTAATTGCGGATCAATTGTCCAATATGGGAACACCTGTTTCCGAAACAAAAATGGTTCTCCAACTAGTAGCTGGGTTACCAAAGGGTGAGTACGATACTCTAGCCACGATGATACAACAGGCCGACCCATTACCCAACTTCAACAATCAAAAGGCATTAGCAGTTGAAACCCCCACGCCAAACACCACTGCCGCCGGCCAGCTACTACCGCCGGACAACAACCAACCGCGGAACAACCGCGACGGCGGAAGGGGCGGCAGAGGCCGCGACAACGGTCGAGGCGGCAGAGGCTGCGAGAAAGGGGGCCGATCTGGCCAATAACCACGCCTTCACAACAATTTTAGTGGATCGGTCTAGCTCCCTGGTCCAACCCCAGGAAACTGGGCCTCACCTTACAACCCATTTACTGCTCCAGGCACCCAGCTTCAACAGGCCTGGCAACCCGACATTTTGGGCTCAGAACCAGGCCCACGCCAGCCGACACTAACAGCCCAGTAGGCCTACCTGACCGCGGCCCAACCTCTACAACACAGTCACGGCCTGGCCCCCACCGATTGGGCCAGGCCTTCAGCACTTTAAACTTGCAACAACCCGATGAAAATTGGTACATGGATACATGAGCCACGTCTCATCTCACCCGCTCCTCAGGTAATCTCTCCATATTGTTTCGTTTAAAGTATCCTCAATATATTACAGTTGGTAATGGTCATCGCATTACAATTAACGGTTATGGTACCACCTACACATAACCACCTCATCCATCTTTTTCCCTAAATAACGTCTTTTATGCCTCAAACATCATTAAAAATTTAATCTATGTTAGGAAATTAACTCGTAACAATTCTGTATCTGTTGAATTTGACCCCTTTTGTTTTTCTGTGAAGGATATATTTACGGGAACACCTCATACGAGATGCAATAGCACGGGGGACCTCTATCCTTTCACATCCTCTTCCGCTGTCAGTTCCCGTTCACACACCTCCCTCATTGCTATCTCTCCATCAACTTGACACAATAGACTTGGACACCCAAGAGCTTCAGTTTTTAATTTTCTTAAAAGTAATAATTTTATTCGTTGTAATAATGGGAAACTTGTCCAACAGTGTTATTCTTGCCCGTTAGGCAAAAATGTTCGCCTTCCTTTTCAGTCATCTTTAAGTGTTACGTTTGCAACATTTGACATTGTTCATACAAATTTATGGACATCTCCCGTTGCTAGCTCACTGGGTCATAAATATTATCTAGTCTTATTAGATGATTTTTCTACTTAAATTCAAGTATGAAGTTTTTGCCAAATTTCTTGAGTTCCGTATTTATATCAAAACACAATTTGAAAAAGCCATCAAATCATTTCAATGTGATAATGGTCATGAATTTAATAATTCCATGTTTCATAGCTTTTGCAAAAATAATGGCATGGTTTTTCATTTTTCGTGTCCCCACACCTCCCCCCAAAATGAAAAAGCCGAACGAATCATCTGCACTATCAATAACATGGTTCGTACAATCTTGTTTCATACCTCTCTTCTACCTTCCTTTTGGATCTATGCAGTCAAAAATGGTAGAATACATTTCTTAATATTTTACCTACAATTACTCTTTATAATAAGACCCCCACCGAAATTTTATACAGTCGGATCTCCTCATACGATTACCTCCAGATTATTTGTTGTCTTTGCTACCCAAATCTTGCCTCTACTACTTATCATAAATTAGCACATCGTACCACTCCATGTGTCAGACTCGTCTAGGAATGTGTAATCCGTGTTCCAAAATTTTTGGATGTTTGCAAATGAAAAGATTGTTTCGTCAAACGTGACGTGACGTAAGACGAGGATTTTACGTGTAGAAAAGTCTCGTGCTGATAGTGTTTCGACATCAGCCGACGTACCCACTGTCACTCCTACTTAGTCTCCTCTCGGTCAGGCCACCCTCAATGCCGTCCCGTCGACCAACCTTCCACCACCGTCATTCTACTCCGACCCGCTTCCCCCAACCAACCTGTCACCGGCGTCCATTCGTCCCCACCAATCAAATACCCACCAGCTACCGTCACCTTTAACCCACCAATCACCATAAACCAACCAACCCTAACAACCTCCTACCCATCGGTACCTATCACCACATACCCACTTAACTGTCGAACCCCTAGCCTCGTCGACCCATACCATCCAATTGACCCACCCAACAGCAACCACCCACCAGTCACCATCACTAAACCCATTCCCGTCGCACCCCGTCGATCCAAACTGCCAGTTACCAATCGACACACCTGTCTTGACAACCATTGCACCACCATATACCCGTAACACTGCAACCCAATACATCTCCCTACCCATAAAATGGAAACCCGTGCTCAACACGTGATTTTCAAACCCAAAACCCATTTTAACCTATCCACCCAAATCATATCCCCAATTCTCGAAAATCCAAAATTGGCCAAACTTGACCCAAATTGGAATGCGGCCATGAGTGAAAAATTTAATGCTTTAACGAAACAACACACTTGGGATCTAGTTCCGAGGCCGGATGGAGTTAGTGATAAGGTGTATGTGGCTATTTTTTCACAAATTCAGAGACAATAGTGACCTTGAACGTTATAAGACAAGACTTGTGGCTAATGGTACAAATAAACAGAAGGGTATTGTTTGTGGTGAAATGTTTAGTCCGGTGGTTAAATCGGCTACTATTCGCATAGTTTTGAGCATAAATATGGGTAAGCATTGGCCGATTCATCAGTTTGATGCGAAGAATGCATTTTTACATGAGGACTTGAAAGAAACTGTTTACATGCACTAGCCGCTAGACTTTGTCCATCCGGAGGCCCCTCATTATGTCTGCCGTCTTCGTAAGTCACTTTATGCTTTGAAACAGGCCCTAGAGAGTGGTATGAATGCTTTGCTAATTACATTATGCAGATTGGGTTTGTATGCAGCAAGTGTGATCATTCTCTCTTAATTTTTTATCGAGGTAGTAACATTGCATATTTGTTGTTATATGTCGATAATATTGTTCTTACTGCCTCCTCTGATGTGTTGAAAAATGAGATCATTGCTCTGCTTAAATTAGAATTTGCTATGACTGACTTGGGGAAGTTGAGTTATTTCTTGGGGATATCAGTGACTAGATCTGTAGATACTATGTTCCTGTGTCAGCGTAAATATGCATAGAAAATTGTGTACAGGGCTAAAATGGCGAACTACAATATCATGCCTACTCCGGTTGACTCAAAATCGAAGCTCAGTGTTGTTGACGGTGATTCAGTGTCCGATCCCATTCTTTATAGGAGCCTTGCAGGTGCACTTCAGTAACTTACTTTCACCAGACCTGATATTGCTTATGCTGTTCAGCAGGTGTGTTTGTTTATGCATGCCCAAAGAGCCTCATTTTACTGCTCTTAAACGTATAATTCATTACGTTAAGGGCATACTTCATTTTAGATTGCATCTCTACCCCTCTGCACCTACCAGATTGTTATCATATACGGACGTCGATTGGGCAGGTTGTCCGGACACGCGATGCTCCACCTCCGGCTACTGTATGTTCTTAGGAGATAATCTCATTTCGTAGTCTGCCGCTGAGTATAGAGGCGTTGCAAATGTTGTTACTGAGATCTGCTGGCTCCGAAATCTTCCTTTGGAGCTTCAGTGTCCATTGCGTCAGGAGTCTATGGTGTACTGTGATAACATAACCGCGATATACTTATCTCATAATCCGGCTCGGCATCAGCGAACCAAGTACATTGAGATAAATGTATATTTTGTTCGCGAGAAGGTTGCTATAGGTCATGTTAAGGTGTTGCATGTGCCTTCTTCGTAAAAGTATGCAGATATCTTCACCAAAGGACTTCCTAGACAGCTATTCCTCGACTTCAGATCCAGTCTCAGCGTCCGGCCTCCTTCCGCTTCGATTGATGGGGTGTATTAGAATATATTCACCATATATTTTCTAATTATTAGTAGTGTATAATTGTGATAGATATAAGATCATTATTGTATTGAGATTCAACATTGTACACACTATATATATTTGTATTAATGAGAAAGACTCCTCAAGAGAGATTAATACAATCTTAAAATTATAGATTATCTCGTTAAACGTAAAATGTAAAAATTAAAGTTAAATTATTGCAAAATAAGGAAATGTATTATTCTTTTTGGGACAGACTAAAAAAAGTGTATCACATAAATTGGGATAGATGAAGTAACAAATATAACAAAAAAGTATTACAGTATATATTTTTAAGAAGAAAAAATATATAAGAAATATGTAAAAAAAAAAAAGGAAAAATAAAAAACGGTTGAAAAGTAAAGGAAAAAGAACCAAAAAAAACGCCTCCCTCCACTAACCCACCGAGTTTCCCACCATCTCCCCCCCCCCCCCCCCCCCCCCCCCCCCAAACCCTCTCTCCCACTTTTCCATCTTCTTCCCAATAAAACCTTGCCATCCCTAGCTATTTTGATCGCCATCAACCACCGCAGAGATACCCATTTCTTTAATACAAGATTTTATTTAAAAATATTCATTTGTTAGGTATAATATTTGATTTTTGCAGTATCACATTGGAAATATCAAAAGAATTGTTTGCATAACCATTTTACATTGGGTTTTCTTCTATAAAATTATATTTTTAGTGATATAGTAATAATCTAATTATGAAAAAAAAGTCTGTGCAATTATGGAAGATATGAAGCTAATGAGAAAAGAAAAGAATCTGAAGATATAACTATACAAGGAGTAAGGTGAAATTACAAGACCCGCACGGAGTAATTTCTTGAAATGTAGAAAACAGCTGCATACTTAAAAATAAATGAGTAAAAAAAAAAAGAAAAAAAATCATAATTTAACTAAATTCAAGCGCAACATCAGTGCGTGCAAAACATGCACTTGCCATGTCATGGTGAGATGTTTACGGGAGACACTTTTGCTAAGTTTAAGTGTCTATCTGATCATTTAAAGTGTCTAACTTATAAAACGTGTCAAGTTTAAGGAGTTATCTAGATATTTAGCCAAAAAAAGATTTATTTCTTTAAATTTCTTAAAGAGAAAAACAATATAAAACTTGCCTTTGAAATCAAAGGCTTCTTCTTTGGCGTAAGTCCTCCATATTTGTTACCAGTAGAAGTCATCTAGAAAAGTTAGGAGCAACACCAATTTTATAATAAATAATCAAAGGTTGAATCAGTAAACAACTTATAAAATTTCAAATAAGAAGCAGACACCTAACTCTAAATAAATCAATTAGCATTTGACTATATCCTATTAGGCATTGAATTGAACTTCAAAACTTGTTACTTGATGTGACTTCTCGAGGAACAAATTTAAACAATAAAAAGTTCAATGGGACCAAGCATAGAACCCCATGAGTGTGACAATCTAATTTGTCTTTTCGAAAATCATATAGTGTAGAGTATGAAGTATGAACCATAGACGAATAGCTAGAGTGACCAAGTTTCTCGAGGCTAAAAGTATTTTTCTTTTTCTTTTTTAAGAAAACATCAAACTTTGGTGAAGAAATAAGTGTATTTGAGTAGCAGTATAAACTTCTCCAAAATATAAGTTTTTTATTATTATTAAGACAAGAATATCTATATACAAAATTCATATTTATGAAATTAAAATTAGTATATTTCTATTTCTTAATTTAACACTTAAAAGAACACTTAATATTTGCCAAACATATTTTACTAATAAAAGTATTTCTCAAATAATTAGTCAAACACAAATAGTTATTTTTTCAATCACATTTTAGATAATATTTTGATAAGAAGTATTTCTCGAAATCAACTGATTTGACAAACATACTACCATAAAGATCTCAAATGCAGCCGCAAACATTTTCAAAGAATAATCAAATAAAAGTAGGAGTACTTCATAGACATTTTCTAATTCTATTCTAGTTATTACCTATAGAAGACCAAATATAATTGATCATTTGGTTCATAGTATAGTTACGTGTCCAACCTGTTTAAAATTTGTAAAAGTAGGGAAAATGAAAACGATAATTCATTAAAAAGAATCTTCTGATTCAAATTAACTAAGTCAATTTTATTATTATGAAACGTAGGAGGCCACAAGTACATTATATTTAATTAACTTGTTTAATTTCTACTTAAGTTGGTGCCGACACATTTAGAGTCCTAAAATAATTGAATTTAAGCTATGAGTGGCTCAAATGTTTACAGAGATAAATCTATCAGAAAGCCTTTTAGAGACCACTCTTTTTTTATCCCGTAGAGCAGGCTGCACGTGATTGCTTTGCCCCTCAACCCCACAAATCTACATCATATATGTACCCTTTTTAATAATATGTTTTTAATAAAATGTCTCAAGATATTATTTCTTGGACCACATTACGAAGTATTACAAAGAAAATCGTATGGAACCAAGAATCGACTCTTATTACTAATGCAGATAATTAAAAGATATTGTGACATGTGACTACTCCTAATAATCTATCAACATATGATCCTTCTTTGTCTTATTTAATTCTTTTCTAATCATGTTTGGTACTTGCGAAAAGATAGAGGAAAGAAAATTTTAACACTACTATATGTTAGTGAACTCGTATATGTTTCATATTAGTACATCATTTGAGAGGAACCTTGGATTAAATGCGTGCTTCGAATCTTCAATAATAATAAGAGGATGAATGAAACTATCATTTTGAAAGCTAGTAACCACATATTGCATAATCAGAAGAAAAAACAAAATCATATAATTCAAATGGAACACGCAATTACTCTTATTTAATAATGATTTCAACTTTAAAAGATTAATAGACTAAATAAAATCTTTCCACCCTTAAATTCTTGCATGTTTACGGATCCAAATTTCTTAAATATTCCATCTTCTATGTGTTTCTTGTTATATATATATATATATATATATATATATATATATATATATATATATATATATATATACTTTAATTGGAAGACAATTAGAAAAAAGTAAATCGCACAACAAGGTTCAAGCTTTTTTTCCAGCAGAGGGCGGCTACCCAACTTTCAATTCATATGCTTAGTGGGGTATTGAAAGTATGTATGTCCTAGAGACAATCTATATTAGGAACAAAAATGTATTTGAACATATTCGTATTATTAATGAGATTAATAATTATGACATTTGCAATTATTGAATTATTGTTTGATTGTTTGCAATTATTTATATATGTGCATCCCTTGAGTTTACATTGTCATTAATAGAGTGAGTTATTAATGATAGAACGTAACTCTTAAAATAGCATCGATTAATGATCATCAAGAATGGGATATCGATGATATGCTATAAGTCGACATGTGGTCTGCATCACATTCTTGGAGAATGTAGTATGTCTCACAGCTACGAGTAATGGTTACTCGTGATGGACTCATGGATACTTTGGAGAAGTATTGGTATACCCTGCCGATAAACTATTTGTTATCCATGTCTATAGTGTTATTGGCGTGTGGAATATAAATGTCATTTGACTTGAGGTCAATACACATCTTGTTTACAGAATGATGTACTTTAACCAAGTTCTAAGCTTAAACTCCTTCTGTAAAAGATACGGCTTGTGTTGGGTGCATTAAGATGTAAATCAAGGTGGTAGTTGAGCTAAGAATATGATTTATTCCTCGATTGAAAATTCGAGAGAGCACTTAACTTCTCAATGTTATTAGGTTGACTAAAGTCACTAGCCAGTGCAAAAGACATATTAGAATATGATCTAGTTGTCAACTAATAAATGTGAGATAAAGTGATAAGTCATTCAGATAGACACTTGGCAAATCCTAAGCTTAATCGAGTGTGTCGCGAATGTAAGGAATTTATGGTTCCGCATAAAGGTTAAGTTTGCTGGATTCATGTAAACGTACTTCACATTTTGAGTTCGTCATACGACGTAGTCTAGGAGTTTCGTATGGACCTTAATTAGACTAATGTCGATATGTGAAGGCCTATAGGGTCACACTATATGCGATTGTTTCTTCGATCTAAGAGTGTATTGAGAAAATATTAAATATTCGATTGAGAATCGAGATATTTAATTTATAATAATTATGAAATATTTCTATTTGATAGAAATTATTTAATTAAGTCGAATTGAATTTCGGATTTAATTAAATGTGTTGGATATATTATATGGGTACTTGGACAAATCCAGTGAAGCAATTGGGCCAGAAATTACTGGCCCAAAATTGGGACCTTCGCCGTCCAACTGGGGCGTGTGAAGTGGACCGGCCTAGCTGGTCCACTGAACATTAACATGAGCCCAAATTTTTCTGTTTTATATCTGTTTAAGTTTTGTCCTAAACTCCTATATAAACAACATATACCCCATAGTTATTAGGTTACAGAAAATAACTTCTCAGTTCCTAAAGCAGGATTTCTTAGCTTTCTTGATTAGGAGATACACTGGAGTTGGATCTTGCAATCGAGGAGACTAATCGCGTGGATACCTTAGTATTGAATTCCGCGTTCGAAAACATGTAAGTTTTCTTTTATTATATTTTGAACATTAATATGATTATCGTATAAGCTATGCGCGGATTGTTGTTGGATAAGAAAAAAAATGTAAACTTTAGATGCGCTTAAGAACCCAATAAATCCCTATAGTTATAACTTATAGCTATAATAGCTATCGAATACGGATGTTAGGTCCAAAAACACACACGCTTCATGTTTACTCTTGTCATATTCTTAAGAAATAAATAAATATAAGAAAATGTGGGATTGGAAGCATCTAATTAAGTTTCATAAACTCTCTATCATTGTGTACTATTAACTTAATTACAGTACTAAATTTTAATTGCTCGAGCATTAAAAATCTCTCCTACTACAGCACAGACCTTACGTATGTTACCCGCAAGGGTTGCCAAGTTAGTGTAGTAGTAGAGCGCGGGACCGCAAGGTCACGAGTTCGATCCCCTGCATAAACCTTCTTGGTTGAGCCAGTCACACATGGCTTGCCAAGTGTGGTTAATCGGCTGACGTGGTTTGCAGGCTATTGCGTCTGTCCGGGGCGCACAGGCCCTTACGTATGCACCTATACAACATTAATTCCACTTGAACCATGTATGCGTTATGCATATCAACCGATTAATTATGTTTCCATTACAAATTAGTTAAGAGTTAAGTTATACAAATCCTCTGTAAACCTTATACACATATGCAGAGAAATTTAAAAGTACTCTCTCCATTCAATCGCACTTTATACGAAGGTATTTGACTAGACACAAAAAAGAATGAAAAAAAGATTTTTAAAATTTGTTGTTAAATAAATCATAAATATTTATGTGACTATAAATCATTTTATTAAGAGTAATAAAATGACAAGTTTAAAATCAAATTATTACTAAATATAGAGGTGTCATTCTTTTTTTCATCGATTAAAAAGAAAAGAGTAGCACGTTTCATACAACATATATGAATTTCCCTTTGTGTTAGAAAATAATAGAATTTGAAGTACCTGATGATCTTGAGAGGAGACAGAAAACTCTTCAGTTCTACTGCTATCTGCCATCTGATCAGAGTAGGCAATTAATCTCTCCCCTGTTTCATAAGTATATAGAAACAGAAGAGGGTGGAGCTTGGGGGATAATAAATTAAAAGGGAATCTTGGAGTACCTTAGAAGCAGAGGAGCAAGCAAAGGCAGAAAGAAGAAGAAACGGTGGGAAAGAGGAAGGTGAGAGTTAGGAGAAAAAGGATAGTTATTAGGAACTACTTACACGAGACTACTTTATAAATTTCGACACGGCACTGCATGTATTCCTCATATTTACTTTTCATATATTTTCCCTTTATTTGAAATTTTTGAAGTTGAATTTAAAAATAGAATTGCGTTTGATTATACTTTTCTATAATAACATTTAAAATAATTTTTATGGTTGATTGTACTTAAATACAATTTTAAAAGTAAAAAGCGAGTTGAAAATATGTTATAACTGTTTTTTAAATTTGAAATACAACTTTAAGTTGAATTTAAAATTTTCATTGAACACTATTTTTTAAATAAAGTAAAAGATTATTCCAAAAAAATGAAATAATTTAATCTTTAAATGGGCTAGTTTTTTTAAAATCTTTTTAACTATATTAGTAGCGGAGAAAAGGAAAAGAAAAAGGAAATAAAGCGTGATTAATGAGTTTAAATCCCCCACGTCAATTGTGAAAGACGACAAACTAAGTGAGCTAACTCTTTTATCGTCTTGCTCAAAATATTTCTTTATTTTTATCGGAGAAAATACTTTTTCTTAACAAGATTTTACATATAGAACTAGCTGCTATCTTTATCTCGCAATATCATAAATGTCAACATTTTATAAAATGAGTATATTAACTAAATCAATATCTATCTATAAATTTTGGTAAATTAATTTTATTCAAAAAACATCAAGGAAAGGAATATAATTAGTTTAAGGGCAAAGGGTCAATTGGTTAATTTATCTTTAAACTATACAAAATAATTTAATTTTACTTGTAAAGAATGGATCTTTGGCCTAACTTAACCTCAAAAGCTAGCTTGTAGGGTGAGGATTGTCTAAGTCCATATAGGGAGTCAATGTTCCCATTCCATATCCGATATGAAACTCTTAACACTTCCCCTGTAGGGTTTTGTTAGGTGCAAAGCACATAAGTAAGGCACAACGGAAGTTTAAAAGTTTTGTTTCTTACTTACCCCAACAATAATTTGGTATGGTTATACAACAATGGAACTTGTAACATAAACATTTACTTACAAGTTATAATAATCTGAAATCTTTATCTACTATAAGGTGTACACGCGGTTGCCCTTCCGATTGCAAGCTTCAAGCTTCAATGTACTTCTCTTTCGGAAAGCTAGGAAATCCGGCAGAGGTTTGAGAGTATATGATTCTAAGTCTCTAAAGCTTAGAATGTTTTTTAGAATTGGTGTTTTTTTTAATAATGAGGTGAATGCCTATATTTATAGTTGAAAAATAGGTCAAAACCGGATTAGAGTTTGACCTTGGGCCTGACCCAAAAATTGAGGCAGAGGCGCCGCGGCGCTCGACTTTATTTTTTCGTGCATTCTTAATTAAATCCAAAATTCAATTTTGACTTAATTAAAATAATCATTATTCATTTAAATGTCTTAATTCCAAATCGAACATTTTAATTTACTCTCTCAATACATCCTTAGATCGAAACGGACAATCGACATAGTGTGACCCTACAGACCTTCTCATATTGACATTAATCAAATTAAGGTCTACACGGAACTCCTAGACGGCGTCGAAAGACAAACTCAATATGTAATGTACGTTTACACGAATCCAGTAAACTTAACCTTTATATGGTAAGATAAAATCCTTTCATTCACGACACACCCGATCAAGCTTAGGATTTGTCAAGTGTCTATCAAAATGGCTTAATCACTGTATCTCATCTATATTAGTTGACAACTAGACCATATTCTAAATATGTCTATTGCGTTGGCCAATGACTTAGTCAACCTAATATCACTGAGAATCAGAGTGTTATCTCGAATATACATCCGAGGAATGAATCCTAATCTTGGCTCAACTACCACCTTCAATCCACATCGCAATGTACCCAATACAAGCCGTATCTCAACCTATAAGGCATTTGAGCTTAGGACGAGATCAAAGTACATTACTTTGTAGACAAGGCGCGTATTGACCTCAAGTCTAATGACTTCTATCTCCCACATGCTGATCATACTTTAGACTATTTTAACAAACAGTATATCAGCAGGGTATACCAATACTTCCAAAGTATCCATGTGTCCATCACGAGTAACCATTACTCGTAGCAGGTGGGACATACTACATCTTCTAAGGATGTGATGCAGACCACATGTCGACTTATCACATATCATCGATATCCCATTCTCGATGATCATTAGTCGAGGCTATTTTAAGAGTTACGCTCTATCATTAATATCTCACTTTATTAATGACAACGTAAGCTCAATGGATGTACATTAATGAATAATTACAAACAATCAAATAATAATTCAATAATTGCAAATGCCAAAATATTAATCTCCATTAATAATAATATGAATGTGTATAAAGTACATTTGTCCTAATATAGATTGTCTCTAGGACATAAATATACTTTCACCCCCGCACACCTAGACCTTGTTAACTGAAGCGTGAATAATATAATTTGGGGGCCCAACATCGGTGAACAAAGAATTTGAATGAGTCTGGTTCTGATACCTTGTAAAGAATGAATTTTGGGTCTAACTCAACCCCAAAAGTTAGCTTATAGGGTGAAGATTATCCAAGTTCATATAAGGAGTTCATGTTCCCATTCCATATCCGAGGGACTCTTAACATTACTCTTTATTAAAAATTGAGTTATATCCTTATAGCTATAATTTTAACTCGCAATAATCCTTTAACATGGAAAGAAGTTAGGAAAAAGTTTGGTGTATAGGTACGCAAAGTGGAAAGGGGGTTAACACATCAATATCAGCTGGACTTTTATAACATTGCGAGTTAAACGTATATCAGTATCTTTAGCTCCATCCACACCATACATCAAACGTGCTTATTATAACATGCAATAAAAACCGACACTCGGCAAAATTCTCATATCCTTAAAAAGAAAAGAAAAGAAAAGGCCTTTTTTGGCCCCTGAATTAGTGAGATAATATTAGACTATATAGATTTAAGCTTCATAGTTGATGTGGACCGGGACTGCAACTTTAATCTAAATTTATTTCAAGCATTTCATTTTGTATATGCGTTTTGATATTAAATTTGTACGTCCATGAATTCTTTCTCTTATCTAAATCAAACCCAAGTCCCATCACATAGCAGACCAAAAAGAAAAAAAGGTTGTATAACTCGCATTTTGACAAAAACGAAAATAAAGTTGTTGTCTCTTTAATTATCACAACATTTAAATAATTTCCTTTTATATTATGTTTTTCAATATATATATATATATATATATATATATATATTGAACATTATGTACACATACAGTACACATATCCGAAGATTGGTAAATATAATTATTACATAGCATTTTTAGTAGTTACCAACCATCTTCAAAAGTTCTTTTTTTAAAATGAATTCATTAATTCAGTTTATGTCGGTTTTTTAGAAGTCCATATTTAATCGTCCATTCTACTTACCGTCTTGCTAAAATGATACTACCTCTAACTATTACTACTATTAAAATAAAGAAATTTCTATTTCAATTGGTAGACGGTTGATAATAATAACCCGGTCAGGTAGTGCCGTTTTAATATATTCTTATTATAATTGTTTTTAAAATAGGTTGATTCCCACTAGTATATTCCTTCTCCATTTTTTAAATTTAAATAAAATAAAATGATACTTAATGATTAGGTGCCCGAAGTTGGACTAACGTTTAAAATCTCTTCCAACTCATCAACGTTCTTTTAGGAGCCAAACACATATATGGACGTTCTAGAACGGCTATTAAGAATTTTTAAATCTCCTCCTTTCATTATCACTCACTCAATTTTTTTTCCTTCTGAAAATGATGATAAGTTTTGAACTCTCAATTTCTTGCACTCAACAATTATCCTTGAGTAAGTCTCATGTTTACCTTTAGCCTATATATTTCCGTTAATTGTCAGTCATGAGGTAATTTTTGGATAGGAAATTAGAAGACATCTAAATGGTTTTGAATCATGCAAAATGGTTGAAGTAACGCATAAGCAAAGTCGTACTGTCTTTCCTTTTTTGAAAAGTTTACCCTGAGCCTGACAGGTAGATATCAAATTCAATTTAATTTGTTTGCATCTCATCTCCTCTAAGTACACTCTGATGGATTCAATATTTAAAGTTTATAAATTTTTATAACGATCTCATATTAATATTATAATGATAATTATATTCACAATAAAAAGTTGATAGATATTTATAGTGATTTTTTAAATATATGTACAATGTCATCCGAGGAAAAACTAATGTATTCCCATGAACCATGTATTGTACTCTAAATCTGCCTATGCCTTTAATATGACATCGTAATAGGATATCATGGATTGGGTGTTGTCATTGTGAAGGGGAAGCTGTAATTTGGGAATCACAGGTTGCTGATTCACGCTAGATACGTTAGATTGGCTCGAAGGCAATTTTGAGGATTGCTTCGCTGCAGGTTAACCTCCTACAAGATCATGTATATACATGCAAGCTGCAACCTATTATTACCAAAGAGATGGTCATTTATCGGACTAAAGCATGCACAAACTAACTGCAATAATCATGAAGCCATCGAGAGTCGTTATGACATTAAAATTTAGTAATTGAATTGTGGGTTTTTAATCAATCAAGCACTCAATTCAAATGTGTAAAAAAAATGGAAGTTTTATAGACTCTTGGCACACACTTAAGGTATTGACACAAGGTATTCCTTCTCTTAGTCTTTTTCTTTTTTTGAAAAGTTTATTCAGTCAAATGTGATCTTTAATCTCACGGCTGGGCATACGTGTTCAATCTTTTGATGAGAATCTTCCAATATATTGTCCTTTAATCTAACAGTAGGGTATATGTGTTTAATATTTTGAATCTCCCCACTTCCAATTACAAAGAAAGCACCACAAAAAATGTGGTGCAACGGATGAGGTTGCTTCTTTCTTAACCAGAGGTTTCAGGTTAGAGCCCTGGGTATGGAAAACTCCTTGGTAGAGAGCGCTTCCCCCTAAATGAGCCCCTACGCGGTGCGATTCCGGATATAGACGGGTTCCAATACGGGTACCAGACACCGGGTGGAAAAACAAAAAAAATTACAAAGAAAGCATTTTCCTTGAATTCTATAAAATGAAAACTACATAAAGAGCACAGTGTGCATTAAAATGCAAAATAGTAATCACATATTTAAAGAACTCTTCTCTATTATATTATACTACCTATAATAATTATTAGCGAATATTACCATATATACGCCATATATTTTGTAATTAATAGTAATGTATAATTATGGTAAATATAGGATCCTTGTTCAATTAGGATTCAACATTATACACACTGTATATATTTGTATTAATGAGAAATACTCCACAAGGGAGATAATACAATCTTACATGGTATCAAGAGTCAAACCCTAAAAACACCTAAACCTCTCTTTTCTTTTCTCGCCCCCCTCTCCTTCGGCCGGTGGCTACCCTAATTTTCGAAACCCAAATTTTTGGTGTCTTGTTCTTTCCTCACCAAAATTCAGCCACTCCAATGGATCCCATGGCTACTCCCACCTCTCCCACAACTTTATCGTCCTCCCTAGTCGTCACCCACACCCCACCCACTTCCTCCTCCACTTCGTCGTTCCATCCGGCTTTCGCCGTCACCAACGTCAAGAACTTCATTCCTTTGGTTCTTGATCAAGAAGATGGTCAATATTCTTCGTGGGTTGAACTTTTTCGCATTCATGCATGTGCCTATAATGTGCTTGATCATATTGATAACTCCTTCCCTCGTCCTATTGAGGTTGATGACACGACATGGCGCCGTCTTGACGCCATCATCAAACAGTGGATTTGTGACACCATCTCTAAGGACTTGCTTCATACGATAATGAAGACCGGTGCCTCGGCTCGTGAGTTATGGATACAATTGGAGGAGATTTTCCAGGACAACAACACACATGTGCTGTATACTCGGAGGAGAAATTCAATAATACACGTCTTAAAAGTTTTGCTAATATGTCCGAGTAATGTAAACAATTAAAACTAGTTGCGGATCAATTGTCCAATGTGGGGACACCAGTTTCCGAAATGAAGATGGTTCTCCAACTAGTTGCTGGCTTGTTGAAGGTTGAATACGATACTCTAGCGACTATGATACAACAAGCTGATCCACTACCCAGCTTCAATAAGGCCCGCTCACAACTATTATTGGAAAAAACCTGACGTGCCAAACAGGACGACCACACTCAAAAGACGTTAGCGATTGAAAATCCGGCGACAAACGCCACCCCCACCGCCCAACCACCACCACCGGACAACCAACAATCGCGGGCAGCCGCGGTGGTGGCAGAGCCGGCAGAGGCCGCGGACGTGGAGGCCGTGCATGCCAACAACAGTAGCCCAACAATTATCCGACTTGGGCCTGCCCAGGGTAGTGGCCTAACCCAAGCACCTGGGCCTCGTCTTCTTACCCGATACAGCCAGCAGCGGCCTAGTATCCAACAGCCTGGCATCCCAGGATTTTGGGCCACTCCCTAGGCCCACGCCAGGCTCTGATTTCAGCCTAGTATGCCCATGTAGCGACGACCCAACAACAACAGTCCCTTTACGGCCTGCCCCCACTGATTTGGGCTAGGCCTTCAACACACTAAATCTCCAGTAGCCCGATAACAATTGGTATATGGATACGGGAGCCACTTTTCATCTCACCTGCTCCTCAGGTAATCTCTCAACACTATTTCGTTTAAAGTATCCTCAATTTATTACGGTTGGTAATGATCATTGCATTCCAATTCAAGGTTATGGTACCACCTACACTCAACCACCTCACCCACCATTCTCCCTAAATAATGTCCTTTATGCTCCCAACATCATTAAAAACTTAATATATGTTAGAAAATTTACTCGTAACAATTCCATGTCTATTGAGTTTGACCCCTATGGTTTTTCTATGAAGGATCTACTTATGGGGATACCTCTCACGAGATGCAATAGTGTGGGGGACCTCTATCATTTCTTATCCACTTCCGCTGCCAGATCCCGCTCACATACCTCTCTCATTGCTATCTCTCCGTCGACTTGGCACAATAGACTTAGACACCCAGGCCTCCTGCTTTTAATTTTATTAGAAGCAATAATTTTATTCGATATAATAATGAAAAACTTGCCCAACATTGTGTTTCTTGTGCGTTAGGCAAATATGTTTGCCTTCCGTTTCAGTCATCTTTAAGTGTTACATTTTCTCCATTTGACATTGTTCATGCAGACTTATGGACATCTCCCATTACTAGTTCAATGGGTCATAAATATTATCTCGTTTTATTAGATGACTTTTCTCACTTTATTTGGGATTACCCACTTAAATTAAAGTCTGAAGTTTTTATCAAGTTTCTTGAATTTCATATTTACATCAAAACACAATTTGAAAAAGTCATCAAATCATTTCAATGTGATAATGGTCGTGAGTTTAACAATTCCATATTTCACAAATTTTGCATAAATAATGGCATGGTTTTTCGCTTTTCGTATCCCCACACCTCCCCCAACATGGTAAAGCCGAATGAATCATCCGCACTATCAATAACATAGTTCGTACAATCTTTTTTCATGCCTCTCTCCCCCCTTTTTTTTTAGGTCTATGCAGTCAAATGGTAGAATATATCCTCAATATTTTACATACCCGTACTCTTCATAATAAGACCCCCACCGAAATTCTCTTCCGTCGGATCTCCTCTTATGATCACTTTCAAATTTTCGGTTTTCTTTGCTACCCAAATCTTACCTCCACGACCCCTAATAAATTAGCACCAAGCACTGCTCCATGTGTTTTCTTAGGCTTCCCGTCTAATCATAGGGGATATTTGTGCTATGACCTATCTACATGTAAAATCCACGTCTCTCGTCATGTCACGTTTGATGAGACACTCTCCCCATTTGCAAACATCCAAAAATTCCGAAACATGGATTACACCTTTCTAGACGAGTCGGATGCCTCCCTGTCGTACTCATCTAACTCCATCGTACCACCGCTGTTTCCCCCATTGTTTAGTTACCCCCAACCCCATTGCTACCACCAGTGCTCTGCCAGAATATTGCTCGATAGCATCGACCCGACCCGCCACCGTCTCCCACACCCGCTGGCAAACCAGTTCGACGAAACCAGTGTCCCCGTCACCTGTCGTCCTTTCTCCCGTCTATCTGAACCAAAACCCACCCACACCCAACCCATCACAGTCTCCAGAACCAACCTCCATTCACCCCTGTCCTGTCTATCTATCCCGACAACTACCCACTACTGTCACTGTCCCGTCACCCACACCCCAACAATTAAACCCTGACCCAATACCCTAACAGACCGCACCCCACCCCTCTACCCAGACAACCCCTGCCCCCACGCACATAATGGAAACTCGTGCTCAACACGAGATTTTCAAACCCAAAGTTCTCTTTAACCTAGCCACACAGACTATATCCCTAATTCCTAAAAACCCAAAATTAGCTAAAACTTGACCCGAATTGGAATGCGAACATGTGTGAGGAATTTAATACTTTAATAAAATAGCACACTTGGGATCTGGTTCCTCAGTCGGATGGGGTTAATGTGATTCGATGTGTGTGGCTATTTCATCACAAATTCAGAGACAGTGGTGACCTTAAGCGCCATAAGGCGAGACTTGTGGCTAATGGTACTAATCAACACGAGGGTATTGATTGTGGTGAGACTTTTAGTTCGGTGGTTAAACCGGCTACCATTCGCATGGTTCTGAGCATAGCTATGGGTAAGAATTTGTCATGACCCAAACCGGAGGGTCATGACGGGCACCCAGACCTTACCTGCCGAGTGCCACTAATCATACATTCAACATCAACTCATAATTAATCACAGGCCCCCAAAGGCCGTCACCCAGTACCCTGCTGACACATAGAAATCATAAACTAGAAGGAAACCATGTAACATCTTACAAACAACAGGACTCAACCCATACATATATACATACTAAGGCCGACAAGGCCATATTTGACTACTATACATAGGACACCGTCTACAAGCCTCTAAAAGAGTACATGACATCATAAGGTCGGGACAGGGCCCCGCCATACCCATATATACATGCAAAAATACCGTACCGAGATTAGACCAATACTCTGAAATAAGGGGAGTGCTTCAATAATCGCTGAGTTAGCAATCTACTAATGCGGGTCGTCGCCTTGCCTACGTGAACCTGCGGGCATGAAACACAACGTCCCCAAACAAAAGGAATGTCAGTACGACTGATGTACTGAGTATGCCAGGCATAAGAAATATCGTAATAGAGATACATAATAAACTGAAACAGAAACAACCGACACAACTAGCCAACAGAAACAGATGACAGCATCAGCCAATAGCAACAAACGATAGAAACAACTGACAGCAACAGCCGACAGAAACAACCGACCAGTAGTAAATGCCTCTGAGGGCCATAATATGTCTAAATGTCATGCACAATGCAAATGCGGTATACATATATATATTTGCCTCATCGGGCATCTTCCTTCCCATAACAGCCTCTGTGGGCATCATATCATATCGTCCTCTGTGGGCATCACATCATATTGGCCTCTGTGGGCATCTTTCTTTTTTGTGATATCTGTACCAGCTGCAGGTGGTGTTGCGTATATAACGCTATTCCCTTTTTCCACCCCCTACATATATAATGCATACCATATAGTAGTGTATATAACACATGTGGGTCCAAGGTAATAAATGAATAAAATGCATGAATGACAATAAAACACTGTAAACTTATCGGATGACATAATATTCTTGTACCTTCGGCTAACATTGGGAATATTTACACTGTTCCCACATACCTCAATAAGGATTTAGGAATATATTTAGACATGCTTTTAACATAGGAATCAATAACAGGAACATCCTTGGCTACTAAGAGCAGAATAATTTATGAAACAGTATTACGTTTACGTTTCGTTATTAGAACATGCCAAAAAGAAAGAAGGATTTGCCTTAACATACCTCGATTCGACCTTTGAATAACTACAATGAGTCAGTTCTTTAAATATATGTCCAACCTCAGTAGATGGGAAAGTTGATTCATTTTCTTTAATTTATCAAATGAGAACATCATCTCTAATTCTTCAAAGGAGAATGAGAGGATGAACTTTGAAAAAAAACAATCTGCCCAATTAAGTCCAACAGAAAAGTCTCCAAGTTTCATTTCTAGAGGATGTTTGCAGTATATGTAAAGAAAGGTGATGGAGCTTCTAATACTAATTAGTAAAGTAAAAGCAATTCTTGTTTCTTATAAAATAGTTAGGCGGCCAACCACTCTCCCTCTAAATGAATCACTTGCTGCCTCTCCACGTAGATTGTATCCACTCTCCACGTGGATTGTACCCACTTGAATACTTATCCACAATTTGACTAATTACTTATTAGTCTTCCACAAAATTCTAACATTTAGACCAATTATCCGCATAATAAATTCTTGAACTTAATTCACTTAAGAATTAATAACTTTTAACACACTTCATATACTTAATATCATAATCATGTGATATAAAACTTGTCCATAACCTCTTTTGTGACATATAACTATCATTATTAATCTCCGTCGTCACCCTTGTTAAATCCTAAATTATTTCGGGGTTTTATCCCTTTATATACTAAGCTGTTTATTGCATACGTCAGGATGCTTAAACCATCGCCCGAATGTACGGGGTGTTAAAGAATTGGCTGATTCATCAGCTTGATGTGAAGAATGCATTCTTACATGGGGACTTGAAAGAAACTGTTTATATGCACCACCCGTTAGGCTTTGTCGATCCGGAGGCTCCTCATTATGTCTGCCGTCTTCGTAAGTCACTGTATGGTTTTAAATAGGTCCCCAGGGCGTGGTATGAGAGCTTTGCTACTTACATTATGCAAATTGGGTTTGTATGCATCAAGTGTGATCATTCCTTATTTATCTTTCATCGAGGTAGTAACATTGCATACTTGTTATTATATATGGAGGATGTTGTTCTAACTGCCTCCTCTGATGTGTTGAAAATGAGATCATTGCTCTGCTTAAATCATAATTTGCTATGACTGACTTGTGGAAGTTGAGTTACTTCTTGGGGATCTCAGTGACTAGATCTGCAGATACTATGTTCCTGTATCAGCGTAAGTATGCAGAAGAAATTGTGTACAAGGCCAAAATGGCGAATTGCAAGATCATGCCTACTCTGGTCGACTCGAAGTCGAAACTCGGTGTTGTTGACGGTGATCCAGTGTCCGATCCCACCCTTTATAGGAGCCTCGCAGGTGCACTTCAGTATTTTACCTTAACCAGGCCTGATATTGCTTATGTTGTTTAGCAATTGTGTTTATATATGCATACCCACAGGGAGCCTCACTTTACATCTCTTAAACGTATCATTCGATACGTTAAGAGCACTCTTGATTATGGGTTGCATCTCTACCCCTCTGCACCGACCAGGTTGATATCATATACGGACACCGATTGGGCAGGCTGTCCGGACACACAACGTTCCACCTCCGGCTACTGTGTGTTCTTAGGAGATAATCTCATTTCGTGGTCTGCCAAGAGGCAAGACACCTTATCCCAATCGAGTGCAGAAGTAGAATATAGAGGCGTTGCAAACGCTGTTGCTGAGATCTGCTGGCTCCGAAACCTTATCTTGGAGCTTCATTGTCCCTTGTGTAAGGCGTTTATGGTGTACTGTGATAACATATCTGCGATCTACTTATCTCATAACCCGGTTCAACATCAGAGAAACAAGCATATTGAGATTGATATATATTTTGTTCGTGAGAAGGTTGCTATAGGTCATGTTAAGGTGTTGCATCTGCCTTCTTCGTATCAATATGCAGATATTTTCACTAAATGACTTCCTAGACATCTATTCCTAGACTTCAGATTCAGTTTCAGCGTCCGGCCTCCTCCCGCTCCGACTGATGGGATGTATTAGCGAATATTACCATATATTTTGTAATTAATAGTAGTGTATAATTATGGTAAATATAGGATCCTTTTTCAATTATGATTCAACATTATACACACTATATATATTTGTATTAATGAGAAATATTTTCAAGAGAGATTAATACAATCTTACAATAATATTATAATACACCTTGAGACCATTTAATCTCTGCTGGCAGCAAAGCATGCTCTTTATACGTATTAAATTGTTCCCAACAATAGAATCAAGAACAATTATCTTGACCAAATCATATCCTTATTTTGACAATAGATATAATGGCACTCACTGTTTAAGTTTTTTTATGGAACATGTATGTGTTGTGATAATTAAATTACGGAAAAGGCTGAAGAATGCCTCTAACTATCGGAAAAGGTTTAAATATACCCTACACATCGAAAGGACTTCTTTTGTGATATTAGCTAATATTATGTGTCATATTGATTTTAAGAAATAAAGGAAGACTTTTAAAATGTATGATCCAAAACAAAGATTAGATATTTGTGTAATTGTAAATCATCTCATAAAATTTAAATTATTTCTAAATAAAAAATATGTTAATATTTTTGAGACAAACTAATAAAAAAATAAAAAAATCTTTTTGAGACAGGTATTTATTACGTTTTATAGTCATATTGGAGAAATTAAAAATCCACTCCATCCAAACCTTTTCCCTTCACCCCGACCCAACATTCCCGGCCTCATGACCCAAAATCCCATCTGATTAAAACACTCATCCGTCTTACAACAAAGCTGCAAAGTTTGTCCATTAACAATCAAAATACATTACAAAATCTGACGGGTGTTTTAATTTCGTCCAATAAAAATATGACCAATAATAAATAATAATTAAAAAATTAAAAGAAACCCCTTAGTTTTAAGGGTAAAAGTGAGTCAGAAAGGTGGGGAGGGGGTATTTTTAACAAAATGGGTAGATGAAGGGGTATATTTAGACATTTTCAGAAAATTCAGGAACAGTTTTGGCTCTTTTTAAAAAAAATTAAAACATATATCTTAAAAATACCATACATATTCCACACCAACTAATTTTAATCCTAAATTAGCATCTTCTTACACTTTTATCAATAGGTGGAGATCCTCAAAAATTTACTCGAAGAGTTACAGAATGGTTGAGGTCATCCCCTATTTGAAGAATGGATTCACCCAAAAGAATTCTTCTCAGGGAAAAATTTCAAAATTATAACCTAATAAAAATTATATAACAATTGCAGTACGGCAAATTTTAATATTACAACAAATACAAGCAAATACTTTACATGATATACAACATATAAATTCCCTCTCTCTCCGGTTAGCAAAAATCATCCCTAAAATATTGCATGATTCTTTATCCATCCATATCTATATCTATCTATATTATTTTACAAACACGAATATAAATGTTGATTGATCAAAATATCTTTCAAATATTGAATGACTTTTATACACTTAATTTTTTTAGTTAAGTCAGGACAAAAATGTAATTGCCATTAATATATTTAATTTTTTAATAAATTAATGTTTAGTTTCTTCCAATCATGCAATATCCTTCAAATATTGAAAGACCTTTATACCTTTTTAGTCTTATTCTTGCATATTTTTGACAGATGAAAATAGAGTTTTAAATAAATACTACTTCTAAACATAAATTACTATGTCTAATATCCCGCCCCCTTCCAAGTTAGTCGTTACTCTGATTTGGACAAAGCTAGAGCAACTTATATCTAAATATGAATCAAGAATGATTATATTATTTATATCAAGATTAAAAGAAGACAATTAATGAAGGAAACATAAAAAAAAATCCAACAATTTCTAACGTGTTTAAAAACTTAGAAATACAGAAGGATTCAAATTTAGTGTCTTTTAAAGTGGCAAATTCAATACTATTACCAAAATTAGCTTATTATGAAAACCTTTTTGGAGTACTCAATAGTACCGTGAATTAATAGGATTAAGAGCTAGACATCTCTTTTGGTGTTAAATCTATATTTCATATAGTAATTAGTTTATTACCATATTAAAGTGTGACCTCTTTCGTGTACCACGCAAACAAAATTTATATTATTTGTTACATTTAAGTTGAGGTGTACACACTTAAATTTTATTTTTTTCACAACTTTGTTACAACTATTTTTAGTATATAAACAGATTGGAGAATACTTTTTGGTACTCCGTATACACTATTTATGCATGTGTAAGGATTTGATTGGATAATATTGACAACCGATATAAAAATATGGCATTTGAACTTATTATCGATTTACTCAAGAGTTTTCACATGGTCGACTTCTTAAGTTATGCTAATATAAACTTTTGTCAGAACTATTCCTCCTTCATTTTTATATGTGTTGTAGAAACTTGAAGACCCATTGCCTAATTGTGATTGTTTTGAATGAAGATATTGAAAACGTCATTGTTGAATTTTGTGTTGAGCTTGAATGTTGTATAAGATAGTCTGGGTACATAAATTTTTTAACATCTAGGTTGAATTAAATTATTGAATTAGTATTAGATGGTTGAATATCAAATTTGTAACAACCTGACTCTAAACTCTAAATTTATAATTAATTTACGGTATATTAGTTTACGTAGGACATAACTCTTAGGTGGATCAATTGATTCTTGGCTTGCTTATATTTACATGTAAATAAAATAAGTCTTAACTAAAGTCATTGTGGTAAAACTTATTGAGAAAAGAACAAGGTAAAAGAAACAAACAACTATTGGAAGACCCTACTACCAAAAAATAAGAAATAATAATAGAGCAACCTACGAGATAGAGCAAAAAAATCAAACTTGAACTCCTGTAATATTCAAGAATATAAGTCCAACGAAGTACATATATTTTTTTTAACGATTATTATGTACTTGCAGATTATATTCTTGATCATGGGGAGAAGATTGAACTTTTAATGTATAAAGAGAATCTTCGTCTGTATGTATGTAATTATGTGATGCCCATGCAAGACCTTATTTATAAAAAATAATTTGACTTTAATTTACGGACACACACACATATATTCGTCCTAATTAGTTACGTGATTAGGAAATATTCATAAGAATATCCAGTTATTTGCCTTTTAGGCCTGATAGCACATAAAGGCGTATGATCTATTATAAAATGTCTCATAAAAACACACTTTGATGATATTTACAATGCTCGATATGTGTCCGTAAGCTTACACATGGAACAATTCTTTCTTCTTTAATTATGTAAAATTATAATAATTAACATAGTATTAACGTGTGAGGCACGTTCGTAGAAACTAGTATTATATTAAAACCACAAAGAACCTTAAAAATATTGATTGAACTTTTTGCCTTTCATTAAAACACTCTACAATAGACAAGATAGTCATTTAATAATTTCCTAATATTTAAAACTTAAAAATCCATTAAAATTTGATTATTAAACATTTCCTTATTTGAATTATGTAGCTAACATTTAGGACTACTTTAAATTATACAATTTTTAAATCACCTAAAATTTACTTATCTAATCTTGGGAAGAAATCCTATTATTTAACACTTCTAAATCAATTAGAATTTTACCTTATATAAAAAGAATTTCTAAAAACTCTATTTAAGTAATATTTACCGATCATCTTTATAACGTCTAGGAACAACGAACACAAGTGAAGAAGCTGTCGAAATTCAAGGTAAAGCCGCAAAATCGTATATGTTTAATTTTATTCTTATTGTCACACCATCCAGTTTCTCTCAAAAACAATAAAATAATATTTGTCATATTTATCTATATATTGTTGGAAATTTACTATGTGAAATTAAGTTTATCCCATTATTTAAGACTCGAACAATTGGGGATCCGCACGTCGAAAATGTTGTTTCCACACACGTGCAATCTAATTGCCAAGTATCGTAAATTTCGTTAATGAAAGAGATATTGGTACAAAAGTGAAATGTTTGAGACATAGAATGATGGACGGTTATTGGCTAAATAACAAGTGTTCCACGTTGGTAAACGAATGAAGAATTGTGCAAAGTGTAAGATGGTACGGGTTGGAAAAGGGCCACGGAGCCGAGAAGGGCCGCGGCGCCTGATTGGCAGTGAGCATCGTAAGTTTCTGGCTGAATTAGCGTTGCGATGCTTCATTGGCAGTGACTGCTCGACGGAATTCCAAAGGTTTGGCTGTTGAGGTTGTTTCAATGGCATTGAATCCACCCAATAATATCCATTACTTGGACCATTATGTTGCTGCATTACATGAGGGTTAAATGCCATCCATTACATGACAATTGAATGGCATTATGGGGCATTTGAAAGGCCATCTTGCACACCTATAAATTGAGGCCTTTGACTCAATTCTATAGAAGAATAGAAATAAACAAGTGAACATACTTACAAGTTAACAACACCACAAAGAGATCGGTTTTTCTGATAAACAATCATTCTCTTAGCAATCTTCATTATTCGTGTTCTTCGCTGGGATTATTTGTGTAGGCTTTGCACATTTAATAGTTTGCTGTTTCATCTTGGGAGACTATTGTCCACACTTCCGTAAAGCCTATACACGGGGGCAATCTTGTCTTAAAGACAGAGAGCCATCTCTCGACTCAGCTGGTGGTGTTGTGATTATCTAATTGGTTGCTAAGTGTTTCAGGTGTGAACTTGAATCTCAAAGGACTCTAACCGTTCGGATTCTCAACGGTTCTACAAGCCACAAGTGTAGCAGTTCATGTTCTTGTATTTCTAAATACAAGATCCAGATTTGAAGTTCCAATTTAAGATCAAGAGATTGACAACTTGTTGTTGTAATCTTTGTTGTTTATCCTTTCGATCACTGTAATAGTTATTTACTATTCCCGTACGTGTTTTACATATCCAATAATTTTAAGACAAGATTGTATTAGTGCTCAAAATATTTGTGCCAGCAGATATGGTCCCAAATCTGGCTATGGTTTTCTTCTTTAAAACAGTTCTGTTGACAGTTCTGTTAAACAGTTCAAACACTGTCTCTGTCAACAACCGTGCTTTCAAATCTGGTCCTAGTTTTGGTTCTCTCTTTGATGACAATTACAAATCTATTTTCGTCAAATGTGTGATCTTTGGATCTGATGTTGAGCTTCAAGATACTGCTGATAGTCATGCTAGTACGGCTAAAGATCAAGGACAAGTTGGTGTCACCGCTCCCGAGGGTGGTGGAAACAAGCGCCCACGAGAGGCTGATGATGTCAACTGGGACAAGAGGAGAATGCGGAAGATGATGTTCTATCATGTTTAAAAGACCTATATCTATCCCAGACAAAGGATTCGAATTATGGTAAGTAGGATATGGACACTCAGTCTAACTGAAGTGGGCCAGAATCTAAAAGGTCTAAGTTAATTTATCCTTCCTTATCTATAATGTGTTTAGTAAATATCTGAATAAAAGTGTGTAAAGCAAGACTGGGAATATGAAAGTGTTTTCATTAAAAACTTATATTCCCTACACTCTAAAATCAGTTATTGAATCTCCTTCCTTCCCGGTTAAAGATTGGACTATTGTAAACAAATACTTAAAAATACGTTCTTTTGGGTGTAATTATTAAAAGTGTGTAAAGTATGTTCGCACATACGAATGAGAGAGATCCACTGACTGTGCGAAAAATGTTACCACTCTTAAGCAAGCACCAGGAATTGTCTGGGCACCAATCTCAAAGGAAGAAGACTAAAAAATAATGGCTTATCTTAAGACGTTGAACCTATCACACTGTCTGACAGAAGATCCTTTATTTGATACGATGATATTGGACACTCAGTCATACAAAGCCTACGGGCTCCTGGAGTGGGCCAGAGTTTCCATGTCTTAAATGATCTGAAGGCCAAAAGAAAGACAGAAAAGTAATGGACACCTAGTGAGGTGGGCTAGAGTTTCCAGGTCTTAAATGATCTGAAGGCCAAAAGGAAGGCAGAAAAGTAATGGACAGCTAGTGAGGTGGGCCAGAGTTTCCAGGTCTTAAATGATCTGAAGGCCAAAAGAAAGGCAGAAAAGTAATGGATACCTAGTGAGGTGGGCCAGAGTTTTCAGGTCTTAAATGATCTGAAGGCCAAAAGAAAGGCAGAAAAGTAATGGACACCTAGTGAGGTGGGCTAGAGTTTCCAGGTCTTAAATGATCTGAAGGCCAAAAGAAAGGCAGAAAAGTAATGGATACCTAGTGAGGTGGGCCAGAGTTTTCAGGTCTTAAATGATCTGAAGGCCAAAAGAAAGGCAGAAAAGAAATTGGACACTCAGTCTGCCAAAGCAACTGGAGTGGGCCAGAGTATCCAGATCACATATGATCCGATTACGCCCTAACCACGGGCAATAGGTTGTTCATGTGAAGCAACGTCACCTCTAAAGTAGAAGGAGTTGGAGAGGTTGTCCTCAATAAGACTTCAGGGAATGGGATCACTCTAAAAGGAGGTGATACATGTCCCAAACTTGGTTTAAGGGAGGCTGTTGGTCAAACTGGTTTGAGACTAGTCCAACAGGTCTGTAATAACTAAGAATGATACAGTATGTCTGTAGCTAAATGAATGATACATTTGTAATCCGTGAATCTATGCCATTATAGATAAAGATACGATAAATAGAAAGTAATTCAAAAGCTAACGAAGAATAATGATATTTCTCCTTTGGAAAGCTAGGAAATCCGACAGAGGTTCGAGAGAGTGTTTTGATTTTGAGTCTCTAAGACTTAGAATAATGATATGAAAATCAAGTGTCATGAATAATGAAGTGTAGGTCTGTATTTATAGGTGAAAAATTAGGTCAAATCGGATTAGTGTTTGACTTTGGGCCTGGCCCAAAATTCGAGACAAATTAGGTCATGGCGCCGCGACCCTATGGTGTGGGCGCCGCGGCGCTGACGTGGCCCTACACTGTCTCATTTTATTTTCCGCACATTCTTAATTAAATCTAAAATCCAATTTTGATTTAATTAAAACAATCATTATTCATTTAAATATCTCGATTCTAAATCAAATATTTAATACTCTCTCAATACATCCTTAGATCGAAAAGACAATCGACATAGTGTGACCCTACAGGCGTTCACATATCGACATTAATCAAATTAAGGTCTACACGGAACTCCTAGTCGGCGCCGCAAGACGAACTCAATATGTGAAGTACGTTTACACGAATCCAGTAAACTTAACCTCTATGTGGTAAGATAAAATTCTTTCTTTCACGACACACCCGATCAAGCTTAGGATTTGTCAAGTGTCTATCCAAATGGCTTAATCATTGTATCTCATCTATATTAGTTGACAACTAGACCATATTCTAAATATGTCTATTGCGTTGGCCAATGACTTAGTCAACCTAATATCACTGAGAAGCTGAGTGTTCTCTCGAATATACATTCGAGAAATGAATCCTAATCTTGGCTCAACTACCACCTTTAATCCACATCGTAATGTACCCAATACAAGCCGTATCTCAACCTATAAGGCATTTGAGCTTAGGTCAGGATCAAAGTATATTACTTTGTAGACAAGGTGCGCATTGACCTCAAGTCTAAGGACTTCTATCTCCCACACACTGATCATACTTTAGACAAGTATAACAAACAATATATCAGCAGGGTATCCCAATACTTCCAAAGTATTCATGTGTCCATCACGAGTAGCCATTACTCGTAGAAGGTGAGACATACTACATCCTCTAAGGATGTGATACAGACCACATGTCGACTTATTACATAACATCTATATCCCATTCTCGATGATCATTAGTCGATGCTATTTTAAGATTTACGTTATAATATTAATATCTCACATTATTAATAACAACGTAACATCTAGGGATGCATATTATAGAATATTATAAACAATCAACTAATAATTCAATAATTGCAAATGCCAAAATATTAATCTCTATTAATAATAGTACGAATTTGTATAAAGTACATTTGTCCTAATACAGATTGTCTCTAGGACATACATATACTTTTAATAAAAGTATGTACCTTTGACTTACTTGCAAAATTATAAGTTCATATTTTAAGTTTTTTTTTTTCGTGTGTTGCACTTTATTTATAAATATATATTGTTAATTCTTAGTTCTTATTTTTGTTTTATTCGTTTGTCTTTTTAGTTCTTATTTCGGGCTTTTTTTATTCTTTTAATTAATTTTAATATTATATATGAATTATACATAATTAAAGATTATATTTTAATAATTATTAGAGTCAGAACTGACGAACAAGAGATTACCTAAAAAATTGTGTAGATTGTAATAACTCAACATCAATACTATGAGCATTTGTGTTGACATGTTGTACTTCATTGTAGAAGTCACATTTTGTGATTTTCTGAACTCTATGACGTAGTAAGATGATTTGTCTATATCAATTTCTCTAATCATGTAAGTGCATAGCCAAAAACCAACATTTGGCAATGAGTTCTCCTCTTTTCATAATTTCTCGTATTTGTTGAAAAATTGGACAAAACAAGCATATTAAAGCAGACCGGATGGTAGTCAACTGTTTCAGAAAAAATCAAAGGTTTATCTCTTTCCTTCTTTTTTTTTTAAATGTTGATTGAACTTTTTACCCTTCATTAAAAGAACTCAATAATAAACAATTTATTTTCCTCATATTATTTAATTATCTATAATTATTTTTAAAAGTGCCGTCTATATACACTTGACTTTTCTTTGATTAGGTTTAGGATTCTTAGGATTTTACTCGACTCCATTAAAGTTTTAACCTCCATTATTGCACATAAATACAGGCTAAGTCGTACAAATGCAGTTTTTTTGGCGGCACCATTGAGAAGATAACGGAATCAGCTGTCCGATATTGGGGGAGAGCGGTTTTCATCCAATCTTAGGTTTACATGCTATGGTAATTTCACTTTTCACTTATTGTTTTTTTTTGTTCCAAGCAAATTGTTTGCTTTTTTGTGAACAAGTAAAGAAAAAATGACTGAACGAAGTCGTTAAAGGCGGGCATCCATCCTTCCATTTAATCAAAGGCATTCGAACCGAAGTAATTCAATTAACTTGAAAGGAGAAGAGAGTTTGGTGGACGTAAATTTGCTTTTGATCTGAGATAAGGTTATGTAATAGTAGATGTTTGTGCATTTTTTTTTATAAATAATTGTAAATTGAAAATTGTCAGTCGTGATTTTTATTTACAATATCTATATACGATTATTAATTTAAAATTAATGCATTTATAAATATTGTACAAGTTGTTTGAATTATTACATTCGTAGAATAAAAATTGATTAAGCATTCCAATTCATATATCTTTTAAATCAATTTATTTTTCCTCAATGTTTTATAATTGTAATTACTACTCCATTGTTATGCCATCTCAAGCTACTCATATTTGTATGAAAAAAATTAAGCTTGATTACCTCTTTCAATTGACTATATTATACATATTTCAATTTTAAAATTAAGTTATTTAAAAATAACCACGGGCAATTGATGTCCTTACATCTAGCGGGCATCCATCCTTTCATTTGATCAAAGGCATCCGAGCCGAAGTAATTCAATTAACTCGAAAGGAGAAGAGCGTTTTGTGGAGGTAAATTTGCTTGTAATCTGAGGTAAGGTTATGTAATAGTAGTTGTCTATGCATTTTTATAAACAATTGTAAATTGAAAGGTTGTCCGTTGTGATTTTGTTTATAATATCTCATATACGATTATTAATTTAAAATTAATGTATTTATAAATGTTGTACAAGTTGTTTGAATCATTACATTCGTAAAATAAAAATTAATTAAGCATTCCAACTCATATATCTATTAAATCAATTTATTTTTGGTCTATATTTTATAATTATAATTACTACTCCATTGTTATGCCACCTAAACTACTCATATTTATTGTACTTATATTGAGGTGTTGTATAATCACCGTGAAAGTAATTAGTGGACGATGGTGATGGAACATCAACATTTAAAAAATACCTCTTTACCTTAAAGAACTGTCATCAAGCTCATATATGTGTAATATTCTATCCTTCATCATTAGTTAAATTTTCAAGGGTTATGTGTTCTTAACAGAATTTAAAAATAAATAGATAATTTGTGATGAAATTATAAAATCAGAACAAATTTTAAGTTGAATTATTGAGATTTTAAATTGAATGTATTGATTGATGATTGAAGAATTCTTTGAAGTAGTTTCTTCCTTTATTGAGTTAACTTTGTAGGATTCACATTCATCATTTTCAGGAATTTATATTTTTAGGTTATAACTCAAATACAAATTTTAATATAATATTTATGTACTTACTAAAAAAATCTATATTCATTGAAGTAGGGCACACGCGCAACACAAGTATACTAAAATTAGTTGTAAGATACCCACATGGAAACCTACCAAAATATAATTACTCTCTCCCTAAATCTATATATGCATATTAAAGCTAGTCAGAATTAATGTGACGTGACACCTCTTTATGGTTAGGATTGATATTTGTTTTCCTCAACTTTTTGATCTTTTTCCTATTTTTCTTCACTTATGTGTTATTATAAGAAATTCAAAAGCCACTTCTTAAAATAATTCTCAATCTACATTACTCACATTTTATAATTATTCTATATTAACTACCATTTATTGTGTTTCACTCTCTTTAGTATCCTTTAAGTCCATCATTATCATTTAAGGTTAAGGCAGATATTAAAACATAAGTTTTTAATTAACAGACAACTAGACCCTGATTAGGACTTGGACTCTTCACAATCATATATCACTAGTAAATATGTCCGCACTTCGCGCAGTAGTAAAAACTAATTTTCTTACAAATACAAAAATTACAGATTTAATGGAAGAACAAAATTGAAAAATACAAAAAAAATATTGACATACATAAGTAAAATAGAGGTATAGACATTAATCCACACATTTAGTCCAGAGTACTCCCTCGTCTCATTGTATGTGAAGATATTACTGATTCTTAAGTCAAATAATTTCTTTTAGTATAATTTTCTCAAAATAATTTACATATTGTGGATCATTAGTTATATTGAGTACTTATAGTATTTTTCGTGCAATTTTCAAAAAATAAAGATTTTATTTTAAAAAAATTATACCCAAATATATAGCCAAGATCAATTATTTTGGCGCTGAATCCCTTCACATAAATTGAAAAAAGGAGAGTAATTATTTCGACCAAGAAAATAACATTTTACGATATAAATGCATAAAAATGTAGAAATATAGAACTAACATGCTAAAAAGCATAAAAATTGTGGTTATACGGAAAAGTAAGAGGTAAATATGGAGAAAAAAGAAAAAAAAGTGGAATAAGAATATAACACATATTTGTTAACCTCAAACCCTTTTCTGAGAACATTGGTTGGATCAGAAAACAAAGAAAATTAAAATCCTACAAGAATTACAATGTTCTTGAATTCCCGAGTTTGTAATTGATATGCTCATTATCCTAACTTGACATTTCCCGGTTTCTTGAATGCATCGTTCTGTTTGATATGAAGGTATAGACACACTAATCAAAAAAGAAAACAAAATGAAGAAACAATATGGAAGATGTATTGGGTGAAAAGCGCATTCGGGGGAAATCAACATATTCGGAGGCTCAGATGACTCGGGGACACCCTACATCTGTTTTCCACTTCCACCAACTCCTATCACATCCATCAATATCGATTAGAGCGCCGCGGCGCGCGTGGGCAGTATAATGTCAGCAGGGTCACGTCATCATAATTTTTAGGGCCAAAGTAATCTAGTCTTGACTTATATTTGTAAAGCTTAAGAAGGAAGCAAAATCATCTTGTGTCTCACTTTGTAACTCTAATATTATTTTCTCTCTAAGCAATATACACGAAGATCCATCGACTATTCACTTATTTTTTGCTTGAATTTTAGCTAGTTTATTATTTTTTCCTTACTAATCAATCTTACATATTTATTTTTCGATATTTAAATCGGTATCATCAAGGAGTTTTTCGGATCGGATACGACCCACTTGTCTTCAAAACCTAGAAAACAAATCTCTAACTGAATTTCTGGTTAGAACCATTTCACCGGAAAATAGTTTGGTGCCGTATGTGGGGATAGACAACTGTAGTGTTGTCCTGATTCGTCGCCCAAAACTCTCAAACTTACGTTAATACAGAACTATCTCGTTGCATAACTCTCGATCATAGCTGAATAAACTAGCAGTGCAGCGGGGAGCAACGCTCTATTCGAAACAAGGGACCCGCAGGGGTCACGACCAACAAATCTGCGGAGCTCCAACAGGGAGAACCCCCCGAAGTTGGGTGCACGAAAAGAAAGAGAAGAGGCAGTAACGCCCACAGGGGAGGTCCCCAACAACCTCCCTAATGAGGAAAAACAACAAAGTCATTTGGCGAAAAGTGGGGAGATACGACCCAAAGGGCGATACTCCAAGAAAAGAAAGAGACGCCCACATCTAAAGTGGATGTAATATTCAAAGAAGAAAGATCTCTATCGGAAATAGCTTTGGCCGCGGTCTTGGCATCAAACAACAAAATGATGAAGCGCATGGAGAAGCTCATAAACTCCCTATCCGTGGCAGCGCCGGATAGCCACCCATCAGACAATCCGGAAGTTGTCAAAGTACTCGGAACTTTCATAATAGATGTGGGGAAGGAAGAGCTGGAACCAGTCGTACTAGATGCTGACCTTCTATCTTGAAAAGAGTCGGGGTGAGTAAATATGGAAAGATACCCTACAAGTTGAATGCAACTCCCGAGCCCATCCCAAAGAAGTTCAAAATGCCAAGCATACACAAATATGATGGAACCACAGATCCGGAGGAGCACATTATAACTTTTGAAGGAGTCGTCACCTGGCATGACCTAAAGCAGCGTGAAATCGAATCCGTTATACTTAAAAAATTCAGTCAAACACTAAAAACGGGAGCACTTTCTTAGTATACTCTATTACCTAAAAATTCTATTGACTTTTTTGCTGCTATTGCAGATACGTTCATGAAAGCCCATGTAGGGGTCCGAAGGGTCAAAACCCACAAAGAAGACATATTCACCATAAAATAAAGGAAAGATGAGCTATTCCGCAGCTATGTGAAATGATTCTAGCAGGAGAGGATGATGCTTCCCGCTATCCCTTAGGATTGGGCTGCCACATCATTTGTAGACGGTCTAAATGTCAACAACTCAAATGCCTCAAGAAAGTTGAAAGAAAACTTGAAGGAGTTCCTGTCCAAGTCCTGAAATGAAGTAAACAACAGATACATGGTCAAAATGAGGATAAAAGATGACTTCAAGGCTAACACTCAAGCAGAGGTCTGAGGGAGACTACAAGATAAACCCCAGAACACTCTTTCGTTCAGGCAACGAGACCTGAGGGGGTGGAATGAGCCATATTCAGCTCGCCCGCCTCCAAGAAACAAGGGAAGGACAAATATGTCGCGATATGACCAAGGTCAACCTAGAAGGGACAAGGAGACGCCGCAGAGGAAGCCGACGAATGAGCCATGCCCACTAAGCGTGGCGTCTTATAATTCAATGTGGAGGTTGTGGAGTTTGTCATGGCAATGAAAACTATGAAGGAAGCTTAATTTCAAGTGGCAACATGATCCAACCTAAATTAGCGAGACATGGAATTTTGGTGTGAGTTCTATGGAATCTCGGGTCACTCAATCGAAGACTGCAAACACATGCGGTACGAGGTGGCGGACTTGTTGGGGAGAGGGCACCTGAAGGAATTGTTCAGTAGTCAATCCAAATATGCTCGAGAAAAGGGAACTAGTACTTCGCGGGAGCACCCACCACAACCGGGCGTGATCAACATAATCACCAGAGGAGAAAAAATCAAAGTGGCATCTCAGGGACCTCGAGACGGGGAGCCTTCCTCCTCCAGAAAAAGAAGAAGAGATGATCCCAATGACCCCATTATGTCTAGAGGAATGGAGAGGAAAAATATCGGGGGCCCGTACGCTGACACTCTGGTTATATCTATTCAAATTAAAAATCCTCTTATTAAACATGTGTTAATTGATCCAGAAAGCTCAGCGAACATCATCCAGCTGCGTGTTTACACGAAAATCCTCTTGTTATGTGATTAGGAAATATTCATCAGAATATCCAGTTATTTGCCTTTTAGGCCTGATAGCACATAACAAGAAGGCGTATGATCTATTAGAAAATGTCCCATAAAATGCACTTTGATGATATTTACAATGCTCGATATGTGTCCGTAAGCTTAGACATGGAACAATTCTTTCTTCTTTAATTATGTAAAATTATAATAATTAACATAGTATTAACGTGTGAGGCACGTTCGTAGAAACTAGTATTATATTAAAACCACAAAGGACCTTAAAAATATTGATTGAACTTTTTGCCTTTCATTAAAACACTCTACAATAGACAAGATAGTCATTTAAAAATTTCCTAATAATTAAAACTTAAAAATCCATTAAAATTTGATTATTAAACATTTCCTTATTTGAATTATGTACCTAAAATTTAGTACTACTTTAAATTATAGAATTTTTAAATCACCTAAAATTTACTTATCTAATCTTGGTAAGAAATCCTATTATTTAACACTTCTAAATCAATTAGAATTTTACCTTATATAAAAAGAATTTCTAAAAACTCTATTTAAGTAATATTTACCGATCATCTTTATAACGTCTGGGAACAACCAACGCAAGTGAAGAAGCTGTCGAAATTCAAGGTAAAGCCGCAAATCGTATATGTTTAATTTTATTCTTATTGTCACACCATCCGGTTTCTCTCAAAACAATAAAATAATATTTGTCATATTTATCTATATATTGTTGGAAATTTATTATGTGAATTAAGTTTATCTAATTATTTATGACTCGAACAATTGGGGCTCCACACGTCGGAAATGTCGTTTCCACACACGTGCAATCTTAGTGCCAAGTATCGTAAATTTCGTTAATGAAAGAGATATTGGTACGTAAGTGAAATGTTTGAGACATAGAATGATGGACGATTATTGTCTAAATAACAAGTGTTCCACGTCGGTAAACGAATGAAGAATTGTGCGAAGTGTAAGATGGTACGGGTCGGAAAAGGCCCGCGGAGCCGAGAAGGGCCGTGGTGCCTTCCGGACTATGTCGCGGCGCCTGATTGGCAGTGAGCATCGTGAGTTTCTGGCTGAATTTGCGCCGCGATGCTTCATTGGCAGTGCCTGCTCGACGGAATCCCAAAGGTTTGGCTGTTGAGGTGGTTTCAATGGCATTGAATCTACCCAATAATAGCCATTACTTGGACCATTATGTTGCTGTATTACTTGGGGGTTAAATGCCATCCATTACATGACAATTGAATGCCATTATGGGGTATTTTAAAGGCCATCTTGCACACTTATAAATTGAGGCATTTGGCTTAATTCTATAGAAGAACAGAAACGAACAAGTGAACATACTTACAAGTTAACAACACCACAAAGAGATCAGTTTTTCTGATAAACAATCATTCTCTTAGCAATCTTCATTATTCGTGTTCTTCGCTGTGATCATTTGTGTAGGCTTTGCACATTTGATAGTTTGTTGTTTCATCTTGGTAGACTATTGTCCACACTTCCGTAAAGCCTATACACGGGGGCAATCTTGTCTTAAAGACAGAGAGCCATCTCTCGATTCAGCTGGTGGTGTTGTGATTATCTAATTGGTTGCTAAGTGTTTCAGGAGTGAACTTGAATCTCAAAGGACTCTAACCGTTTGGATTCTCAGCGGTTCTACAAGCCACAAGTGTAGCAGTTCATGTTCTTATATTTCTAAATACAAGATCCAGATTTGAAGTTTCAATTCAAGATCAAGAGATTGACAACTTGTTGTTGTAATATTTGTTGTTTATCCTTTCGATCACTGCAATCGTTATTTACTATTCTCGTACGTGCTTTACATATCCAACAATTTTAAGACAAGATTGTATTAGTGCTCGAAAGATGTGTGCCAGCAGATATGGTTCCAAATCTGGCTATGGTTTTCTTCTTTAAAACAGTTCTGTTAACAGTTCAAACACTGTCTCTGTCAACAATCGTGCTTTCAAATATGGTCCTAGTTTTGGTTCTCTCTTTGACGACAGTTACAAATCTCTTTTCGTCAAATGTGGGATCTTTGGATCTGATGCTGAGCTTCAAGATACTGCTGATAGTCATGCTAGTACGGCTAAAGATCAAGGACGAGTTGGTGTCACCGCTCCCGATGATGGTGGAAACAAGCGCCCACGAGAGGCTGATGATGTCAACTGGGACAAGAGGAGAAGGCTGAAGATGATGTTCTATCATGTAGCAAAAGACCTATATCTGTCCCAGATAAAAGATCTGAATTATGGTAAGGAGGATATGGACACTCAGTCTAACTGAAGTGGGCCAGAATCTAAAAGGTCTAATTTAGTTTATCCTTCCTTATCTATAATATGTTTAGTAAATATCTGAATAAAAGTGTGTAAAGCAAGACTGGGAATACGAAAGTGTTTTCATTAAAAACTTATATTCCCTACACTCTAAAATCAGATATTGAATCTCCTTTCTTCCCGGTTAAAGATTGGACTATTGTAAACAAAAACTTAAAAGATCCATATTTTGGGTGTAATTATTTAAAGTGTGTAAAGTATGTTCGCACATACGAAGGAGAGAGATCCACTGATTGTGCGAAAACGGTTACCACTCTTAAGAAAGCGCCAGGAATAATCTGGGCACCAATCTCAAAGGAAGAAGACTAAAAGATAATGGCTTATCTTAAGACGTTGAACCTATCACACTGTCTGACAGAAGATCCTTTATTTGATACGATGATATTGGACACTCAGTCATACAAAGCCTACGGGCTACTGGAGTGGGCCAGAGTTTCCAGGTCTTAAATGATCTGAAGGACAAAAGAAAGGCAGAAAAGTAATGAACACCTAGTGAGGTGGGCTAGAGTTTCCAGGTCTTAAATGATCTGAAGGCCAAAAGAAAGGCACAAAAAAAATTAGACACCCATTCTGCCAAAGCAACTGGAGTGGGCCAGAGTATCCAGATCAAATATGATCCGGTTACGCCCTTACCACGGCCAAGAGGTTGTTCATGTGAAGCAACGCCACCTCTAAAGTAGAAGGAGTTGGAGAGGTTGTCCTCAATAGGACTTCAGGGAATGAGATCACTCTAAAAGTAGGTGATACATGTCCCAAACTTGGTTTAAGGGACGCTGTTGGTCAAGCTGGTTTGAGACTAGTCCAACAGGTCTGTAATAACTAAGAATGGTACAGTATGTCTGTAGCTAAATGAATATTATATTTGTAATCCGTGAATCTATACCATCATAAATTAAGATACATTAAATAGAAATTCATTCAAAAGCTAACGAAGTTGAGATTGTTGCCTTCTGTAGACATAAACCCTCTAAATGAATGTGAGGTAGGCGAAGAGGCAAATTCACCTTTCTATTCCGTCAAAGGAATAGCGAAAGAAGCACCGCTCCTCTAGAACTTAGTCACACCTACATGGGTGAATTAAAGTTTGTACAAAATAAGGGGGGGAACAAGTTTCGTCAAAGGAATAGCGAAAGAAACACCGCGCCTCTAGAACTTAGTCACACCTACATGGGTGATTTGAAGTTTGTACAAAATAGAGGCAGAGACAAGTACTTTGTGACCTTCATTGATGATGGTACAACATATTGCATCCTTTGTTTGTTGAAAAGCAAAGATGAAACTGTTAAAGCGGATAAGCGCTACAAAGCAGAAGTTGAAAATCAACTAAGCCTATGGATTGAGGAATTCGTAGTGATAGAGGGGGAGAATGTGAGGCATCGTTCATCAAACGATGACTTATTACTCACTTCAGTCTAACAGTTTTAGCCAAGTGCAAAGCCGTACACCCAAAATATGTGGGGCAAGGCGATCCTTACCACTAATGCGATTCTCAACAGAACTCTGTATAAGGATAATGATAACCCTCAATGTGAAACATGGAAAGGATCTCACTTACAAATGTTGTGATGTGGGGTGGCTTGGTAGAGGTTGGAATACCGAAACAAGTCAAGTTGGACCTAAGACTATAAATTGCATATCCATTGGATCTGCAAATAACAGTAGTGCTTATCGCCTCTTGGTGTCAAAGAATGCTGAATTCTTTGAGGATAACTTTCCTTGAGAAGGAAAAAAAAGTAATTGCTCGAGGTTAATAAGAACCCGCGAGTGCCTGATTATCTGGAACCAGACGTTCCTGATCTACAAGACTCGGAAGTTGCTGACTATTCGAAACTTATTGTTCCAGATCTACAGAACTCAGGGATTCTAGATGTTGAACCGAGATGGAGCAAAGAGGGGACAAAGACTTGTTCCAGGCCTTCTAGCTTGTATGGTTGAGAACGAACCATGGACAATTAACAAAGAATTGTTATCTCCAGAAGCGCTGCTTTGGAAAGAAGCTACATATAGAGAAATAGATTCCATCATATAGAACCATACTTGTGTAATGGTTGACCTTCCTCCGGGAAAAGAAATTTTGGGTTGTAAAAGTGGATACTGAAAGATGAGTACAAAATAGATGGATCTACTGACGAGTATAAGGCCTCGACTACTTTGACATATGCTCCCCTGTGAATAGCTTAACATCTAGGGCCATTGCAGTCTTGCATGACATGGATGTTGATGCCGCCTTCCTAACCGGAGAGTTGGAAGGAGAGGATCATAGTTGGTTTGTTGGACTGTTGGGCTTGTTCCTAAACTTTCATTTTGGTCCCTAAAATGTTTACATTTTGGTCCTGGAAGTTTCAAATAAAATAGAAATAATGAATCTGACAACAGAAATATTGACTCTGAAGTTAGAAAGATAACAGTTGGAAAACTAACAGTCTGAAAGTGGAAGTCATATTGAAACAAAAGTCTCGATATGAAAGATATGGGTATCACAGATGACATCTTAGGAATTGGGATTTCTAAGACATCTAACGGACTGGTTCAACTCCAAACTCAGTTGTGAGATAGTTGACAGTCTTGTTGAAGCCACCAATGGATATGAATCATAGAACTGATTGGAATCATGGTGCACCCATATATAAAGAGCGATATGCGCATGTCACATGTAGTTCAATATATTGTACACACTACAACTGATCTGGTATCGGCCTACAAAGCAGATCAGTTGAACTAAGGTTCACTTATGATTTTGGAAATGATCGATAGAAGGCGTTAAATTGGAAATGACGATGTCTGAAATGTTCGCTTATGATTACGGTATTCTGGATGTCCAGCGGTTCTGGGAGAACACAGTGATGCAAACTGGACATCAGACTTGAAGAACACCAATGCCACAAGTAATTGTGTATGGTGGGTCTTGTAAAATCCTATAAGCAAACTTGCATTGGCCGATTCATGATGGAATCAAAGTTTATCACTTTAAACAAAGCATGAAAGAAGTTGAGTAACTTCACAACTTCTTAGAGGACGTCTCTTATTGGGAGAAACCCATGCCTTCAGTAGTTATACATTGTGGGTAGCCGGTCGGCTTCAGGAAGGGCACGGATGATGGCGTCTGGACATATTTGTCGGAGACATAAGACCATACGATAGTTGATCATCACAGGTGTCACTTCCTTAATTATATAGATGACCCTTTTAACTAAGGGACTACCCAAAGATCAATAGTTTTGCCTGTCTAGGGGAATGGGCTTAAAACCCAAACAATACGAACCTTTGCGGTGGTAACCCAATGATACTGACTGGAGATCCCAAGAGTTTGGTTCGATGGTAAAAATAACCTGCAAAATGTTCAGTTGAGCGCTTCGATAGAAGCAAGAGCACTTCGGATGATGATTTCTGTAAAGAAACATGAATCCAAAGCCGTTCCCGCGATATACATTAAAGTGCTACCTGCATAGTGGGTAAAGGTTAAGCTTCCAAACCTTTAACGATCTGTCGTCAGAGATCAATTTTAAAGTGAGGAAGTGATGCGCTTGCTCAACATCGGGTCGGTACGGAGGCTGGAGAATCTAAATTGGTTGGCCATCAGGGTAGTGGTCCCCAAAAACCTCAATAAATTCAGAATGTGCGTAGACTTTAAAGATATGAATAAAGCATGTCCTAAAGACTCCTTCCCGTTGCCACACATCGACCAAATGATTGATACCACGGAAGGACATGATCTACTCTGTTTCCTGGATGCGTACTCCTGTTATAATCAAATCATCCTACAACCGGAGGATCAAGAAAGACCTCATTCATGACCAATCACGATAATTTTTGTTATAACGTAATGTCTTTTGGTCTTAAATATGTAGGGGCAACCTACCAAAGGCTGGTAAACAAAATGTTCGAAGGACAAATCAGTCGGACCCTAGAAATCTACATTAACGATATGTTGGTCAAATCTCGAGAAGCAGAAACTCATTTGTCCTCCTTATAAAAATCCTCCGACGTCCTACGTCAATATGGTATGAAATTAAACCCAGAGAAGTGTTCCTTCGGCATCAAGTCTGGTAAGTTCTTGGGTTTCCTTGTTTCCAGCTGTGGCATCGAGATAAATCCTGATAAGTTCAAGACTATCCAAGAAACGCCGGACTTATTAAACAACGTCAAAATAACGCAGAGATTGACAGGGAAAATTGCAGCTTTGGGAAGATTCATGTCTCGATCCTCAGACCGGTGTCATGAGTTTTTTAATCTAATGAAGAAGGAGAATAAATTCATATGGATGGAAGAATGCCACCATAGCCTGTAAGACCTCAAAGCTTATTTAAAACCCCCCACGTACTGGCAAAACCAAATGGCGGGGAACATTTGTTCGTCTATATGACAGTTTTGCCAGTGTCAATCAGCGTTACATTAGTAAGAGAAGAAGGAGAAACACAACTCCCCATCTATTATGAGAGAAAAATATTGAGTAGGGCAGAATCCCGATACCCAGATACGGAGAAGCTAGCCTTGGCCCTTGTCACGACCACGCAAAAATTACAACCATATTTCCAATCCCATCTGGTGATGGTTGTTACAAATACCTCACTGCAAACATCGCTCTAAGGAGAGAATCTTACGAGCTGGTTATCTAAATGTCGATCGAAATAAGTGAGTATGATTTGATATATCAACTCCGCTCAACAATACGTGTGCAAAGCCTGTCGGAATTTGCAAATGACTTTGTCACCCATATACGACTTTGAAGACCACGGGTATGAATCAATAAATCTTCTTCTTTTATCTGTATCCTGACTCTTTGATCAAAGGACTGGGACTAAGGCTGAGACTGGGACTGGCTGAAGGAAGAATGAACCCCATTGATAACGGACGAAGGTAGAAAGATACGTGTTGCACTCTTTTCCTTGATTGAGTTTTTCCTACAATAGCGTTTTTATCGGTAAGGTTTTTGATGAGACAACAATCGTAAAGCTTATTACGTTGATGAATGCGTCCGGAACTCCGTGTCAAGAACTTGAAGCTGATACTTTCTACTATTGTCTTTTTTATTAGCAAAGAAAAACAAATGTACTCAGGCTTACGCCTTACATATCATGAATGAAAAAAGGATGAAGCCCCACCGATTACGCTTTAAAATTATTGGTACGAACGCGTCCTTCTGAACTAAAAAATATCCACCTAAAATGCACGACACAACCTATGGGCCTCAGAGCATGAAGGAAACATAACCTTATTAAAAAAAAGATGAGGTCGAGACGTCCTCCTCATTGGCGTCTAACAAATGGGGCCTATCATTTTATTATGAATCAGATGAAATTAATCCACGATCATAGAATACGCGGCCGAAAGTAATATTATCGGATTAGGTTAAATGATTGCATAAAATGACATCCGCATACAAAAGAATAGAACAATCGTGGAACCTAAACACATGCGGCCGAAATAACTATAGAACATAGTCCCGATGAGGGGGTCCTTGGGTGGAAGGATCCCTATGGTTGAACTGCTCCCCTTCAAATGATAGGATAATTATTACCCCCGGCCCACAAAGAATGCCAATATAACCAGAGCAATAAGCAGTAAAACGTCCCCATGCGGGTCCGATCAAGACAACTAAAATTTTGGCCTATGAAAATAACATCATAAATACGTAAACAGTTAATCACCGGAAAACTCAAAATATATATGAAGGCCCAAAATCAAGGGCAATACCAACATCCATGTATTACAAAATATGTTCCAAAAATAAGAACATGAAGAAAGGCGCAAAAGCAAATCTAACACAAGAAACACAAAAATCAAGAAGCAGCAGTGTCAACGGAAGTCCCGGGTCCTTCGGCTTTCGGGGGTCTCTGAGTCTCCAGAGTAGGAAGAATAGGCTGGTCTCTGGGAGGACTTCTTTCAGCAACACCTTTCACGGGCTCAACCTCATCGCCATCGACAGGGGCTTCGAAAGGCTGCTCTCCGGTCTCTGCTGGAACTTCCCCCTCATCCTCAGATGACCATCCCTCACTATCGAAGCTTAGGGGGAATCTTCAACTGGAGGTTGAACGGGCAAAGCCCTAAAAGTGGTTTCCCCAACAATCAGAGCGGCGACCAGCCCGACTTTGATATTAATTGTCCCATCCCAAGCCTCCTAGAGGAAGACTCTGCGAGCCTAGTACATGATGTGGGTCTTCTCGAGAGTAAACTCCAACTTCATTTTTTGCACCGTGGCATCCACATCGGACATACATGCCTTTTGCAGGGAGTTCCGGAGGAAAGCATTAGTGTCTGAGAGGCGCTGGTTGTTTTCAAGTTGATCCTTGTACCTGATCATCAGGGACTTATACCTTCTGTCGGGAAGAGCCCGAGCTACTTTTGCAGTAGCTTTATCTTTCTTTCATTCCTCCAACTCAGCCCCTAGAGTCCAGACCTACTCTATCAAACTAGTTTCCCTTTGCATAACGGTGGCATAGTGATCTTGATTATCAACCCACTGATTTTGCAGCTCCAAAAGTTTAGAATGGAACTTGATCACCTCCTCGCTATGGATCCTCCTATCCTGTTCGGTCTGGGCTAACCTAGCCTCTAGCTCCTCTGTAGCTGCCAGCTGGCCCTATAGGGCCAAAATACGCCCAAGGTTACAATCAGACACGACGAGGGAAATATATGCTAAAGGATAAAGAAATACTCGTATACATGGGCGGCCGCATGAGCGATGACGTTAAGAAGACAATCCCCGCATGACTAATAATTTTGGGTTCCTTCTAAGTTGATGAGTGTTCCCTTTTATATGTATAATCTTGCAACCTATTCTGATTTTCATGCACATGGTATATTGCAATACCTCTTTGCCTTTCGAAATCTTAATTGACAAAACCTCCATATAATTCCCCATGTCATGGTCCATTCCACCATCCTTCTTGAGCAACTTCCTCAACCATGTCATCATAGAGGGGTTTTGGGAATGGGCTTGGTATGGTTCGAGTGAAAATTGTTGTGGTGGTACATATGAGAATACTTGTTGAACATGTTGTAGAGTTACATATATGGCCATATGTGGTGGCGATTCATCTTGAAATGGTCTATATAAGTGGGGGTTGGTATGAGGATTAGTTCGCCTCATATTTGTTTGAATGTTGATGTTTGGGAAAGTAGATTGTGGGGTGTGTTGGAAAGTTGTGGGGTTAGGTTGAAGAAAGTATAATGTACGTACTTATCCCGGCGTAAGAGTCGATGACATAGTTGGTTCATAGCTCAACTTTCCTCCTACATTAGATTGTGACATCCCCCTTCGACTCTTATGTTCTGCATTTCCCCACCTAGACACAATATTTCTTTTCTCTCCTTCATCTCTCCCACTTGCTCCCTTATTCTACTCATCTCCGTTCTCATCCTTGTCAACTCCTTAAGTATGAAGGACATCGGGTCCTTTCCATTATGACATCAACCTCCAGAGTTAGTCATAGTACCTGCAAAAATTCAACAAACACGTTAGAAGTAACGTTCCTCACGTCGCTCGTATTTGCACTCCACTCACCACACTCTAGTGTTTTCCAAGGTTTGTAAAGAACTTTGTCCAATCAATTCACAAGGTAACTTAGCCTATGTGGAGGAATATATTCTTGTCAAATCGAAAGACGGATGACTCATTAAAGTTAACGGATGGAGTCAAAGAAGTTCAACGAAATAAAATTGAAAAACTTAAGAAGAATTAGCACGAAATAAAAATGGGACTCAAGAACTAATCAACAATCAAATAGGTCAATTACTTGATGTTAAATAGTTTGGAGAATAAAAGAAATGAGATAGGAAAGAGACAAACTGAGTTCAACACTTAGAAATAAGAATGAAATGAAACTGGGTTGAAGCACAAACTTACAGTGAAATTTCGGGTAAATGCAGGTACAATTGGAGGGTGTGTCTTCGTATATAGGTTGTATATGGTATGAACTGTGACCCCAAAAAGGGTCACATGCGGTCGCAAATTCTAAGTATAAAATGCATTCAGTGTATGTGATTTACCCTTTGCTCCGCAAACTCAGTCGCAAACTTTGAAAATTGCCAACTTTCTGTTTTGGAATGCGACCAACTTGTGATTGTTTAGATATTGTGCTTCCCGATATCATATCACGATGAAGATAACTACGTACTGATCTTCACAGTTTAGTATTGATCTATGTAAAAAATAATTTCATTATTTAGTATATCATTATTAATAAAAATCCAGAGAAAAATGAAACCGAAAAAGTTATAAAAGGGGAAATAAAATAAACAACAAATTACGTACCTTCCAAAATTATCTCTTTGTGGCTGTTAAGAAGAGTATCCTCAAACCTGGAAATCAAAGTGCACATGTCACCACCTATAAACTCTAGATGACAACTAAAAAAGTAGTATGCAAGATTACCAAATCAGGTCACTATCTTCATCAAAAGTGTAGGAAGAGATGTTTGTCTGTTTTCACAGACACATTCTTTTTGCATAAATGTGGATAATTATGAAATGGTTGTAACGGTAACAACCATTCTTCAAACTATTTTTTTATTAATTTGTTTATATTAGACAATTGTTAAAAATGAGATAAAGAGTCAAAAGATTGAGAAAAAAGATAAATAGAAACCTTAGCCATAGAGGGTGTCATATCACCTTGTCTATGCCTAGTTTTAGGGGCACAGGCGAGTTGGTAAGTGGCAAGGTGATTGGAGTACAACCACTCCGACGTCGCGGGTTCGAATTCATGTGGTGACAGTCTTTGCTGAAATATTGCAAGGGCTGTTGCTGGGTTCGTGTCCCGTTGGTCCTCTCCTTTGCAGGGCTGCCACTCGCGCATATCCCTCGATTTACATCCCACCTGGCTAAGGGGCCTCTGGTACAGGTGGGGGGTTTCGCCTTCGGGACTTTCCCCTTCACAAAGTATATATATAGACATATATGAGAAGTCCGTGTATAACTCTTAATGCAGTAGGACTATATATAAACATAGTAGAGGTAGATACGGATAGAATAAGTAGTAGCCTAGAGGAGTACTCCTTCATGCGCTCATTGTAAATAGCCATGTAACAAAGCCGTATGTATTCAATTAAGAGAAGAGCTTAAAGTCTAAATTGTGTTCTAATTATTGTTTGCTTCATGGTATCAGAAGCAGAATTCGATTAACATGATCCTTAAGATATTTTGCTCTAAATACTAGACATGACCTCATCCTCAAATACTACTTAGCCCTCTCATCATCTTCATTCCATCAACTTATAGCTATTTCCTTAATTAAGTTGAAACCGTCGAATTACCTAGTTTGGAGACAAATCCTCCAACTAATGCAAACCTTGAAGGTTGATGAAATCATCAAAGGAGAACCCCCATCCGAGAACATATTTGAGAAGAAAACGGAACTTGTTCCTAACCCCAAGTTCACTGTTGGGAACAACGTGATGTTCTAGTTGAGAGTTGGCTATCTGGAACTATGACAGAAGAGTCAATGTTCCTCATTATATGATGTACAATGGCAAAACAAGTATGGGCTTGTATTGAAGATACTTATCTACAAAAAAGGAAGGACTTTGGGCTTGTTGTCATGCAGGCGGGGGAAAGAGCGGCTCGTGACATTTCAACACACTTTGGAGTACTTTGACATTGAATAATTTTATTTGATTAATCGCAGTCATGGATCTTTGTCTCATGATGATTATGCATGATTTTATTCAAATTTTATCCATTACAAATATGGATTTAGAAGTAGAAATTGTAGATTTTTGGACTAACACAGAGAATTGGTAAATTGATGATTTGAGCCAGTAACTAAACTCAAAACAAAATCTAATTATATATTTGGACTGGCGGAGTTAAGAATAACTTGAATATGTAATTTGTCTCTATAATACCACGTACCCTTTGGAGGGAATCGATCGTCAATGTCTTTGGTTCCCTCCACCCGCCGCCTTCTGTCAAACAAGCCAAGAAGGACATTGTTGAAGGCTCACTGAGTGCTTCTAGGTTAAACATAATTCATACTTTTAGTTTAAGCTAATTCCCGACTTAAAATCTTAATACCCCGGGAATATAGGACCCACATAAGGGAAACAAGGTCATGAGGGTATTTGAGCAAAACAAGATGCATGTTGTGAGCGACCCTATGCGCAAGAGGAAGGCCAGGAGGATTGTATGAGGTAAACTTCATATTGTACAAATGACTGAATTATATCATGATATGTGGCAAATAGGATGGGTCAGATCCAAATCAGTCTTCAGTACCCCAGAGATGTTAGCATTAAATCGGGGGCATCAAAAAGCCACATGTACCGCAAAGCAAAAGGCTAAGGGATCCGTTCGAATCCCAATAGGTGACCATTATTAATATGTCTTTACACCTTCCAAGAAATAATTAAATGCATTCATGAGCATTCTAATGGTCTGATTATTACAACATTAATGTACTGATATTATTAGGGGCATAATTCTGGGTATGTGTATCCATGAGTCCAAGTATAAATAGGACCAATTATCTCATTGTAAGGACATCATATTCAAGAATTATAATACATATTCATAGCTTACACTAATCTCTAAGTTCTTGTCTTAATATAGTATTCCAACATTACTGATAATAACTTGCTTAGATGTCACGATATAGGCTTCTCCATAGAGAAGTCTAATCTAATCTTAATATTTCTTTTAAATTCAATTTCTATCAGATTCATTTGCTAATTATCTTGATATTTTTATCACTTGAGATCTACGTGTCCTTGACCATGTGTACAAATTCAATTGTACATGTTTACGGGTAAATAGTTTGGCACCCACCGTAGGGCTTGGGCAATAGTGGTGTCACAAGTGACCCCATCTCTTAATCTAACTCTTTTTTAGCCTTGTTTTGCTTAAGCAACAATTTTCAGGTATTTTAGGACTCGATGGCAACAAAATTCCCAAGAACACTGTCGAGAATGAGCAGGCCGGACTGAACGGCCTCCCTATCCCAAATCCTGAACTAGAAGATCCAGTAGTTGAGGACAGAGTCACTTCAGGAGATGGACAACCCTGGAGGGACTAAACTACCACTGGTGAGACTCTCGAAGAGTCTATGCAGAACCTGAGGGCACAAAACTTCATGATTAGGAAGGAGTTGAGCGGTATAAGGCAATTCCTCTCTTTATTCAAATCCAATTTGGCCACCGGCACTTCAGCGCCAAGATCCATATCAGCACCTCCTACAAACGATAATAATATTGTCGGGAGTGGCCAAATGGAGGTAAGAAATGATTACGTGTCAGGGAGAGAATCGGTTCTTGGAAATCTATTCCGAGCACATGTGCTAAAATTTATGAAGGAAATAACGGGCAAAGTAAACACAAATTTCCCAAAAAGCAAAAAAGAATGCCAAGGAATTTCAGCGCCGGTTAGACCAAATACTAGGGGCTCCTCCAGCTATAAAAGGTATAGATGCAAAAAAGTATATTCAGTTGGCATATTAGCCAGAGGTTGCGCCAGAACTGATTCCCAAGAGGTTCAGAATGCCAACCATACCGAAATAAGATGTGACGACGGATCTACAAGAACATATAATGGCCTATACCATGGCCGTTAAGGGGAACGACTTGAAAGAAAAGGAATTAGAGTCAGTATTGATTAAGAAGTTTGGAGAAACCTTGGCTAATGGTGCTTTAACGTTGTATTCTTTTCTCCCCGAGCACTCAATCAGTTCATTCACCATGTTTGTTGATATGTTCATCAAGGTCTATGCGGGGGCAAATAAGGTTAAAAATAGAAAGACGGATATCTTCTGTATTGTACAGGGAGAATCTGAGTTATTCAGTGACTTTGTTACGCGGTTCTAGAAGGAACATATGTTATTACCTGCAGTTCTAGATGAATGGGATGCCGAGGCTTTCACCAAAGGTTTGAACCCTCTAAGTTTAGGTGCCTCACGAAAGCTTAGGGAAAATATCTTGGAATTCTAGGCCACAACCTGGGAGGACGTTCACAACCATTATGAATCAAATATTCAAGTAGAAGAAGATTTGCTGGGGACTCCAGCCGGAGAAATTTCCCGAAGGATAGACAAAGGAACCAAATAAGATCGTAATTCTTCAAAGAACCGTTTCCAGCCTTATCCTACTCTCGAAAAATTAGGAGGCGATCAGGGCTTCTGTTCTCTTGAAAGTATGAAATGAAGCTCTAAAATAGTAGGCTTGCAAATAATAAAGTCTTGGAAAGGAACTTCACTCAAACATAAACCGGGCCCAAAGGTGACCCGGGAACAAGATAAACTCGCGCGAAAAGGATCAACATGTTCTCCCCATGGATTTCCATGGGTGGTACTTTGATAACACAAAAATAAAAATCGCACGAAAGGGATCGACACAATCGTCCCATGGTCCGCCGGGGGTGTTTCACAAAAAAAAACCTAAAATTTGGCAATCTAAAATGATATGAAAGCTAAGCAGGAGGGGCACCATCAACTTTTTCATCTGTCGTTCTCTTAAGCACCTCGCAGATCCTCCAAGGCTAACTCGTCCTCTTCAAGGTCAATCTTCTCGTGAAGAAGCATCGTAGGGATGTCTGTTTCTTTATTGCTAGCTTCTTCAAGCGTATACTTACGTGTCTTCAATATGGACAAATCTCGACGGAGTTTTCATCTTTGGCACTTTACCCGGAGTTCATTCTGAGCATTTTTAGAGATTACGAACTGCTCCCAAATAGTAGCTAAGTCAGCCTCCAGTCTGGCAGTTTTGCCTTTTACATTCACATACATGGAGGTAAGGACTAAAAAAGAGATCTCCCGGTCCCTCAGTGAGTCATTGACATCCTGCAGGAATTGTCAGAGGGAAGCTTGCTGGGAGTTTGAGTCCCTGATTTCAGTTTGGAGTCTCTCCACTTTAGCTTCAAGGCGTTGATTATCTTTAAACAATCTCTCTTCTCCTCGGGAGGGGCTAGTGTCTTGGCTAAGTCCACGGAAGAAAGAGCAGTGACATGTCCCTAGATAAAAAAGGTATATGTTAAGAAGAAGTTGGGTTTTCATAGGCTATGGAGAGAAATCAGAAGTTTTACCAGAAGGAATAAATCTGCTAGGTGAGTAAGGAAAGCCTCCAAACTCACACTCAGACACTTACGGGGTGAAGAGGCAAAAGTCCTGGCCTTTGTTCCAGACGAAAGGATAGTACTACCCTTGGAAGGATAACACTCAGGAGCCGCTGCTTCTTTCTTGGGGTCTCAATTGGCGAATTTTCGATACCATCGGGACGTTCACAATCGTTGTCTTTTCTCTTCTCATCATCATCATTGAGGTGGACACCCATGCCTATACCTCCTTTCAAGCCTCCACTAACCTGCGACGAGTCCTTACTCTTGAGCCAATCCCTGCGAAAATCTCGGGATGCCTTGTTGGAGTCACTGTTTATGACTACTCGAGGTTGTCTTAACTATATTAGTCATGGCAACGACATAAGCGGGTACTTTCTGGGAGGCGGGTATTCTTACCGGGAGTCCTGCAAGAGATATAGAAGAAATAAGGAGAAATTTTATAAAAATCCGAGTTCATCTTAAGATCTATTAACTGCTTACCATGACTTTTCCATTTCCACAATTCGGAAGTTATGCATTTCAAGGACTGGGTCACATAAGGAGATGTACGAAAGAGGTCGACCACCTATTCAAGGATCCCCACAATCAATTTTATGTAAAATAAAATTCCGCACACATGAATAAGAAAGAAAGGAATAATAATGAGAAATTATACATGCATTATTCCATTCTTTGGGAAAGGGTTCGGGAGTTGGTTGATGAACCTGATATGTTCGGATCATCACGAACCTGGTCAACCACCCTTGGTCATAATCGTCTTCCGCATTGATAAGGATATGTATGAACCATCGAAAAACAATGGTGAAAGGATATGTATGAACCATCGAAAAACCCTCAACGTGGTGGTTCATTCTGGCTGTTGGACTCACAATTCTTACATCAATTTTGGGGTCAAAATTGCAATCTTTTCAAACTTGTGGGAGAATTTTTGTTGTGATCAAAGATTCAATTTCTTCCATAGATTCATGGGATTATCAATGTGAGAATCTCCTTGGTACTCAAAACCAGCGGGGAGAATTTTGATAGTAAGTGAACTCCAATCAATTTCTTGACTTATAGTAGAAGACAGAGTTTTCCCTAGATGACGACGTGGGGGAAAGTTGTTATTATTTATTTCCCTGGAAGAATGGAAATGAGAATACTTGGAGGACGACATTGCAATTGTAAGGAGGGGTGATGTTGGGTAAGTGGGCCGGGTCTTGGATATATTTAGGTTGATTCGAAAATGAATGCTAAAATAGGGATCTCGGGTTCTCGGCTTGGCTGGACAGTGTGGTGTCTAGTGGCAAGTCCGAGTACACACCAAGTGTTGGTTGGTACGGTTTGGGTTTAGTGTTTGGTTGTTGTGGTTGTAGTGAAATGCGGTTGATGAGCCCAAGGATAGAGACACAAGGGTTTTACTTGTCGCACCCGTTTTTAACCATGGCTCGCGACGTGATGGGTCGATTCCCTCTGGATTGGATAAAAATGCTTTGTTGAGGAGTCACCACCTAATTATTCTAAGGTAAATTAGGGCACCTGAATGTTAACTAAAAGCTGTAAAATAACTCCGATTTTATGGTCTGCAAAACTAATGTGATTCTAGGTAAGTGTTCTTTATTATCCTAAAGGGAAGGGGTTAGACATCCTTTAAAATCCACTAACTTGCGGTTATCCGGTTAAACTCACGTTAATTATTATGCTAAGAAAAATGCATATTTTTTTTACAAGTATAAAAATAATGTTGCAAGTAGTTAATAAAAAGATGCATTTGTATGACATTAAAAAATACATGTAAAGTTAAAAAAGTATTCATTTGTATGGAAATTGATAAAAATATATGCAAAGTGATTTTTAGATAAAACATGCATTTGTATGGCATTGCTTATAAATATATATACAAGATGATTTAGTAAGAAGAAAAAACAACTTATTAATAATGCAAGGAAAGTGACATTTTAAAAGTCATTTTAAATAAAGAATCGGATAAAAATAAGACTCTATTTCGTATGATTAATAGTGTGAGAAAAAGGTGACCAATAGTCTTGAAAATTCTGAACAGTTCAAAAATAAGCTAGCCCTTTGAAAGTATGGACGACAAACTAAAAATAAATAGACCAACGTTTTGAGAGTATGGGCAACGGGCCAAAAATAGATAAACTAGAGGTTTCCGATTTTAAATAGACTCTTTCTAGATTATTAATTCTAAGTCTACCTATTCTAAACATTTCGATAATTACACAAGTACAATAAATAATATTACAATACAGAATAAAATGAAGCTAAATTAGAGAAAATAAAACATAAACAAAATAAATCATCTCCGAGGGGTATCTTTGTCTTCTTTAACTGTGTTTCTTGCAAGCTGTCAAGAACAAACGGTTAGAAAGCAGTTGAATATAAATAAACTTCGGATCCGTATCCAAAACAGTAAATGTTTTGATTACGGAGGACTCAGACTTAAATTTTGAAAAGATCAATCCAATCACGTCGTGGTTGCGAACATATGACTTGTTGGTCATTTTAGTTGCCTTGCCTGCCGAACGTGTTGGTCTCTCGGGTGAAAAAGATTTAAGTTTCATCCTTGACCAGAATTTTTATTTCCGTCTTTCCAACTGTGGAGGCCTAAAAAATCGACGGATATTTTTTCATTGGACAATGTAGTATCATGTTCAAATCAGCAAAATAATACCAAAGCAGTAAAAACGACTAGAGATGGCAATGGATCCTGGACCCGGTGGATCCAGATCCGTTTTATAGGATATGGATCTTCAAAATTTGGACTCGACGGATCCGGATCGTATCCGGATCCATTTCTGACGAATCGAATCTGGTTCTGGATCTTATATTTGAGATCCGTATCCGATCCAGATCCGACCCGTGGATCCGTTTTTTATTAAATATATTCATAATCTAGAACGTAATTTTATAAGTATTTTCTTAAAATTGCTAAGCACATCCTTGCAAGTTTAATTCTCAAAACAAGTTTAATTTATCCCCGCGTTAACTCAAAAACCAAAAAATAAAGAGGTAACTTCGATAATAAAATCAATTTTATATTAGTGAATGACTAATATCTCCATAGACAAGTAGTTAAAATTATATTCACTTCATTTGTGAAGATTCCAAGCACATGCAAGTTCTGTATTGTGGAAATACTAGTCAGCATTTTCCACAACTATTGTCATTGTCCAACATTTTCAATTAATAGCTCACAATAAAAACGAGACAACGAACAAAATATCTCATATGAACATTTTAAAATTGAAACATACTAAACTGTTAGCTAAGTAAAAATCGTTTGTCAGTTCAAAAAAAAATTCTTAGCAAGGTTACATTTTTAGCAAGGCAAATTTTTTTACATGTGGATGCAGATCAGATCCGTGGACCCGACGGATCCGGATTTGGATATGATTTTTATGGACCCGCTGGATCTGGATTCAGGTATGAAAAATGGATCTGGATCTAGTAGGATTCGATCCGTTGCCATCCCTAGACACGACCTCAAATTCAATTTCATCGGCCTAACTGTAGCATTTGTTCAAATCAGTAAAATAACAAAATAGCCGCGTAACGGACGTTCAAATACCAAAATAAATCAACAATCCGCAATTAAAATATCCGACGCGAATTCTGAAATTTCCCAACTGAAACAGAACTTGAAATGCTCCTGAAAATCCGATCCGACAAAAGAGTGACCCGACCCGAAAAATAATGACAAAACAGTATAGTAAAATGTTAGGCATTTCGACCTAGTTCTGAAAAATAGACCCGGACAAATGACCCGGATTTTGGGTCGACCCGATCCTGAATCAATTTTTTTGGATTTTTCAGATAACCAACAACAAAATATCAAACACCAAAAATTTGGAAATTTATCCAAACTGGGGTGGCCTGACCCGGATCGCTGACCCGACCCGAATCGGAAATCCCGACCCGAATAAGTTTCTCCCAAATTTCAGATAACCAACAACAAAATATCAAACACCAAAAATTTGAAATTTATTCAAATTGGGCTGGCCTGATCCAACCGGAACCCGACCCGAATAAAAAATAGATCCAAAAAGAACGAAAAATTCTAGATTATTCTCACAAAAAATCCAACAATATTTTTGAACTCCTTTAGATGAAGAACAACATAAAAGAGAGAACAAATACTCTTAAGAAGATTTCGGATTTTGAAATCCGGAATTTTCTCAATAGTGAAGAACAACACAAACAAAATACAATACAACCTTTTAGAAGATTTCGGATTTCCAAAACTTTTACCTAAAGATCGACCAAAAGTCCGACCGAAAACCCCCCTCAAACACAACCCAAAGGGCTGTATTTATAGCCCACTATTGAGACCATAATGGCTAAGATTTGAAATTCGAATTCAAAGCAAACGACTGAAAATGTGAAGGTTTTTCCACTGATTTTTGAAAAGGAAGCGACGATGATAAAGGGTATGGATTTAGGCCTTTACCCATCAAATTTGAACATGCAACAGGCTTTGAACCGGAAGCTCTTCGAGTTCCCCTTTCGCGGACAACAGGTTATGGCTGCTTTAATGTCTAAAATAAAGGGAAAGATGATAGGTGACGTGATGGTAGGTGATGTGATGGTAGGTGATGGTTTCTGCCATGGCTAGGCTAGTGGTGAGGGAGAGGCGATTATCCGGCGGTCCGTTGGGTGTAGCGGCGGTTTCTTAGTTGTTTGGTTGAGAATGAAGGAAATGATTTTGGGGTGTGTGTTAGTGATTTAGGGTTGTTTGGTTTGAGGGGTAAGGGAAATAAGGGTTGGTCGAGTGGGCCTTTTGGGGTTGGGCTTCAGTGGGGTTTCGGTTGGGCCTGGTCGGGTTTGGCCGACTGGGCCCTATTTTTTTTTGTGAGATTTGGGTTGATTTTGTTTTTGGTAGAAATTATTTTGGGTTGGGAAATAAAATGAGTCATGGGTTTAAAATATAAAAGGGGTTTAATATTAAAAATGCTTTGAAGAAATGTAAATTATTTAAAATAAGATATAACGATGTGATAATAATAAAACTTAATATTTGCGAAATGCTTAATGCTTAATAAAAAATGAAAATGCGATACAATTTTGCGAAAATAAAATAACATAGAATATTAGGGTAAAATTATGATTATGATTTTAAAAAGGCAAAATGATAGAAAAATGTGAATATTAATAATAATAAAATAAATAAATAATGATATTGAATATATATATATATATATATATATATATATATATATGCCTATATTAAAATTGTTTGTCGAGGTGTAAAATTTTTTTAAAAATTACAAATAAATCGGAAAAGACAGGACAAAATTGGGTGTCAACAGATGCCCCTCTTTGGCCGGAGACGATGAAAGAGTTTTCGGCCAAAGAAGTTGACTGAGTAGCCAATTTTGTCCTGATCATCAGGCTTTGAACGAGAGGTAGGGATGCACGGGTAGAGATAGAACTCTGAGGGAGAAGAAATTGCAAAAATTGGTGCAGATTCAAGAAATTTGCCCCAGTGTCGAATTATGATGACACTGGTTGCAGATGTGGCGAAATACTAGGGGAAGGGCGGAATGACGTTCGAAGTACTTCCCCAATGTAGATGACGCTGTTGCATAGATGTAATGAGATGACGTCTTTGCGTTGACGTTATGCAAATGACACCGTTGCATAGGTGTGATTGAAATTAAAATACCCGTATTAGAAGGTGGGTGCTTGATTGAAATTAAAATACCCGCATTAGGAGGTGAGCGCCTGATTGAAATAAAATACCCGCATTAAGAGGTGGGCGCCTGATTGAAATTGAAATACCCGCTTTAGAAAGTGGGTGCCTGATTTAAATTAAAATACCCGCATTAGAAGGTGGGTGCCTGATTGAAATTAAAATACCCGCATTATGGGTGCCTGATTGAAATTAAAATACCCGCATTAGAAGGTGGGTGCCTGATTGAAATTAAAATACTCGTATTAGAAGGTGGGGGCCTGATTGAAATTAAAATACCTGCATTAGAAGATGGGTGCCTGATTGAAATTAAAATACCCGCATTAGAAGGTGGGCGCCTGATTGAAATTAAAATACCCGTATTAGAAGGTGGGAGCCTGATTGAAATTGAAATACCCGTATTAGAAGGTGGGCGACTGATTTAAATTAAAAATACCCGCATTAGGAGTTGGGCGACTGATTTAAATTAAAATTACCCGCGTTAGGAGCTGGGCGCCTGATTGAAATTAAAATACCCGCATTAGAAGGTGGTTGCCTGATTGAAATAGAAATGCCCGCATTAGAAGGTGGGTGCCTGATTTAAATTAAAATACCTTCATTAGAAGGTGGGTGTGTGATTGAAATTGAAATACCCGCATTAGAAGGTGAGTGCCCGATTGAAATTAAAATACCCGCATTATGAGGTGGGCACCTGATTGAAATTAAAATACCCGCATTAGATGGTGGGCGCCTGATTTAAATTAAAATGCCTGCATTAGGAGGTGGGGGCCTGATTGAAATTAAAATACCCGCATTAGGAGGTGGGCTCCTGATTGAAATTAAAATACCCGCATTAGAAGATGGGCGACTGATTTAAATTAAAATACCCGCATTAGGAAGTGGGCGCCTGATTTAAATTAAAATACCCGCATTAGGAGGTGAGCGCCTGATTGAAATTGAAATACCCGCATTAGGAGGTGGGTGTCTGATTGTAATTAAAATACTCGCATTAGGAGGTGGACGCCTGATTTACGTCGTTGTATTGACGTAATGCAAAGTGTGACCCTAAGGTCGAACTGCTATGTCATCAATCCAGATGAAAAGTTAATGAGTGGACATGGGCGATGCAAAAGTTGAGTAGATGAGAATGTGACCCTGTAAGTCGAAATACCGTTCTTCGCATGGACATAACGTTGGTAGGACCCTGTAGGTCAACATTACGTCTTTGTACAGTCACAAAACAGGAAAGTGATCCTTATGGTGAGCTGCGATGCGGGAATTCCTTGCGAAATTAAGCATCAGGTCGCGGCTTCCCGCTTTTGTCAACCTGAAGACCTGCACTCAAAGAAGTTCGTGAGTTTTGGGGAATGGGCGGTTAACTTGAGGTGACTTTGTAGCTTTGGCTCTTGACGCTTGCAAGTTCAGACTGGTTTGTACTGAAGACTTAGTTGCCCGACACTTTTCCATGTCCATTGGCGTATTCTTGCAATGAACCCTTAAAATTTACCCTAGTTTCTGGTATATGAGGATGCTGAACTTTCAACTGGACAAAACTGAGTTTGTGTGGGAAGCTTGCTTGTCCTATTAAGGCAATCATGTGGGCCTATTGCGTTGTGAGCAAGATAAGAGAAGAAAATTTCTAATGGTGTGACCGAAGCCGATATAGGCCGCCTACGTATTCCTACAAGGGAAATCAGGTCATAACGTAGTTCGTTGCAAGGAAAAGTGATTGTGAAGTTTTTTTTTTCGAAAATGGGACCGAAGCCGATGTGGCCGCCTACGTATCCCGCTGAGGGAATCAGGTCATAACATAGTTCATGTGGTAAAAGGTAATCCAATTCTGGGTTGTTTATCCGAGACTCTCTGGGAAAAAGAAATTTGAGTCTGTAGAATGTTTTTTTTTTGGTAAAAATGATGCAACATATTTTGCAAGGTTTTATTTTTGATTTTCTTTGAAAATATGAAAAGACAGAATCACGTCTTGACTTTAGTTGGTACCAAATAATTAAATTGTGCTTAGTGGTTCCCGTTATTTGCTTTCTGTCTAACCGAGACTGACTCCAGGTAATTCCTACAGCTTCAGATGTTACCTCAGACATACCTAAGTATCGACACTTGCTTCAAGCAAAGGTTTCGACCTATGCGCATCCTCATGTTTCAAATGCCCTCACTAAAAGAAAGTCCATTCCTCAGATGTATTTCAGTATTTTGAACTATGGGACGTCTAGAGAAGTACACTCACACTCAAAGATGTTCAATGCATTTAATTGTGATGCCATAGGCTTGGCCGTCATGTGAGTATCCACTAATGTGAGATCCCTCCGTATAGGATCGTGTAGGGCTTGTTATGGGTTTGTAATGTAGGCTTGGGGAAAAGAAAGGATATCATTTGGGTAAGGAGTGACTAATCCTTCCTTGAGCGTTGGAATATGTCTGCGCTTGATATTTCTGTGCCTTGATGCCGATCTGCTTCTTTTTTCCCCTTTGTTTTGTACTGACTTCTTTTGAATCTTTCGTTTAGAGCTTTTTCCCCTTTTCGGAGTTATTTCCTCATCATTTTTTTGTTGGGGCTTTTTGACTTCTTCTTTGTGTGAAGTCGCTCTTTTGTTTGTTTTGTTTTCTTTTTCTTTTTCAGGCTTTGCAACTTCAACTCGGATCCTTTTCAGCAATTTTCTCATTTCTGATGCGCTCAAGGAGGTCGGGTCAAGAGAGGGATAGTGTGTGTATGCACTCAGAAATGGTATAGACATAAGATGTGGTTGATAAAAGAATAGGCTTTAGGCTCAAAGGGAAAGTGCTACGGATAATGTTATTTGGTACGCTGGAAAGGCTCAAACGGATCAAAGAAAGCCGACAATCATTTCCTATACCAAGTGTTACTCAGAATTTCGCCTCAACAAACATTCGAGCCAAGTTCTAGATCACAATGCAACGTAATTGAACTTATTCTAAAACTCACCACATAATGCACATGAAACGATGCGGTTGGTTTCGTTCTTATCTAGGAAGCAAGCAAGACAATTTTTCAAATGTCACTACAGGTGTGGATGACTGTCCACGGAGGATGAATGCAATGAAAAAATTTTGTCCACATTAGGACGAATGTAATGAAAAATGACTGTCCATGATAGGGCGAATGAAAAAAATGGGTAAGCCATATATGTCCCTTTCTAGGGTGGACAAGGCGAGTACATCCATTGTTAATGTGGATGCGGAAGAATGTCCCTTTCTAAGGTGGATAGAGAAGTGTGTCCCTTTTTCAGGTGGGCAAGGAAGTGTGTTCCTTTGGCAGGTTCGTTCCACTTTCATTGGGTAGTGTTCTGCAAGGACTAGATTTACATTTTTAGCGGTGTCGAACCCGAGAAGGGTTACCTACGTATCACACCGTATGGTGAGAATCAGACACTTGTAGTTCGTGAAGATATGTTGTAAAAATGTATGATATAAAGGAATTATGTTACAAAAATTAAGCATATCAATTGAATTTGCAAATATGTAAAAAAACAAAAGTATAGACAAACTCAGAGTGGTGCCTCATTGAATCTGGTGTTGGTTGACTTCTTCCAGTCAAAATATCTCCCGGTCATCTTTGTGAAAACTTTGTTTTGTTCTTTCCTGGAGTATATCCAGGGATTATGTTTTAGAACAACCGCCCCCGACTGTTTGTGAGGACGGTCTTCCTGCAAAAATAAGAGAAATGGGTGAAAGTACGAAAGTCGCAAAAATAATAAAATGTAGGAGTGTGACAGTATGGTCAAAGACTCCCCTGATTGCTTCACAAGGTCCGAGTCTTGATGTTCAAGAACGCTTTATCCTCGGGCAGTGACATAGTTTCTGTCCCGAGGACCAAAAGATACGGCGTCGCGACAGTAGAAGTCTTGATTATAGTGCGATAGTCCAAAAGTGCAAAGGGAAAATGTTCATGCCCAGAGTTGCAAGCGACATGATATGTACAAAATTGAAGCAGGGAATTATTGCATTAAATAATATGTACAGAGTGAAAAGCAGAAAAATAGCAAACAGATTGTGCGGAAATTAAATGCACGTCCTAACATGCATAGGGCTTCTCCTATGCCAGAGGTGAGCCTAAACGCCAAATATGTGAGATTATGACAGATTAATCCAAGCTGTTAAACTGCAATGCTTTCGTCGGAAATAAAGACAAAATGAATGTACGTTTTCCAATTTCGGCATATTATGATTAGGCTTGGATTCGTCTATCATTATCACCCTACACACAATATGTTGATGGGTCGTGAGACCCGTCGATAATTTGGTGAATTTCTTAATTGTGGAGTCGATGCCCGGTATCGACCCACCTAAGGCGTATATATGCATGACTTAAGATAAATGGTGATATAGCTCTATCCTAAATTTTCTAAGATTTGGCTTACTCGACTCAAGGTTTCCGAGCGGACTGCTCGAGTGAGAACGCTACTCGGCCACCGGATGGTTCGGACACTCCGCGCATACGCCAACTCTCCTAAAATTTGGAAGTTTGAAAGAAAATTTTGCGGGTGCGCGAAACACACCTCGCGTGTATGTGTGATAGTGCCAATTTTCTGAAGTGAATGAAATATGAGCGGAATGCCAATTTAAGAAAAGCTGTAAATACTGTAGCAATTAAAGTAGTTAAACATACAAAGTTTCAAAAAAGAAACAATTTAAAGCAGCAGATCAAATAAGGAGCAAAATAAAGCGCAATAATAATTAACCTGAGTTTGCTATGGTTAAGAACCTGAAGTTCCCTAGTGGAGTCGCCACGTTGTCGCACCTATTTTTAACCGCGGCTCGCGACGTGATGGATCGATTCCCTCTGGATTGGATAAAAATGCTTTGTTGAGGAGTTGCCACCTAATTATTCTAAGGTGAATTAGGGCACCTGAATGTTAACTAAATGCTGCAAAATAACTCCAATTTTATGGTCTGCGAAACTAATGAGATTCTAGGTAAGTGTTCTTTATTATCCTAAAGGGAAGGGGTTAGGCATCCTTTAAAGTCCGCAAACTTGCGGTTATCCGATCAATCCCAGGTTAATTATTATGCTAAGAAAAATCCATGTTTTTTTACAAGTATAAAAACAATGTTGCAAGTAGTTAATAAAAAGATGCATTTTGTACAAATTGCATTTGTATGACATTAAAAAATACATGTAAAGTTAAAAAAGTATGCATTTGTATGGAAATTGATAAAAATATATGCAAAGTGATTTTTAGATAAAACATGCATTTGTATGGCATTGCTAATAAATATATATACAAGATGATTTAGTAAGAATAAAAGACAACTTATTAATAATGCAAGGAAAGTGACATTTTAAAAGTCATTTTAAAATAAGAATGGGCTAAGAGCTAATCTCTGGTACAGCCCTATTATCGCTGGGAAGTGCTCCGAGTCTCCTCATACTATATGTACCCTGGTCTTGGCTCCATCACACATATTCTTGATCGCCCTAGTGTACGCCACATGTACACCTCTAATCTCTAAAAATCTACATAGAACCTTCCTAGACACTTTGTCATATACCTTCTCGAGGTCGATGAAAAACATATGTAAGTCTCTCTTCCTCTCTCTATACTGCTCCACCAACCTCTTAATAAGATGAATGGCTTCTGTAGTCGAATGCCCTGACTGATACCAAACTGGTTCTTAGAAATTGACACACCTCTTCTCACCCTCATCTCCACAACTCTTTCCCAGACTTTCATAGTGTGACTTAGCAGCTTGATTCCCATATAGTTGTTGCAACTCTGGATATCACAATTGTTCTTGTACAAAGGCATCATTGTACTCCATCTCTATTCTTCGAGTATTCTCGTTGTCTTAAAAATGACATTAAACAACTCAGTCAGCCATTCCAAACATGTCATGCCTGCGCTCTTCCAAAATTCAACTGGGATCGCATCAAGCCCGGTCACTCATCCCATGCGCATCCTGCGAATAACACCCTTAACCTCCTCAACCTTAATGTTTCTATAATATCCAAAATCCCGGTACCTACCGGATTGCTCCAGATCTCCTAGCACAATGTCTCTATCTCCTTGTTCATTCAAAAGTCTAAGAAAGTAAGAATGCCACATCCGCCTATATATGCGCGTCCTCACTAGTACTTTGTCGTCCTTATCCTTTATGCACCTCACATGATCCAAGTCACAAGCTCTCTTCTCCCTCGCCTTGGCTAGTTTGTACAACTTCTTATCCCCGCATTTTTCCTCTAATTCCACATACATGCGTTCAAAACCCGTCGTTTTCGCCGCCATAATCGAAAGTTTTTCCCCTTTCCTCGGCATCTTATACAGTTCCCTATTCGTTCACTTCTCCACATCATCCTTGCTTTCTACCAATTCTGCGTACATTGCTTTCTTCGCTTTCATCGTCTCTTGAACTTTACCATTCCATCGACAGTCCCCTCAATGCCTACCACGGCTACCCCATGAGACAACGAAAGAAAACTCCACATACCGGAAAAGAAATTGACCTTATTCCTAGAACGGAATATAGACATTGGTACAACAGGAGACTCGAGAGACCTCAATTACTTCTCTAGCTACTTCTCGAATGTAACTAGCCATCATTTCTTATATACCATTTGCATCCCCACTACTCCCCCAATCCCTATTGTCCATCAACCTCTCCCCCATCACATTTGCACTAGCCATGGTCAAACTCCTCCATTTGATTCTTAACCTGTCATCCTCAACCCTCATCTTCTTCTCCATCTTGATCTCCAAATTCATCACCAAAAGCTTATGTCGGGTTGTAAGATACTCTCTCGGGATAACCTTGCAGTCTTTACAAAGACCATTGTCAACCTTCCTAAGGCCCAAATAACAGTTAGCATGATAGCATTAAAATGGCTTCATACAAGGCTTTGTGTGGACGAAAATATAGATTTCCTATCGAATAGTTCGAAGTAGGCGAATTAGAATTATTTTGGTCTGACCTAGTCACCAAGCCATAGGGAAGTTGAAGTTTGTCCAAGAATGGTTGTTAACCACTCAGAGTCGTCAGAAGTCGTATTCAGATGTGCGACGGCGAGACTTAGAGTTCTAAGTGAATGATTGGGTCTTCTTGAAGATTTCTCCTAAGAAGGATGTAATGAGAGTTAGGAAAAAGGGAAAGCTTAGCCCAAGGTATATTGGACCATATCTCATAATTCAACGAATCTGCCAAGTGGCTTACGAATTGGACTTACCTTCGGAGTTAGAGTTTGTTCATCCGGTTCTCCATGTTTCTATGTTAAGAGCGTGTGTTGGGGATCCTTCCCGAATTGTACCGATTGACGATGTAAAAGTTACAGAGGACCTATTATATGAAGAGGTCCCTAATGCTATTGTAAGATCGACAAGTCCGCAAGTTGAGGACTAAGGAAGTAGCCTCCGTGAAAATTCTTTGGCGGAATAAGAATGTAGAATAAGTGACATAGGAGGAGGAAAAGGAGATGAAAACAAATATCCATACCTATTTCATACCAACGCCGAAGGTTCCGTGGGAAACATAAGGTGAGTTATATTTCAGACTATTATAATAAAGGCTTGATGACCATGTGAGATTTGATATAATGATGTATGTTATATTATATGACCCCATGAAGCGGTGGTTGTGTTTTCTGGCTACGTGACGAGGATTAGATATGTCACCCCAGCATTCGAGGATGAATGTTTCTATGGGGGGGAGGATGTAAGACCTCATACTTTCGAGCGGTGGGTTAAGCATCTAGATGTATGCAAGTAGACCCGAGCTTTGGAGAATTTATGTCATATCCACGTATGTAAATAAAGAGCCTGGTATATAAAAGGATGTTGTCCCGAACTAATTTAGGACTTACCAAGTGGGACAACAATGATCGGCTAATTGACAACAAGGATCGGCTAATTAACTATGATCAGCTAAGTTATGAAGTATAGTGGGGGACAAGATTAAGTGGGAATATTCACATGTATCATTTAAATGGTAAATCATTGTATTGGTTACGTGTGAATTCATAAAGGAGACACTCTAACAAACTAATGTGGCTATTTAATCATGGGCGGCATCCCACGTTTTAGCACATAATATTAAGATAGAATTTTAAGTGGTGACTAATTAATCATGTGTGTAATTGGGTGTATGTTGAATTAATGGAAGGCATGCAGAATTATTAGTGGTATATAGGATACGGATGAAGAGTGCAAAAAGGGGATTGGGGTCATCTTAATATTTCTCTTGAATTGAAATTATTCTCCAAAAGGAATGGGCAGCAAGGGAAGTGAATGTATCCATAAATGTGGTGGTGACACTTGTATCATTAGGTGTCAAAGAGTAAACATTAGGAAGACATGTGTAAAGGGAAAAGTAACACTAATATCTCGTTGTCTCAATCTATTGAGAATTGATCAAGAGTAATAATATTTACAATATTTTCTTGGCTGCAAAAAAATGTGATCTTCAGTTCTCAACAATAACATATGCTTCATAATTTAAGGAAACAATGCATAATCATTCCAAGGACAATATACAGGTCTGGCACACCATTTCAATTTCGTTGTTCCGTTTAACGTTGAGTTGTAATCCGAGTTTTCTTCGAAGTGAATTAAGGTAGAAGAAGAGGGTATCTTGGAAAATAACATTGGGGTGCATTACGGGCTGCTTAAGTTGTATTGTGGACACAAAATGGCTAAGGTATGTTAAGACAAATCCTTCTTTCTTTTGGCATGTTTCATGTAACGAAACGTAACCGTATTATTGTTCCATAAATTATTCTGCTCTTAGTAGTTAAGGATGTTCATGTTATTGATTCCTATGTTAAAACTATGTCTAAATATGTTCCCAAATCCTTATTGAGGTGTATGGAAAAGATGTTGATGTTCCCAATGTTAGTCGAAGGTGCAGGGATATTATGTCACTCGGATAAACTCAGAATGTTTTACTGTTATTCATGCATTTTATTCATGTATTACCCTGGACCACATATTGGGGATGGGAAATGGGATATGCAGACTACCTGATCAGCTGGGAAATGAAGAGGAAGATGCCCACATAGGCCAATATGAAATGATGCCCACAGAGGCTGTTATGGAAATGAAGATGCCCGATGAGGCCAATATATATGTATACCGCATTGTGCATGATATTAAGGCATATTATGGCCCTCAGAGGCATTCACTACTGGTTAATTATTCCTATCGGCAGTTGTTGTCGGCTATTTTTGTCGATTGTTTCTGTTTCAGTATATTTCTGTATCTCTGTTATGCTACTTTTCATGCCCGACATACTCGGTACATGAGTCGTACTGACTTCCCTTTTGTCTAGGGACGCTGCGTTACATACCCGCAGTCTCAGGTAGACAGAGGGACGGTTCGCGCTAGTAGATTGCTGGTTCAGCGGATATTGGAGCACTCTACTTATTTCAAAGTTGCAGTATGGTCGTGGTATGGTATTTTGCATATGCATATGGGTATAGCGGGGCCCTGTCCCAACCTTATGGTGTCATGTACTTTTTAGTGGTTTGTAGACAGTTGTCCTGTGTATAGAAGTCGTGTATGGCCATGTCGGTCTTGATGTGTTTGTCAGCAGATACTTGGTGACGGTTCTTGTGGCCATGATTGATTACAGTTAGTTGGTAAGTATGTGAAGAGTAGTGTCCGGCAGGTAGGGTCTGGGTGCCCGTCATGGCCCTCCGATTTGGGTCGTGACACTTGTCCCCAAGGCCAACACCTCTATGTACGTCGTCATAACCCCCAGAAGTGACCCGATATGTCCATTGAAATCCCCTCCTAAGAATAACTTCTCAGTGGGTGGTATACCACCCACTACCTCATCCAAATCCTCTCAAAGTGCATCTTCTCCTCCTCCTCATCTAAGCCCGCATATGGCGCGTAAGAACTAATAATGTTCATAGTGAACCCTCCAACAACCAACTTAATCGCTATCATCCTGTCATTGACCCTCCTAACCTCTACCACCTGATCCCTTAGCTCATTGTCTACTAAAATGCCTACCCTATTCCTATACCTCGACCTACCCGAGAACCATAACTTATACCCGTCCACATCCTTAGCCTTAGGTTCTACCCAATTGGTCTCCTAGACACATGCTACATTAATCCTCCTCTTTTTAAGAATATTTACTAGCTCTATGGACTTCCCCGTTAATGTCCCAATGTTCCAAGACTCTATTCTTAGCCTAGCATCTCCCTTACCTAGTTACCCCCCTAACCCTCGCCCCCGTCCCCGACTGAGAACATGACCCTAGTCTACCGTCAGTTACCACAACCACTAAAGCAAATATAAAATAATAAACTAATCAAATATTTACCCTAAAACATGAAGGGATCAAAGTGAAAGCACAAGTTAACAAGAATCTAGAGGCAAGTAAAACCACTACGCCAAGAATTCTATAACTAAAGACAATGAGGGTAAATGCAAAAACATAAAGGCAAAATTTAACAACAAGGATAAGGACAAAGAATGAATACGGTCAACCGGAGGTACTAACTCCAATTGAATCGAACATGTTCACCGGCGAAAATCATTATTCACCAATATTCTTCACCGGCGCCGGAGGTACTGTTCATTTGAGTTTTCACCAAGAAGTCGAGCACCTGTGTAGATCGAGGAGAAAAGGAACAAAAATAAAAAAGAGGAAAGGTTTGTGTGTGTGTTACCGTTGGACACCCTCTAAGACCTTTTTTTCCAGAAAATGAAACTAGATACCTCACAAGACAAGTATGGAGGAAATGAGATGGTTTAACAAATTTCAAGAAAAAATCAAGATTTTGACACACTTTAAACCCTTTTGCAGAAAATGAAGGTAATAGTGTGGTTTAACAAAATTTAAGAAATAACAGACAAAAAAACATGATCGGAGAGTATACCAACAGAGTAGATCTAAAAAAATAATTCTGGAGTTGGTAATAGTAGATCTAAAAAAATGATTCTGGAGTTGGTAATAGACGAACACTATTCATTCGTCTGTGGTCGTCCCATGGGTGTTAAAACCAGTTTCATGTGGGGGAACACCTGAGCAAATGTGGAAACTACCATGTGGAACAATGTATACTGCTGCTTTCAAATTCCTAACTAACACAATCTGAATAATTAAACACGTCTTTCGGATAAATAAAAGACTATAGTAAAGATAAAAGTATCCAAGGCATGCTGAATTAAAGCATCCTCACTACGAACACTAATAGTCCCCCAACTCAAACTCAAACTCGAAGTCTTGAACTGGTGTAAGTGTTGTATCTGCATCCAAAAAAATACAGCAAGTGTAGCATGAGTACACAACGTACTCCCGTAGACATCATAGGCCAACCACGACGGAAAATATGTAATAGAGATAAATATCAAGTTAATTCTCAAATAGGTCCTATTTTAAGTAGTTCAATAGTTAGATAAGACACCTTGTTCACATAGAGATCACGAATCATACCGGTCACTTAGTTCCCATCAAAGTTCAATCACCAAATCAAGTACACTTAAATTCATAAGGCACACACAGAAAATTTACTATCCATACCCACCTATCTGAACCATGTTTAAGCCATACTCATATTTAGCCCCACTTACCCGACTTGACACATCAATAAACAAGTTAACACTTAGATCACAACAATCCTTTCTAAACGATTTCCAAGAGTATTACACTTAAGCTAACCAAGATGACATTAATACCTTTATTATTCTTAGCCTTTAGATTTAGTTAAGTCTCTATACAGTTACAATCTAACACACATAGATCATTCAACGTCTACCTTTTATATAATGACACTTATCACAGGTTCATTACTAGACACATTACTCAGTCACACAGACGATTATCAGACAACACATAAATTCACATAGCTTACCTTGATCTAGACAATAATACTGATATATTGGCATTCCAACCACAGTAGCAGTTGACATCAAATAAACAGCCTTACAATTTATAAACCACAAAAACCCATATGCAAAAAATCAAGCCATATGGAAACCAATTCAATTACAACAAAATTAAACCATTTATCCAAGTGTTCAGAGAGGCCAGCATGATAATGACAATAAACCCGATTTAATAGAATCAATCTAATTCCCAAGTATTCACATAGACAAGCATAATCATGGCAATCAATCCATAGTACCAATCAATAGATAATCAATGCAACAAGATGTATATGATATGAATGCAATGCATATGTCAAGTAACTTTTCCTCCAGTATACAAGCTGTCAAGTTTTTATTATGATCAGCCACCCATAGGGGATCCGCAAAGTCCATATACTACCTCTGGAATTTTCCATCGGAGCCCAGCTCTTAGCTGAATAGTAAATGTTGCAGGCATGCAATCCGCTCCGTCGCATATCATCATACCCATTACAGTGTGCAACCCGAGTCATCTGCATCATCATAATCTTAATGTTGCCATAATCTCATGGTGTTTTTAACTTTTTTGGTCTGTTGGACCCATAATATTTTCATACCACTCTCATAACAATATCATTAGAACCATGAGTATATGAATGTGAATAACAATACAAGACAAGAAATCAAAATGTATGAGATGCAACCAAGTATAGGAGATGAATAACAGATGCTTTTAGAATTTTACAACAAATAATCCAAGAACAATCATGATATCATATCAAAGCATGTGTGATGAATAAACACGACAATATCAAATATGGCAACGAGCTCACATAATGATGACAAGCCCAAATAACAGCAGTCGGAATCAGCTTAAGGCTGATTCTTTAAATCACCCAACAACACAGTTCAACACCAGTACCCACCCAAGCGTTTATCACAAACACTAAGTTAGGACCCTCAAACACGCCCAATACCCATCAATATTTATAACTACTATGTACTTCTATCGGAGTCTCGAAAACTAAATCGTAGCCTACCTCATTGCTGATCAGGAGCCACAATCCATCTTCAGTGTCAGCCTCGTCATTTCGGAGTTCCTTGAAGTAATCGTAGTCTAGCACACATATATTGTACGTTAATATAAATCTCACACAATAAACAATGACATAATCCTTAACAAAACAAGACTATAAATACCAACTCCGAGCCCACGTCACCAAAACTCAAACTTTATTACCCACAAACCATCAATACGTACTATGTAGTCATATCCTTAAGTTAATTAGAAAACTATACTCATTTGGACCTTCAATTTAAGAATATACAAAAAGCCCTAAATTGGAAACTCTAGAATTTACCCCAAAATCGAATAGGTTTCTATACTCAAATTAAGCTCTACAACATGCTTATCTAACATATTTCAACACTAATTCATGATAGTTAAAGCAATCTAATTCATAAACACCTTTTAAATCAAGCCTCAACTCTCTTATTCTCAAATGAACTTATAACTTATCTTCCCCCAAATCACATACACAATATAACACCATTAGAGGACTTAGAAACATCAACTCAAATCTTAAAGGATAGAATTTCTTACCCCAAAGATGAAATCACTCTTAAACCTCTGAAAATTCACCCTGGCGGCTCTAGGTTCGAGGGTTTTTATTTTGAGGAAAAACATTTGACATGGGGAATATAAATAGGACACCTGACCCAGTGATTTCACCCCAACGGAATCGATTCCATTGGCGCGGACCCGCTCCCGAACAAATGATCCTTGCTGAGGTGGTCTCACTTGACACCTCGCCTCAGCGTCACCGCGCACCCAACTCTGCAGAGGCGCACCCGCCCTTACGGAAGTCCTATCCACCAAGGCGAAAACTCAACATATAATAATACCCTGCTTCTACGAGCTAACCTCCATCCGAGGAGGACACACAGAAGTGAACAACAGTGTCACTGAGGCGGACACCAGACACCAGTAACAATGAAATCAAGCCAAACTCTCATCAAAGACCCAAAACACTCCCGAGAACCCCCGGACACAAACCAGACATGCTCGTCTAAGGTAAACAATGCTACGAACTCATTTGTACCCTTGGATTTCCTATTTAACTGAGCTAAGACATAATTTTCTAAAGAATCGTCTGAAATAATAAAAAATCCAATATTACAAACAAAGCCACAAAATACATCTGATTGTCTCGGGAAGCAAACCAATGACTCGACTAAGTAAAAAATGACACTCCGGAGCTAGCGAAAGTGACAGAACTCAAAAATAAACCCATCTACTCAAAAGTCAACCTAGAATCAAACTATCCAACTCTTAAGGTTCTAGTTTTGGGTTTTTCATCTGAAACTCATATAAATAGACCTTGGAATCCATACCACCCATCTCCGCGCACTAGAAACTCCATATAGAGACCACGGGAAGGGTAGAGTAGTCTAATAAGGGCCTTTAGCTAAAAATGACCGGACGAGTCATTACATCAGATACCAATTAAACAAATGTTCATCCTTAAATAAAGAAAAAGAAAGTGTGGAAGAAGATGAGCAACCAAGGAATCCCCATTATAATCTTATGAGAGCCCCAGAAGGCAAGAAATAAAATGATAGTATCGCATGTTCACTTAATTAGTCAAAGCTACTATAACTTACCTCTATATCTAAAATTTATATTCCTTCATAACCGAAATTTCTTTCACAACTGATTCTTAAATGTAAGACCTGACTCTGCTCGAATTCCCTAGTTTGATCACAACTGTACCTCTTTACACGCTAGATTGAATCCACAGTTATCACAAAATCACCATAATCCTTTAGTTGTAGCCACAACCACAATCCGACATGTACCGATAATATAGTCTAATATTACAGGTCTACCGTTTCACCTATCAAGACTTCCATTGAACCAAAACTCCTTAGAACCATATAGACACACACCACAAGCCCAATCTTTCTCAAATCCCAAAATAACCATACTAGAAGCATACCTACGGATTACTTTGTCGTGCCAGATCCGTAGAAAATTAACTGATCACTCTAATGACTTCCCATAACCATTTGTACCTCCTCAATAAATACCAAGTACCCAGTTTGAATGATTGTCATCCAAAGAACATTATCAATCTTGCAATTCCTATGAGAACTGGTAATACTATCATACCTCATTTCTGAATTGAAATACATCGAACATTTGTCGAGGTTTACTAGAATACCATAAGTCCTTCACACAACAGAAAAATAAGCCACCCGACCTCAAATTAACAAATCTATCCCGGAATAAAATCCTCAATTTCTAAATCATCGATAGTCACTCAAACTGATAACAATTTTAACTAGTAAGCTTTCCATAAGCATGTTGTCACTCTTCCATCTCTTTTCCTCTCGAACAATCAATAACGTGTCATCACCCACATCTTTCAAAGATAGATTTTATCCAAGTCATCAATTAGCACCGATAAACTATACCCTTGATTATAATATCCAAGTTCATCAACTTCTCCCCGATACGCAAGTCTGATAAAACCACATGAACTTTAAATAACTCAAATCTTTCTTGTACTCTCTCTTAACTCTCCCACAACTCTAGACACTTTATCGAACCTCTATCTGTCACATCTTGTTATTTACCAGCCTTACCAATTTATGATGTATGAACCTTACCTACTATTTACCTTACGTGCTCAATTTCTTCCCAAGTTCTTTAATACATGAAATACTAATTCCTATTATTAATCAACAATACTTCAATACAGTCTATCATCATTCTCCAATCGCAAACCCCATGGAACATTTTTCATAATTCTTGGTCGATCACCGTGAACATACCCTTTTAAGTGCACCAAATAATTTCACCCTGTCTGATATATACGAAGATAATGCCAACATAATCCACAACTAACCCAAAAGTTTCCACTGTTGCAAATCCAATACTCCTCTATCTCAAAGAGACATCTCACTCATCTTGTATTAGCTCAAACACGCAATTATTGGATCCTTAAAATTCCACCATTTCTTTCAACCACATTTCCCACTAGCAACCGATCATTACTCTAGCCTACCCCAGAGTGCATTGAAATATTATAGGCTTCACAAAATAACTGAATCGATTCTGGAATTATAGGACACCACATACTCCATAACAAAGAGCTTCCCTCATCTCACTTGAACCTTAAATTGTAAGCTCCTCTCTATTTGGCACATCACATGCACCATCTTTTATAAAAATTCATCCACTAGAAAAAGTTTCAACAAACTCTAGTTACTCTAACCAAAAAAGTATTTAGTACCCAAATGATAACTCAAACCATCACTGATCTGTCCATGACCCGAAGGTTGACCTTTAATTATTGAACGTACACTCCAACTAACATCCACATATAGTTTGTCAAAAACCCTCGCCAAAAATTCTTAACCAAAATAGTCCTCCTTCTATACTAGTCCATACCTTCACTGACCCGATCATTGATACCCGAAGCTTCCCACAAATAGAATTAGCTCAAATTATCATCAATTTGTTACCATAATTATCCATTGTGACTAAGACCTTATTCGTGAGCCTTATACGATGCTTGCCTACGAAAAGCCAACCCTTACCTTATCTTGCCTAACCATAACACATCCAACTAACCATGTAATTTTCCCTGTCCTTCGGTCAACTCCAAAGTCATTATACCATTATTTATAGAACTTCACATGTATCAACCTTTACATACCATGTATACAGATATTATCCAAAAACTAAATGCAACACTCTGTAATCCCTCAGTATAACCTTATACTCATCCAGCGTTAAAGTCCTTCCTATTAGTCAATCACTAGCTCTCATTAGCCTACGATGAGCCCAACGTACCAATGCATATACGACTTCTTACACTCACTGGATACTAACAACTGCGAGATAACTCACAAATCAACAATCTCTAGGTTTCAACAACTCCCATATCATCACTAACCTCGAATGCCAAGTGAACCCACGAACACACTCTAAGGTAAAATAACGTGACAGTCTATTTTATTAAGCTTCACTCATCATAAGTAACATTGCCACCTGATCTCGAACAGAAAGTCATTCCCCGAAAGAACTCACAACCACTAGTTTTACCCTGCTATCACAATTCTATCAAATCGAGGCCAACTTAATCGTTTATAACCTATACGACATCTACCCTAGTACACCATGTAACTTATCCCAACAACCACGTCAGATACCAATTTTTCCCTTCATACAGTGAATATTGAAGCATCCAATTTCTTTTTATTACACCTCTGAATTGTCATTCCCACTTTCCAAGGATACCACCAAATTGAGGAGTCAAAATCATAACCCCAATCAACTGAACCTTCAAATCATAGTTGAAGACTAAATTTGGTCACATCTCTAAATCATAGTAACACATCTCATACCCTACCGCGCGACATCACATCGAATCACTCATGCACGATTTAAAGAGCGTGTTACCACCATCGGTCATAGAATAAAAAGAAGAAGTTCAGATACCAAGTTGATTCAACTTAGCACGAAAGCAATAAAGAAAGCGAATTTCCTAAAACGTCTCATAGCCCCTCGAAGATAAGTATGGATGTCTCTGCACCGATCCGCGAGACTCTACTAGACATTGCTCTTGTATTTAAGACTGTTCAACCTAATGCTCTGATACCAACTTTATCATGACCCCTATTAACGATTGTGGTGGCACCTATATTTCTCACCGATAGGCAAACCACTCCCCAAATTAACAACATAATCTAAGAAGATATGAGGAAATAACAATATTAAGTAAAACATGCCTTATCATTACATAAAAGTGAAATAAGTCTGGAAACCAACAATACAATCCCACACGAATCTGGTCAACAATACAAGAGCTCTAACCGAATACAAGTCAAAATAAAGAATGATATAGGCCAAATGCCTAACTAACACAATCTGAATAATTAAACATGTCTTTCGGATGAATAAAAGACAAGAGTAAAGATAAGAGTATCCAGAACATGTTGAATAGAAGCATCCTCACCCTGAACACTGATAGTCCCCCAACTCAGACTCAAACTCGAAGTCTTGAACTGGTGTAAGTGTTGTAGATGCATCCAAAAAGAATGCATCAAATGTAGCAGAAATACCCAACGTACCCCCGTAGACATCATAGGCCGACTACGATGGAAGATATGTAATAGAGGTATATATCAAGTTGACTCTCAAATAGGTCCTATTCTAAGTAGTTCAATATTCACATAAGACACCTTGTTCACATAGAGTTCATGAATCATACCAGTCACTTAGTTCATATCAAAGTTCAATCACCAAATCAAGTACACTTCAATTCATAAGGCACATACAAGAAATTTACTATCCATACCCACATATCTGAACTATGTTTAAGCCATACTCATATTTAGTCCCACTTACCCAACTTGACACATCAATAAACAAGTCAGCACTTAGATCACAACAACCCTTTCTGAATGCTTTCCAAGAGTATTTCACTTAAGTTAACCATGATGACATTAACACCCTTATTATTCTTAGTCTTTAGATTTAGTTAATTCTCTATACAGTTACAGGCTGACACACATAGATCATTCAACATCTACTTTTTCAATAATGGCACTTATCACAGGTTTCTTACTAGACTCATTACCCTGTAACACAGACGATTATCAAACAACACATAAATGCACATAACTTCCCTGGATCTAGACAATAGTACCGACATATTGTCATTTCGACCACAGTAGCTGTTGATATCAAATAAACAGCCTTACAATTTATAAACCACAAAACCCATACGTAAGAAATCAAGCCACACATGACAACCAATTCAATTACAACAAAATCAAACCATTTATCAAGTACCTTTTCCTCCAATATTTAGCTGTCAAGTTTTTATTATGATTAGTCACCCATAGGGGACCCGCAATGTCCATATACTCTCTCTGAAATTTCTCATTAGAGCCCAACTCTTGGATGAATAGTAAATGTTGCAGGCGTGTAACTCGCTCTATCGCGTATCATCATACACATTACGGCGTGCAACACGAGCCATCCATATTATCATTATCTCAATGTTACCATAATCTCATAGTGTTCTTACCTTTTTCGGTCTCTTAGACCCACAATATTTTCATACCACTCTCATATCAATATTATCAAAACCATGAGTATATAAATGTGAATGACATTACAAGGCAAGAAATCATAATTTATGAGATACAATCAAGTATAGGAGATGAATAACACATGCTTTCTGAATTCAACAAGTAACTCATGAACAGTCATGATATCATATCAAAGCATGTGTGATGAATAAATACGACAATATCAAATATGGATATGAGCTACATAATGGTGACAAGACTAATAACAACAGGCGGAACCAGCTTAAGGTTGATTCCCCAAATCACTCAATAACACAGTTCAACAGTGGCACCCACCCAATTGTTTATCACAACCACTAAGGTGGGACCCTCAAACACGCCCAATACCCCTCAATATTTATAACTAATACGTACTTCTATCGGTGTCTTGAAAACTAAATCGTAGCCTACCTCATTGTTGAGCAGGAGCCATGAACAATCCATCTTCAGTACCTAACCTGCACATTCGGAGCGCCTTGAAGTAATCATAGTCTAACACACATATACTATAAGTTAAGATAAAGCTTACACAACAAACAAGGACATAATTCTTAACAAAGCAAGACTACAAACACCAACCCCGAGCCCACGTCACCAAGACTCAAACTTTATTACCCACAAACCATCAATACGTACTAGGTAGTCATATCCTTAAGTTACTTAGAAATCTATGCTTATTGGACCTTCAATTGAAGAATATACAAAAAGGCCCAAATTGGAAACCCTAATCAATTAATCAATTCCGCTGGCGCGGACCCGTTCCCGCACAAATGATCCTCGTTGAGGCAGTATCACTTGACACCTCACCTCAGTGTCATCGCATACTTGACTCCGCAGAGGCGCATCCGCCCCTTCAGAAGTCCCATCCTCTAAGACAGAAACTCAACATATATCAATACCCCGCTTCTGTAAGCCAGCCTCACACTAAGGCGGGCACGCATAAGTTGACAGTAGTGTTGCCAAGGCGGTCATCAGACACCAGCAACAATGAAATCAAGCTGAACTCCCATCAAACACTCAAAACACTCTCGAGACCTCCCGAACATAAACCATACATGCTCAAATAAGGTAAATAGTTCTACGAACTCATTCGTACACTCAGATTTCCCATTTAATCGAGCTATGACATACTTTTCTAAAGAATCATCCAGAATAATCAAAAATCTAATATTACAAATAAAGCCACAAAATACATTTGTTTATCTCGAGAAGCAAACCAATGACTCGATTAAGTCAAAAATGACCCTCCGGAGCTATCAAATGTGACGGAACCCTAAAATGAACCCATCTACTCAAAAGTCAGCCTAGAGTCAAACTATCCAACTCTTAAGGTTCTAGTTTGGGGTTTATCATCCGAAACTCATATAAATGGACCTTGGGATCCATACTACTCATCTCCACGCATCACAAACCTCACATAAAGACTACGGGAAGGATAAAGTAGTCAAATAAGGGTCTTTAGCTAAAAATGACTGGACAGCTCATTACATAACACACGGCCCTATTTACCCAATTTTACCTTAAAACAAACTTAATCGCGTTAAAACTCAAAATCAACCCTAACATTTACCCGATTTTCTCTCTTTCACCCAAATGCTCTCTCTCAAAAATCTATCCTAAGCAGTGAAATACTCGGGGTTAAGAGGTGTTTCTGCATTTGTTATTTGGACGTTTTATCCTCTAATTACCACTAGAAAAAATGAGATTAGCTAAGAAATTTGTCGGTAATTGCCAGCTAATCCATTGCTAAATAATACGTCGCCAATCGATAGCTAAATAGAATTAGCACGAAACTTTTGTTGTTTAGCTACGAGATTTTATCTGTCGTTAATTCCTTATTTTCTAGTATAAGTGACCATGTCAGTTGCAATACATTTGAGTGTAGATTTTGCTCAATTTGGGTTGATCGTTGCTTTGATTTTGACCTTCTTGTCTGAAATTTTTATGAGGTAAGTGATTATTTACTGTAAAAGTGTGTTTTTATTTGTTTTCTTTGTTTTTAAGATGATTTATATATAGGTTTTTCGTTTACTATCCCAATTAGGGTTTCATCTAGGGTTCCGATTAAGGATAGTTTTGATTTTGGGTCTCTCTTTCATACAAATGCTCTTTCTCGAGAATAAGCCCTAAGCAGTGAAATTCTCAGAGTTAAGGTCTGTTTCTACCTTTCTTAATTGAATTTTTTCTCCTTTAGGTGACTTCGGTCAGTTGCAGTCCATTTGATTGTAGCATTTGCTCATTTGGGTTGATCATTGCTTCAATTTTGACCTTCTTGTATGAAATTATTTTAAGGTAAGTGATTAACTAGTGTAAAAATGTGTTTTTATTTGTTTTATTTGTGTTTAAGTTGATTTATATATAGCTTTTTCGTTTATTATTCTGATTAGGGTTCTGTCCAGGGGAGGAACTAGTAAGGGATGAAGGGTTCGTCAAAAAATTACACTGTATATATAATGTTAAAAAAAATATGTATATTTAGTAGAGGTTGAACCCCCTTAACTTTTTTGTATGTTACTTATTTATATTTTTGAACCCCTTAGTAAAAAAACTGACTCCGCCACTAGTTATGTCGTGTGTTCTGATTAGGGTTTTGATTTACTTAATCTTATCTCTTTTACACAAATGCTCTATCTCAAGAATCACTCCTAAGCAGAAGAAAAACTCTAGATTAAGGGATGTTTCTGCCTTTGTTATTTGAACGTTTTCTCCTCTAAGTGACTCCGATCAGTTGCAATCCATTTGCGTGTAACTTTTGTTCTATTTGGGTTGATCATTACTTCGATTTTGACATTCTTATCTGAAATTATTATGAGGTAAGTGATTATCTACTATAAGAATATGATATTTTGTGTTTAAGTTGATTTATATATATGATTTCCGTTTATTATCCCGATTAGAGTTATGTCATGGGTTTCGATTAGGATTCAGATTTGGGATATGATTATTAAGAAAATTACTTAAGGCTCTTATATACTGAATGTATTGTTATGACATTTTCCATTTTATGCATGTATGACTGCTAGGGTTTCTCATAATCATTTTAAATAATTAGAATTTTTCTGTAAAATCCTTTGTTTTTATTTGTAATTATCAGATTATGCTTTATATTGTTAAATATTTTTTTTGCAAATTCCTTTTGTATAATGATTTGCTTTTGTCTAATTATCAAAATTTGTGCAATTTTGCTTACGGTGCTCCTTAATTTCGTGACATGACTTCTAAATATCTTAACTCAAGGTTCAAAGTTGGGGATATGTTGGTGAGCGAAATAGGGCTAATCTACATTAGGGATAAAACTGAACATATCACGACCCAAACCGGAGGGCCGCGATGGGCACCCTAACCTTACCTGCCGGGTACCACTAATCATATACTCAACGTCTAATCACAAATAAACACGGTCTAAGCAGAAAAAGGACTATATAGAATCTTAACCAGAAAGCCCAACTTATATATATACATACCAAGGCCGACCAGGCCATACATGACTATTGTACACAAGACACCGTCTACAAGCCTCTAAGAGAGTACATGACATCAAAAGGTCGGGACAGGGCTCCGCCATACCCATATATACATACAAAAATATATCGTACCAAAATTAGACCGACACTCAGAAACAAGCGAAGTGCTCTAAAATCTGTTGGGTCAGCAACCTACTAACGTGGATTATCTCCTTGCCTACATGAACTTGCGGCATGAAACGCAGCGTCCCCAACAAAAGGAACGTCAATACGACTGATGTACCGAGTATGTCAGACATGATCAATAGTATAACAGAAATATAACAATAAACTGAAACAGAAACAACCGACAGAAATAGCCGACAATAACAGCCGACAAAAGCAGCCGACCAGTAGTAAACATATCTGAGGGTCATAATATGCCTAAATGTTATGCACAATGCAAATGCGGTATACATATATATTGGCCATACAAGGGAATCTTCCTTCCCATAACAGCCTCTGTGGGCATCGTTTCATTTCAGCCTATGTGGGCATAATCATTATCATATTGGCTTTATTGGGCATCTTCCTTTTTGTGATATCTGTACCAGCTGCAGGTGGTGACGCATATATAACGTCATTCCCTTTTTCCCATCCCCTACATATATATATTGATATCATATAGTAGTGTATATAACACATGTGAGTCCAAGGTAATACATGAATATAATGCAAATGCATGAATGACAATAACATTCTGAATTTATCAGATCACATAATATCCTTGTACCGTCGGCCTACATTAGGAATATTAACATCTTTCCATATACCTCAATAAGGATTTAGAAATGTATTTAGACATGCAACATAGGAATAAATAACATGAACATTCTTAACTACTAAGAGTAGAATAATTTACGGTTACGTTTCGTTACATGGAATATGCCAAAAGAAGAAATGATTTGCCTAAACATACCTCGAATATTCCCCCCCCCCCCCTTCGATCCACTTTCAATACCAACAAGTACCTATGAAATAAATTATCTCGCTACAACTAAGAAGTAAAATATGTTGTTGCTCCTAAAAGATTGAATCGTGTTTCTTCCCTTGCAAAGTTGTCTACATTGCTGCACCCAGATTATTCCATATTTGCTACTTAGGATTAGTGAAAGGTGATGTAGTTATGTAAATCTTAAAATGAAAAAAACAATTGTTGCTAGATACAAAGGTCTTCAGGGGAGGCTATATAACGGGCCACAAGTCCCCCCCCCCTATATTAATTACCCCCCACGACCTGTTAATCTCCCCAAGCTGCCACCACTTGATTTTATTACCTTAGTCACTCCTGTGACTCACCCAAGTCTACACGACCATCCCATTCCCTCAATTGGCTATTTTGTGCCATGTGTCACCCTTCTGCCATGTCTCAACCCAAAGAAAATACCTATTCAATTAATTACACACACTTAATTTCTTGATCCCAATTCACTTAAGTCTTAGTGACTTATAAAACCTTCATATACTCAACGTCATACTCATATGATATAACACTAGTTCATAACCTCTTTTGGGACATACAACCAATATCATTAATCCTCGTCGTCACACTTGTTAAATCCTAAATTGTTTCGGGACCGCGTCATTTTATATATTAAGCTATTCATTTGCATTTTCTAGATGCTTAAGCAATCGCCCGAAAGTATGGGGTGTTACATCCTCCCCCCCTTAGAAATATTCATCCTCGAATATTGGGGTGATATATCTGATCTCCGTCACGTAACCATAAAGTACAACAACTATTTTTTTTCACGGCTTTATAATGTAACATATATCATTACATCAGACCTCACATGGTCCTCAATCATTCATTATAATATTATGAAATAGAACTCACCTTATGCTCTTTTCGGCACCTCGACGTTGGTCCAGAATAGGTATGGATATTTGTGTTTCATCTCTTCTTCCGCCTCCCATGTCTTTCTTCCACGTTCTTATTCCGCCAAAACCCTTTCACGGGGGCTACTTATTTAGTCCTTAACTTGAGGACTTGTCGATCTAAGATGGCAATAGGAACCTCTTCGTATGATAAGTCCTCTGTAATCTTCACATCATCAATCGGTACAATTCGGGAAGGATCTCCAATACACGTTCTCAACATAGAAAACCGAATGAACAAACTCCAACTCTGAAGGCAAGTCCAATTCATAATCTACTTGATCGATCTGTGGAATTATGCTATATGGCCCAATATACCTTGGATTGAGCTTTCCCTTCTTCTCGAATCTCATTACCCCCTTCATAGGTAAAATCTTCAGGAAGACCCAATCATCCACCTGAAACTCTAAGTCTCGTCGTCGCACATCTGAATACAACTTCTGACGACTCTGAGTGGTTAACAATCGTTCTTGAATAAGCTTTACCTTATCTATGGCTTGGTGTACTATGTCAGGCCCAAATAACTCTGATTCGCCTATCTCGATCCATCCGATAGGAGATCTACACCTTCGTCAATACAAAGCTTCGTATGAAGCCATTTTAATGCTAGCATGATAATTGTTGTTGTACACGAACTTAATAAGGGGTAAATGATCATCCCGACTTCCCTTAAAGTCCAATACACAAGCTCGTAGAATGTCCTCGAGCGTCTGAATCGTACACTCGGTCTGCCCGTTTGTATGAGGGTGGAAAGCTGTGCTAAGATTAACTTGGGTGCCTAAACCTTTTTGAAACTATTTCCAGAAATTAGCTGTAAACTGAGCACCTCGGTCAGATATAATAGAAATAGGCACACCATGAAGGCGAACAATCTCTTTAAAATACAACTTCGTGTAGTCCTCGGTTGTATAGGTAGTTTTGACCGGCAAGAAATAAGCTGATTTGTTTAGTCTGTCAACAATTATCCAAATAGAATCAAACTTATGATATGAGCGAGGTAAACCCGTATACGAAATCCATATTAATCATTTCTCATTTCTCATTTCTCATTTCCACATCGAAATCTCAATATTCTGAGTCAAGCCACATGGCATTTGGTGCTCTATTTTTACTTGCTGACAATTAGGACACTGAGCTACAAATTCTACCACACTCCTCTTCATGTCGTTCCACCAATAAATGCTCTTGAGATTATGGTACATCTTAGTAGATCCAGGATGAATGGAATATCGTGAGCAATAGACCTCTGTAATAATTTTATTTCGTAATCCCGCTACATTTTGAACATATAAACGGCCCTGGTGCTTGAGAATTCCATGTTCGTCCACCTCAAAGGTTGTGGTATTCTTCTGTTGAATGCCCTCTCTGATCTTTCTCAAACTGGGTCTTCCCACTGACGTTCCTTAACTTTCGATATGAGGGACGATTCTGACATATTCTGAATCATAAAACCACTATCCTCTGAATCCCTTAACCGGAGTCCAAAACTAGCTAACTAATGGAGCTCTCTTACTAACTCTTTCCTCAAGACCTGCATCGGAATCGAGCTGACCATCGATTTACGACTGAGCGTGTCTGCTACAACATTAGCTTTACCGGGATGATATAAGATGTCCACATCATAATCCTTCAATAATTCAAGCCACCTCATCTGCCTCAGATTCAACTCCTTCTGTTTGAATATGTATTGCAGACTTTTATGATCTATGAAAATGTTCGTATGAACACCATACAAGTAATGCCACCCAATCTTCAGTGCATAGACCACTGCGGCCAACTCCAAATCGTGTGTCGGATAGTTTTTCTCATATTTCCTCCATTGCCTTGAGGCATAGGCAATCACTATACCATGTTGCATTATCACGCATCCTAAACCTATTCCCGAGGCATCATAATACACAGCATAGCCTTCTGGACCCTCTGGAAGAGTAAGGACAGGTGTCGATGTTAGTTTGTCTTTTAATTCTTGGAAGCTCTGCTCACAAGCATCGGACCACTGGAACTTTATGGCCTTTTCTATCAACTTCGTTAATGGTGCCGATATAGTAGAAAACCCTTCTACGAACCTCCTATAATAGTCGGTTAAGCCTAGAAAGCTGCAAACCTCTTATGGAGTCGTGGGCCTCGACCAATTCTTCACAGCTTCAATCTTCTGAGTGTCAACTCTTATATCCTTGTCTGACACTATATGACCAAGAAAAGCTATTGAGTTCAACCAAAACTCACACTTAGAAATCTTAGCATACAACTTATGATCCCGGAGCGTCTGTAGTACTATTCGCAAATGATCCACATGTTCTGCATCTGAGTGAGAGTAAACCAGAATATCATCTATAAATACTATTACAAATACATCCAGAAATGGGCGAAACACGCTGTTCATTAGATCTATAAATGTTGTCGGTGCATTTGTGAGTCCAAATGACATTACTAAAAACTCGAAGTGCCCATACCTTGTCCTGAACGTCGTCTTCGGAATGTCCTTCTCCTTAACCATTAGCTGATGGTACCCTGACCTTAGGTCAATCATTGAAAAACATCGTGCACCTTGTAACTGGTCAAACAAATCATCAATTCTGGGAAGAGGGTACTTGTTCTTGATAGTGACTTTATTCAGTTGTCGATAGTCGATACACATCCGTAACGAGCCATCTTTTTTTCGTTCAAACAATACCGGCGCACCCTAAGGAGATATGTTAGGCCTAATAAAGCCTTTCTCAAGAAAATCTTTTAATTGCTCATTTAATTCATTCAATTCAGCTGGAGCCATTCTATAAGGAGGAATAGATATCGGCTAAGTGTCTGGCAACACGTCTATACCAAACGCAATTTCCCTTTCAGGAGGAAGGCTTGTAAGTTTGTCTGGAAATATATCAAGAAACTCATTAACCACCGGAATTAATTGAGAAGTAGGTGGTTCGTCATCGACACCTCTCGCCCGAACAAGATGGTATATACAACCTTTGGAGATCATCTTTCTTGCCTTAAGGTATGAAATAAACCTACCTTTTGGCGACGCCATATTACCCTTCCATTCAAGGACTGGCTCGCCTAGAAACTGAAATTTAACAATCTTTGTTCGGCAATTAACATTAGCGTAGCATGATGCCAGTCAATCCATGCCCATGATAACATCAAAATCAACCATTTCTAAATCTACCAAATCTGCTAAGATCTGATGGCTATAAACTAACACTGCATAATTTTGATAGACCCGTCTAGCAACTACCGATTCACCAACTGGTGTAGATACCACAAATGGATCTCTTATCAACTCAGACTCCATACCAAATTTACAGGCAACAAAATGGGTGATATATGATAGATTGGAGCCTGGATCTAACAACGCATACACATTTTGTGAGAAGATCGATAATATACCTGTAATAACATTAGGGGAGGACTCTTGTTCCTGTCGTCCCATCAACGCATAGATGCGGTTCTGGCCCCTACCGCTGCCTCAACCGGATGATGTCTGATGATTTTGCCCTGACGGGAGTACTAACTGTGATGATGCTGCTGCAGATTCGATTGGCTGGGCTCTAACACCTTCGCCTCATGTCGGGCACTCTCGCATAATATGACCAGGTTCACCACAAGAATAACACACATCTGATATTTGTCGACACGACCCTATATGGGTCTTACCACATTGCTCGCATCAAGCCAATGGCGGCATCATATGAATAGAATCCCCTCTATAATAAGACCCTGACGCTCGTGAACTCTGACCTGGTCCCGATTGAATAAATCGATCAACCCTCGACCTCAAAAATAGTAATGATGAGCTAGTTGCTGGGGTAAGATGGGCACCTATGAGGTTGTGTCCTGGGCCCACCTCTGAAATCCCTCACGTCACCTACGGATCGAGCCCTCTTATGTTGGCCCTTATCACGTTCTCGATCTACCCATTGGTTCCTATTACGATCTTCCAAATTTTGTGCATAAGCCTGAATGTGAGCAATATCCATATTCGGATTCAGAGAAGTCCTAGTACACTCATTGACCAAGTGGGGCCCCAAGCCATTAACAAACCTATGTAACCGGTCACTCATTCAGCTATAATCATAGGAACATATCTGGCCAATTAATTAAACTGCAAACTATATTCTCGAACGCTCATATTGCCTTGCTCAAGACTGAGAAATCTATCCTTCTTGGCCCGTTGAAGTTCAACCGGCAGAAAATGTGTAAGAAGGCCTCTGAAAACTCTCTCCAACCTATTGGTGGAGTACGAGGTCCCCTAGATTACTCACATGTGTCATACCAGGTCACCGCGACATCCCATAATCTATAAGAAGCAAACGTTATTGACTCAGTATCGGTAACATCTATTATTTACAAGGTACGTTGTATCTGATCCAAAAAATTCTATGGGTCCACGTTCAGGTCTGATCCTGTGAATACTGGAGGGTCTAGATTGATGAAATCCCGAGCTCTCGCACTAGCAGCTCAATCAGAAGGACTAGGAACCTGACATTGGGCCTGAGCGACCACTAATTTAGTCAATAACTGCACAACACTTCGCATATCAAGATCCACATCTGGAGGAACTGGGGGTACTGCATCCCCACTAATCTCCTCTGGAGGCGATGAAGTCGGGGAATCATACGAAGGAATCGCATCGTGGGTCTCACTCTGGCCCTCGCTAGCAGGTGGCAATCGGCTAGTACCTTCGCCTGCAGCCGTATCCAACGCTCTCATACTCTAGAACTTCTTCCTTGTTGTAAGCATTGTTGAAATCATAAACATGAGATGGATTAGGAATGAAATGACTCAGCTCTACTGCACAATTTATGAGATGAAAGAATAGATATCATCCTTAAATATCAGGTAGCCTCCTACTTATAAGTATGGTGCACAACATACCCATAAACAAGATTTTTCTAGACACGGCTTGTAGACACCCAGGACAGACATGCTCTGATACCAAGTTTGTCACGATCCAAATCGGAGGGCCGCGACGGGCACCCGGACCTTACCTGTCGGGTACTACTAATCATATACTTAATGTCTAATCACAAATAAACATGGTGTAAGTCAAAAATGACTATATAGAATTTTCACCAGAAAACCCAACTTATATATATACATACCAAGGCCGACCAGGCCATACATGACTATTGTACACAGGACACCGTCTACAAGCCTCTAAGAGAGTACATGACATCAAAAGGTCGGGAAAGGGCCCCAACATACACATATATACATGTAAAAATATACCATACCAAAATTAGACCGACACTCCGAAACAAATGGAGTGCTCCAAAATCTGTTGCGTCTGCAACCTACTAACGTGGATCTTCTCCTTGCCTACGTGAACCTGCGGCATGAAACGCAGCGTCCCCCGACAAAGGGGACGTCAGGACGACTGATGTACCGAGTATGTCAGGCATAATCAGTCGTATAACAGAAATATAACAATAAACAGAAATAGCCGACAATAACAACCGACAGAAGCAGCCGACTAGTAGTAAACACATCTGAGGGTCACAATATGCCTATATGTTATGCACAATGCAAATGCGGTATACATATATATATTGGCCACACAAGGGCATCTTCCTTCCTATAACAGCCTCTGTGGGCATCATTTCATTTTGGTCTCTATAGGCATAATCATTATCATATTGGCCTCATTGGGCATCTTTCTTTTCGTGATATTTGTACCAGCTGCAGGTGGTGATACGTATATAACGCCATTCCATTTTCCCCATCCCCTACATATATATATTAATACCATATAGTAGTGTATATAACACATGTGGGTCCAAGGTAATACATGAATATAATGCAAATGCATAAATGACAATAAAACATTCCGAATTTATCGGATGACATAATATATGTGTACTTTCGGCCAACATTGGGAATATTAACATCTTTTCTATATACCTCAATAAGGATTTAGGAACATATTTAGACATATTTTTACCATAGGAATCAATAACATGAACATTCTTAACTACTAAGAGTAGAATAATTTATGGAATAATATTACGGGTACGTTTCGTTACATGGAACATGCCAAAAGAAGAAATGATTTGCCTTAACATACCTCGAATATTTCCCCCCTTCGATCCGCTTTCAATACCAACAGTTGCCTATGAAATAAATTATCTCACTGCAACTAAGAAGTAAAATACGTTGCTGCTCCATAAAGATTGAATCGTGTTTCTTCCCTTGCAAAGTTATCTACGTTGCTGCACACAGATGATTCCATATTTGCTACTTAGGATTAGTGAAAGGTGTTGTAGTTATGTAAATCTTAAAATGAAAAAAACAATTGTTGCTACATACAAAGGTCTTCAGGGGAGGCTATATAACGGGCCACAAGTGCCCCCTCCCATATTAATTACCCCCACAACCTGTTAATCTCCCCAAGCTGCCACCACTTGATTTTATTACCTTAGTCACTCATGTGACTCACCCAAGTCTATATGACCATCCCATTCCCTCAATTGGCTATTTTATGACATGTGTCAACCCAAAGAAAATACTTATTCAATTAATTACACACTTAATTTCTTGTTCCCAATCTACTTAAGTCTTAATGACTTATAAAACCTTCATATACTCAAGGGCATACTGATGTGATATAGCACTAGTACATAACCTCTTTTGGGACATACAACCAATATCATTAATCCCCGTCGTCACACTTGTTAAATCTTAAATTATTTCGGAACCGCATCATTTTATATATTAAGCTCTTCATTTACATTTTCTAGATACTTAACCCATCCGCCCGAAAGTATGGGGTATTACAAAATATATGTTGAATATGGATGAAGATCAATTATCTATTTCTGAACTAGCAGATTATGCTAAGTCTTTCTGAATTGCTAAGTTAGAAAACATATGTAGTTCCATCTCAAGGGGTTTGCAACACCTCGTATTTTCGGGCGATGGTTTAAACATCTAGACATATGCAAGTAGACCAGAGCCTTGGGGAAATTATGTCATATTCACGTATGCAAATAAAGAGCTTAGTATATAAAAGGATACAGTCCCGAATTAATATAGAACTTACCAAATGGGATAACAATAATTGGTTAAGTGATGAATTAATGGGGGGGGACAAGGTTAAGTGGGCTAAGTGTAAGTGGGATTACGTGTAGCCTCTAAAATAAGTCACCTAAGTGACTACGGAAATAGCTAAATGGTGGCAGCAATTAGAGAAGCCTAAAATGACTAAGTCATAATAGTATTCTAGGTGGTAACTTTACGTTAGGAATTAAGTTAGGGGGGACATAACATTATAGTGGCTATCATCATTTGGAGAAGAGCTTATATGATATACAGATATATGTTTTCGTACAGATACAAGAAGCAACGTTTTAGTTTATACATTAGAAATAAAACTTCATCTCATTAGTTTAGAGAACCTCAAAAGGGAGCAATAAAGGATTATATCGCTTATAAGGTGAATATAAGCACTTGTTCATCATTTCTTATTGAAAAGAAATGAAGAACAGCTTGTTGGCCAGGTTAGTGTAGCCATGAGATTTTAAGTGTGTAAAGAAATCAAGGTATGTTAAGGCAAATTATTTTTTTCTTTTGGCATGTTCTACGTAATAAAATATAACTGGGATAAATATATTCCCAATGTTAGCCAAAGGTAGAAGGATATTATGTCATCTGATAAATTCAAAAAGGTTTTATTGTCATTCACGTATTTTCATTTGCATTGTATTCATGTATTACCTTGGACCCACTTGTGTTATATACACTACTATATGGTATCAATATATATATATATAGGGGATGGATAAAAGGGAAAGGCGTTATATACGCGTCACCACCTACAGCTGGTACAGATATCACGAAAAGAAAGATGCCCATGTGAGGCCAATATTGATGCCCTTGTGTGGCCAATATGATAATAAAATGATGCCCACAGATGTTGTTATGGAAAGGAAGATTCCCTTGTGTGGACAATATTTATATGTATACCTCATTTGCATTGTGCATGACATTAGGCATATGTATTAGGACCCTCAGAGGCATTTGCTACTGGTCAGTTGTTTCTATCTTGGTCGACTGTTTCAGTTTCTGTTTCAGATTATTATGTATCAATGTTATGATGTTTCTTATGCCTGACATACTCGGTAATCAGTCGTACTGACGTCTCTTTTGTCAGGGGATGCTGCGTTTTATTCCCCACAAGTTCACATAGACAGGACGACGATCCACGTTAGTAGGTTGCTGACTCAACAGATTTTGGAGCACTCCCCTTGTTTCGGAGTATCGGTCTAATCTTGGTACAATATATTTTTTCTTGTATATATGGGTATGGCGGGGCCCTGTCTCGGCCTTTTGATATCGTATACTCTTTAGAGGCTTGTAGGCAGGTGTCCTGTATGTAGTAGTCATGTACGACCTTATCGGCCTTGGTGTATATATATATATAAGTTGGGTTTCTGGTTTACTGTTTCTATGGTCATATATGTCAGCAAAGTACTGAGTGACGGCCCTTGTGGCCGTGATTAGTTAATTGTGATTAGGTGTGGACTGTGTGGGTAGTGATACCCGGCAGATAAGATCCGAGTGCCCGTCGCAACCCTCCGATTTGGGTCGTAACAAACTTGGTATCAGAGCATGTCTATCCTAGGGAGTCTACAAGTCGTGTCTAGTAGAGTCGTGTTTATGGGTGTGTTGTGCACCACACTTATAAGTAGGAGGCTACCTGACATTTAGAGATGGTTTCCATTCTCTCACCTCATAAATCGTGTAGTAGAGCTGAGTTATAAGAATTTTATTCCTAATCCCTCTCGTGTTTATAATTCCAGCGATGCCTACAGCAAGGAAGAAGTTCAAGAGTGTGAGGGCATTGTATACGGCTGCAGGCGAAGGTACCAGCCGATTGCCACCCGCTAGTGAGGGCCAGAGTGAGACCCACGGTGTGACTTCTTCGTATGATTCCCCCAGTTCACCACTATCGGAGGGGATTAGTGGAGCTATAGTACCCCAAATTCCTCCACTTGATACTCCAGATGTGGATCGGGATATCCGAAGTGTTGTACAGTTATTGACATGATTGGTGGCCGCTCAGGCCCAACGTAAGGTTCCCAGTTCTTCTGATAGAGCTGCTAGCGCGAGAGCTCGGGATTTCATTAATCTAGACCCTCTGGTGTTCAAGGGATCAGACCTGAACGCGAACCCGTAGAATTTTCTGGATCAGATACAGCGCACCTTGCGGGTAATGGATGCTACCGATACTAAATCGGTAAAGTTTGCTTCTTATAGACTACGGGATGTCGCGGTGACCTGGTATGAGACATGGGAGCAATCTAGGGGACCTCGTACTACACCAGCAGGATGGAGAGAGTTTTCAGAGGCCTTCTTACAGTATTTTCTGCCAGTCGATCTTCGATGGGCCAGGCAGGACAGGTTCCTACGTCTTGAGCAGGGAAACTTGAGTGTTAGAGAATATAGCTTGCAGTTTAATTCATTGGCCAGATATGCCCCTACGATTATAGCTGAGATGAGTGACCGGTACATAGGTTTGTTACTGGTTTAGGGCCGCACTTAGTCAATAAGTGTATTGTGGCTTCTCTGAATCCGAATATGGATATTTCTCGCATTCAGGCTTACGCAGATAATCTGGAGGATCGTAAAAGACAACAATGGGTAGATCGAGAACTTAATAAGGGTCAGCATAAGAGATTCCAGAGGTGGGCCCAGGCCACAGCTTTATAGATGACCATCTTACCCAGCAGCTAGCGCATCATTACCATTTTCAGGGTCGAGGGTTGATCGGTATGTTCAATCGGGACTAGGTCAGAGTTCACAAGCGTCAAGATCTTATTACAGAAGGGATTTTATTCAGATGAGACCGACGTTGGTTCGATGTGAGCAGTGTGGTAAGACCCATTTAGGGGCGTGCCAACAAGGAGCAAGGGTCTGTTATTCTTATGGTGAACGTGGTCATATCATACAAGAATGCCCGATAGGAGGCGGAGGTGTTAGAGCCCAGCCGGTCGGATCTTCAGTAGCTTTATCACAGTCAGTACGCCCGTCAGGCAAAGTCAGCAAATATTATCCGATCGAAGCAGAGATATGGGCCAGAACCGTATATACACATTGATGGGACGACAGGATCAAGAGTCCTTACCTTATGTTATTACAGGTATACTATCGGTCTTTTCACATAATGTGTATGTGTTATTAGATCCAGGCTTCAATCTATCATATCACCATTTTTATTGCCTATAAATTTGGTATGGAGCCTGAGTTGATAAGAGATCCATTTGTGGTATCTACACCAGTTGGTGAGTCGGTAGTTGCTAGACAGGTCTATTGAAATTATGCAGTATTAGTTTGTAGCCATCAGACCCTAGCAGATTTGGTATAACTAGAGATGGTTGATTTTGATGTTATTATGGGAATGGATTGGATGGTATCATGCTACGCTAATGTTGATTGTCGAACAAAGATTGTTATATTTTAGTTCCCAGGCGAACCGGTTCTTGAATGGAAGGGTAATACGGCGACGCCAAAAGGTAAGTTTATTTCATACCTTAAGGCAATGAAGATGATCTCCAAAGGTTATATATACCATTTTGTTCGGGCTAGAGATGTCGATGCCGAACCACCTACTTTTCAATCAATTCCGGTGGTTAATGAGTTTCTTGATGTATTTCCAGACAAACTTTCAGGCCTTCCTCCCGAGAGGGAAATTGAATTCGGTATAGATGTGTTGCCAAACACTCAGCCGATATCTATTCCTCTTTATAGAATGGCTCCAACTGAATTGAAGGAATTAAAGGAGAAATTTAAGGATTTGCTTGATAAAGGCTTTATTAGGCCTAGCATATGTCCTTGGGGTGCGCCGGTATTGTTTGTACGGAAGAAAGATGGCTCGTTACGGATGTGTATCGACTATCGGCAGCTGAATAAAGTCACTATCAAGAACAAGTACCCTCTTTCCAAAATTGATGATTTGTTTGACCAGTTACCAGGTGCAAAAAATTTCTCAAAGATCGACCTTAGGTCGGGGTACCATCAGCTAAGGGTTAAGGAGAAAGACATTCCGAAGATGGCTTTCAGAATAAGGTATGGGCACTTCGAGTTATTAGTGATGCCATTTGGACTCACAAACGCACCGGCAACATTTATGGATCTAATGAACAGCGTGTTTCGCCCATTTCTGGATGTATTTGTGATAGTATTTATAGATGATATTCTTGTTTACTCTCACTCGGAAGCAGAGCATGTTGATCATTTATGAATAGTACTACATACGCTCCGGGACCATAAGTTGTATGCAAAGCTCTCCAAGTGTGAGTTTTGGTTAACCTCAGTGACTTTTCTTGGTCATATAGTGTCAGATAAGGGTATAAGATTTGACACTCAGAAGATTGAAGCGGTGAAGAATTGGTCGAGGCCTACGACTCCATCGGAGGTTCGCAGGATTTTAGGCTTAGCCGGCTATTATAGGAGGTTCGTATAAGGGTTTTCTACCATATCAGCACCATTAACAAAGTTGACACAAAAGGCCATAAAATTCCAGTGGTCCGATGCGTGTGAGCAGAGCTTCCAAAAATTAAAAGACGGATTAATATTGACGCCAGTCCTTACTCTTCCAGAGGTCGAGAAGGCTATGTTGTGTATTGTGATACCTCGGGAATAGGTTTAGGAAGTGTGCTAATGCAGCATGGTATTGCCTATGCTTCAAGGCAATTGAGGAAATATGAGAAAAACTATCTGACACACGATTTGGAGTTGGCAGCAGTGGTCTATGCACTGAAGATTTGGCAGCACAACTTGTATGGTGTTCATGTAGACATTTTCACGGATCATAAAAGTCTGCAATATATATTCAAATAGAAGGAGTTAAATCTGAGGGAGAGGAGGTGTCTTGAATTGTTGAAGGATTATGATGTGGACATCTTATATCATTCCGGTAAGCTAATGTTGTAGCAGACATGCTCAGTCGTAAGTCGATGATCAGCTCGACTCCAGTGCAGGTTGAAATGAAGGAGTTAGTAAGGGAAATCCATCAGTTAGCCAGTTTGGGAGTCCAATTAATGGATTCGGAGGATGGTGGTTTTGTAATTCAGAATATGTTAGAGTCGTCCCTCATATCAGAAGTTAAGGAACATCAATGGGAAGACCCTAGTTTGAGAAAGATCAGAGAAGGCATTCAACAGAAGAAGACCACGACCTTTGAGATTGACGAACATGGGATTCTCAGGCACCAGAGTCGTTTATGTGTTCCAAATATAGCGGGATTACGAGATAGAATTATGACGGAGGTCCATTGTTCACGATATTCCATTCATCCTGGATCTACCAAGATGTATCATGATCTCAAGGGCATTTATTGGTGGAACTACATAAAGAGGAGCGTGGCGGAATTTGTAGCTCGGTGTCTTAATTTTCAGCAGGTAAAGATAGAGCACCAAAAGCATGGTAGCTTGACTCATAACATTGAGATTTTGATGTGGAAATGGGAAATTATTAATATGGATTTTGTCACGGGTTTACCTCGTTCTTATCGTACATTTGATTCTATTTAGGTAATTGTTGACAGACTAAACAAATCAGCTCATTTCTTGCCAGTCAAAACTACCTACACAATCGAGAACTACGCGAAGTTGTTTATTAAAGAGATTGTTAGTCTCTATTGTGTGCCTATTTCTATTATATCTAACTGAGGTGCTCAGTTTACAGCTAACTTCTGGAAATTATTTCAGAAAGGTTTAGGCACCCAAGTTAATCTTAGCACAGCTTTCTATCCTCAGACAGATGGGCAAGCCGAGCATACGATTCAGACGCTCGAGGACATGATACGAGCTTGCGTATTGGACTTTAAGGGAAGTTGGGATGATCATTTACCCCTTATTGAGTTCGCGTACAATAACAACTATCATGCCAGCATTAAAATGGCTCCCTACGAGGCTCTGTATGGACAAAGATGTAGATCTCCTATCGGATGGTTCGAGGTAGACGAATCAGAGTTATTTGGGCCTGACTTAGTACACCAAGCCATAGAGAAGGTAAAGTTGATCCAAGAATGGCTGTTAAACGCTCAGAGTCGTCAAAAGTCATATTCAGACGTGCGACGGCAGGACTTAGAGTTCCAGGTAGATGACAGGGTCTTTTTAAAGATTTCTCCTATGAAAGGTGTAATGAGATTCGGGAAGAAAGGAAAGCTTAGTCCAAGGTACATTGGACCATATCGTATAATTCAAAAAATCGGTCAAGTAGCTTACGAGTTGGACTTACCTTCGGAGTTGGAGTTTGTTCATCCGGTTTTCCATATTTCTATGTTGAGAGCATGTATTGGAGATCCTTCCCGGATTGTACCGGATGATGATGAACAAATTATAGAGAATCTACCATATGAAGAGGTTGCTATTGCTATCCTAGATAGACAAGTCCGCAAGTTGAGGACTAAAGAAGTAGCCTCCGTGAAAGTTTTTTGGCAGAACAAGAACGTAGAAGAAATGACATGGTAGGCGGAAAAAGATATGAAACACAAATATCCCTATCTATTTCAAACCGACGCCAAGGATCTGAGAGAAGCATAAGGTGAGTTCTATTTTGTATTATTATAATTAAATACTTAAGGACCATGTGGGGTCTAATGCAATATTATATATTACATTGAATAGCCCGTGAAAAAGTAGTTGTATTCCCTGGTTACAGGACAAGGATTATATATGTCACCCCAACATTCGAGGACGAATATTTCTAAGGGGGAAAGGATGTAACACCCCGTATTTTAGGGCGATGGTTTGAACATCAAGACATATGCAAGTAGACCCGAGCCTTGGGGAAATTATGTCATATCCACGTATGCAAATAAAGAGCTTAATATATAAAAGGATGTCGTCCCGAATTAATTTAGAACTTACCAAGTGGGATAACAATAATTGGTTAAGTGATGAATTAATGGGGGGACAAGGTTAAGCGGGCTAAGTGTAAGTGGGATTACGTGTAGCCTCTAAAATAAGTCACCTAAGTGACTAAGGTAGCTAAATGGTGGCAGCAATTAGAGAAGCCTAAAATGACTAAGTGATATTAGTATTATAGGTGGCAACTTTACGTTAGGAATTAAGTTGGGGGGTGGGGAACATAACATTATAGTGGCTATCATCATTTGGAGAAGAGCTTATAAGATATATAGATATATGTTTTCGTACAGATACAAGAAGCAACGTTTTAGTTTATACATTAGAAATAAAACTTCATCTCATTAGTTTAGAGAATCTCAAAAGGGAGCAGCAAAGTATTATATCGCTTATAAGGTGAAGATAAGCACTTGTTCATCATTTCTTATTGAAAAGAAATGAAGAACAGCTCGTTGGCCAGGTTGGTGTAGCCACGAGATTTTAAGTGTGTAAAGAAATCAAGGTATGTTAAGGCAAATTATTTCTTTCTTTTGGCATGTTCCATGTAACGAAATATAACTGTGATATTGTTCCATAAATTATTCTACTCCTAGTAGTTAAGAATATTCATGTTATTGATTCATATGTTAAAAGCATGTCTAAATGTGTTACTAAATCCTTATTGAGGTATATGGAAAAGATGTTGATATTCCCAATGTTAGCCGAAGGTAGAAGGATATTATGTCATCCGATAAATTCAAAAAGGTTTTATTGTCATTTATGTATTTTCATTTGCATTGTATTCATGTATTACCCTGGACCCACTTGTGTTATATACACTACCATATGGTATCAATATATATATATATATAGGGGATGGGGAAAAGGGAAAGGTGTTATATACGCGTCACCACCTACAACTGGTACAGATATCACGAAAAGAAAGATGCACATGTGAAGCCAATATTGATGCCCTTGTGTGGCCAATATGATAATGAAATGATGCCCGCAGAGGTTGTTATGGAAAGGAAGATGCCCTTGTGTGGCCAATATTTATATGTATACCGCATTTGCATTGTGTATGACATTAGGCATATGTATTAGGACCCTCATAGGCATTTGCTACTGGTCAGCTATTTCTATCTTGGTCGACTGTTTCTGTTTCAGATTATTATGTATCTCTGTTATGATGTTTCTTATGCCTGACATACTCGGTACATCAGTCGTACTGACATTTTTTTGTCAGGGGACGCTGCGTTTCATGCCCGCAGGTTCACCTAGACAGGATAACGATCCATTTTAGTAGGTTGCTGACTCAACGGATTTTGGAGCACTCCCCTTGTTTCAGAGTGTCGGTCTAATCTTGGTACGGTATATTTTTTCTTGTATATATGGGTATGGCGGGGCCCTGTCTCAACCTTTTGATGTCGTGTACTCTATAGAGGCTTGTAGGCAGGTGTCCTGTGTGTAGTAGTCATGTACGGCCTCGTCGGCCTTGGTGTATATATATATAAGTTGGGTTTCTTGTTTATTGTTTCTATGTTCAAATATGTCAGCAAAGTACTGAGTGGCGGCCCTTGTGGCCGTGATTAGTTAATTGTGATTAGGTGTGGACTGTATGGGTAGTTGTACCCAGCATGTAAAGTCTGAGGTGCCCATCGTGACCCTCCGGTTTGGGTCGTGACAGGGTTGATCGGGTCGAATTGAAAAAATAGATGAATATTTATAACATTGCACTATTTTTACATGATGGGACACAATAGATATCAATGTGTGTGATGACTTGACTATGGAGGATATAGACCCTTCTGGAGGGTAAAGTAGTCAAGTTATAAGATATTTGAAAGTGTAAAGGGATTTATAACTACAATAACAAAATATGATATAAAGAATGGGGTTGAGCTAGATAAGTATGTGAATGAGAGTCCTACGAGTAAGGCTGAGATGGAAAAGTGGTTGTCCACGGTTGTTGTATACTAGCAAAGAAGGGAGGAGTGAGAACTTCACTACAAATACCTAAAACCCAAGGCACAAATGCACTAGGACCAACACTAAATTTCTTCTATAATTCTAATTTTTTATCAAAGTATCTTAAAAGATAGAATTATCTCATAGCCTAGGATCAAAGGGTGAGAAAACCAAAATTGGGTAGGGAAAGAGTTGGGTGTTTATGTATGCAAGACAGTGTGTTTAAAGACAAGAAAGTTAGTTTTGGAGGAAGTTACGGGGGACCATCTGGCTAAATTTAACAGAATTATAGACTACAAGAATGTGTTACTCCAAACAAATCTTGACAACACTTGTATTTTTAAGTTGACAGATACAGACAATGAGATGAAACAGTACCACCCTTATCTAATTGGGCACAAAAATAGAGAGGCATAGAGAGAAGGACGAGATTCTGGGAGGCAGAATTTAAGCAAAAGCTTGATGGTCTTGCCAGGTTGAGCAGAGATATTGTTGAAGACCTTATCAGATACAACAATTTGAGATGGTGAAAATCATACTTCAAGACATTCTCCAAATGTGACAGTATAGATAATAACATGACAGAAAAGTTCAATGCTTGAATCTTGGGACCTAGAAACAAGACTATTATTGCAATATTAGAAGTAATTCAATAAACAGAAGCTCTTGAGGTGAGAAAGATGCCAAAAATAAACAGAAGACAAGAGGTTGGAGAAGTGAGAAAAGCTGAAAAGTTGCCAAGTTTGAGATAACAATGACCTATTCAATATGCAAAGGAGTTTATCATAATAAGAGAAGTTATCCAAAAATTCCTAAGCCTAAATTCACGCCCCCAACCACACTAGAAGTATACTTGCATTAACTTACTTGCCTTTTATAAATTAGATTGCTTACTAATTTATTCTACTTTAAGTAAGAGGGGTAGAGGTCAATATGAAAGGAAAATTACATGCAGTAGGGAAAAGGAAGAGGTGCAAGAAGTTATTACAAGAGGTCAAAGATTGTGAGACAAGGTGTATGTATTTCTAAAACTGAATATACTTGCATTAAAGAAAGCGTCTTCTTACATTGTCAATCTTGTATTTTCAAAAGTGATCCCCAAAATAACCAACTTTCTTTATGTTTAAGCAAGGATTGGCTAGCAATATAAAGATTAATATTGTTGTGAAGAGTTTTGCGTAAGTGACTGATGATATTGGTTATTAACCTAGGGAACTGAAGCGAAGAGGAAAACAAGTTATAACCCAAAGAGAACTTCAAGTCCAAAGTGTTATGCATCGCATCCAAATCAGATCAAAAGTTGGTGGAATTCAGACGAGCACAAGGCGAGGCAAAATCTCTCTCAAAGGCAACTAGGGAAAATCTCCCTCAAAGACAAGTCCACAAGCCAAGGATAAAGCTCTCTCAAAGAAAACTTCTTAGTTCATGTAGGACTAGTAAATGTTAGTCTAACTTATGACTGTTGATATTTTAGGTACTTGTGGTTGTTCAACCAAATTTAAATTAATGGTTGTTTATGTGTTTTGGCTAAGTACTTATGATTGTTTTTTATTAAAATAATTAAGCATTTTGGTGAAGTTATGTTCATAATCAAGACATATTGTCACGACCCAAACCGGAGGGCCGCGACGGGCACCCAGACCCTACCCGCCGGGCGCCACAGATACACTCCACCCTTAAACATATTTAAACATGGACTGAGCCGTGATAGATAATATAAAGTATCAACCCAAAGGCCCCAGCTTATCCATTTATATATCAAGGCCGGCAAGGCCTTACATGACACTAACCACAGGACACCTGTCTACATGCCTCTAAAGAGTAAAACATACCATGACCCAACCGCAACTCCGAAACGAATAGAGTGCTTCAAATACCGGTTGAACTAGCAACCTACTAGTACGAACCGTCACTCCCTCAATATGAACCTGCGGGCGTAAAACGCAGCATCCCCTGACAAAAGGGACGTCAGTACGACTGATGTACTGAGTATGACAGGCATAAGAAATAACATAGCAGAAATATATCATAATCTGAAACAGAAATAACTGAACATCAGTAAATGCCTCTGAGGGCCCTAATACACATGCCCAAATGTTATGCACAATGTAGTATACATATACATCAGCCTCTTCGGCCATATTCCTTACCATAACAGCCTCTGTGGGCATCATACCATATAATGATTAATGAATGTATGCATAATGCAAATGCGGTATACTAATGTCCACACGGGAATCCTCCCATAACTGCCTCTGTGGGCATCAGGTTATATCGCCACACAAGGGCATCACATCATCACATCATGTTGGCCTCTTCGGGCTCTTTTTGTGATAGTTTGTACCAGCTGCAGGTGGTGTGCGTATATAACGCCTTTTTCCCTTTTCCCCAATTCCCACACATATATATATATAATACTATTTATCATATAGTAATGTGCATAGCACAAGTGGTCCAAGATAACATATGAATTCAATGCAAATGAAATGCATTAACAATAATAAAACGTCCGGAGTGACACAATATCTTTTACACCTTTGGTTAACATTGGGAACATCAACATCTTTTTTGGTGTGCCTTATTAAGGTCTTAGAAACATGCTTGGATATTCTTTGAACATAGGAGTCGATGACTTGATCATCCTTAACTTCTAAGAGTAGAGTAATTTATGTAGCAACACAATGGTTATGTTTCGCACATAGAATTATTCCAAAAGAATGAAAGAGCCTTGCATACCTTGTTGTCGAAATTATCTAAATTTTGCGGACTCTTGTAAGCTCTATGATTGATTATCTACATCACACGGATGATTTAAATCATAATCGAATCAATATACTAGAAACAGATTCATAGAGACATTCTAGCAAACACCTTGTACGCGTAGAACCTAATTTCCTTCTATATCGAAACCTATGCCCGAAGCGAAACACCCAGCCCTCCTAATCCTTCTTTTTACTGCTACAATTTCCAAAATAGTATAACAATTTCACATGCCACCTCCAATTTCATACAAACAGTCCTGATGACACCCCATTAACCTAGTATTTTTTATAATCGCTTTAGAACTAGTGGCACGAATCAAGTTCAGAACTTGTATAAACTTTAGAAACAAGAAAGATTACATTTGTTAAACATAGCGACGAGAATCGTCGAAAAACCTTTCGCCCAAAAGAGTTTCCGACAAGAAGAAACCGCATAAACAGGACCCCCAAAATCGACTCCCAGAACTCCTTCAAAAATTCTAGGTCTCTCGCCTGACTTCGAAGTGTGTAGGCTTGTCTAAGGACTCGATTTTGTCGGAATCCAGGTTCAAAACGCCATGAATTTCTCCCTTTTGGGTGAGCAAAGTTTTTCGAAAAAAAAACCTAATTTTGGTCGAGAATTTCAGAGAGTAATCGATTGAGAATTTACTCTTTCAGGCTGAAGTGTAACTATTACTCCTCCATAGAATGATTCTTCAAAAGCTTAAGGAGATGAAGGCTTGTAATGGAGAAGAGATGAATTGCCTGAAGATTTATGGAGCTCAGATGCTGCCAGCGCTCGGTTTACTTAAACTGAATCACCTCGATCGAGTGTTTATAAGACAATACGTAATGTCCCGAGATATATAATGTCCCCAATTATAATTAATTAATCCCACAATTAATTAATTATACATACAATTAAATTCTCGATCTCAAATCACTTAAATCCCGGCGACTTATAAAACATTCTTATACTTAATGTCATAATTCCTGTAATAAGACATTAGTGTATAACCTCTTCGGGGATACACAATTATTATTAATATTCCCCGTCATCGCACTTATTAAACCCAAAAAATTATTTTGAAATCACGTCATTTTATATGCTAATATTCTTATTCGTATATGCAAGTACAACATAAACTTTCCGGGGTCCGGGTCTACTTGCCTACGCTTAGGTGCTCAACTATTACCCGAAAGTACGGGGTGTTACATCCTCTCCCCCTTAGAAACATTCATCATCGAATGTCGGTATGACATATCTAACTCCTGTCACAATAAAAATGAACACACAGTTGGTCTTCATTGCTTAGCCAGTCCTGACAATAGAAATTCTAACTAACTTGAATCAACTCAAGGCAATTAAAGTCCCAATTACATGTATAACCCCACATATAATATGAAACAGACACATAGACTCAAGTTAATGGGTTGATGGATTCTTGCATAGGTTTGTAGTATATCTCATGCATTCTTTTATATTCAAAAAGCAGTCATATTTTAGTTTAAAGTCCTATATGCATCATGCTATTAAACAGTAAATAGATGCCTTTCAAATGAGTGAAGTATGGTGTACTAACATGGCACTGATTTAAGTTAAGATGCAGCAAACACAACTGCTTACTTTCATATATGTTCCTGTCCAGGACTTACAGCAGTCTTTGCCTCTAAATAAAGGCAGCAACATGTGTTTAAACATGGCAACAATTCTTAACAAGTACAACAGTGATAACAGTAGCAAGTAACAACAAAAATAACAGCCAAACAAACAAATAAAGAATAAGTGACCTCTAACAACAGCCAGAACAACAGCAAACATGGTAGCTAAATGCTTCAGATGATCACAAATATATACAGCAACCAACTCAATGTAACAGTGCCAACAACAAAATGTAGCAACTAATGGAAACAGTTTCAAGCCTCCAATACTTTGCCTCAGATCCTAATCTCCAAGTGAACATTAGAACAATCAATTCTTCAAAAATATATTCTATTACCTTCATTGATAATAGCCAAAAATCTAGGGCGTATGTTATTCTTGCAACTTCCTGAATGGTCTGAAGATTTGGAGGAATGGAATAGAGAAATGCATATTAAATGTACTTATAATGGTGTTCAATTATTGGGGCCTGGCCATCCTTCGTTTGCGGTCGACGTTCCGGCTTTGTCCGTCGACAGCTGAATGTTTCGATCTGGTTCGATTCATGATCGCATCTGCAAACCTTATCCCGTGGGCTTTAGCGGACGTTTTTCATTCTTCACCCGGTCCTTAGTAGCCTTTCCAAAGTCAACCTAACCGCTTACCTTTGGAAAGGCGCTAAATAGGCCTTCGCCCTTACGCCTTTCTATATAATAGAAGAAAATGTTCTTATTCGACCGAGTTCTAGCTGAGTGACTGCCTCCATTATGTTGTTGCTAGCAAATACCACTATTTTTTGTTTTGGATCTTTTCGGGAAATTTCCAAACGAACAAGTTCAACGAAATCTTTCAATTTCTTATTTTACTATGTTCAACTATTAGATATTGACTAGTGCTAGTTATATATGAAATGAACTAAAGATATATTTTACTACTCTAGGGGATTCTAATAGTATAAATGAAAGGAGTGGAACAAAGTGTCGCTTCGGGAAACATGGGTATTGAAAATCTTAAAAACCCGTAGGTTCCCAATTTTAAAGCAATTCCTGCCATTAGTAGATCTTTTAGCCCCTTATCGCCGTGGAGGAAAAATCGGACTATTCGGGGGGGCTGATACAAATGGAACCTAACCATACATGTCCTCCAATTATATCTTCTAAATCGTCTACACTAACAATCCAGCCTTCCCCTCCAAAAGGGGATTTTAGTAAATAACCAAATATGATACTCGGGCTAAGGGTCAAGTTGGTAATTTTTCTTACATCTCCCCCTCCTGGACATATTCTCTTCGGAACGATTCCAATTATTTTTTTAATTGTATTCTTTTTATTCAAGAAGTTTGACCCCCCTCTAATTTTTTTGTTTTCTTTATTTGATTTGCATTTTCTTTGGGGACTTAGATGGATTCATGATAAAGTAAAATCCCTCGATGACATATTTTATCACAATTAATATTTTTTGGCTGATGAAAATTGCGGAAAATCGAACAATTATACAATATTTGCCTTATGTAACACGTTGGGATTATTTAGCTACTATGTTCACTCATGCAAAAAGCGATAATAGATCTCGTCGTTAATATTAATAAAAAAATATAGATGCTTATGATTCAGTAGTAGGAGGCAAACCTTATTGAAAGATTGTAGTGCGCGCGAATTCATCAAAAAGAGAGTAGTGGGTGAATGGGTAAGTCGCCAATCCCTCGACTATGTAATGTACTTTATCTGTTGGGTTACGGGCGGGCATTTTACCAGAGGTTTCTAATCTACCCTTGTGTGATTCCTGTTGAAGCATATACTCGGGGGGTGGGTGCAGGGCGGACGATTTTAAAGCGGACTCCCCATTCATTAGATAGAGAAGATCACCAAGATTTCGCGATCCGCTGCCGAATTTATTCCAATTCCAAGAGCTCGGATCGAATCGGTATTGATATACCTATTCGATCCGAGCTCTCTTATTGAGAATGCTCATTGAATGAGCATTCTCAATATTATGCCTTGAAGAGGACTCGAACCTCCACGCTCGTCTATGCTTACTATTTTTTCAGTTTGGGAACTCTGGAAGGAAGGCAATAGCAGTAAATTAGAAAACCCAATATCTCAACCGGCTGCTATTATTCAACAAATTACGGACTGGCTGAAAGACTGTTCTCAGCTTCTTGACATCAGATCATCTTGGGCGTTTACTGAGCTGAGAATCCAATAGAGAAAATTGCTTTTCTAATGATTTCTCGATAGAACGATTTCTTGTGAGCCACGAAAGAGATAATCCAAGTCGTAAGTACGAACCACTCAATGGAGAATCTCAGGTCACCACTCCTCCGAGTACGACAAAGTGAAAGGAGCCAAGACTCACCTCGCCCTACTTTGTCAATCACAGCCGTCTCGTCTATTCTATTCTCGAAAGCGTGTAGACAGAAGGCCCTTTTTTCGGACTGTCTTGTTTTCGTGCCTCCACGGCCGTCCGGGGTTCTCCATTCTCAGAAAGCTTCAACTTTCCCACGTGTGCGCAAGCTTGCGAATACTTTCTGCGATCACTCTACGTAATTTATTAAACCGGTTTATGCTTGTAGCTACCCCCGGGGGGAATACGTGTAATAGCCCCGCGGGGGTGGATCTCGAAAGATATGAAAGATCTCCCTCCAAGCCGTACATACGACTTTCATCAAATACGGCTTTCCGCAGAATTCTATATGTATCTATGAGATCGAGTATGGAATTCTGTTTACTCACTTTAAATTGAGTATCCGTTTCCCTCCCTTTCCTGCTAGGATTGGAAATCCTGTATTTTACATATCCATACGATTGAGTCCTTGGGTTTCCGAAATAGTGTAAAAAGAAGTGCTTCGAATCATTGCTATTTGACTGGACTTGACACTTGGACACCGGGAAGCTTGCCCCTTGAGACTGGGTCCTTCGTTTGGAACTCGCCTTTTCCTTTCCAAAGTGGAATTCCTCCTTGCTTTCCCCTTTGACTGTGCCAAACTCCACTTTTCTTTGTTGCCGGGTGGAATGATTCATTCCACCTCGGTATCGGCAACCAAGACACCCTTCTCTCGTCGAATGAATCTTCAAATCATCATCTTCAAACCACGACTCCGATCACGGTTTCCGCTTGACTTTATCTCGGGTGACAGGGGCGGAGAGAACACTTCACAAAATGCGCTTTGACAATGAGCGAGATCTTTGAAATTCAATCGAACAACCTTTGGGTGGGTAAGATATAGGATTCTTGTCTCGAGTCGCGTGGATCACAAAATGGATCTATGATTTCAAGTCCACTCGTTTTCTTCTTTGGAAAGATTTCGTTGATGGAGTCGCCACGGGGAGTTAGCACGCGAGCCTCAAGTGGATTTGTAGAAGCTTTCAAGATCGGATTGGAATCTCGGATCGTTGATCACCGATCGCAGAGTTGCGCCATCGGCATAGCCTCTCTCGACCATATCCATTACCGACCTCGTATTCACTTACCGTACTTGGAACGGAAGAGTTGCAAGCTGTCGCTAGGAAGATCCTCATTTGGTAAAGCATAGGGCACCACACTCCGACACGCCGGTCGCCACCCCTGCTCTTTCTTTTTCTCTATACGAATTATTGGATCCCATTACTTGTACTGAACTAATCTATTTGCATTCAATCTTTCCCCCCACAAGGTACATCTCGCGCCTATGGGCCGCTATAACTATCCAAGAAGACACTCTAAACTGGAAGGATAAACAAACCCACCCGGTGGACTGCCGAGCTACAAGTCCTACGACACAGGAGCGGGATTCTCTAAAAAGCCAAGGTCGTGGGGAATGTTGGGGTGAACCAGAAAAGTTTGGGTAGAGCCGGATCTAAGCGTTGGCTAGGTAAGCGTCCTGTAGTAAGAGGAGTAGTTATGAACCCTGTAGACCATCCCCATGGGGGTGGTGAAGGGAGAGCCCCAATTGGGATATAGTAATATGGAGAAGACAAAATTGTTTCAAGCACCGACAGAACCGGAAGCGACCCTTCTTTCAAAGAGAGGAGGACGGGTTATTCACATTTCATTTGATGGTCAGAGGCGAATTGAAAGTTAAGCAGTGGGAATTCTAAAGATTCCCCGGGGGAAAAATAGAGATGTCTCCTACGTTACCCAACGCTTCGCATTTTCTTATCTTCTTCCCGCCCTAGGAGTAGCACAAAAAGAGGGATTAGCATTATTGACCCAATGATAAAGCACTAAGACCTTCCTCGTTGGACGCGAGCCTCCCAACGAAGCCAACATAAATCCGATCCGAATAAAAAAAAGAAAAGGAAGTTTGATTATTGTGGTATACCAGCCACCTGTTCTGGAACTTCCAGTTCCAATCGAAGCATATAGATCCGTAAATAGGCCTTTCCTTCTCCGCGGCTTCGCTGACCTATCGCGTGGTAAAAAGAAGAAAGTACGAAAGAATAGTAAACGGAGCACACCGCAGAAAGATTCTAAATATGAGAAGTCCCCCTTGGATTCGAGAAGAAGGAAATGAAGAACGGGAACGAAACGAAATAAAGCGTTTCTAGCTCTAGTTTCGGATGAGCTTCTCCCAATTATGTCTGGTAATAGAATAGGGCGGCTTGCTTCGGTTTCCTTGTTTAGTAGTACGAAAATCGTTCTACTATTAAGATGTTTAATAAACAACAACAATATGTTGTGTTGTAGCTGTAGAACAGAATGCCGTTCGCCTTTACTTTGACTTTCTGAGAAGGACTTAAGTAGCTAAGTTTCCAAAGGTGAACACCCCCCTGTCCTTTATAGTATAGTCGTAAAGGGCTTCTCAGAAAAGTAAGGAAGAAGGCATTCGAAAGGCCGACCACTATCTCATAGGCATTCTGGTAACACATCGTAGTTGGACAGCTTATCGAAGAGAGGAGAAATAAAAGTCTTTTTTGTCGGCATCACACATATAGCATGTGTGCCGTGAGTGAGAGGGTGGTCGTAGATCAGCCCTCAGCTCTTCTTTCGAAATTCTCGAAGATGATGACTTATCGGCTTGAGGCTTCTTTTCTTTTCAAGTGAGTAGAAATTTCATAAGAGAAGAAAAGTTCAATCGAAGGTTCTTCAATAGTATGCCCGGTTCACGAGGTTCTACCACTGCAGGGCCCAATCATAGTCAAAAGAAGAGTTTGATCCTGGCTCAGAAGGAACCAGAAATTGCCCTCTTATTTAACAAGTTTTCAAGCACAGATAAGTCTCGAATGGGTATAACCACTGGACTATTCAGGACACTAGTCAGGCTTTTCCTTTTCAAAATCAAGGAATCCTAGCTGTGTTGACAGTCACAACACATATGTATTGGTACAAGATGAGGTAGCACACAAGGCTCAAATATGCAGTGTATCAATTTCAGACAAAGTTCAATTCAGAAAAGAATCATTCAAGTTCCACATGGTACCTAGACTGAGTGGGATTATAAACAGGTCACACAAAGGCTAACTCAACTACTAGCTTTGGTGTAATAACTCAAGTATGTAAGAATCAAAGTTTTAGTTTAAAACGGTTGACACTAAGTACTCAGAAAAGCAAATGTTGAAAAAATGCATATAAACTCAGGTTCAAGGTCTATTCTTAACTAAGCTATTTAACTGAGTGGTCTGATCTCATCAGTTCCAACATGATAAAATATGAAATTGAGCATTCTTGAAAGAGCTAAAATTGGTATATTTTAACTAAGTTCATCAGAGTTTGAGTATATGTATGACCATATGAGCATACTTATAAAGGCAAGACTAAGAAAGTTGAAGCAATAGGCAAACAATAAACTTGGCCAAATAAGTAGATTATGCTAACCACCATATTGTTTTAATAGTAAAGAAATGACCAATTTGTGCAAGATAAGGGGCAAAACTAGTGTAAACTAGCACTTGAACAAATAGTCAGTTTTATCCTCTTATTTATCATGGAGAAAAGGAACATTTGATCCATATATCAAGCTAAACTGGACATACAAACTTAACAAGTGAATTTTTTTGTTAAGCTTGGAATGACATTCTTAAACTTATAAGGTTACTTGAATGGTCAACACCAATCATGAACACATATCTAAGCAGTAGACAACTAGATAAATGAAGAAACATTCATAGGGGATACTTACAAACACAAGGCCTTGGTATCCCATGATTTCAAATCTAGAATAAACCAGTTATACATCTTTAAGATTCAGAACATGCAACAGTACAATGGCCAAAATAATTGGACTAATTTGCATAGTTTAGTATCTCCTATTAGCTTAATTTGTCAAGTTACAGACCTCATATTCACTTATGCTTAGGCCCAGGTGGTTGACAAAGTTATTACAGCTCAAACAACAATATGGCAGAACTAATATTTTTAATCAGGGCCACAGCACCAACAGACAACAAGGCCAGACTTCAATTCAGTTTTTTTTTTATCCTTAGAGCAAGGTCATGGCATGGTTATGTGTGACAATGAGTTAAACACACATGATCTATACATGAAACAAAGCATATATATGCATGGCAGAGCTACCAGCAGGGCACAGATATGACCATTTAGCACAGATGTTCAACAGAGGCTATAAGATAGATATGAATGGCTTCCATATACACAACACACATGACTTATGTAAGACTTAGATAGGCTTCATGCTACATCAACTTGGGCTCAAATGTCAATAAGACAATTACTAAGGTTCAAATCATCAAGCTAGAACAATCCCAAAGGACTTAAGCTAGATTCATACCAGGTTTAACTAGCAGAGATAGGCATAATACTCCAGCAAGCAGATTAACTGAATACTCAACCAAGTACAAATCTCATAGATTAACAGATACATTTCCTAAGAAAACAACTCATGAACTAAACTTCCTTTTGGACATGTAACAAACCTCTTGGATTAGTGTTAAGCTCATTAAGGTATCAAAACATGTAAGGGGTATCCAAAAATAAACTAACATAAGTCCTTTGGTTTCAATTTTTTTTCTTTGTCTAGGTAGTTTATACCACTGTATGCATCCATAGATCCATAGAAGTAACAAAGTATTAATATCAAGGGCAGGACATCATGTAGTCACATTTGAAGCTAAACATGTCATTGGAAAACCACATGTAGGCTATATTACTTCAAATCATTGGATATCACATGGAAAGACCAAGAATAGTAAGCCAACATGCTCTCTTTAGGCATATATTAAGCAAATATTAGCATGGTCATCATGTGAACGGGATAATTGAAACCACACAAGTCTTTTTACTATAACCAATAAGTTACAAATTATCCCCAGCCTCATGTTGGATCCATATTAAGTCAAAATCATCCCTAATAGACATTAATCACTCCTAAATCAGTTTGAATAAGGTTACTATTGCTTAGATATGCATACAAAATAGATTTAAAGCTATTTCATGTCTTAACTAAAACCACATACTAATCACACACTTCATGATCCTAATAGACATGTTCATATAGATGCATATCATCACCACATCAAACGGTACAACAATCTTATCCATCCACATATAAAATCCATATATCTCTTTGATTAATCCAAAACGTATAACCATAGCAAACATTACGCTTTTCAGGCTTACATTATCTCTTCACATAAACTCTTTCATATATGACTAAGACAACTTCTCATAATCTCGAAACATTTTACATCATACTGTTGGATATGAATATGAACTAACCGAAGTATTGTTTTGGTAATTGACATTACCGAAACAGTAACAGGCACGAGGTAAACTCAAAATCTTAAGACTCAGCTCTACTACACGATCTATGATATGAAAGACGGAGACATTCCTAAATGCCTTGTAGCCTCCTGCTTATAAGTGTGGCGCGCAACACACCCATAACCAAGACTCTACTAGACATGGCTTGCAGACTCCCTCGGACAGACATGCTTTGATAACAAGTTTGTCACGACCCAAACTGGAGGGCCGCGACGGGCACACGAACCCTACCCGCCGGGCGCCACAGATACACTACACCCTTAAATATATTTAAACATGGACTGAGCCATGATAGCTAATATAAAGTTTCAACCTAAAAGCCCCAGCTTATCCATTTATATACCAAGGCCGGCAGGGCCTTACATGACACTAACCACTTTACAAGCCTCTAAAGAGTAAAACATACCATGACCCGACCGCAACTCCGAAGTGAATAGAGTGCTTCAAATACCGGTTGAACTAGCAACCTACTAGTACGAACTGTCACTCTCTCAATATGAACCTGCGGGCATAAAATGCAGCATCCCCTGACAAAAGGGACGTCAGTACGACTGATGTACTGAGTATGACAGGCATAAGAAATAACATAGCATAAATATATCATAATCTGAAACAGAAACAACTGAACATCAGTAAATGCCTCTGAGGGCCCTAATACACATGCCCAAATGTTATGCACAATGTAGTATACATATACATCAGCCTCTTCGGGCATCTTTCTTACCATAACATCCTATGTGGGCATCATACCATATAATTATTAATGAATGTATGCATAATGCAAATGCAGTATACTAATGTCCACACATGAATCCTCCCATAACCGCCTCTGTGGGCATCAGGTTATATCGGCACATAAGGGCATCACATAATCACATCATGTTGGCCTCTTCGGGCTCTTTTTGTGATAGTTTGTACCAGCTGCAGGTGGTGTGCGTATATAACGCCTTTTTCCCTTTTCCCCAATTCCCACACATATATATATAATACTATTTATCATATAGTAATGTGCATAGCACAAGTGGTCCAAGATAACATATGAATTCAATGCAAATGAAATGCATTAACAATAATAAAACATCCGGAGTGACACAATATCTTTTACACCTTTGGTTAACATTGGGAACATCAACATCTTTTTTGGTGTGCCTTATTAAGGTCTTAGAAACATGCTTGGATATTCTTTGAACATAGGAGTCGATGACTTGATCATCCTTAACTACTAAGAGTAGAGTAATTTATGTAGCAACACAATGGTTATGTTTCGCACATAGAATTATGCCAAAAGAATGAAAGAGCCTTGCATACCTTGTTGTCGAAATTATCTAAATTCCGCGGACTCTTGTAAGCTCTATGAATGATTATCTACATCACACGGATGATTTAAATCATAATCGAATCAATATACTAGAAACAGATTCATAGAGACATTCTAGCAAACACCTTGTACGCGTAGAACCTAATTTCCTTCTATATCGAAACCTATGCCCGAAGCGAATCACCCAACCCTCCTAATCCTTCTTTTTACTGCTACAATTTCCAAAACAGTATAACAATTTCACATGCCACCTCCAATTTCATACAAACAGTCCTGATGACACCCCATTAACCTAGTATTTTTTATAATCGCTTCAGAACTGGTGGGACGAATCAAGTTCAGAACTTGTATAAACTTTAGAAACAAGAAAGATTACCTTTGTTAAACATAGCGACAAGAATCGTCGGAAAACCTTTCGCCCAAAAGAGTTTCCGACAAGAAGAAACCGCATAAACAGGACCCCCAAAATCGACTCCCAGAACTCCTTCAAAAATTCTAGGTCTCTCGCCTGACTTCGAAGTGTGTAGGCTTGTCTAAGGACTCGATTTTGTCGGAATCCAGGTTCAAAACGCCATGAATTTCTCCCTTTTGGGTGAGCAAAGTTTTTCGAAAAAAAAACCTAATTTTGGTCGAGAATTTCAGAGAGTAATCGATTGAGAATTTACTCTTTCAGGCTGAAGTGTAACTATTACTCCTCCATAGAATGATTCTTCAGAAGCTTAAGGAGATGAAGGCATGTAATGGAGAAGAGATGAATTGCCTGAAGATTTATGGAGCTCAGATGCTGCCAGCACTCGGTTTACTTAAACCGAATCACCTCGACCGAGTGTTTATAAGACAACACGTAATGTCCCGAAACATATAATGTCCCCAATTATAATCAATTTAATTGTGAATTATACACACAATTAAATTCTCGATTTCAAATCACTTAAATCCCGACGACTTATAAAACCTTCTTATACTTAATGTCATAATTCCTGTAATACGACATTAGTCTATAACCTCTTTGGGGATACACAATTATTATTAATATTCCCCGTCATCGCACTTATTAAATCCAAAAAATTATTTCGGGATCACGTCCTTTTATATACTAATTTTCTTATTAGTATATGCAAGTACAACATAAACTTTCCCGGGTCCGGGTCTACTTGCCTACGCTTAGGTGCTCAACTATTACCCGAAAGTACGGAGTGTTACACATATGAAATACATTTATTTATGTAGTGTTACCTTAGTGTGAAATGTGCATGTTTATGTGTTATTACCTTGTGCATCTAGTTGTAATTCTAAAAAAAAAAAAACTAAATCAAGACATATTAGAAACATAACTACACATATATTGCTTTAATCAGCAAAAACATACACTTTTGTCCGTCAAAACATACCCCCATTATCTAACTACAGCGAAACATACATCAAAAAGTTCTCTTAAGTCAACAAAATGTATCTAGCGCAACCTTCATTTAACTACAACCAACATACACCAAAGTAAAATAGAGTCAAGTACCATAGTACATATTAAACTAAAGCAGAAAATTAGTATTAATGTCCTTGTCCACTTTAGTTAGTCTTCTTCAACAAACACGAAATCATAACATTTATTCAAGTCATACCAATTGAAAAACTTATTAGTAATTCAGAATAGGGACTGTCATTGCATAAAACACAACAAAATCAAAATTTATGAATGTTGCGTATCTCATAGTTTCTACAACGTTCGGAATCGTGAATTCTCAGGATTTGAGGACACCCACAAGCATCCTATTATAATTCACTGATTCAAAGATAAATGGAAGGCTTAGGCAAGGAAATAAATTGACGGTGTAATGGAGGAGAAGAGTCTAGGGTGAATATAAATAGGAAGAGAAGGGGGGAGAGTCGTTGATGATGAAAAACAAATAAAGAGAAATGAGTATTTTTACATTTTTTACCTTTGGATGTGGCTAAAGTTTTTTACATCTTCACGCGCCTAACTGAGCTTGTAGTCAGTTCTCTGCCACGTGGACATTAAAGGTGTTCGCTACAGTTGAAAATACGAGTTCACGGTATCTAATCCAACTCATAATTTAGGTGTGCGCTAATTACGAGGGAATCTCAAGCCATTTTGCCTATAGCATTTTCTCATTTTAAATCTGATAAAAAAATGTAAAAATTCTTTAATTGCATTTTAACTTTAACAATTTATGTGCGTAAAAATATCATATGTTAAGACCATAAATTCAAATACTACTCTTCGTAAGTGTTGATTAGTTTTTTTTATGATCAATTAAAATATTATTCAATCAAATAAGACGGAGTAATTAGTCTACAAGTGAAACGTAGATGATTTTTCAAAGGAGTATTTTGATGGGACTGCAGGTGGTGTATTTCATGATTTTGATAGCATGCGATTTGGAGGTTTTTCAGTTAAGATTGAAATTTATACATCATTTAGAGCAGAGTTACATGAGTTGTCACTAGCCTTCAGGAACTCTGGGATAGGAGGTGGCGTCGTGTTGCCTTGCAAATTGATAATGCTAGTGTAGTTCATGTGCTGCGGGCTGGAAGAATTGTGCCTCATCGAAATTGTGTTATTGTCAATGGCATTCGTCAACTCTTGCTATGAACAAGGTGATCTCTATTGCACATATTTACAGGGAGACTAATTCAGTAGCTAATGGCATAGCCAATTTGACGTTTAATCAAGAGTCTCGCTTTGAATGGCATTCACACGTGTTTTTTAGCATTTCTTCGCGTGCTACAAAAGATGTTGTTGGGGTCTTATTCCCTTGTTTAATTTCAAACTAGTTTATTATCGTTTTAGTTCTCTCTAAAAAAAAAACTAGATGATTTAGTCAGTTTTATTTAATAAATTGGATATAATTATCAATTTTAGAGAGTTCACTCGAAAGAAAGAAAAAAGTGGAAAATCCCAAGAAAAGTCCAACCGGATCCACATGTACCCGGATATAATTTGCGTGTCATTTCCGCCCGCTGCAGCAAATCTTTTCTCGGATCGTCTCTACGAATGATATGGCCATATCTTGACCCGACTCGTATGGTGTCCCATTAGCCATTGAATTCCACCCTATATTAAACTAATTTTCTTGGGATTAGGTTAGTCCAATATTATATTGACACTTGGTCAGACAAAAAGCAGCCATTGACGTGCTTTCCTTCATATCTAAATTGGCTTTTTGAGTTTGACTGATCATCTAAAAAGCTTCATCTTTTTTCAAGAATTAGCTCATAAAATTCACTGCTTTTTGGTTCTTGAAGTAAAGATTCTAACTTTGTATGATTTTGGAAGTTTGTATATCTGGGTTTTGACTGATCATTCATAAAGCCTTATTATTTTCAAAATTTGCTACTAAAATTCACTGTTTTTTTAGAAGGGGTGTAGGTTATTGGAGTAAAGATTTGGTGGGGTTTTAGAGTTTGTTACATCATGGAAAGCAGCAGAGCAGGACAACTCGTTGGGAAGGATATTCATGGTTTCCGCACTCTTCAAGGTATTATCTGTTACTTTGATTTTGCTAGTTTTGAAGGGGAGCTTTGGAGCAACAGGGTAAAGTTGTTGACTCGTGACCTATTCAAGCTATGGAAATAGCCTCTCGCAGAAATGTAGGGTAATGTTGCATACAATAAACCCTTGTGGTCCGGTCCTTTTCCGACCTTGCGCATAGCGTGAGCTTAGTGCACCGGGCTGCCTTTTGAATTTGCTAGTTTTATCCAAAAAATTGCATGCTTGTGTACTTGTGACAGAAGACCAGTTCACTGCAATTTAGGGGCTAACTTTGAATTAGGTACCAAAAAGTTTAAGGTAGGTACAAGTAAGACTTAGCAGTTGTTTGATAGGGTGTATTAGTAATGGTAGGATTAGTTATGCAGACATTATTTTTTATCGACGTTTGGTTTGTTGTATTAAATAAAATGCATTTCATTATTTCTAAATAGTACTGAATAGGGTGTATTAGAATAGGAATAGTACTGGTATGGTTAATGTCATGGTTTATTAAGTATAAGAATAGTACTTAAGTTGTGGAATAACTATGGTACTTTCTCTAGCCACAAAGAGAGATGGAGAATTATACCAACTTGCATCCGGTGGACTATTTGGAAAGAAAGGAATCTTAGATGTTTTGAAAACAAGTGTAATTCTATTCAGAAGATGAAGATGAACTGCGTAGCTTTATTTTATTTTTGGTGTAAACAAGAGTATATGGAAGATCTAGAATCCTTTTTAGATGTTTTAGGCTCTATATAAGTTTTTGTTATAGGATTGAAGATCTTCTTCATAATCTTTGTAATTAGGGAGTTCTGTCAGTTTTTGTGACAGATCTGTTTTTGGATATATATATATATATATATATAGATATATAGATATATATACAAGTGTTACCTTATCAAAAAAAAGAATAATACTTAATAGGGTGGATTAGTTATACATAGGTTAGAAACACTACCAAACAAGGGATTAAATAATTCCAAAGCTAATACCAGTATTATTTTCTTTAATAGCTCCTACTAAAATGATTAATGCTAAGAGTAATTCCTGGGAATTTGGCATATAAGGTTTGTTGGAATATTATCACAACAACAACTAAGCGTCAATCCAAAACAAAGTTAAGATGCAATAATTTTACCTTTTCACACGATGGTCAACCTACCACAGCCTTCCTTTACCTGGAATAGGGGCAGACTATGCTCTGGGAACATAGGTGGAGTAATAATATCAATTTTGTGTATGAAAATCAGTGATATGTCTAAGCACTAGCACCACGATAGAAAAGACATTTTTCAAAGTGCAAGAAGTTTGGTTTCCTGGCATCCATTAACAATGGTTAATATGCTGTAATTTGTCATTCACATTTCTTCAATCTCCTCCATAACAAAATGACGCTCCAAGAACTATACTTATAGCTAACTGATGTTTATGCTGTTCCATATTATAGTTTCATTAAAATCTCTCTGCCATGTGATTAGCCTCTTAATGTGTAATATAATACAAGATCATTTCTTATCAAAGTAACAAAGAGCTCCTTGATTTTGACTAAATAATGATATGAGGTTGAAGTCTGAGGATCAACGGCAGAAGAAGACTTGGGTAACTTGGTGGGCTGGTTAAAATATATCAACATGATAAATTATCCTGAATATCAATTTTATCGACCATTTTTTGGATAACGGCGGTGTCGGGGCCAGCTTATGCATACTTCAACTATGTCGGCCACATGTTACCTTCCACCAACACAGGTACTGGGTAGCTCTGTCCATAAAGGCTTAGCCAAATGAGAAGAAACCACTATTTTTCCTCTGTTGGGATATGAACTCTATCTCCCATGGTTTTCATCTCATTACATTGACCGGTAGGCCAAGCTCTTGGGTGCTTCATCGACCCTAAAATGACAAGTGCATGAGAATGACATATGTTTTACTATGATTTTCGTAAATTCAAACAATGTCCTTTTATTAAGTTAGACATGAAGATACATGTGGCTATCCAAGGGTGTTAAAAACATGTTGTTTTGCACAAGAGCTGGCTGTGACTTATAGTAATTGATTTGTGACAATCCCGGAAACTGCATATCAAAAAAAAAAAAAGGAAAGTCAAAAAGGTCATTTGGTAACTTAATAAAAAAAAAAGGAAATTGCTTTATTACTCTAAAATCCATATCCGTAGTTGAGGATAGTGAAAAAGGTCATTGGGTAACGGATCGCACTGCAAGTCTGCAACTATTGATTTTTTTAAAATGTATTATACAGTTAATGTGTCTACATGCAAGATGCAAGGGAAGTAGGACACACATACCATGCTAAAAGAACTTGCTATTTATCTCTATTTTGGATTTTAACTTCATTTTCTCTTTTTGATAAATTGGATTTATCTCGACTTTTAAAGTACTAATCGCTTGGTCAAGTTCCACAAATCAAACTAACAAGACCTATTGAGATGATACTCAAAATTCAGAACAAAGTAAATGTTGCGTTCTTGGCCACTTTGGTGAATGAAGTATCATCAAGTGTGAAAGTGTTTCTAACAAATTCTTAGTTAAATGTGAGTGAAAGCAAGAACCTTTCTTTTTTTACTTTTGTGATCGTTAGGAAGCCAGATCATCATGGAAATAAAACACGTGCTCCTGAATTCCTGAAAAAAATGAGAGCGAAGTGATGGCCAAAGGGTCCCCTCATCTTGCAGTGATTAGATGGATGTACGAACTCATGGTGTAGAGGCACATCACTGCTAAGCTCAGATCAGAATTGGCCTCTGACCTTTCCTCTATTGCTTGCATGTTTGGCTTTTGGTTGACTTACTTTTTTGAATCATCCTTGCTGCTGATTAAAAGTGATACTCTCTGTTGCTTGCACAGATTTGGATATTCCCGGTATAATGGAAGAAGCAAAGATGAGGTGGCTTCGACCAAACGAGATCCATGCTATATTGTGCAACTACAAGTACTTCAACATCTTTGTCAAGCCTGTAAACTTGCCAACAAGTAATGCCACTCTAAGCATGAATGTGTTGTTATGGTCTTGACTTGCAATGATTTCTTTCTTGTTTTTGTGCATATGAGTGTAATATTCCTCTCTGCCTTCACAAGGTAAGGGTAAGGTCTGCGAACACACCACCCTCCCAGACCACACTTGTTGGACTACACTGGGTTGTTGTTGTTGAGTGTAATATTAAAGGAAATGGAACATGTCATCAGACAAGATACTTTTTAGGAAAAGGTATTAGTTTAGGACAGGATAGATTCTAATGATTTATGTAATGTTCTCCTGTTCTATACAACAGGTGGCACAATCGTGTTGTTTGATCGTAAGATGCTGAGGAATTTCCGGAAAGACGGTCACAACTGGAAGAAGAAGAAGGATGGGAAAACTGTAAAAGAAGCTCATGAACACTTAAAAGTGAGTGTCAAATGATCCTGAGTGTGTTCATACTTTCCATTATTGTTTGCTACCTTGCTTGTTATATATCCAATGGACAGGTGCTCCTCATTGCGGTTCTGCTATATTTCTGGTTTCTGTTTTTTTGGTTATAATTGCTGATTTGAAATCTCTTTGCCTTCTTGTTTGTATAAATACAATTGGTGTAAATTGAACACCTGAATTTAAGATAATAAGAAAAACTTTGTTCCACTTTTTCTATGGCATAGAAATCCTGTAGGCCACTTACTTTTGCTAAATGTTTTTATGAATTTATTTGTTCTGTACAGCTCTACTTTTGTTGCCATCACTTTGTTCCCCATGTACAAGGTTCGGAACCTTTGTCTATACATATCCCTTAGATTTATTGAGGAAAAATTGTAGCCTATCACATTCCATGCATGAGTGTTAAGTGGCAAAAGATAAGGGAGGTAGAGTTAAAAGTTTGTGCAGGTGAATATTCAGTCAAACACCTCTTGTTGTCATTTGGATTTGGATTCAAGATGCTGACTTGCCGAGGCTGATTAATGCATGTAGCAGACGTAGTGCTTTGAAATACAGGGTGAAGCATAATGGATGGGAGACAATGAAAATATATGAACAACAACAACATACCTGGTCCCGCCAGGTGGGGTCTGGGGAGGGTAGAGTGTGCGCAGACCCTACCCCTACCTTGTGAGGGTAGAGAGGTTTCCGATAGACCCTCGGCTCGAGGAGAGATGAAAAGGCAACAGTAATAATAAGCAATAACAACAACAAGATAATAAAATAATGAAGTGAAAGAAACAAGCAGGTAGTACTAAGGATCTAAGAATAAGCAAATGTAAAAAAAAATAATACTCCTGATACGGAAAAGAAATCTACATGTCACCCTACTAACCCTCTACCTGATACTCGACCTCCACACCCTCCTATCAAGGGTCATATCCTCAGTAAGCTGAAGTTGCGCCCTATCCTGCTTAATCACCTCTCCCCAAGACTTCTTTGGCCTACCTCTCCCTCTCCTCAAGCCTAGCATGACCAACCTCTCACACCTCCTCACTGGAGCATCTGCACATCTCCTCTGGACGTGGACGGACCATCTCAATCTCTCTTTTCGCATCTTGTCCTCCACGGGGGCCACTCTCACCTTGTCCCGAATCACTTATTCCTATCTTATCTCTCATGGTGTGCTCACACATCCATCTCAACATCCTCATTTATGTTACCTTCATCTTCTTTACATGAGCTTTCTTCCTGGCCAACACTCCGCCCCATAAAACATAGTCGATCTAATCACCACTCTATAGAACTTGCCTTTAAGTCTTGACATCACATTCTTATCACACAAAACGCCGGATGCGAGCCCCAATTTCATCCATTCAGCTTCAACACAATGTGTGACATCATAGTCAATCTCCCCCTTAGGGCCTTGTATAATTGACCCCAAGTACTTGAAACTTCCTCTCTTGAGTATGACTTGTGAATCAAGCCTCAGGTCCTCGTCTTCTCCAGGAATCACATCACTGAACTTGCACTCCAAGTATTTTGTTTTAGTCCTGCTCAACTTGAAACCTTTAAACTCCAGGATCTGCCTCCGAACCTCCAGCTTCGCGTTAACACCGCTTCATATCTCCTTAATCAGTACAATTTCATCTGCAAATAACATGCACCATGACACCTCCCCTTGAATGTAATGCGTCAGTGCGTCCATCGCCAAGACAAATGGAAATGGGCTAAAGAGCGAATCCCTGGTGTAGACCCTTTCGATCTGGGAAGTGTTCCGAGTCACCTACTGTTGTTACTCGGGTCTTAGCTCCATTATACATGTCCTTAATCACTCTAATGTATGCTACATGAACATCTCTAGCTTCCAGACATGTCCATAGAACCTCCCTCGGAACTTTGTCGTATGCCTTTTCTAGGTCAACAAACACCTTTCTCTCCAAATACTGCTCCACCAACCTCTTCACAAGGTGAATGACTTCTGTGGTCGGTCGCCCTAGCATGAATCCGAACTGGTTCTCGAAAGTAGATACATTCCTTCTCATCCTCGCTTCCACCACTCTCTCCCAAACTTTCATCGTATGACTCAACAGCTTGATACTTCTAAAGTTGTTGCAATTTTGGATATCCCTCATGTTCTTGTACAACAGAATCATCGTACTCCACCTCCATTTTTCGGGCATCTTCGACGTCCTAAAAATGATATTAAACAACTGAATAAGTCACTCCAAGCCTGCCTTGCCCGTGTTCTTCCAAAATTTCATCGGGATTTCATTTGGACCTATCTCTCTTCCCTTGCTCATCTTATGCATAACCCCCTCCACCTCCTCAACCTTAACATGCCTACAGTACCCAAAATCACGACGACGCTCAGAGTGCTCCAAATAACCCAGCACAATGCTCTTGTCCCCTTCTTCATTCAAGAGTTTATGAAAATAAGTCTGTCATTTTGTCTAATATGTGCATCATCCACCAATACCTTGCCTTGTCTTTGATACACTTCACTTGGTCTAGGTCACAGGCCTTCCTCTCCCTTACCTTGGCTAGCCTGTACAGCTTCTTGTCCCCACCTATTTTCCTAAGTTCTTCATACAAACGTCCAAATGTTGTAGTCTTAGCCATCGTAACCGCTAATTTCGCCTCTTTCCTTGCCTTCTTATATTGCTACCTATCGTCCTCTTCTCCTTCTCGTCTACTCCCCACTAGCTTCGAATATGCCGCTTTCTTGGCTTTCACTTCACCTTGAGCCTCTCAATTCCACCACCAGTCCCCTTTGTGACCGCCCGAGTAACCCTTCAAAGCCCCTAACATCTCTCTAGTTGCTTCGTAATATTAGTCGCCCATCGTGGTCCACATGCTACTCACGTCCTAGCTACTCCTCCAAGCCCCCACCGGCCCGCAACTTCTCACCCAACTCCTGAGCTTTGTCCTTAGTCAATGCTCCCCACTTAATCTTAGGTTGACCACACACCTCTTCCTCTTAATCTTTATGTCCATAACCAAGAGCCTATGTTGGGTCGTTAGATTCTCGCTCGGGGGCATAAGCCTCTATCACACTTCCTGGAGAGTAAGTAATCAATTTAGGTCTTGGCCACCAAACTCTAGAAGGTGAGCAAGTGCTCCTCCCTCTACCGGAAACTGGAGTTTGCTATCACCAAGTGAAAGGCTTTCGCAAAATCCAACAACGACGTTCCTCCCTCGTTCCTATCTCCAAACCCGAAGCCTCCATGCACATCATCATAACCCTAGATATCATTCCGATGTGGCCATTGAAATCTCCTCCAAGAAAAAGTTTCTCAGTATGCGAAATACCACGCACAACCTCGTCCAAATTCTCCTTGAATTGCGTTTTGATCTCATCATCCACTCCCGCTTGAGGTGCATATGCACTAACTACATTTACAGTAAGCCCTCTAACAACTATCTTAATAGCCATCAACCTATCGTTCACCCTCCTAACCTCTACCACTAGCTCCCTGAGCTCACTGTCAACCAAAATACCTACTCCATTCTTGCCTTTCGTGCCTCCTGAGTACCACAACTTAAACTCATCTATATCCCGAGCCTTAGTTCCCACCCATCTAGTCTCCTGGACACATGTTGTGTTGATCTTCCTCTTCTGGAGAATCTTCACTAGCACTATGGACTTCCCTGTCAATGCCCCTATGTTTCAAGACTCAATTCTCAGCCTAGAGGCTCCATTTCCCCACCTTAGCCCCCCCAACCCCAAGCCGGGGACATGACCTTACTCCATCGTCGTGCACCGCAGCCACTATACTACTAGGTCGAACTAAGCTAGCACTACCACTATACAAGCAAAGAATAAAAATGCAAGGATAGAAGACTGAAACCTACAGGCACTAATCAAGCGTACAGATAAGCAACTATGTGTTGTATAGCAATTAATTTAAACTAACAAGAAATACAAATACCGACAAGAGAACAAGCCCGTAAGGTGGAACCTAGATTGTAGACACTTTTCCACAAACCGCTGCTGTAGCCTGCTGTTTGTTCCCTTTCCGCATGAGATCCTCGCCTTGCTCTCTACTGCCTATTGTTCGTACCCTTGCCGACGCGAGAAGCTGCCGGAAGTTGAAGCAGTCCCCGGAATTTTGTGACAGTGCCCTGTTAAGGCTTGGAGAAAAATGAAAACAAGAGAGGAGAAGAAGAGATAGGAATCTTGATCCCCAATGCACATATATGAACATTTGAATCTTCTCTCCTATAATGCATCACCTTTGGCGGGTGAGAGCTTACTGTCACACTAAAACACAGAATCTGAGAAAACTTCTAATTGCACAGTACTTAACCTTGCTACAAGTTTGTATCTGGTGCATCACCTTTGACGGGTGAGAGTTTACTGTCACACTAAAACACAGAATCTGAGAAAATTTCTAATTGCACAGTACTTAACGTTGCGACAAGTTTGTCGGTGGTCTATCAATTATTCATCTACTGCAGCTACATGCCAGGAGGTGGTTAGACATGGCACTAGCTGCTAAGAAAGCACAAAGAATAAACACATCAATCTGCTGAAATATCTGGAGCTCATTCTGAACAAGCTAGAATGCCCATGATCGATATTGTTGGAGCTAATTAGCACAAAGGATTAACCAAACGCCAATATCGCATAACCAAACAATTGTTTTGCCAAAAGACTTGCGGAACTAAGTCCATTTCCAATATCGCCAGTGGATACTGCTATGCTTCTGTTTTTGTGCTATGTCTGAAAATGACTGCAAAGACTTGGCTAGATTCAAAACGACCAAATTCAATTAGCAAATTGTCAATCTGCATTCATCTAGCTAAGGAGAGTTTCTAGTAATCCTATTTGCTTCAAGGTGAATCATTTTAAAAACTGCCAATACCTAGTTTTAATTGGTAATGTCTAACTAGCTTTTTGCTGAACCTTTGGATAACTCATCTTTCACGATAATCATTTTTCTTATCAACAATTTATCATTAATTTTAGTTTTTTTTCCCTTTTTCCTTTCATAGATGTTTCTTTTGTCATTCCTACCCCAGAAATATGGGGTGCTATATATTTGCGATTTGCCAAGTATGAAATCTCTTTTATAGCTTGATACATAAAAGTTGTTAAGCTTCTTGCTCAATGCATGCAATAGAATGTTCCCCTGAAAAGCAAAGATGAACTTTTTGGTTTCAATTTCTACTTTTCCCATCTCTGTCTTTTGTCCTCTTTTCTACTTGAGATGATTTGGTCTCTTCCAGAAGACATGTATCTTCAAGATCTTGAGGTGAGATTTGCAATCTTTTTTGTGCTGGTCAAATTAATTTTGTTTCTTAGTGCAGGTTGGTAATGATGAACGAATCCATGTATACTATGCACATGGAGAAGATCGCCCGACCTTTGTTCGGAGATGTTACTGGCTACTTGACAAGTATGAAATACATTTGTTGCTGCTAGCATCGAGCTGCTAAGAGGGTTTCCTCTTTGTTTTCATTTCAGTTAACTGCAATGACAAATCATTTGAGACATTATCCACTTACATGAAACAACTTGCATCCTTTGAGTTTAATTTTCTCCATTGCTATGCTTGTGTCAGGTCTCTTGAACACATAGTCCTTGTTCATTATCGCGAAACTCAGGAGGTTTGTTTCCTTTATCTTGGTAACTTCTTCAATACATATCACTTATGAGAAAACGAATTCCTCTATCAACACATCCGTATCTATGTGTTCTAGTTTCTTGTTGTCCTCATTTAGACTTCCGGTGAAAAAAACCATCACTCCTATATGCACTTCTATATTTTTGGGATATATACCATCAAGTTCTTTGGTTCTGCTATTTCATATTTAGAAGAATGTCAAGCTCTCTGGCTATCTGAATAATGTGTAGCAAATACTAAGTATTACATATACTGACACTGTTATCAAACTGTTTGCCATCTTACGTGCACCTCGATTAATTCCATGGAATACCTGTACTTGAATAAATTCATATGTCTACCATGCAGACACAGGGCTCCCCAGCAACCTCTGTTGCCAAGAATTCTCCAGCCACACCAGTTAATTCTAATTCCAGTTCAGATCCATCCGACCCATCTGGTTGGGTTTTATCAGAAGAATGTAATTCCGTAGATGAACGGGCGTACGATGCCAGCCAACATGCACATTTAGGTACTGCAAATTGGCTTTCGAGATATGATATCTTATTGCGATTTTATTTAGTAGAATTTCAACTGCCTGAACTGAGCCATCTATGGATGGAGATGTAAGCAACATGTTTAATCCTTATGTCTAAGTAGTAGCTGCATAAATAAAATAACAAATATTACTGTTGAAGATAATGGGATATTTTTATTATTAGGAACTTCTACTAATTTATCATGCAACAAGATGGTACCTACTTATGCTATTAGATCTGACTTGCTGTAATCTTGGAATGTCCTAATAAGTTACAACCTATTTTCCCCTTCAGAATTGGCTAGATTTAAGTCCTGTATTCTACTGATTGCAGAGCCTAACAGGGATATGACAGCCAAAACTCATGAACAGAGACTTCTTGAGATTAATACACTTGAGTGGGATGAGCTTTTGGCACCCAATGATCCTAATAAGCTAATTGCAACTCACAAAGGTACTCTGGTTTCTAGTAGAATTGGTGCTTGTAGCGTGTGAAAAGTTATTTGATCATTTTCCTAATTCATTGATAAATCATCTTTCCTTTGAAATCATGTAACAGTTGGAGGAAGAGCTTCAGTTGGGCAACAGGGTCAATGTGAAGCTAATGGCTACAGCCTCAATGTAAGCGGTTCTAGTATGTGGCTTGCGTCACTAGTACAATTCTCCACCAACCAGCTTTCCTCTAACTCATCTTTTGCTACTACAGGATTAAATTTAATGAAATTAACGTGAGGCCCTAATTTGTTGTTTAGTAGGTTAGATTATATTTTTCTTGTAGACAATAAGAAGAGTCTTGAAGGGTAAGTTAGCACAACAACTGCGCCCCTCGGTCCCAAACTAGTTGGGTCAACTATATCAATCGTCACTGACCATGTTTCTCCATTTAAGTTCAACTCATGTCATCATTATACCAAATAAAAATAAAAGTTAAAAATAAGTAAAATCATTATACCAAATAAAAATAAAAGTTAAAAATAAGTAAAATATACATAAATAATAGTAATAATAATAATAATAATATTCATGTAAAAAATTATCTATATTCTTACTGACATATATTTATCAAAGGATAAAGTAGCACCGAAATCAATACTATCTAATTACACGGTGGGTTAGGATTTAAATGGGTTATGATTACAATAACTTTGGTATGCTAATTACTTTTCAGTAATTGTCAATTTAGTTGATTTGTGTTTAATTTTTTCTCAAACTTATTTTTAAAAATAAATTCTATTGTCAAAGTCAGTGAGCTATCTTCTCCGTGTTCTGCAGATTTTGATATTCCCAAGTAACTTTTACAATACTCCAATGGACACCATGATTAACCTTTTAGTTTTGGACAGTTTTGTGTCCCCAAAGTTTCTACAGTGATATAATAAGTGTCTGATTTTTCGTTGCTCACCCCATGCAATGATCATTATTAGATAGATTCTGTATACCTTTTAAAGATCTTGGTGACAAAAGCCTTCAAAGAAAAAGATTGGCTTTTGCATTGTGTCTATCTTATTTACCTAACCTGTCCAATTGTCAAGTTCTGCCATGAAATAACTCAACTCCTTCATATTTAATTGGATTCCGTGTGATTATTTATTATTTTCATTTTTCTTTTGTATGGCTACTAATAATGGTGATTTGCAGGATGGCTCTTTATCTGTGTCGAGAGTACCTATAGCATCTTTAGAAAGTTTTGTTGGCCAAGTGGCTGGAAGTGATACTGTAAATTTTAATCCTTCAAATGACATGTCCTTCCGTACCGGGGATGGTCAGATGACTTCAAATTTTCAGAAGAATGAATCTGGAGTAATGACAGTGAGTGCAGGTGATTCTTTTGATAGTCTAAACAAGGATGGTCTCCAAACTCAAGACAGTTTTGGACGGTGGATCAACTACTTCATCACTGATTCTCCAGGATCTTCAGATGAGCTGCTGACTCCTGAATCTTCAGTAACTATCGATCAATCATATGTAATGCAGCAGATATTCAACATAACAGAAATATCTCCTTCTTGGGCTCTTTCAAGTGAAGAAACAAAGGTTCTTTTATTTCAAAGCCTTGCTACCTTGCTATAATAGTATCAATTCACAAGAATAAAGCCTTCTCTCAAAATAAGAAAGGACTGTTCCATTCCCTTTTTTTGAGTAAAGAAGTTCTATTTGCATTCATGTATGAAAAAAGAAAATTTATCAATCTCATTGTATTAATGGAATATCAGTACTTCATTAGACATGTCCTGGTTTGGCATAACATAACATTTAGGTGACAATCAAGACCTAGCTTGCTTGTCAAAAAGTAATTAAATAAACAAATAGCTTATTCAGCTTTGCATGCTTTTGTGAATTCAGTGCACTTAAGTTATCAGAGAAGAAAATTCACTCCTTAAATCTTTTAGATATAAATCTTGCAATAGCCAATTTCTGCGTGGAGGTGAGAGTTCGAAGATGTGCACATTCTTCCTTATCTATAATCTCAATATTTATACTTTGTCTTAATCATTGCAGATCTTGGTGATTGGGCATTTTCCAGGAGGACAATCACAACTGGCAAAGTCAAATTTGTTCTGCGTATGTGCAGATGTTTGTTTTCCTGCAGAATTTGTGCAGTCTGGGGTATATCGTTGTGTAGTTTCACCTCAAGCCCCTGGACTGGTAAATTTGTATTTGAGTTTTGACGGTAACACACCGATCAGTCAAGTCATGACCTTTGAGTTTCAAGCTCCTTCAGCACGTAAATGGACAACTCCTCTGGAGGACCAGTCTAATTGGGATGAATTTAGAGTTCAAATGAGACTAGCTCATTTGCTCTTCTCTACATCTAAGAGCCTAAGCATTTTTTCCAGTAAAGTACACCAAGATTCTCTAAAAGATGCAAAGAAATTTGTTCAAAAATGTGCCCACATTACTGATAATTGGGCATATTTGATCAAATCAATTGAAGACAGGAAAGTCCCTTTCGTACATGCAAAAGACTGCTTGTTCGAGCTGTCTTTGCAAACCAAATTTCATGAATGGCTGTTGGAAAGAGTTATTGATGGGTGTAAGACCTCAGAGCGAGATGAGCAGGGTCAAGGAGTTATCCATTTGTGTGCTATCCTAGGTTATACCTGGGCTGTATATCCATTTTCCTGGTCAGGCTTATCATTGGATTACCGGGACAAGTATGGTTGGACACCTCTTCACTGGGCTGCGCATTATGGAAGGTAATCCTTAGTGCAGCTGAGGAATTTTGAGATCATTATTATTTCATTATTTAAAATAGTGTTATTAAAAGCCAATGCTTCGTCACTTAAAGCAACGAAGCAATGTGAAGTGAGGGGTTACCACTTCGCAAGTGAAGCCATGTGCTTAATCAAAATGTGCACTTCAAACAGTGACTCCCAAAGTGATCCAACAGAAAACGGAGGTTTTTTCTATCTCAACTTTTGACGAGTTCGATTTACTATATTGGATGTTGAAATTAGTTATTTAGTTGCAATTTAATTATTATAGTACTAAATTCAGTTATGTTTAGCATTGTTTAATTTCCGTAAATTGCTCTTTACTTCTTGCTTTTTGCTTCAAATCCCATGGAGGTTGTCGCTTTTTTTGCACCTTCACTTTTAAAAACACTGGTGGGAAAAAAATCATGGAGCTTCTGCTGATTTGAGTGTATTTTTAATGCTGTCCACCAAATGTCTGTAACACGTCACCCCCTTTCCTCCTTCCTCCCTCCTCCCCCAACCAAAAAAATGAATTTTAAGGAAATGAAGACATAACTAGGGAAAATTTATTTTTTAATATTACAAATTTTCAGCATATATTGGTTGCTTAATTTTGGGAGTTTTGACTATCAGGGAGAAAATGGTTGCGACCCTTCTAGCTGCTGGTGCAAAACCAAATTTGGTGACAGACCCCAATTCAGAGAACCCTGATGGATGCACTGCTGCTGATCTTGCATCAAAAAATGGTTTCGAAGGTTTGGGGGCTTATCTTGCGGAGAAGGCTTTAGTTGCACACTTTAAGGATATGACCTTGGCTGGAAATGTTAGTGGTTCACTGCAGACCACTACTGAACCTATAAACCCTGCAAACTTCACAGAGGAGGAGCTGTATCTAAAGGATACTTTGGCAGCTTATCGTACTGCTGCTGATGCTGCTGCACGTATACAGGCTGCATTCAGAGAACATTCATTCAAAGTACAGACCAAAGCTGTTGAGTCTTCGAATCCAGAGATAGAAGCACGTAATATAGTTGCTGCTATGAAGATTCAGCATGCTTTCCGCAATTATGAGTCGCGTAAAAAACTGGCAGCTGCTGCACGAATCCAATATAGGTTCCGAACTTGGAAAATGCGGAAAGATTTTCTTACCATGCGGCGTCATGCAATCAAAATTCAAGTAAGTTGCCCCATTTTTTGTTTCTTTCTCACAAGTTTGGCTGAATAATTCGAGCCACCTTTTCCATCAAAAGATCTGAAGTTTAAACTGTTTCTTGTCTGCTTGATCCAAGTTATTACTGTATTCCACCTGTCTTTAATTTTCAAGTGATCTGCTCACTGAGATGAGGTGACCATTTGTGTTCATGAATTTGCAGAAGAGAATATACTTTGTTGTCTTCCTCTTGATACTGCTTGGTGCTATTACTGTAGACTGGTCCTTTTTTTTGGGGGGAAGGGGGGATATAAGGTAAATAATTTTATTAAGTAGACGGGACAAAGTTAAATAGTGGAACCCACCTCTGGTTAATGCAGGCCGTGTTTCGTGGTTTCCAAGTCCGAAGGCAGTATCGCAAGATAGTTTGGGTTGTTGGGGTGCTTGAAAAGGCAGTCTTGCGATGGCGTTTGAAGAGAAAAGGCTTCCGCGGTCTTCAGGTTCAATCTAGTCAAGAAGTGGATATCAAATCTGATGGTGATGTGGAAGAGGACTTCTTCCGAGCCAGTAGAAAACAAGCTGAAGAGCGTGTTGAAAGGTCTGTTGTACGAGTTCAGGCCATGTTTCGTTCAAAGCGAGCACAGGAAGAATATAGGAGGATGAAGTTGGAACATGATAATGCTTCAGTAAGGGAGCTCATTTTTCCTTTCCTTTTTTTTTGATAAATCGGGGAGACAAACTTCAAGGTGTTATTCATCACTTGACATTTACCATATTTGCTGTTTTTGCAGCTGGAATATGAAAGGCTTCTCAATCCTGATATCCAGATTGGTTAAGAAGGTAAGGAACAAATATTTCCCTGAAATATTTGGAGCTACAGTGGTATGCCCCTGCGACGCCCTCTCCCACAAACGTGATTCCTATAGAACGAAAGAGTTGTCTGGTCGTATCTACTGAGAAAAATAGGTGATGTGTGCTTATTTTGCAAACCGATTTGTACATTGGTAGAGATCTTGTAAATTGGTAGATTGCGTTATCATCTCAGCTTCGACCCTCCAAATGTTTTAGAAAAGCGTGGGTTGGCACTCGCAGTTACTGTTAGATGAGTAAAACTGACATGTTGTATCTGTGGCTGGAGGAAGCTTGCTCTCAGTGAACGTCTTGCCTGAGTAAGATGTCCAATATTGCAGTATTGATTTCTTGATATGAAATGATTAGATGCTTTGACTATTCTTATGATCAAATGCAGCATGGACCATAAGTGATTAAATTCACTAAGTCTCTTAATTGATAATCAATGAGTTAGGCTAAAATATCAACAAAAAAATGAACAAAAACTTGACTTAAACCATATAATTGAGCTCATGTGAGCATGACATCATAGTCATGGAAAATGATTTTGGATTCAATGGCACAATGAATAGTTTTGAGCTTGGATGCCTTGAATCTGATTTGCTTTAATTCTTTAACTTTAAAGCTTGAAACTCGTGAAGATAAACTAGTAAGTCCAACAAATTCAAGAACATTGGCATAATCTTAATGGTCTCGGATTTGTTTTGGCATGAACATCAATGGACTTGGGCAAACAAAATAGACTCCTCATGTGAAAACTAACAAGATTACCCGATCCAGATGGATTTGGACCTTTAATTACATTCATGTGATTGGATTTAAAGAAATCATTAAATTATATTATTCATTATATTTGTTTGGACTAATATGTTTTAAACTTGGAGTGTAATTCGAAATGTGATGAATTAAATCCATGATATTTTGAAGTGTCTACACCCATCAAGCACAAATTAATCCCAACTACATATCGATTTAAGCTCGTCATATAGCCATTATAGATAACCAACAGCATTTCTAAACTTTGGAGGTCTTAACTTTTCAGTTCAGAAAAGCAAAGTGATGTCCACCTGGAGGTTACACGCACAACAAGTGTGCATTCGTGTAAGTAGAGTGACCCAGTTGATTCGCCCCCACTATTCTTAAGGAACTAAGCCACACAACTTAACTCATTTAGGTTAGAGACTGCTTAGTAAAAACTTAATACAAATCTGCTACTAACTTCCTGGGTAGCCAGCCGTCTAATGAGCTAACTTCTTGACCTTGTTCTAAGCCCAAGTTAGCCACTTGTCAAAATTTAGTAACAGGTAGAATGTTTTTCAGCGGGGTCTCCTCTGGAGTTGTCATTTTTCCATTACTCAAGTCATCCAAAGAACAGTACCCCGCATTGTAAAAAGTTTCCTTTTTTATACAACTCATGATGTCTTTCTTCTGTGCATATCTCAATTTTAATAACTTCTGAATTTATACTAAATCGACTTTAGAGAGAGTTCGCTATGAAGCAATATCATACTAAAAAGAATGATTTTTTTTTTAAAATGATAGATTTCAATGCTATAAATTGCCTAATTTTTACTATTCCATAAACACGGGGGCTATCTGTCTCTTCCGTTTTGGCAAAGGTAGTTGGACGAAATTAAATGAGTAAAACATTTAGTCGACAACGCCTCGCTTCACTCAAGAAATGAGCCAAATATTTTAAGGATAAAGAACACATAATAGATTGATAGAATTGCCTTTTTCTTTTTTAGTTATAATGCTTCCCCTGTACAAGGTTTCTATCGATCACTTTCGGAATACGCCATTCTGCATACTTTGTTTTTTTTTTCTGCTAACTGCATTATATTATGTATGTATACAGAGAGATCAGACCCATAAAGAAACTGAAAGAGTAAAGATATAACACGAAAGAAGCTAGTGCAAAGCTGTAGCTTTTATCCAATACAATGTAACCCGATCGAGAGAAGTTCTCTTTGTTGTTGCCCCATCACCCACCAACTGGTTGGGATCACAAAGATGAACTTTGCCAACAACTTCTTTCTGGTAAACCCTCCTACTTCATGTATTGCGACATCCACTTGAAGCCCTCACCATATCCCATCTTGCGCACAATGCTGGCACATAAACACCTCAATTGGACGGAAATTGGTATCAGCGAGGTTGACGTTACCCTTTCCAGTGGTCACACCAGTTAGGCCCAAGTGATAACGCAGCTCATCTTCTGAAGCAGCATATGGTATATCAATCTTGTTTCCCAAAATGAGAAATGGGACATTTGCCAACGACTCATCTGACAGAAGCCCATCCAATTCCTTCTTTGACTCTGGAAACCTCTCTCTGTCGTATGCATCAACAAGATAAACAACAGCGTCCACCTGCAAACGAGAAAACTTGCTTGTCAAGCAGCTGTAGAGTATGGGAAAAGAGAATTTTGAAAGTAGTTACAACAGACTTGCATAGCATTCATGTCAATACTGATTTCCCCAACAAAAAAACATGAAGTTAACGATGCAGAGACTTACCCTGATTAAAGCCAAAATGTCACAACTAACACCATCCTCCATAACAACAACAAAAACTCATTTTAATCCTATAAGTGAGATCTGGGGAGGGTGGCCCGTATCTTTATGGGGGTAGAGAGACGGTTTCTAATAGGTCCTAGGCTCAATAAAAACTTTTATCAAAACAGGTTTGAAAAAATACAAGCTATGATGAAAATATCAAAGAAAACAACAGTAGTACTAAAATTGAAGACTAAGATGTCTGTCCAAAATGATTAATGTGATAAGTTGCACGTAACCATATAATTATTCACCTTGGCATAGTAGCATTCTGGTGTCCTCCTAAATCAAAAGCCTTGAACTTAATATTCCCTATACTCAACTCTTCTGATGTGGGGTATTGTGCATCAATTTTAACATGAATGTAGTCAGCAATAAGGCACCGCCCTTATAAACAAAATAGTAATAACTCTACCTCTTAAACACATAATACATTTACTCAGTAAAACTTAAGTCATCTAGTTGAGAGACAGAAGAGCTACCTCATCTTTCAACATATGAAGCAATGTGGTTTTGCCAGCATTATCAAGCCCTAAAAACAATATCTTTGCATCCTTCTGCCACAACCCTAGTTATGCCAACACTCCATACAACCAATCCACAAGAAAATCATCCTTTGCTTTCTCAATCCACACTTCAAACTATTTATTTATATGTTGAACCAGTTGCATATGTGTGCCCGGTCCACGTCTTCTTGCTGACACATGTGTACTTAGCCAACTTCATTATTCTTTTTTATTTTTGACATAACTATACAATAATAAACTGCTACAATACAAATCTTACTATGCATATCAATTAAGTTTTAATCATACTATAAGATGATGCATAAAAAATTGCAATAACCTAGATTTATATACTCTCAAGCCATCCATCAATTTTCCTCTTCTTTCTCTTTTTCGTTTTTTTACACATCTGTTATGGAGAGAAATACCTAGTAAAATCATTTTCTGAAACATCTTCAGTAGTTGGTTGGGTGTTTAAAAGCAATTGACATGATGTTATTGTACACAATACAGATGATAAAATATGAAAAACGTCATTTTTTAACACTCTGTTGATCATAAATATCTAAGTGTTAATTGAAATAAGTCACCTATAATAAAGTACATCGCTATAATATGACTTAATTTTGCATAAATTACCTATATTTTAAAATTAAATACTCACAACATCTGTTATATTATTAAACTTCTATGCTTACGTTCACTATATGAGGTATATCCGTAATTAAGCATATTAAAATATAACTTTAAAAATAAATTAAAAATTACGCTACAACAATATACTCAGTAAAATCTCACGAAGTGGGGTCTGAGGAGGGTAGAGTGTACGCACATCTTACCCCTAACTTGGGAGGTAGAGAGTTTGTTTCCGGTAGACCCTCAACCAGGAATTTAAAGCAAAAATTAAAAATTACTCTAAGAAGATATATTAACTATTAGTAATAACCATTATTAATTATTTTGTGTTTATTTCCTATTTATGAGTTCTAAACGATACAGAGTTTAAAAATATCTATTTTTTTAACAAAAGGCAAGAAAAAGGATTTCAACAATTATTTTTACCTTTGAAAAAATTAAGAAAAGATAAATACATAAAAACTTTTATTATAATTTTACTTTATCTTTTATTGATTATATTTTAATGTACTTACTTATGGATAAACCTCATGTAGGGTGTAAATGTGTGATTTCTATAATATAAGGAGTGTATGTTTTTTATTTTACAATACAAGGGGGGTGTACCTGTAAACTAAGTTATATTACAGGGATGTTTAGTATAATTAACCTAAAAGTTACAATAATTATAAAGGTTAATTACACTTAATATCTTTGCACTGACTCAATTACGAATAGACCCCTTGAAATCTTTTCGAGCCTCAAACCAAACATACCAATAAGTTTCAAAACATAAACACAATGATGCGCAACAGGGGTCGGGTTGCTAAATGAGGGAACAATCTGCTTAATTTGTTCAGTAAAGAGACTGCTCAATTGATCTAAAAATGTGAGGTGTTTTATCTTTTGTGGGCTATCAAGTGTAATGTGAGCTTTGTGGCCAATTAGATCATTTTATTTTCTCTCAATTGTATATTTGTGTAAGATTTTCTTTTCTTAATTGAAATATTCTACATTTTTGGAAGAAACTTGTAGACAGAAAATCAGGCTCTTTAACTAACATAACTCAACAAAAGGCCCCAACATACAATTGAGACTCCTGCGTTATAGGTCACTAATTAATAACTATTTTTTAAATAACATTACTTTTGATTTGTTTCAAAATTAACAATTATAGCACAATATTGTGCACCTGTAGTAGCAAACATGTTCAAAAATTAATGACTCTCTAGTTTAAGGGATCAGTTTTAATCCTTATTAATTTATTCTTTATTTTGTACTTTCTCTCATGATTACATTTTCACAATCTTTTCTTAATTAGCTATAGAATAAAGTTGTTTTCCTTAATAAGGTTTATGTTGCTAGCTATCTTTTTTTCTTCTAGCTGTCACTAGCTATTAACATATGTATGTAGTTAAAGTATTTTACAAATTAATTATACTTGAAATACAGAATAAGTACACATGTAAATGATATACCTTATTTATCCCTAATATTTTATGTTTATACACGATTTATGTCACGATCCAAAAATCCATTTGTGTCGTGAGGACACCTACCCTAACCCATAGGCGAACCCTTAACATTCATAAGTCAAAAAATGAATACAAATGCGGAAGTAATGGAAGTAAACACACGAAAGTACTTAAATAGTCTTTATAGAATAATACAAGTCTTGAAAAACTACTACATAATATTGTTTGTGTTACACCCTTTATTTTATGCGTTGTCGTCACCGAAATGCTAACCGACATAGGCTTGGGGATGGTAAGACTCATCCAAGGGACTAATAAAGATTCACAGAAGTGTTGAGTAAGTTTCAGGAAGATTTAAGACTAATCGAAGGAACGAAAGTAAGTTTCGACAAAAGTCCAAGAAGATGCCAACTATTACACTATGTAGTTTAACGTTAGATCGTGTCGTGATTAGCTCAAGTAGTACGCGAAAGTATGAGACTTGGTGAAGGGATAATGAGGGTATGTTTATATAAGTATAGGGAAGTATAAGAGTTAAACGAATCAAAGAGGATACATTTTGTCAAAATTCGACAAAGTTACATTTTGTACGGCGGGATGTACGGTCTGTACTATGTTATACGGACCGTATAATAAGTCTGAAAGGCCGAATAAATATTCAAAGAACTTGCAGGATTTTGGGCCAATGTACGGCCAGATGTACGGACCGTACATTAATTGTACAGACCGTATGTCCAACCGTACATTAATTGTACGGATGGATTTTTCCAGCATTTATATTATGTTTTGGCTTTACTTAAAACTTTATTGTTTTCACTTGTTTTAGACCCTAAACATCCATAAATACTCTATAAATGTTCATCCATCATCTAGAAAGAGTTCCACAAGATTTCCAAGTGATCCTAATCCTAAGAGTTCATGAAGATCATGTAATTTGCTACCTCTCTCTTGTTTCTGAATTAGGAGCCTCATAAGGTAGAAGGAAGCCTTGTTTGGATAAGTGTTCTTGCTGATTGAGGTAAGGCTTTGCTTGTCTTGTACATTCTCTAAGTTATCTTGGTCTATCTAGATAAAGTAGTAAAGGAAACTTTCAAGGTTTAAGCCAAATTCAATAGTTATGGTGTTGTTATTTGTGGACTATTTTGAATAGCTTCTTAAGGTGTTTGATGGCTGAGAATGGTAAGGTAGGGAGTGTTGAGATGTTGGTTGTGTTGTGGTTAAAGGAGAGAAGTTGGTAGTATTTAATTACCATGAAAAAGATGACATGAAATTCATGTACACTAGGTGTTCTGCAAAAAGTCTTAAAGAGATGACTTATAATTTGTTGATTCGATTTTGATTCAAATCATTCATATAATGTAGGTTATCATTCATAGAGCGGATGAGGACTCGTGACACCCGTTTAGATAAGGCGACAAGGTATGTAAGGCTTACCCTTCTTTCATTTTGACATGATCCTAAGAATATCAACATGTATCGAAACACCCATAAGAGAAGACTCTATTATTGATCGTTAACCACACGTTTGTTCATTACTCTTGGAAGTGATTTCATGATCTTTGTTTTCCCTTATCGGGAGTACTTTCCGCTCTATATAGTATCCCTCTTATATTGACGTAGTGTGATTCCTTGTTGGTTTCTCAAAAGCTGGAAATGGTATGTTTTATCTCTTCTTATTGATTCACATGGAAAAGTAAAATGACATGTTATCCTCATAAGGGTAGTCATAGGTGTAACGACCTTATGTCACTCCAACGGGCTCAAAGAGTATCATATGTTCTTCGGATTGAATCTCATGTATATGTGTGTGTGTGTGTGTGTGTGTGTGTGTGTGTGTGTGTGTGTGTGTGTGTGTGTGTGTGTGTGTGTGTGTGTGTGTGTGTGTGTGTGTGTGTGTGTGTGTGTGTGTGTGTGTGTGTGTATGTTATAGTATTGATGATATTGATGATATTGCCCACATATGCCTATGACGTAATATACGCAACTTATATATATCACAGAGGTATATGGATAATATTTCCTACAAAGGCCTATGACATTATATACACAGCTTATATATATCACAGAGATATACAGATGATATTTGCCCATAAAGTCCTACAGCATTATAGACGCGATTATACTTTATTTATGCATATCATGGTCCTCAGTGGCATTCAGAGTTACAAATTGTTTCATTCTTATTCTTATTTACATTACTATCTATTTACATTTTCCTGACCACAAGTTCAGATAGATGGAGTGACGCTCATTTCCAGTAGGACTCCAGCTCAGAGTGGTGTCAGAGCTTTCCACTTGTTCTAGTTATGCTAGTCGGAGTCGGTATGATTTTATATAAATAGTTATGGGTATGGTAGGGCCCTATCCTAATCTGATGATGTTTATGTACTTTTAGAGGCTTGTAGACAATCGTCTTGTGTGTCAAAGTCTTGTATGGACTTTTCGGCCTCTCTGTTAGTTAGTTGATGTGTATTGTGGCCTTGTCGACTTTCTTCGTATTATATATGTTGGCTTTTTCTGCTTCTACATGTTATTACATATTGTTGTCTTATGGGAGTTATGTTGAGGCATTGTTGGCCCAAATACATGTGTATCCAGGGTACAGACGAGATGTGGTACACTCGGGCCGTTAGGCACCAGGTGTCGGCCACACCCCCCAAGGTTGGGGTGTGACATTCTAAAACAAGAAACACAGGAAATAAAGAAAAAAAAGTGAGGTGTTATGGAAAGGTCATCAGCTCACCCTAGACTTCAAAGATAGCTCACCCCAGTGGCCACCTGAACCTTGAACTCCACTCATACTCAAATTTATACATGCACACAAAAGGTGTAGCAAGTGTAGAGTGTGTAATGGAAACACATGTACCAATTAGCATCATCGACTGATCCTAAATTATAGTGGTGGCAAGGATTGGTACTCCCGATGCTCACTTACTTGCTTTGATTATATTAATAATTACAATTTTTAAGCAAACCAACACTTAAGTATCGATTCTACGGTCGAACCAAGTCACAAAGCCCTATCCTTTTCTCTTACGATTACAAAGGTTCCACTTTACATCAATTTAAGCACGTTATTTTAGCAAAGCTTCAATCTGTATGTTTATTAGGGCACATAAGTATGTAAAGACTCAATCTTTCCACTTATTAAGGTAAGAAAAGTCATAAAGACTCGACCTTTACAAGAATTAAGGCGTTATACCATTAAAAATTCAATCTTTCCACATATAAAGATTCTACCTTTCATTCATTTAAGAAATTATAGTCATAAAGATTCCATCTTTACTTCATTCAAGAAACATATCACATGAAATCAATCAACAGGCATAAATGATATATGAAATACAAAGGAAGTATATGCTATGCAATGGCCATATGCATCTGGTATACACACGCTCCTACAGTAGGTTTCACGTGACCCGTAGGGGACTCATGAGGTCTATATACTCACCCAGAATACAGATCTCCAAGATCACATCAGGTACCAGACCATAGGCTTATCATATCATCATTATCATAATCACTCTTGTCCATGTACCATATCCAAATCCGGCCTCTTCAGCCCCTTTCCTCACATCCCATCAATGTAGATGTTAATAATATATTGAATGATTGTAATGGATATGCATACACTATGCAAATGCATAATATCAATTCAATAATCAATATGAACTCTTCTTTCATAGTTTAAACGAGATGTGGAGTGATGAATACATGACAAGTGAGTAATCATCGAAATCTATCAATCATGGATAACATAGCCCAAACAAACAGTAGTCATACCAACCTAAGTGGATTTATGCACCACCTCCAAGGCCCGAAGACTAAATACATAGTCTGCGTCACAAATATAGTTATTTTATATTTTATTTACCCTTATATATATACCATCACCCGCACAAGTGCTCATCACCTCATGAGTACGGGATCCCAAATTTCTCATCACGCCGCTTAATTAATAAACCAACACAAAACACTACATAAAGGGTATAGTGAGTCTCAACTTGCTTGAATCTGAAGTTGAAAAGCCACTCTGTGGCCTTTTCCTTCCTTTAAGTCTCTGAATAATCCCACCATGTTCAAATACGGTATCTACATAAGAATTCGAAGCTAACGATACCCATATTACTATATAAAGGTTCCGGATCCAAAAATCAACCCAAAACCTCAGCCCCAACCTCGAAGGACAAAATAGAAAATTGAACTTAAAATCATATTATCCATAGTCTAGATAGTCATAATCTTAAAAATTATGAAGTTCTAATCACAATTAGTCCTTTAATTTTACTAATTTAAGCTAAGCCCAAATCCATAGAAAACCCTTATTTTCCAACTTGAAATCATGATGGGGATTGGAAAATAATAATTTGAATCATCAATAAATGCTTGGTTAATGATTAGGAACTTACCGCAATGAAGAATCATGAAATTTGCACTTGGAATCACTCAAATCCAAGCTCTCTAGCTCTCAAAATGTGTTTTGGAAGATGAAGTTCGAAATAGGGGTTTTTAAATCTACCCAGGTCCAATACACTAGGCGACTTTCCTTGATGAGAGTCAAGTTGGCATAACTCATGTAGTTTCAAGCTCAATGGAAGAAAAAGGCAAGCAAAATCAGGTGTTACATCAGCAGTCCAAGATTTACAACAAAGATGTCACATGTTGTGCCACGATAACCTTTTCGGATGATGATCTACTTTTGGGATCCAAACCGCATAATAGGCCCATGTTCGTTGTAGGTTAAATTTGAGAGCGATATCTTAATCTCATGCTCATTGATGGGGGTTCAACTATCAACATTATGCCAAAGGTAGGACTAAAAAAGCTTGGGGTTCCCGTCGATGAATTATAAAGAGCAATTTGACAAACCAAGAAGGATAACGAACCATAGGTATGATTCGCTCGGAGTTAACCATTGGCAATATAAGTTCAAGCACACTGATCCACATTATCGATTCCAAAACATCATACAACATGTTGTTTGAGCGTCCGTGGATCTATGAAATAGAGTGGTACCATCTACATTGCATCGGTGTTTGAAGTTCAAGAACAATGGTGAAGAAGTAAGAATTGATGCATATGTCAATCCTTTCACCTAGACTGAGTCATACTTAGCATATGCTAAGTAATCCAACACGTCAAAACAAGATATGAAATCAATATGCTAGGTACTCCAACACGCCAACACAAATATCGATAAAACTTAGTAAATGATGCATTTACCCTTAAGTTTAAATCCACTCGATCTGAAATCCACTCGATGGCCTTGGGAACTATGGCCAAGGGGTCACATATCCTATTTGAAGACATCTTGGCTATTGGAAGAAGAGAGCAAAAAATATTTAATATATCTTCTCCAAAGGCTTCTACTACTCAATGTGATCAACGAAGTTCCTTCTCAAAGATCAATCAAATGAATACACGACGTTCTTGGAGATCAACATATCTCAAGGAAGTAAACATCTTCTTAGTTCGAGAGAATTGCTACTATGACCCTCAAATCACGGAGAACTAACAGAGATTAGAATCATGGGATAACAACGAAGTTGTATCATAAATCAATTAATAAAATCATTTATTTTTTATGTTTGATTTGTGATTGCAGATTTATCTATTTAAATCCAAGTTTATCGCAAACAAATTTTGGCACGCCAAATGGGACCAACTCTACCTCTCATCTCTTTATCCCACAACTCAGATCTGCAAAGTATACTACTGTGATGGCTTCGAAAACCAACCACGACATTCCACCCATGAATATTGATGTTATTACTGGCCTGGTGACCCATATGATGCTCAAGGCTAGTGGTTTGGAAGGGTCAAAGTATTTTATCTCACTAGAAGTTGCTGCCATGTGATCAGGAGGTCATGGGTTCAAGCCGTGGAAATAGCCTCTTGCAGAAATGTGAGGTAAGATTGTATACAATAGACTCTTGTGGTACGGCCCTTCCCCGAACCCCGCGCATAGCGGGAGCTTAGTGCAGCAGGCTGCTTTAGAAGCAATTGGCTCTAACTTCAACAAATTTGAGAATTTGACAGACTCTTCATCTTCAAACATGGTGAAATCATTAATGACTAACGTGACTAGCCCAGCTAAACAACTCGCCGCGATGATGCAAACTATTGAGGTGCTGAAGAAATTTGTGGAGGACAAGGTTCTCCAAATTTCCCAACTGATGAAAAAATTGGAAGTCTACGACAAAAGGGAGTCAATTCATGCACCTACTCATCCACCCGGTTATGTATCATAAGAAAAGCTCGTCTATGAGTCATCCGTTAAGTATCTCAACATGCAAAGTGCAAAACATGTGCTTCAGTTGCAACGTTATTAGTCCAACAACTACAAGACATAATAACAAATACCATTAGAGCCTAATATGGAGGACCATCTTAGAGCTCTTTGTATTACTCCAAGCCATATACGAAATGGATCGACCGACTGCACATGATTGTCGAATATTAACCGCCAAAGTTTATGTAACACCCCGTACTTCTTAACGTGTATAATACTAAGTTGAAGTCGACAAACTTACTTGAATATGGTAGAATAAGGTTAGTTATGACTAAGGATACAATTGTATGGAAATGTTAAGTCTAGTTAAGTTAAATGAGATTTATAAACGAATGAGACGTCGAATGGAAGTAGATGACCTACTAGTTTCACCTACATTTTTCACCTACTTGCTTAGACGTCATATGTGCTTAAGCTACTTGCTTACACATCGTACTTGGTTGAGCTACTTGTTTCATGTCCTACTTATTAAAAAATGACGAGACACATGTTTAGAACTAGTTAGCAAGCTACTTGATTAAGTAGGTAACAAGTAGGTGACAAGTAGGTGATGTACCTACTTAAAATGTGTGGACTAGACTAAAAGGGAAAGAAATGTGAGATGGCTCAGCCCAAGACCCATCTGCCCAAGCCTATTTAATTAGGATATATCAATACTTGTAGTATCCAATTTCACTTAGAAAACATTCTACAACCTTATTTTCTCTCTCCCTCTAAGATCTGAACCAGTAGCATATGTTTTTCCCATTATTCATCTTCTATATGTTGAGCTCCAAGCTCTCATGGCTGCCATGGATACCTCTTCTTTACTCCTCCCATGTCAAAATAACGATCATCAAGATGTCCACGAAGGTCACACATGAAGTTTCTACAAGAACTTCATTGTCAAAAGATGATAAGTTGTTAAAAGGAAAAACAGAATCTAGGGTTCTGCGCTACATTCCATAATAGCACTGCAAGAAAGGACAACTAATGTTGGAAGAATCCACCATGTCTAAGAAATGGGTAGCTCGTGGAGCCCTTTAAAAGTTGGAAGAAAATTTGACCGTACCAGTGTCATACCCCAACCTTGAGGGGTGTGGCCGGCACCCGATGCCCTAATGCCCGAACGTACCGATCCTAACACCTATGACATGTATGCTAATTTAGGGACCGACAAGGCCTCTATCATAGAACCAACTGAATAGGGGCAAACCATCTGCACTTAGAAAAGGCCCAAACCATGCATATATATAACAAGGCAGACAAGGCCACACACGACTATCACACAGAACACATCATCTATAAGCCTTCATAGAGTGAAAAGATGACATCTGGTCTGGACAGGGCCCCACCATACCCAACTATATACATATGCATATCTAGCATACATATTATCTCACTACATAGCTCTAGAAGAAAGGAGCGTGACAACTTTCAGCTGAGTCGAGTCCTACCGTGAGGAAATCATCTGCTGCTCTATCTGTACCTACGTGAATTAACGATGTTTCCCCAGAAGGGACATCAGTATGACAGATGTACTGAATATGTAAGGCTGAAACTATAAATAAGTACAATGCTATAACTGAAGCATAAGCTGAAACTGTAACTGAATGAGTAACTGTAAGGTAAAGCAGTGGAAATACAACATGTAATCTGAGTACCTCTGTGGGACAGAATATGCATAATGAAGTATAATCGTGTATATAATGTCGTAGGCCTCTGGGGAATATTATATATGTCATTTATGTATGATCTGTGTATATAACACCATAGGCCTCTGTGAGAAATATAATCAACATTGTATCTGTATAGCTACGTATATAACGTCATAGGCCTCTGTGGGCAATATAATAAATATTGTATATGTATAGATGTGTATATAACGCCATAGGCCTCTGTGGACACTATAGATATATAATGCATGCACATGATGACCTCTTTAAGAATTCTGAATACTCTCTAAACTCATCGAAGTGACATACGGTCGTTGCATCTCCGACTCCCTTATGAGGGTTAACACTTCATTTGTTATTCTTTCACTCACTCTATAGAACCCATGAATCACATTATTCAATTAACTTCTAAGAAATAATAAGGGACCGACTCTTATTGACATTACAAGGATGCCTTAGGACGAGAATGTTACCTCGATGACAAATGAGGAATTATATCATAATACATTTGAAGAAGAATTACAAGTACATTTTTTAGGATTCAGTGTAGAATGCTTATTGGATTTAGCTTTGTAAAACTCATTTTGATACGGATCATACCAATAAGAAAGAATTGAGCCTTACATACCTGGTTCTTATCTCCATAATTGTTTTACACATCATCGCTCCTCCTACGAACAATCATCTATGTTATACAAGGAAAGAATATTGATATCGAATCTAAATTTCATAGAAAAGCTTTGTTTAGGTGTCTTATTGACAACCTCTAACACCTCGGGATCGTACACCTCTTTACAAGGGATGCTTATGTAATTCAATCCCATAGTTCAATCCAAGAATACAATGTCCATAGAAACTCGTTCATGTGTTATTCGATAATTTTAGCATATATAATTCCTTAGGCTTGTCTTATATGAAAAATCTTATGTGATTCAATTTTTACAATCTTTCAACCCGTATTCTTCTTAATCCATAACATACATAGCCATTCAATTATCCAATTTAACTCATACATAGTGTAAAACAGCCCAACAATTCATATTACGAAGATTTCACAAATTTGCAAAGTTTTGATCATGAAAACTTTTTCATAACCTTCTCTAAATATCAATTGATCATAATCATAAGCTAAAGAGGATAAAATTTACCTTAATACACCATAATGTCCTCAAATCTGTAGGCTAGCTTGCTTCTAAAATTTTCCAAAACCAATCCTTCAAGGAGGCGATAATTCTTATGACAATCACAGGGTTCCTCACGTAATGCTTGTGGATTATGGCTTTTATTTCGACCTAAGATGCTAGGATATGATAGGGAGGGTTTGGGAGAAGTTTTGGAACTCGTCTTGGACGAAAATAAAGGTTCCAAATCGAATAACCTAATTTAAACCCAAAACTTTTCTGCACCGACGTAGATTGATGGTACACTCGACGGACTGTCAAAATTCTAATGGTCTGTCAAATGTTTTGGAAGATTGATGGCTCAGACTGAGTATTTGATGGTCTGTCAAATAGTTTAACCGTCCGTCATCTGTCTCGTCAAGTTGCCCAGTTTCCCATTTTTGTTGAAACATTTTTTCTTCTATCCGTTTAACTTCTAAACGCTGCAGTACTTCCATAAACAAGCGGTAAATCTTTATTATTCTTTTTTATGGTCATACCTCTTCCCGGGACTTCAGTATCCATTGACGGCATGGCGTAATACGAAGCTACATGATGTAACATCCTTCCTCCTTACGAACATTTGTCTGCGAATGTTGGAAATATTCTAACTCCCAAGATTTCCAGAAATTTCGGCAGAGTATCCTTTGTAAACAAGACTATTCAAAACCTTTCTAGCAGTCCAAACATATATCCAATGCCACACAGGGCAACACCATATCAAAATAACATCAATCAGCCTCACACGACCGCTTATACTTATAGAAATTAAAGAGGGTTCAGCTATAACCTACATTATTATCCTTTTTCTAACATCTGAGTTGCACCTGATACACTTGCTTCACGAATATAGCTTACATAAGATACATAGTCCATCTTCGATAAACTAAATAAAAATAGAGGGGTTATACCGCACGAATACTGACAAGAAATCTGAATCATTCTAGTAGCGATTCTTAGGTTATGTAATCATTCTGATAAAGTTCCTTTTGAACCAAAAGTTGCCTCAACCCGCCACTTGACAAGGTTACATTAACATTTCACTGCTGGTACATTATCGAGTTTTTCATAGTCATACAGTCTTTTTTAGACACTTGTTTGGCGGTTGTACTTTGTCTGAGTCGTTATATTCAGACATCTGGACCACATATTTCTTTCTGGGTTATAATTCTCATCTTGTGAATGAGTTTAGATAGCTTAGTCTGTAGACACGAAGTGTAAGATGATAACAAATGGTGGTGGAACGATAAACGCCAGTCGAAAATGTGAAAATAGTAAAGTTGCCTGAGTCAAAGCACTTCTTTCTCTGTTCTTTTTTTTCTTTTCTCGATAATATCCTTATATAGCACATGAATTTGAAGCAGCCTACTAGCCTTAAAAAATCTTTTGTCGATAAATCTCTTTTTCGCTTTCACTTAAAGCAGTCTCTAAATAAATGTTTCTGATTGAGACTGGATTTCGTTCGAGCCTACTATATCTCTCAACTGAATTTGATACTATGATCTTCATCATGCTCAAATTGAATCTTCCTTCCTTGTGAAGTTAACTCTTACTTTTAACAGCAATCTCTCAATTCGCTTCCCCATTGATTTAAGTATTTCTTTATACTTCCTTCCTTAAGTCTGGTATCATTACTTTTGGTCCCTTTCTTTTTTTGTGATATCTCTCACTAGTCGTCAATCCTTCTTTCAAACTTCCTCCAAACTTTATGTGTTTACCCTTGGCCTGGGTTCAAAATTTTGACTTGAAATCTTCATTGGTCATCTTAGGACGGGACAATAGAAATTTTGGATACTCAGGGCTTCTTTTAAACTGGTCCTTAAAGATCCCCGATTAATTAAGTAATCCATGTGTAATACCTCCTCTTCAAAAGCAACACTTCTTAAAGGGGCTTTAGATGAGATGTTTCGTCTTGACACTCCTCAATTCCCAATATAAGGAAGAATTTGTTTACCTATAGCTCCAAGGAGGGTATCACCCGGCTTCTATTACGATTGGCCTCTTGTTACTTCTTTGGGGATATCCCTTTCTGTGACTTCCTTAGTGACTCTCGTTGTTCAACAGTATACGACCCTATGGTCCATTACCTTCCTACTCTTTACATCCGACTCTCTTGCTTCTTACAATATCTCAGACTTGTATACTTATTGAGTGATGTTATGCATTTCGAGATAGACTCATCATTTCCTTAGTTATACCCCCTATTTTCTCAAGTATCCTCTCTCGATTTATATCGTTCATCAAATATTGGAAACAATGTATTTTCTCTTTTTCGACATTGTTCCTTCTTTTGCTTGGCCTTATTACTAGAGCATCTACTATATACCGGCTCCGGACTCATGATCTTTCAAAAATAATATTTCTTTCATACTAAGAGCGCGTACTTGCCCCTTGTAACTTTAATAATCCCTTATACTTCACATTCGATTGTTCATTCACTGGTATTTCTTGTATACCTGTTTCTCGACGAAAATTTTTGACATCCTCTGGTTAGTTTTTCACTATGGCTTATGCTAGGGATTGCTACAGAAAGATTTACTTTTGCAAGGTGTTGCTCTTTCTTGCTCCCTTTGTGGTTACCGCATTTGAATCCATGGAGCTGCCATTATTTGCTATGTTTCGATCTCCTTTGTAACTGATGTCCTTATCATTATTACCATTACATTATCTTTCTTGTAAGGTTTCTGGTTTACTCGGCCGTCTACATTTACTACCACTAGCATGCTCATATAGTGCTCCTTTACTCTTGCTCTTTAGCTCTTTTCCTTATCATTTACTTTAAATCCTATTTTCGTTGCTCTGTTATACCCTACATCGGGTTTCACTCGCGCTTACTCCCACTCATATATCTTTAAACACCTTGCCGATATTCACGGCGAGCCTAAGGCTTGGCATATTTAATTCGAGACATTGCTGTATTTATCCTTGTTGCCAACTTCGGGCTTTCTCCCCTAACTGGTGTTAGAATTATTTTCTATCCGATGTCCGATTACTCAACTTGACGGTTGCCGATTTGAATTTCTTCAAAGACTCCTTGTCCTAGCGTACTTTGGTATTGTCGTTTGTGGACGTCATAACCTATATCTTTAGTTCTAAAAGCTTAAATGCCACTCATTTACTTATACCTTATCCTTTACTGGTATTCTGGTTACTTGCAAGTCCCACTCCAACTCTTTTATCGCCATCCTTACTATTTTTGGTTTTCCACTAATCTATTTGTGTAAGATATATCCTTCAACTTTATTAAGTTCTCATAACGCTCTTACTTGTGTCTACCAGATACCCATTTATCATTTGTCACCTCTTCTTTGTTAGTCATACTATCATTGCAAATTATTTCCACATAATATCGAGAATCCTGTCGTCTTTCCCGATGAAGAGGGTATATCGCTTGCCTTTGATTGAAAAATCTCATTTTGTTCAACAATTATTCCTGAATGGTTTAATTCTTATGAAGGAATTGGAGTTTACTAATTAACGTGTAACCCTCCGAGTCCTTTTTCTTCCTCTGACTATCTTCTGGACAAAACTTTAGGTAATTCATGCCTGGAAATTTGTTTTCCCTTATTACTCTTTTGGGGTCGCTCTTAGTTCTTTGGGCTCGTGAATCCCCCTTATTCGGGTCATGGTTATATGTCCTCGATGTTTCTGTATTACTTATGCTACAAAGTCTAAGAGTGTTGGATACATCCGTAATCAATAAATGGCTGATCCTAAATCATATACTTAGATCATTGAACATAATAGAAATTTCACTTGCCACCTTCAATGCCTAGTGTCGATTTATGGTTCATATATGTCTTGTATGATGCAATCCTTATATCACTAATAACTGACTGTTCACAGATATAAACACAACTATTCTTAATAAAGTTATCAACATACCTAATTAATTGCATGATTCTAGGTAATATCGGAATCGGATAGTCTAACTTAACTCAACCTCAGGCATCTATACATTCTATGGCTCCTTCTCCCACACCAATAACATCCCTCAAGATCACCTGGGCATGGCCCGCAATGCACATATCCACAATGATGGCATAACGACTGAAATCTCTCAAGACATTCTCTGGCCCTATGGCCCAAAGCTCCACAGCCAGAACATATCTCGATATCGGATAAACATGATCCATCATGCCTCTCTCTGCATTGCTGGTAGCGTGATCTACTACTCCTAACATCTATTGGTACTTGTCTGGTTGCTACCTGGGAGCTTCGATCTGACGTCTCTCTCAATAACAATTCTTCTGCATCTGTGTTCATCCCAAATCTCCCGATTTGTCTGTTGGTTACTTCCTCCTCGCTTCTACTCGTTAGGAGCGAACCTTGGTTAACTAACTTCCATAATATTGGGCTTCTCAGTCTCTCGAAAGGTCTATCATGTAGGGGTATCTGAACATGACCCTGCTCAGAGATAATAACTGGGGTGTTATTGCATACACCGGACCACTCACACCCAACCCAAATAGAAACGATTGTTGCATCGCTGGTCTTTGTATTGTGCGGGATTTCCTGTAATCTTGCACTACCACTGGAATCGGGGGCACTCGGAAGGGCGACTCCTCTAGAATTTCAAATGGGTCCTCCTCCATAGAAGGATCTTTAGAAGGATCCTCCGACGGATCTTTTTCCATAGATGGGTCCTCAGACGGATCTTCTTCTATTGATTAACTCATAATCCCCTCAGGTGACCTTATATTGCTCAGATTCATATTAACGGTTAGTAGTCGGCTAGTACCTTCTCCCGCATTTCTCGGCATTACTGGGAAAAGATAGGAATTTAGTGACTTATAACTTTGCTTCTATCGCACAATCTAGATTTTCAAGAAACGTAACATCAAAAATGATATGTAGCCTCGTGTTTATAAGTGTGGCACGCAACACACCCATAAGCAAGACTCTACTAGACACGGCTTGTAGATATCCCTAGGACTGACATGCTCTGATACCACTTTGTCACACCCCAACCTTGGGGGGTGTCGACGGTGCCTTAAGGCCCAAGCGTACCGATCCTGACACATGTGACATGTATACTAATTCAGGGGCCGACAAGGCCTCTAACATATAACCAACTGAATAGGATCAAACCACCTACACTCATAAAAGGCCCAATCAATGCATATATATAACAAAGTGAACAAGGCCACACACGACTATCACATAGAACACATTGTCTACAAGCGTCCATACAGTGAAAGGACAACATCTGGTCGGGACAGGGCCCCGCCATACCCAACTATATACATATGCATATATGTCATACCTATCAGCTTACTTCACAGCTCTAGAAGAAATGAGCATGAAAACCTCTAGTTGAGTTGAGTCATACCGTGAGGAAATCATCTACTGATCTATCTGTTCCTACGGGCATGAACGCAATATCCCCGGAAAGGGACATCAGTATGAAAGATGTATTGAGTATGTAAGGTTAAAACTATAAATAAGTACAATGTTATAGCTGAAACTGTAACTGAATGAATAACTGTAAGGTAAAGCACTAAAAATACAACATGTACTCTGAGTGCCTCTGTGGGCCAAAATAAGCATAATGAAGTATAATTGTGTATATAACATTGTATGCCTCTAGGGCAATATAATCAACATCGTATCTGTATAGCCGTGTATATAACGCCATAGGCCTCTGTGGGCAATATAATCAACATCGTGTCTGTATAGCTGCGTATATAACGCTATAGGCCTCTGTGGGAAATATAGATATATAATGCATGCACATAACGACCTCTTTAAGAATTCAAAATACGCTCTGAACTTATCCGAGTAACATAAGGTCGTTGCATCTTCGACTCCCTTATGAGGTTTAACACTTCATTTGTTATTCTTTCACTGGCTCTATAGAAACCATGAATCATATTATTCAATTAACTTTCAAGAAACAATAAGGGACCGACTCTTATTGATATTACAAGGATGTTACCTCGATGATAAATGAGGAATTATATCATAATACATTTGAAGAATTACAAGTACTTTCTTTAGGATTCAGAGTAAAATGCTTATTGGATTTAGCTTTGTAAAAGTCATTTTGATATAGATCATGTCAACAAGAAAGAATTGAGCCTTACATACCTGGTTCTTTTTGCTACAATCATTTTACAAATCATTATTCCTCCTACGAAGGATCATCTATGTTATACAAGGAAATAATATCAATATCTAATCTAAATTTCATAGAAAAGCTTTGTTTATGTGTCGTATTGACAACCTCGAACACCCCGGATTTGTAGATCTCTTTACAAAGGATGCTTACGTAATTCAATCACATGGTTCAATCCAATAATACAATGTCCATAGAAACTCGTTCAGGTGCTCTTCGAATACAATCCTTGGGTTTATCTTATACGAAAAATCTTATGTGATTCAATTTTTACAATCTTTCAACCTGTATTCTACTTAATACATAACATACATAGTCATCCAATTATCCAATTCAACTAATAGATAGAGTAAAACAGCCCAACAATTCATATTACGAAGATTTCATAAATTTGTGAAGTTTTGATCTTGAAAACTTCTTCAGAACTTTCTCCAAATACTCAATTGATCATAATCATAAGTTACTGAGGATAAAATTTACCTTAATCCATCATAATTTCCTTAAAACAGTAGGCTAGCTTTCTTCCAAAATTTTCCAAAACCAATCCTTCAAGGAGGCAATAATTCTTATGACAATCACAGGGTTTCTTATGTAATTCTTGCGTATTATGGCTTTGATTTCTACCTAAGATGCTAGGATATGGTAGGGAGGGTTTGGGAGAAGTTTTGGAACTGGTCTTAGGCAAATATAGGGTTCTAAATCAAACAACCCAATTTAAACACAAAACTTTTCTGCACTAAGTAGATTGACAGTACACTCGACGGACCGTCAAACTTCCGACGATTCATCAATTTTCCCCGTCAAACTTCCTGGAATATTAACGGCTCAGGCTGGGTATTTGACGGTCTATCAAATAGTTTGACGGTCTGTCATCTGTCATGTCAAGTTGCCCAATTTCTCATTTTTGTCAAAATGTACTTTCTTCAATCCGTTTTACTTCCAAACACTCCGATACTTCCATAAACAAGTGATAAATCTTCATTATTCTTTCGTACGGTCATACCTCTTTCCGGGACTTTGATATCCATTGACGGTACAGTGAAACGCGAAGCTACGTGGTGTAACAACTAGTTGCAAATATTTCTTCACTTGCAAGAATTACTCCAAAAAGGTTATCACATGCAAGAAAATAAAAGGGTACTTTAACCCAAAGTCCTTTAAACTCTTCGAGAAATCAAGCTATGATTTCTCGAACACAACAAAATTGGTCGCGCTCAAATATGAAGTGATTGGTGAGAAGATACATTAACATAACAAGTCACAAATGAATTTGAGGCAGCAAAGGCACTATGTTGCCATTCCCAAGTTTGGTTTGGGATTTCGTTCAACCTAGCCCCTTGAAATTTCATCAAGGAAAGTAAATGAGGTATTTTTCTTCCCAGCATGTGTCAATGGAAGAAGGAAAAGAAGCCAGATAAAATGAGGAAGAACAACGGACATCGGTATTTAATCTCATAGGAAACTCTACTCCCCGCATATTTATGGTCCAAAGGCTAACCCAAACTGATGCAAGAGTAACATCACAAAGATTGGGAGTAGCTAAAGCCGTGCGAGGGTCCGTATTTCATCGTTTAGGGGGGAAATGGTCACATGCAATGTGTGGGGCTTATGCAACAAGTCAATATCTCAAGCAAATAAATATGATGGGAAGGTTCGTAGCGTTTTTCTATCACGTATGAAAAGAAAATTGATTTTGTTGATTAATGCAAGTGATCAATTAAGGTGAAGTAGAGTACTATTATTTATATTGGTCTGCATAAGAAATTAAAGCAGTACTACAAGGAAGATGATTCCACGATCAATAAAAGGCAAGGAGAGTCAGACTTAATGCATACGTGTTATTGCATTACTGATGAAGACAACTCATGCTCGGATGAAAAAGATGAAGAAGTCCATGAGGCACCTCCACAGTTGGGGGATGGTGGGAAATCCACTGCGGGTGAGCTTAAAGAACTCAACTTAGGTTCTTTGGAAGATCCAAGACCAACTTTTGTAAGTACGTGTCTTACACCCAAAGAAAAAGAACAATATTTCAAATTACAGATGGAGTTCAAAGATGTCTTCGCATGGTCATACAAGGAAATGCCCGACCTCAACCTGAAGGTCATTGTTCATCACTTAGGGATCACGCATGAAGCACATTGTGTGAAGAAGTCACAACGCATGTTTTGACCTGAATTAGTGCCACAAATTAAAGTGGAAGTCAAAAAACTCATCGAAGCAGGGTTCATTAGATAGGTGAAGTACCCATCATGGATTTCATATTGTTCTTGTAAAAAAGAGGAATGGTCAAATTCATGTTTTTGTTGACTTTCGCGATCTCAACAGAGCATGTCCAAAAGATGATTTTCCATTACCAATCATTGAGCTTATAGTTGATGCTACAACAGGTCGTGAAGTTATGTCATTAATGGATGGATCGTCTAGCTACAATCAAATTAGAATGTCTCTAAAGGACAAAGAGTGCATTGCCTTTCATACTCCAAAATGGATATATTGCTCTAAAGTGATGCCATTCAGTCTCAAAAATGCTGGACCAACATATCAATGTGTTATGCAGAGTATATTCAATGACATGCTTCACAAGAGAGTGGAATGTTATGTTGATGACTTAGTGGTGAAAACAAATAGAAGGATCAATCAAATTGAAGACCTTCGAATTGTTTTTGAAAGGTTAAGGAAGTTTGACTTGAAGATGAACCCACTCAAGTGCGCGTTCGGAGTTACTTCGTGAAAGTTTCTTGGATTCATTTTCCGTCATCGAGGAATTAAAATTGATCTTACGATTCATGACATCTTAAAGATTCCAGAGCCAAATAACTTACAAGGACATTGCATCCTCCAAGGAAACCTAGCATTCATACGAAGGTTTATCTTCAACTTAGTCGGCCTGTGTCAACCGTTTAATCATCTCATGAAGAAAGATGTCCCTATTAATTGGGATCTATCATGCCAAATGCTTTTGAGAGCATTAAAAGGTACTTCATGAATTTACTAGTATTAGGCATCCCAACGCTTGGGGTTCTTGGTACTTTACATACCAACACAAGAACAGTCGTTAGGGGCATTGCTCGCCTAAAAAAATGATGAAAATAATCAGACATTCATAAGCGCTGAGTTAAGGTATTTCCCTATCAAAAAGATATTCTTAGTTTTTTTTTACGCAATAAATAAGTTGAGGCATTATTTTGAAGCATACACCGTGAAACTTGTCTCTCGTGTTGTCCCTGTGAAGTCTGTCATGACCAAAGACGTTCACTCCGGACGTTTGGCAAGGTGTTCCGTGCTATTTATCCAATATGAAATCATATACACCCCTGAATAGACCGTGAAAGGACATGAGCTCGTTGACTTCTTGGATGATCACCATGTACTTGCAGATTGGGAGCTTTCAGATGAATTACCAGACGAAGATGTATTGCTTACTGAGATATCCTCAGCATGGACGATGTTCTTTGATGGAGCTTCACGTCATGAATGAGCAGGGGTAAGCGTAGTACTTACCTTGCCACAAAAACATATCTTACCATTCTCCTTTGCATTGCGAGATCCATGCTCAAACAACATTGTTAAGTACCAAGCCTTAATTATTATCCTTGAAATGGCATCTGACATGAATATTCTACAACTGGAGGTATACGAAGACTCTAAATTAATTATCAACCAACTCCTAGGGAGTTATGAGGTAAATAAAGATAATCTTGTATCCTACCATTAGTATGCCACTTGTTTGCTTGGAAATTTTGAGCAGTGTCCTTAGATCATGTCTTTAGGGAAGAAACTCGCACATCGGATGCTTTATCTAACTTAGCTACCACAATGGCACTAGGAGAGGATGAGTCCATAAAAGTTCATATATCTCACCCTTGGGTTATTCCTAAACTCCTAGCTTCAAATCCATGAAAGTCATCATGTGTTTATTCGAGTAGTTGAAGAGCAAGATTGGAGACAACCCTTAATCGAGTATTTAGAACATAGGAAGTTTCCAGAAGACCCATGACATAAAAACTGATATAAAATGAAGAGCACCGCGATTTACCTTCTACCAAGGGACACTATTTCGTTTCTCCTTTAAAGGACTCCTTCTCCGATGTCTAGACAAAGAATAGGCTCAACAAGCAATGGATGAAGCACATTCAGGTTCATGTGGTGCACACCAGTCTGGACCCAAACTTCACCTCCGCATAAAGAGGATGGGATATTACTAGCCAACTATGGTGAAACATTGTATGGAGTATGCTAAAAGTTGCCAAGCTTGCCAGTTTCACACTAATTACATACATCAACCTTCAGAACCTCTTCATCCTACTGTAGCTTTATGTCCATTTGACGCTTAGGGACTTGATATTGGTAGACCTTTTTCGAAGTCTTCGAAAGGATAAATATACATCTTGGCAGCCACATATTACTTCTCGTGATAGGCTGAAGCTGCTCAATAGAAAGAGGTAAAGAAGAATCTATTGCGAAATTCATCAAGTCAAATATAATATTCAGCTACAAAATTCCAAGATACATAATCACAGATAATGGAACGTCTTTCGACAACAAGCTAGTGAAGAGTCTTTGTGAGAAATTTGGTTTCAAGCAACATAAATTACCAATGTACAACGCGCCTGCCAATGGTCTAGCAGAAACTTTCAACAAGACACTTGGTAACTTGTTAAAAAAGGTTGTGGCAAAGAGCAAGCGAGACTGACATGAAAATATTGAGGAAACCTTGTGCGTTTATAGAACAGCATTTTGAATAGCCACATAACATAAGTAATTTCGTACTCATTACTATATGGAGTAGAAGCAGTCCATCCACTTGAGCAACAAATTCCATCATTGCGTATTTCCATTCAAGAAGGACTCACAACAGAAGAAAAGTCTTAACTCCGTCTGACCAATTAGAAGCATTGGACGAGAAGAGATTAGATGCACTATAAAAGCTGGAATGCTATCAAGCTCGCCTAGCTAGAGCGTTCAATAAGAGAGTGCGACCAAGATCATTCCAAGTGGGAGACCTCGTCCTAGCCGTTCGAAGACCCATAATCCTTAATCAACGTATGGGTGACAAGTTTACTTTAAAATGATATGGTCCATGTGTTGTCCATGAAGCATACTCAAGTGGGGCGTACAAGATTTTTGACAAAGATAATGTAAGGGTCTGTCTAATCAATGGAAAGTTCCTGAAGCAATACTTTCCATGAAAGATGTAACACTCCTCAATGCACGAGACTAAATTGCAAGTAGTTACGCTCCTCAACGCGTGGGCCTAAACTGCAAGTTGCTAAGATCATCAACGCGCAGCCTAAACTGCAAGTTGATATGCTCCTTTTCGCATAAGATTAAATTGCATGTTTCAACACTCCTAGCCCGCATGAATATAAATTGTGTACGACCCTTCAAAAGTAAAGTCCTCTAGTTTAGAAACCTCAAAATAGGCGGCCTAGAAAAAAGTTAGGATATAAAAAAATAAACTCATTTTTCTAAACTATGGTATGACTTGATTCTCTTCACTGAGTACGTAGACAGCTTAGAGTATTATTCTAAGCTCAGTCACATGAGTTAAAAAATTAGTATGACGTTATGTGATTGTCATATTAATTCTTTCAAATGAGGAATCATATATGGCTGAAATAAGAAGACAATTCATAATAAAGTGTAAAGAAATATTTTATTGCTTCAATCTTGAAGGAATTTGATACATCAATGATTCGAAGATGATGATGAAAATATCTACACATCATCGAATACAAAGAATCTAAGTCATAAATGTAGTTGAAACCAAATATTGTTACAACTATTCTCAAACGCCTCCATCAAGTTTGTGTTATTCCTTCAAATGATAACGCCGCTAAAAAATTTATTTAGATGAATCCAATGTAAATTACGCCTCTATCTTTCGCATAGTTGTATCATTAAGATCAAGCAGTGGATGAGGTGAAAGCTTCAACCTCAAGTAATAGATTTTTCCACGAAAGTGCGCAGAGTTGTGGTCAAGCAAAGCCGAATTCAAGCTAAATTTAAAGAATTATTTGTACTAATCCTGAAAGTTTTGGCTAAGATTTTTATAGAGATTATAGTTTTGGGACTCTTTTTTATGGAATAGGAATCCCATCATATTGGCGCTCCTACTCCGAGTTATGAATTTTCTACAATCGAAGCGCAAAGCTGAAGAATTAAGCGAGGCAAAATTCGAGCTAAATTTCAAAATTATATATGTACAAATCCACAAAGATTTTACCTGTGATTTTTATATAGATTATAGTTTTGGGAGTTCTCTTTCCGACGGAATATGACTCGCATCATTTCGGCGCTCCTATTCCAAGTTATGAATTTTCTACCACTGAAGCGCAAAGCTGAATAGTTGAGCAAGGCAGAATTCGAGCTAAATTTAAAAACATTATCTGTACAAATACACAAAGATTTTGGTCGTGATTTTTATAGTGATTATAGTTTTAGGAGTTCTATTTCTAATGTAATATGAATCTTGTCATTTCGGTGCTCCTACTCTAAGTTATGAATTTTATACCACTGAAGTGCAAAGCTGAAGAGTTGAGCAAGGCATAATTTGAGCTTACTTTCAAAACATTATATGTACAAATACAGAAAGCTTTTGGTCATGATTTTTATTCAGATTATAGTTTTGGGATTTCTCTTTGAAATGAAATAGGAATCTCATCATTTTGGCACTCCTATTCCGTGTTATGAACTTTTCCGCAAAAGTGCACAGAGGTGTGCTGCTAAAACGGCAGGCTATCATGTCAGATTTAAGCATTATTTGTGAGTTGCACAGAAGGCTTTTTGATACAAATATTTTATATGTTGCAGGTGTGGTGCTAAAACGGTAGGGTGTCATTTCTTTTGCTGCTCATCAATAATTTATGTGGTCTTATTCTTCTTAGTAGTCAAGGCCTCTAGCTCTTTCTCAGTTTTTGCAAGGATCATTTAAAGCTCTCCTAGGCACTTGTTCAGTTTGATCTTTTTTCTTGGTTGTAGTATAAAGTCATTGTTGCGCAGCAGAAAGTAGTTCTTGGTGAGAATCTCTAGCCATCTTCTGAGATGTAGATGACCTTGCGACATCATAATCTCCATGTTTCTTGAAGAAATTTTCAAAAACAGAACCTCCAATGGAGAAACATCGATGATTTTGACCTCTCGAATCTCTTTAAGAATTAAGGCAACACCTTTTTCTAATTCTTTGAGGCTTTCCAATGATCCTACAAAGTATTAGGTAATCCATTCACATAAGGTACGCCATATACCAAAATACAACAACTCATTCTCCATCACATTTTGAGATCTTAGAAGAGGGAGAACAAGATTTGGAGGCTAGGATTTCATCATTCATCACCTTGGATCTCTTTATTTTCTTGCATTGTATTGTTATATTTGGTGTGGGTAATGACTTTGGACAACAAAGTTGTAAAGACTTATTGAGTAGTATTTGTATTTAACTCTTGTTGCTTTTGTATTGATTATTTCTTGCTATTTATGAAATGGGTCTCTTGATTATTTAATTAATCTTGTTTATGAATGTTTTCAAAGGGATTATCTAACCCTAGGACTTGCCCATCTATCCTTAATTAAACTTGAGAGAGGAAACTAGAATTTGGGATAGATTGATTATCACGATTTGAGGCTTTAACCCTCATCTAATGGGTTTGACCTTTAGATAGGAAAATCCTAGTGTAGCCTAAAATTGGAATGTGATCAATGCTACTTAGTTTGATTGGAGAGAATAAGCTAAGATAAACCCGCTAAATAGTCGAGAGACATTAGTAGATAATTGAGATTCCAATGCTAATTTTCTAGACCTATGAGTAATTAGTGATAGAAAACGACTTGGAATGGATCGTTATTGAGCTTAAATTACTATGTTCGAAAGCCCGGAATTTCCATAGCTTGTGCTCCCCATTAGTTAGTTTTATCTTTATTTTTTTAAAACAAAATCAAATATTTAAAAATTATTTGACTTATCTTAATTGGTGATAATTCTATAACTAGCTTAATTGCCCAAGTATATTGTTCCCTGTGGATTCAACCCCGACCCCTAGATGGGTAAATTATATTGCGACGATCATTTACACTTTCTCTTTGAGGAGTGTATTTGGACGTCATTAATTTTGGCGCAGTTGTCGGGGAATAATTGATGTATTGAGTTAGTTTAGGAAGTAAACCGAAAAGGCTTTGTCCAATTTTTGTGAATATTTGTGAATATGTGTTTGTGATTTTTCATGTATTTTTTGTGTTAGTTAGTTTTTGTTTATGTTACTTGCATCGTCATGGCATCATGGATTGAAATGAGTTTTATGGTTGCAACCCTTATTTTGATGACCCATGTCCATATTGTGGAGGACCTCACTTTTGGCAAGATTGTGAAAACGCTCCCGGGAGAGAGATGTGTGCACCGTCTCACTCCTATGATGGGAATATTTGTAATATGTGTGGTGGTCTAGATGGACATTAGTGTGATTGTCCAAACTATTTTGCTCCCTGCCCCCAAGTTGTTCTAACGAGTATACTAGTTGTGCTTTTGAGTTTGATAGGAACAATGACATGGCAAAGGAAGAACAAAGTGCCGAATTTGAAGGCATCCAAAAAATATGCTCCAAACATATATGGAGCGGGAATCTAGACTGGAGGAGGAGAGAAAAATTCTCCAACAATCTATCTTGACAAATGGCGAGGCATTGAAAAGAGAAAATAAACTTCTTGAGGAAGCCACCTCCTCAAATGTCATGAATTTGTTTACTCCACAATATGGATTGGTTGAAGATGAGACTTCAAGATCAAGGGATGAGCCCAAATTTTTTTTGACCATGACGAAAGTCAAGGAAATAAAGAAGTGGTTCAAATTGAAGAAGAAGTTTCTAACTCTCAAAAGGAAGAAATTGAGGAAATGTTAAGTAGCATAACTAGGAGGAATGAAGCTTTTGGGAAAGTCTTGACCAATTGGTGGAAAGATATTAAACATGGAGATGATGAAGCTATAAAAAACATGGATTTCACCATGTATGTATTTTTACAAACCTTGAACGAATCCCACCATGAAGAAAATCTTGACGAAGTAGAGATTGTGAGCCAAGATTGGCTAACGAATCAAGCTCAACAAGTTGGAGCCTATGGGGATCACCGTGAAGGCATTTCACGGATGATGAAAGAATTTCTAAAGATGAAAGTTGCACAAAGTCAAGAATTAGCGCTACTTGGAATTGCTATCCAGGACTTGGAAGCCAAAACCTATGCAAAGGTTGAGACATGTAATGTTCAACAACAAATGGTCAAGGATAGTGTTCTTGAGTTGGGTTCAATGAAAAATGAGGTCAAGATCAATTTGGGAGAGCTAATGGTAGAATGTCAATCAACCAACCCAACTTTAATGAATGATGCTGATATTAAAGAAGTGATACTAGAGTTGCAAAGAAAAGTTCATCAAATCATTTTTGAAGACTCTAGTTCATTTGGGGGTGATGATGTCAAATATGGAGCTAATATGAAAATGGAGCGTCATAGACCGCATTCCAACCATTTTTCAAGTTTATGCTTGGTTGATGATATGAAAGTTCAAATAATCGAGCCTATGGAGAATTTTGGAGATAAAGAACAAGGTGCATTCGTTTTGAAGTTTGCCATGTCAAAACTACAAAATGATATCCCTCACTTGAAGGCCAAAAAGTGTAAGATGCGACACTCAAGAGTTGACCTCTTTGCTTTCCTACCACCGCCTCATGAGCATCATCGGAACTTTGATTCAAAGTTGGGGAGAAAATTCATATCCTCCAAGTGGAGGGAAAAGTGGTAAGGTTGACACGTCGTGTCGCGATGAAAAGTGGTTATCTAAATTAGGAATATACACTACCATAATTGTAGAGTTAGAATTATGGTAAAATAAGATTTTAGGAATAGAATAGGAATATTTTGTATTTTGTATACCTATTCAAGTAATGAAAATAATCAAGGGGATTATTTCTTTCACAAAAGAATCAATTAGCTCGTGTTTCCGCTACTACTGCGGCAATATACAAATATTTTCCCTGCAAGTATGAAAAATTGTCATGCCTGCAATAAGCATAAAGAAAAGCTTAAATCAACTAAGGCGGCTGTAAGCGTTCGAAATCTAGAATCACTACAAATCGTGGCTTAATTGATTCCAAGAGTTCCTTTGGCTTGCAGTTGAAATCCTTATGGAATAGGCCTTAACCAATGAAGTGCTTATATAGAATTTAAAGACATGCTCTAGGTTTTCTTTCCATCTTAGGAGCTTCATCTATTAATGGTATTCTCAAGATATTTCAATTTCACAAGGAGATTTTCATCAAACCATGAGTTACCATGGTGAATGAGTAAGAAAATAATTTTTTCCTTACACACAAGAAATTTTCTTTTACGGGAAAGGAAAACTTGTTAGAGCACACATACTTATGACTTTACTCTCTCTTTTTTTTGGTCACATTAATAGGCCAAATATTTTTAAAAAACAAAATCACAATTGAAGTGGCATTCTCTTGCAAGGAGGAAAATTGATCAAAGAGGCAAATCCATGTACAACAAGAAATCAAGTTCCTATAATTTAGTGATGCGTGGAAGGATATTGCTTATATCATGGAATTATTACTCAAATACAGTTTTGGGAGATAATTAAAGCAACATGGCTTCTTTGTTCACAAGAAAAAAAGACGACAAAGATGTCCACGTGAACACGAGAGACGCAACGAAAAAGGTCTTCATACTTCAACCTCGTCATCAAGTTTCAGTGAGCCTACCTCTCGACAAGTCTTGAGTAGGGGACATAAGTAGACACTGAAATGTTATGGATTAATTCATATTAAATTTTGAATAAAATCTTAAATTCATGACATGTTGACCAAGTCAAAATTTAGCTAATAAAATTTGATTAATATTTAAATTAAAACTATATGACTTAAATGAAGTCCAAGCATTTGGTTAGTCCATTAAGTTGACAAGATGAGCCCAACCTACATTCTTCAAATATTTTATATCTTCAACATACCATGAATATACCATACGTTTTGTCGATGATTTGTATATTAATTGACCTCAATCATACGTACTCTATAATTTTTTACTTATACTATATTATACCACAAAAAATAAATCATAACATATTCTTTGTGGTTTCTTAATTTAGGTGGTGTAGTAGTGTTTATGAAGGAGAGAGAAGAAAAGAAATATTATAACATTTAATTCTTAATTTATTTTGCGATGAGAGAGAATAGAGGGAAAAAAGTATTCTTAATTATTGGAATTTAATGAGAAAGCTAATGGGGTTATGAATCTTAATATGCTAAAATTGATATTCTATTTTTATGCTAAAAACATGAAAGATGAAAGTTAATATAGAACACTCATGTAAATATTAATGAAGGATTGTTAAAGAAAACAAGGTCATTTTTGCACATTTAAAAATAATTAGAAATTCTACACCAACCAGTACTAGATAAGAATCCAAAAGCCGCTTCTTTCACATTCTCCTAAGAGACCTCAACTATCAAAAACCCGAACGCCTTCACTAGCTAGTCTTTCGATGTTTTCATTTTCTGAACTTTTTCTCTTGCATCTTCTAACTAACTTTGTTTCAATCATTAAGCTAACTTTGTTTTATTTCATGCAATTTCATTGTTAAAAGTTGAAGAAATGGTAAAGTTAATGTCACATCCTAAAATTTTGGTGGGATGGACCGGTACGGTGTCTTAACTTTGATCGATTGAACCAACTAGAAAAGACAATGACATGTTTAATCTAATATGTCTATGGAGCTTCTATGACAATAAAAATGAAAAAATCAATGGTAACAAGGCTTCATCTATACCCAATTTAAATACCAAAATATGATTACAACAAAATAATGCCCCGAACTTGAAATAGGCCTCACCAAAAGACCGGAGAATGAGGGAGGTGACTACTAAAGGTCCACACCATCTTGAGTATGAATACCCACATCCACGAAGAGACGCCCCCAGCAAAAGAGACTTGAATAAAAAGTACTCACATGAATCGTAAGCTCCCACACATTAAATGGAACAAGAAAGTTAAGAAAACATGAAGGGATATACTTAGTTTAAAACATAAGAAAATTCATTTTTGTAAGACATCATAGAACTTGAGCTTTAAACATACATATAATTTTCGATGGAAATTTCTAGACATACATAGGGGGATCAACGTGTATACATTTATGGAAGTCGAGTACCTTTATGCATCGGCAAGCAATCATGCATCCCAACCAAGAGAGAGTCCAGGGACAAAGCCAGCCAATTTTTTTCGAAGGAGCTAGTACTATATTATACAAATTTTAAAAATGAGGTAATAATTTAAATTCTAAATAATATAAATACAAATCGTTCAAGAAAAATAAAAATATAATCACAATTTTTCTCGACGAGATTTCATAGTATGAAACCATTGCATAACGGTTTCGTTACTGATCTCATACAAAATTTCGTTCTCAATATAAGGTACTAATAAATCATTAAGTCAATCGTCCAATATTCGATTTCGCAGTCGATCTTTGATGATGCTCATAGCAGAAAAGACTCTCTCTACACTTGCAGTAGCAACTGGCAAAGTTAATGTTATGGTAAGAAGCGTGTAAACCAAAGGATAGATTTCGTGTCTTTTTGTTTCCACCATTTTCTTTGCAAGATCTCCAATGCCAACAATTTCTGAAAACTCAATGCTACTACGCATATCAATAATATAAGTCTTAAGTTGATTATCAAGTAACTCTAGATCATGTGAAGAAAACTCTCGAGGAAACAATCGAGTAAACTTGACGAGACTTTCCTTATTGAAAGCAAAGAATGAATTGCTAGGATTAAGGCACCCACCAAAAAGAAGCAATTCATCATTTGTCATAGAAAATCGGTTATTTAACTCCATAAGTTGTTTGTTCAAAACACCATAAAAGCACTCGATGCGAAAATAAGTATCGTTAGTCTTTTCTTCAGTTCTCATAGAGTAATCCTTCGACAGTCTCCTTGAGTAAAGCTGCAGTTGTATTTGAAACATGTTTTATACCAAGAAAACGTTCAATTATCCGTCCTTCATTGTTCACATATCTTAAACAAATTATAATCTGCTCCTTCATTGATGCATCACGTGACTCATCAACCATGATTGTAAAAAAATTATCACTGATATCTTTGATGATCATAGAAGTAGTTTCAGCTAGTGCTGGCCAGTGGGTCGGGCTCGGGTCTGGCGCACCGAGTTTGGCGGGGTCGGGTCGGGGCGGGTGAAGGGGCTGGCGGGTCAGGCGGGATCAGGTTTGGCGGGATTTGCCAAAGTCCCGTCCCGATCGGGTCGGGCGGGATCGGGTCGGGGGAGGGATCCGGATTCGGATCAGGTTCCGGCAGTTTTTCCTTTTTTTTTTAATAACATATGTATAAAAAAACACAATAATTAAACAAGACAATTGTTAGAAGAAGCGTTATCTAATGTAATAGTCATAAATTTATCGGTTATTCCATAATAATGGCACACTTGATAAATATTTTATGCAATAAAAGTACCAGTGTGCCTATCATCTATATATCTATACGCTAAGATACGTTTTTGCATAGATCATTTATAATTTATCCAATGACAAGTTACCGTTAAATAATCATGGTTGTTAGTACTACGACCTATATCAGACGTGATAGATACTTTGCCATTAAAATGATATAATGAATAACGTAAATATTGTTGATATTCATGTGCGAATTTAAATACATCTCTCTTAACAGTTGATCTAGGAAAACCGTTAAAAGCAAGATTATATATATCTCTAATGTAATGAATAAAACCGGGAGATGAAGGAAATGAAAAAGGCAAACCCTCCACAACAACTAATTTTGATATTGCTTCCCTATCTCTATGTTTATTGTATTTAGGGCCTACAATTCCCCCCGTCGTGTGGTTAATTTGACCCTGTACTTGGTCCGAGACAATATGTGAACCTTATTCCGATGGAGCGGACGTTTGCGCACCCGGTTTTGAAGCCTGGTATTGGGCATACCTAGCTGGATGAGCACTTACTACGTGTCTAATTAAACCCCTCTTCCCACTGTGACCTTTTCCAGTTTTAAATTTTAAAACATTTTTACAAATTTTACATCTAGCTACTTGATTCTTTACGTCCCTATCAAAAAATACACATGCATCTGATTTTAATGGTCGTTTTGCTGGACCTCGTCTCATACTAGGGGGAATATGAGGCATTTCAGTTGAAGGTGCACTAGTGGGTGTGTTGCCGTCAACATTAGTGGGTGTATCATCTAGATCATCGTCTAAATTAAAGTCTTCTTGAGTTCCAGAAAATAGCTCCTCATCTAAATCTAATGGTATTGTAGGAAAATGTTGAGTATCAACAAAATCATCCTGTGTAGGAATATGATGACTAGAAGAAGTACATTTGCCCTGATTGGCCCTACTAGAAGAAGCACCCTTACCCTTACCCTTAAACATACCTCTTAATCCTTCCATTTTAATTATGATAATAAATAATTAAAGATAATAAAATTAAGTGCGCTAAATAAAATAAACGAACAATAATAATTTAATGAAGGAACGAATGTACCAAACGTCGATGTAACGTCGACGTGTAATCGAGAGGTTGAAAATTGAAACTTTGCTCGATGTAAGATCCTCAAGCTAGTTGCCAACTTCACTCCCAATTCCAAAATGAATAAATAAAATTGAATATTTAGTAAACAATGTAGACTTGTAGTGAGATAGATTGAGAGATTAGAGAGATTGTAGGAAGATTTGTGAGAAAGATGAAGAGAAAATGAGTTATTTATAGTTGGAAAATTGGGTTAAAGTGTAAATATAATAACTTGTGGGTTAAAAATAAATATTAAGGGGTAGGGGGAGAGGGGGCCAAAAATGGCCGTTGCACAACGGCCAAAATGTAAAATGGTCGTTGGTGCAACAGTTATTTTTGCAAAAGGGGGGGTTATGGGCGGGATCGGGTCGGGATCGGGGTGGGCTCGGGATCGAGTCGGGACTAGTGGGACTGGGGGGGGGCTGGGGCGGGTCGGGACGAGATATTGTCCCGGTTCGAGTCCCGATACTGAATTATTATTTTTTACTACTCGGGTTCGGGGTGGGACCGGGCCATCCCGACCCACTGGCTAGCTCTAGTTTCAGCAGCAAAAGCTTTACAAATATCTTTCTGAATATCATATGAAACTAATTGTGAAGTTAGAGGAGCATTTTCAAATGAGGCATTTTTTATTTGCTCATTATTATCAGTAAGCAAATGAAAAACTTCAAGATAGTTGCCCTTATTTCTCGACAGCTCAGATTTATCTCTACCTCGAGATGATAGTCCTTAATTCAAACATAAACGCACATATGTAACAGTTGCATTCAATCGAATACGGTAGTTGGTTCTCTCTTTATTTGCTTTATGAGTAAATAGAGTAGAAACACTTCCTGTAAGGTTTTGATTCATTTGATCTTGTCATTTCTTTTTTGATTGATTATGAAAACTGCTACGTCCTCCAACATGAACATCAAATCTCTCCTTCTTTTTCCAATTATTGAATCCAACTCCGACAAATGAATCTGCCCCACTTTGATTAGTTTGAGTCCTAAGAAGATAGCAGTAAAGACAATATGCTCTATCTTCCATTATGCTATACTCCAACCAATCTGGATATTTGTCAAACCAAGTTTCAACAAACCTCCTCTTTTGAATTTTATCATCTGGTTGGCTCCATGGAAAGTTGTGGTTTCTAGGTTGAAACGACCCCTTTAATAGATAAGCTCGTCTTACTCTGTCTCTATGATTAGCATCGTAACTCCATATTGTTGGTCACTTTCCAGGGTCTGTCGGAAGTCAATTTCAACATTTGAAGGTCTCTTTTGAGCATTTGATTTAGAAGAATCAACCATTGCAGACTTTCTTTTAAGAAATTTCTCCATCAATACAATCTTTAAATCCACAACAATAATGTTGTACAATAATCCAAAACTATATGATCATTTATCAAACACTGATTAATTCAAATAATAATAAATTTGCACTAATTAGGGTTCACAAAAAATAACTATTGTTATTAAATTGAATAGATGATGAAAAAATCTTACATGTACTAAATAAAGATGAGTAGCGCAAAAACCAAAGTCTTGAAGAAGATCACAAGAAAAGAACCGGAAGAACTGGAGAAGAATCGTCAATTTCTAAGTTGGTTTCGAGCGTGAAACCCTGAAGAAAAAGACAAAGTGTTTTTTTTATTTTAATAGAGAAAGTCAACACTATTTTTTAATCAGCACATACGCTGACTTTATTGTGTATTCATAGATTAGTACTTTTTTTTTCTTTTGTTGGGCTTATGGATTTCCTTTTGCAAATTTATTGGGCTTGGATAATTTAAGAGTAGCAAAAGCTTGGGGGCTAATATTTTTTGTGGGTGGGAACGTTTTGGCAATTGTTAATATAGTAATAGTAATTTTATTATTTTGGGTCTATAGCCCTCAATGAGGCATGTGAGACTTCGTCCCTGAGAGAGACTATCTAATAATTATCTACCAACGATACAACCATAGTCTTACACCGGCACGTATTCCTTTTGCTTTCAAGTATAGTGTAAAATTTAATTCACATTAGTTGCAGTCAACTATTGAAAAATAAATTTGGCGAAGTTGATTCCAAAAATTTGGTATTCACCCAAAAACAAAATCAATATTTTTTTTATAAAAAAGAACTTCTCAAAGTGGTAAAAAGCTATAGAGGGAGATTCATCTAATTCTTGACACCTAAAATTTTGCCAAAAACATGGTTAACACACAGCCAAAACATGTAAAAGTACTTGAAATCTATAAACCCATACATCACATATGAATTGCCACAAAAAAAAACTAGCAACCACGACTATGGGTACAAAGTACTTGGAATCTCTTTTAATTTTATTTAACACAAATAATTCAAACAAAAAAGAGCATACTTCAATTCCATTTGAGAGTATGGTTATCACGCAAAAAAACACATAAAAATAAATTGCAGCAAAATCAACAAATAGGGACTTCTTCCCATACGGTGTTCTTCGTGAAAGAAACATCGGGACTAGAAAACAAATAGCATGGCTCTGATACCAATGAAGAAAAACAACAATCAAGAACACATAGTTCCTCAAGATTAGTTGTATTTGTTTCATTGGTCAAATAGTGCAATCACATATATACAGAACACGAATTACATAGTAAGAGTCACTACATAGTAAGAGTCACAGTCTATGAATGCACCCGTTACAAAATATTGTTCCAACATTTCCTAGAAAACACTATTCTTCTCGGGAATCGTCACAGAAAGTTTTTGACAGGATTTTTATTTCTTATTGTCTAACAGGAAGGAAGCGTGCGTGTTCTAGAGAGAGAAGCGTCATTGGTTTCTTTCAATAGAAATTTATGTCTAATAATGAAGGAATACAACTTCTCAAAAAGAATCCTAACTGTTATGCCTCTTCCATATTTATTTAACATAATACATACGATAAATATATATGTCATTTATTTGGACATAGATTGGAGTTGACCCACACGTGTGCTTCACATCCAATTTTTTTCAATATTATTATTAATTATTTTTAAATTGTTCGTTATTGGTGATGACTGTTATATATTTTTAGGTCCTTCATGACCAATATTTTCTATCGGTACTAATAATATAAACTGTTAAAATTGTAACGAATTTTGTATGACCTCTAGTTTTTCCAAAAGAATAATAGAAATTACCTTTGTATTATTTAGTTCTTTCTAGATTGTTATTTTGTGAGCACATTAGTTATGTCTATATTTAATTACGGTACTATCAAGATATATTGGTAAACTAAGGCTGGCCAGTGGGCCGGGATGCCCGATACCGATCTGACCCCGTCCCGAGCCCGACCCAACACTGCCCCGACCCCGATTAGTATAAAAAAAAAATCGGTAGCGGGACTCGAACCGGGATGAGACAATGTCTCGTCCCGACCCGTCCCAAGCCCGCCCCAGGCCTGCCAATCCCGAGCCCGCCCCGAGTCCGTCCCGAGCCCGCCCGAAAGCCCCCTTTGCAAATGTAACCGTTGCACCAACGACCATTTTAGATTTTGGCCGTTGGGCAACGACCATTTTTGGCCTCCCCCCCCCCCCCCCCCAAATCTTCCTACAATCTCTCTAATCTCTCAATCTATCTCTCTACAAGTCTACATTGTTTACTAAATATTCAATTTTATTTATTCATTTGGGAATTGGGAGTGAAGTTGGCAACTAGCTTGAGGATCTTCCATCGAGCAAAGTTTCAATTTTCAACCTCTCGATTACACGTCAACGTTACGTCGACGTTTGGTACATTCGTTCCTTCATTAAATTATTATTGTCTGTTTATTTTATTTAGCGCACTTAATTTTATTATCTTTAATTATTTATTATCATATTTAAAATGGAAGGATTAAGAGGTATGTTTAAGGGTAAGGGTAAGGATGTTTCTTCTAGTAGGGGCAACAAGGGCAAGGGTACTTCTTCTAGTCATCCTATTCCTACACATGATGATTTTGTTGATACTCAACATTTTCCTACAATACCATTAGATTTAGACGAGGAGCTATTTTCTGGAACTCAAGAAGACTTTAATTTAGACGATGATCTAGATGATACACCCACTAATGTTGACGACAACACACCCACTAGTGCACCTTTAACTGAAACGCCTCATATTCCCCCTAGTATGAGACGAGGTCCAGCAAAACGACCATTAAAATCAGATGCATGGGTATTTTTTGATAGGGACGTAAAGAATCAAGTAGCTAGATGTAAAATTTGTAAAAATGTTTTAAAATTTAAAACTGGAAAAGGTCACAGTGGGATGAGGGGTTTAATTAGACACGTAGTAAGTGCTCATCCAGCTAGGTATGCCCAATACCAGGCTTCAAAATCGGGTGCGCAAACGTCCGCTCCATCGGAACAAGGTTCACATATTGTCCCGGACCAAGTACAGGGTCAAATTAACCCCACGACGGGGGGAATTGTAGGCCCTAAATACAATAACATAGAGATAGGGAAGCAATATCAAAATTAGTTGTTGTGGAGGGTTTGCCTTTTTCATTTCCTTCATCTCCCGGTTTTATTCATTACATTAGAGATATATATAATCTTGCTTTTAACGGTTTTCCTAGATCAACTGTTAAGAGAGATGTATTTAAATTCGCACATGAATATCAATAATATTTACGTTATTCATTATATCATTTTAATGGCAAAGTATCTATCACGTCTGATATAGGTCGTAGTACTAACAACCATGATTATTTAACGGTAACTTGTCATTGGATAGATTATAAATGATCTATGCAAAAACGTATCTTAGCGTATCGATATATAGATGATAGGCACACTGGTACTTTTATTCCATAAAATATTTATCAAGTGTGACATTATTATGGAATAACCGATAAAATTATGACTATTATATTAGATAACGCTTTTTCTAACAATTACGTTATTACAATTTTAAAAAATAGTTTAACTCCATCTTTTCCAGATCATTTTCATATAAAATGTGCGTGCCATATATATAACTTAATTGTAAAGGATGGTCTATCACTTTTTCAAGACATTCTTAGTAAAATACAATTTGCTATAAACTTTATTTTTAAAAGTAATAGAGTACAATGAAGAAAAGAATATAAAAAAATTGTCACGATTGCGGACTATCTTATAGAAAAATTCCAGAAGAAGTATCCACTAGGTGGAATTCTTTATACGAGCAACTATTTATTGCCTATGACTATAGAAAACCTATAACTTTATTTTTTAACTCTCATAATCAAAATCCAGCTGATATGATTGTAGATAGTGATTGGATAAAAATTTCTGAACTTATTGTATTTTTAGAGAACTTTTTTCAAGCAACAAAAGAATTTTCCGGTATATATTATCCTACTATTTCAACTATGTTGTTTTATATAACTCTAATATTTTTATTACTTAGTGAATATATGGAAAAACCAGCTTATATGGCAGCTATTAAAAAAATGTTTATCAAAATAAAAAAATATTTTATTCATATTCCCACTATTTATATTATTGGTGTTGTATTAAATCCGACTATTAAAATAGACGGTACCAAATCACTTATTGAAACTATTTACGATTGTATAGAAGTACTACCACCTCCAAGTCCGAAAAATCTAAATCACACACCACCTATTGAACAAACTAAAGAAGAAGCGTTGTCTAGCGAAGAAGACCAATGCAAAAAAATATATAGGTTTTACCAACAAGAAAATGCTAGTAACATACCGGCTTCATACCATCTTCTTCATCTTCAACACAACCTCACAAAAGACATGTTGTTTCTGCGGCTAGTATTGAAAGCCTCAGAAATAGAATGTGCGGTCGTACCGCTACTAACCAAATTAGCGAGTTAGATATTTTTGTTTTGCAGGGTTCTGTACCGTACCAAGAAGTTATCAATGAAGATGGACATAAAGACTTGCTGAAATACTGAAGGGGGAATGAGAAGACCTTTCCGACACTTTCAATGATGACCCGAGATGTTTTGAACATTCAAGCGTCATCAACTGCGTCTGAAAGCGCTTTTTCTGCCGGCAGATATCAAATAGGAGACCACGACACTCATTAGCCGGAGACAGCTTGGAAATTGCAGAATTATTCAGAGATTGGATACGAGCGGAGCGGAGAAGGTGCGGTCAACCGGAGATCAACGAAGAAGAAGACGAAAACTACAACGAAATCTTATCTGAAGGTGGTGGAAGCGACATGGATCAATTTGACCAACAAATACCAATTCCAACCGAAGAACCACAGGAAATTATCAAGCAATTAGAACAGATTTTTTTGAGAATGTAATTTTTTTAATTGCAATTTTATTATGTAATTTGCAACTTTTGGAAAACACCACAAAGTTGCAATTTAGACAATTGTATTTGTATTACAAAAAAATCATATGTCTATTAAATAATATAAGACGCACAAAAACAGCATTGGGATGTTTTTATTACACTATCTTGTCTTGTTTATTGAGTTTTTTTTATACATATGTTATTTAAAAAAAAAAAGGAAAACCCGCCGGAACCCGCCCCGATCCCGACCCCGCACCGACCCAATTCCGACGGGATCGGGATCGGGAAGGGACTGGAGCAAGTCCCGCCAAACCCAACCCCGCCAAACCCGACCCCGCCCCCTTCGCCTGTCCCATCCCGCCCCGACCCCATCAAACCCGAGCCAGGCCCACTGGCCAGCTATATGGTAAACATAGTTTCCCACCTTGTTATGTGTAGGCACAATTCATACTGCTTGAATGCAAAACAGTTCCAATGCATTCATAAAATGCACTTCATTTAACCGAAATAACACATTTATTTAACTCACTAGCATATGAAAGACAAGACTCCATTTTTTAAATTAAATACAGACCTTCATCCTCCCCCAAATCCTTATTAACCAACACCTGTTCTTCTTTTCTATCCTATCAAAACTACGATGATAAAGCAAAATGACATGGAATTCATGTCCACTTCATCAGATTTTATCTAAGCCCAACACACTTTCTTGGCACCTTTACCTCGAGTAGGAGAAGAGACATCGAGATATTTGGAGGTATGTTAAGAATTCTTAAACTTTGTTGAGGGACATTTTGATAATTAAAGACTAAACGTGGAATAGATAATGGGTTAGAGCGTAAGAAGAGGGCCTTGTGCCCGTGGTGTGACGGGCATTAGTACGAGTACCATTGTTATGAATGAAAAAGTCTATTACTATGTAGTGAAGGATTATAATCTGAGAATGCCAAAGCATATGAGCATTACAACAACAACAACAACAACAACAACATACTCAATATAGTCCCACAAGTGAGGTCGGGGGTAGAATGTACATAGACCTTACCCCTACCTTGGGAGGTAGAGAGGTTGTTTCTGATAGACCATCGGCTCAAGATAAAGCAAAAACAAAACAGATCAATAAGGAAAAGGAACAATAACTACAACAAAATAGTATGCTAAGCTAATAGCAAGCGACAATAGATAGTAACAAAAATCGAAGGATAAGAAACTGCCTCAAAAATGATGAATTGTTGATTTAGATGCTTTTGGCGTTCATGTTTCTTCATTGAACCCGTATATTTGCAATACTAGAGGTGATTACATAGCATGCCATGTACTTGATTGAAATGAAATGCATCATCATTCCTTTATTATATTGATATTATATCATGCACATACATTGGCATGAGATTGGCTATGATTGAGGATCGAGCACGTGGAGACCGTCTGTGTTGCGATCGTGATATGATTTATGAATTGGGCATGTTGAGATCATCCGTGCTGCGACTATTGATAGTGCATTGCGACTGTCTACACGAGCACGTAGAGATCGTATGTGCCGGTATATGGACCTCGCAAGTCATGCATGGGTTACGACTAGGGCTGGCCAGTGGGCCGGGACAGCCCGACCCCGACCCGAGCCCGTCCCGAGCCCGCCCCGACCCCGCCAAAAAAAAAAAAAAAATTTACGGGGGCGGGACTCGAACTCGGGACGGGACGATGTCTCGTCCCGCGAGACCCGAGCCCGCCCCAGGCCCGCGAGACCCGACCCCGCCCTCGCCCTTTGCAAAAATGGCCGTTGCACCAACGGCCATTTTAGATTATGGCCGTTGGCACGGCCATTTTAGCCCCCCCCCCCCCCCCAACCCCCTACCCCTTAATATTTATTTTTAACCCATAAGTTATTATATTTACACTTTAACCCAATTTTTCAACTATAAATAACTCATTTTCTCTTCATCTTTCTCACAAATCTTCCCACAATCTCTCTAATTTCTCAATATATCTCTCTACAATTCTACATTGTTTGCTAAATATTCAATTTTATTTATTCATTTGGGAATTGGTAGTGAAGTTGGCAACTAGCTTGAGGATCTTCCATCGAGCAAAGTTTCAATTTTCAACCTCTCGATTACACGTCGACGTTACGTCGGCGTTTGGTACATTCGTTCCTTCATTAAATTATTATTGTCTGTTTATTTAGTTTAGATCACTTAATTTTATTGTCTTTAATTATTTATTTATTATCATAATTAAAATGGAAGGATTAAAAGGTATGTTTAAGGGTAAGGGTAAGGGTGCTTCTTCTAGTAGGGGCAACCAGTGGCAAGGGTACTTCTTCTAGTCATCTTATTCCTACACATGATGATTTTGTTAATACTCAACATTTTCCTACAATACCATTAGATTTAGACCAGGAGCTATTTTCGGAACTCAAGAAGACTTTAATTTAGACGATGATCTAGATGATATACCCACTAATGTTGATGACAACACACCCACTAGTGCACCTTCAACCGAAATACCTCCTATTCCCCCTAGTATGAGACGAGGTCCAGCAAAACGACCATTAAAATCAGATGCATGGACATTTTTTGATAGGGACGTAGAGAATCAAGTAGCCATATGTAAAATTTGTAAAAATATTTTAAAATTTAAAACTGGAAAAGGTCACGGTGGGACGGGGGTTTAATTAGACACGTAGTAAGTGCTCATCCAGCTAGGTATGCCCAATACCGGGCTTCAAAACCGGGTGCGCAAACGCCGCTCCATCGGGACAAGGTTCACATACGATACTCGTCCCGGACCAAGTACGGGGTCAAATTAACCCTATGACGGGGGGAATTGTAGGCTCTAAATACAATAAACATAGAGATAGGGAAGCAATATCAAAATTAGTTGTTGTGGAGGGTTTGCCTTTTTCATTTCCTTCATCTCCCGGTTTTATTCATTACATTAGAGATATATATAATCCTGCTTTTAACGGTTTTCCTAGATCAACTGTTAAGAGAGATGTATTTAAATTCGCGCATGAATATCAACAATATTTACGTTTTTCATTATATCATTTTAATGGCAAAGTATCCATCACGTCGATATAGGTCGTAGTACTAACGGCCATGATTATTTAACTTGTAACTTGTCATTGGATAGATTATAAATGGTCTATGCAAAAACGTATTTTAGCGTATAGATATATAGATGATAGGCACACTTTGGTACTTTTATTGCGAGAAAATATTTATCAAGTGTGCGATTATTACGGAATTACCGATAAAATTATGACTATTACATTAGATAACGCTTCTAGTAACAATTACGCCATTACAATTTTAAAAAATAGTTTAACTCCGTCTTTTCCGGACCATTTTCATATAAAATGCGCGTGCCATATATATAACTTAATTGTAAAGGATGGTCTATCACTTTTTGAAGACATTCTTAGTAAAATACAATTTGCTATAAACTTTATTTTTAAAAGTAATAAAGTACAACGTAGAAAAGAATATAAAAAAATTTGTCATGATTGCCAACTACCTTTTAGAAAAATTCCACAAGAAGTATCCACTAGGTGGAATTCTTTATACGAGCAACTACTTGTTGCTTATGACTATAAATTACCTATAACTTTATTTTTTAACTCTCATAATAAAAAGCCAGCTGATATGATTTTAGATAGTGATTGGGAAAAAATTTCCGAACTTATTGTATTTTTAGAGAAATTTTTTCAAGCAACAAAAGAATTTTCCGGTATATATTATCCTACTATTTCAACTATGTTATTTTATATAACTCTAATTTTTTTATTACTTAGTGAATATATGGAAAAACCAGCTATTAAAAAAATGTTTCTCAAAATAAAAAAATATTTTATTCCTATTCCCTCTATTTATATTATTGGTTCTGTATTAAATCCTACTATTAAAATAGACGGTACAAAATCACTAATTGAAACTATTTACGATTGTATAGAAGTACTACCACCTCCAAGTCCCAAAAATCTAAATCACCCACCACCTATTGAACAAACTAAAGAAGAAGTATTGTCTAGCGTAGAACACCAATGCAAAAATATATATAGATTTTATCAACAAGAAAATGCTAGTAACTTACCGGCTTCCATACCATCTTCTTCATCTTCAACACAACCTCACAAAAGACATGTCTTGTTTCTGCGGCTAGTATTGAAAGCCTCGAAATAGAATGTGCGGACGTACCTCTACTACTAACAAAATTAGCGAGTTGGATATTTTTGTTTTGCATGGTCTCTGTACATCGTATCAAGAAGTTATCAATGAAGATGGACATGAAGACTTGCTGAAATACTTTGGAGGGGGAATGAGAAGACCTTTCCGACACTTTCAATGATGGCTCGAGATGTTTTGAACATTCAAGCGTCGTCAACCTGCGTACGAAAGCGCTTTTTCTGCAGCGAGATATCAAATAGGAGACCACGACACTCATTAGCGGAGACAGCTTGGAAATTGCGGTATTATTCGAGAGATTGGATACGAGCGGAGCGGAGAAGGTGCGGTCAACCGGAGATCAACGAAGAAGATGATGAAAACTACAACGAAATCTTAACCGAAGGTAGTGGAAGCGACGTGGATCAATTTGACCAACAAATACCAATTCCAACCGAAGAACCACATGAAATCATCAAGCAATTAGAACAGGTTTTTTTGAGAATGTAATTTTTTTAATTGTAATTTTATTATGTAATTTGTAACTTTTGGACAACACCACAAAGTTGCAATTTAGATTTTAGACAATTGTATTTGTATTACAAAAAAATCATATGTCTATTAAATAATATAAGAGGTACAAAAACAGCCTTGGGATGTTTTTATTACACTATCTTGTTTTGTTTATTGAGTTTTTTTTATACATATGTTATTTTAAAAAAAAAAAAAAAAACCCGCCATATCTCGACCCGAGCCCGACCCCGCCCCGACCCGAGCCCGACGGGATCGGGATCGGGACGGGACTTGCTCCAGTCCCGCCAGAGCCCGCCAGACCCGACCCCGCCCCTTCTCCCGTCCCGCCCCGACCCCGACACGCCAGACCCGGCCCGCCAGACCCGAGCCCGGCCCACTGGCCAGCCCTAGTTACGACCAACCGAAAATTACTGAAAAGTGTCGTGTATATACAGATTGAGAGAGATTTGGTACCCGAGACTTATCATTGTATTGCATTGCATTGCCATGCTTTTTATTCTTACTTGATTATGTGGTTAATTAATATTTGGACTATACTAGACCTTTGATTACTCTTATTTAGGTGGATATTGGATTATTGAATGCAATGTAAACTTGAATGACTAAAAGATGGCTTTTTTCTAAAAAGCTATGTCACTACTTCTTCGTATAGTATTGGCATCATAGGCCGACAACGACAAAAATACGTAACACATATAAAGATTGAGTCTACAAAACAAATAACTCCCAAATCAACCAACTTCTTGTCTAGCCCATAAATCTCTTCAGAACATGGACAATCAGATAGCACAACACACATAAGGTATGTGAATGATGATGTATGAAATACATAGATGTAGTGCACTGTTCATCAACCTGGTATACACATGCTACTGAACTTTGCCACATAGTCATGATCCATGGCTGACTCCACGAGATCCATATACCGCTCACAACCATCCGGTATGATCCCTCAGACTGGTAGAGCCTTAAATCATATCAATTCCTCTCGTATCAAATCATCTCAATATCATTTCATCTCATATCAGTTCATTTACCTTCCTTTCTGGTCTCATTGGATCACATAACATATCATATCAAGATTCATCTCAGTAATAGTATTGGTATGAATGAATGAATGCATGCGGTAAGTAAAACAATTATCATAGAAGTATGAGATGAAGGTCATGTACATAAGAGATGAATAATCAAGTGCCTCATTGCCATCAGTTTCTGAAGGTCATGTACATAAGAGATGAATAATCAAGTGCCTCATTGTCATCTGTTTCACAATGATTCCAAATATCAGTCTTTTCACATATAAGAGACATAGAGCGATGAGATAAGGCTATTCACACACCAAGTAGGAGTTCAATAACGGATATCATACCCCACATAACATATGTCAATACCAACCTAAGTGGAATTATCTCCAACACCATACACCGGTACCCAATCAAGTGCCCATCACAATCACTATGGGACACCCATCATACTCAATATCCCTCAATGATTGTAAGCTATACATGCTTTTATCAGAGTCTAAAAAGTAAATCGTAGCCTACCTCACTACCGAGCAGTTGCCACGAACTCTCATGCCAAGGCCTTGCCTTTTCGGAGTGCTTCCGAGTGATCATAGTCTAAATATTATAGATTCTACGTTAACACACAAATCTAAATACATCCATAAATTCATACTTCCAAAAGAAATCTAAAACGAAAACCCCAAAAGTGACCCGGGCCCATAAGAGCAAAATAGGAAATTTAGTTTGGAAACATACTACTCATAGTCTAGATTAATAGTCATATCCTTAATTTTGATGGAAAACCAATCACAATTAGGCTTTCAATTGCACCATTTATTAAAAAAATCTCAATTTGAAAGACCCCTAAATCTCATAATAAAATCATGGATTGAAATTAGAAATGGAAGCCCAGTAATAGTTTTTCCATGGATTACATAATCTAAATCTAAAGGATCAACATAAAAAGCCCTACTCTTGTCACCAATTTCATGTAAATTCTATTTTAGAAAGCTTGAGTTAAAACCCTAAATTTTTCTACCCAAAACATGATTATAATCTACAAATAATGGAAAGAAACTTGAGATAATAAGTAAGTCAAGGTTGAAAACTTACCCCCAAAGAGAAAAGATTGAAATCCCTTTGATTCTCCCTAAAATTGAGCTTAGAAATGAAGTTTTTGAGAAGTGAAGTCTAAAAATCGAACTATGTGTTTTAAGGTTCTGATTACATCGATTTTTCGCTTCTGCGGACCATTCCTCACAGAAACAGCCTCGCATCTACGGAGAAATGGTTGCATGAGCGGCCTCCACTTATCGATCAAAAGGTCGCAGAAGCGGGTCAAGGTCCGTAGATGCGGCCTCGCACCTGCGCCAGGGGTTCCGCAGAAGTGGCCCTTCCCAATCCCATAATCTCTCACATCTACGAACCAACTTCTGTAGAAGCGGATCCGCAGGTATGACAACTATCTCGATTACACAAAAACCAGCAGTTACACAAAACAAAGAATTTTTCATCCAACACCCGAAACTCACCCGAGATCTCCCGGATACAAATCAATTATGCTACCTGAGTGTAAACGATGCTACAGACTTACTCGCGCACTTACAATACCAATCTAACAATGTTACAACTCACTTTTCCACAAATTACTCTAAACATTCCCAACTTTCACATTTACCAAACAAAGACTCAAAACACATCTGAACGTCTCGAGAAGTGAACCAAAGACTCGACTAAGTCATAAATGACGCTTCGGACCTAATAGAAGCGACAAAACTTGAAAATAGACATGTTTAACCAAAAGTCAACTTTTAATCAACACTTTTCATTTTAAAACTTCTAATATTAGATTTTTCTACCGAAACCTATACAATTCACCTCAAAAAGCGTGTATATATCCCCGCAAGTCACAAATATCAACAAAAGCCTATAAGAAGGGTAATTTGGTCGAGATAGAGTAATAAGCCTAAAATGATCGAACGGATCGTTACATACACTTGTGGTACTCTTTTGTGGTGCAGATTCAATTTCGATCACTAGCGCATCTCGTGGAGCCTTCTGAGTCCGACCTTGGGTGATTCTGAGTTGTGGTGAGCTGCTTGGCAGTTTCGCGGCCCACATCGCCATCTATCTCTTTACTTATTATATCATTTTAGTATTCAGACAATGTATTTCTTACATTAAAATATTGTATTTTCAATTTCATACTTGTACCGTTTTGTAGTACCTCTTGTGCTTGATACCAATCTTGAGTGGTATTTCAACTATTTCCACATTTTTATTTTATAAAAGACTTAGTATTTGGATATTCTGCTTGTCTCTTTACTTTCCGCTCGATTGACTGAATTGAATTGGTAAAATTATTCAGTTGATTTACCTATCGGTAAAGTATAGATACCATCATGGCTTGTGTTTTTGGGTCGTGATAGAAAGGTACATGCTCGTTTCAACTAAAAGCAACTTATGCCACTTTAAAATAAGAGGAATGACGTCCCCCGGGGCATAACTGGATGGCAAATGAGGGGAACTTAAAATTCAGCTGGAGGCCTACAGCATGGGTTCGAACCCTGGTGGTAGCAATTTGCTCTCTTTTGGGGTAGGACCTTGTAGGTGATATCAGTTTCTTTGAGGAACCGAGACTACTATCTTCAGGAATAGTCTGGCGTAAGCTAGGAAGCTGGATATAAAAAAAAATGACTGAGAGACTTCATAACGGTAAAAAAATTATGCTACTTATACACTATGAAATATTTGAAATTTAAGTGGACTTGTCAGATGCACATCACTTTTGTCCAAATTCAAAATTTACCTGACACTTCATGAATAATCACTATTTTTGTATTAACTGTGAAAATAGATGCCAAATAGTTATCTCACGAACATATTATTGGATATGACTGAAAGTATGTATGTCCTAGAGATAATCATTATTAGGGACAAAACGTACTTGAACACATTCGTATTATTAATAAGATTAATAAATTTATGGCATTTGCAATTATTAAATAATTATTTGATTGTTTGTAATTATTCATTAATGTGCATCCCTTGAGCTTACGTTGTCATTAATAGAGTGAGATATTGATGATAGAACGTAACTCTCAAAATAGCATCGACTAATGATCATCGAGAATGGGATATAGATGATATGTTATAAGTCGACATGTGCTCTGCATCACATTCTTGGAGAATGTAGTATGTCTCACCTGCTACTAGTAATGGTTACTAGTGATGGACACATGGATACTTTTGGAAAGTATTGGTATGCCCTGCTGATAAACTATTTGTTATATATGTCTAGAGTGTTATCAGCATATGTGAGATAAAGGTCCTTTGACTTGAGGCCAATACGCAACTTGTGTTACAGAGTAATGTACTTTGACCCTATCCTAAGTAGGGATGGCAACAGATCGGATCTGGACCGGATCCTATTAGATCCAGATACAGATCCATTTTTCATACCTGGATCTAGATCCGGATCCAGATCCATCGGGTCTATAAAAATCATATCCAAATCCGGATCCATCGGATCCACCGGGTCCACGGATCGGATCTGGATCTACATGTAAATTTTTTTGGCTTGAATAATATTCTCACATGTTGAAACTTTTATGACAAAATGAAACGCAATCTGATTGAAAAAAATGATTGAGTTCATTCAATCAACCTACACAAACATGACACCATTCTACCAAAATACTGAACAAAGTTTTAGCATCACAAGAAAATAAAGACGATTGACTTCATTAGTGATGTTTGAACAAAGTTGCAACTTTGAGCTAATTTTTGGAGGCTTTAGTGATGCTCCACTTGTAGTTCTACTGATTGACTTCATTAAACAACATAAAACAATGTCAGTCATATATCAAAAGTCCCAGTTTTTTTGCTGATCAAACAAATGAGAGAAAGATACTTAAAACTTACGACTAGCATATTCAAGAAATGAAATTTAAAGAAGAGTGATAATTTTTTCTTTTTATAGAACTGAAAACATGAGAAACTGCAGAGAGCATATATGTAAAAGAAATGAAACTTTAAAGACAAATTACATGGCTGTGTGACTTGTGCCTTATTCTGGTTCAATCATTTACCCAATACATAAATTATGAAAAAAAATTAAGAAAATACTTATAAAATTACATTCTAGGTTATGAATATATTTAATAAAAAATGGATCCACGGATCGGATCTGGACCGGATACGGATCTCAAATACAAGATCCAGATCCAGATCCGATCCGTTAGAAATAGATCCAGGTCCGATCCGGATCCGTCAGGTCCAAATTTTGAAGATTCATATCCTATAAAACGGATATGGATCCACCGGGTCCAAGATCCATTGCCATCTCTAATCCTAAGCTTAAACTCCTTATAGGATAAGATACGGCTTGTGTTGGTTGCATTATGATGTAAACTAAGGTGGTAGTTGGGCCAAGAATAGGATTCATTCCTCGATTGGATATTCGAGAGAGCACTTAACTTCTCAGCGATATTAGGTCGACCAAGTCATTGACCAATGCAAAAGACATATTTAGAATATGGTCTAGTTGTCGACTAATATATATGAGATAAAGTGATCAAGCCATTTGGATAGACACATGTAAAATCCTAGGCTTGATCGAGTGTGTCACGAATGAAAGAAATTTATCATCTCATATAAAGGTTATGTTTGCTGGATTCATGTAAACGTACTTCATATATTGAGTTCGTCGTACGGTGCAGTCTAGGAATTCCGTATGGACCTTAATTGGATTAGTGTCAATATATGAAGGCCTATAGGGTTACACTATGTCGATTGTCTCTTCGATCTAAGGGTGTATTGAGAAAGTATTAAATATTCGATTTGGAATCGAGATATTTAAATTGATAATAATGGGATAATTTCTATAGATGGAAATTATTTAATTAAGTCAAAATTGTATTATGGATTTGATTAAATGTGTTGAATATATATTAACAAAAACGAGGAGCGTTGTTGGATGTAAGGCGCCGCAACGCCTACTAGGTTGAGCCGCGGCGCCGACCCGGCAGTGGGTCCAGTCAGACTGGCCCACTGCACCTCAAATTTTGGGCCAGGCTTAGAGCCCAACCCTAATATAATTTTGACCTAAATTTTACTATATATACATCACTACTCCATTGATTACATTACTATTATTCTATAAAACAATTCGATACTTAGAGTCTAGGATAAAACTCTCTCAAACCTCTGCCAAGATTTCTTGGCTTTCTTGACAGAGGAATACACCATAGCAAGGTGCTTGCAGTCGAAAGGGCAATCGCGTGTCCACCCTTTAGTAAAAGACTCCAGATTTTTATAACCTGTAAGTGTTATGTTCAAGTTTACTTTACAGGTTTGATTGTCATATAACCATACCAGAAGGAATTGTTGGGGTTAGAAATAAAATTTTAAACTTTTGTTCTGCTTTACTTATGTGTTTTGAATCCAACAAAACCCTACAATGACGAGATTATCTTAAGAGGTTTGCAATGATATGTGTTTCTAGATAAAATTGTCTTTTGTGTTTGGGAAAAGGTCTAACATTGTCATCTCTATATAATCTTGAGCACTTTTCATCTTCTAAGTTAATAAAACTAGATAAGAAAATTTAGTCTAACTAACGAAATAAGCCATATTGATCCTTCAAAGTTCAAACAAACAATATGGTACATGACTTGCATATTCCATGGGCAAACGGACACCAAACTTTTCTCCCCCTATTACATTTAATCGTTCTTTTTAGGGTTAGTAAATACTAGTGAAACTAAGTTCATGCAAGGAAGTACCTCCTCATGGAGCCTCCCTCTTGCCCCCTCCTCTTTATGCACTTTGTGGTGTTCCTTATAATCATTTATTTTCTTTTTCATGTCAGTCCTTATATATAGTTTTATAAATGAGTAAATTCATTGATGATTTTAAATTCTGATGTTAAAGAGAAGAGACTCTATTTTACTTTTGAATCGTGCATAAGCTAGTACATCATCAAATTCTTTGAGAACTGAAATGTATACGCTGTGGAAAAGCTAGAGGCTCTTGGGCTTGGCAAACTGTATCGATGTACGTATATGCAATTAACACACTTTGAAATGGGGGACAATGGGAATTAGAGGTAACAACACGTAGGAGTTTCTTTTTACCTAGATCACACACGTTTCTGTTAGTTTTAAGGATCAATTTAGCTTATTTCAGTAGATCAAAGTAGCTTTCTGAATCGGAAAGTGTAGCTCTAAGAGGAGATTACGCAACCAACATGACTCAGACACCACATTGGCTACCCTTCGATTCTCGGCCTCCGCACTGGATCACGATAAAGTAGCCTAACGTTTCGCTGACCAAGAAACCAAGTTATCACCCAAAAACATACAATAACCAGATGTTGAACGCCTGGTATATGGACATCCACCCCAATCAACATATGTATAAGACACGAGAGTAGAGACAGATGATGGATATAAATGCAAACCATAATCAAGTGTGCCATGTATGTATCGTATAATGGGTTTGAGCACATGCACGTGCTCAACCCTCGGAGCATGCATAAATAAACACACCTGCTGGACTGCATAAGTAATATCTGGTCTCTTGAAGATAAGATACTGAAGAGCCCCTGCAAGACTGCGATAGTGGGTGGAATCCTCGTATGGTGTGCTAGTATTAGCACTCAACTTCGGTTTGGTATCAATCGGAGTAGAAGAGGACTTACAAGATGACATGACAGTTCTCTCAATGATCCCGGTTGCATACTTCTTCTGTGATAAAAATAGACCACCTGCATGACGAGTGACAACTATACCCAAAAAATAACTCAAGGGTCCCAAGTCTTTCATAGCAAATTCTGAACTAAGAAAGGACATGATAGACTTGCCCAAATTATCAGAGGAGGCAGTCAAAATAATATCATCCACATATAACAGAATGTATGCCAGAGAAGTACCACGCCGAAAGATGAACAGAGAATGATCAGACCTGCTGTGAGAAAATCCAATAGTAGACACAAAATCTACAAACCTCTTATATCAATCCCGTGGGCCCTGCTTAAGCCCATACAAAGACTTTTTCAGCAAACAAACATGATGAGTATAATTGGGGTCCCTAAATCCCAAGGGTTGATGCATGTATACTGTCTCCTTAAGATCACATTGTAAGAAAGATTTTTTCACATCCAGCTGATGAATGTGCCATGCTTTCGAGAGAGCCAGACTGAGAACAGGGCGAATGGTAGCCGGTTTGACCACCGAACTAAATGTCTCAACACAATTCACGCCAACCTGTTGAGTTTTACCATCACCTATAAGACGGGCCTTATGCCTCTCAAAAGAACCATTAAAATTTTCCATATGAGTAAAAATCCACATAGAATGAATAATATTGACAACAGGCAGACAGGGCACCAACTCCCACGTCTTATTTTCAATAAAAGCATTATATTCATCATTCATGGACATTTTCCAATTCGAGTCATGAAGGGCAGACATTGGGTTACGTGGTAGGGGTGATTTAGTGACATTAGAAATTAAATTAAAATGTCATTTAGGTTTAAAAATATCCCTTTTGCTACGAGTAACGGGCCCTTGACTCGGAACAGAAACGGACGGGACCGAGAACATTGGCGGACTGCCTCGGGACTGGATAGAAGGCAGTGGGCCTGCTGGCTGAGTTATGGAAACATGGGCGGTTTCGGTACTGACTGGGCCACTGGGTCATGGGACTGTGCGTGAGGGAGAGTATTTGGGCCAACAGGCAGTGCGCCTGCTGGTAGATTTGACTCACAGGCCCACTGTTGGAGAATGTACGGGAAGGGAGCATCGTCCAAAAAATTATAAGTACTCGACACGGAATTAGACACTTGAGCAAATGGAAATTGAGTTTCATAAAAAATAACTTGACGACTAATTATGATTTTATTGGAAGATAAATCAAAATATGTGTAACCATGATAATTAGACAGATAACCCAAAAATACACAAGCGGTAGATCGAGCTTGAAGTTTATTAATTGTAGTGGACGAAAAAAGTGGATAGCACAAACACCCAAACACCCTAAGATGAGAATACGAGGGATCTTTATTGTAAAGAAATTTAAGTGGGGATTGATGTGCTAAACCTTTGTTAGGGAGAATGTTAAGGAGGTAGGTAGCCTTTTGTAATGCATGATGCCAAAAAGACTGAGGTAAGGAAGCATGGGCTAGTAAGGTGCAGACAATATTATTAATGATACGAATCTTTCTTTCGGCCTTCCCATTTTGAGGACATACGGGGACAAGAAAACCGAAAAGATATGCCATGAGTGTCATAAAATTCCTGAAATGGCCCATTATCATATTCCCTACCATTATCACATTGAATGTTTTTAAATTGGGAACGGATGAAAGCTCTAAATTTTAAAAATGTGAAAAAAACTTGGGACTTTTTAGACAAAAGGAAAAGTCCACAAAAAATTAGAATAATCATCCAAAAATAAAACATAATAACGATGGCCCAAAGAACTCAAAACGGGAGATGTCCATAAATCACTATGAATAATGTTAAAAGGCATCGATGTACAAGAAGTAGAGGCTACAAACGGTAATCTAACATGTTTCCCTAGAGGACAAGAAGGACAAATATGAGTACTATGCGTACTCTTACAATAAAAAAATTATTATTTTTAAGAGAAGAAATAATAGACGACCCCGAATGACCCAAACGTGCATGCCACAACGAAGGAGCAAGAGCGGCAAATGTGGAAGATGTGGCTTGACTCATGGAAATGGTGGTGGTGGTGATTGGATAAAGCTCTCCCATACTATTACATCTCATTAGAGGTATCCCCGTCTTGAAATCCTTCACAGAAAATCCAAAAGGGTAAAAGTTAACAGAAACTCAATTATCAGTTGTGAATTTTTGGACAGACACGAAATTTTTAATTAAGTGAGGGGCACGAAGAACATTTTTTAGGATTAGAAGTGGATGCGGGGGATACAAATTTATGGGACCATAACCACGAATTGGAATTGAATGACAATTACTAACAATTATACCCCGATTGTTGCTCAAATTAAAATAAGATGATAGATTACATGGTACGGATGTCATGTGAGATGTGGCACCAGTGTTCATATACCAATTTGCGTCCGACAGATTTAATCCAAGTGTATACATCGCGACATCGATATCCGTGGGTGTCGGGACGACTGCTGGGCCCGTAGCGGCGAAGGCTTGCTGAGGCCGAGGCCCAAGCAGGTCAGTCTGTTTGCAAGGGCCAGTAGGCTGTTTGGCCTGAGAATTTGAAAAATTGGGCCGATTAAAATTCTGGGCAGTGGCCCAGTTCGCTGGATGAAAATTCTGGGCAGAGGCCTAGTTCGCTGGATAAGGGGGAATCGCATATTGGGCCACTGGCCCAGTCCCACGGCCAGTTCGCCCAAGGCGGAGGTCAGTGGTGCTGCGGCCCAGCCGACCCACTTCCACCACTTCTCCGACCACCGCCATTGCCGCCGCCGCGGTTCTTGCCACTATTTTTCTAATTTTGACCCTTTTTGCCACCACCGTTGTTACAGTTTTGGCTAGAATTTTTCGAAAATGAGTAAGGGTCATCAGACGTGGCCATCATCATGACAGAATTAGCTCCGGTAGCTGCCTTCTTAGCTAAGCCTGCCTTATCTGATGTGAGCATGGAACGGGCATGGTAGAACCGTGGAAGATGATTACTTTGACGAAGAAGTGTCCCAACGCCATTATAAAACCTCGGATAGGCCTGCAACCATCTGAAGAACAAGACAATCATTAGTGACGGGCGCACCAACGTTCTTGAGTTGATCCTCCAATTCCTTCAGCTTTTTACAATAGGCGGAGACATCGAAAAATCCTCCATATTGACATGGAAAAATTCTTGTTCAAGAGTGACATCACGAGAATTTTTGTTATCTTGGAAGATATCACGCACCCTATTCCAAGTTTCCATTGTCGTGGCGTTGGGTTCAATAATCGTCTGTAATAGGTCCGTAGAGATAGTAGAATATATCCACTGGAGGACAGTAACATCAAGAGTCTTCCATAACACAGGGTCATCATCGACGGTAGGCACCTTCTCATTGCCTGCATCCGCGGAGATGATGTGATGAAGGACTTGATGCGAGCGTGCGTGAACTTTAAATTAATTCTGCCCACGTCGCGTATTAGACGTTTTACATCTAAAAAACGATAGGGATGTGGTTCTTGATGTTGGAGACGGTAAGGGCAGGATAAAACGTATTCTTTGAGGTAGACATAATGAAAGAACAAGAGGAGAATTAGGAATTTGAAAGAAAATTGGAGAGGGAGGAGATCACAGTTCGGAAACTGAGAACAATGGAGGGCAGCAAAAGTTTTGTTGTGAGAATGAACTTTTGCCCTAAACTTCTGATACAGTGAAAGTGAATAATCCCTTGATTATTCTAATTAATGAAGAGGTATATATACAAATATACAATTCCCAGATATGGAAAATAACTCTATCTTTTCCTATTACAAGACTAATACCATAATTACACTTGTACAAAGATTCTACAACTATGATAATTTATTATACTAAATCGGACTAAGTGATATACACGGTTTGACCGTGTATACATCGTCTATCAATTAAATTAAATCTGCTCAACATTTGTAAACTTAGAGGATGAAAAGAACTCAGGGTTACATATAGAGGACAATATTAACTCCTAAACATAAAGGATAAATTTGGATAGTCTAAACCAATATTTTTGGATAGTCTAATATCTGGCCGATCTATTTAATATGAATATGAAAAATGCAACGACTTAAGATCTTGTTTGGTCTAAGCTGATTTTCTCTAACACTACTTGATATTAGATTCACCCTATTATGTTGGAGACATATTAATATATAAAATTTGATTTAATGTGATTTAATCTATAAAATAAATAATACGATAACTTACAAATAGCTCACACTCGACGCATTATAAAAATTGAACAATTTTAAATATAAGAGTACAAGTTATGTTCGAGTTCTAATTACGAATTGTGATAAATCAAAAGAAAACAAATTTTAAACGTAAAAAGTAATATATATAATTAATTTAAAAGAATTGAATAAAGAGTGTCGTGAGTTGAAATTATCATGCAATGACTCAAATAAGGAAGCTAAGGTAGAAACAAATCTTTCCCAATTTATATGATATTTTTTGCTTTTTATGAGTCGATTTAACTAAATTGTAAAGTTAAATTCTATTGAATTAACTTAATATTTTAAAATAAAAATTACATATAAATTAGAAATTTTATCATATTAATTTTAAGCGAAAAATAACACATAAATTAATATAAGAGGAAAAAATTTGAAACCAACCGGATTTGCAGGTGACCCGAACGGGGATAGTAGGAATAAAGCGCGTAAAGCGAAAGAATTCCCTGTTAGTGGTTCAGCGGAAACGAAGGGCATTAATGACATCAAACGAATGCACTTGTAGTGTATGTATTTCCAAAAGCACCAACACTTGAAAAGGAGGAGCTTCGAAGATTCACTGATATGATATCAGTGGTGGTTAGGTTTTAACTGTCCCCAATACTTTTTTTTTTTTGTGTACTCAAAACCCTAATTCAACCTCCAAGAAGAAGTAAAACTGAAATGGGTGCTCAAGACAAGTCTTCTAGCACCAACAACTCCATGCAGGTTACTCTCCTACTTTAACTTATTCCTTTTTTTACACCTTTCATTAAGCTCTAGCTGGTTATTGCTTCTTTGGGGATTCTGAAGCATGAGCTTAGCTTGCATAGCTGGTACATAGTTTTAAATACTGTCAAATTACGATGAATCTTATATTTAATTGCACTTCAATGAGTTTTGTATTGCGGCGCATAAATGATTTTTTTGGTTTGTTAGCAATGATAGTTAATGTCATAAAGTTAATTTTCAGTGGAACTTTTCTTCGAGAATTTGGTATTGGTGTCCTTTATAAAAAGTTTTTGTAGGAAGGTGAATTACTGTATCATTTGTGCTTGGTTTGAAAATCTATTTTGACTCTTTATTAGATGGGTTCACATAAGATGACTTGTTTAAGGGCTTGTAACTTGTAATTTTGGAACAAAGCACACATATTGGCGATTCCGTGAAACAATTTAATGTTTCCAACATAAATGAAAAAAAAGGAATAACATTGTAATCTCAAAGAAAAAAGAAAGGGGGATATGGTGAAAATGGTAGATGCTACACTTTATTGGATTGAGCCTTGGTATGAAAACTCACTAATTGATCACTTTCAAATTCAAAGAGATGGTGGAGTTGAAAAGAAGGGGCATGGAAAGAAGGTTAGCACCTTTTGCCTAAAATGGTGTAATTGATATTTGTTTTGCTTTTTTAGCTTAGACTGCACCATCAGGTCCTTAGAGATATACATTTTAAGCAATTTTTTGTTTTCATAATTGTCTTATGACATAATAATTGGAAGAGTAAATTTGTTGCTATCTAACGGAACGCTATTGGATCAAATGACAAAGACATTGTGGATGAAATGAAAATTGGATTCATGTAACTGTAGAAAGATTTCCCATCCCTCCTTTTGTCCTTTTGATTTCCCACGCTTTCGATCCCCTCGTCTTATTTTTTATGATCATCTTCGACTAATCATTCTAAAACTTTTGATGGAAAGAAAATCTTTTTTTTTTATTTCTGGTCATAATTTTTTTTTTTATTTCTGGTCATAAATTGTCCGAACATAAGGAAAGATACAATGTAAAGACTCTTGGTTTGAATGGATTGAAAGAAAACCTGGATTTGTTAGGCGAATGTTCATCACTCGTCATTATGATGGATGTGTCATTTTCTCTTACTTCTTTTGCTTGCCTTTGTACGTCATGGTAATGGCTTTTGCAGATGGGTTTCCAAGGCCAAACATGTTCATCTTTCAATTTTCTAGAATTTTAGTAATTTCATTAAAACCCACTCCATTTGCGATTTTCGCTTCCAATCATTGTGCCACTTATTTTCAGAATCACTCTAGAGTTTCACAAACTGAAACTTGTCAACATCCATTTAAACTCTAAACCCAACTTCCCAAGCTTAAACTCCATCTACCCTTCCCTTTTCAACCCGAAAATTGCTCTGTCTACCAACACTCTTTGGCCATTCCATCCTATATGGGTCTCTGAGCCCGTTTGGATTAGCTGAAACCTATAAGCACTAGGTGCTGAAAATCACTTTTTGAATTGTGATTGCACCAAAACGAGGGATTTTTTTTTTAAAAAAAAGCAAAGAGAGAGAGGTTCTAACTTAGGATTGGGCCCACTTTCTAAACTCTCCTTTTCTTTTTGGGCCCATTTCAATGAATTTTATTACCTCTTTAATGATGGTGAATATAACATTCTTTATTTTCGGTGGAAAATCTTTTGAGTTATTAGAGATATAGATAGAAATGTTGAAACTGAAATAAACGGTTGATGTGTTTAGTAAAAGTGTTGATTAGCACTTTTTCTGTTAGAATGACGGAAATATCCTTAAAGCTATTAAAGAGCATGATTGGAAAGGCCTTTTGATGAAGTTGAGGTAGCTAGAGCAATTAGCATGGTTGAAGGAGACAAGGCAGCTTGTCTAGATGGTTTTAATATGTGTTTCTTCAAGAAATGTTGGCCTATTGTGAAAAAAGATGTTCTGAAGACATTTGAGGCATAGACAGCGGCTCGAGGCATTGATAATTTGTTAAATATTTTAATTCAACCTTCATTGGTTGGATACCAAAGAAAGAAAGGGGTTGCCAACATAACGGAATTCAGACTATTAGTTTTCTTATGAGTATTTACAAGTTGATAGCAAAAATCCTCACTGAGAGAATGAAGTTGATGAATAACAGATTGGTCTTTGAAAATTAGGATGCCTTTTCTGAAAGGTAGACAAATTGTAGATGCATCACTTTTTTTCAAATGAATGTATTGATTACTATTGGAAAAGAAAATTGCTTGGGGTGGTGTTTAAATTGGATATAAAAGAGGCATATGATCATGTCGGCTTCTTGTTTGTTGAAGATGCTCGGAAAGATGAATCTTGGAGGAAAATGGATACAATTTGTGTTTCCACTACAAAGTTTCCGTCCTTATCAATGGCAGTCTAGTAGGTATTTTAATTCTCAAAGAGGCTTGAGGCAAGGGGACTCATTGTCTCCTCACTTTTTTCTTTTAGTAATGAAGGTGTTGAGTCAAATGATAAAAGTTGTTGTTAGAAGTAGCGGGATAGAAGGCTTTAAAATGGAAGGTCATTTTGGAAATTGTGTAGAAATTTCTCATAGCTTTTACGCTATGATACTTTGCTCATGTGGGAGGCTGAAAAAGAGCAAGGGTTGCACTTGAGGGTGGTCCTGTATAAAGGATTGGATACAGACCCTGAAGTCTAAATGATTTAGGCTGAGCAGGACCAAGACAAAATACTTGGAGTGCAAGTTCAATGACATATCACATGAAGCTGGAATAGAAGTGAGGCTTGATGCACAGGTCGTCCCAAAGAGAGGAAGCTTCAAGTATCTTTGGTCTATTATCCAAGAAAAATGGAGAGATTGATAATGATATCACACATTGTATTGGTGTTGGGTGGATGAAATGGAGGGCTGCATCCGTAGTCTTGTGTGATAAGAAGTTGTCACTAAATCTTAAAGACAAGTTTTATAGAGGGGTGGTTAGACCTACCATGTTGTATGGGGCGGAGTGTTGGCTAGTCAAGAAAGCTCACGTTCGAAAGATAGAAGTTGCGGAGATGAGGATGTTGCGTTAGATGTGTGGCTATACTAGGAGATATGAGATTATAAATGAAGATAATCGAGAAAAGATGGAGTGGCCTCGGTGGAGGACAAAATGCGAGAAGCAAGGCTGAGATGGTTCGGACATGTGAAGAGGGATGCAGGGATGCCCCGGTGCTGATGTGTGAGAGGCTGGCTATGGATTGTTTCAGGAGAGGTAGAGGGAGAGAGGTGATTAGACAGGACATGACACATTTTCAGCTTACCGCGGACTTGACCTTAGACAAGAGGTTGTGGAGGACACATATTAAGGTGGAAGGTTAGTAGGTAGTAGAGTGTTGTTTCGTTTATCCTCCCATACTAGTAGTTGTGGTAATACCCCTGTAGTTTCCCGTCCTTTGATTTTTGTTACTATCTGTTGTTTCTTGTATTTCAATTGCGGTATTATTTTATGTAGATACTGGTTTTTTGATAAAGTATTTTATGTAGTTACTGTTCCTTTCTTTCAAAATGCTTTGACATGGCTTCTTTACTTCCATTTATTTCTTTTCTCGCCTTGTTTTGAGTTGTTTTTCTTTGAGTAGAGGATCTATCGGAAGCAACCTCTCTTATCTCTCAAGGTAGGGGTAAGTTCTGCATATAGTCTACCACCCCCACCCCCACCCCCAGACCCCACTTATGGGATTACACTGGGTATGTTGTTGTTGCAAGTCTTTCAAGGATATGCTATATTGGCCAGTTGGCTGGGAGATACTGGAAGGGAATTAGGCAGAGAACATTGCTTCTTGTTGTCCGGTGAACGTGTGTTGCGAAGGAAGAAATTTCTGAAGACTTGCTTAGTTGGGTCCTTCTCAAAGTGTGTGTGTGTGTGGGGGGGGGGGAGGGTATCAGAAGCTGTTAGAAATTCGGCTACGGAAGCGTGGTACGTAGCTGATGGACTGAAAATCACCCAGCTAGGTGACTCCAAGTTCCTGTTTCGATTCGACGACGAGCTTCGGGCCATGTATGTTCTCGAAGGCGTCAGAAGGTATCTTGATGGTAACTATCTGAAGCTGGAAAGTTTGTCGGAACTTTTTGGATGTGACGCTTCAAGTTTCCATGTGAACTTGAGAAAGTTGTCGAAACAGCTACTATTGCGCCGAAAGTGATCGTAAATGTTTATAAGTGGTATGGGTCAGGTCGGAATTATGAGGTGAGCCCCACTGAAGATTGATCTGTGTCAAAAGTTGTGGAAAAATCTTCGCCCGTGTGGTGCGTGTCATAGACTTGCTCGTCGGTACCTTCGCTTTAGGCAGTGCGTGAGAGGGCTTCTACCGGAGGTTCTGACTGGGGTTTTATCGCCGGATTATGATGAACCTTGTGGTGGTGTTGGTTTTTGCACAACGCCAATGAACATAGAGATAACTGCGAGCAGTCACATAAAATTGCATAGTGACCTCTTTTCTCCCGGATATAACTGGTAAATTGCAGAGTGATTAGTTTCCCAGCTTTGATACCAGTACATCATACACCTTTTCCAATGTGAGACACTAAGTCTAATATATACATTAACTACTCTTGATTATCAATATGATCTCATTCATATCCCCAGTTCTGAGAAGTCCTGCTCAGGATGACGTAGTTGTCTTTATAGGGTCAATGGGATTAGAATTCTGTTATAAATTATGCGAAGGGGAAGGGTAGGACGAGGCGATCACTTCTATGTGGCAGAGACTACCCTTAAGAAAGCAGGAAAAGGGAAAGGGGGGGGGGGGGGATTAGTGGTTCTAAAAATAGGGCTAATAGGAGTCGATCATTCAGAGGAGCAGCGGATCTGACCGTCTCACTTTTTCTCTTTCATTGTTCTCTTCCTCTCAATCACTGTCTTTTAGTGTCTGTGACGGGGGTTTTCATCTTTCCTCTCCTGTGTCTTTGCACCGAGTCTGTGGGTTCCTTGTTAGTTGGTTGTCTTTTTTTCTTTGTTTCAAATTCTCTGTATCTCAGTACTGCTATAATCTGTAAGCTTTTTATTTATCTGTTTCCTTACTTGTTTGCTCTCTCTATAAACTTCATAATTGAATGTTTGAGATTCTTATAGAAGAACTGGAACTATTTGTGAATTCTGACATTTAATTCTATATATAGACATATTTTTCATCTAATTGTGTAAGGAATGTATGCTGCTTGCTTTCTAACTTAAACTATGTGGTTATTTCGTTATTTACTTAAAAAAACTGGTTATGTGTTTTTTTATTGTTGTAACTACTAAGTTATGCATGTCAGTTATCTTTTAGTTGGGCACTTCACTTCTATTAGGCTTGTTCTTTGATCCTTGCACTTTTTGCTCTCCAGAAGACTGTTTGCAACTATATATGGCTTTCTGCTAAAAAATGTGCAAATAAATTGTTTTGTGCACTGAGTTCATCTGCTTTTCATCTGAACATTGAAAAAAAATTATTCTGATTGTCTATGAGAGATGTCAAAGCCTCTATTTTCCTGGGAACTATTTTTAACTCGATAAATTATTTAGTGTTGGGATGGAATGGTTCGAGAAGATTCATACAGCAGGCTGCAACTAGTTTGGGATCTGAGGTGTTGTCGATTAATTGAATTATAAAGAATTTTCTTTAGCTGTTTGTACCAAGTTTAATGTAAATAGCTTCTTTCTTCCTTTGTGCAATAAGAAATTTTGTAATTTAAATTTTGTATCTTTCTAGTTTCAGCTTGTAAAGGTCTATCGTCTGAATGATGATGGGAAGTGGGATGACCAGGGAACAGGGCATGTAACTGTAGATTATTTAGAGGTGACTATTACAGACCTTGCAATAAAAAAAAGACTATTACCAGAATTTGGTACCTTTTTCTCTGTGTTGGTAAAAATCTTATATATGAATACTCCCATATTTGGAACTTGGATTCTATGATGCAGAGATCGGAAGAACCAGGTTTGCTAGTAACCGATGAGGACGAGCATGAAACGTTGCTTCTGCACCGCATCAGTGCGGAGGATATCTACCGTAAGCAAGAAGGTATTCTCAAGTGTAGTTATTGTTATTCTTCTTTTTCATGATTTTATTGTCGTCTTGTTATGCAGCTTCTTAATGCGAAGTACTTTCTTATCCTCAGATACAATTATTTCTTGGAGGGATCCAGAGTATTCAACTGAACTAGCTCTTAGTTTTCAGGAGACCACTGGTTGCTCATATATATGGCAAGTCTTGATAATAATTTTCTAGCGTCTCACCCTCTTTTTCTTGTTTGTAATCTATTTTCTTGAGACTTTTCTGGATTTTCAGGAGGTGGTACAAATGATCATCTGAATAACATCTTCTACCTTTTCTTTTTTCTCTCTGTAGGGACAGCATCTGCAGTGTGCAGAGAAACATGCAATTCAGTAGCCTTAATTGTAAGTCTCTACGTCGTAGTTATATTAAAAATATTTTGTATCCATTTGTTTAACAGAGCATCTATGCATTTTGATGCTTAGTTACTTTTGCCATTAGTAATAGATTATACTTACCTGGGGACAGCCATATCTGTGTTTGTGATGCATAGCTGTTTTTTCGTACTTTTCAGTTGAACAAATGACTAGCTACACCAGACTTTCACAATATGTTTCTGGTTAGAATTGGAACAAGATTGTTTTCTTGAGTTGTAGCATCAAGTCACCTAGACTTCAGTTCACAACTCAAAGTCAAACACTAAATTTAGAACTCAAATTACAGATTACCAAGGGTTGTTAAAGAATATTACCAAGGGTTTTCTGAAAAATAGTTCAGTTACTGTTGTTCTTGTCTTGAATAAGGTATGGTGTTAGGTATCACATCAAGTTGACCTGATGACCTGTTACCTTATGCTAAAGATTCTGGGCAACTCAAGTTAATACTCTGGCGTAGTTGGACATTAGGCAAACTTTCTTCTGAGGCCGAGATAACCAAATAAAAGAATGCTGTGTTATGTGGAATGGAATATGTGGATAGTGTTGTTAGACTATTGGACTTCTTCCTTGTAGTATTATTTCTCTGGGGAAACTGATTATCCTCAAATATTTAAACTGTTTGAACACATGGACACATAGTTTGAGAGATTATTTAAATGGAGAAACATGATTAGTGAAGATTCATTTAGCCGACCCAAACTTGTTCGGGATTGATGCATAATTGTTGTTGTTGAAGCCCATGGACAGATTGTTATCCTCGTGCCTTTGTTCACCAAGACCTCCTAACATGAAGAACCAGAAAATTGCATAGTAGAGTCTGGATCTTTTCTAAGACACTCTCTCTCTGGATCTTTTCTAAGACACTCTCTCGATAGTGGACAGATTTACACAGTTTAGTAATATGCAAGGTCCTGTTAAGGGCCTTCTCAATATGGATAGGTGGAACTTTTCCTCGAGAAACGCAAACCAAATCTTTTGATCTATGAACCACCTTGAAGTTTCCCATCCCTTAAGGCTACTGGTGTTAGTAGTATAGTGCTTGATTTTTTGCTCATTCAAGTGATTAGTATTACTATGCTACCAGTCTCTTAAGAAGGTATGGTCTAGCCCTCCTTCAAATGTATTCTTCCTCCAGTGGCAATAAGATTTTTGCTAGTTGATTTAAAAAAAAGTCTGGATCTTTTCGGGGAAATAAGGAACAGCAAGAATATATTGCTAACTGGCTCAGGTTTTCATTCCTGGAAACCTTATTCAATACTTTTGAAAAAGGTTCCATTCCTGGAAACCTTATTCAATACTTTTGAAAAAGGTTCCATTCCTGGACTACTACTGCTCGGGATTTCTTGTGCTTTCAAGTTAGTATCTTCTAAATAATTTTGTTGAAATGGTTCAATTCATGTATGTTCACTATTCTTTTCTTTTTGGTGCTATTTCCAGATGATACATTTCATAGTGCCAACAGTGATTTGAGGGAACTGCCTCCAGTAGAGCTATCTACGCTTCCCTTGATACTAAAGGTTTAGCCACTTTCCCGCTTTGTGTATCTTTATCTTATAAGAAGTTCTGATTTCCTCTAATATTTTCTGAGTTACTTCATAGACTTTTCTTCACCGTAGTAATTGTCTACACCACTCTGCGCTTCTGAAGTTGGGCCGCCCGGCGCCCGCCTTACGCATTACTTCCAAAGAAAAAAGCCTATGACAATAAATTGAAAGGTTTTTGACCAATTTCAGTATAACAAAATTCTAAATGGTAAAACCCTGTTTGCTTTTGTTGTGAAAGATACCTTTTGGTTTCTGTATGTGTATATTTCAAACCAGATCTTGGATCTCTGAGTGCGCTGTTCAATTGTTTTTTGCAGACAGTTGTAGAGAGTGGCGTTGCTGATCAGTTGCGTGTGACAGAACTAATACTGCATGATGTAAGCTTTGTTAAATCGTTTAGTTATCAGTTGTGTGCAAGCTAATTTGTAGCTGCATCAATGAATCTTCATTAAGGGTGAAGGTCGCCGTTACCTGCAATTGTCATTCATTATAATTCACCATCCTAAGTATGAACAAGAGCTAAGACTGGCTTCCAAAATGCTCTTAGAGTGTTGGCTCTGGCATAGCAGCAGCTTCATGTCTATCTGAAGACATGTGAAATGCATCTTCCTTTTGTTAGAATCAATTATTTGTCATATCACGTTTGACTTCGTGCAAAGGATTTTTTTACTTCTGATGGATCATAAGAAAATTATCTCATTTGAGAAGTTGGGATATTGAAATACGGCTGCTATTTGACTTTTGAAGTCCATCTAAAATGGTCACATTGTGTGGCGGTCAAATTCTGGGTAAGAAAAACTATCCAATACTCTCTGTCTATCCTGTCTCTATTTAATCCCACCTTTAGACCAGCTTTGAAAAGGTCTTATGCAATCATCAGCTGTTTCCACTCTGCAAATTTTTCATTCGAGAAGCCCCCAGGGCTTTGGTCTAGTGGTAAGAGTGTAGCGTGTGATATGTCGGTTAGGTGCATGTCATGGTTTCGGACCCTGTTGCAGCCAAAACATGATATATAGGTGGTGCAGGGTAGAGGGTGGGCCCATTATCCACCGAGTTTTGAACGTGCGCCACTGGCTCTTGGAGATTTCTCGGGTATAAAAAGAAATTCATTCAAGATATTAATCTGGATTTTTACTTCCTCTATTTTTAAAGATATTAGTTACTTTATCATTTCAACATTCAAGAATCCGAACCGTTTTCAGATTTTGTAGATTCACATGCTTAGAACAAGCTAGTTCTTTTATTGAGGAAAAATCTTCTAGGAAAACACAAGTTCCAAATTCAAGTTTGTTTATCTGCACCCAAGTAGTTATTGGACTATATGCAAGGCAAACCCACCTCCCTTTCCAAAAAAGTAAAAAAGAAACACAGAATCAAAGAGAGGTCATTTTCATCGTATATCTCCATAGTAAAAGCTATTTGTTTCTGCCATTCCTTGTTTCAGTTTCTACAATTGAATCACCTGAGTTGATATTTATTTTTCGTGCAGCAAGATTTTTTTCGAAAGCTGATGGATTTATTCAGGATCTGTGAAGACCTGGAGAATGTTGACAATCTTCACATCATTTTCAAAATAGTTAGAGGAATCAGTTAGTATTGCCTGCTTTTTATATTTGTTTAATACTTATATTTCAGTAGTTTTACAATCTTTTATGGTTTCTTGCAGTTTTGCTCAATAGTTCCCAAATCTTTGAAAAAGTATTTGGTGATGAGTTGATTTTGGATATTATTGGATGCCTTGAATGTAAGTTTTATCATCTATTACTTTCTCTTTCCAGTTGAAATGATCTCTTTAATCTTGATAGAATTCCCCTTTCTCTTTAAGGACCTTTGTAGCTTGAATGTGGGGCATTTTAGATTTCACTGTGGAGACTGTCTGTTTTGGTTTAGCTATGGATTAAATCTTCTTGAGGTTGGGTTCCTACTCTTATGGTGAAACTCATACCGGTCTTGATTGAAGTAGGTAAAGGTATATAATGCTCAGAGCGTAATTTGTAGTGGATAAAAGGATTGCATTTACTTTTTCTGGGAGTTGACTTGCAAATTACATGCATTTTGCTGTACACTCTACCTACCAAGGCTGAGCCGAGGGTCTCTCGGAAACAGTCGCTCTGCCTACCAAGGTAGAGGTAAGGTCTGTGTACACTCTACCCTCCCCAGACTCCACATTGCGGGATTTCACTGGGTATGTTGTTGTTGTTGCTGTGACATGTGGATTTATTTGCTGTAAATTGCAGTCAAGGAATGTTGAAATTTGTGAAACAAAGTAAAATGATCTTTGATGACATTATGTACCAGAGTAAACGAGTTACCAAGTTTTATTCTAAAAAATAAGTTATCAAGTTTCTTCGTGCTCCACAGATACACAGCTGACTGGCTGTTTCCTTGTATGTTCTACGTGATGGGTTAGAATGTCCAACTCATGCTCAATTGTGTTGGTATTAGAGACCTTGGGGTTTTCATTGTTATTTAGTGAAAAAGCAAGTTTCACACTAGTAGGATCTTTGATATGCATATCATCTGTTAAATAGGGATTGTTTCTATGTCCCTTAAGTAATTTTCAATTTTTTTTCCGGGCTGCTTTTTGAGATCGTTTCTAGAATGCTGACCTGAAATTTGGTCTACAGATGACCCAGAGACACCACATATCCATCATCGCAGTTTTCTGGAGCACGTCGTATATAAGGAGGTATCTTATGCTACTGTCTGATCCCTTAGTGTTTCCAGCCTAGAATATCTAATGAATATGGACAGAGGTGTTTAAATGCAAGTTTTCTTTGATTTACTGATAATTTCTTTTTTTTTCCCTTGTGGGTGCATGGGATAGGCTATACCTATCAAAGATTCGGTAGTCCTTTCAAAGATACACCAGACTTATAGAGTTGGCTATCTAAAGGTAGTAATATTATCTTGTCTTATAAGCTCTGGCATGTAACATAAATGGAGCTTATTGTTTGTGTAACTATTTTCAGGATGTCATGTTGCCTCAAATGTTGGATGAGGCGACAATAGCAAATCTCAGTTCCATAATCAGTTCGAACAATGCAATGGTAAGATTTCAGAATTTAAGTTCAATCTCATGCTTACGGTCCTCTGACCCTTTGATTTTGAAACAGGTTGTATCTCGCCTAAAAGACGATAACACCTTTATTCAGGAATTATTTGCAAAGTTGAGGTCACCTACTATTTCTGCAGAATCGAAGAAGAATTTGGTAAAGAATCTTAGTGGAGACATTTTTTTCATCTCTTTTGAAATATGATTCTGTTGGACTTGGCTATTATTCATATTTATTTACTCTTTTCTGAGAATGAGCTTCTAGTGTTATTGCCCTGTTAGTTCCAGATAATTGCTTTTACCTGTTTTAGAGTGCATGGACATTTCGTGCTATGTGCTATTGTATGCCGGTATGCCATTATTTCTTTAAATTTTTTATTTTCTGTGTAGTGATGTGGGTGGGAATGGAATTAGGTGTTACCTTTTGTGGTCGATCCATTTGTTCTACACACTAGAAAAACTTTTGCTTCAAGGAGAAGGGGCAAATAATTAATTGTTTTGTCATGCATGAAATATTGGCTACAAATTGTGTTTCTCTACTGAAATTTGTGAAAGCGAAGATAACCAATGTGTCCTAAGTGACACAAATATGGCTTGTAATATTTTGAGTACGTAGTTTATATAGTAGTCTAAGTTGCTTGGATTCGGGTGCGGGTGTCCGATACGGGTGCGGATCTAGAGGTCAGATCCTTCATGATCAAATTTTAAGATTCGGGGATATGAATCCAGGTATGGATACATGTACATGGATTCAGCCAAAAATAATTGAAATATCTAAAAATAGAGTTGTAATACCTAAATTCTGAGATACTGTGTGAAAAACTTGAGGAGAAAATATTGAACAAGAGGAGAATCCTGGAAGGAGATAAAAGGAAAAGGAGTGACATGGAAATTTCTATATACAAGGTATTCCGTTTTCTTCAATTTCACCTTAGCTTTTGTTTTGATTAAAGAAATCATCCGGATTTCTCGGTCGATTTAGGTCAAAGTACCCAAAATCGGTTGACCAGATAGGATATGGATCCCACCCCCACACCCATGTCGTGTCGACACGGGTGGGGCACCAAAAGTGAAGAGTCCGAGCAACATAGATAATAGTATCTTTGTCCTTTAAAAAAAGGTTGAGAAACAAGGGAAGCAAAAAAGAAAAAGAACAAGGAAGGCAAGCCCACAGGACTTTGGTTAGTGGTAAGAGAACAATGTGTGATGTGTTGGATATGCACACTTCACGGGTTCGAACCCTGCCGCAGGAAAAAGCCTAATATCTAAGTGAACAAGGATAGAGGGACGAACCCATTAATTATCTATCGAGTTTCGAACCGTACACCACTGGCATTCAGAGATTTATCATTTTAAAGATCAAATTAGTGGGTGAACTGTTACTTTTTAGCTGTAAAAACTAAACTAGTCTTTTGCTTTGGACCCTCAAGCATACATACTTATATGAAAGTATTCTTCATTGCAGATGTCATATCTGTAATTGCTGAACTTGCTAAAACAACATGTTTATAATTGGACTTGTGCATTATATATATAACTAGAGTCCTTGCTTTCAGTCCTTACATATTAGTTTATCGAATGAACTTAGAAATCAAATCAATTAATTTCTCCCTGTATTAGTCACTGTCTCAAAGCATGGTAAGATCAATTTGAAAGCTTACAGATTCTGTTGGTTCTGGACTAGATTGTGGAACTGTTTGCTCATGCCCATTTTCCAAGATCATTTTTTTTTGGCAAGATCAGCTTTCAAAATCAAAATATTTATGAACTATCCCCTGTAAAATAGTCTTCGCACGCACACATACATGCTGGCGATATAATTGACTCTTTCTTTTAAGGGAATAAGTAAACCGTCAATGTGATTTTCGCCTTCTGAAGTGTTTTCTTAATTGAGCTAAATCTGCTATTTAAACTTGTTAAGGTCATGCAATGGATGCTATATGTGATTTTTATTTCTCATTAAAACAAGAAAATAAAATATATTGCAACTCTTTCTTGTATTAAACAATTCTGGTGGTTGCATTCAAGTTTTCCTTGAGGTATCACTTTGTAAATATTCATGCATCAACAGTGGGAAAGTTTTTTTTTTTTTTGATAAGTTGAGAGCTATTTGATGAACTTAATCCCTCCATTCGAAAAACAGTGACTACCCAATGGATTTGACATTTCCTATTTGGAAACTTTTCTTCTTTCCAGTATTCAGTGGTTTTTTTTAGAATGTTGGGAATCCTCACCTCATGGGCTAGGTTTTGTGGTTGAGTTAGGTCCAAGGTCTATATTAGGGGTAGGTGCGTTCCTATTCTATTTTGCCTAATCTTGGGCTCTCTTGTTATTGTCCACACTCCAGATGTCCAACCCCAAGCGGAGGGGATGTGTGAAGACGTGGTTAAGTCAATAAGATGTATCTTCTCTAAAAGTATAATCTTTAAATGAGGTGGTAGCACAATTCAATAAGGTATTGGAGTAGGTAGAGGTTTGAGTTCAAGTCTCACCATCATAAAGAATTTTCACATGCTTCGTTCAAGAAAAAAGTGTCAGGCCCGTACGTAACACGTAGTAGGGCACTGAAAACGTAATTAAGTAATTAAAGCATGCTCCATTCGACAATTTAAGCTTTTAGATGAGGTGGTCACACAATTGAACACATTTACACCCACTTATCTACGTGAAATTAGAATGCCATCTGTTTTTTATGTCAAATGCAAGAAGACAACTATTATGTTCTGTGTTTGTCTACAATTCCTTACTGCTTCGCTGGAACACCATTCCAGCTGTAGTCTGGTGGACAATTTGGAAAGAAACACTAGGATTTTTGAGAACTCCAAAGATAATATTGTCAACATTAAGTCTAGATGTACATCTTTTCTTAGCTTTTGGTGCAAAATGGCTAATGATGATGTAAATGATACTGTGGCCATGGTTGGTTTTGTTTGCTCGTTACACTCATCGTAATGTCTGTTCCAGATGTAACTAGATAGCCCCTTTAACTTAGTATGTTTTGTAAGATAGCCACTCAAACTTAGTGACCAAATAGACACTTGAACATTGGTAGAAGTGTATCTTCTAAACAATCGTATATATAAGGTCAAGTGCATGAAGTACACTTTCTTATAATGTGTTAAGTGAACCAATTATTGCATGCCACATGTAAATTTAAAAATAATCAACAAATATAACTAAATATATAAAAAAATACTAGAAAGTATGTAGAAGAAATATAATAAGGAAAAAACAAAAAACAAAACCCTCCCCGCCAATAATTCACGCAGTTCCCCCACCCCTCTCCCACTTTTCAGCTTCTTCCCCAAAAAAAACCCGGCTCCCGTTAACTTCAGTGTGCTCTGCACTCTAAAATAACTCAACTTGGTTGTATGAGTTAAAAACTTTGCTTAAAATCGGACCTCACCCTCAGACCTTCTTTCCCATTTCCTTGGTACAAGATTTGATGTTTAGAAATATCCATTTGTTGGGGATAATCCTTGATTTTTACAGTATGCACGTTGAAAATATCGAAAGATCCATTTGTATAATCATATTTTATTGAGTTTTCTTCAGTTTTTTGGTGATATAGTAATAACCTAAATACGAAAAAAATGGTCTTTGTAATTATGGAGAACACGAAGCTAATGGTGAAGGAGAAGAATCTGAAGATATCAGTAAAGGAGTAAGCAGAAATTATAAGACCCTCATGGAATAAATTTTTGAGATGTGAAAAATCAACTACATCAAAAAAAAAAATTGCGTAAAATAAATCTAAATTTAAGCCATCCAAGCGCTCACGTGTGCGTGCAAAACATGCGATTTGTCATGTCACCTTAAGATGTGTATGAGAGATACTTCTATCAAGTTCGAGTGTCTAGCTGGTCATTGACTAAGTTTGAGTGGCTATCTTATAAAACGTGTCATGTTTAAAGTGCTATCTAGGTATTTATCCAAAAAATAATTTCAACTGTTTTGACATTGTACTTATGATGTCCTTAAAGGAGACATGATAATGGCATCATGTACTTACTGCTCTTACATAACACATGTTAGTATCTTGTTGAAGTTTGGATATTTACCTATTATTTTTCTTCCGACTTTGTTTTTTGGTCAGGAAACCTCTGAGTAGTAGTAGTGTCATTATCATATGATTGTTTTTTCTTCTTTTTCTTTTTTCTATTGTACTAGATACACTTTTTGCATGAATTTTGCACCTTGAGTAAGAGCTTGCAGATGGTCCAGCAAGTTCGGCTATTCAGGTATGCATCATAGGCTTTTCCTTTGTTCTAGAAATGGTTGTCCTGTATGCACGGAGGTGATTGTTTTAACTTTAGATCTGTTGCTTTCTGGCAAGTGAACTTTTCTCTATTATGGTTTGTTGGTGATAGAACTGGAAGTATGTTAATGGTTGCAGGGATCTTGTTAATGAGGGCATATTCGATATTATAGTTGATGTTTTGCAGGGCCCCGACAAAAAGCTTGTGTTGATGGGGTAATGGACCATACATTAACCTTCAGCAAGTAGATTCTGTTTCTTTTCTTATTCTTTGAGAATGCACCTTGTGTTCCTCTCTGAAGTTCTTATTACAAAAAATTCTAATGGATACAGGACAGACATTCTGATTCTCTTGAATCAGGACCCGAATCTTCTGCGGTTTCATGTAATTCGTCAGGAAGGTCTTACCCTTTTTGGACTTCTGGTGAGAAACTATTGGGACTTCTCTTTGTTTCATTTTTCATTTCAAAATGTGGCAGCAGTTGATGCTGATATGAGGCTATATCAGTATTGCTATAGTTGAGGTTACCTAATACTTGAGATGTATGGAATCATGTAAGTCATGACATGCAAAGATCCATATCGAAACCTATTTTCATAAGATTTCGAAGCACACCATCTCAACACTTGAATATGGGTTATTATTCTATTGCAAAAGGGGTGTTTGACTCATGAGATATATTATTAGAAAATTTTGTCAAATTAGTTTTTAGGACTCTTTGCCAGTTATATATACTACTAAGTACTCCTTTCTCTTTGTTGTGTTCCCCTCTGTCCAATTTTTCTTTATGATAGTGAGTTTGCCTCAGATAATCTCAATATAACTGGTCCACTAATGATTCTGTCCCCTTAAGCGAACATTTCGTTGTCTCCAGGAACGTGATTGTCTGTTGGCTCTAAGGTTGCCAAGATTCATCTATACTAAGTATGGGACCGTTGCTGAATGTAGTTTTAGCAGACTAACTTTCTTCTACTGCATTAAAGAATAGCAAGACCCTCCCTCCTGAAAAAAAAACGATTTGTGTATTTACTGGGTTGTTTGATGGCGTTGAAAGTAGGGGTGGTGAGTTGTTCACCACTCTGAGGTAAACCAACTGATTGTTGAATGCAATTTCAAAATTAGTGGCGGTAGGTTTTACATATCCAAATTCTGGTCGGTTTTGTAGTTTATCTTGCTGTAGCTTATGCTGCTTAGTGGTTGATTACTGTTTATTATTTTTTCCCTCTTCAGGGGGTGGGGATCAAGGCTGTTCCGCAATTACTATCTGTCCGGCACTCCTTTGTTAGATTTGAACTACCACCAATTATGTTTGTGCATTAAAGAATAACTAACTGACAGTATATGAGAGGAGGTCCTTGGTGTATGCCATTTGCCAATAATATTGTTTGATTGATGAAATTAGTGAGGAAATCAACCAAAGTTGGAACTATGAAGAACTCTACGAGGCTATAAATATCCAAATACCTTTTCTCTTCTCACACATGTTTTTTCTATTCCCTTCATTCCTTTTTACACGTCCAGTATGTAAAAAGTATTTGCAACCCCTTCAAGAAAGTATTAATTAAGTGTTTGTTTTACTAAATTATCCTTATTAACAGTAATTAATCTCTATAATACTATCACCTTTAGATCTCAATTCTATCAACAGAAGCAATGATTGACACCAAAAGTTTCAACTCGAAACTTAGTACTCCTTCCGTTCCTTTTTGCTTGTCCACTTTTGCAAATCAAGAGCGAGTTAACTTTTTTTCCAATTTTACCTTATCATTAAGTAACCATTTTCCAAATTTATTGGAGTACTAGTAGTCAAATTTGGATTTCGAGGGCATAGTTATTGCAATGAGCAACTGAGTAACCCCATATTTTCTAAGCTTACGCAGAGATGCTATGGAGTGGCACTTATCTCCACTATATAAATTTACTTTTACGCTAGATATTCGTTCTATACTATGGAGTAATATGAATTTGTAGTATTTATGTTACTCCTATTTTAAAAACTGCTTTTCATTTAAAAAAGTTCTTCTATGAGCAGTGGCGGAACTTGCCCAAAATATTAAGGGGAGCGGTAACTACTAACTAAAATATTATAATTGAAATTTATAAGAACAAAATATAATTTTATCAAAGATTCAAAATAACATCAACACAACAAAAATATAATATATAAAAGGAAAGACGTACCTAGAATTAAAGTGCTGCCCTTCGTTCTTTTAAAGACTTGAAATCATTAATAATTGAATCAGAGCTAAAGCTTTCAGCTATCTCTTTTTCAATATAAACCATCATATTGTCAGCAAGAAATTCATCCTCCATCTTATTACGCAACCTTGTCTTGATTATCTTCATTGCTGAAAATGATCTTTCTGTAGTAGCCGTAGAAATCGGAAGAGTTAAGATAAGGCGGATTATCCGGTCTATCAAGTAATATGTATTCGCCTTCCCAGTTTTTTCCAAAGCTTCATACAATTCAGACATAGTTGACAAGTTATTCAATTCTGGATGACTAACAACTTCAAGAATAAAGTGTTGAAGTTGAAATCTCAAATTTGTTTTCTCTTGCTCACTAAAATCCACTGGATATAATTTTTCTACAAGAGCACATATATCATCCATATCAAATGCTTTGTAAATATCTTTAGGAACCAAACTATTGCTTAGCCTCAAAAGCTCCATTGTTTGCACATTAAACTTGTGATTCAATTCCTGCAATTGTTGAAAACAACTTGTAATTGCTTATGATGCAACTATGCATCCAAGGCATACTAGATTTATGTTTTGTAGAAGAAAAAGAGACCCAAATAAATAAATAAATAAATCTTCTGCAGTCAAGTATTACCAGAGATGGAGAGACGAGTGGAGAGAAATAGATTGAGAGAGTGGAGCCGTGCTGCGAGTGTGAATTCGTGAGTCGCTGGTGCCGCCGAGAAAGTGACATGATTTAGTGTTTTTAAATCGTGAGTAGTATATATAAAAAAAAAATTATTTTTTTTGAGTTTTTTTGAGGGGGTCCACAGCTCCCCTCCGCTCCGACCATCGCCACTATCTATGAGTATATTTTTGAAGAAATGGAGAAAGATATTGATTGTTAAAGATTCAAAGGAGATACTTGAAGATTCAACAAGTGTTGAAGTTCCACTATCTATGAGTATATTTTTGAAGAAATGGAGAAAGATATTGATAGTTAAAGATTCAAAGGAGATACTTGAAGATTCAACAAGTGTTGAAGTTGAAGACTTGGTTAAGGAAGTTGAAGAGAAGACTCGAGGGATATTGAAGACACAACAGAAATAGTTGAAGATTCAAAGATAAAAGTTGTAAGAGATTATGACTTGAATGTTATGGATTGCGGGTTTGATTTTATCAAGTTTCTTGAAGGAGAAGAATCATTTGACAATGATGAATTACAAAAAAGACATATAGGGAATATCCTAGTGGTCAATGAAGTGGGAGGAGAACCATGAGGTCTCAGGTTCAAATCCCCGTGGAGACAAAACACTAGGTGATTTCTTCTCATCTTTCTACCATCTTTCTAAGCCTTGGTGGATAGAGTTACCTGATACTTGTTGCTGGTGGGTGGTGGCAGGTATCTCGTGTAATTAGTCAGGTGGGCACAAGCTGACCCGAACACAACCAAAAAACAGAAAAAACATATAGGAAAATGGTGAAAACATTATTTCCAAAATTTTGTTAAGATGCACATATTACTCTTTATGGTGAGGTAGATTTTAATTAAATAGTCAAACAAAGAAAATAGAATGTATGAATAAATCTTTCTTTTTCGTTATTGACCTAGAATCATAAGTCATTTCAAGATTAAATATTGTTCATGGCTTGCTCATAACTAGTTCTTTTCGATTATTCAATTCCAACAAGTTCTTCATTTTTCTTTTCGTACTTGTTTGTTGTTCTTATGCAACAATATTGTTTTTTATAAAGTAATGTTGTTAGAAATAATGCTTTTTAATAAAGTAATGTTCAAACTAATTTGACAAAATCTGATCAAATTTGAGATAATACAAATAATAACAGTTCTATTAGTTTGGATTTGTTAAAGGGAGAAAATATTTCACTTCAAGAAATCCACTACTTTACCAGTTTCAAAAAAAAAAGAAAAGAAATCCACTACTTTACCGTTTACACTGAAGAGAGTAATATGTTTAACTTAAGAAAATTTGGGTAGTTGTTGTAAAGCAAGTTGCTAGAGCAAATTGCTGATGGATGTCATAATAAGTTAAAGGTCATGTCAATACAATTGTACAAACCAACCATTTCTATTGGTTGGAGGGGTGGCAAGGTTTTTTTTTGGTAAATAAACAATTTTATTGATTACCAAAAGTGAGAATTACAAAGAAGAATAGGTGCAGACCACCTATTTTCTCAAAGAAAATGAGAAGTAAACTAGCTACCTCATTTGCTAAAGTAGCAAACTACCAATTATTCTATGCTATCTGCAACACTTTCCAAACCAGTACAAAACACACCAAGACTAAACTATAACATCAGGGATACAGGGCCTAAACACATAAAGCACTACTTGAATCAAGGGATGGAGTTGAGCAGAATCAGTGGAGCCTGTCACTTCTGACTAGATCTCTCTTGTATATGCAGATGGATTGCAATTTCCCTACAAAACTTATCACAGTTGTAGACACTTTCCTGTAACCTGATACCATTTCTCTCCCTCCATATGCATGCTACAGTCATGTCAAAGACACTGCGTATGTTTTCTCCCTTACCAGATTTCCTCTTTGCCCATGTACATACCCAATTCAATTCCTCAGCCCAGTTTCCTATGCTTCTCTGGATGCCCATCCACTACAGGAGCCTTTGCCATAGAGATCTGGTAATAGGACATGTGAAAAATAAATGATCAAAGGTCTCTGTTGGAGCACTGCAGAATGCACAACTTAAAGGAACATGAATTCCAAACTTGAGAAATCTGTCCACAGTAGTAAGCCTTCTCTGTATTGCTAACCATAAAGTGAACTTGTGCCTTGGGTGGATACTAGGTTGAAGTGAAAGACATTTCCAGGGGACTTTGGCATGAAATGGTACTAGAGAAACATACATGTTTTTAATTAAGAACTTGTTCCCTTTGACAACAGCTGACAGTCTAGCTTGGAAGTCACCCTGGAGAATAGGTGAGTGTATGACATACTCCCTAGCCTCAATTATCTTCCTGATAACCCAATTAGCAGTACCTGGGATAGGACATGAATCCACTGTTGAGTTTTTAAGATAATAACTATGCACCCATCTAATCAAAGGCAGTCTTTTTTCTCAGCAATCGCCCAAAGTTGTTTGACTATAACAACTTTATTCCATATGCATATGTTCATGATATTGTGACCTCCTGCAGCCTTTGGGAGACAAGTTTTAGCCGATGACACCAGAGCTTTCTTTGATATAGCAGCAATACAAGACCACAAAAAGTATCTACAAACAGCCTCTACTAGTTTCATGATTCTCTTAGGTAACAGGAAGATCTGGGCCCTATAACTTTGTAACCCAAAGAGCATTGATTTTATCAATTGCAACCTGCCAGCATAGGATAACAATTTTGCTGACCAGCATCTCACCCTTTCTGTGATTCTCTCCACCAGTAGCATACATTGAGCAATAGAAAGCTTTTTGAATGACAGAGGCACCCCTAGGTACTTAAAGGGGAGAGTACCTTCAAGGAATCCCAATGTAGTCAGGATTTCTTGTTTGAGGTCAGGTTTAACCCCAGACATATAGATTGAACTTTTGTTCACATTATCCTATAACCCTGATGCAGTAGAAAACCTATTGAATGCTTCTTGAATCAGTTTAATAGAGGGAAAATCAGCTTTACAGAACATATCATCAGCAAAACATATATGAACCACCCCAAGTCTTTTGCACCTTGGATGGAACTTAAACACTTTGTTTGTAGTCAGGTGGTTCAATTCCCTCGGTAGTTACTCCATTGCAATGACAAACAGATAGGGTGACATAGGGTCACCTTGTCTGATCCCTTTCTTCCCAGGAAAAGGCTCGGCCAGACCTCCATTCAACACCAAAGAGTAAGAAACTGTTGAAATGCATTCCATTGTCCACATAATGAATTTATAGGGGAATCCCAACTCAGCCATCATCCTCTTCAGAAAACACCATTCTATTGAATCATAGGCTTTCCTGAGATCTACCTTCATTACACATCTAGGGGACAAACCCTTCCTTGTATACCACTTGAATAGTTCATGACTAAAAAAAATGTTGTCTATAATAGATCTTCCCTCTACGAATGTTGATTGAGAAGGGCTTATAATGGTGCTAACAACACTCTTGATTCTATTAGTCAGTACTTTGGTGATTATCTTGTAGAAAGTCGTACAATAGGCGATGGGTCTATAGTCTTTGACCTGAGTGAGAGTAGGGATTTTTGGTATTAGGGTAACCGCAGTACCACTAAATGCTCTGAGGATTCTGCCAGACTGGAAAAATTCATGTGCAGCTGCTAGTGCATCCCCCTTCACCACCTCCCAGTTTCTAGTGAAAAACTCAATTGGATAACCATTAATACTTGGTGATTTGTCTGAAGGCATACCTTTGATATCATTAATAATCTGTGTATGTCACCTCCCTGATCAAATCACATTGTTGCTGATATGAAAGACAAGACCCCTTTTTGATAGTTTCTGAGTTAGGACAAGACATCTCCTCAGCTGCAGTTCCCATCAATTGTGTGAAAATGATATAAGCTCAGCCTCCACCTGTACAGGGTCAGTGAGCTTGGTACCTGCAGCATCATAAACAGAGGTGATAGTATTCCTTCTTGCTCTCATTTTGCATTGGGCATGGAAATATCTAGAATTTGAGTCTCCACAGGTGATCCAGGTTGCCCTTGACTTTTGTCTTAATGCCATGTCCTCCACTTTGCTCCATTTTTGTAATCTCAAGTTGAGTAATCTATTCTTGTTCGATCAATTGCTGATTGAGAGGTTGGATCATCAGTGAGGCTTGTACGATTTCAAGAGTCTGTCTAGCCTGTTGGAGCTTCTGGTTATAAGAGTCCAAATAAGAGTTCAATCCTTTCAACCCCTCCTTAACAAACTTTAGTTTTATCCAGAGATTAAACATTTTGGTGCCAACAAAATTGTGACTCCAAGTTATAGCAAGAATAGTAGCAAACTCTGGATGATCCATGACAATATTAAATAGCTTGAAAGGCTTTGGGTGAATATTCACTTGAGGACTGTAATGGATTAAAATAGGAGAATGATCAGACATCCCAGGATTTAGAAAATCAGCTTCCACATGTCCATATAGTTGCAACCATTGGATGTTTCCTAAAGCCCAATCAATTCTAGAATAAACTCTGTTATCAGACTGCTGCTTATTACAAAAGGTAAAATGCCACACCTTAGATTTCAATGGGGTAAGCTGTAAAGTATCCACACAATCCCTGAAGTCTTGAGTTTCAGCTGGTAGCAGAGGAGATCCCAGCCTGTCATCAGAAGACAACATTGTGTTGAAATCCCCACACAAGAGCCAAGCCTCCTGAATGTTGCTTCAAAACCGTATAAGATCTCTCCAAAGAGTTTGTCTCTGCTGAGCCTCATTGTAAGCATCGACCACAGTAAGATAAGTAGAAAATTTTGCATTATTCTCCACCTTGCAATGAATGCATTGTTCTGTAATATAGAGGACCTGTAGTTGTACAGTTGATCTCCAAAGTAACCAGATTCTCCCATTATAGGCCATGGGATAGTTGCAATAATAACCCCAACCCATACCCACCTTATTCAGAATGTTTTATGACTTATGTTCCTTTGTTCTTGTTTCAAGACAACCTATAACATCTATCTTATGCTTTTGCAGAAAGAGTTTCAGCTCTTTCTGTTTTAGGGGCTGGTTTAGACCCCTAACATTCCAAGTAGTAATGATCATGGGGGGTGAGTAATCCCCTGGCCCCCAGTTTGAGAAGAACTAGCCTTAGCTCCATTCTCAGTAAAGATATCATACATATTAGCAACCTAAACCGGCACAGTTACTTAAGAAGCACTTCCATGAGTAGGCATAAGAGGATCATCTTGCTGAACATTCTCCTCCTTTGCAGGTGGGGGTTGTTGTGCTTGCTCTGCACCATTGTTAATCTCCTGGTCCTCTTTAGGTAACCAACCTTGTCTAGGTGGCCCTCCCCTCCTCTGTCTCCTTCTCCTTCTAGGCCTATCCTGAAACTCAGGTTCCCTTGTTTCTTCCACCTTGTTCCAGCAATCATCACCAATGTGACCAAATTTCATACAATTGGTACAAAACTTTGGTTGCCAGTCACAATCCACAACCTGATGAATAGGGCCTTCTGGGGTAATGAACTCAACAACGTCAAGTAAGGGTTAGGATGCATCAACCGCCACCAGAATACGAGCATAGGAAATCTTATCCTTGTTGGCTGTATATTTGTCTGTATACATTGTCCTTCCAACTGCGCTAGCCACCTTACTCAGTGCTTCACTCAACCAATAACCTATAGGCAATCTTGGGAAAATCACCCATAGGGGAATTGTGGTGATGCAATCTGGGTTAAATACAAAATCAATCACCCAAGGTTGAATGATAAATGGTTTGTTGTGGAACGTAAAGGGACCAACATCCAATACTTTGTCACAATCAGTCAACGAAGCAAAACGAAAGATATAATAGCCATCATTATGAGCCAATATTTGGGGCTTTTCAACTAAGGTCCAATTACTAACAATATAGGCTTCCAACGATTTGAGGTATGGCGTATCTCCAACAATATAACCAATTAAAGCTGTTTTCATGTACTCCTCTTGGGATTTCAAATCGTCCGCAACATTGTTAACAAAGATTTTACCATCTCTAGTAGTCAGGGGAATATAAGTGAGAGATTTACCCTTTTGTGCAAGCTGATTGGCCTTGAAATGATCGATCTCCGATGGGGTGGCTTGCGCTGAGGTGGTCACTTCTGAGAACTGAAGCGGTCTGACCGCCGGAGTAGTTGTGGATTGTGGACCCCGTATGATTCAAGATGGATCGAAGCTGAGAATCCGTATTTGAGCCTTGAACCTTCTCCACCTCCTCAATAGATTGAAATTGGGGAGGGAGAAAGCTGCCGAAGGTTAATGATGGTGGTCGGAACGAGTAGCTGTTCTTAGGAGTAACCGTCTGTAAATAGAAACCTTTGTCTCCCTTTACATACACATCAAAAATTGAAAATAAAGTACTCATTTTCCTCTCCGCTTCTCAGTTTCTCTTCTCTCAGTACTTTCTTTATTACACTGTTTTTATTTTATAACACGTTATCATGTGTCTCGATTTTTATCTTCAAGTTACGTTTCACATTAAAGTACGTAATATATATATATATATATATATATATATATATATATATATATATATATATATATAGATAGATAGATACACACACACACACACATATATATATAAATATCCCTTTCCCGGGGCCCGCACATAGCAGGAGCTTATTGCACCGGACTGCCCTTTTTTTACACGTGTGTGTAAATATATCTGTTTATTTTTGACAAACAACTAATATAATAAGAATATTAAATAGATCCTAAAAGCTGAATTTTTATTCTAATCACATACTGTACTTATTAAAATAATATCTAGCATTTAGCTTCTCGTTTAGTTTCATGTACTGCTTGCACAGTAATGACATTACACAAAAGGGCTACACAATAAATTTTAAATTATGTGCATACGTTTGAAAACCTCTATGTTAAAATAGTAGATGTGTGCTATCCAGATCTATTAACATAAGGCTAGAATATGACTTCTTTTAACAAAATTTAAGTAAACGTGTAATTTGGTACTTGCAAATGTCATCTGTTTTTAGGAAGTTTGTTAAAGCTAACTTTTGATTAATTATTCAAAAAAAATTTAGTAATATTTCTTTATTTTTTTTGAGAAGGTAACAGATGTAAGTACAGACTAAACCAGCACATAGGTTGTGCTGAAAACCATATTTACATCAGGCAAAAATAAAACACTGAATCCAACATTCTAACAAGATCCTAGAATATTTATGGACTCAGTATCCTCTGGATAAGTCTGCTTACACCAAAAACAAAAAAGTCTGATGCAATTTAGTTTGATTTTTTGTACTTCATTGCTGTTGTCCTCAAAACACCTTGAATTCTCTTTTTTCAAATTGTCCACCAGATACAGGCTGGAACAATCCTCCATCTATCTCTGTCTGCAGCTCCTACTCCTGCCTCCTCCTAGCTATATAGTACTTGGGTAGTCTTGTTTGGCATTACCCAAGCCAAGCCCCTAAGGTTAACAAAAATCCTCCAAAGCTGGTCTGTTATCTTGCATTGTAAAAATAAATGGCCGACTATTTCAGCCTCTTCCCTACATAGATAGCATCTGGAACAAAGAGAAAACTTCCTCTTTTACATATTTTCTTGAGTCAAAACAGCTTCCCATGTCAACAACCAAGTGAAACATGCTACTTTGTAAGGTATTTTCACTTTCCATATATGCTTCCAAGGCCAATGTTGCACATGTTGATTGCCTTGGTTCAAGAATTTATATGTTGAATTCACTTTAAATATGCCTTTATTGTCTTCTTTCCACCATAGTTTATCTACTCCTTCATGAGTGTCTTTGAACTCTTCTAGCTTTCTAAAGAATTCAGTCAGTGTGTCAATTTCCCAGTCATTAAAATTCCTCCTAAACTGAGTGTTCCATCCTTGATGAGTCCATGTTTCAGCTACAGTCCTTTGTTGATGTACAGCCAACCCATAAATGTCAGGAAAGAGGTCCTTTAAACTACTAATGCCCAACCATTTATCCTCCCAGAAGGATGCTTTATCTCCATTGTTTACCTTTACAATTGTATGATTCCTCAAAAAAGGCCATAATACTCTTATGGATCTCCACAAACTAACTCCGTAAGGAGTTTTCACCTCTTTGGTCATCCATTTGCTTTTTTCACCATACTTTGTCTTGATGATACTTCCCAGTAAGATTGGTTATCTTGAGAATACCTCCACAACCACTTTAATTTAAGAGCTTTACTCTGCAATTTGAGATTCCTGATGCCTAATCTACTTAGTTTCTTCCCCAACATGACATTACGCCATTTGACTAGATGAAATTTCTTCTTGTCCTGATTTCCTTGCCACAAAAAGTCCCTCCTAATCTCGTCAAGCCTTTGGATGATCTCCACTGGAATGGGAAATATGGGCATCATGTAAGTTGGCAGTGCATCCAACACAGAGTTGATGAGAGTGACTATGCCTCCTAGAGAAATATATTGTGATTTTCATCTAGTTAACTTCTTTTCACACTTTTCAATCACAGGATTCCAAATGCTCATAGACTTTGATTTAGCACCTAAGGGCATTCCCATATAAGTGGTAGGCAAAGATCCAACTTCTCCACATAAAATCCCATTCAACTCTTCCATATTAGATACTACATTGATTGGATACAAGTGACTCTTTCTCCAATTAATGCGTAAACCAGAAACTCCTTCAAATAGCACCAGGATTGACCTCAATATCTTTAGTTGATCTTTATCAGCATCACAAAGAATTAAGGTATCTGCATTGGGAGATGTGTGACTTCCATGTTGGTAATTGAGTTTGAATTTGTGGCTACCTCAAAACCTCTGATCCATTCATTGTTTCTTGCCACCTTAATCATATTTTTCAGGCCCTCCATGACTAGAATGAACAGGAAAGGAGACAGAGGGTCACCTTGCGTCAATTCTCTTTGAGCTGAGAAAAAACCTTCAGGTGAGCCATTGATTAGGATAGAAAACCTGACAGTTAGAAATGCAAAATCTGATCCACTTTATCCATTTTCCTCCAAAACCCATACATGACAGTATGTTCAATAGGAAATCCCGATTGACATGATCATATGCTTTTTCAATATCTAATTTGCAAAGAATTCCTGGATTTCCTTGTTTAATTCTGGAATCCACAACTTCATTAGCAATTAAAATAGCATCCATTATCTGTTTGTCTTTAATGAAAACCATCTGTTGAACATCCACCAACTTGCCTATAACTCTTTTCAGTCTCTCTGTTAACACTTTGGATATCAACTTGTATACACTGCCTATAAGGCTGATGGGTCTAAAGTCCCTCAGCTCTTTAGCTCTAGTCTTCTTTGGAATCAAAGCTATGTAAGTTGCATTATAGCTTTTCTCAAAAACACCATGAGAATGGAAATTTTTGAAAGTTCCGATAATGTCTTGCTTTAGAACATCCCAGCATTTAATGAGAAAACCCATTGTGTAGCCATCTGGCCAGGAGCTTTGTCCATGGCACACATCTTCAAATAAGAAAACACCTCTTGTTCACCAAAATCCTCTTGTAAAGCTGCTTTTCCTCTCCAGTAATGACATGGCAATTGATCAGGTTGCAAGTTGGCCTCCAATTAGTAGTCTATGAATACAATTTCTGATAAAAATCAACAATTTCATCCTTAATTCTTACTGGATCTTTTACAGCTTCATCTTGAATCACAAGTTGATCAATATTGTTGCTCCTTTTGCTTGCATTGGCTACCTTATGAAAAAAACTGGTGTTTTTGTCTCTTTTTTTGAGCCACAGAGCCCTTGATCTTTGTCTCCATGCTATTTCTTCATTTTTAATATGTTCATCATAGTCCATCAAAAGAGAAGCCTTCAAGACTAATTCCTCTTCTGATAACACCATGTTCTCCTGAATTGCATCAAATGTAGCCAGTTGACTCAAAAGATGTGCCTTTTGCATTCCCAGATTTCCTTGGGAAGTTTTGCTCCAGTCTTTTAGCTTGCCTTTGAGAGCTTTGAGTTTTCAAGCTAAAATATAATCAGGTTTGCCTGTGAAGATGAAGGAATTCCACCATTCTCTGATTCTTTCCACAAATCCTACAGTGTTCAACCACCAGTTATCAAATTTGAAATAAGACTTGTTATGTTCCAAAATTCCACATTGTAGTGATATAGGGAAGTGATCAGACTCCAACATCTGTAAAAGAGATTTCTTGACGTTCCTGAACTTATCATCCCACTCTTGAGAGATTACTGTATATTCTTGAAGCAGTCCTGCAGTTATCTCCCTTCAGCCAAGTGAAACATCCTCCTTCCAGTTGAAGATCCAGAAGCTCCATGTTTTTTATGAAATCTGAAAATTTCTTTTTTTCAGAAGAAAATCTAGTGACATTGAAATCACCACATACAGCCAACGGGCCTACAATCATACCCCTAATAGCTCCTAGTTCCTCCCACACGTACCCTCTCATAACTGCAATTTGGGGTATATACTTAAGTTACATGGCATTCGAACACCTGAAGAAGTGCTTCAAACTTGCAAGTTAAGAGTATATGCTCCAATTTCCAGAAATTTCCCTTTCCAAGCTCTGTTGTCCCACAACAATAATATTCCCCCTCTAGTGCCACTTGCTTGTAAACATGCAAATTTTACCCATCTTCCACCCCATAGGTCTTTAATAATCTCTTTGACATCCCCTTCCAGTTTAGATTCTTGAAGGCAAATGATATCTGCATTCCAGTTGTATATTAAACTCTTCACAATTCTTCTCTTATACCCATTGTTCAATCCTCTCACATTCCAAGAAACCAATTTTACCTTCATTGTACAAGGTTTCCTTCTTTCCCCTTAGCCCTCTTCCCATTACTTTTAAACTTTACATCAAAAGAAACAAGCCCCTTGAATTCCTGTGTTCCTTTGAATCTTGGCTTTTTTGTGATAGCCTCACTCTCCATCTTTCTTGCCTGTCTACAACTGTCAATTTGTATTAATAATTCTCTTGCTTCCTCCTCATGCCCTTGAAAATGAACCCCGGAAATTTTGCTCAATCTGATAATGTTTTGCTGCACCCACGTTGATGTTGCCCTCGTATTTTCTTGTATTAGACTCATGTCTTGTTGAATTGTTTCCTCATCTTCCACCACCAATTCTTCAATCTCTGTATCTCGCTGCCTGAGCATTGTGATCAAGTGCTCTTTTTGTTTATGTGAATCGTTCTCTGAATTGTCACCAATGATAGAAGCCACCATGTTCTCGGTGGTTTCCTTCCTTTGCATGTCTTCATAAAACACTTCTGAAGCTTCTCTCCCATAATTTACTGTTTCTTAGTGGATCACAGTCTCCATATCTTCAGCATCACACTGTGTCTTGACGTTCTCAGTTGTTTCCACCACAAGGTCAAAATTATTCTCCAATTGTGGGAAAGTACTGTATTGTTGGTCTGCTTCTTCACTTGTCAAAGTGTGTATTTCATCCTCTGTTAAAAATCTTGCCTCCTTCGCACTTAAGCTGTGCTGATTTCCCTGTTGTTGATCGACTTCTTTCCTACAGGGGTTGGAGTTATAGAACTGAATTGACTCTGTTTTTTAACAAAAGACTGGAGTTCAACTAACATTGGATCCGTCTCCTTGGGCTTGCATTTGTCAGCATTGTTTTTTCATAATTGAATTGGGTCTGGGCCCAATTTTTTCCCGAGGCTTGAATCCTCCTTCTGTGTTGGGATTGTTGTTATAATAGTCTCAGAGATTCCAGCAATTCCAGTGTGCCTCTCACGTGACAAATTTTTAAAATTTGCTCCAACTTTCGATGTGCCCACATGCCCAAAAGCTTGTATTGACGTTAAATCCGTCGATAAAGTATTAGGTATCTCTGAGGTAGATACGCTACCTCTATTACCCATTGGACTTAGGGTTTCCTCTTCTCCAATCGTCTTCTTTCTTCTGGTGGTTGTCGGAATATCGCACCAAATCGGTAGTTTGAATATAAAGCCATCACTTTCAATCTCCACCTCATTTGGGACTTCTGCTCCATCGCCTTTTACTTTGATTCGTGCCCAATGAAGATGGTTTTTGAGAATGGTTTCCTCTGTTTCGATTTATTTATTGATTACTGTTCTTATTATTTCTAATCCACATATTTTTTTGTTGATATTTTTTTCCTATGTCAAACTTATCAAAGCTTGAATTTGTGGCACCTGACATCATCGGAAAGAATTATTTATCATGGGTCCTTGATACTGAAATTCACTTTGACGCTAAAGGTCTTGCGGATACTATTAAACAGAAAAATGAAACATCAAGTCAAAATAAAGCTAAGGCTATGATTTTCCTTTGTCATCATCTTCATGATCCATGAAGGATTAAAAACTGAATATTTAACTGTGAAAGATTCACTTGAATTGTGGAATAATTTGAAGGATCAATATGAACACCTAAAGCTAACGGTATTACTGAAAGCTCGATATGACTGGATACACTTTCGCTTTCCAAGATTTTAAAATTGTAATAGAGTATAATTCAGCTAGTCACAAAGTAAGTTCTATATTAAAATTATGTGGAGACACTATCATTGATGAGGACTTACTGGAGAAAACTTTTACCACTTTTCATGCTTCAAATGTGTGGTTACAACAACAATAGCGTGAAAGGGGTTTAAGAAGTATCTAACCTAATTACATGCCTACTTGTGGCTGAGCAGAATAATACTCGGTTAATGAAAAATCATGAATCTCATCCCACTGTGTCTGCTCCATTCCCTGAAGTGAATGTAACAACATCGTATGATAAGCCTGAAAGAAGGCAAAATAATTACCATAGTCGTGGCCATGGTCATAGACGTCGTAATTATCGTCAGCATGATGAGAATAAATAAAAGAACCATAAGGGTTCTCAAAATAATCCTTCAAGAGGTAAAGTTAATATGTGCCGCCGATGTGGTATGAAAGGTCATTGGGCATGTGTTTGTCGTACGCCCGATCATTTTATCAAGATTTATCAGGCCTCCCTCAAAGGAAAGAAAATAATGTGGAGGCACATTTGACCTTTTGGAAATATGATGATGAAACAGCTCCCTCCCTCAAACAAATATGATGATATTGAGGCAAATCTTGCTTATAAAGATGATGATTTTAAAGGCCTCTCAAATATTACTCATTTAGAAGCTGGAGACTTCTATGATGATATTGACTTAAGCTGGAGACTTCTATGATGATATTGACTTAAGCTGGAGACTTCTATGATGATCTTGAATCATAGTAGTCTCTAGCTTCTAAATCATCTTGAAGGATTATTTTGAGAACCCTTATTGTTCTCTTGTTTATTCTCACCATGTTGACGATAATTATGACGTCCATGGCCACGACCACAGTAATTATTTTGCCTTCTTTTAGGCTTATCATACGTTGTTGTTGCATTCACTTCAGGGAATGGACCAGACACAGTGGGATGAGATTCATGATTTTTCATTAACCGAGTATTATTCTGCTCAGCCACAAGTAGGCATGTAATTAGGTCAGATACTTCTTAAACACGCTATTGTTGTTGTAACAACACATTTGAAGCATGAAAAGTGGTAAAAGTTTTTTCTCCAGTAAGTCCTCATTAGTAATAATGTCTCCACATAATTTTAATATAGAACTTACTTTGTGACTAGCAGAATTATACTCTATTACAGTTTTAAAATCTTGGAACCGAAAGTGTATCCAGTCATACCGAGCTTTCGGTAATACCTTTAGGTGTTCATATTGATCCTTCAAATTATTCCACAATTCAAGTGAATCTTTCACAGTTAAATATTCAGTTTTTAATCCTTCATGGATCATGAAGATGATGACAAAGGAAAATCATAGCCTTAGCTTTATTTTGACTTGATGTTTAATTTTTTTGTTTAATAGTATCCTCAAGACCTTTAGCGTCAAGGTGAATTTCAGCATCAAGGACCCATGATAAATAATTCTTTCCGGTGATGTCAAGTGCCACAAATTCAAGCTTTGATAAGTTTGACATAGTAAAAACTATCAACAAAAAAATATGTGGATTAGAAATAATAAGAACAGTAATCAATAAAGAAATATTACTTACAAAATTTTGAATAATTAATCGAAAGTTAGCTTTAACAAACTTCCTAAAATTAGATGACCTTTGCAAGTACCAAATTATACGTCTACTTAAATTTTGTTAAAAAAGTCATATTCTAGCCTTATGTTAATGGATCTGGATAGCACACATGTATTACTTTAACATAGAGGTTTTCAAACGTATGCACATAATTTATTGTTTATCCCTTTTGTGTAATGTCATTACTGTTCAAGCAGTACATGAAACTAACAAAAAAATATAATAACTAAATGAGAAGCTAAATCCTAGATATTATTTTAATAAGTATAGTAAGTGATTAGAGTAAAAATTTAGCTTTTTAGGATCTGTTTAATATTCTTATTATATTAGTTGTTTGTCACAAAAATAAACATATATTTATATATATATATACACATATATTACGTACCTGAATAATGTGAAACGTAACTTGAGGATAAAAATCAGTCTCATGCTGATAACGTGCTATAAAATAAAAACAGTGTAATAAAAAAGTAACGAGAGGAGAGAAACTGAGAAGCGGAGAGGAAAATGGGGAGTACTTTCTTTCCAATTTTTGATGTGGGTAAAGGGAGACGAAGGTTTCTATTTATAGAAAACCTTACCACCCCTCCGGCCAATAGAAATGGTTGGTTTGTACAATTGTATTGACATGACCTTTAACTTGTTATGACATCCATCAGCAACTTGCTTTACAACAGATAAGAAATATTTCTCTTATTTGGTGATGAAAGAAGCGAGTGTTAATACAATATCTGGGAGTAGAAGATTAATTGAAGGCTTCGGAAAAGCTAATTTATTACTATCTGGAGGAACAAATGGTAATTAGTGAAGCATGATATTGTAGTATGTCTCTGAGAAACTTATTGAGTTTCAAACACATTCGCCAAAATGGCTATCATATTGAGAGTACAAATGATGAAAAGATTAAATATCTTTATATTACTATAATGATGTCGGGTAAGAAATATGTGGTCGAAAAGCTATGCGCTCTTTCTTCCGTCTTATACTACACAAGTATTAGTATGGTTGAAACACATGCCATAGTAAATCAGAAGGATACTAATTCAAATGATTTTCTTATTTGGCATGACCGGTTGGGCTATCCCGGTTCTAATATGATGTGCAAAATAATTGAGAATTCATATGGACACTCTTTGAAGAACCAGAAGATTGCTTGCTCAAATAATAAGATTAAGAGCATAATTTCCAGATTATGCATTTAAAACAATTCGTCTCGATAATGCTGGTGAGTTTACATCCCAAGCTATTAATAACTATTGTATATCAATTGGGATAACATTTGAGCATCCAGTTGCTCATGTTCATACTCAAAATGGTTTAGCAGAATCATGATCAAACGCCTCCAATTAATTGCTAGACCAATGCTTATGAGAACAAAACTTCCCATTTCGGTATAGCTATTTTCCATGCAACAACTCTTGTGTGGATCAGGCCCACAAATGATCATAAAGTCTCTCAATTACAATTGGCTTTTGGTCAGGAGCCGAATATTTCCATCTCAGAATATTTGGATGTGCGGTATATATTCCAGTTGCTCCACCACAACACACAAAGATGGGTCCCAAAGAAGGTTGGGAATATATGTTGTGTATGAATCGCCTTCTATTATAAAATATTTGGAACCTATGACTGGAGATTTATTTATGGCATGATTTGTTGATCGCCATTTTGATGGATCAATATACCCAACATTAAGGGGAGAATAATCAAAATGATCATAATACAGAAGCGGCTGCTCAAAAAGAGCAACGAGACATTATTGATGAAACCTCAGAAGAGGTTCAGGTACCTGAAAATAATAAAAATGAAGAGATCTCAATAAGTTGTCTCCTCAGGAAAAATATGGAACCGAAATGATATAATTGTCGAGAATGTTTTTGCCAATAATGTTGATGATGAAATAATGCAACGAAATGAGAATCTTGAACCAAAATCTATCGATGATTGTTGACAAAGAAATGATTGGCTAAAATGGAAAGATGCAATTCAAATTGAATTAGCTTCGCTTGAAAAACGCAAAGTTTTCGGGCCTATAGTCCGAACACATGAAGGTATAGTGGGGGTGCAAATGGGTTTTTGTGCAAAAACGAAATGAGAACAAAGAAGTCGTAAGATATAAAGCATGACTTGTGGCACAAGGATTTTCGCAATGGCCTGACATTGATTATATGGTGACATGTTCTCTTATGGTGGATGCAATCACCTTCAAATATCTTATAAATCTCACAGTTCATGAAAAAACTTGATATGCATTTGATGGATGTTGTCACGACTTATTTATATGGCTCAGGACAATGATATCTATTGAAATTTTTTGAAGGATTCAAAATGACTGAAGCGTGTAAAGATTTTCGGGAAAATTATTCAATAAAGCTTTAGAAATCTTTTTACGGATTAAAACAATCAGGGTGCATGTGGTATAATCACCTTAGCGAATACCTACTGAAAGAAGGGTACAAAAATGACCCAATATGTCCTTGTGTCTTTATGAAAAGGTCTGGATCTGAATTTGTCATAATAGTTGTATATGTTGATGACTTGAATATCATTGGAACTCCTGGAGAGCTTCCAAAAGCGGTTGAATGTTTGAAAAAGGAATTTGAAATGAAAGATCTTGGAAAAACAAGTTTGTCTTGGTTTACAAATTGAGCATTTTACAAGTGGAATATTTGTCCATCAATCAACATGTACTGAAAATATTTAAAAAGATTTTACATGGATAAAGCATATCCATTGAGTACCCCGATGGCTGTGAGATCACTTGATAGTAATAAAGATCCATTTCGACCTTTTGAAAATGATGAACTTCTTGTTGCTGAAATATCATATCTTAGTGCAATTGCGTCATTAATGTATCTTGCCTGTAATTCTTGACCAGATATATCGTTCTCTGTAAGCTTATCAATAAGATTTAGTTCTTCCCAGACAAGAAGACACTGGAATGATATTAAGCATATATTCAGATACCTCCGAGGGACCATTGATATGAGACTATTTTATTCAAATGAGTCAGACTCACAACTAATTGGTTATGCAGATGCAGGATATTTGTCTGATCCATATAAAGGTCGATATCAGACATGTTATTTATTTACATGTGGAGGTATAGCTATATCATGGCGTTCAACCAAAGAGACTATGGTTGCTACGTCTTCAAATCATGCAGAGATAATAGTCATTCATGAAGCAAGTCAAGAATGCCCTTGGTTGAGATCAATAATTAACATATCTAGGAAACATGTGGTCTTCCTTTGGAAAGGAATATCCCAACAACATTGTTTGAAGACAATGTTGCATGCATAGCTCAACTAAGAGGAGAATACATTAAAGGAGACAAAATCAAAACACATTTGGCCAAAGTTCTTTTTCACTCATGATCTTCAAAAGAAGGGCAAAATAGATGTTCAACAAGTTCGTTCATGTGACAATTTAGCAGATTTATTCACTAAGGCATTACCAACCTCAACATTTGAGAAGATGATATACAAGATTGAGATGCATTGTTTCCGAGACATTAAGTGAAGTTTTCATTAGGAGTAATACATGTTTGTACTCTTTTTTCCTTAATCGAGGTTTTGTCCCATTGGGTTTTCCTTGATAAGGTTTTTAATGAGGCAATTAAAAATGTGTATTACAAGATATGTATACTCTTATTCTTTTATTAGAATTTCTTTAATTTTTCGTATATCTTAACGAGACACATTATCTATTAATAGACATCCAAGGGGGAGTGTTGTAAAGCAATTTGCTCTATGTCCTCAAGTTAAAGTTCATGTCAATACAATTGTACAAACCAACCATTTCTATTGGTTGGACAAGTGGCAAGGTTTTCTATAAATAGAAACCTGTCTCCCTTTACATACACATCAAAAATTTGAAAAAAAGTATTCATTTTCCTCTCCGCTTCTCAGTTTCTCTCCTCTCGTTACTTTATTTATTACACTGTTTTTATTTTATAACAGAAGTAATATTTTCCTATTTGTTTTTTGTAATTCTTCGTTCTCAAATGTTTCTTCTCCTTCCAAGAAACTTGTTCAAATCAAACCTGCAATTCCCAACATTCAAGTCATAATCTCTTAGAACTTTTATCTTTGAATCTTCATCTTAAACTAATTCTTGGATTTTCAATTCTTTTTTTTTTTGAATCTTCAACTTTAATATTCCTTTAGAGGGTGTTTGGATTGACTTATAAGCTGGTCAAACCCGCTTATAAGCTCTTTTTAACTTTTTTGAGTGTTTGGCAAAGTTGAAAAGTGCTTAAAATAAGCCAAAATTCAAAAGCTGGGGAACCCCAACTTTTTACTTTTGAACTTAAAAGCACTTGAAGTTTGACCAAGTATATTACGATTTTATCCTTCAACTTCCTTCCTCTTCACCCATCTCTTCATCAATTGCTGCAACTGATTTCAGGCTCCCCTCAGGTCGAAAACGCTTTTTTTTTTTTTTTTTTTTTTTTTTTTTTTTTTTTTTTTTTGTAAATCAGATCAAAGACACTCATTAATTCTTGGAGCAATTGTTATTCCAAGCTGTATAACATATGCTTCGTCCACCCAAAAGCAGATTCATATATTTGCTCAAATATGAATTCTACTTCAAACTTCTCATATATATCAACTCAGATGTGCAAAAGTTTGTTGTTTCGAGCCATGTGGGATAACTAAATCCCGATTTTCATCAATTAAAATGCTTTATTTTTAACATATCCTATTGTTTAATGTAATTAATTTTTATATAAATTAAAAACTGTTAATTAAACCTCTCATAAATTAAAATAATTTTTCTAATAAATTTAGAACATTAAATAATTAAAAATTAAATTAATTTGTAGTAAAGTCAATTTAGAATTAAATCTTGCAATAATCAATTTACTTTAGTGTTAATAGATTTAAGGGTATTTGAGTCATTTTAACATAAAGAGTGCTTATCAACACTTTCCAACCAAACTCATCAACTGCTTATTTTAAGTTTTAGCACTTCTACCCAAACACGTAACTGCTTTTTTTAAATCTAGCTTCAGCACTTCAAGAGTGCTTTTAAGCTCAAGTGCTTAAAAGCTATTTTTATTCAGCTAATCCAAACGGGCTCTTAATTTTCAACTTTGTTAACTGAGTTTTCAACTGCAACTTTTGTTGGATCTTTAACTATCAATATCTTATATCTCTTTACCCATTTCTTAAAAAAATACTCATAGAATTACTTGCCTATACGGGATAATATTTTTGAAAGTGAAAATTAGTTTTTAGAAGTAAAGGGTAATACAAGTACTATTGATTCATAGAACAAATATCCAACGTAAAAGTAATTTATATAGTGGAGAAAAGTAGTACTCCATAGTATTTGTGTAAGCTTGGAAAATGGGGTTGTTATAGTTGTCTATTGCAATTACTATGCCTTAAAATCTAAATTTGACTACTATTACTCCAATAAGTTTGGGGAATAGTTACTTAATGATAAGAGTAATATTGATAAAAGTCAATTAATTCTCTCTTGATTTGCTAAAGCAGACAAGTAAAAGGAAAAATCTATTTTTTTTGGATATTAGACAAGTAAAAAGGACTTTGGGGAGTGACTTTTCTAAAGAAACTTTATTTGCATCCAAATGATTCTTAAGGGTTTACGATGAGTAGCAGATATTCCGCGAATTAGACTAGGTGTGCAAGTTTGTTCGGGTACAACAATATTGACTGCCTCTCAATCCCAAGCAAGCCGGGGTTCGCGTTATGAATTCTCACTGTCCATTGTTTAAGCTTATCTTAGTCCAAGCACACTTGAGAATAAAATGGGAGTTGTGTAGGGAAAAAGAGTGTGTGAGAGAAAATAACATGCTAGATGAAGATGTAACATATTATATAAGAATTGAATGACTGAATAAGAGTCCTACAAGTGTGTTAACTTATGAAAGATACTTAATAAAGGTGAATTGCAAATTCTGTGAAATGATTGTGTGACTAGCGATGTTATATAGAAGAGAAGAGGCTCAACAGGTCTCCAAGATGGATATTGTGGAAATGTGGATGTTAGAACTTAGAATAGGTTTGTTGTACAAGATTTAGCAAGATTAAGAATGATCAAATTCGACCAAGTGTGAAAATAGCACAGATTGAGATTAAATTAAGAGAAGGTCGCCTGAAATGGTTTATCCATGCTCTATATAGACGTATTGATGCATCAATTTGTAGGAGTGGCAATGTAATGGAAGCAAAGGATTCATGATGCAATACTAACTTGTTGCAATTAAACTACTTATGTGTGCAGAGATAAGTGTGGTATATGGAAAACTCTTCTTTTCTTAAAAAAATATGTGGTATTGGAAAAAAACTGAATAATGCGTAATAGATATAGACTCATATGAACCCCAAAAGTTGATTGGTTGATCAATTTATCACGGTTGTTGGTTTCCTGAAGTGTACCTTCTTTCTTGTCCCTCTTATTCTTAATCTCTTCTTTTCTGTAGTTTGGGATAACTGGTGGGTAGTCTCTCCTTTCCTTCTCTTTTGTTATAATGTTCTGCATCTCGTTTATTTCTTATGCTGGCTTCATTTCCTGCCATTACTTTTTGGGTATCCCACTAGGTTCTATGAGTTTGATTCATATGAAAGCTTACCCCGCAGAATTAAACTTTCAATCCAGCAAAACATGTGTCAAAAAACCATCATATTGAAAGATCAGACACCCTCATCAAAATATTGTAAGGTCAAGAGACACATGATCCTTTCTAAACTTAGGTCAATTCTATTTGTTTCTTTGTGTAGTATTTGTTTTTTGACAAGTACACTTGTTCAGTTCTTTTCTAGTTCTTATTTCTATTTTCATCGGTCTGCTGTGTTTATTTCTAGCAGATTGTTTCTGGACTTGCTGTTATGGAGTGCTTTCAATGTAGTGGAAGCAGTGAATAATGGCTTTGTTTTGAATTTTCAGGTCAGAGGTATGCTAACAGATTTTGGGGATGACATGCACTGCCAGTTTACTGAAATTCTTCGCAGTCTATTAGATTCATATGCGTCAGGATTACAGGTGCCTTGTCAGTAACTTTTTTCCTGAACGATATTGGTAATTTTGTGTTTGTATCAAGGGTGTGCACCCCTTAAACTTACTTTGTTTTGCTTTGCTTGCTTTGCCTGATTATGCTTTGTCTTGAGCCGAGGGTCTCCCGGAAACAGCCGCTCTACCTACCAAGGTGGAGGTAAGGTCTGTGTACACTCCACCCTCCCCAGACCCCACATTGTGTGATTTCACTGGATATGTTGTTGTTGTTGTACTGGTACCATCTTCCTTTTCCTCTATGTGTTAACTTCGGTTCCTTATTAGTTATTTCCAGGTATTACTTGTATAGGTGAGGAAATTGCAATGCATTCAACTGGTATTATGTTTACAGCTTGGTCAGAAAGTAGGGGAGGGAAATAAAGTTAAGTGATGATTTCGTCGCTTAAAGCGAGGAAGTGATGTGAAACAGGCGGTCTTTGCTTTGTGTGGGTGAAGCGAAACAACTTCAAAGAAGCATGCGATTCATACAGTGAGGCGCAAAGCTAATCGGAACAGACTCTCAGTTCTTTGCACTTTCTTAGTGCTATCGTCCTATCAATAAAGCTTACCTACCTATCAAAAAGCAAAAACATGTAAAGGGGAAAAAGGTAGAACATGGCTTTTTGTTATTCGGGTATTACAGTCTTTCTTCATCATCTTTTTCTTCCTCTTATGCACCTTGACTAATTTCACGGGGTATCTTGTTCTTTCCACCAGCACAGGTATAGGGTAATTCTGTCGACCAAGACTTAGATATATGGGAAGAAATTACCTAGTTGTTTTGCCTCCGTTAGAATTTGAACGACCTTCTGGAATTCTTCTATGTTATACTCTTTCTTCTTCTAAGTGGTTCTTTTTCTTCTTTGCTTCTTGTTCTTCCTGTGCTCGAGATGTGAAGTTATTGTAAATTCCTCAAAAATCGGTATAGGTAAGACCTCAGAAATATCAGTACGATAAAAAAATGGAAAGTAAGGCCGAGACTCAGAAAATATGACATCGGCGGACATAAAGTACCGACGAAGATTAGGTAAGTAGTAGCGATACCTATGAATAACCTAAGAAGATACATTTAAGAGCACGAGGGGTTAATTTGGCTCTCCTAGGGGCCAAGTTATGAACAAGACATGTTCTCCCAAGGACACGAGGGGAAAGAGAGTATAGAGGTGACTGAGGAAACAATACTGAATAAGGAGCTTGATTTTGAAGTGAAGAGGGCATTGGATTAACTACATAACAAGAGGTGAGAACTGCATCATCCCAAAAATGTTGTGGAACATGGGATTGAATGAGAAGGGTGTGAGTGGTCTCAATGAGGTACCTATTCTTCCTCGCTGCTACTCCATTTTGTTGATGGGTGTATGAATAAGATGTCTAATGGATAATTTCTTGGTGAGTCATAAACTGTTGATTTGGGAGGATAAGTATTACAAGGCTTTATTACTATGAAAAATATGAATAGAAACGCCTAATTGATTTTGTATTTTAGCACAGAAACTCTTGAATATAGAAAACAACTTAGAACGATATTTCAGTAAGAAAAACCAAGTACATCTTGAATAATCATTAAGAAATACAAAAAAGAAATCTTAAGGTTGAACTGACTCTACTAGGGCCTCGAATATTATAATGAATTAATAAAAATTAGACTTTGCACGACTCCCAGCACTACGTGGAAAAGTAGTGGGTGTGTTTCTCAAGTTGACACGACTCGCAATCTAATATGGATAGACTAGACAAAGTAGGCATCATCTTCTATAACTTGGATATCCCAAATGTTTGTGAATTAAATCTGGAGGATTTGTAATTGGACATGCTATAAGGAGGAATTAGGAGAGGTAAGGTAGTAAAAGCCCTTGTGATTCATACCCTGTGCCACTCGTCTGTGTCATATTGCGGTCCTTGCATAACCAAAGAATCATCAAGAAATATTATGACACAATTTAGGGCACAAGTTACCCACTGACAGATGCATGATTAAAAAGACAACCAAGGACAAAAAACAAAATTTAGAGCGACAAAAAATGAGGGATTAGCTTGTGAAACTCCTTTTGCTTTTGTTTTGATCCTATTGGTTCAAGTAACAGCAGGAAGAGACTGTGAATAAGCAATGTTTAACAAAAGTGATTTATTACCAGAAATATGATCAGAAGCATCTGAGTCCATGACCCACGGTCCAAGGCTATTAGACTCTGAAACTCGAGCAAAAGAAAAAGAATTACCAACAACGGAAGTATCAGTTTGAGCAACCTAGGCTACTTGTGGAGATGTCTGCTTACTTGCACGATATTGCAAAAACTCATTATATTCCCCTTTAGATAATTTTTTTTTATGATTACCTACAGTGTTAGTTTGAGCAACATGAGTATTCTTGGGTGGTCGATCATGTAGAGAATAAAAATCTTCATGAGTATGTCCAAGCTTATTACATTAACTACACTTGAGTCGAGATCATCCAAAACCACCTCCTTAATTCTCCATAGGGATATCTGATATTCCATTGTTTGAGATGCGAGAATCGAGGAGTTAGCTGTTGGTCATAAAATAACTATGTGATTGAGTGCCGCAACGAGGCAAGTAATCTAGAGAATACATCAACTATTGGAATAGTCGGACTAGCCAAATTCCGGTCACGTACTGAATCAAGGTCATTAGGGAGCCAACAAGTATAAGAACTAGAAACATCTTCTATTGTTGTTCCTATTGTTTGTCAACACTTGCATTAACTGGCATCAACTTCTCAAATTCTTCCCTGACAGCTTGTACTTGTCCCAAATAAGTAGACATATCCAATTCATGTTTTAAAGTTTGTCATATGAGGTATCACATCATAAAACTGAGATATGTTATTAGTGTATAAAGTGCAAGCCTTTTCCCAAATTGAATAACATGTCTAGAATGGACGAAACAAGGGCATCAATTTGGAATTGATAAATCACCATAGGAGACTACATAGTTGAGCGTCAACCTTCTCTACTGTACTTGGGCCTTTTCATCTACTTTACTAGCCTTGTGATGATGTTGCACACCTTGACCTTTTGCACCACAACTCCACCGAGGAAGCCCAAGCTAAATAGTTTGGACTTCCCATTAAGGGTTCTAAATAATTATTGGACTTGAATGTCCAACTCCAACATTTTTGGAACTAAAACCATCAAATCCAAGATACATGGTTGGATTGAAGAGAGTTCTAAGCAAATAATTGCAAAATTATAACTAAAAAGGCTGCCAAAAATGCAAAAGAATATCTGAAAATAATGAGTTTCAAGATCCACAATACAAAGAAGACCTGAAACAGAGAATGTAAGTAACCCGCAACTTCAGGTGAGCCTCAATATAGAGTTTCAAAAACCATTGTTGGAAATGGCTAGAAGTAGTCGAGAACGACCTGGTCCATCTCGTTCTGGTCCATCTCGTTCTCGACCTGCAACTCCAGCTACTTTGTGTTCTCCACAAAATCGAAGTGGAGCCGTTTTTGGTCCACGAACTTTGGGCAGCTACCCCCCCTCTTCTTCCTTTATCTTGTTTGACTTGAAAGCTTGGTTTCCACGACCTTTTGTAACACTCTTAAGAATTAGGATATCGACGTGGAAACCCTCCTTAGCATGAACACTAATCCGGAAGTTATCACGGGGGTTTGGTAGCGGGAGGTTGTTGGATCTTGTGGTGGTGTTAGTTCTCGCAAAATACTGGCGGACAGAAAGGTGACACAAATCAGATCTGAAAGTCATCAGAAAGAAGGCACGGTGACTGACTTTTCTGTCCCATGTGCTTCTCACGGTAGCTCTGATATCATTTGAGAAGTTAAAGCACGGAGAAGATATTACTAAGATGCATAAACTACATTATTACACTGAGCTCTATTTATAGACAATGCATTACAATCCTTTTCCATGGGCACTTACACATTAATATTCTAACAATTTTATATGCACCAGCTCTTGAGGGGGAGTGCTAGAATCTCGTGGATATTCTAAAATATCTAGGATCTTGTAAATATAGTATAGCTTGATTTACTCCTATAATTTATGTGTTTTGATTCTATTTAAACCCCACTGTTTGAGGAATAATCAAGCTGAGTCTCTCTCAATTCTCTTTTTGTTTGTCTTACTTCCTAACATTTTCAATTTGTTGCAGAGAGACACTATTGTTGAAATTTTTTATGAGAAGCACCTAACCGGACTGGTTCAAGCTATAACAGTATCCTGCCCCCCAAATGGGGATTCACTATCAGTCAGTGAGTCTGCAAGCTCTGATGGAGGAACTTGGAAGCAAAGTTGTGTGAAGCCTGAAATACTACTAAATATATGTGATCTCTTATGTTTTTGTGCCGTGCACCATCCTTATAGAATAAAGTAATTTTCTCATCTTGGCATGCAATTTGTTTGGTACCAAAGCGCTATTTTGACTCTTTGGAATAATGTGGTTTCTTTTCTTTGCTGCAGGTGCAGCTTTCTTCTTAATAATGTGGTAGATAAAGTTCTGTTACTGACACGAAGAAGAGAAAAGTACCTAGTAGTTGCTGCTGTTAGATTTGTGAGAACTCTTATTTCCCGCAATGTGAGTTATTGACCTATTAATCAAGAGGATCATTTGTCGATGTGATTGAACTGCATCAAGTTTTGATTAATTTGTCCTTCATAATGACCACTTTGTCTCTGCCATGATCTCAGATACATCGGCTCTTGTTGTCTAATCTGGTCAATCCTCTTTCGTAAGAAGCATGTCTTGCACGTGTTATGTTCCTCGTGTGTGTTCCTATTTGGTTTGTCTTGTATTTATACATCTTTGGATGCGATATAGACTTAGCCAATGATGTCTTGTACTGGTTGGGATCCTTAGTTCAATATTTTCTTCAAAATGCTTGCTATATAATGTAAACAGTGATTCTATTGGCGAAAATGGGGAAACACGTGAACAAGATAAACAAAAAAGAACCCTACATGCTAGAGTTCTTTTTTCCAAATACCTCCCAAGGATCTAAATTAGAAATGGCTTATATACTCTGTGAGTACACAAATAAACGCAAAAGCATCTCCAATTGGAATGTGGTATTTTCCGTTCGATGACAAGCACTTCAATCTCTCTGTGAAATAGTTAAAAAGACAGCTTAGTAGATGATATTCCTAGCTCATTTTAGCTTGACGGACACTGTATAAGTGCATTAACTTTTATATGCTGTCCCATTGAGGTAAAATGGATTTGGGTGAAACGTCAACAGATGCAGGATCTGCCAATTTGGGTAATATAGGGTTTGGAGGGAAGAGTGATCATTTTCTTGGTTCTAGAGGATAGAACTATTATGTGTTCCAGATGGACCTGTTAGAGGATTGGATATCTTTTGTTGAGAACCATATTTTGGTGTAGGTTCTCTTCTTTTGGTATACGGGATTTTCCCTAATTGTTAATAAAATTGTTTACCTTATAAAAAAAAAGTAATTATGTACTATTTCCTTCTCAAAAAAAGAAAGTACTATTCAGAAGATTCTTGCATTCAAGTTTTCATTACTTATTAAACATCGGTGACCAGTGTTTTTTATAAGATTAGCTGTGTTCTAGGGGTCTTAGTATTTGCCTTTCCTTCTGAAGACTTCTTTACGAGTTATGCTTCTGTATATCTTTAAATATTTTTAAATTCTGTGTGTTCTGCAGGATGAGTATTTGATGAATCATATCGCCGAGAAGAATCTTTTGAAACCAATTGTTAATGCTTTTGTTGCTAATGGAGATCGCTACAATCTTCTGAATTCCGCTGTTCTAGAGCTTTTTGAGTACATCCGTAAGGTGCATATACCTTCCTTCACCTGGTCAGGCTGTTGCCTCCATGCTCTCTCTGTCCTCCTTGATATTTGTTTGCATTCTTGGTCTTGATGTGACATTATGCAGGACAACTTAAAAATATTGCTCAAGTATATTGTGGACTCATTCTGGGATGAGTTGGTCAAGTTTGAAAAGTTCTCATCCATCAACTCTCTGAAAGTTAAATATGAGCAGGTATCTGCATATTTATGCCTGTTTGTTTCATGTGTTCTTGTTGGATACTTGAGCTCATGATGGCTGTTGTGTTATTGCAGTCCCTAGAGGATTCAGGGATAAGAAGTGTTCGCAATTTATTAGACCCAAGGAAACGAGTTGATGAACGTAGTTTAGAGAAAGAAGAAGATTATTTCAACGAAGACAGGTATCCTTTTACCTATTATTATGTTGAATTGCTTTTATTTTGATACCCACTGAACAAGCAATCCATCAGTGATGAGGAAGATTCCGCATCAGCCTCTGTGGCCAATGCAAGCAAAGTGAAGTCTCAACTGGTGGTGCCGAATGGATCTGCTCCGAGCTACGCATCTGTTAGGTATGTCGTGATTTTTCGAATGTGTATTTGCTAAAGTGACATATGATGACTTCTCATCTGTTGCTGAAGATCGGGGGGAGTTGTTGACTATGAGGATGATGACAACGATGAAGATTATAAGCCACCATCTAAGAAGCAGTCAGATATCTCTGATAAGGATGGGGCTGACTCTTTCCCGTTGAAACGAAAGGTGGCTCCAAAAGAAGACCCTGAGACAAAAAGGTTGCAGCGTGTTTCTAAGGGTTCTAAATCAAGGGATAGTGTGTTTGCTACTTTATGCTCAACCTTAAGTCAAGCCGTGTTGCCCTCCAAAAATACAGAAAGTCCTGCTGATAACGGGAGTGCTACACCAGGTAACCCACAATCTGATGAAAACAAGAGATCTGTTGAGGCCAACCATGATGAGGAAGGAAGTCTTTCTGATAATGGTAGTGCTGATTTGGAAAATCATGCCAACAAACAAGCAACTTCTCCTAAAAGATTTTCTGAAAGCTTGCACAAATCTCCAGATAGTAGTAGGAAGCATGACGAAGACTGTCCATTGATACCACCGAAGTCATCTCCTGAAATGGCTGTAAGTGGATCATAATATTTCAAGATTCGTGATACCATTTTGACTCCTGTCATGATCAACTATCTTGAGCAGGTGCTTGTGCAGATCAGCTAATCTGTACAAGTTCCGGTACGAGAATTCGGTTAATTGGTGATTATTTGTGGAGAGGAAGTCTGTACAGTGCTGTTACAAGCATGGGGAGAGATTAGTAGCTTCCCCAAACGCTCATAGCTAGAGAGTTTTCTTCTATTCTTTGCTTCATCTTTTCCCCACTTTCCTTACCTTAGTTATGTGAATCATATGTAGTAGGGCATCAATTTTTGACCTTGCGAGGTGTTCTATGTTTAGTGGTCAATGGTGGCCAACAGTTACTGAGAGAGGTTAGTGAATCCTGCTTGGGGCCAAGTTTCATGCTCATGTTTGTGTAACATAGGGAATTGTACATTATTCCTAATTCCAGTGGAAACATTGTCTACTAGTATATATATACAATAGACCCTTGTGGTCCGACCCTTCCCCGGACCCCACGCATAGCGGGAGCTTAGTGCACCCGGCTGCCCTTTTTAAACAGCACTGGTGGTATGAGAAACAGTGAAATCTTATCTGGTTATCTTTTTCTGCTCTTCATTCTCCTTTTAGTGTAGAGCTACTTTGGAAGAATATAATTTTTTATTAGTAGGGGGTGGTTGTCCTGATTGTGCTGAAAGATTGTCTACTGACTTTTGAAATTTTGATTCGTGACAGTTCACTCCAATAAAAAATTGAGATATTACTGAACAAATAGGAAAAACTATGTTTCATAATCAGGCACTGAGGAGCAAATAAAAATCTCATACGTTCTGAGCTGCACGACTGTTCAAAAGCATACAGTGTTTTTTTCTCTGTTTCTTCAGAGTGTTTCGTTCTTTTTTTTTTTTAAGACAGGATAAGGATATATTTTCGTTGATCTTCCTCTTGCTTTGGGATAGAGGAGTAGTTAGTTATACTTGGCCAATATTGCTTTTGCTTGCATTACTTGATATTTGATTCGACAAAAGAAACCTTGCAGTAACATGTAAGAGCATTGGCAGTCAGCTTGAAAGATGATTTCAGGCTAAGCAGAGATGAGTCCCATAATGGCAAGAGTTAGAATACCGCTTCAAATGTGTATTTATTCATTGTTTTCTCTTAATCTTCTGTTTGGACCTATAGTCATATTCTAGTTAAAATGGCATGGGCCAGTCAGTTTGAGCCATAATTACAATGTTTAGCCACCGTTTAAAATGTAGTTGAAAAATAAACAGTATTAAATTTGCTTTTCATTTACTTCACCTGAAACATATTTGCAAGAGTGGCTACTTTCAAACTCTTCCTTTCTCTGTAGCGCAAGTGTAAATAGACCGCTTCTCTTCTTTTTCCCGGAAGTGCACGAAAGAAGGTGAACTTATACAGGAAGAAAATGACTTTTGAATCATGTAATTTTCGTAACAATCGAAATTTGACCTCCTATGCTGTGAGTTAAAGAAAGGAGGTCAGTGAAAAAAAAGATTGTTAATTAATTAAAGGTCCAATTGATCATTGAACTTCTGGATATTGTCTTGGTGGTTCACTTGTATAAGTTTGAATTTCATAACAGCTTAATGTTTCAGTTGTATAAGTCCGTCCGTCCATGACAATGTCTTGGAGTTTCACACGTACAAGTTCAAATTGATTGTCCTAGAATTTCTCTTTTATATAAGTGATTATTCATGTTTTATTGCCTGGGGCCTCCAGGCTCTGCGTTCTTTTGCATTGCACTTCTTCATGTTTTGGTTCACCGTTGTTCTGAATAAATCAGATAGTTGATCGAGAAAGCACTGCCCAAAGGTGCTCATTGAGCCTGTCTTCGGTGGCAAAAATTATCTCAAAGCTGAAGAGAAGAAAAAAAAATCAAGTTATTGCAAAACAAAAACTGGAATGAATAGTCAAACTCCCATTTATGAAGTGAAGCAAGTGAACTTGCCGGATGACGTTGTCCTCATTTCCGCCTTCGTACGACTAGTATGAATTTTTCTTGTCGTGAATCATATATAAGTATCAGTTATCAAATAACCTATTATTTTTTTGAGGTATCATTCATGAAATTACTTCATTATAATTCTTTTATATTTGAAACTGTGACGTAGGTACCCCAATTCCAATGAATTGGGGAAATGATCACCTCTAGTGATACTTCGAGCATGTTTGGATAGACTTATTTTAGATGTTTTTAAGCCAGAATAGCTTTAAGCACTTTTATACTGTTTGGGTAAAATAAAAATTGCTTTTAAGAATTTATTTTTAAGCTAAAATGACAAAAATAATGAAAAGTCATAAGCTAGAATTCATAATTTATGGCTTTCGACTTATAAGTCAAAAGTCATGAGCCCATCCAAAAGGGTCAAACTTAGTGAAACATATTTACGTACACTTATCTTATGATGTACCATGAGAATTTGAATTGCAAATTGCTTGATCTTATTTAGGTGAGTTCGTGTAGGGAGATCCTCCTTCAATATTCTAATTTAAGGTAATTAAAATATTTTACTTTTTTTTTAGCGGTTGCATTCACTCAATCAACTCAAATACAAATTAAACAATTTACGATTCTGATCAAATCTTACGAAATAGAATTTTCATTTCGTTTGGTGACAGAGAAGTTATAGTTCCAACCATGACTTTTTTTTGTTAACTAATTGTGTTCTTTTTTTCTGTTAATTATGTAAAAGATTACATAGGACATCTTATTTTTTCCCAGACTTGAATTAGAAATTGATAATTATAGGTCCTAATTGATCCAATAATTGAATTATTGTAGTTATCAGGATTAATAAGTTAGAATTTACTTTTTATTCTTGATTTTTTTTTCTTTTTGAAACGTCTTGAATTTTATTTTAAAAGGCCACACAAGCACATATAAAGAAAATATAAAATCATGAAACACATAAAGGAAAACATCTTATTGCGTTGAAAAATGGTAACATTACTACTATATATAAGGGAGAATCCCAATTTTTTTGTAGTCCTCAGAGGAACATTTTGGTCAATTTGTTTGTGCTTACACGTGGCTAATGAATTAATTTTGCCCTTCATATTTTTATTTATTACTGCGCTCATGAAATTCTTAAAATGACACCACTTGGGCCTTCCTAATACTAGTGTTTGTGTAGGGTGTAGTGTGACTTCTTGGGCCCTCATTAAAGCCTTTGTACGTTCTTGGTTCTTGTGATAAAATTAGGTACTTGAATTATTATTCTTAATAAATTTATTAGGTTAGTTTGTGTAATGACTTTAAGTTAAAGTTATAAATACTACTCCCCTGTTTCAATTTATGTGAGCCTACGAGGTGGTTTTTTTTACCACGTCTTCCTTACATTTTTTCTAAATTATTTGAATTATAAATTATCATGACCTATAGTAATTTTAATTTAGTTTCTAAATATATAAATTTTATTTTTACAAACTTAAAAAATCTATATCAAAATTTATGATCAAAGTTATAAAGTTTGATCCTCGTACTCTGAAAAGGTTCACATAAATTGAAATAGAGAGAACATTAATAAATCTGAAGTTATTGAAAAGTTTATTATGTTATTTAGATGGTTCTGAAAAATGAAAATATGGGTCTTTGCTAATACAAATGAAAACAATATAGATCATTAAATTTTAAATGAATTTAAGATAAGCATAAAAAAGTTTGAACTAAATAATTCCATTTCCATCAACAATGAAAGTGGAAATGTTAAAGGAGCAATATGAAGTTTTATTATTATATATTGGAAATACTATTATTTGAAATGTCTGTTATTATGTGAGCTATTTTACGTATTTTTAAAATATTTATCAATTAAACACTAATTTCTCGATGCACCTTGCTTCATGTCTTTCTTTTAAAAAGAAATCAAAACCTACTTTTTAATGGGTTTAATAAAACAATAATTAGTAATTTTTGGAATCACTTATCCTTTTCATATTCTGCTTTTGTTTGAACTTTATTTTTTGTGCATGCACAAGTCATTCTTATAACATTCTTTTTTCTTTTGTTGAATGTGTATTAAGTCTTATTTGTCTTATGAAAAAGGTTAGTGCAATGATTTTCAGCAGACTAGCATAGAGTGCATTAAATATTTTCAAGAATTAATGAATTAGCATTTTTTTTTTTTGGGAAAAAGGAAGACAGACCCTTAAAAAATTTAAAAAAGAATTTAATCAATTAGATTGGGGAATGAAGAGGAAGCTAAAGGGAAAGAGGTTAAATTTGAATTTTGGATATATGATTCTTATGTATTTATTTTTTTGATATATTTTTTTTAATTGAATAGAAAATGTTTTGTGGACAATCTTATTTGTTGTATGATGCATTATAAATACTGAAAGTAAAAAGTATTGATCAATGCCATATAGTGTTGAAATGAAAATAACATTATGAATCAAAATCGAACTATCATTATAATCTCTTTTTCATTCACTGTGAATTTTATTTTTATATACAATAAAAAGAATATGACACAAATTAAACCTTTTTAATTTAATTTGAGTTTGGGAAAAAGGTTGTTTCACGTACGCTAAAAATTTATAAGGCTGGGGCTCTTTCAAAGCGCAAAGTTTGCAACGAAGACCGCTTAGAACTCATAAAAATGGACACGTACATATGTTGTCAGTCCACGCGTCTATAAACTGGCTATCTGCAAATTACAAAAACTCACTTCACACTTGACTGCTTTTGCTTTGTTCAGTTTTCTTGCAAAGTTTGTGAAAGCAAAATGAACAGTAAATCATTGCTGCATGGGTTTGATAAGTGTGATTTTTTCGATTTGGGACATCCTCTTCTCAACGGTATTGCTGAAAGCTTCGTCAAAGCTGCTGGGGTATATATTCTCTTCTCTTCCTATTTAATTTGTTTGTTTTCTGTTCATTATATATTGTGGTTGTTTTCATGATCAGATTGGTGCTGTTCAAGCGGTTGCTCGTGAGGCTTATTTCACTGCTTCTGAGGGTGACCCTATCTTTTATCCATTTTTTTCTTTTCCAAAACTAGTGTGTGAGTATATATTTCAGAGTTTACAAGAGTACTACTGTTTTAAGTTGAATTGATGTTTTAGGTGGCAGTGGAGATAGTACCAGCATACCACCAGAGATTACTGGTCCCAAGAAGAATCGATTTCCCGACCTTAGAGGTAAGTATTCTTTAAGAAAGAATGTCCATTTCTATATTTTAAAATGACACGTGTCTCACCAGTTTCAAAAACCTTCATTTGTTTCTTGTTTCATAAAACTCCGTGGCTAGTCAAATAGTTTCACAACTAAATCATCATTTGTAGTCATTCATCAAGCATAACTAGAGTATTTTTCGTTGGCCTCATAAAACTCTAACTGAGAAGAGCTGCTAAAAATATTGGGGTTGGGCCTAATTAGAAACGATGCAGGGTATTAGTTTGGATAAGATCCATGAATCTTGACCTTACATAAATTGAGCATAGAGTAGCTGTGTAGTCCAGTGATGTTTGCGTAGAATAATGTAATTCTCCTTGATTGGAGGCTTCTCATTAATATGATATTTATAGGTGTTTTCAATTTACAAACCTAATTGGAGAATAATCTCTACTTTACATAATTACACTAGAATAATAATTAAAGAATATATAGAGAATATTAATATATTCTCTATCACACCCCTCAGTCGGAGCGGGAGGAGGCCTGACGCTGAGACTTGATCTGAAGTCAAGAACAACTGTCGAGGGAGTCCCTTAGTAAATATATCTATGTACTAATAGGAAGAAGGAACATGTAACACCCAAAACATGGCTCTTGGCAACCTTCTCACGAACAAAATGAATATCCATCTCAATATGTTTGGTTCGATGATGCTGAACCAGGTTATGAGACAAGTAAACAACAGATATGTTATCACAGTAGACAAGAGATGTCTTACGTAAGGGATGAAGCTCTAGATGGAGGTTTCTGAGCCAACAAATTTCGGCAACAAAGAACTTGGGACTTATATTTTAGAGGATAAATCCAAAGAAAGTGAGAGAAATCATTCAAAAATACCAAATAATATTTGAGACTCTTTGCTAGTAATGGAAGATGTCCATAAATCCGAATGAATAATATCAAAAGGAGAAAAAGTAACACTCAAAGATGATTTAAACAGAAGTCGAACATGCTTCCCTAAGGGACAAGAATGACAATTTTGGGTCAATTTCCCATTAGTACATTGAATGAAATTGCGATTTCTAAAAAAACAAAAAATTGGTGCTCCCGGATGCCCAAGTCTACTGTGTCAGGTTGATGGAGAGATTGCAGCTAGAGAGGTATGTGGAGTGACACGTGCAGTGGAATTGGATGAGAAAGGATAGAGGTCCCCCACACTATTGCATCTCGTAAGAGGTGTCCCCGTATATAGATCTTTCACAGAAAAACCAAAAGAGTCAAACTCAATAGATACAGAATTGTCACTAGCAAATTTTCTAACATAGATTAATTTTTAATGATGTTACGAGCATATAGGACGTTTTTTTAGGGAAAAATGAGGGGTGAGGTAGAGGTGTATGAGTGGTGCCATAACCTTGAATTGGAATGTGATTGCCATTTCCGACCAAAATGTATTGAGGATTTTGCAAATTAAATAGTTGAGAAAGATTACCAGAGGTGCGAGTGAGGTGGGATGTGGCGTCCGTGTCCATTTACCAGGCATTATCGGGCTGCTGAAGATTCATAGTGATGTAGGCCTGGGCTAATTCGGTAGGTGTGATGTTGTTGTTATTGGGCCGGTGCGAGATGGGCCTGCTCTGTGTGGCCTATCTGACGGGTACCTGGGCGAGGGCCCAGTCGGCTGGGCTGTTGGCCAGCGTGCTGGGCCTGGCCATCGGATATGGGCAGGGGCGGCCCAAGGTGCGTGTATATGGCATGATGTGTTGGGCCGGTGGAAGTGGATCATCCTTCACGGCCCTTTCCTCTTCCGCCATGCCCGTTGCTGCGACCACGTCGCCTGTTGTCGCCTCGGCTACCACGGTGGGGTGGGTGGTCTGTGTGTGGCAGTGGTCCGATGGCGGAGTGGTGGTTAGCGGTACGTCGACCGCCAAAGCCTGTTGATTATGCCCGTCTTGTTTGGCTAGTCTAGTCTCCTGCAATAGCAATTGTGATTGTGACCGGGCCTTGAAGCTAGGGATGGGATTGACTTGTTGGATCATCGTGGCAAGCGTATCGTACTCACCTTTCGGTAAACCATTGATGAGTTGCAAAACCATCTTTGTTTTGGAAATCGGATTGCTAATATTAGACAATTGATCGACCACTAATTTAAGTTGTTTACAATAGTCTAACATGTTAGCAAAATTTTCAAGACGTGTTTGTTGAATTGCTCCTCTAGATACACGACACGTGTATCCTTGTACATAGTTCATGAGCCGAAGCACACGTCTTCATAACAGTATGAAGTAACTTTTTAGATATGGTGCCGTATATCCATTGTTTGACGATTGCGTCGAGCCTTTTCCACGTCGAGGTGTCGACGTCGGGTGGACGGTGTAGGTGGTATCAATGTGATCAAGCACGTTGTATCCACATGCATGGATGTGAAATAGTTCAACCCACGACGAGTATTGACCATCCTCTTGATCAAGAATTAAAGGGATGAAGTTCTTGATGTTTGTCACTACAAAGGCAGGATGAAATGTGGTAGGGGGGGGAGGGATTAGGATGTGTGTCATGGGTGGAGGAGGAATAAGTGGGAGAATTCATGGCTACCAGCGACGTGTAGAAAAAGAGAAGAGAGGCGCCATAATTTAGGGTTTTTCGGCGGCACCTAATTTGAGAAGGATCTCTATTTTACATAAATACACTAGAATAATAATTACAATAATTTGAGAAGGATCTCTATTTTACATAAATACACTAGAATAATAATTACAATTACAGAATATATGGAGAATATTAATATATTCTCTATCAGTTCGGAAAGCAATAACTCTACTCCTTGAAGTGAAGAATCGGAAGTCGTCCTTCGTTAGACAAGGCCCACGTGCTGTGCATCTCTGATGTTCCTCTCGTGGGGAGAGAGATGTGGGAAAGTGGGGTCCTCTCACCTGTGCTCACTTCCGTACTTCCGTTTTAGAAGTCAGATTGGATTTCCAATTGGTGCTCAACAGAAGGGTTCCAAACGTCTTCAAGGCGAGGCAGATTTAACGCTACGCCCTTCCCTTAGCGCCTCCCTCTAGGCGGGGCTCACAACCAAAGGATGCACGGGGTGAAGTTGCCACCATGAACTAAGGATTGAAAGCGATTCCTTGTGGAAAAAAATGATTTGCTGAGGCGGAAAAAAAGATATCAAATTTCTACCAAATGTAACCATATGTACAAATGCAAGCAGAGATTTAAAAAAATAGCTTCTTTGGTGTTCAAAGTGGAAGGATGACTCGATTATATATGAAAGTAGCGGGATATTTCACCCCTATGCCTAAAGATTTGCACATTTGGCATAGCTAACTAAGACTGATCCCATCCTTGATTCTTTATGTATTACTAAGAACAAGAAAACACCGATGCGAATATGGAAAGAAGTTTTCTGGTGTCTACATATCATCTTCGCATTTGATTTTGCAAACCATATTTTAATTACTTTCATGGAGCTTCTAAATTTATTGAGAATATAACATTACTGTCTAAGCTTTCGATATTACTTCCTTTGTCCCAAAAAATACTTGTTATGTTTTGCTTGTTGAGAGTCAAACTGACTGATTTTCAAGGCTAAATTGTATTAGATTAATTTAATATATTAAAATTAAAATTTAGGTATCCAAAAACTTCACGGAAAGTACTATAGGATGCAATTCTTCCCATATGAAAAAATACATCTTAAAACGTTTGGTCAAAGTATGTGTAGTTTGACTTTCGAAAAAAAGGAAATGTCACAAGTAATTTGTGACGGAGGGAGTATATATCTATCTTTTTAAGCATAGAATCTTTGATGGCACACGATATACCTACTTCATCCTGTTCATTTATGTGATGTTTTCCTACTAGTTTAATTGATGTCTATCGAATTAAATTACAAGAACAGTTATGAAAAACTGGGGATAAGCGGCTGCGTGTATAAAGGCGGAATACATCCTGAGCTGTAATGAAAATGTGGAACATGCATCATGCATCTTATTCCCCAAAATTAAGATGTTCTCATTCAAAGTAAAAATAATTAATTCCTTCTTTTTGATGTTGAATAGCTTGAATGGTCTAGGTTATGAACTAAGCTGTAATATATCGTGTTCTGAAATTCTTTTATTGTTCATTACCTAGTTTGATGCATCATTTGAGTTAAGTTTTGTGAATATATAAGCTAGTATTATTCACTTTCTTGTAAATATTGGATGCAGGGGAGACCAACAGAAAGTCAGTTGAGGCCCTGGTAAGATGTTTCCTCTGTTGCTGTCTTTTCTTCGTTAAAACTGTCATATGCGTAATTGAATTGATAAGAAGATTGGAGGGTACTGAATTTTCTAGTTTGTTTGTGGATTAAATGAGACCATCACTGGAAGATGTGGAAAATATGGTTGATTCCGTTTAGAATTGCTTTCCATTTGTAATCAGGCACTTCGAAACTCTGCTTAACAGTGTAGTGCTATCTTATTTATTCTTTTCAGGTAAAGAGCACCGGAAAAGAATCCATGCAATGGGGTAAGCCTACTCTCTTAGTTTTTCTCCAATTGTTGCAATTCGAGTTTGAGTGTGATTTGTTCCCCCCTTAAGAATCAAAACCCCATGATTTATTGATCCTACTCGGTGTGCTAGTCTAATGGCATATATGAATGGATTGACCACAAAATAATATCTTAAAGAAGATTTCACTAGAAAAGTGAGTGTTCATTTTTTTATTTGGTTGATGGTAGGAATTTTATCTCTTCGTGAATGTGACGCACCCAAACAATACATTCATTGTTGAGAATATAATCAAATATTAAAAGTGTGTTCTATTTCTTTCATGATATCAAAGCAGGCCAAAGGTCCTGGGATCAAACCTCACTGCCACCCATTCTCAAAAAGAATTTCCACGTGCTTGGACCATGAAAAAAAACCAGGCCAGCACGTGAGGGGCGTGTTGAGAATATAATCAAATATTAAAAGTGTGTTCTATCTAAAAGCTTAATCTTTTAGATCAGATGGTCACACACTTCAATATTCATGAATCACATGTCTATTTTGCCCCGGACATTGTGTGTGAATGATTTACGTTCACTTCTGCAGGACTAGCTGCAGGGATGTACTCTGGACTTACATATGGATTGAAAGAGGCACGTGGTGTTCACGATTGGGTCAGTATTTTCCTCTCGCTGAAGCATGATCAGATGTTTTCGTAGTTGTTTTTAATTCACTGGTAGGACGAGCATCTTCCTGTGGTTCATTCTCCTCTCTGTCCATGAATTAGTTCGTTCACGTGGTTCGCTGTTCTCCATTTAAAAAGAGATAATTTTTTTTTTATTTGTCTAGAGTTGGTTCATGTGAGAGATCACCATATATTAGTTTTACACTGGCTCTGAACCTACCGCAAGAACCCCCCCTCCAGCTTGAGACCGGTGATATGAGCAAAGCTCCTGCACGTAGTTTCGTAGGCAACAGCACAACTTCATTATCCATCTGTTGCAAGTGGGGGACGTAGTTGTAGCTGTGTTATGTGTTTCCTGGACTATTTTGAGGTGGTCTAATTGTTGAAAGATTCTCCTTGCAGAAAAATAGTGCTTTGGCTGGAGCAATAACTGGTGCAGCTTTGGCTTTTACACTGGAAGATCGTTCTCATGAACAGGTGGTGCAGTGTGCCATCACAGGAGCAGCTATCTCGACTGCTGCGAATCTGCTCACAGGAATATTTTAGGCCAAGTAGAATATGCTCAGTTGGAGACTTGATACTACTATGTTTCCATGGCACTGCACTAGCCAATTTAACTTCTATCTATGTGGATAGTGCTGTTTTTCAATTGATGTTGTAGCACTTTTTGTGCCTTATTACTTGGGTGGGTTTTAACGTTTAAGGCAAAATAATAGTACGGCGATATCTCCCATTGAGGGAAATTTCTTGAAAGGTTACTGTTGATTAAGTTTGCAGTAGAGATAAATGCACAAGACAGGGAATTTTTGGATGTACTATCATGGGTGACATGATGTTTTCTTGTTATTCATAGTGCTGGTATTTGAAATTTAAAGTAGTTGTCTTAATAAGAGGAAGAAAACGGAGAAAGTACTAGTTGTACTGGTGCTTCAAGAGGGTACAGGTATCCCAACAATATTAAAGTTCTGTTGGGAATCCAAACTTTCTCTAACGGACTCGACAATATCAAAGTCTTATTGGTATGGTTGTAAATTAATATATGGCATTTGTGTTATTAATAGTGCAAATAATCAAAGTGATGAAGCATTAGTACCATTCTAGTTTGACCGAATATTGAAATATAAAATCAAATCTTTGTGCTACTCTCAACTGGAAGTAGATATAAATTCAATCTAAGGTTGTCATGAGAAGTCCTAGATATATTATACACCCTTGAAGTATAGAGAGAGGCCCGAGAGAGTTCGAGATTTCAACTCTTTTAAGTTATTGAGTTTTAAATTAATAATTTATATATATTTAATAAATGTTTTAAAATTAATATTCCTCTATTTCAATTTATGTGAACCTACTATTTTAGAGAGTCTATGAGGTGGTTCTTTGACTACGTTTTTCTTACATTTTTTAAAATTATTTGAATTATAAATTATCCTGACTTACCATACTTTTAATATAGTTTCTAAATATATAAATTTTATTTTTACAAACTTGAAAAATCTATGTCAAAATTATAAATTGTACTCTGAAAAAAATCATATAAATAAAAACGGAGAGAGTACAAGATTCGAATAAAAACTGTTTCATTAGATCAAGTCCGTAAACCATACTCTAGCTCTGTTCCTAGATGCAATCGAATCATAGATTATTTCCCTTTTCCTGTTAGCTTATGTACCTCATCTCTAATGTATTGCATTAATTTTGCTCTTAGATGCTCTGGTTAGTATCATCTGAGAATATTGTTGATTTGATTTACGGTTGCATCAGTTATTACCTTGTTTCAATTATATTATCGCCGGATCAAATATCAAGATTTGATTCGTCCAATATAGAATTTGTTATGTACTTGAGTGAATTGGATTCTAAGGTCCAATAAGCCAACCTTCTATATCACCACGCAGGAGAACTACTGTTCCAATTAGCCGAGCAAAGGGTGATAGATTTCTGAGAGGGTGATACGTTCAATTTAGAGAGTACATAATAAGAAAAGGGATTTCAGAGAAATAGAAAGAAAGATCGGAAAAAAAGAAAAAAGAGGAGGAATAGAAAACGAGAGGAAATTTTTTAGGGGAAAGGACACAAGTGGCCAATAGGTGAAACTATTGACATCCGCTGACCCAAAAATTTTAAAAGTTGTTTTTAGTATTTTTAAAATAATTTCATTTTCTAACCATTTTTCAATTAATTTCAGCATATGTATATAATCGATATTGTATCATTTTTGTATAGAAAATGTATCATGCGTATAAAAACTATATTATTATTGTATAGAAGATGTATCATTACTGTATATGTATATAAAAAGTGTATCACACACATAAAACAATGTATCACTATCGTATAAAATATGTATCCTTAAAGTATATATATAGAAAATATATCATTGTTATATAATTTGTGTATAATAAATGTATAATCAACGTATACTTTTAGTTTTGATAAATGTATGTTTAATGTATACTTCCTAATTATATATATGTTATACATTTTTTATATACATATACATTATTGATACATATTCTAAACAAAAATGATATAGTTTTTGAAGGCTTAATAATAGTAATTGTTTTCGTTGATTTTTAGTGGCGACTCCTGTTCTTTTTGCAACGAAACTTTTAGTGACGACTTTTCGATCTTTTGTGGCGATTAAAAGTCTACTTTCTTTTAGTGAATGGGTTGGATGGCTAGCACTCGAGATTATTTTGGGTCGAAGGGCCAGCTCACAGTATTAAATTCAAAATGAGGCTTTTTTAGACTTTTTTTTTTTTTTTACTGGTGACCTCTTAATGTCCGTTTTCCCAAAAATTTATGGTCGAATGAGTAATAAGACAGAGGAACATGCTAGTGAGTATGAGAATGTGGGTTGGTGCGCTATTGGTTAAAACCTTGGAAAGTTTGGCTAAGTTGGTACAGTTCTGACAAAAGGTTGTATATGTGTAAGTTTTCCATAGACTAATGTGCAGGAATACGAGATCTTTTTTTGTTTGTGATGGATATCTTGCAAAGGCTGATTTGCACAAATAGAGGTTTTCAATTTACTATTTAATTTTTGACCTCATTTAAAAGTTTTGCAAAAATTTTGCGATTTTCACACTATGATAATGAGGGAAAACAAATTATCTGTTTTAGCCCATAATTTTTTTTATCCATTATAGCAGCTGTTTTTGCATGTGAGAGGAGTGTTAAACAAGGTATATATACCCGTGATATACACTTGATATACAGAGGTGTATATCACGGGAATACCCAAAGCAGTGGCCCAGCCAGTCACGGTAGCCCATCTCCCAGCCAGTCACGGAAGCCCATCAAAGGAGCCCATCACAGGATCTTTACAAGATTGTAATCTTGTATATATGTTATATATATTTGATGTATATTGTAGTGTATTTGTTACCTAAATTAGGATTATACACTTACCATAATTGTATAGTTAGAATTATGGTAGAATAAGGTTTTAGGAGTAGAATATGAATAGGATTCTCCTATTTTGTAACTTGTATAAATACCTTTCAATTAATGAAAATAATCAAAGTGATTATTTTTTTCATGGTATCAAGAGACTAGGTCTTACAAAATTTTCTCTCCCAAAAATTTGTACACTTCGACCGACCCCCCCCCCCCCCTCGGGTTTTCTCTTCCAAAATTTGTCTTCCGCTTTCCAAATCTCTCTTACTATTCCCAATTTTCCCCTACTTCTTTGTTCTTTCAATATGTCTAAGAACAATTATCATGATGCCCTCATGGTTTCTAACGTCAAGAACAATATCCCTATTGTGCTTGAGATGGAAAACGTCCAATATGCGATATGGGCAGAATTGTTTAAAATTCACGCTATCTCCCATTAAGTTATCCATCACATAATTCCTCCCGCTACACCTCTTCCCGCGGAGGATCCTCAGGTATGGATTACTCTTGATGCTACCGTTCTCCAGTGGATCTATTCCACTATTTCGGTTGACCTTTTACAGACGATTATTGAGCCGAATACCACGGCTATGGCTACCTGGAATAGATTGTGTGACATATTCCTAGACAACCAACATTCACGTGCCGTCACACTCGAGCAGGAATTCTCTCTAGTTCGCATGGAATAATTTCCAAACGTATCTGCATATTGCAAGAAACTCAAGGAATTGGCGGATCAACTCCGTAATGTTGGCGCACCTGTAACAAATAATCGTCTGGTTCTACAATTGGTTGCCGGCCTTTCGGAGGCCTATAATGGCGTTGGAACTCTCCTTCGTCAAAGCAACCCTCTTCCCGCCTTTTATCAAGCCCGCTCCATGCTTACTTTGGAAGAAACCGGTTTGGCTAAAAAGGAGGCTACCGGAGCAAGCCCCGTCGTCATGATGGAGTCCTCTACAAATCTTCAGGTTTTGTTGATAATTCGGGCCAAAACCGTACTCATGGTGGCGGCAAAATTAATCGTAAGAATAATAACAAAAACAGCAGGGGCAAACGCGGCGGTACCGGTGGTCAGCAGGCCGGCAGTGGGCCCCGTCCAGTGAACAATGGCCCTCCACCCTACTGGTCCCAGCAGTGGGGATGGGGCAATGGGCCGTGGGCCAACAACCCCTATTTTCCAGCAGCGTCTAGCGACCCGGTGGGGCGGCCGGTCCTTCGAGCCCAACAACCAACCAGTCCACGGCCCACTGCCCACCGGCCCAAATTCCAAGATTACGACCCACAGCCCAGTTCTGGGATTCTTAGGCCCCGGCCTCCGCAAGCCCACCACGCAGCAGGCCCCACTCCCACCGACGTTGAGGCCGCAATGTACACACTTGGGTTGATGCAACCGGATCCAAATTGGTACATGGACACCGGCGCAACGACATACATGACCTCCGATCAAGGTACTCTCTCGTCTTATTCCAATTTGAGCAACCCTCGTGGTATAATTGTCAAAAATAGTAACTCTATTCCAATTCAGGGTTATGGTCATAAAACGTTGTCTTCCCCCAATCCACCCTTTATCTTAAAAAATACTTTACATGCCCCAAAATTGATTAAAAACTTAGTGTATGTCTGCAAGTTCACCAATGACAATTTCGTTTCTGTTGAATTTGATCCTTTTGGTTTTTCTGTGAAGGATTTCAAGACGGGGAGTCCTCTCATGAGGTGTGATAGTAGGGGAGATCTGTATCCTATCACACCCGGTTTCAGTCCATCGAGTCAAGGCTTGCCGTCAGTTTTTGCAGCCATTTCTCCTTCCTTGTGGCATGCTGGCCTTAGTCATCCGAGATCTTCTATTTTATCAGTTTTAGATAAAAATAGCTTTATTTCTTGTAAGGGTACGAGTCGTACTCAAATTTGTCAATCTTGTTCGTTAGGAAAAATTGTTAAGTTGCCATTTGTGGATTCAAATTCTCATACTTCAAAGTCATTTGATATTATTCATAGCGATCTATGGACGTCTCCTGTTCTAAGTTTGTTAAGTCATCGATATTATGTTCTTTTTTTGGATGATTATTCTAAATTTTTGTGGACGTTTCCAATTGCCAATAAATCACAAGTGTTTTCTGTCTTCATAAAATTTAGAGCATTCATTAGAACACAATTCGAAAGAGAAATAAAAAATATTCAGTGTGATAATGGGAAAGAGTATGACAATAGGATGTTTCGGGAGTTCTGTGATAATAATGGGATCAATTTTCATTTTTCGTGCCCTCATACATCTTCTCAAAATGGGAAAGACGAACGTAAAATTCATTCCATAAATAACATTGTCCGCACCCTCTTACTTCATGCTTCCGTACCCCCATATTTTTGGCATCATGCTCTGCAAATGGCAACATATCTCTAAAACATAATTCCTTCCAAAGGTCTGTCATATTCTTCCCCCCTCCAAATCTTATATAATAAGAATTCTTCTTATTCTCATCTTCGGGTTTTTGGGTGCTTATGTTATCCGTTATTCCTATCCACCACAATTAACAAACTTCAGGCCCGGTCTACTCCGTGTGTGTTTTTGGGTTATCCGTCTAATCATCATGGTTACAAATGATTTGATTTATCCTCTAAGAAAATCATAATTAATCGTCATGTAATTTTTTATGAAACCCAATTTCCATTTACTAAAGTTCATACTCCCGAGCCTAGTTCGTATAATTTTTTGGATGATGGTATATCCCCGTATATTACTTACCATTTTTGGACATATCCCGCACCCAAAATTCTCCAGCGGGCCCACTGCCCGCTGGCCCAACTGTACCGTCCCATTTTCCAGTTACTGGGTCAGTCCCAGCAATTGGGCCAGACCAGCCCAATTCTGGAACTGGTCCAGTGGCTGCTCCAGATTGTCGATTTGGGCCAGCAGGCCCACTGCCTGCTGGCCAGTCCATCCCGAGCCCAGCAAATTCCCAAAATTCACTCAATTCTTCCTCGAGTCATAGACCGGTCACTCGTAGTCCTGTGTCCGCCTTAAACGACCCGAATTGAAAAATTGCTATGACTGGTGAATATAATGCTCTTATTGATAATAAGACGTGGGAGTTGGTGCCCCGTCCATCTGATATTAATGTTATCAGGTCTATGTGAATTTTTGCTCATAAGGAGGATTCAGATGGGTCATTTGCTCGACATAAGGCGCGGCTTGTGGGTGATGGTAAGACTCAGCAGGTTGGGATTGATTGTTGTGAGACGTTTAGTCGGTGGTCAAACCGGCTACCATTCGCACTGTGCTTAGCTTAGCTCTTTCAAAGGCATGGCCTATTCATCAGTTGGATGTCAAGAATGCTTTCCTACATGGTAATCTCAAGGAAACAGTCTATATGTATCAGCCGTTGGGATTCAGGGATCCCAAACGTCCTCATCATATATGTTTATTGAAGAAGTCCTTATATGGGCTTAAGCAGTCTCCACGGGCCTGGTATACGAGGTTTGCTGACTTTATTTCGACTATTGGGTTCACTCACAGCAGGTCAGATAATTCCTTGTTCATCTACCGTCGTGGTTCGTCCTTGGCCTACATTCTATTGTATGTGGATGATATCATTTTGACTGCCTCTTCCGATGCCTTACGCCAGTCTATCATGGCCATGCTCAGCTCTCAGTTTGCTATGAAAGACTTAGGGCCCTTGAGTTATTTTTTGGGGATTGCCGTCAAGCGTCATTCAAATGGTTTGTTTTTGTCTCAAAGAAAGTATGCGGCTGAGATCATCAAAAGGGCTGGGATGTCATCTTGTAAGTCCACTTCCACTCCGGTTGATACAAAGCTAAAACTTAGTGCAGAGGCCGGCACACCATACGAGGACTCGACCCGCTATCGCAGTCTTGCAGGGGCCCTTCAGTATCTTACTTTTACAAGACCAGATATTACATATGCCGTCCAACAGGTGTGCTTATTCATGCATGATCCTATTTTATAACTTGTATAAATACCTTTCAATTAATGAAAATAATCAAGGGGATTATTTCTTTCAAGGAGAAGCGAGATAAATAGACGCAATTGGTGTTTCTTTTGAGAGCTTCATCTTCAGAGGAATCGTTGTCGCCGGTGGCTGAGGTTGCAATTGCGGCAGCGTAGGGCCAACCATAGTTGACAGGGATCTAGGATTTCCAGTCGGCGGGTAGGGTATATACACCGAATAATGTATGTGTGTGTATATGTGTCTATATATAATCAATGATAAATCTGTGTTGTGAATGAATATTGCAGGGTTTGTGTGAGGAGAAGAAGATGAGGTAATGCTGCTGTGTGAGAAGAGAGGCTTTTCAATATCACTTTCTTATTTTTTTTTCAAACACGTCTTATACATTAATATATAAACACCTTTTATATATTATCTATAAACACCTATAGAGAATTTTTGAGATGTGTTAAAGAGTTTATTCGTAAAAATTTCAAATTTCAGTACTTCCCGTTTTTAAATAGAGGTAGTTTCTTCAAATTTTGTTGTCGCTTTAAAAATGATTATTCTTAAATTAGTTTTGAATAATGCTTAAATACAAAAAATTATACCCAATGATCTTGAAAATAAGTGATTTTGAACATTTAACTTTCGTTTGCGCTATTGATAAACTTTCAAGGTAAAAAGTCAAAAAATTGTTTGAACTTGAAATTTTCACCATGGACAAAGCGGAGTCAAAAGTTTAAGACCATCCACCTCCAAGATCATTCTTGTATGTGGCTATCAGTAATGGATGGAAAAATGTAAAGATTTTACCTAACATTAAAAATGTTGTTGATATGATCCAGAAATGAGTGACTACTTTAAGGGAGATAAAAGTGATGTGTGAAGACATTTGGAAGCTCTCAAGCATGTTTGATCATGTCGATTTTATATATATTCCTAGATGTTTCAACAAAATAACTCATAGTTTATCAAATTTTTTTATTTCTTTGTTGAAGGAGATCAATTGGGAGAAGTTTTTTTCAAGTTGGATTGTACATGATGCTAATATACATTTAAACTATGTAGTTCGTTGATGCAGTAATATAAAACGATTAGTTTCAGTGAAAAAAGGGAAAAAGAACGTAGGTGTCCCTCTAAGCAAAATAATTACCCGCCTATACCTCCTAATTACTTTCATGCCCCAAAATTATTTACCTGGATGCCCCCAAAATTATGATACCAATATGACATCACCCTGTCTCGTATATACCATGATGATATCACAGAACTTCTTTTATTTCTTCAAAAACACTCCTCAACCCTTTATGAAACCCATATGATATATAATATACTGACAGATTATCACAGAGGATCATGTTCGTTTATTCAAAAAACACATTTTCCTAAAAAAACCTTATATGATTTTATTAGATGGTATAGTGGAGAATTGCTTCATTCCTTCAATTAGAACCGGTAAAAATAATTCTAACTAGCAAAATCAATTAGAGATTTATTTTTATAGGGTTTGAAAAAAAGTGAGTTGTATCCGATCTAGGAAACTCCTTAATGATATATAAATATACTGTGATGGTATCGTGGAGGAAGGGTTTCGGGAGAGAGGTACTCAGGTAAATATTTTCGGTCGGCTGGATAGAAGCAAAATTAGCTTAGGGCCGCATGGGCGGGTAAATATTTTATATTTTAGAGGTATTTTGTGTTGTTTTTTCCAAAAAAAAAAAAAAAAAACTTTGGCGGCTCTTGGCTTTGGGCCCCACGGGTTCAAAGTCAGAAGCCCGCATTCATTACGAAATAAAATCGAGTCGGGTATAACTAAGCCCATCCACATCGTCCCAAGTCGGCAAAAGCAAGTTATTAATCCATAATTTCGATCCTCTGAACTCATTGAAGCTGTTGTTGGGTAACCATATTCATTCGTTTCTCTCTACAGATTTTGTGAATGCTCGGAAACCCTAGCATCCTTTTTTTTTTTTTGGGTGTTTTGATATTTCGATGATTTGTTGTTTATCTAATTGGACAAAGAAAGCCTGCTTAGATTCTTTGATATTCTATGAAATAATATCGCATTATTATCTGTTTCCCTTGCTTTAGCAATCCTCCTTTATGAGTTTCCGTGATCTGTTTGCTGAATTAGGAAAAAAGAGAATAAGGGTTGACAAAGATTTCCTTTTGATACGTAGGGATGCATATTATCATTGTTTACTCTGGGTTTTCAGCTGGTAGGATTTTTTTTTTTTAAAAAATGTCGTTAATCAGATTCTTTTGATTAACTAACTAACTAACCTAGTTTAATATATAAGTACGCATTAAATATCGATTGGCTTAAATACACAATACTTCCACTAGTAATAATTTCTGTTAACTTAGACCGCTAATTACCTGAAAATACAATCTTTTATTTTTATTTTTATTTTTTATGGGTATTGGAGTGAAATGGGACAGAGTGCATGCTAATGAACTAGGTTGGCACTGAGGTATAATTTGTTGATCTTTACTTGGGCATACTGCTCTTGGAAGAGTATAAATTGTACTCCCTCCGTTTTAATTTGTTTGTTTGGTTGTTTGGTTTTGACTTGCCAGGGAGTTTAAGAAAGTAAAGAAGACTTTTGAATCTTATGGTCTTAAACTAAAGATATATAAAATGTACCAAGATATCCTTTAATCTTGTGTCTTAAACATGCCAGGTGGAATGTAGGAATTAAAGAGTTGCCATAAAGGAAAGAGGCATTCTTTTTGAAACGGACTTAAAAAGAAAGTAAGACAAACAAATTGAAACAAGAGGGAGTAATAAATATTGTGCTTGAGAGAATATACTTTCATTATCTATAATGTTTTGGCTGGTATTTGGTTATCTTTTTAACAATCTTATCTCTTGTGCTGTTCTGGACAGGATACTGGTATAGATTAAGATATAAACTCAAAGAAGGGATTCTTCATTGTTGAGAGCCAAGATTATGGCGTCCTCTAAGAATGAAGAAAGTGGTTCTCAGGATGCAGCAGAACGGATTAAAGCTGCAGCCTTGTCAGCTGCAAAGGGTTTGAGTCGTGCTCAGGCTGAGCGTGCTGCGGCTGCTGCTGCTAGAAATGTCAATGCATATGGCCAGAAGGAAGAAGGACCCAGTCGATGGCAGGAAAGAAAAGAAGCAAAGAGGCAGATGTATTTAATGAGTACTGAGAAACAGGTGAGACTGGGTGAAAGAAAAGACAAGGCTCCAGGTTCCACGCCTGGTGCAGCTTCACAATGTCAGAAATGTTTCCAGGCGGGGCATTGGACTTATGAGTGCAAGAATGAGAGGGTGTACATATCCCGACCATCTCGTACACAGCAGCTGAAAAATCCAAAGTTGAGGATGAAAGTATCATATGATGTAGATAACCCAGATATTGAGAAGGAGGTGAAGAGTGAAAAACCTGTGAAGAAGAGTAAGAGGAAGCATAAGTCAGATACAGAGTCAGGGACTGATAGTGAGGCTTCAGTGTTCGAATCTGACAATGAGGCGTCATCAGTCACAGGGTCAGATGATTCTTCTGGGGAGAGTGACTCAAGCGATAGTTCCTCATCAGAGGAAGAGAGGAGGAGGAAGAGGAAGAATAAGAAGCAGCAGAAGAAGAGAAGACACCGGAAATACAGCTCAACGTCTGAGTCTTCTGATTCATACTCAGATTCTGAAGAGCGAACTAGCCGTAAGAAGAGCAGCAGCAGGAGGCATAACAGGAAGCAGTGAAGTATCGAACAAGATGAGAACTTGATAGTGATATCTGGTCCTTAAAACTTGAAAATATTTGTATTTCTGTTTTAATGTGATAAAAGATCTTTCAAGCAATGCACCTAAGATAACTAGGATTTTCCTGTCTTGAACGAATATAGTTTGAAGATTCCTGTCACAAGCTTATGTTGTGGTTGTAGAATTCAGCGTGGCAAGAGTTGTCTCTTGTATTTAATTTTCCATGTGCTAGCACTCATTTCCCAGCTCTTATGTGACTGCATTACCCTTGCTTGCTTTAAATTGTCTCTACTCATTTCCGTTTCCCAAGTTGTCCTTTTTCTGGAGTTGGACTTAATTGGTAAAACTGGTACCATGGGGTTTACCTTTACTTGGTGTTAGTTGGACTTGCCAATAGAAATTGTCTAACATTTGATGATTAACAGTTGGTAAGTTTGCTGATATGTCTTGCATACATTATATTGTAAACATTATTCCTCAATCATCGTTATTCTGTTAAAATCCTAGACCAATTGCCATTGGTCCAAGCGACAGATTGTAACTCCTATATTGTTGAGATTTATGATTTACCAAAGAAAATGTTCCTTTGGGACGAACCAGATCACCGGAAAGTAGGATACTTTATCTCTCTTTATCTGCATATCTTAGAAGACAAAGAAAAACATCGACCAATAAAGAGTTCTTTTTCGCTTCATCCCTGACCTCGTTCCAGAATTGTTTTTGATCCAATATGCAGGAATCAATAGAAACAAACTCGTGTCATTCACTTTCCAAACCTATTAAGTCCAAACACTGCTGGAACACTGAAAGATAAATAGTGACCATCATCAACTTTGATTTCGTAGAGTTGGAGGCACTCTCTCCATCCGTCGAGTAAGTTACTATCACATCTCTTCTTCCGCCTTTTTCCTCCTTTTCTTTTTTCTTTTACTTTTGGGACGCTTTAGTGTTTAGGGAACTAGATATTCGATTGTTAAGCCATACAAAGACCTTGCTCTTTATTATTATTTGTATTCTGTTTACAGTGACAATTATTTGTATGTTAGTCGCACGTCTAGAGTCATGGTTACTGTTGTTGATGACTTATTTTCTTCTGAGCTGAGCGAGACATTACCATGTGCTTCCAAGATGAGACAGGAGATTTGGCAATACACTAAAGTCATCACTCCAGGTTATATCAGCGGTTTAATTTCGGACGTATTAGGCGCTTTATACTGGTCCTTTAAATATCTCGTTACTAAGCTATCCGATGCTCTAATTAAATCTGTGAAGATTGAGGTCATGCCTTATATTTGCCCGGTACCAGTTGCAAGGTTAGTTGCTGGTATTGTATCGTATCTTGTGTTCAGCTGCAAAATTGGATTCACCTACAAGCATTGGACACAATCTTAGTGGGATTTGTAATCCTCGTGTGATGATTATCATGTACTTTGTTGCCGAAGGAGTTCCATACTGTTTTTTTTTTTTTTTTTTGATGCATTCAGTGCTTTGGTTGCGCACACCATGTTTCCTTTCTCTGGCATTGTGGAAATCTTGGTAATGCCGATGATGGCTTCTGGATTGCAGATTGCTCTGTATTTCTAGTGCGGTCCATATGATGTCTTTTATTAGTCCTTGAAAGAGTACTGCGAGCATTTGCGCGGATAAATGCTTAAAGCTAGTTCTGTTAGCCAGGTGAGTGGCACGGGAGAAATGGTTATGTAGTTCACTTATAAAATGCTTTTAGTTTATCTAGATCTTTATTTTTATACATAAGAACACACAAGAGATCTGAAAATATCATTTTCTTCTATTCAAATTGTAAGAGGGCAAGAGATCTTTCATTTTCTCTCACGGTAGATTATTGAGCAATTCACGTATCACTTTTGTACGGATGACTAGATTTTCCTGAGTCAGTTTGTGCTTTTTGCATTTTGCTGTTCTGTCTCCTGCAATGTGGGATGTCATAAATTCTTTTTGGAGTTGTGTAAATTTGTTTGTGGTTTGGGGGGTGGGTGGGGTAAATCTAGCCCTTGATAATAGGACCTCCTGAATAGGGATGGCAGGTGGATATAATTTTGCAGATTCCGCACCGCACCTGCACCAATTGGGGCGGGTATGGGTATAACTTTGGCAGGTAGTAGGCGGGTATGGGTATTGAAAATGTACCCGTCACGGGTAGGCGGGTATGTGGTGGATTTGCAGTCATATCCGCCTACCCGCCCGCCTTATACCCGCCCCAAGCCCAAAATATTAGCAGCCCATAAGTCGTGCCTTCAGCCCATAAGTCACGACATGTCTCTCATTCTCCAACAAAACTCAAACCTTACGCCTCTTCAGTTCTTCACGCCTCCCTCTCTCGTTCCCCTTCATGCCGTTTCTCCTCCCTCTCTTATTCTCGACGTCTCTGCCTTTTTCTTTAAAGGAGATGCTGATCGGAAAATATTGATGTCTTTGCTTTGTGCTTTGGGGTTGTCTTGGTGAAGTCAATTTTTGTGCATTTGTTAAGTTTTACCTATTGGGTTTGTGGAGTTCAATTGAAAAAGTTGAAAAACTTTAGCTTATATAGCTGAAATAATATTTGGGGTTTGTCTACATTTGTAATATAGCTATTTGGGTGGATAATTTTTGGGTTTTCTTGAAAATTTTATTTTCTTGATTCTTTGTTGTGCAAAGGGGAAGAGGTGAAAAAAATGGGAATTCTGATGGTGAAAAAAATCCAAAATTCTCCTCCCTCTCTCCCAAAGAAAATGAGATTGTGACAGTATTGATTCTTGACTCAAATTTTTGGGATAATTTTTGGAATTTGAATTTTTGGGATCATGTTGATCATTAATTGATCACAAATGAATTGATTACAAAATATGGCAGGCGGGTACAGGCGGGTGACGGATATCCACTTGGGTGGTGGAGCGGGTGTGGATTTAGGAATATACCCGCCTAGGCGGGTATGGATGTTGAAAATTGTACCCCACGGGTGACGGGTATAAAATTTTCTGGCGGGTGCGGGGGAGGGGTACCCGAACCCGCCCCGCCCCGCCCAATTGCCATCCCTACTCCCGAACTTGTTATCAACTTAATTCATTCTTCACGTCCTAGATGTTTTGACTGAGACGTGACAGCATCCGCTGCCTCTAATTTTTGACCGAGGGAACCTACTAAATTTAGCTACCCGTACCCATGAAAAAAAAAGCATAATAGACCTTGTGAAAACGTTGTGTTTGCAATGGTTGTATCATATGGCTGATTAGCCAGATTAAAATATTTTAGTCTTAAAGCATTTATTCTACAACATGCATGTGTAGATAATAAAATAAAGACTCATGAATCAGCTAACTCTCCTACAAAGTATTACTATTAAATATATCGATACAACTGGTACGGAGTGGATTCCCGCTATACAAAAGAAAGTGATACCCTCTAGAGTCGTAGTAGGCTCACCAAGTACTATAATTATTTGAACAGATGGAGTCACTAAACTCTTGAGAACATCGTCTAATACATGGCAGCATGATAAAGATCAGTTGAGTACATGATAGCTACTTAGTGAGCATCGTACATCCATACGAAAAGGTTGAAATGAGACTAGAGAAAAAACATAATGCAATGATGATACAAGATCATTTGTGAAAGATCATACCTTTAAACTAATCCGGCAAATGTGCCCTTAGGGTTGAAACTCAGTGTAATTTAAACGTAGTGAACTGTGAATTGGGATCTCAGCATCCTTTATAGTTAGCATATGGAATTGTAGGATGATTGAGGATTGCTAAGGCGTCTGACCACGTATGTTGCGTGCACTGGCGGATCTAGAATTTTAAGGTCGTGGGTGCTGACCTTTCTTTAACCTAAAGTTGCTATAATCATAAAATATAAGTGCAAATTTTTTCAAACACAATAACAAAAAAAGTTTAACGGGAAAACATTACAGGAAAAAATAGTTAAAAAACTAAACAATAAAGTAAAAAATAAAATAAAAAGAAGAAGAAAAATATATTATTGGAGAAACGTAAAAAAATTTAAAGCCAGTAAAGAAAGTACAGGAGAAAAAAAAAAGGAAAAGTCAAGACAAAGAAAAGAAGACGGTTGTTAAAAAATGTGTTACCACGCTTTGCCAACTCAGGCTCCAAAGCAAAGCACCCACAGAGTTTTTGTATTAATTGGAGGCATCTCATCTTCCCACACGTCCAATCTTTCTTTAGCATGTTGATATCTCTACAACTAATGCGACCATATATTTTGTTCATTCATTTACAACTTCTAAGAAATATTATCAACTCTTAATCATTTAGATATGATGATTATCCATGGTTAGCTTGGATTGCCTAGTGTTGACATCACGATTGGGATGCAAGGGGGGGGGGGGGGGGAAGAGTATGCTAATTTCATTGCCCCATGCAAGGCAGATGCACATTATTCATATATATAGATGGCAACGCATTGGGTCTGGGCTAAAGATATTTGCATTTAATGGGGTCTAAGCCCAGAATTTTCAGCTTCAATGATCTTCGATCAGTTTGAGTACATTTAGATGTTAAACTAGAAATAATGAATTTGGGCTGGATAGCTCCCCCAGCACTCATCTAATCTCCCTCAACCTCCTATAAAGAATCTTCACCGTATTTTCCTGACCTAGAATGATTTGGTATTTCGAGAAAAGAAAAAGAATCAAAAAATTAGAAAGGCAAAATATTATTTACAATATTAAAGGGGCCTGGACTACGTTAAAAAAGGACAGTAAATTTCTACAAAATTTGCATCGGAAGTGGCTACAAAGATGAAAGTGTCCGTCTGAACCACTCGGGCAAACGTCTCACTTTTGTTGTTAACTCGACATTTCTTCCAGAATATGACTCTGCATTTGAGAGCATCACCTCAATGTCATGCTTCATTCCCTCCAGACTCCTATAGTAATTGTTCTCTAGCCTAGCCCGTATGGTTTCAAGTGACAAGGGAACAGGAAACCTGCAAATCAATAATACTTCTTTAGTATGCATCATTTGCAACTCATAGGGAACTTCACATTTGGTTTGGCAGGAGTATTCTGATAATCATAGATTCATAATACACACTGCCAAATAATGCAATTCGTCAAAGCATGAAACTAGTACAAATGGAAAATGATGAAACCAACTAGGCTACCTGTTAATGAAGTTCGACTTTTGTGAAACCTGTCTCATTTTTTCAACCCCATAATAATCCTGCAGCCCAGCAAAAAAGAACTATTGACGTGTTCTGTCAATAATATGAATAAGTACCACAAGCAAATATTGCTACCTGAGCTTTATTCCCAGATTTCTCCAGCTTAGTAAACGCATGCATCAGCTTCTCTCTAGTTTCATCATCTATATGGGTTTGTTCCCATTGGGTGTCAGCATCATATAGTTCCCAAGGACTATGCTGATGAGTTTCTGATGGATCACTCTTGTATCGGACAATATACCTTTCCCAGGGGCTGTCAGGAAATTCATGAGATTTAGCTTGCACATTTAGAATCCTACCTTCCCACCAACTCCCATCTTCGTCACTTTCATTTTTCCACCAAACTTGGCATTTGTCCCGGGAAGTCCAGTTCCTTTCTATAGCAGCATCATATCTGCTTCTTTCAACAAGAAAATCAGGGAAACCAGTCACTTCAGGCAGTGTCAACTGAAATGATTTCCCCACCACGTCAGAAGCAGGATCTACAAATTTCAACGTCATTTTAGCGCAGCTTTCTCCGGAACCTGGCCGTGTTTTGTACTCAAGGTTCTCAACCATACAAAACTCTACTGCTCTTATAGTCCCCTTTATTGTTTTCGAGGGGATTAAATCCCTCAAGTTATTCTGAGTTATGTACTCCTCATGCCCCTGTATATATCACCAAGTGCAGATTAAGGACCAGTTTCTGTTAGAGAAAATAATTCTAGGCACACAAATCTTTGACACTAATATAAATTCAAGAATACCTGTCTTAAATATACGATTTCATCCCCTCGCTGAGGTATATACCGGGAGCCCTCCTCATGGGCTACCAACATCAACCATGAGCTTCTTGTTGCCTGAGTTGATTTCCTTCTGTCTGGAGGACTAGGTTCACGGGCATAATAGCTGCTTCTCCGCATTCGGGTAGATCGCAACCCAACAGCACTAGTTGAACCAAGTAGCGGTTCTTCAAAAGAGCTTTCCTGATCTCTGTTACCTGAAGTCTTTTCCATTGATGTTCCCTCTGAACCGTCATGTGGCTGCACGAATTTGTCATTGCCATGTGCAGGATTCACATTGCAAGTTGTTGACCTTAATCTAATAGATCTAGTTCTTCGAACTCCCTCAGTAATGGCCTCAGATCCCTCAGCTAGACTATGGCTCCCCACGTTTGAAGTGGTTGCTTCCATATTCCCACTGTGACCTTCTCTACCACTTCTACGCCGACCAAATTTTGATCTTCTATAGACAGCACTGAACATCATATCATGCGACCGCACCTGCTGTGAAACTTGCAATTCTGACCCAGAAGTTCCACCAATATTGTCTGCATCTAGTTTCTTCTCACGGTCTCCATCATCTAGAGTTGGTGTTCTGCTATCTTCTTCAGTAGGGGCTTCTGAACTTAAGACCTTCTCAGTGTCCTGACATTCAGAAACTGTATCACAAGCAGTGCACTCAGAATCCTCCAATGAAGTCTTCGTATCAATCTTGTCACTGTTATCAAGATGACCAGAAAGAATTTTTGACCTTATACGCAACCTCATTGGGATAGGAGTAGCATTTTCTTTAACCGGATGATCACTGTCAGTTCCATCTAAAAGCTTAACATTTTCTTCCTCCTGTATAGCATCCTGACAATGATTCTCATTGACATGAATGACTCCATTGGTTTCATTTTGGATCCCTGAACAAGGAGAAACTCTGTGCTGCTCCTTTTCAAGCATTGAGTGCTCATTAACAACATTTTCTTTCAGAATGCTTCCCTCAGCAAATGAGCTAGGTCCAGTCTCAGAGCCTGATGGCAACACTTCTCCCATCCTAGAGCGCTTGGTTGAACGGGATTTGACCCCTCCCCATTTGATGTTCCCATCTTTGCACCCTCCTTCCAAGAGGTTAAAATGATTTTCAATTTTTGTTGGTTGATCAATGTCAGTCGTTTCTCTTATGTCATCATTAACATCACTCCGGTTGTTATCCTGACAGTCAGAGTAGTTTTGACTTACTTCAGCAGCTTCCTCAGGAGCCAAAGATGGATCAGCTAGACCAGGCTCGTCATTCTTTGGAGGCCCATATTTATTTGAATCACGATTTGGCAGCTTTAGCACCAATCTCCTCCTAATTCCACCGTTGAGTTTAGAGTTGGGAAATGGTTGGAGCCTATTTGTTTCATAAGAGTGATCAACGCATATTTCTTTCCCCTTTGAATGCCCATGTTGTTCACTGTTTAAGGACACATCCGAATATTCATTTCCATTGTCTGAGTCCTGAAGTGTGGATTCACTATCTGATGAATCTCCTCCTGAACCATATTCATCTTCTCCTTCAGTAGATGTCCCTGTAATTCTAGAGAACAGATGAAGGGCATTGCGAGCAGCAGCTCTCTGGGGTCTCAAAAATTTCGATGACTTCTTCTTCGCTTTTCGACCATGTCTTGATTTCCAAGAGTGATTGATCCTATGAGAACTGTTGTCACACTTGTCCAAGTTCTTCCTTTTTACACGCCTTCCAGAGGATGTCATCACTTCAGCCTTAACAAAGAAGCAAAAATGATTATCAAGCACTGCATATAAAAAAGAAACCTGAAGCAAAATACAGAAAAAAGCCTTTTACTTCTGCTTTCTGCTTCTTCCTTCTTGATCTACGGAGCGCATCTTTTTGATTGTCTTCAGCCTCACTGTCTTCATCACTAAATTCTGGATTTGCAGAAGCATCGGAACAGAAACTCCCTTGCTCTTTTCCAGAAGAATACTCTTCAGCTACATTATACTCTGAATCTGATGCATCACTTTGTATCTCAATTTCTGGTTCCCAATCCATTGCATCCACAAATCTTGGAAGTGGTTCAATCAGCATCTCCAAGTCTATAATAGGAAAAGTTTGGTACTGCTGGTCCATGTTGAAATCTGTCCCAATAGAAAATCGGAATGACGAGGGTCTCCACTCGATTCCCAAAGCTCCTAAACGCCTTCGTTGATACATGCTCTGGTATGGCTCTGGATATGGAATCATCCCTGCCATCACATAATACATACATGAGACATTTGGGGAGAACAAATATATAGAGAATGATATTGTTTAAACAAGAATCACCAACCTGCATCACAAAGGAGATCTTGCATATTCCTCCTGTACGGAGCAAGTTGTGTTTCCTGTAAAATATTATCAATTAAGAAAAAGCATAAACAAAAGCTGCCCTTCAAATTTGTAGAAGTTGGTACTAACAGTTCCTCAGAGAGAAAATGGACTGCCAGTTTGAGATGTAGTAAATTTTAAAGCTTCACACTGTATGAACTGGCATAATAAGTACATCTCTATGTACCAAATCAAGAGAACAAGAATCTTAAAGGTCCCCAAACGACCCCCTAATAAAAAAATAAAAAAGAAAAGTATCTTCTGGAACATGAACCACACAAGCCACTGCAACACTACTAATAACAATGGTCCATGGATAGTGATACCAACAATTTTACAATTTCAAAAATTTATACTACGACAGATCACAACAAATAGAATGAACAATTTCACATCTCAATTCAAAATCAGTATTGACGAGGATGAGTTAATGTTTGAATTTACTGAAAAGTTCATTTTAGATTGTTTTGAATTAGAAAGCCACTCCATGGACAGTATACCAGTCATTCAAATTCAAACTATGATAGACGATGACAAAGGATAGAATATTTGCAAATTTCAATATAAATCAATATCAGTAAGGGTATTTAAGTATTTAAACATACTAAAATGTTCACTTCAAATTGTTTTTAATTTAAAGGTGCAACCTGAACCTATCCAGCACCTAATCTCGACCCTCCTTTCTTAACTTGTAGTTTCTTGAATAGACAGCACATAGTACAAAGACAAACAGAGTTTAGTAAGAAATTGACAGATCACCAACCTGGTCAAGGACATTTCCTTGTGTATCCTGAACGACAGGGCGATAATCTCCAAGAAAAAACTGTTCAAGACATGCATCAGAAATCATTTACAAAATCTGGGACGATGCAACCGACATACCTCTGGACTCCAACAAACCTGGTCATACTTAGCATCCTGCTGGGATTCTCCTTGCCCTGTATTCAATATGTACAATTGGCCAACATCATCTGAAAGTATTATTGACATCCCATCCCTGCAAGATAGAAAGGAACATACATCAGCGCTAACAACTCGTCCGTGACTAATTAAAAAAAAAATAGCATAGACAAGGTAAATTGAGTGTAATAAATCTGCATCTTCTTTTCCAAGTAAAACAGCTGTACAGAATACATCCCATGTCTTTGACTCACACCTGAGCTTGAGTCTCTTGAAGTCATCAAATGTATTGAGAAAAGCTAGAAAGCACAAGTAAGAAGACTTACGGAGAAAACTTTCCATCAACCAGCTTGAATCTCCCAATTTCATATGTTCGAATTGGTGCACCTTCCCATATCTACAAATTTGAAGGATTATGGAGTTTTGGTACTTGAATTGATGCATATTTAAAAGAAAATTTAGTACACGAGTATGTTACAGGGAAAAAAGATAGAAGAATCATTACTCACATCCCAGACAATTGTTTTCCCATCATAACCAGCACTCATGGCTATTCTAGGATTAGAAGGATGGACATCAAGTACATAGGTCTGCAATCACGAAGCGCGCACCATGAGACAGTCCAAGCAAACAAAAGTAAATGCAATCAACTGTAATTAATTCCTACTTAAGTTTAATCACATGGTCAGGCAGCTAGAATGTAATAAATAATAAAAGGATAACGCGGGCTTCAGTCCAGCTCATTATAGTATAAGACAGGTCTTGCTCACAATCTTTAAAGGCTTCCCAATTAATGACAGCTATCATGACAAACCATTATCAAATTGCATGAGATAGCTTACAGATTCAGTATGACCCGTCAAAGAATGCACCAAGCTACCATCAACAGCATTCCACACGCATATTCTGCAATCTGCAAACAAAGGAAGTTTCATCAGAGCTCCGTAAGGTAAAAAAAGATCTTAGGGGGTCAGCAAGAATTGTAGGTGCAATGCAAAAGAAAAAGAAGAGTTTGAACTTAAGCCTCAGGGTTGAGAACAAGCTGAAGTTACGTTATTAAAATTATTTTACAAGGAACAGTACCAAGAAGCATGGTGGAGATACCATTGAAGGGTGAAAATCTACCAACGGGAAGTACCAAATGAAGAAACCGGGGAGAAGAATTGACGGCAGTGACCAAGAGTTAACAATTTTAAAGAGCAGTCCAGCCCAAAAAGTTGTAATAACTTGGTCAGCTAATTTAGATGCACTCCATGTGCGGAAAATGTATAAATACATCATACCCATGATAGCAGCAAGGACAAAACGATTATCCAAGCTCCAGACAATCATATTAACACCGCGTGGAGTTGGAAGAATTCTTTGACGTGGACCGCCTCGAGGAGGTTGAGGTGGCATTGGAGGTGGTGGAACTTTCAAATGATACGCTTTCTGCCAACGTCCAACCTTTCCCTTAAACAATGAGTATACGGTATGAGAAAGATGAAACAAATGAGAACAGAACTAGATATTGCTTCGAGCTAGGAAAAGAAAGCGAAGATTGGATGGGGATCTAAAGAGAACTCACATGTGATCTACGTGATCTCGGGATCCAAATGATTGCGCTGCCATCACGGGAACAAGTAACGATGTTGTCAGGATTAAACCTGAAACAATCAACTTCTGAGGTCAAACTTCTTTATGACGACACAGTTATACAGTATGTAGCTAACATGATGAAAGAAGAATCATTGCTGTTTCCCACTCTCTTTTAGTTCCTTTAATTTCCTGAGACATACCATGCGTTTTTGAACTTAGGGACAGAGTCTTCCTTTGATACATCAGAGGAGGAAAATCTGGACGCAACAGCACATCCGCTGCACTCAAAAAACAAGATCATGAACACAAGCAATGGAAACACACTTGAATTGAACGGACACATGAAACCTTATCCTGGAGCTATCAACCTGAACTGCACATAGTTTACATCATTTTCATGACCAGATAAAATCTCTATCTCATGGTTAGGCTGCTCTGAGTCATCAGAATTAGATTTACAAGCATTCCAGACCTGCAAGTAAATAAGATACTCGTAAGCAGCACACACTGGTGTACAACGACAGGGTAATGACAGTAAATACGAGACAGACATAGTAATCTGTTCTTACTCTTGCACAAGTGTCTGAGCTTCCAGTTACAAAGAACGTTCCACTGGCATTGAATGAACAACAGAAGATCTGGTGGCTTTGCAAAACAGTGCTTGATGATGGACCAGTGTTCTTCCCTACAACCATTTAGGCAATTGTAAACAATTTCCCATGTAAATTTGGATTAGAATGCTGACAGACTATGTTCCTCGGACTTTTCAAAAATGTCGATGGGAGCGTACCGGATCCTCCAAAAGTAATATAACTTTGGAGGATCCGACATGGGTGTGGCAGCATTTTTGGAGAGTCCAGCAACATAGCCGGCAAATAAACATTGCAACTTACCAGCAACTGTTTCAGGCGGTTTTGGTATGTATAGGCGTGGATTAAACTGGGAATATCTAGCATCCCAAATCCGACATGTTCCATCATCAGATGACCTGCAGTAATGGTAGCAGCATAGCATATATAGTAGTTAAGGAGTGACATTATAGAATATACAAAGAGAGAAAAACATCTCTTTTTTGTAGGTTCTCTACATTTTGGTATACCGCTTGTATGCGGGAGTTTCTTCCATGAGCAATTAAAGCATACCATCATTAATAAAATTATTTTACCTTATCAAAAAATGTCCCATGAGAAATTAAAGCATGATATAGAAAATCAAGTTATTTCATTGGATAAGACTTATTTATGTTGAGCTAGTAAGGTAACTTCACAATGTAAAACTGACTCCACACAGAAAAACTGCTTGTGTTCTTGGGCCACAGTGCAGATGCAGGTGGGGTTGAAACAGTTAAGTCACAGAGAACAAGATTTATGGAGGGGGAAGGGAAAGGAAGAGATTAACAATTTGAAGTTAAACTACCTAGCATTGGATAGCTTTGGGAGCAGATAATATGAAAAACACAAACCATCTAGATGATCTAGCAGCGAGGCGTTAAACGAGCTCTCATGGACTAGACAACCATTAGCAAGCTCAAATCAACTTAGAACAGCGTATGTCTGGGTATTGACAGGTGAACAGTTGTTTTTTTCAACAATCAACTAAGCCTCATTCTCAAATCAATTAGGGTCATATGAATCCTCTATTCTGCTTTATTCAGGTCAGTTACCATTTTGTTTAAGCAAAATCAAACTTGGGATGACTTAGGAGAAATAACGTGACTAAAATTTTGAAAGATAGCTCCCTCTAGACCCTCCCACTAGAAAATAAGCTGGAGTTATTTTCTTCAATTAGAAGGAAGGCACTATGGGTGCCTGCTTTATATCACTTCAATCTCATGTAAAAAACTACCTATAGGCGGAGATATCCTCTTTTAGGGTAACATTTCAATAAAACTTTGCATAGATACACAATAAAGAAATGAATCATAGATACAAAGATATTGCATACAGAACTCCACGAAAGTAGCATAGACAATCAAATGGTCTTACGATAAGAGCTGATAAATAGAACTAGGCCTTGGACTAAATGCTATTGCCGTAACAGCTCCAGTATGACCACGCAACACAGAAATTGGCAGCCCATCAGGCAAGCGCCACTGTCATAATGAAAAAAAACACTCGGATGAGCATTCAGAAATACATATGTAGGAAATCATGTAACTTTGAAAAAGTATCTTACAACTCTGATGATGCAATCATTTGAAGCAGAAGCTACTAAAGTGTTGTTGGAATTGACAGCTAGGTCAGTGATATCACCCTGAAAGAAAAACAACAAGTGATCTCAAAAGACAGAAGATTAAGGGATGGGTCAAGATAACTATAGCAACAGCTTACTTCATGCCCACGGCAGCTGGCCAAGCAATATGCAGTTTCCATTGACCAAATTTTTACAAGTCGGTCATCTGAGCCAGTAATAACATATCTCCCAGACCGATCAAATATTGCTGCAGTCAATATTCCTCTTAATTATTCAATTGAATCCATGAATAAGTTAATAGAGCACCTAATTAAAGCAAAGCTTCATTAACTAAATTACGAACATAAACCCACCTTGACCAGATGAAAATTGAAAAATTCATAACTCTACGTAACAGCAAAAGCAGAATGATATAAGAATAAGACATGCAGTCTGAAGAAGTTACCACAATAAACTGCACTGCGATGTCCTCGAACTTTTTTAATATTTTGCATCTTCTGCACCATAGTGGATGGTTTTGCAATGGCATAACATGCCGCACGAATAGATGGTGCACGATGGTGTTTAGAAAATCCACCACCAATTTCTCTCAAACTTAGTCCACGCAGCTGATCTGCTAGCATGTGCGGCCAACGTAAGTGACCTGGAGGCTTAACTTCATCATTCCTCTGATCTTGATCACCTGAGAGAGGAAGAGAGTTTAAGGGCAATTGAGAGCTAAGAGGAAGAAGAAAGTAAAACCCTCTACCACTTGGGGATTTATGAAGGGTGCATAATGGTTCCATTTGTCAAGGACATGAAACTACTTCCCCTCCATTTGCCAGTTTTGACACCTAATAAAAACTAGGCAGAATACTACTAATAATACTACTCTATAGGACTTGTGCAAATTCCAGAAGAAAACAATTTAAACTATGATGCGATTCATTCTCCCTGAACTAACTTCACATCATTGTTTCCTTCAACGTATTTCAATTCACTTTGACTAATCTAATACAATCAGATAAATATTTTAAGCTCTGTGGTCATTCAATCTGCTTCACGTGAAATGACAGATGAAATCATCAAATTTACCACATCGAAATTCACAGTGCATGAAGAACTCATGATTTTTTTTATAACCAAGTGAAAAATAGCGAACTAGAAGACGTACTGCTGAGAAGTGAAAAGGAACCAGTTCCCAGCAGAGTCGGAACAGCTGCTGCATTAATTGTATTGCCACCAACCATACCCGGAGGGGGAGCTTTCACACTCAACAATAATTGCTTTAAAAGTTTCACCAAGTGATCCTTTCCCACGTGAGAGTACCTAGATACATCACACACGTTATTAGTGTTCAAGGAAGCGTGAAGCGGAAAAAAGCGACAAGGCCCTGCTTCACGCTTTAAGCAAAGCGTGAAGCGAAGCACTCACTTCACTGAGATGAAGCGCAATTTTGTAAAAAAGACCAAAATAAATAGAGACAATATATATAAGCTAAAATTAAAAACTAAAAAGTAGATATCACAAAATCCTCCATAGACCATAGGACAAACAAAATCAAAGTTATTAATGGTTCAATAAGATGTTGTTTGTGGCACCAAATTCCGCCATTTAATGTATTGTCTAAAAAACGCATGTAACTTTGCTCCTATTGACCGCACTAGCTCTTGTACCATATTTCCAAGTCGGGTCAGAGTGGGACATTTATTAATCACTGTTAAGATTTAGGAAAAAATCAGCAACATATTTAAGAAGTAAACAGAGCAGAAATTGAACAAAAAAACTGAGCATTAAAAATCAGCAACATATTTAAGAAGAAAACAGAGCAGAAATTGAACAAAAAAACAGAGCATTACTGCTCAGTTTTTTTTAAAAAGTCAGTTTCAAAAACATGGCAAAACTGAAAAAAGAGAAGAAGAAGAAACCCTAGAACTAGCAGCGCCTGACAAAAGAAGAAAGAAGGGTTGAAAACCCTAGCGAGAAGCAGAGCAGAAGTCGCGAAAAAGGAGTTTGGCTGAAGTCGGACTCTTTTTCCTTTAAAATCGACCTTTAAAACTTAATCAACATAAAGCGAGCGCTTCATGTTGCCTCTCGCTTCTCTCGCATCAGCACTTCACCTCTCGAAGCGTCCGCTTCTTTTGGTCGACCTCGCCTCAGGTAATCGGAGCGGCAGACCCTCGTTTCGCCTCGCTTCAACGCTTAAAGCGGTGAAGTGAGCGCTTTCCTGAACACTGCACGTTATAACTATGAACACAGTAAGCAGCAAACATAACTCAGGAAAGAGGGAGTATATGATCCCAACCGCTTTCATCTTACAAAGGAGGAAGAGGAAAGTACCATAAGGACTGTATATAAAAGGGTGGGGGCAGCAAAGGATCAATAAGAGATTAACTGCCAAACTAAAACTACATTTTCCGAGTAGCACAATAAACCAGATGATTTTCTTGTATCTGTAAATTGCATAAATGGCTTCATTCTTGAATCAAAACAACTGAATTATCTCTGTCTTCACAAGCAGTTTGATGCTTATCAAATATTAACAGATAAAGGCCTATAACAGAGAGTAACATCTTTCAATCTGAAAGTAGTTAATAAACTGTACTTCAATGCCATTCAGAAAACATGTTACTAACTCGGAGATATAAAACAAGAAATACATAACAAGAGATCGGTTAAAGAGGAATTGATAAGTCATATATCCTTGACATTTGATGAATAAGGCAGCAAAAGTTACCTTTCCACCAATCTATTGTAACTTAATGGAAAAGACCTCCCGTCATCATTTTCGTCACCACTTGGTGCCGCACTCCTTGAATACCAAGCATGGTATCTACGGGGTAGAAGTTGATGCTCCAGAAGTTCATTCCAGAATTGCCCATAAGTTCTGTGACATGGTCCAGCTGATAGGAAATGCATAATCAAAAAATAGACCTCACCCATGTCGATGTCCATAGCAGCCTCTGTTGATCTTTGTGGATCAGATGGTTGATAATTTTTATTTGCCTTTCCAGATAAGTTCAATGATTTCATACTTCCAGATGGTGCATCAGAAGGGGGAATATACTTCCGAAAAGACATCTATCCAATATGCCCTAATATATATAAAATACATTCATCAAAATCTTTCTAAAACATGATGTCAGGAGAATGAAGAATACAACAACAACATACCCAGTGAAATCCCACAACGTGGGGTCTGGGAGAGCGGCTGTTTCCGAGAGTCCCTCGACAGGATGTCAGGAAAATGAAGAATGAAAAAAATAAAAGAAAGAATTGCTAAATTGCCACATCGCTTTATATCTTGCTACAGAGCTGCCATGTACAGTTAAAATTGCAATTTCTTGCACATGCTTGAGAGGAGCCTCAATTATGGAATACATGAAGAAAGGAACAAAGAGTTGATCCCATTATTGATTAACACTCGGCGGTGTGAATTTCCATCCCAGAGACTAGTTCAAAACCCTCTTCTTTTGACGGCAATAATCTGTAACACACTTACACAGTTACGGACCATGTTGACTCTTTACCCACAGCAAGAGTGTATTCGAGTCTACACATATTCTAATAGAATCACTAGAGCTAAAGGATAGTGAATTTTGACTAAAATTCTGGAACCTTTTATATATTTTTTGATTTTTTTTATTGAGCACCGTGGTGCCTGGCCAGCTTGCGCGCACCTCGACTAATTCCACGAAATACCTGACACCTTCCACCAGCAACAGGTACCAGGTAACCCTGTCCACTAAGACTAGAACAAATGGGAAGAAATCACCAAATGTTCTTGTCTCTGCTGGGAATTGAATTGAACCTGAGACCTCATTGTGCTCAACACACTTCATTGACCACTAGGCCACACCCTTGGGTGCCTTTATTTCTTTTTTGATATATCTAAAATTCTGGAACCTTTTCTATATGGATACACTCAAGTTGGAAAATTAATGTGCGAAAGATACCTATAATTTGGTTAATTATCCACAAGGACCATGTCTGAAGAACATGGGATTCCCAGGACGCATGAACATTATTCCTAGTAATACGTATTATGAGTAAGAACACTGAAGAAGGAGAACCTCGGAGTTTATTTTAACATCAGCCATGATGTACTTTTGTTCAATGGTAATTTTAATCATGTCTAGATAGCCTCAGAGAATTTAAAAGATTTCAGTATTTGTAGTTCAAACTTAGGTACAAAACAAGTTTTTGAGATCGAATTCTAGATACGTTGAATTCAAGTGGAACCCTTAAATATAGTTAAAATGACATGCTTGAACCGCTTACTGTCAAATGAAAGAGATTTTTATCAGGCACCCAATGGTTGCTCTTAACTTTTGGCTTGACTGGTTACTTAGTCGTTATCTTTTCGGCCCGTCTATAGCAACGAATCAATCAACTATCCTTAATCCCAAACTACAATCAGTATCAGTTGTAAGAATCACCTATATCAAGTGATGTTTTTTATTTGATAAGAGATCTATATCCATTGATGTATTCAGGCCCATTTAATTCTAATACTGAATAGTTAGTGTTTTAAGGCAGATTTGTGTTCTCTAATCTCACACTTATCTTTACACGGAGACGAGTCTCTAACTAGTCTAAAAGCTTCTGACTAAAACCGGACTAATGTAAGTGAACGGCAACATCTAATCTTTAGTCCCTATTAGTTGGTAATGCTGTGTGGATCATCTACTTCCATTGTTTTCAAGTCCTATCATATTAATTTTGAGTGATTGTAGCTTTTGAGTCAACTTCCATCCTAGTGTGGTCTACCGGACACTTTGTTTATCACCTTTAACCACAAATGAATCGTACCTAAGGACTGATGTTTGGAGACGGTGTTTATACGTCTCCATAGAACATGACCAAGATTCATGGTCAACCAAGGAAGTGCTCCCCTTTTTGAACCTAAAAACAGATATATAATACATGCATATAACAACCTCTCTTCAACCCGTTCTTCTAGTTCTTAGTGGAGGGATGTTTTTGGAAGAAAAGTACACAATGTCTTGCTTTCATAGTTTGTGTTTTCACTGCTAAATTTAATTTTCCCAATTAATCAACTATGCCTCAATCCCAAATTGGTTATGCTCGACTATATGATTCCTATATATCCATTCTCTTTTCAGGACCATCTCAATACTAAATAATTTTACAGCAACAAGGCTTTAATATGTTTCCACTTCATTCCCCAGAAACATAAAATCAAAAAGACAATGGAAAACAACAGTAAAGTCCAGCCCAGTGCACTAAGCTACTGCTATGCGTGGGTCTGGGGAAGGGACGGACCACAAGGGTCTATTGTAATAGACTAAATCATAAGAAGTTTGAATTCAGTCTCAGACTAGCATTAGGCTCCTTTACTCTTCCAACTTATCTTCTTGAAACCCTAATATATGTTCCTCTGCTGGCACCAAAATAACCTAATTCAAGAACTCCAGATGTTCTATTCTATATTTTGTTCCAATAATATTGATGTTAGCACCACATGTACATACAAGAAACACAAAGGGAGTATAAAAATTTACCCAATAACATTGAAATAAAACAAAAACCAAAACTAATAAGCAAAAAGATTGAACCTTTTTCTATTCTTTGAGCAAGTTAACCAAATGGGCAATCACCAGAAACGAGAAACCTTGAATGACCACAACCCATAAGCATTTCACTGTAGCATAATCAAAGAAAAAGATTCAAGTTATTTACACTTGACACCCCATTAAAGTAGAAAAATAAACCAACCCAATCGCAAGAAATAGCCCAATTTGAGATCTAATAAACCTACATGCAAAAATGAAGTCCCAATTTTGTTACACCCTCAACAAGAACAAATACCCTCTAATATTTTCCAACATTTCCCAAATTGGGAATTAAATTCTCACCTACAATATAGTGTTCTTGTCCTGTTGAAACGACGGGGTTTTGTTTCTTGAGTGGAATTTCAGCAAAAAGATAAATGGAGATCGATGGACAGACAGTTCTTTAAAGTTTCTTGAAAATTACAACAACAAGAAAAGAAGAAAATTGAAGAAAAAGAAAGAAAAGACAGAAAGGGAAGTGGGGTTTTAGATATTAAAGGAGGGAGCTCTGATATTTTGAAGCTCTGTGTGTGTGGTCTTTGGTTTTGTAGGAACAAGAAAGGATGTCTGAAGAACACAGTAGTAGAGAGACACAGAGGGGAACAAAAGGGCCAGTTTGGAATTTACATCTTTATGCCTTTCTTCAAAATAAAACAATATATATATATATATATATATATATTATAATTATGTGACAAATTTTAGTTATAAAAAATACATCATACTCACTAAAAAATCAAATAAGTAAATACTTAAATAACACTGTAGATGCTTTTGATAAATTTTCAGTTTTAATTTTAGTAGTCTTTTGAGTTTTTCCCTGTTCAATAAAACAATTACAGTGTCCTTTGCTTTATTTTGGTTATTGAATATAGTGTTTTTCTTTAAAAATAACAATTTGCTCTCCTTTTTCATATTTTTGGAAGTAGAAATATAACCGTTTTTGCAGTTGACAAGCTTGGGTTAGAGTTCCACTCTTTTTTTTTCTTTTTTTTTAAAATTATATTGTGAGGGTGTAATTGGTTAAGGAAAAGTGAGCTTCTATTCTTCCAATGTTGTTTATGCTTGTATGCAGTACATTGACATTGATTCTATGGGTCAGCTAGCATGAGACTTTTTGTTGGACTTTCCTTTTTTAGATTTGTTGAAGTGATGCCAACTCTCAAAAAAGTTCTCCTCCCCCCCCCCCCCCCAAAAAAAAGTTCTCTCCCCATATAAATTAAGTGTTCTAATTTTTTGTTATTTTTGTTTACTGCTAAAAAAGGATTTTTGGATATTCAATAAATTTGTTGTTAAATGGAATTAAAGACAAGTGAATCAATTTTGATCCTTAATACCCTCGGTTAGTTCGTGATGATAGTTGAGCTTAGAGGATTAAGATAGACAATATATAAGTTAAATAGCAAGAATAATAGGTATCATGTAGTTAAGAAGCAAGAGAAAGATCAATGATATTCAGAGTTTGAGAGAAAATAATGTCAGGGTTACAAGTGTGGAAGATGAGGTCACGTTCCTTCTCTAAGAAGGTTTATTTATTTACGCAAATCCTAGACTTTTCAATGGTCAAGTACAACTGACGGGACATATTTGCAGAGGTAATCACCCCTCTTGTCAGCCTTGTGACGCTGGTTGTTGGGAGTGGAGGCTAGTTGTATGAAGCCATCGGAACCAACTAAGCTTGGTGTGACGACTCATTTCGCTTCCTTTGCTCCAGACTCCCTCTTTCTTCTACGAAATTTGTCTGAGGTCTTCCTATTTCGAGGGACGCATTACCCCATGATATTTTTTAATGATGCCACGTGTTCCCGGATTCCCCTAATATAGATAGTCCCCCACTTTTCGGAGCCTTCGTTCCACAGGTCTGGGAAGTGAAAGATTTTTTTTTTCAATTTTTGCATGGGAAAGCAGTCGAAACGTTCCTAATGCTTTGCCAACAAAACGTGCTGTAAGAATTGCATTAAATGCCTCCCGTACTATTCGACGACGTCCTTTCAATCATGTTGACTGGCATTACACGACGTTTCATGATAAGGTACGACTCTTCAATATTCGATCGTAATGATTATCCTCCTATTTAAACCAACACTTGGTGTGGACAGAGAACCATTCGCGCTTTTCTTTCCCTCAGCTTTCAAGTAAGAATTTCAGAGCCTTCTATTTTATTTCGATCCTTGTCCTTCTCTTTGTTCGCCACAAGACCCATTCTAACCATGTCTTCATCATCCTCTTTTTTTAAACCTTCCTCCGTCCGCCCTTCGGAAGAACAAGTCAATATGCCCTTCAACGCGCTTAATCATCGTCAAAGAAAACCCCCTGCTTCTCTATCACTCAAAAAGTTGATCTTGGCTCCCTCACTGCCGAGATACTTCCTCCTGACTTTCACTACCACAGAGATTTTTTCGTCAACTGCCGCCAAGAATCTATGGACAACATTAGTTCTTTGATTACTGACAACCTTCTTTCTCAAGTGTGGGAGGACTGCAACTGGGAGCCTGAGATAGAGGTTTCGGCAGTAGGGGTTGGGGTTCGAATGTCTCACTATGTCAACGGCTTTTCCATTGTCTATACCTACCCATTCACTATAGGCTTTGAGCTCCCATTTTCTGAAGTCATTGAGACCTTCTGTCGTCGTTACCAATTTGACTAGTCCAATTGGCCCTCCAGGCATGGCGAGTGATTTATTATATCCAGCATTTAGCCGACCGTGCCGGAGTTACCTTTTCCATTGACCACCTAATTCACCTCTACTCCTCTTGATTATTCTAGGGGGAGTGATTCACTTGTATCCCTGTGGTACTCTGGGTCTGATCACCAGCGTTGAAGATGATTTTGATTGAGGGTGGTACAATAGGTTTGTGATGATTCGTACCTACCGCCTGCACCGTCCTTCATCTGATCCATTCCCCAAAATATCAAATCTACCCGTAAGTTCCTATACGACATTGCTTTACTTCCTTATTTTACTTGTGTTCTCCTTAATGTATGTTTGTATTTTGTAGCTACTCCCATTGAACTAAATCTTATGCACGGTATTTTTGGATTGGTGATGGACCTATTGTGAGCCTCCCTAACATTGTGATGTTTTGGAGGAGTATATCCTCGTGTCTGTAGAGGGGCAAAAGCCATGGTGAGTAACAACACCCCATGTTTTATGTGATTTTCCTTTTTGGATTCTTTTAATTCCTTTTTCATTCCATATGCATTCCTACATAGAGGTCTGCGTCCCGAAGGAACCCCACTCGCGAGGCCGCTTTATCAAACATTATTTGCGCTGCAACTGAGGCTTCAAGAAGCTGCAAACGGAGGTCCTAGGAGCCCGATGGCTCTGTACTGGAGGGAATTGGTGCTCGTTTAAGGAACCGTCGGCGGCTTGTCAAATCCTGGAGGGAGGTTAGTCACGGGGTTGTTCATATTGAGGATGGTGATGAAGGAAGGGCATGTTCTGAGAGTCAAAGATGCCTTTTTAGTTTGGAGTCCAATGAGGCTATTGGGGGAGCTGAGGATGCTCTTGTCGATGCATGAGTTAGGCCCTGAGGTGTCTGAGTCCCCGATGCCAAAATCTCATCAGAGGGAGTGCAACCTATTAGCGAGGCCAAAGTAGGACCGCTAGGCCCGTCCCCTCCATTGGGCTGCAAGGCGCCAGGTTAGAAGCGTCTCTTGTTACACCCCGTACTTGTGTATGTGCGTGAAAGCAAAATTTATCGACTTAATAGTGACTTGAGATCTTTTCTGAGGGTCCCTATGACATAGATGGACGTTAAGAAGGTTTACGGAATATTGGAGGCCATTGGGATTGGAGGAACCATCCCTCGATGAAGTTCGCACGTTATGCTAAGTATTTCACATCACGGATGAGGTCTGTCCCACATACTAGGGCTCAGATAAGCCAAGAACCGAGGCCAACTCACTGCCTAGATATGCCCTAGGTTCTGTGGCCACATATGGGCATATGCATTGCAGATCCAATCGCATATTAGAGACGTTGACCGACCATCTTTGCCTATTTAAGTGGTGGCCCGTTATGTTTATTCATTATTCGATCCAAACTGATCCCTAACACCTCTAAAATCTCCGTAGACACTCTCCAAAAGTTCAAGAGTGATTCTAAAGTAAATACACTATGTTTCAATATCAAAAGCTAGCCTAGATGAATGATATTACCACTATGGCATTGTGGAGTGATTAAGGGTGGTTGTGAGCAAAGCAAAGCTTGGATTTCAAGTTTGTTCTTATAGTTGAGGTAAGCATAATGTCCTATTAATTGTACTTAATCTTAACAAGGTGTTGATTGAGTTGTTTGGGGTGAAAAACTACAACTAGTACTTGAATTGACTTGAGGTGTAGTTGTCTTGTTGTTGGAATGCTTTGAAACTATACATATGAATTCGTATGGTTCGAAATCATGAGAAATGGCTTGGTGAGGATGTTACTAGTGTGATTATTCTTATTTACATATAAAGATTATTGAAGAAGTTGTTAACTAAAAGAAGAAGTAACTAGAAATCATGCAGAAGTTGTTCTTGTTGTTGTTACCATGTGTTGGGATGTTTTAGTTGGATTTAAGTTTGATATAAGTTATGGGTTCTTATTGGTAGTTGGTAAATTAGGAAAGGAAGCTAGAAAGGTTAAAGTGGTGCTCTAGACTTTAAGTTGTCATTGTTAAAGAAAATAAAGTTCAATGCACATTAGGTATTCGATGAAATGTCGCAATAAATCGATCTTTTAGTAACTAATCTAAACTTGACCTGAACCGTCTCTATTATGTAGGCTGTCATTCGTGGAATGTAACTCATGGGCTATCGTTGGCCAGACAATAAGATAAGCAAATTATGTATCTATTTTACCACACCGAGTCGCGCTATAGTCAGCTGGGTACAACACTTATATTTGCACACCACTACCGTTGGGTATGTTATGATGATATTATCCCTAGAGAGCGGCTTGATGATGAAAATATTTCCCCATTGTGAGGCATATATATATATATATATATATGTTACATTTTTAAAAGAAAGCATGCATATCATTCGCCCACAATGGCGCTAAGAGTTACAAGTTGTCTCTTCCGTACCTTATTTACAGTAGACAAAGCCTTTGAAACTGCCCGCTATCAAAGGCCATTCTTCTTATAGTCTGAGTCTTCCTCTGCATCTATTTATATTTCTGCCTTACATATTCAGTACATTATTCATACTGACGTTCCTTGCTAGGGCGCTGCATTTTATGCTCGTAAGTTCAAATAGACGGAGTGACGCCCATTTTTAGTAGGACCTCAGCGGTGGTGTCAGACCTCTCCACTTGTTCCAGAGGTGCTAGTCTAAGTCGGTATGGTTTTATGTATATATTTATGGGTATGACGTGTCCCTATCCCAACCTGATAATGTTCATGTACTCTTTAGAGGCTTGTAGACAATTGTCTTGTATAGAAGAGTCATGTATGGCCTTGCCGGCCTTCCTGTAGCCAGGTGATGTGTATTGTGGCCTTGTCGGCCTTCTCCGCATGTATTATATGTTTGGCTTTTCTGATCCTACAGGTTATCATGTCTTGATTTTCTTATGAGAGTTATTTATAGGCCTTGTTAGTCGGGTACATGTGTATGTAGAGTATGGAAGAGATGTGGTACGCTCGGGCCATAGGGCACTGGATGCCGGCCACACCCTCCAAGGTAGGGGTGTGACAAACTTGGTATTAGAGAAGGTCAGTCCTAGGGATGTCTATAGTCGGTCTAGTAGAGTCTTGTTTATGGGTGTGTAGCACACCATACTTATAAACAGAAGGCTACATGGCAATTAATTAGGATGGTCACCTTGTTCTTGATCTAGATCGTGCAATAGAGTTGAGCTGTAAGTATTCCACTCCTAATGTTATTATGTTTACGATTTCAGCGATGACTTTCTTGAGTAATATGCCCTCTATTGAGACAGACCCGTCAGAAGACATGAGCGGGTCACCTTCTCAGATATCACCAATTCCTGTAGAACTAGGGGAACTGAAGGAAGCCCCCGAATTATCAGTTACACCACCAACACCGTTTGATGCGGATGTTAGGAAAACGATCGAAGTATTGACTCAGTTAGTTACCTCCCAGGCATAACACCGCCATAGTATGTTTGATAGTGGTAGGCCCCTGGAAGAGTCAGGGAGTTCACAACTTAGGGAGCTTCTTGGTCAGAAATGGTTGATGTTAAGTAGATTTAAGTCAGTCGAGGAAGATGAAAGAGATAACAGGGTTAGGGCGATTAGTGATTACAGAGGACGACAGAGTAGTGATGGGTTATAGATACACGGTCATCATGATAGATTAGGTATGATCAGAGTTTTGGAGTAAGGCCGAGACATGGATCACATACCTCGGCATTTCAGGGTCAGAATGACCTAGATCGAGTGTGGCCGTCCAAGCCATGCTGTGATCAGTACGGTCAGGTGCATGCCGGGCTGTGCCGTAGATGAACAAAAGGTTGCTATTGGTGTGGTAGTCAGGATCATAAGATTTAGGAATGTCCCAAATTGTCCCGTAAGTAAAAAGGTTAGAGTGGGGATTAGGGATGGCAACAGATCGGATCTGGACTGGATCCTACTAGATCTAGATCCAGATCCATTTTTCATACCGGGATCCAGATCCATCGGATCCACCGGGTTCACGAATCGAATCTGGATCTACATGTAAATATTTTTGGCTTGAATAATATTCCCACATGTTGAAACTTTTATGACAAAATGAAACGTAATCTGATTGAAAAAAATGATTGAGTTCATTCAAAACCTACATAAACATGACACCATTCTTCCAAAATACTGAACAAAGTTTTAGCATCATAAGAAAATAAAGATGATTGACTTCATTAGTGATGCTGAACATGTTGCAACTTTGAGCTAATTTTTGGAGGCTTTAGTGATGCTCCACTTGTAGTTCTACTGATTGACTTCATTAAACAACATAAAATAATGTCAGTCATATATCAAAAGTTCCAGTTTTTTTTTGCTAATAAAACAAATGAGAGAAATATACTTAAAGCTTACGACTAGATATTCAAGAAAGGAAAAATTAAAGAAGAGTGATAATTTTTTCTTTTTGTGGAAATGAAAATATGGGAAACTGCAGAGAGCATATAGGTAAAAGAAATGAAACTTCAAAGACAAATTACATGGTTGTGTGACTTGTGCCTTATCCTGGTTCAATCTTTTACCCAAAACATAAATTATGATTTTTTTAAAAAAAAATACTTATAAAATTACATTCTAGATTATGGATATATTTAATAAAAAACGGATCCACGGATCGGATCTGGACCGGATACGGATCTCAAATACAAGATCCAGATCCAGATTCGATCCGTCAGAAATGAATTCGGGTCCGATCCGGATCCGTCGGGTCCAAATTTTGAAGATCCATATCCTATATAATGGATATGGATCCACCGGATTCGGACTGGGTCCAAGATCCATTGCCATCTCTAGTGGGGATAGAGCCTCGAGTTTCGATGTGGTCTAAGGTGAGCAGATGGGCGCAAGTATGCTATTGATTTATTTGTTAATCTATCTGCCTCTTATATGCTTAGTATAGGCCTGTTTTATATTTAAAGAATACTGACCCCATTTTCGAAAATATTTTTTACAGTGCCACTCGTGAGATAAGATATTCTGATAAGAGTAAGTCATGGATGTAATGGTACTAGCCAAAACGGTGTTTCTAGCCCAAAAGATACATGGAGCCCACACCCGATCTGGTGACAAAATATATAGTATGTTTCCTTTTTCCGAATGACTATATTAGATAGACCCCGAATCCATGACATCATGCCACTCAATGAATTGTACAAAAGCCCTAGGTCTTGTGGAGAAAGCGGTAAGCTAAAGATAAGTTGTAAAGATGGAATGCAGAGAATATTGTTGGAAGGTTTAGAAGGTTATGGCAATTTATCCGTTTTACGGTGACTTTTGTCAATTTGAACAAGAGAATGCACTATGAACGCACAATTCAAATGGTAATACCTTGCCTAAGGAATTGATGATGACTACAATTATGACGTATGGAGATCGTTCCTGGATGCGTTTAAGGAAATTGTGCGAAATGATATGCCTAGAACAGTGACCCCAAGTCATATACAAGGATTGGATTATCCACGAATATAGAAGATGGGATAATCCCTCCGTCTATTTGAGAATAGCCATACCGTTTATTATTGAAAGTTACAGGTATTGATGATAGCAAGCTAAAACATGCTTTAAACATTGGGACGATAAGACCTTCGATCCCGTTGTGTGATGTGGTGTGATTCTAAGTACCTACAGAATAAGGATAGCTTGTTAAAGACAATCGATGACGAGAACTACAGAATAATCGAAGAATGGCTGTAAGAAACATGTAGACAATTCGTAAGCACTAGTGGAATGATATGACAATGTATCGAGGAGGAAATGTGTTTCGCATAAGGATGGACAAGCAAAAGGACCACGACAAGAAGGATACAAGTGAATGAGATTATGGTGAAGCAGGTTTCATAACAATGCGATTACTTTGGAATAACGTAAGGACAATAATAAAAGAGGGATAGTAAGAACCCACCAGCTAGGAGCGCCAAACCTTTGACATCCAGGAATGGTAGTATAGGGAGTATATTGAGACAAGAGACCTCCCCCAGGATGACTCGAACTAAAAATTTCAAAGTAAAGTAATTGAGCAATCGATGGACGGGGAATCTAATGACTACTAAAGAAAGGAGATCCGGATGAGTCATAAGATTAGATCTAGCTATGAATTGGAATTAAACATGCGAAGCATTAGTTCTGCCACAAATGCCATTATGATGCTCAAGGATAGGTAAGTGAAAATAATAATGAGTAAAGCTCGATGTAAACATATAAATAAGTGATAGATCGACCAACGAGTCTAAAGATACAAGGTATGTATTAAGGAAATGAGTTAAGAAATAAGGACAATAGAACAAAAACATGGGTAGGTGAATAATGGTGATTTTAAGCATGTTGGGTTGAGTAAAGGCTCCACGGGATATATGATATAATGGACATACAATCTAATGAGATCGACTACACCTATGCCCAATGCGCCATTTGCAAAAGGCTTTAGCCAAGAGATGAAGGAAGAATTGTTGATCTAAGTGTGGCGAACATGGTTGGATATGGCAGAACAACGTCTTGCAACGTTGAATCCTTCAGAATTCTGCACGTATCTAATAAAGAAGTAAATTAGCGACTCATCCTCTACATGATAGTAACATCAAGGATTGGAACTAGGAACAATGTTTAGGATCACGTGTGTATGACAGGATGCCTCTGAGTGAATAAGAATGCGACATACAAACATCAAATTCAAGAAGAAATAAGGAAAAAAAGCTGTTAATGACCACAAATGATAAAGAAAAGCGCGGAGAGGATTCTTCTTAGATTATAAATAAGAGTTAATCACAATGATAAGAACACTTCAGATTTGGTAACATCGTCTATAGAGTATTCAAGATTGAAATACTACAAAATGTAAGAGATTACAGCACAACGTCTGGTAACCAAAGTTAAAGTTGATGATAAAATCACACACCCGCTAACAATTTGACTAACGTAAAGGCTAAGGGAAAGAGTGGACCGAAGAAATGCATCGGTTAGCCAGTAGGAGTCGAAGTCAGGTGATAAATTCATGACTTAGAATATAGTGATACGCTCAAATTACACCTATTAAATGGCGTAAAACAGACGTTGTCAAATATAGTAATCCAACTAGGTTAGTATCGAATCCCACATGAAATACGGTGTGAAAAGGATACTATCATAATATAGTAATTGACTTAGGACTTTGTTCGTATTCCGTTAAGATTGTAAAAGTTGGTGTATTTCTAACAGCTATTTTGAATTGATTGTGAATAATATGATTAAGAAACCAAGGTTGTGTCCCCACCAGAATAGATGTTATGCTCTAGGTATTTGTGTGATATACTTCTAATAGATTGTTGTATTGTATGCACTTAATCTCTAGGTGACTTCCAAATATTTCTCAATAGTTAAGAAGCATTTCTCGTTATGATTTTTCTAAATATAAAAGAGTGAAATTAAGAATGATTAATTATGCCAAGTAAACTCATCTTATTTCTAAGTAAGTTTATTAAACGAGAGCTAACGTCCCGAGTTCTTGTTATTTATCCCTACCAAACCCTACTCACTTTTCCAAGTAAAGTAGAGTTTATGGCTTAAGTTAATGTCTGCAACCATTAACCAACATGAACGAATAAGAGATAAATAAATATTAACAACCATTATTCATATATAAAAATTAAATACCCATTCGCAGAACACCCATCATTTGGTTCACAACCTTAGCATGGAATTTAGCTACTCATAGTATTGATGATAAAACAAAGCAATAACTTGTTCATTGAAACTTACAATTGAATAAAGAAGATTAAAGATGGAATCTTGTTGTTGAAAGCTTCAAAATATTCTAAGCAATCGCTCCTATCGAGACAAGTCTTAAAATAGATGATAAAAACTTACAAAATCCTAAAAAGTATTTATACAAGTCCAACAACTCAGAATTAAAATCTGACAAAACGGCCCCTGTCGCTACAAAGTATGAACCGTACAATTAAGTACGGTCTGTATAAAAATATACGGTCATCTTCTGCGACTCTTTTGTACGATCCGTACAAATAAGTATGGCCCGTACAATTCTTGCTTCTCTTGGTCTTCAATCAAGTGGCCAAAAATATACGGTGGGAAATACGGTCGGTATAAATGCACCGACCATGTTGTACTTAGACTTCCAACTTTCTGCCTCAAGCTTCACACTGACGACGTAATTGTACGGTCCGTACAAATATGTACGATCCGTACATATCCAAATCAAGGAACCTGATGATTATTTCCGTGTTCTTGCCTTTTTGATATCATTTACCTGAAACATAACCAAAACACATCAAAATGACACAAACTTGCCTAAAATAAGTAAAACTTATCGTCAAAAGGTATCAAATGTGCCGTAATTCTATGACACATCAACACCCACAACTTAAAGTCTTTTCTTGTTCTCAAGCAAGTAACACAACACACAAGACTAACACAAATGCTCAGATATCACAAAGTAAGAATGCCAACAATGGTTTTGGTCAATAGCTACATGCACATATCTCGTACACATATGACTCCCCCATATCCTTATTACTAAACACGATGTATGACTCAAAATTGTTGCCACTCATGATGAAGCTTCAATTAATTACATAAAGTTATTGCAGGAACCATTGTGCACATGAATCGCAAATTCTGAGAAATCAATCAATTTACCAACCCTTATGCCCTCACACTGACCAAAGAATGTCCCAAAACACATATATGTAAACACATGGGACAAGAGACTTCAAAGAAGATAAACACTCACACTCACAAAGAAGTTCTCAAACTACACATATATATACCATAAGCTTGTCCTTATTTTCAATGCCTTCGACTTCAGACAATTCGAGTGTGATCACATTAGGACTTTTTCTGGATTGTAATGTAGGCTTAGGGACGGGTAGGATATATATTTGGATAATTGTGACTTACCCTCCTTGAACAGTACACTTCATTCAACCTTTATGACCTTTCTTCCCTCTATTTTGATCTTGTTGCCTCGGTGTGGGTTATTCGCTACTCTATTTCTTTTTGTACGACATTTTCAACATTTTTCTTTTTTTTATTTCTTTTTTTGTTTTTTCTTCTTTTGCTCATTATTTACCACTACCACACCGTCTAATTTACTAGGCAACTCACATCTATCAAACTCTTAGGCTTAAACTTCATTTTCTCAAATTTCACACAACACCTCCAACTTAGGCTTTTAACCTTTTATTTCCACCATTTTGAATTATCGAGGAGGGACCAGGTGTAAAAATAGGGATAATTTGAACAAAGGGTATATGCTCATTAGCGGATAGTCAAAGAATATGCTTAAATGCTCAAAATAAGAGACTAGGGATACTTTATGTACACGGGTTAGGATTATGAAATGCAAAAGGGGTTCAAATCATATAAACAAGGCCTAAGATCATATCACAACTCAACTATCCTTAGAAACAAAGCAACACTAACTGGACAAGTTCTAGATTGCACGTATAACAAATGAACATATACTAATGCCTCACAACACACTGACATAAGGATTGTTTTATATACTGACTTTCCCATTAAGCATTCAATATACAAGGTAACACAATACTCTCAATATCACAAAAAAATTATGCATGTCAATTAAGCAACACATTTCGAGTATACATCACAAAAATTTGGAGGGGAGTATTTCAATTACCAAACATTGTACATGCCATAAGTTACTCAAACCACTACCACATAAGTCAGAATTACTCTACTTTATCTAAACACGACCTAAACATACCAGGTTCAATAGAAATAAAACCCATCGGGAAAAGAACCATGAGAAAGAAAAGCCGAGGGGTTCCTAGACACATATCTACAACACAACATAATACAAATCAAATAGCCTTACCTCCAACAAAAAAATCATGCATTGTCTCCAATGCATCAAATAAAGTACAAAAGGTTCAGAACTACTTAAGGCACCCTAAGCGCACTGATCATCTCGAGACTCTGTAGTCTCTTAGGTATTAATTGTAGCATCAACAATAGTGGGCTATAGAACTGGTAGGGGTAGCGCTGAGGCAAGGTCACTCCAACCGTTACACTACTGGACGAGGCACCCAAAGATGGACTTCTACAAGGCTATTTATACATTCTGCTCCTCATCCCGGCGCAACCTAGACTTATTCATCTCAAATATCTCATCACCCGACGGATCCACTATATCCCATTTCCTGTTGCCCCTGGTATATATGGGAGGCTCCCAATCATCTATCAAGTTCTCGATATGGAGCAAAGCTGCTATGTCCTCCTGTGTCGTCAGAGTGGGATCCTCTAAAATGACCTAATCTCGGGCCTGTACTGCATGAACTGCAGCCCTCAGTTGTTGTAGCTCCTCCCTAAGTGACCCTATATCACTACTCGGGCCAGATTTGTGAAGTGCAACCATCTTAATCTCAAAACCATCCAGTCAAGCATGTAGCAACTTATGAGACTCCTTAGTGGATTTCTTCAAAGGCTCAATAGGTGCAGTAATCTTTTTTTCCACGAACTTACAGATCTTTCCCATGACAATGGTTGTCTACTTATCAGCCCTTTCTGCTTTGATGGCGACCTATTTGAAATTTTCTTTGGTGTGGACAAAGTGATCAACCTCCCTCGATGCAACCTGTGGCTGAGTGGTCGGAGGAGTCTGACTCACTAACGGGATAGGTACAGCTGGAAGTGGTGGCATAATAGTGGTGGTAGGTGTATCATCAGATATGAGGGCAGTAGTGGCAAGAGATACCTCTGTGGTGGCATCATCTGCGGCCCCAAAAGTCATATAAGCCTAAGTCCCCTCATGCCTCTCAAGCATTGATGGCAATGTATCATAACCATCGTGGCCCTTCCTTAGTGTTTCATCCTTGCTCTTTCTTAGGTCATACACATGTGTAACCGGGATGTAGTCGTCTCTATAAGGTATGCTTGGAATATTCGCTCGCCGGTAGAGCTCATTGATGAGGCATGGAAAAATTAATGAAGTGGCTGGCTGGGGTGCTTTCAACAGAATCTCAGCAGCCATTATTTCCTAAAGTTTAATGGATACCGGGATATCAATGCTGCGACTAGCACAACTCAATCTAGTGTGAGTGCATTGCCATCCTGAGTAGGAAGTATTCTGAACTGCACAATACTCCACAAAAATTTATCTTCAAGAGTCAAAGTTCTTTTGTAGATCTTATCTTTTCCGTTCGTTATCCAAGGTGGTTGATTATCTTTTGCTATCACCACATCTACCCATTGAAGCACAACTTCTTATTTTATTTGAATCATTTTATCAGTCAACTCAGCCTCGCGTGATGGTGCAACATACTCATCTCCGAAGTAGAATCTGTTTATGGCATTGCCAGATATGTCTACTTTCACACTGCAGACCTCAACTTCCTCAACATGCTGCACTTGTTGGTTCGGTTTCTTCAGTTTGATTAACGTGGCACCATAAGCAGCATAGAACTCCAGAACCATAATAGGGCAATACTCACTAAGGTGGTCATTGAGAAAGGAAAGCTTATAGAATTTTATATGGTGTCCCCCACTTTAAACTTACATGAGATCATTAATTTATATGGCATAGAAAGTACGAACCGTATAAATTTGTACGGTCCATTTAATCCTGGCGTCATCGAGGCCACCCAAAACAATGATCCCCTTACGTCACCCCTTCAAGGACGATGGAAAAGTATGGTCCGTACAATATTGTACAGTCCGTATTTTTCAATGCGACACCTGAAAATTTGTCACCCTGTGATTCACCTTTGTTGGGACCTTGAAAGCCTAACACACCAACAAATATCAAGAAGTCCAAAAACAACTAAAATTAACTAACAAAAAAATGCAAAAATTTAACTTGGGTTGCCTCCCAAAAAGCGCTTGATTTAACTTCGCGGCATGACGGTGTTAACATTTTACTAAAGAAAAGGATCATGAGTGTATCCATGCTTTAGATGGTGCCTATCCACAATTCTTTCACCGTCAATGCAACCATGGTAGTGCTTCACTCTATGGCTATTAACTCTGAAAGTTCGAGTCCCGTCTCCGAACTTCAATCCAATTGATCCATTAGGTGAAACACTTACCACTTGGAAAAGCCCAGACCATTTTGATTTTAGTTTGTCCGGTAAAAGCTTTAACCTTGAGTTGAAAAGAAGGACATCATCCTTGGGTTGGAAGTCCCGCTTCAAGATCTTTTTGTCGTGGTAATGCTTTATCCTCTGTCTATATAGGGCTGCACTCTCATAAGCTTCATTGAGTTGAAACAACTTAAGTTTGGCTGCTTTATCCCAATCCATGTTCAGCTTTTTCAATGCCCACATGGCCTTATGTTCGAGCTCAAGTGGCAGGTGGCATGCCTTATAAAAAACTAGCCGATAAGGTAAAGTCCCAATAGGTGTCTTGAATGCTGTTCTATATACCCAAAGAGCATCATTTAGCTTCCTCGACCAGTCAATCCTATTTGTATTGACAGTTTTCGCTAGTATGCTCTTAATCTCTTGATTTGAAACTTTAACATGGCCACTCGTTTGAGGATATACGGAGTGGCCACTCAGTGCTTAACCACATATTTCTCGAGCAACCCCACAAATGGCATGTTGTAAAAATTTAAGCCCCTATCACTGATGATCGCCCTCGGTGTGCTAAAGTGGGTGAAAATATTCTTCTTCAGAAAACCCGTCACACTCTTCGCTTAATTGTTGGGTAAAGCCACCGCTTCCACCCATTTAGAGACATAATCAATATCAACAATGATATATATCATTCCACAGGAGCTCACAAAGGGACCCATGAAATCGATCCCCCATAAATCGAAAAGTTCAACCTCCATGACAAAATTTAAGGGCATCTCGTGCTTCTGCTTCCCTACCGTTGGCATTGGTCACATGACATTGACATCATATTAGCATTATGATACATGGTGGGCCAGCAATACCTGCATTCATGAACTTTGGTTTCCGTTCTATTTCCACTATGATGACCCCAACCGGAGAGTCATGACATGCCTTCAGATTATCCATTACCCCATCTTCAGAAACATACCGCCTAATCATGTTGTCAACGCACATTCGTAACAAGTAAGGCTCATCCCAATAATATTGGCGATAGTCTTATAAGAATTCTTCCTTTGATAGGTTTTGAGCTCATCAAGAATGAGATCGGTAACCAGATAATTGGCAATATTAGCGTACCAATGAGCCATGGCACAGGACAAGGCCAAAAGCCTTTCATCATGAAAAACATCATCAATTTCCAGCTCTTCTTTCAAACCACCTACTTCTTCAAGCCGCTAGAGATGATCAACGACTTGATTATTTGACCCTTTCCGATCCTTGACTTCAAAGTCAAACTCTTGTAGCAACAAAACTCATCAATTAACATAGGCTTAGCTTCCTTCTTTGCCATTATATACCTCAAAGCTGCATGATATGTATACACAACCACCTTATGACCCAATAAATACGTTTGAAATTTTTCGAATGCATAAACAATAGCCAAAAGCTCATGTTCTATTACAGTGTAATTCATCTAGGCAGCATTGAGTGTTTTGCTAGCATAGTAGATTGGGTGCATGATCTTATTGTGTATTTGACCAAGCACCGCTCCAATAGCAAAACTTCTAGCATCACACATTAGCTCAAATGGAAATGACCAATATGGAGAAGTAATAATATGAGCATATGTGAGTCGCTCCTTTAGTTCTTCAAAAGCCTTAAAGAACTTGTCATCAAATATGAACTTAGCCTCTTTTTCAAGAAGCTTGCATAACGGTTTGACAATTTTTGAGAAGTCTTTAATGAAACGTATATAGAAACCAACATGTCCTTGGAAGCTGCAAACTCCCTTGATAGAGATAGGTGGTGGAATCTTGGAAAACACCTCAATTTTAGCTTTGTCAACCTTGATTCCCTTTTCAGAAATTTTGTGGCTAAGAACAATATCCTCTTTTACCATAAAATAACACTTCTCCCAATTCAGAACAAGATTAGTCTCTTCACACTGCTTCAACACTTGACCTAGATAGTCAAGACAATCATCAAACGAATCCCTCACAACTGAGAAGTCATCCATGAAAACTTCCAAGAAGTCTTTTATCATAACTGCGAAGATAGACATCATACTCTTCTGAAATGTGGCCGGAGCATTGCACAACCTAAAAGACATTCGGATGTGAGAGAAATTCCCATAGGGATAGGTGAATATTTTCTTTTCCTTGTCCTCAAGAGCAATATTAATTTGGTGGTATCCAGAATACCCATCCAAAAAGCAATAATATGACCGTCCCGCTAGCCGATCAAATATTTGATCAATAAATGGCATATAGAAATAGTCTCGGCAAGTTGCAGTATTTAGCTTTCTATAATTCATACACACTCTACATCTAGTGACTGTTCTTTGTGGGATCAATTCATTCTTTGCATTTGGCACCATCGTGATGTCGCCCTTTTTAAGAACTCACTGCACTGGACTAACCCATGGACTATCTGCGATCAGGTAAACAACTCCAGCATCTAACCATTATATAATTTCTTTTTTTTCCACTTCTTGCATTAATGGATTTAATCTTCTTTGATGTTCTACGCTTGGCGAACAATTCTCTTGAAGCTGGATTTCATGCTCACAAATTCCAGAAGAAATCCCATGAATATCAGCTATGGTCCAACAAATAGCTCATCTCTATTTTTGCTACACTTCCAGTACCCTCTTCACATGCTCTTCACCCAACAATGTAGAAAGAATTATGAGTAAAGTGTTATTCAAACCCTGAAATTCATACCTCAGGTGAGATAGAAATTGCTTTAGCTCCAACTTTGGTGGTTCAATAATGGACGGTTTTGCTGGAGGAGTCACTCAATTCTACCAACGAATTCACTGTCTCTACAGCCCCTCCATATCATCACCATCAAAATTTACCAAAATAGCAACTAGAGTCTCTTTGAGACATTCTTATTCCATCTTGAATTCGACCACCTCTTCAATCACATCCACTGTATCAATAACCGAGATACTCTCGTAATTACTCAACAATTTCATTCCTTTAATCGCTTGAATGTGACTTCCTCATTATTAACCCGAAACTTGATCTCATTCTTCTCCAAGTCCATGACTGCCCTACTAGTAGCAAGGAAATGTTGGCCTAATATGATCAAAATGTCCTTGTCAATAGAACAATCAAGGATCAGGAAATCTACAGGAAGAAGAAACTCACCGACATGAAAAAGTACATCGTCAACCACACTCATCAGCCTCTTTATTAGTTTGTCAGCCATCTCATACTAGTCATCCTCAGCATACCTAACCATGATTTCCTATAGATAGCAAGCAACATCAAGTTAATAATAGCCCCATTATCACAAATGGCTCTAGCAAAATCATGTTGACCGATAGTGCAAGGAATAGTGAAGGCCCCCAGATCTTCATTCATTTGGACCTTGGTGGTAGAAATAATTGAACTAACACGATGAGCCATACTCACTGTATTGTTCTTAATTGTCCTCTTCTTGGTTATAAACTCTTTCAAATACTTGGAAAACCCTGGCATTTCTTGAAAGGAATCTAAGAACGGAATATTCATTGAAAGCTACTTCAATTGATCATAGAACCTTTGACATTTAACATCTTTAGTCTTCTTCACCAACATTTGAGGGAAGGGAGGTAAAGATTTAAACAGTTGTGTCAATGGTCTCAGTGCCCCTGTCACCTTGCCTTTGCCCTTTTCTGAGCTCACCTCTTGAGCTTTTGAATTCCCTGGAATACTGTCAACCTCAACAACAATTGGATCTTTCTAGGTACCTTCTCAATAACACTTGGCACATCAAGTAGTACCTCTTATTCTACTTCTATGAGATCTAGTTCAACAACTTTCTCAGCTTCACTTTGAAGTAGTTTCCCACTCCTAGTAGTGATAACATTACAATTGGTTAAGTCACCTCCATTGTTGTTTGGATTTTTGATTGTGTCACTTGGAAGTTGACCTCTCTACTTCAGATATTGTTCTCATAAAATATCTCTCATCTGTGACTCAAACTTCTGAATATAAGCGGTATGAGAACCTACCACTTTAGTCAAGTCCTTTATCGAATTGTCATTTTCTCTTGGTTGTCTAATACCCTCTCGATCATACTCCCCAATCTGGAACTACCCTAATCATTAGAAGGACCCTCTCGCCAATGCTATGAGTTGGATGATTGACCCTTTGGTGGAATATAAGCATTAAAAACTCTGATTTCTGAAGTTACCATTGTTGTTATAATTACCTTGGTTTAAACCACCATAGTCATTTTGCCCATACTGATTTCATTGCCCATGTTGTCGTGGTTTCCATTGATTCTAATTCTGATAACCTGAACCTTGGTAATTCTACTTCTAATAAGCCCGTGGGAGTTGTTAACATAATTATCATCTTCGTACTATGTTGGTGGTCCTAAGAATATGGACCATCATGTGCTTGATACATCCCCTTCGATAGTGTCTGCATCTCATCAACTGCATTCACTTTCTTTGTCACATCCTCAGCAAACCTCTTGGTCAGCAGACTAATGTTGGTAGCCAACTGAGTTATTGTCTGATCTCTCTCTTGGTTCTCCTTCACTATGTTGTTCAATAAAGGATCACCATAAGCCACTCCATCAGTGCCACCCGAGTGCCATGCTTGATTATGAGTTGTCAACCTATCAAGCAAATTGGTGATATGAGTAAAGGATTTCTCCATAAAACATCCACCGGCTGCATTATTTTCTACGATTACGTCATCGAATCTAGCCCTATATAAAACTTCTCCATTAGAATATTTTTAGGAAAATCATGATTGGAAGACTGCATCAGATAAAGCTTGAACCTTTCCCAAGCCTCATAAAGTTGTTCCCCTAGAGTTTCTTGAATTCAAATATTTTATCCCGAAGCTCAGTTTTCTTACTTGGAGGAAACCACTTCTTTAGGAATACGCTCATGAGCTCAACCCAAGTGTGAATAGAATTATGAGACAATTTCTCAAACTATGCCCTAGCTTTATCGACCATTAAATACTTTAAAATCCACAGCCGGAGTGCATCTAGAGAGGTCACATTCTGAGTGTGTGTCTGACACACACCTAGAAAATTCCTCAAGTGTTGATATGGGTCATCTTCGATGGAGTTCTAGATGTAACCCTTATGTCATGCTCCAAACCGTAGCCTTAGCGTAATACGACACTCGATACCTAATTGCACGTGACAGAGTGAACCACATGGCTTGCTGAATCAACATGGGCATCAAAATCATGAAATAATAATTAAAAACATGTAAAAAGGAATACTGTAATTATAGTCTAAAAATATAATTGCGGAAATAAATCTGAAAATGTAATAAGTCTGAATAACTGACATGACATGCTAGACTAGTATATGAAACTCTGAACATGAGTTTGAAAACTAACTGTTTACCGGGACATGGCCCCCGGCATACCTCTACTGCCTGACATGATTGTAAAATAAATATAACACCTCAAATGAAATGGGGCTCACCAACAACGAATATGATGAGAATTCTAGTGAGCAGATCCGTTCTCCTAAAACTCCGTACCTGCATCGTGAAGTGCAGGCCCTAACAAAAAGGGACGTAAGTTCATTAGAATTGTACTCGTATATAAAACAACTGAATAAAAGAATAGTAATTGGGGTGATCGGGGAATGGGTAACCCAAATAAATAACATGGATACATGAAGTAATACAAAACTAAAACCATTAATGTAGATTTTAACTGAAGCTATAAATTATAAACTATAACTGAATACTATAAATTGTAAATCTAAAACTGAAACCTGGACATGATCATGATCTGACTGATCAAGCTGTAACATGAGTAAAATATTATTAAGTGGGAGAGCCTTAGTATAACCGATAACATGAAATCACCACGTAAGTACGTGGAGTCTGGTACCTGGCCTGACCAGCAGAGCAATCCAATACCTTGCCATGAGACATCAAAATGACATGAATGGATCCAAATCAATAGTCAGAAGGTATCATCCTAATCTGGGTGGAACGATCCTTACCCTACGCTGGCATACATAGTTTCAGGTTACCTGAACCTTTTTGGTAAACCTATGCTACTCCCAAAAATATGAACATGAATAATAGTCGCATCTGCACCCATTGTTTTCAAAACATGATTTATAATATAGTTAATAACATGTATACATAACATCGCTTTTCATGAAAATATGTATATGTATATAATTCATGAGACATGAAAACATGTAAAAATCCCTGGAGTGAAACAATGTGAGTTCATAACTGATATCTGAGAGCTCATGGAAAAGATAACACTAGCATTCATGGATTACGGATAGGTTCATGACAATCATAATGATATACATGAATACAATTAACTAATTGATAATATATACATGACATACAATAATACATATAGTTAGGGTTATCATGATCTTAGAATAAAAACCCTAAGCTTGTGGAATTAGGTGTTTCATGGATAAATGTGTCTTGGGGAAGAACAATGATGTTCCCACAAGTGGATAAAATCTTTACATACCTGTAATCTTTCCTAGAAAATGAACTATGTTGATTTTTGATGAAGAACGCTCCAAACCCTAGCTTGAATTACTTGCGAAGGATTTCATTGTTAATCCTATGTTTTAGTTAGAGAATCATGTTACTAATCATGATTTAATGATAGAATTACTAAGTAATCGCTAGGAACGAACTTACCTTGTTGTGGGAGGTTGAAAGGGGAGAAAAATGCTCTTAAGAGGGTTTTCTATGGAGTTGAACGAGTTGGTGAATGCTTTTTCGGACTAAGTGTTATATTTGAAGGATGGGCATATTGAATCCCCAGTCTCACTGAGCGAGCTCCAAAGCGAGGTCCTACATCGCTTTGAGCTAAGCTCAATGAGCCCACCCGTCCAAAATGTACTTAAGCTAATTTTCTGAAATTTTCTATTTTGGGACCCTACACCTTACTGAGCGAGGTCCAAAGCATGACCCTATCTCGCTTTGAGCTTAGCTCAGCGAGCTCCTAGGTCAATTTCACACAGTCAAATTTTATGTTTTTCGACGGTACTGGCAACGTCTCAGTAAAATACCCATAACTCCTAGCACATAGCTCCATTGGAGCTCCACCATATATGGTTGGAAAGGTATTTCATTGATCTACATATTTTGAGGTTTTTCAAATTCACAACTTAAAATGGTGTTATGATCACTTGATGTGAGGCCTCGTGGAAACTCACTTGAAAACATGCTCACTAGGGTAGCTTCCGACTATACTTTCCCCAAAGACTCTTCTTATACTTGATTTATTTTGAAAATACTTCCTATAGTCCTCATATTGGTTCCATTTTGTTCCCATCTATACAGGTCAAACCTTAGCCCAAATGTACGAGATGTTACAATATCTCCCCCTTGGGATCATTTATCCTCGAATGATAGGTCATGGTTAGAAATGTGACTAACTCAAGAACTTAGGGACATGGCATGAGTACATGAGCATGAAGAAATGTGACATAGAACATGGGGACTGAAATGACATGATTACATGAAAACCTGAACATGGGGACATGAGATATGAGTAGTGAATACATGAAAGTGAATCATGAGACATGGATCATTTGTCCTCTGATGATGGTCGTGGCTAGAAGTGGGACTAACTCTGGAATTATACAGAAATTTCAACAGAGTTTCCTTTGTGGATAAGACTATCCCAATATTTTGCAAACACCTATCAACTAACCAGAGCACAACACAAGCCTCATAGGGCATCATAATACGCGTGATATGACATAATAGGATAACTGAAACATGAATGTGGCTAACATGAATACTGAGCTGACATGAATATGTGAATACTAATTGTCATGCATCTCGGTATGACATAACACATATATTGAAATGAGTGAATACATGAATATTATACATAGTATTTGAGAAAGAATTCATAGGCACGAATGACATGAGTACTGGAACATGAGCATGAACATGACACGATTGCATGAACGTGAGAAGCATAAACATAGAACATGAATACTGGCCTATATGGATACATGAGTGTTGTATTGACATGCGATCTGGATACGTGAAAACATTAATATCATAACATAAGATCTGTATGCAGAAATCATAAACATTACAACAGGGGATCTGAATGATGAACGGCGATGGGATCTGAGCACTAAGAGACTTGATCATAGATATTCATATATCACTACGGTGAACATATGGGATAAGATGTATGACTTAGGCCTTCAATAAAAGCGCAACTCGGTGCGAAAGAGACAAACATAAGTCATAAATAGGAATATGATCCTAACATATAACATGAAGCTCGAGCATAGGCATGGCAATAATATGTCTAATCCGAGTAGAATGCTTATGAAATAAGTACCACAGGGTACATGAAAGGAACTCCTTTTTGAATTTGAACATAAATTATTTTGAACCTTATCTTGTTCGCTCTGTAACATAGGTATGAATACCTTAGATTATCTTGCTTTTCGTTCATCAACTTCATTATTGTGAGCGGATCACAAATGATTAAAAGGAAAGGAATTGTAGGTACAAATCATATGGGAAACTTCTTTAGAGTATTGACATGACATGGGCAAATTGAACAAGAAGGACATAACATTGGACATGTGTACATGGAAGCGTGATTAATATGGCATAAATGTGAATACATGAATAGCATAACATGGGACATGGGGACATAAGCAACATGACATTTACATGAGTACATTGAAGTTTCACACCCTGGAATTTGGACATGAGTTCATGAATATTGAAGCGGGAATAAGGCATAAGTGTGACACTTCATGAAGTACAATTGTAGGCTTCACTCTTGGGTACTCAGGGACATAGGACGTAAATAAATCATTGCCTTTAGAACTTATATATACTGAAAGAATAGGATATGGTTCAACATAGCTTACTCTTATCACTGTAAGTCAATACTATCTTCATAAAATAAATCTCATGAAGGAAAGAATCATAGGCATGAATACTTCATTCATCAAGAATCTAAGACATGAGTAGAAAGTCACTTTGTACATAAATAAGTCATAAGTACTTAGTGAAAGAAAAGGGCATCCTTTGTGCCAACTTATGAGATAGTTTCAAAACTTCCCTTGCAGAGGAAACTCAGTTTTAGCCCAACATTTCCTTTACTCATAACCCTCATAATTGATTATTATCATCATGATTGTAAAACATGATCCAGAGGAACATAAGCGCATATTATATAGAATCGTGGGTAGGACATCCATATTGACTTACTTTCATCATTGCGTATCAACATCATTGGTATGATATCGCTATAAGTGGATGCTTGAAGAAATTGATTGTGAGCACGAGTATGTTAAAATGTAGATAGCGTAATATTGGAGTCACAATAAGTCATTTACCTTAGGCATTCTTCTTTTATCTAAGGAATATGTGTGCATTCCATAGGATTTTTATTTTTTTATTTTTTATTTTTTTAACACATACATTACCTTCTTCTCGATCATTATCAAAATCAACATCATATTCGAAAAACACTTAGAAGCTAAAAAAATCACATGGGTATAAAAGCACGATAAAAATGATTTTTTAACTTTAGACATGTGCACAACCTAATGTGCGAAACATGAAAGAACATTTCTTTTACATAGCTTACTATTGTATAAAGTCTTAATTCTTAAATCGTAAATGTGGAGTGTAAAGCTCTAACATGGGCATCATATAGGTACGTAAAATATGAGTGTACGTCTGGGCATAGTACCACATAGTACATGGATTACTCTAGAATTGGAAATGTAACATCACTTCAAACTTTTTCTTTCTCACTCTTAAACTTGCTCTCATGACATCTTTTACCCTTTTCATGCATATTTATCTAATACTTGATCTCAACAGGCATGACAAAAGATGAGTTCTCTACATATACCTAACCATAGTTACATGAAACCGTGATCCTCTACCATAATCTTTCTTGATGCTTATCAATTTATGAAATACATAATCTATATCGGCACCTTATCGTACGATCTTCCCCTCATTTCAAAAGCTGACTTTTAAAGTATGTGGATCCCTTAAGTTTAGCAATATGTGGTCATATAATAGTTCTGCTGATTTTTCTCTTAATTTCATTTTGTCTTTAAGACTATCACCATAAAACTTGTCTTTTTTATTTCCTTACCTACCTTCTATATTACTCATCAAAATAATATTCTTATGGAAACTTACTAACACCATGCCCTCTAATTCGGCTTAAATAACTTAGAGATATTAGAACTATGTCAAGAGACTCGACATCATCTGATCATATCTTATGGTCGAACACTACCTTCTTTTAGCCATGTACACAGTCACACTAAAGTATATCTACTTCCTTGAAGGGAAAATTAAAATACTCTACTCAGAACTTTCAACCGCAAGATAACCATATAATACACAGTAAATCAAGGGGCACACCATCTCATACATATCAAAAAGGAAAAATTGTCGGCATACCTATGACAAAATACGGCGACGCCTCTGAGTCCTAGTGACCTACCATATTATGATAACGTGTTTGACCCCCACTTGATCCTAAAACTTCACCCCTACCTATGCCTTAGCCTGCTGGTGCACGAGTGCCACAGGCTATGAAAGGTGCTGCTGAATTGGCTGTGGCTGGTCCGGTGGGATAAAATGCACCACCACCTCTATTGACACTACTATACCTGGACGAAGGGCACTTTCTTTGCATGTGGCCTCGGAGACCACAATTATAACATACATACCCATACGACACTCTTCCGCATGTCTTTTACTACATTTTCACCAAGGAGGATGCTGCTAAAATGCAAAACCAGTACGGTTATTAAACTGGGGCATTCCTTTCATATATGTCCTAATCTTTTGAAAATAGATCACTCACACGAGTCCTTATGATAATGAGCTGAGTGGCGCTCTAGACGGCCTAACTTAGGGCAGTTGGTCCTCTTGTGGCCCCTCTTACCACAACGGTATCATATTTTAAGTCTCATGTAGCATTCGCCCAAGTAGTGCTTCCCACATGTAGGGCAATCTAGTCTAGTGATATAAGCGATTCTCTTCTGTGTTTTTGCTATATGAGCGACTCTATTAGGAGTTGGGGTTAGAGTTACATTATCGAGAGGGCGAATAAGAACATATCCCTTAGAAGTAAGAGCTTCAAATGCATCAAGGGCTCGGTTCATTCTCGCCATGAGTTCCTATACAACTTACTCCATATGAAAGCAATACATCGATAATGATTAGCTTTACATCTTCTTCTTCCTTTATAGATGAGGTGTATTTAGTAGAAAGGGAACAAAACATGAATGATTTGTTACAGCATAGCTCTATGGCATGATCTAGAGTTGAATGAGTGGTAATATTTCGTAGATGCTATGTAGCCTCCCAATTATAAGTGTGGCGTGCTTCACACCCATAAGTAGGCCTCTACTAGACACGATTTTATAGACTTCCTAAGACACTTGAACCTAGGCTCTGATACCAAGCTTTGTCATGCCCCAAACCATGGTCTGGGTGTAACACGACACTCGATGCCTGACTGCACGTGACTGAGCAAACCACATGTCTTGCTGAGTTAATATGGGTATCAAAATTCTGAAATAATAATTTAAAACATGTAAAATTGAATACTAAAAATACAATTGCGTAAATAAATCTGGAAATGTAATAAGGCTGAATAACTAACATAAAATGTTAGACTAGTCTATGAAACCTCTGAACATGAGTCTAAAAACTAATTGTTTACCGAGACATGGCCCCTGGCATACCTCTACTACCCGACATGACATGAATGTAAAATAAAGATAACACCTAGAATGAAATGTGGCTCACCAACAACTGATATGATGAGAATCCTAGCGAGTAGATCCATCATCTTGAAACTCTGTACCTACACCATGAAGTGCAGGTCCCGAGTAAAAGGGACATCAGTACATTTGAATTATACTCATATGTAAAGCAATTGAATAAAAGAATAGTAAGTGGGGGTGCTTGGGGAATTGGAAACCCAAATCAATAACATGCATACAAAACTGAAATTGTAAATGTAGATTGTAACTGAAGCTGTGAATTGTAAACTGTAACTGAATACTGTAATTATAAATTTGAAACTTAAACCTGGACATAATCATGATCTGCATGATCAAGCTGTAATATGAGTAAAATATTTTTAAGTGGGAGAGGCTTAGTATAACTGACAACATGAAATCACCACATAAGTACGTAGATGGTACATGTTCTGACTAGCAGAGCAATCCCATACCTTGCCGGGGTATGAGACATGAAAATGACATGATTGGATCTAAAACAATAGTCTGAAGGTATCATCCTAATCTGGGCGGAGCGATCCTTACCCTACGCTGGCATATATAGTTTCAAGTTATCTGAACCTTCTCGGTAAACCTATGCTACTCTAAAAATCATAAACATGAATAACAGAGGCATCTGCGCCCATGGTTTTCAAAACATGATTCATAATATAGTTTATAAGATGTATACATAACATAACTTTTCATGTAAAAATCATTGGATTGAAATAATGTGAGTTCATAATTGATATATAAGAGATCATGGAAAAGATAACACGAGCATACATGGATTACAGATAGTTTCATGACAATCGTAATGATATACATAAATACAATTAACGAATTGGTAATATAGACATGATATACAATAATACATGTAGTTAGGATTATCATGAACTTAGAGTAAAAACCCTAAGCTTGTGGAATTTTGTGTTTCATGGATAAACGTGGTATGGGGAAGAATAATGATATTCCTACACATGGATAAAATCTCTACATACTTGTAATCGCTCCTAGAAAATGAACTATGTTGATTTTTGACGAAGATCACTCCAAACCCTAGCTTGAATTTCTTGTGAAAGATTTTGTTATTAATCGAATGTTTTAGTTAGAGAATCATGTTATAATCATGATTTAATACTAGAATTACTAAGGAAGAGCGAACTTACCTTATTGTGGGAGGTTGAAAGGAGATAAAACTGCTCTTGAGAATGTTTTCTATGAGGTTGAACGAGTTGGTGAATGATTTTTTAGACTAAGTGTTATATTTGAAGGATGGGAATTTTAAGCCCATTTTCTTGTTGAGTGAGCTCCAAAGAGCTAAGCTCAGCGAGCTCACCTGTCCAAAATGTATTTAGCTAATTTTTCTAAAATTTTCCATTTTGGGACCCTATACCTCACTGAGAGAGGTCCAAAGTATGACTCTATCTCGCTTTGAGCTTAGCTCATGGAGCTCCTAGGTTCATTTCACGCTTAGTCAAAATTTTATGTTTTTCGATGGTACTGACAACATCTCAGTAAAATAGCCATAACTCCAGAACAGAGCTCCACCATATATGATTGAAAATGTATTTCGAAGATCTACACCTTTTGTTTTTGGGGTTTTCCAAATTCAGAAATTTAAAAGGTGTTAGTCTCACTTGAAATGAGGCCTCATGGAAACTCACTTGAAAACATGCTTAGTAGGGTAGCTACCAACTATAGTTTGCCCAAAGTCTCTTCTTATACCTTGATTAATTTTTAAAACACTTCCTATATGAATCATATTGGTCCATTATGTTTCTATCATATGGGCCAAACCTTAGCCCGAAGGTACGAGATGTTACACCTTAAGCTTGAGTAGTTGATAGAGAACTATCAATCTTGAAGTTTGCACTAGCCTTTGGAGGAATAATAGCTGATGCTTATTCTTCCTCCTGTAGAAGATCAGTAAATACATTTTCTCATTCGTCTTAAATTTCCAGTGGTAGGGGAATTTGCCTCTCCTACCACCATTACCTCTACGTCTTCCGTTCTACCTGCCATATCACATGGTTCTCCAAAAACAACAAACAAAGTGTTATGGAATGGAAAAATACTTGAAGTAAAGCAAAAACTCTTTAGTAATTTCAAATCGTATTCCTCGGTAATAGTGCTAAAATTTGATACACTCAAATTACACCTATTAAATGGCGTAAAGCGGATGTTGTCAAATATAGTAACTCAACTAGGTTGGGGTCGAATCCCACAAGGAATAGGGTGCGAAAAGGTTACCTACGTAGTGTAGTACTTGACTTAGGTCTTTGTTCGAATTTCATTAAGGTTGTAAAAGTTGGTGTATTTCTAACAACTATCTTGAATTGATTGTAAATAATATGATTAAGAAATCAAGGTTGTGTCCCCTCCAGAATAGATGTTATGCTCTAGGTATTAGTGTGATTTTATTTTAATGGACTATTGTATTATATGCACTTAATATCTAGGTGACTTCCTAATATTTCCAAATAGTTAAGAAGTATTTCTCTTTATGAATTTTCCAACTATAAAAGAGTGAAATTAAGAATGATTAATTATGCCAAATAAACTCCTATTATTCCTAAGTGAGTTTATTAAATGAGAGTTAACGCCCCGAGTTATTGTTATTTATCCCTACCAAACCCCACTCACATTCCCAAGTAATGCAGAGTTTATGGCTTAAGCTAATGTCTGCAACCATTAACCAACATGAACGAATAAGAGATAAATAAATACTAACAACCATTATTCATATATAAAATTAAATACCCATTCATAGAACACCCATCATTTGGTTCACAACCTTAGTATGGAATTTAGCTACTCATAGTACTGATGATAAAGCAAAGCAATAACTTGTTCATTGAAACTTACAATTGAATAAAGAAGATTAAAGATGGAATCTTATTCTTGAAAGATTCATAATATTCTAAGTAGTCACTCATATAGAGATACGTCTTAAAATAGATGATAAAAAGCTTACAAAACCCTAAAAAGTATTTATACAAGTTCCGGTGCACTAAGCTCCCTCTATGTGCGGGGTCTGGGGAAACAACCCCTGTCGTTATAAAGTACGGACCGTACAATTTTGTATGGTCCATATAAAAATATACGGTCATATTCTACTATTCTTTTGTATGGTCCGTACAATTATGTATGACCCGTATAATTCTTGCTTTTCTTGGTCTTCAATCAAGTCGCAAAAAATGTACGGTGGGAAATATGGTCCATATAAATATGTATAGTATGTATAAATCCACCGTCCCTATTGTACTCAGACTTCTAACTTTCTACATCAAGTGACAGTGACAGTCCAATTGTACGGTCCGTACATCTCCAAATCAGGGAACTTGATGATTATTTTCGTGTTCTTGCCGTTTTGATGTCATTTACCTGAAACATAACCAAAATACATCAAAATGACATAAAATTGCTTAAAAATAAGTAAAACTTATCGTCAAAAGGTATCAAATTTGCCGTTTATTCTACGACACATCATAAAACAAAGTCCTTTCTCAAATTGAATACTAAGAAATGTCAAGATAAAGATCCCTCTTAATAGTCTATCCACCAAAGATATACCGAAATATATTATGATATGGAATGAATGCATTAATGGGAATGACATGAGAAGTAACATTATAGAGATCGTAGCTAGTATATTGATTGTAAATCATGTAAAGGAATAAGCACTAGAAGTTGGAAAAATTAACTAAGAACATTGAGAAATCGATGGAAGGTGGGGAATGAATATATGGAATTTGTTAAGGGTTGCCTTACTATTATCATAAGCTGGGTTTATACAGATGATTAGTAAAAGGATAGCTTGCCAGTTTACATCGTGGCAACTATGACTATCTATACTACCGAAGACTATGCGACCATTGCACATTAAGAAGATTATTCGCTTTCTTGGAGCTGTTCTAAGTCATTTTACAAAGTGCTCGGTCTATAGTAAGATTTCTGGGAGATTGTTTCAATAGGATTTTGGGCACTCCTGTTAGCCCCACCCTCAAACGAATGGCCAAGTCACAAGTAAGATTCAAACCATCGTGGACATGATATGAAAGGGCATCTTGGACTCAGAAGGGAATTGGGATAACCATCTATCTCTTAATAAGTTTGTGTATAATGACAACTACCGTGCTAAGTATTACGAAGATATCATATGAGGCTCTTTATGGAGGAAGTGGCTGGACTCCTATCGGATGACTAGAAGTAAGTAGCCCAGAGTTAGTGGGATCTGACGTAACGTATTAGGTTATAAAAAGAGTAAAATTAGATTGATGTATGTAAGGAGGGGTGTTGGTGGTTAAGTTGGTCGGATCTTAGGTATAGTCGGGTTGAACTGAAAATGGGACTCAAATTGGGCTGTCGGGTGGGGCGTTATTGCCGGATAGAGTGGTGTTTGGTGGCTGTTTTGGGTAGTTGTATCGGAAATTGGGCCAAGTCATTTTGTGGGGTTATTGTAGACACGTTGATGGTTGTTTTGATGGTCGGGCTTTGATGGTTGGATGATGGCAATGCGACATAACAAAACTGAAATAGTGAGGTTATCGGTAAGGTGTGTTTTGTGGACTATTTGTGGTTACCGGACTTGGACATGTATTTGTGGGTAGTTTCAGTGAAGAAACTTTGTTGGGGGTGTTGGTGAAGTATTGTGGGATGCGGTGATGGAAGCAATATAGTGGTTTGGACAAAGAATGAACACGATATGCTAGGTGTAATCTCGGGTACAATCCAAGCAAGGATGGTCGATATATCAAGGATAGAGACACATGGGTTTCAATGCCCGAGTCGACACCAAGATGAAGGTGAACGATTTCACAAGAACTTGATCGGGGTTGCTAAGTACAAGCCCGAATACAAACCAAGTAAGGGTGGTCGAAAACCTTAAGATAGGCCCTACGCTTGGGTTTGGTCAGATCACACAAGTTCCGACGTTCACTTACACCAAGGGGGTTCCTCAACCTTGGGCTTAGCTAAGTCACACAAGTCTTAACCAAGATTACATTGACAGGACCTTAGCTTAGGTTTAACTAGGTCACACAGTCCTTTCTTCAACTTACATTAAGGGGTTTGGCTTACACAAGAACCAAAGGTCCTCCCAGAGAACCAAGTAAGAATAACATCCTCGGGTTGAAACACTTAGCAATGAGTAAAACTCAACTTTTATATATCAACAAACTCTGAATTTTACAATGGCCTAAGGCCTCTATTTATAGTACAAAAGGGACTATTCTAGAAAGCAAATAAAAAGACACAAACTAACACCTAGTGTGGATGCATTTGGATTGACTTGGTGACCAAGGGAGTTCGGCTAACCCTTCCTCTCCCCTAGGCCAAAAGTGTTGTCTCCTATGTAGCCATATTCATAAACTTGATTCTTCCAACAATCTCATCTTCTTGGAATATGTTGGAAGCTTCCATTATTGGTATTTGTTTGGATGATCAATTCGACCAACACTTACACTTCCCCTTGGCTGATTTTGAGCTCTTCAATGTAGCCAAATTCAAGAGTTTGTTAGTCCATAAATTCTTTCCTTGAAAGCCTCAACTTCTAGATGCTTCTTGTTCTTGTCCTTGTCCTCTCGGCTTGATCACTTCACATGGCCTAGTCACCTTATTACAAGGCTTGGTCATTCCTTCCTATTACATGGCTCATTAAATGTGTCCTAAGAATAACTAAAATCTAAGCTAAGAAATAAAAATAAGCTAAAAACAAACATGGTCTCGGCCAAGACTAACAAGAAGGCCGAATAAAAAAAAATGTTTCTTAGATCTTCACGTGATAACTCCATCCATTTTCCATGCCATTTTAAGCATATTATCATTGGATGATCAACCATCTTTGGAACTCCGAGATTATCACCTTAAGGATCAAATTAGAACTTTAAGTTCAAGGGGGTTTTTACATCATACTCCCCTTCTTCAAAAGAAGTTGTCCTCGAATTCTCGTCATCTTAATATGAGGACACGTTTTTACCACGAAACGTTGAACCTCCACAATCAACTGAGGGTTTCTCCTTGTAGGTGCCTTCTCGGAACCTAACAAATAGTTTGAAATGACCACACTCCAAATAATTTTTCCGTTCGATCAATGAGTCATAGGTGGGAGGATTACGCCGAGGACTACTAAATTTCTTGCTAGAGAAAGTGACATGCTCTTTGTTTTGGATTATTCCGGTACCAATTCTTCTAATATCACATTAAATGATAATTGGTATCTCAAGGTACGGAATTGGGGCAGCAAGGGTACAATAATTCTGTATGACAAGATAAGGAGAAGAAGCCGAACCAAAAAAGGTATTTACCGCATTGGCTCCCGTAGACTCGGGCCATCTTTGGCTAGATTCCACCGCGGTTGAATTATCACACATGTCCTCGGATGATGCGATCTAGCTAATGGATTGTGGTAGCATCTTGTTCATGGAACTCATGGTAGAGCTTGTAGCATTGCACAACCTAAATGGAACGATAGAGTTTTTGTCCCATGGTGTTTTTGGTAAGCCAAGGATGAAATCGAAGTGCACCTCTTCCTATGGTTGCTTCGGAACCGACCAAGGAATATACAATTCTTAGTGGAAGAATCTTTTAGCCCTTTGCAATCTGGAACACTTCCTTCCCACTTCCTTTACATCTTCAAACTTGGGATCTCGTTCATAGAACTCCTTTAGAACTTAAAATCCCACCGTATTTTGTTTAAGCATTGTCAACATTATGTGCCTTCAAAGAAGTGTATCCGCCACTATAATGAACTTGTTATCTTCACGTCTTGTGGCAAATGTGGGAGTTGGTAAGTATGCTACCAACTTAGCAAGTCTTGGATTCAACTTCCTTACCACAACATCAAATTCCATGTCGTAAGTAGGATAAGGAAGCCGTGTATCACCCAATCTTCCATTAGAGGAAGCCATGGACTCTTGGTCTCGAAGTAAGATGACTCCAATGTCGCAATCAACTCCAATATTCGGAATAGGGGCAATACGGGCCCAAATATTTTGAGTGAATTGACAAGGAAAGAAAGTTGAATCACGAAAACCTTTTTCCACACTTCCATTAGATGGTTTGGGCCAACTCCGAAAAGTTAACACCATGGATGAAACATTATACATGCCGTCAGATGGTACGATGTAACCCATAGGTGGTTGTAGCACCTTGGGTATGAAACTCACGGGAGGGTTCGGAATGTTGCACAACCCAAATGGCATTACAATCCATTCATAGCAACCATGCTTGATTTCGAAAGCCATCTTTCTTTCATCTCCTCCTCGGATCTTCATGTGTAGGTAGCCACCTCTCAAATACAACTTGGCGAACAATTTGTCCTTACTCAACACATCAACAAGGTCTTTCAATCTTGGCATGGGAAGTTTGCACCCCATGATGATGGTGTCGACTTTTCGGCCCTCAATACTCGAGTGCCAAGTTTCACTTTTCTTTGGCACCATGAAGATCGCTGCCTTGTCTGGATTGTGTCTATAGGCTTGATGATTAAGTAATGAACTCCTTGGAAATAAACCAAGAGTATGTTCAATATATCCCATCATTTGTGATCCGATTGCAAGTTCGTTCGCATACATATCTCCCAAGGGCTCCCTTAAGTCGGCATTTATATTGCTCCCCTTCTTTGACTCTTCATCTATCTCCGGTGTATCAAGTAAGGGGGCCATGGGTTAATCTTGTTCTTCAAGTATTACGGGTTCCATAATGGCCAAGGAAAACCCACACTCTCGATACTTTTCTCTAACCACGACCCGAGGATTAGGAAATTCACTTGCAAAGTGGCCTAATTCTTGGCATTGGAAACACCTCTTTCTCTTTTTATCTACCCCTTTTGTAACCTTTACACTTTCTTTAATATACAATGGGTTAGTAAAAGAGGTACTCCTCTTTTCTACCCTTGTATCTTTCTCTACACTTCCTCGATTATATAAAGGGTTAGTAAACGAGGTGCTACCCTTCTCTTTAACATTAGTGGGCTTTGCATAGGGTCTTACGATGCCCTTCTTTTGTTTTTCAATCTTGAGCGCGAAGTGACATGCATATTTCCTTTCAAGCCTTGGGTTGTTTTGTACAACCCCGTACTTGGATTTACTTACCACGGCATGCCTTGCAAATTCTTCTCTCAAGATTTGCGCATGTTTCGCTTCTACTTTGTTTACGTGAGCCATAGCGTCAAAGCGTGGGATGAGATGACCTTTATCTGAAACCAATCTGATGTATGTAAGGAGGGGTGTTGGTGGTTATGTTGGCCGGGTCTTGGGTATACTCGGGTAGACCCAGAAATGGGACTCAATGTAGGTTGTCGGGTGGGGCATTACTGCCGGACAGGGTGGTGTTTGGTGGCTATTTCGGGTAGTTAGATCAGGAATTGGGTCAAGAAGTTTTATGGGTTTATTATATACACGTTAAGGGTTGTTTTGATAGTCACGCTTTGGTGGTTGGATGATGGAAAGGCAACAGAACATAACTAAAACAGTGAGGTTATCGGTAAGGTGTGTTTTGTGGTTACCGGACTTGGAAGTGTATTTGTGGGTAGTTTCGGTGAGGGACCTTTGTTGGGGGTGTTTTTAAAGTATTTTGGGATGTGGTGGTGGAAGAAATATGGTGGTTTTGATGAGGAATGAACACGAGATTCTAGGTGCAATCTTGGGTACAATCCAAGCAAGGATGGTCGATATGTCAAGGATAGAGACACGAGGGTTTTAATGCCCGAGTCGATACCAAGATGAAGGTGACCAATTTCACAAGGACTTTATCGAGGTTGCTAAGTACAAGCCCGAATACAAACCAAGTAAGGGTGGTCGGAAACCTTAAGATAGGCCCTAGGCTTGGGTTTTGTCGGATCACACAAGTTTCGACGTTCACTTGCACCAAGGGGGTTCCTCAAGCTTGGGCTTAGCTAAGTCACACAAGGCTTAACCAAGCTTACACCGAAGGGACCTTAGCTTGGGTTTAACTAGGTCACACAGTCCTAGTTTCAACTTACACTAAGGGGTTTGGCTCACACAAGAACAAAAGGTCCTCCTGGAGAACCAACTAAGAATAACAACCCCGGGTTGAAACACTTAGCAATGAGTATAACTCAACTTTTATATATCAACAAACTCTGAATTTTACAATGGACGAAGGGCTCTATTTTATAGTACAAAAGAGACTATTCTAGAAAGCAAATGAAATGACACAAACTAACACCTAGTCTGGACGCATTTGGATTAACTTCGTGACCAAGGGAGTTTGGCCAACCCTTCCTCTTCCCTAGGCCGAAATCGTTGTCTCCTATGTAACAATATTCATGAACTTGACTCTTCTAACAACCTCATCTTCTTGGAACGTGTTGGAATCTTTCATTTTTGGTATTTGTTTGGATGATCAATTAGAGCAATACTTGCACTTCCCCTTGGCCGATTTTGAGCTCTTCAATGCAGCAAAATTCATGAGTTTGTTAGTTCCTAAATTCTCTCATTGAAAGCCTCAACTTCTAGATGCTTCTTGTATTTTTCCTCTCGGCTTGATCACTTCACACGTCCTAGTCACCTTATTACAAGGCTTGATCATTCCTTCCTATTACGTGGCTCATTAAATGTGTCCTAAGAAGAACTAAAAGCTAAGCTAAGAAATAAAACGAAGATAAAAGCCAAATATGGTCTCGGCCAAGACCAACAAGAATGCTGAATAAAAAAAAACATGTTTCTTAGATCTTCACGTGATAACTCCAACCCCACTCCATGCCATTTTAAGCATATTATCATTGGATGATCAACCATCTTTGGAGCTCCGAGCTTATCACCTTGAGGATCAAATCGGAACTTTAAGCTCACGGGGATTTTTACATCATAGATACTTAATGCTCAGGATCGTTAAGGAATCATGTTCAGTTGCGTAAGGAAAGGGCTTAGAGTTCCAAGTTGGTGATGGGAAATTCCTAAAGATTACGTCTACGAAGTATGTGATGAGACTTGGAAGCAAAGAAAACTTAATCCGGGACATATGAGACCTAGTGCATAAACTCGACCAAGGAGCCAAATAACTTGCAGATTAGACATGCCCCTGACCTTGGAGCTTACCTATTTTATTTCCACATTTCGGTGTAAATAAAGTATATTGGGAATTCTTCTTGAACCATACCAGTGGTGAAGGTGAAAAATAGAAAAAAACATATTGTATGGAGAAGTTCCTAGACCAGCAAGTTTGCCAGCTAAGTATCAACAATTATAACTTTCGTAAACAAGTTTCGTAATACAGTAAATATAGGAAAGAAATGGTGTAATAAATGAAGAAGAGATGTCCCCATCTTTTTCCTAAACTGAAGATAAAAAATGGTAGTCATGCGATAACTTCTGTTTTACCTATAATTTGTATCCATCGTCTCATCTTATATACCCTATGTAGGGAATAATTATGATACAAAGATAAAGATGTATCCCATATTTGAGGTCCAACACTGGATGTGAGATGTGGCTTACTATATGACTTTATGGATAAATGTACGATCGTGTGAGGTCGATGTTGTGATATATGTTTCATTGCATGGAATTGTGAGGCAATAGCTGTGTTTTCTGGATGCATGGTTGGTTGAGATAGTACTATTTAAAAAGGAAACTCTGGCAAAATTTCTCAAAAAGTATAAGAGTTAGAATTTTAAGCTGCTACCCTAAACATTTGAGGACAAATCTTCTGGAGGGGGGAAGGATGTTACATCCTATACTTGTACACGCGTGTGAAAGAAAAATTTGTCAACTTAAGACCTAGTGAATCGAGATCCTTTTGGAGGGTCACCTACAACTTAGATGGATGTTAAGAAGGCATACGGAAGGTTAGAGATTGGGATTAGAGGAAGCATCCCACTACGAAGTTAGCGCGATACACTAAGCATTTCGCGTCACGAATGAGGTATGTCCCACCGAATAGGGTACAGATGAGCCACAAACCAAGGCCAACTCATTGCCTAGATATACCCTAGGATCTGTGACCGCATATGGGCATATGCATCGCAGATCCCATTGCATATTAGAGGCGGTGGCGGACCATCTTTGCCTATTAAAGTGGTGGTTTGTTTTTTTCATTCATTATTCCACCCAAATTGATACCTAACACACCTAAACTCTCCCTAGACACTCTACAAAGGTTCAAGAGTGATTCTAAAGTAAATATACCACGTTACAACATCAAAAGCTAGCCTAGATGAATGATAGCACCTACATGGTGTTGTGGAGTGATTAAGGATGGTTGGGAGCAAAACAAAGCTTGGATTTCAAGTTGTTTCTACTGGTTGAGGTAAGAATAATGTCCTATTGATTGTACTTAATCTTAACTAGGTGTTGATTGAGTTGTTTGGGGTGAAAAACTATAACTAGTACTTAAATTGACATGAGGTGTAATTGTCTTGTTATTGGAATACTTTGAAGCTATACATATGAATTAGTATGGTTGGAAATCATGAAAAATGGCTTGGTGAGGATGTTATTAGTATGATTATGCTTATTTACATATCAAGCTTGTTGAAAAAGTTTTCAACTAAAAGAAGAAGTAAGTAGAAAGTATGTAGAAGTTGTTCTTGTTGTTGTTACTTTGTGTTGGGATGTTTTGGTTGGATATAAGTTTGATATATGTTATGGGTTCTTGTTGATAGTTTCTATATGAGGAAAGGAAGCTATAAAGAGTTAAAGTGGTGGTCTATACTTTAAGTTGCCATTGTTAAAGAAAAGAAAGTTCAATGGTTCACCGAGGCCCTAGACGAGGGAGATATTAGCTTTGTTGGTGAAAGTTAAGCTTGTATGGGCCTTTTCTTCGAGAATAATCATATTAGCGCCTTCGCAGCCTGCCTTTTGTTCGCCGCTTACTGATTTCCTTTCCAAAGCAGCAAGAAGACAAGGAAGAAACACATTAGGTATTCAATGAAATGTTGCAATGATTCGATCTTTTAGTAACCAATATAAACTTGACCTGAACCATATCTATTATGCATTTTGTCATTCATGGAACGTATAGGAACTCGTGGGCTATTGTTGTCCAGACGACAAAGTATGTGAGGCTTACCTTTTCTTTCTATTGGCATGATCTAAACGAATACGTAATGAAAGAGGGTGTTCATCCAAAAAGAGATTCCACTCCTAAGTAGAAGTACTATTATTTCCATTCTATTGAAGTGTCGATCGATTCTTATATGTCTCTTATCAGGAGTACTTTTCCGTATCTTATGGTATCTCTAATTATGTGATGATCTGTATTCCTGATTGATCATAATAGCTAATGTATGTATTTACATAACAATAGTCGGAGGGTAACAACCTTAGTCACTTCGACTATGTTAATGATATCCTTATGGAAATTTTAATGCATTATAAATATATATTTTTTTCACATCGAGCTACACTATAGTCGGCTAGGTACTGCACTTATATGTGCACACCACTGTAGTTGGGTACGTTATGATGATATTAGCCCTAGAGAGCAGCTTGATGATGACAATACTGCCCCATTGTGAGGCCTATATATATATATATATGATTAAATTTTTAAAAGAAAACATACATATCATTCGCTTACAATGTCGCTCAGAGTTATAGGTTGTCTCTCCCTTACCTTATTTATAGTACTACAACTATTTACTTTCCACCTTACATATTTAGTACATTATTCGTACTGACGTCCTTTGCTGGAGTGTCGCGTTTCATGCCCGTAGGTTAGGATAGATGGAGTGACGTCCATTTTCAGTAGGACCTTAACTCAGTGGTGGTGTCAGAGCTCTCCATTTATTTTGGAGGTGCTAGTCTAAGTCAATATGGTTTTATGTACATATTTATGGGTATGGAGGGGCTCTATCCCAACCTGATAATGTTCATGTACTCTTAGAGTCTTGTAGACAGTTGTCATATATGGCCTTGCCGACCTTCCTATAGGCAATTGATAAGTATTGTGGCATTGTCGACCTTCTTCGTATATATATTTGGATTTTATGCTTCTACAAGTTATCATGTAATAATTGTCTTATGAGAGTTATTCTAATGCCTTATTAGCCGGGTACATGTGTATGCAGAGTATGGAAGAGATGTGGTATGCTCGGGTCGTTGGGCACCAGGTGCTGGACACTCCTCCTATGGTTGGTGTGTGACATCTCTCTCTTAGTTGGCTACTTTATTCATTTAGGTATCATATTTTCCTTTCTTTTCCTTTTACTTTTATTCGTACCTTTTCATTTCTCAATTTCTTCATCTTTGTGTAGGGTCACTCTGCTGCCGTTTCCTCCATGGAGATGACCAAAGCTTTACGTACTGTAACCCCATGAGAGATGGAGTAGCTCTCGATGGAAAATTTGTGCTCCTGGGTTGAAAATAAAGTGATTCAGGTTGAGAACAGGGCACTGCAATCATCTAAGGCTTCTGTAAAGTTGCGATGGAAAGAAGCCGTGAATGCAGTGGTGAGTGGGGGGCTCCTTTCGAGCTCTCTTCTTGGCTAGAAAGAGACTTCAGGATATCACCGCCAAGATGGAGGCATACTTAGAAGTTGTCCGAGGACACTTGGGCCATGTGGAGGATTCCCGTGATCATCTTTGGACCAGATATTTAAGGATTCAACAGCGCCGTGTGGCTGCCTAAGACTCCGTGAAACTGACTCGAGACTAGGCCATTTTACAGACTCGAGTGGATACCCTTAAGGAAGGTTGGGGCAACTGCCTGAATCTTCTCGTGGCGCTGGTTGATGTAGATGTTGACTTGGGCGCGATGAAATTTACCTTAGAGGACCTTCCTGAGCATGAGAAGAGGAGTACCGAGAGTGATGATCCCCTCGGCCCCGTGCAGAGAATCCCTCTATCTTGGCTTTCGATAACCAAACAATCTAGGCCTGCGTGCCCTTGTTATTATGTTTTTTGTTTTTTATGGATGTTGGGACAGGCCACATTAGTCCCTTTTGGTTTGTAAGTTTTGTTAGCTCCCATATGAAAAATCCAAAGTGAGTTCTGAATGCAACCATTGTTTTGCAAGATATTTTGCCTTTGCATGTTTCTATATTTTTAAGCTTTGAAAATGATTTTTCATGCTTTGACTTGCACATTTCCCTAAAACTAGAGTAAAAGACTGGGCTATAAATAATTCATAGTCTTTTTGTTTAACATTTAACCACCAGGGTTTGTCCTCCACACCAGTCTTCCGAAACTATGTTCATATTTGGGCGTTTTGTGTTTGAGTGAAAAAAAATTTGGTCGTTGCACAAGGATTCTTTTTGGTTCATTATTTTTACCGGAGCCAAACCCTTTTTCCAACCTTAGTATGTCACTTCCAGGAAAGCTTTTTATGATTGGGAAAATTTTTAACATCTAATTCATAATAAATGAGGGCCCTTTGAGTCTAGTGCTAAAGAGGAAATGTCACAATCTCATTTTAATGGAACAAAGGTTCATGGAACCTGCACGCTCTTAGGCCTAGAGGCCGTGTCGTGTGTTCAAGGTGGATAACATTCATTTCATCAAGGTCGTGGGGCTCTTGGATTTTTTCAAGTTTTATATAAGACCAAGTATTTTGAATTTGCAGACTAGTAATGCAAAAATCAAGAACAAGGAAATTAAGTGGGATTCTTATTTCACAAGCGAGACTAAATAGCCCTATATAAACATGGCCCCCGAAAGGTTGCAAAGTTTTTACACACAACACGCGGCGTAACAAGGAATGTTTTTTGTTATTATGCAGTTTAGGTGCTCCTTATGCCTTGCTCGGTGAACTAGGGTGTTTGGGTAGTCCCAATACCGTGTTTGATGGACCGAAGTGTTCTTGCCTTTCTTGTCACCTTTCTCTCTTTCCCCCAGTGCTCGAATGAAAGATGTGAGGGTTTATGCAATTGACATTTACTCTGCTGGCTTTTCTCCCATAGAGTCCCGGTGCTTCATTATGGTAATACATTTTCGATTGTTGCCACATTACAAACCTTACCGAATAAACCCGTATGGGATAAAATCTCAACCTAAGAAAAATAGTGCAATATGTATTTTCAATTTCTGCTAAGGCTCTAGCTGGATCTGATTTGGGGAATGTAGTCTCAGTCCTGAAATGGAGGTTAGTTAAAAATAACAAAATAACTTAAGATCATATATGCGCTCTTAGAGGTAGTACTGTTTCAGGTGGCTAATGTTCCAGCTATTATTCATCTCGGTTACATCCTTGTCTCTTAGCTTATATGCCCATTTGCCTATGATTCCAACAATTTAGTAAGGGCCTTCCCAGTTTGGGCCAATTTTCTGGCATTGATTTTCTTTGTTGAGGCCATCATCTTGCGGAGGACATAATCTCTCATTATGAAGTGTCTCGGGATGGATTTCCTGTTGAAGTATCTTTCTACTCTCTACATTTGGGTTGTCATTCAGACGAAGGCCGCCCCTCGCTGTTGCTCCAGCAAATCTATCCCCACGGCTAAAGCCATAGAATTAGACTCATCAGTGGCTCGAGTGAACCTTAGATTGGGCTCCCCGATATCTATCGATATTAAGGCCTCAACGTCATAGATGAGGGAGAAGGGTGTTTCCCCGATGCTAGTTTTGAGAGTAGTCTGGCATGCCCAGAGCACCCCAGGTAGCTCATTGGGATAACACCCTTTCGGCTTGATCTAACTTCTTCTTAATGTTTTGAATCAGGATTTTGTTTGTGGACTCGGCCTGTCTGTTAATGCAGGGATGATATGGAGAAGAAGTTATTCTCTTAATCTTGATTCTTTAAGGAATTTTGTTATCTTAGAGCCGACGAACTGGGGCCCACTATCACACGCTATCTCCTTCAGGGCCCCAAACTGATATATGATATGATCTCATATGAAGTCAATCATTTCTTTCCCATTTAGCTTCTTGTATGCCCCTACTTCCACCTATATAGAGAAGTAGTTAGTTAAAACTAAAAAGAATCTTACCTCTCGGGGAGCTTTGGGAAAAGGGCCCACGATGTCCATTCCATATTTTAAGAAAGGCCATGGCGACACCACAAAATGAAGAAGTTCTGCATCAGGTGAAATATTGGGGTATGCCGTTGGCATTTTTCGCAATTCCTCATGAAGGATTTTGTGTCCTCTTCAATCGGAGACCAATAATAGTCGTCTTTTTGTAACTTCCGCACCATGGATTGGTGCATCGAGTGATTGCCACAACTGCCTTTGTGCACCTCTCTTATCATGTAGTCGGTCTCTATCCATGGTATCTCAAATCGTATGCATTGAACATCTTTCTCAATGTGAGTGTACTTCTTTAGATATCCCAAAGTTTAAAAATACTGAAATATGTGTGAACAAGGGACTTTCTTTCTGGTAAGGGCACTTGAAACATGAGGATGAATATAGTTCAAAACCTTTTCTTGAAGCAATACGAACAAATCATGTTGATACTTAGGTATGTTTATGGTACCATCTGAAGCGATTAGAATTACCTCGAAGTCAATCGCGGTTAGCTAGAAGCAAATAACGGGAATTTTTATATACAATACTTATTGTTGGTACCAACTGAAGTCAAGCCGTGAAAGTCTTTTTCATTTCTTTACGAAAATACAAAAAAGAAAAATGAAAAAAACTCGCAGGAGATGTTGCATCATGATTTTTCAAACTATTATCACTTTCTTGCACCAAAAAATATTTTTGCACACCCGGGATTCCCTTTCCCCATAGAGTCTTGGGTATACTACTTGGAATTTCGTTTCCATTTTCCAGCGATTTTCCTGGACTACAACCAGTTTGACTTCCATCTTATGGATATATGGGTAACTCAGATTCGAGCACAACCTCTCTTCGTCCTACTCTTGTTAGGACCACTCCGCCATAATAAATACAACATCAGGGCAAAATTTCAATCTCAACACTAGGTCTAATGAACCCCTTACTCAACAAATCTTACAATTTCTCCTTTAATGCTGTTGGTGCCATCCGATACGGTGGAATAAAAATGGGTTGGGTGCCTGATAAGACAAAACATAAATCAATCTCCCGATCGGGTGGAATATCCGACAAATTTATTAGACGTACCTCAAAAATTCACTTACAGCCTGTACCGACTCAAGCAATGAAGTATCAACACTCGTATCCCATATATGAGACAAATATATCAGACATCCATTCTCTACCATTTGCCGAGCCCATAGAAGAGATATCTTCTTCCTTAGTGCATGACAAATATCACCTTTTACTATAACCTAGGAACTTTCGGCATGACCAACGTAACCATCTTGACATGACAATCCAAAATTATATGATAAGAAGACAACCAATCCATACCTAGAATAATGTCAAAATCTATCATGTCTAGAATCATCAAGTCATCCCAAGTATCATAACCCATCAAGGTGACCACACAAAATTGATACACTCAATCCACCACTATGGAATCCCCAACTAAGTGGAAACACAAACAGGGAAATGAAGCAAATTACATAACATATCTAAACCCAAAGCAAAGTATGTATACACATAACAGAACGTGGACCCTAGATCAAACAATATAATAGCTGACCAATGACATATAAGAATAATACCTCTGATGACTGCATCAGAAGCCTCCGCGTATGGTCTGCCGGAAATGAATAGCAATGAGCATGACCACCCTCTGCCTGAGAACTTCCATGACCACCACCTTGGTTGGTTTGAGTTCTGCCTCTACCAGAATGAGAACTACCTCTACTACTTTGCGCACCACCTCTATTTGGATGTGATGCTGCCCTAGGTAGAGAACCCTCAGAACCCGAGTGTGACCTATAATGCTTAAATATGGGGAATTCTCTCATGAAATATACCAATTCACCACACTTATAACATCCTCGGTGTACCATGGTCTACTGACAAGGACCAGAATAACCCAAATGACCACCATAGCCTAAGAGATTGGAAGAAGAACCATGGGAACCCTGTTCCCAATTGTGCATGCTACACCCAGAAGATCCACCTACAAAAGTCTGCATAGCTTCCTAAACATGTCCGCTAGAATGATGATGACAACCTCTCCCATAATGACCACTACCTCCAAATAAGGTATCGTCATAACTATTGGAACTGCAAGGCTTCTTGCTCATTCTCCCATAAAATAATAAAATACCACCCAAAATCTAGTGTCATATGTACAAAAGATACTAAGAATACTAGTACAAGTGTGAATCGACCAAATACAATATCTAGGAAATAAAAGAAGACAAAAATAAGTAAAGGATAGAAGGAGACTTGTGTTGCGGATCATACATGTAGCTTACCCTAATATATCATGTATGATAGACTTAGACTTAGATGGTTCCACGTGCTCTACTTGTGCTCGAATATAAGTATGCACCAAAAATAGTGTAGCAAGTGTAGTATGAGTATGGAAAGTATGTGTACTTAGTAAGTCTCATAGACCAATAACATTGGTGTAGTGACAAAGTTAATTAAGAAAGATATTGTTTTAGAATTAACATGATTACCTTAGCACAATTACAGAATAGAAGATAAGCTAAAGTAACCAAGCAAGGCCATATAATCAGAGAATCAAATAATCAGATAATCAATAGAGTCAAGTAGGGAAAATGAAATGCAATGCAATGACATATATGATTACTGGTATACACACACACTTCCATGGAGGGAAGGGGGTTCGAGAGATATGACCCATAGAAAACTCACGAGGTCCATATACACATAACAATTTCCCATGGGATATGAACCAATCCACCGAAACCATTTTTCATCGGCAACCAGCCTCTTTCAACTGAAATAACATCACTCCAACCTGAATCAGATCTATGAAGATCAAATAGAGCCATAAATTCATGAACCATCACAATGAATGAATATGGATGATCACATAAAACATCAATATCATATGCAGCTTAGCTATAAACCATGTATTGTTCAGAAATACATAAAGAAATTTGATTATCACACGTGTACGAGATTATTTGGAGTGATGTATGCACATAAACAATCATAACAAAAGAATTATCTACCAGCTAACGCCCACATGATATGAAATTCTTGAATTTCAATAATCAATCATGTATTTTAACAAACTACCATAACATGGCATTGATACCCGTATCAGTTCCCATCACATCAGGGATATGAGACCTCCTCTTTCACCCTTAAATCTTATCATTATATAGTTATCATAAACATCCTCCAAACAAAATCTAGGAAAGTCTTAACTTACCTTGAATCCAAGTAAATGAACTCACAATGTCGCATTCCCCTTCCTGACTGCCTCTAGACACTCTCAATATATCAAGTATGTTAAGCTTGAATTTCTATTTCAATTCCATGATTTCTAAGTGAAAATTAGGGTTGTTCCAATTTGGGATTTTTTATAAATAGGGCAATTGAGAACCTAAATGTGATTAGTTTCCTATCAAACTTAAGGATGTGACTATTTAGGCTATGTGTTGTATGTTTCTAAAATAAAGTTCCAATTTTACCTTCGTGGGCCTGGGGTCACTTTTGGCTTGTGTTTTCAGATTCTTTTTAAAAGCTTATATATATGTTTGTGTTTTAGAATTATGTGTTAACGTAGAACCTATAACATTTAGACTACGACCGTCTAGAAACACTTGGACAAGGTGTTGGCGTGGGAGTTTATGGCACCCACTCAGTAGTGAGGTAGGCTACATTTTACTTTTTTTAGACTCCGATATATGCATGTAAAATTTATAAATATTAAGGGGTATTGAGCGTGATGGGGGTCCCGCCTTAATGACTGTGATGAGCACTTGGGTGGGTACTAGTGTATTGTGCTTGGGATGATTCACACTTAGGTTGGTCTTATCAGTTGTTATATGGGCATGTACCCATACTTGCTCTTAGTTGTCATCACTATATGCCTCTTAATGTGGAAATACTGATTACATGGAATTGTTGAGATACAGATGATATTGAGGCACATGTTTATTTATCTCTTGAATATGATTTTTACATCTCATACTATCATGATTAGTTGCCTTAATTACCATTCCATTCATGCATTCATATTATCATTGATATTGAGATGGATTTGATATGAAATGTTATTTGATCCGAAGAGGTCGGAAATAAAGGTAGAAGAGTTTGATATGAGGTGATATGGATATTGAGATTATATGATATGAAATGATTCAATAAATGAGTCCATGATTTGATGCTCTACTAGTCAAATGGATCATTTTGGTTGATTATGAGAAGTATATGGACTCGCAGAGTCCCCCATGGGTCATAGCTGTGTGGCAACATGCAATAGCATGTGTATATCAGGTTTGAAAATGACTAGTTTCATTGCACTATTCTGCATTTCATGACATAGCATTCATTCCATTCTTATTGTTTATGTGGCTTCATGTTTTATTTGTAATTATAATTGATGAAAATGACTTAACTTGTGATCATATGTAAGAAATGATTAAGTGGTTGCGTGAAAAGAGTTAAGATGTAAGTTTAAGGAATATTAGAGTTGGATGGACTTAACAGAAACTTGAGTAATGTTCTAAACTTGAACTGTGTGGACTTAACATGATTAAAATTGTGATGTAATTGGTCTTCCTTGATTGTATATTCGTCAATCCCTACATTCAGAATATGTTATGTGTGAGATAAGATTAAGTTAAAATAACTGTTAATACGAGGTAGACTAAATTTTTATATATGTTACATGTTTTATGTCATTGTCGGCATATGATGCCTACGAGAGTCCATTGTGTACTCATACTATACTTGCTGCATCTTTTATTTTGATGCAGATACATACATTTGTTCTAGTTCTGACTCCCGATGTGGTCTTTGGAGGTTTCAGGATGAGCTACATATCCTATCAGTAGCCATGGTCTCCATATGTATAATTATTATGTCTTTACTATTCGAATACAAATATCGATGTTATTCTTTTAAGTTGTTCAAATTATAATTTATCTTGTATGAGTCAGACCAGGTTTTGGGAAATGTAATGTTTGGTTATTTGATGTTTAAAGCATTTTATGGGAAAATTCAGCTCTTATTTAAACTTTTTTATTATTCTGCTTTTATTTCATGAATTTGAATAAATGGTTTTGGGGATGGTTCACCTACCAGGGGATAGTATAGGTGTCATTATGACCCGTGATTTGAGTTATGAAACCAAACCATTTGCTAACACATCCCACCCACACAAACACAAATAAGGAAACCAGTTGCATCAGTAATTAGAAAATCATGTATAAATCTCCATCTTAGCACCAAAATCTCATCTGATACCTCTCAGAAACAAACTAAATATTTCAATCTATAATAAAATACGCTTCGAACATGCTGGAACACTCAAAACACTGATATATGGTCATCTTGACATGATGTTGATTGTGGTCAACTTATATTCAAAACTTAACTAGAATTTCAACCAAGTATCAGAGTTACTCCCGAGCCCTTCACGATTCATCCAGCCTATCCAACTAAGTCATACATAATTTTTTTTTGTAACACTTTGTAAATTTGGATTAGGTGTAGATGTGTTAAGTAAGTGTTAACATGGCATTTTATCCATATAAAGTCCTATCAGGATTATTTTGGGTGGAAATAGTTATTTTAGATCAAGACGGATAATGAGGTGCATAAGATTCGATAGAATCGACAAAGTTTATGAAAGGTCTTCCTTCAATCCAGAATTTGTAAAAATCCATTGAGAATTAGAGAAAACATAAAACATAAAAGTTATATATCTTTAAAATACCTTTCCAATGGTATATGGTGTAGGCCACACGGAGGTCTGTACAAAAAGTTATGCACATTACAAAATACTGCATATAAGCCAAAAACCGACCATCCGCGATGGCGACGTGCCGTATATGAAGCTGCGTGCGATGGCCCCCGTGTCAGAGGCTGAGCACAGGAAATCATGATCTCTGAAGTCTTGACATACAGGGGGTCCTGCAGTGCACCTGCATTGCGGGCCCATCGCGCATGGGTCGGGTTTTTGGGGAAAAAGTCATATTTTCATGTTTTAACTCCTATTTAAGTTTGGGGTTACCTCCCTACATACCTAATCAGGAAAAATCATCCTAAAGGAAGAGAGAACAAGTCCCAAGTCTCAAGAACTCTCTAAGGTATATTCTTCAACAATTCTAGCATGAATTCAAGTCTCTAATACCCTTCTAATGTGATTAAACCCTTCTAATCCATAAAACCTTGATTGAGGTGTCATCGTTGGATGTGGAAACCCTAGCATTCGAATTCAAGGAGATTGAACTCCAAAAAGGTATTCCTTTCCCTTTCTAATCATTTGTAGTTGTGGATTGATGAGTTCTTGACAGTTAAGTTAATGGGTTTGATAAAGAGAATTATATGAACGATGATAAGGTTTTGGATTGTTGGCCTAAGATTGTTATAATCTTATGCGTGATGAAGAATGGTGATAATACATCTAATTGATATTGTAGAATCACCTAGAAGTAATAGAATGTGAATTGGGTGAAGAGAACCCCATTAATGGAAGTTGTGGAGCTTTATGCCCACCAAGTGTTTGATAAAATGCCTAGATGGCCAAAATATGAGAATTGTTGCTAATGTTTATTCCATTGGCATGTATTGATATAGATTAAAGTTGAAAGGAAGTGATAAATGTTGTATTATGCTCAAGAACCGGAAGTTAAGGTATGTGAGGCTAACACTTTATGTTTGGGAATGTTAATGATTCTCCCTACGCCACGTTCTTTTACAACGTTACGAATTGACTCAGAAATATAGTTAAGCTTAGTTCCTAGAATGGTTGCATAACTTCTGTTCTCTAGTTTCGTAATTTGTTCATGACTTTCATTCCGAATGTTGTGAGCTTAGTACATAATTAATATAGACTTGTGTTTGATACCCACTGCTGTAAAGAAGGTCGTGAGCTTAAGTGTCCAACATGAGCCATGAGGTGATTTGCTTGGAGTGCCGAAGATTGTCAATCATCCTATGGTGATGTGCTTAATGTGGAATGGAGTGTGGAGTGTGGAGTGGAGTTGAAGAAAAGACTTGAAGATCCAACAAGTGCCATTAATTTTTGGCTTTTATGAAGGTCTTGGCCGAGACCAACTTTTAGCTTATTTTAATTCCTAGCTTAATTTCCTTATAGCTTAATTACTAGGCCATGTAATAGGATGAGATGACTAGGCCGAGAACCATCTAGAATGAGAAGCTTCCAACGTGCCCCAATGAGGTAATTCATGAACTAGCTAGTTCATGCACTTATCTACATGGATGACACAAAAGGGTGGCCTAGGGAACATGAAGAGTTGGGCCTTTTCCCTTCTCCCAAACCGGTCGAACACCTTCCCCTTTCCCATTCAGTTGAGTGCCATGTTTGTGTCTTTATTGTTTCCTCTTCTAAAAGGTCTAGAACTAGTATAAATATGAGATGTAATTGATGTAAGGGGACATTGAAATTTTATGAAATATATTTGAGTTTTCTCAAACTTGCTAAGTTTTCAACTTTTGTGTTGTTATCTTAGTCGGACCTTTTGTGGTCCAACCCTTGGTCCTTTTATGGTCCACACCCTGGTCCTTTTGTGGGCCACCCCTTGGTCCTTTTGTGATCCAAACCCTCGGTGTAAGTCTAGTTAGAACTTTTGTGATCTAACTATACCCAAGCCAAGGTCTATCTGGTTACTTGTTACAAACACATTGAAGGTCTTCTCGGCCTACATTACCTTACCCGCACACGAATTTGTTTATCAAATTTTGTTCCCCATCCTTGTCCAAACTTCCTAATTTCTTTCACCCCAATATACTCCAACACTTCCCCAACCCACACCCAAAAGGTCGTCAACCGACTCCTCCCAGAAACACCGGAAACCCTCAACTAATTTCCCACCATCCTGATCGCACTCCTATTCCGCCAACCTTACTGTCCCGACTAGTTTCTGCAACCTTACCACCACCCAACCACCAAATACCAACCACCAACATAACCTAAAACGTGTCTAGTTCATCCCCTCCAAACGTCTTAGCCCAACACCCTCCAAATTCACTGCACACCCCCCACCAAACACACACTGCCCGGATACCCGCAAACCTCTATTTGACCCCCATTTTCGTAACCACCCGGTACTAATCCAACTACGACCCATCTATCCATACAATCCCCTCCTTAATACATCAATTTGGTATCAGAGCAAGGCATTTCTGTCCAACGCCTTGACGCTATGGATAATATAAAGGAAGAACTACGGAGGATCATAAGTGACCTATTTGCGGAACAAGCACAAATCTTGAGAAAATAATTTATGGGGCGTGCCGCGAGCAATAATGCCGAGTCCGGGGTTGTATTAAAAAATATCCCAAGGCATGAAAGTGAAGAATATCAAGAGTGTAGGGATTCCTTTGTTATTGAGGAACCCGGAGTCAAGGAGGCCCTAGAGGAAGATGTTGACCTTGCGAATGAGGGTGAAAGTTTAGTACTCCAACGGGTGTTGACTGTTCAACTTGAAAAACATGATGAGATATAAAGAGAGCAACTATTTTACTCTCGATGCAAGGTAAATTATAAGGTATGTAATGTGATCATTGATGGAGAAAGCTGTACCAATGCGGCCTCTGTGGAGATGGTGGACAAATTGAAGTTGCCTACCCGCAACCATCCTAAACCATATGCTCTACAATGGTTGAACAAAGGCAAATGACTAAAGATAATGAAACAAGCTCTTGCTAGTTTTTGGGTTGGTAAGCATGAAGATGAGATATGGTGTGACATCCTACCTATGGATGCTTGTCATATTTTATTGGGTCGGCCATGGCAATTTGATAGGAATGTGCAACATGATGGAGAAAAGAATATCTATTCTTTTCAAAATGATGATAAGAAGATCCGGTTTATACCATAGTCACCTAGTAAGGTGAAGAAAATAAAGATCCAAAATGCCAAGAAATGCAAGGAAAAGTCTGAAGCCCTCTTGCTTAATGCATCGAAGATAGAAAAAGAATTGAAGAAGGAGAGTTCTATAGGTGCATTGGTGCGCGAGGAGAAAAAAAAGTCTTGTGGGAGATATGGTTGAAGATGCCGACTCAAAGAAATCCTGAAGAAATCTGAAGATGTGATTTCAGATGATCTTGCACCCGGATTACCACCAATTAGAGTCTATAGATACCATTCAAAAGAGGCTAAGGAGTTGCAAGAACAAATGCAAGAATTAATAGACAAAGGACTTGTTCGAGAGAACCTTAGTCTATGTGCGGTACCCGTCTTGTTAGTACCAAGGAAGATGGAACTTGGCGCATGAGTATTGATATTCAAGCGGTCAAAAATATCACCGTGAAGTACATATTTCCTATGCCAAGATTAGATGATATTTGGGATGAATTGAGTGGGGCCAAGTTGTTCTTCAAGATAGATTTGAGGAGTGGCTACCATCAAATGAGGATACGAGAAGAAGGTGAATGGAAGATGGCTTCCAAAACCAAGTATGGATTGTGATGCCATTTGGATTGTGGAATGCTCCCAACTCTTTCATGAGGCTCATACACGAGGTGCTATGACCATTCATGGGGTACATAGTATCATCCGAGGGCATTCATGTGGATCCATCCAAGGTGGAAACCATTCGGAGTTGGACCGAGCCTACGAATGTAATTGAGGTAAGAAGTTTCCATGGTTTGGCTCATCATTTCATTTGAGATTATTGTACCCTTTCTGCCCCTATCACTGAACTAATGAGAAATGGTGAGTTAAAATGGTCCCAAGGAGCACAAAGAACTTTGGAAACCTTGAAGGGAAGGATATGTGAAGCACCGACTCTAGACCTGGAGAAGCTATTTGAAATTGAGTGTGATGCTAGTGAAATTGGTGTTTGTACCGTCTTGATTCAAGATAAGCGACATATTGCTTTCTTTATTAATAAGATGAAAGTATCATTTTGTCGAGGTTCGAATATTCTAGTAAGCTTGATGAAAATATCTCTTATTAGAATACTTGCTCTTCTCATGTTTTACGAATCCTACAACTCTTTTTACTGAGCGAGAATAGGGGAGGATTCACTAAATGGACCAACGGAGGACTATCGGGTCGATAGCCCTTGATTCGAGTGAAAATTTGGTGCTGCACGACTTAATTATTCTACTTATGACAAGGAATTTTATGCTATTGTGAGATCCTTGGTCCAATGGGAACATTATTTGAGGCCAAAACCTTTTGTCTTATATTCAGATCATGAATCCTTGAAGTATTTACATAGGCAGAAAAAGTTGAATCCAAGGCATGCTAAGTAGGTAGCGTACTTGCAAACTTTCACATTCTCTACAAGGCACAAAAATGACAAGTCCAATATAGTGGCAGATGCACTTTCCTGGAGGCACGTAATGTTGACCATGCTTGAATAAAAACTTATGGGATTTGAAGTGCTAAAGGAATTCTATGAATGAGATCCCGAGTTCAAAGACGTAATAATAGAATGTAATAATAGAGTTCATGGTTCTTATTCCATAATAGAAGGTTTCGATTTCAAAGGAAACAAATTGTGTATACCCAAATGTTCCATAACAGAATTACTTGTACATGAAGTGCATTTGGGTGGACTAGCTGGACATTTTGGGGTAGTGAAGACTTTAGAGATTCTACAAGACCACTTTTACTGGACACAAATTGATAAAGATGTAAATTGAGTGATAAGTAGGTGTTCCACTTGTCAAAAGGCTAAAAGTTTCTTCCACAAAGGATTGTATACTCTTTTACCGGTTCCGGAGAAACCATGGGAAGGTGTGAGCTTCGATTTCATCCTCGGCTTACCAAAAACACAACAGGGCAAATGACTCTATCATGGTGGCTGTGGATAGATTCTCAAAGATGGCTCACTTCATTGCTTGTCACAATACTGATGATGCAACACATATTGCAGACTTGTATTTGAAGGAAGTGGTAAGATTGCATGGCGTTCCTAAGACTATTGTGTCTGATAGGAATGTGAAGTTCCTAAGTTATTTAAGGAAAACACTATGGAGACTTCTTGGTACAAGTTGCTATTTAGTACCTCCCATCATCCTCAAATGGATCGCCAAACAAAAGTGACTAATAGAACTCTTGGCACACTACTGAGAGGATTAGTGAGCAAGACCACAAAGGATTGGGACATCAAGTTGGTACACGCGGAATTTGCTTATAATCGGAGTCAATCTCATACAATGGGTAAAGCTCCATTTGAAATTGTTTATGGAACTAACCCATTTTCACCTATTGATCTAGTTCTAATCCCAAATAAAGAAATCCTTAGCTTCACGGCTAAAGATCACATTGAGGCCTTCAAGAAGTTACATGATCAAATCCGAGCACAAATTTACAAGGCCAACGCCAAGTACAAAATAGATGCGAACAAGTCAAGAACTCAACCACAATTCCAGCCCGGAGACTTGGTTTGGCTACACCTAAGAAAGGAAATATTTCCCAACATTAGGAAGAACAAACTAATGCCAAGGGTGGATGGTCCTTTCAAGATATTGGTAAGGTTCGGGGAAAATGACTACAAGGTAGAACTTCTAAATGAATATGGAGGTATTAGTTCAATGTTTAATGTTGGAGACTTATCACCATACTTAGATGACGAGAATTTGAGGGCAAATTCTGTTAAAGAAGGGGAGTATGATGTAAATAAGGTCGTGAGCATAAGTGTCCAACATGATCCACGAGGTGATTTTCTAAGAGTGCCGAAGATTGTCAATCGTCCTGTGGTGATATGCTTAATGTGGAATGGAGTGTGGAGTGGAGTTGAAGAAAAGACTTGAAGATCCAAGAAGTGCCATTAATTTTCGGTTTTTATGTAGGTCTTGGCCAAGACCAACTTTTAGCTTATTTTAATTCCTAGCTTAATTTTCTTATAGCTTAATTACTAGGCCATGTAATAGGATGAGATAACTAGGTCGAGAACCATCTAGAATGAGAAGCTTCCAATGTGCCCCAAGGATGTTATCCATGAACTAGCTACTTCATATACTTATCTAACTATACCCAAGCTAAGGTTCTATCTGGTTACTTGTTACAAACACATTGAAGGTCTTCTCGGCCTACATTACCTTACCCGCACACGGATTTGTTTATCAATTTCGTGCCCCATCCCTGTCCAAACTGCCTAATTCTTTTCACCCCAATACACTCTAACACTTCCCCAACTCACACCCAAAAGGTCGTCAACCGACTCCTCCCACAAACACCCGAAACCCTCAACCAATTCCCCACCATCCTGATCTCACCCCTATTCCGCCAACCTTACTGTCCTGACTAGTTTCCGCCACCCAACCACCAAATACCAATCACCAACATAACTTATAACGTGTCTAGTTCATCCTCTCCAAACGCCTTAGCCCAACACCTTCCAAATTCACCCGCACACCCCCCCACCAAACATACACTGCCCGAAAACCAGCCAACCTCCATTTAACCCCCATTTTCGTACCCACCCGCTCCTAATACAACCCACATAACCATACAATCCCCTCCTTATATACATCACCCATGAGTCTCGGTCTAGAATACTCAACAGGTTTAGAACCAATTGAGGCTTCAGGTCTCATAATCATTTCATGAATACATGTCTTAGCTCAGTGATGTTCATTATTCAAGTAATCTCAGTTCCTTAATAATAATTAATGAATATTGAACATATGTGATTGCCCAAAGGCATAGTCTCATGTGTACATATACCTGGCCAAGGCCATTGACTGATGTACTTACTTGGCCAAGGCCATATATATATATATATACAGTTAAACATGTATTTCAGATGCAGAATATGAAGTACTCATAACTTCACTTCTCTTGTTCATTATAGTTATCAGTTAAAGTTTCAATATTTATTACCTGTTTATTTATTTAATTTTTTGGGTTGCCCTTTATCGAGCATCCCTCTTATAGTTCTTTCTTTTAGTTTCTTTATATAGTAGTACAATTCAAATGTGCTGACGTCCCTTTTTTCCTGAGGCCTACATCTCGCGGTGCATGTAATGATTTACAGGATGACGCATCTGCTCGTTAGGATCTCTAGTATCACTAAGTTGGTGAGCCCCAATCCTTCGGGTGTTACCTTATTTACAGTTTTTAGTTATTGCAGACAGTCAGGTATGCCGGGGTCCTTATCCCGGTAACAGTCAGTAGTTCATTATTCTTAGAGGCTTCATAGACCATAGTTATAGTTAGTCAGAGTTTAGCAGGATTTTGTGTTAGTCATGTTGGCTACGTAATGATACATTCGTACACTTCAGATTATTTTCGCATTTATGATTTATTAGTTAGACTTTGATATCTTAGCGTGTTGATAAGTTATATTCCGTATTCAGTATATACCACGTGTTGATTAAGCTAGTAGTTGGTTCGTTCGGTCACACACATCCAGGCATGGGGTGTTATGTTACATCCAGGCCATGGTTCGGGGTGTGACATTTTGGACCTAACAAAAATTTTAAAACCAAAGAATCTGAACTCATTAACGCCGAATAATGACTTTGGTCAAACCATTTTCCTTATTTCAACTTAAAAGCTTCAAAAAATAGATTTCTTCTCTGATACTCACCTGATTGTCTAGGGAATTGTGTCAACCCATTTCCACAAGCCAAAAATACCATTTTAAAGCTATATGAAGGAACATTTAGAGAAAAGGAGTCTTAATGCTCAAAAAGACCTAACAGGTCATTACGCACTACATTTTGGATCATATGAATACACGTCTACAAGGGTGGAATAAATCCAACCTTAACCTAGCAGGACGAATGGTGAGTCACAGGCATATATAAATTTAACTCGCATTTTGTCAAGTTATAGTATAAAAAGATGGCGAACGCACATAGATTGATTATCTATTCAACAAATGTTTCGTATTTTAATTACTATTTGAGAGGATAAAAAAGAGTTGAATGGTAAATTAACTAATTAATAATCTGAAGACAGAGAGTAGAGAAATTATTTTTGTTATTCACAACTATGTTAAAAAGTCTTAGGACCCTGACTTCACTTGATATTTCTATTGTAAAGTAATTTTTCCTTCAATTTCTATTTCTCAAAAAATGAATAAATGTCTCCCACGATTATATTTTTATATATTATTACTGAAGTTGAACAATTAAATTTCCCTCCTCTGGGTAATATAATTTAATTGTTAAAATAGTAATATTAAAGAAGCAGAAATATATGCTTGTACTGAAACATGCTCTTTCTAGTAAGCCCCTTTAGGTTACCTTACTTGTTATAATTGATTATTACACTATTCGCCTCTTTCGATTACAAATAAATGTAGAATAAATTATAACATAAAAGAGATAGATGTTACTAAGTACATATTAATAATATATCAATACCACACTTAACGATATTGCTTCTTCCGCCTCTTTCAATTACAAAATTAGTAAAATGTTAATATGTAGTACAAATAGATAGATGTTAACAAATTAAATATCATCCAACTGTAAAAAGGATAAAAATTATCAGGAAGCTTCAACTTAAGCACGTAAAATTGAGGAATAATATTTACTATCATATAAAAATATCAAGATCTGTCATTCTCCTAACACAAAAGTGTCACGATCCAAATTCAATTTGTGCTGTGAGGGCACCTACGCTGACCCCGTAGGCAAACCTAGCCATACAAGACAAACGATTTAAGTAACAAAACGGAAAAGTAAAACACCCAACATACTACCAAGGTCTTAAATACTTAATACCTAAAAACTATGTCAAATCCCCAAAATCTGGTAGTCACAAGTACAAGAGCTTCTAAATAATATTACAAAGTCTGAAATACTTAATACAGATGTTGTCTGAAGTAAGAGAGATAGAAAGTATAGGATAAAGGGAATCCAGTGTTGGAATGACATTTGCAGCTCACCCTAAGATATATGTTGGCATCACTATGCTCCACTCATACCTCGATTAATATCTGCACACAGAAGGTGTAACAAGTGTATAGTGAGTACGGAAATCACGTGTACCCAACAACATCGTTGACCAACACTACTATAGCGGTGACCAGGGTTGGTACTTTCCGATACTTCTCTACTTAATTAGTTAGCTAAAATATAAACAGTTCAAAACATTCAAATCTATCAATAGGATCCTACAACTAAGTCAACCATAAAGATCATCAGTATTATCAATGATTGTCCTAAAGTTCCAACCTTTACTATAAAGGAAACCAACTCTACAAGATCCAACCTAAACCCCATTTAAGGCGTCTAGTCCCACAAAATTCTATTTTTTAGTCTTTTACCATTAAGAAGTCATAGCGATTCTATCTTTCTTCTATAGTAGAAATGAGATGCAATGCAAGTGATATGTATGTTATGCAATGGCCATATGTACCCGATATACACATGCTTCTGCAGTATGTTTCATGTGACCATGGGGGACTAATGAGGTCTATATATCCACCTGGAATCATTTCCCATCGGGTCCCAACTCTATGGCTATAATATCATCATCATCATTATCACTCTTACCATGTCCCTTTTCAGTATCTCATCAACCAAATGCTAGTAATATCATGAATGTATGAATGAATATGTGTACACCATGCAGAAGCATTAAACAACAAATTGGTTATCAATACAAGTTCCTTTTTAAGATTTAGATGAGATGTAGAGTGATGAATGGATGACAAGTTATAATCACAGAATCTACCAACTATGGCTCATGACCTGATGGCTAAACACATAGTCTCTGTTATATGTATAACTACTTTACTTTTTAATTACCCCTTTAAGTACATCGGTACCCGCACAAGTGCTCGTCATCTCATGAGTACGAGACTCCAAATCCCCATTACACTCTTTAATTACTTAACCAACATATAAACACTATATTAAGGTCTAGTAAGTCTCAACTTAACTCAATCTGAAGCCAAAGAGTCACTCCAACACTTTTCATTTCCTATGAGTCTCCGAACTTGCTCAATCTGTTCAAATATTATATGTCGATAAGAATACAAGTCTAACGGTACCTATTTTACCATATGAAAGGATACGGGTCTAAAAAGGTCAATCCAAACCCCATTCCCAGATCTCAAGGATCGAAAAGGTAATTTATTGCTAACAAGAGTTAATCAAGGTCAATAGAGTTTCAATTTAATACTTTACACAGTCATCCGAGTCTAATAACACCTATATTGCTATACTTAAATTGAGTCTCAAAAACTAACCCAAAATGGAAACCCCGCTCCCACAAGGGTAAAATAGAAAATTAATCATAAAATTGTCTTACACGTAACCTAATAGTATAAATACACAAAATCAGAAGAATATAACTTAAAACAGACCATTAATTTCATTAAATCATCAATACCAGGTTCTATGGAAAACCCCAAATCTTGTACTTAAGAAATCATGGATTAAAGCTTAAACTAAAGCAATAAATCAATGGAAATGACTTAGATTATGATTTAGATCTTACCCCAATGAAAAACCTCAAACTTTGCACTTGAAATCGCCCAACGGAGCTCTCTAGCTTCTAAAATGGGTGAATGAAAATGAAAGTCAAAGTTGGGGATTTAATTCTGCCCAGGTCTAAAATACCCTTTGCGATCGTGAGTCGCTGCTCTTGGATGCAGTTCACCTCGGCCCATCGCATCCAATTACGAACGAGACGTGGCCCATCACGAACGGGGTGGAGTGGCCAACCCGACCAAGGTCCCATACACCATTTGCGAATGCGGGCTATGCCACGCAGTCACGACCCTCTCCTGGTCCCCCTACTTCATGAATGCAAGACCTTCTTTGATGCAAGAAAGAACACATACATGAACTCTCAACTTGAGTTGATAAGTGAGTTGCCTAAGATGCCAACAATGAACCATCAATCAACGGCTAGTTGCCTAAAATGGCATTGTTTATGGAGTGGAGTTGAGAACATCACGTGAAGGTTTAAGAAGACATTTTATTTCGGCTTTGTATGTAGGTCTTGGCCGAAGACCATCTTGTCTATTTTTAGCTTGTCTTTAATTCTTAGCTTAGCTTTCAGTTCTTATTAAGACATCATTAATAAGCCATGTATTAGGAAGGGATGACTAGTCCATCTAATAAGGTGACTAGGCAGAAAAGCCTTCCAAGAAGGTAACTAGGCCGAGGGTAAGATGACAAGGTGATAAAGGGACCAGAATGATCTAGAAGATGAGGTTTCCAAGAAGACAATTCAAGAACCAACTAGTTCATGGATTTGGCTACCTAGAATACATCAAGTTCAGTCTAGGGGAGGAGAAGGGTTGGCCGAATGACTCATCCAATCACATACAAAGAATGGAAGCTTCCAAACATATTCCAAGAAGATGAGATTTATGAAGAGCCAAGTTCATGCATGCAAGACACAAAAGAACGGCTTGGGAAACTTAAGAGGTGGTCGAGAACACCCTTGGTCCCCAAGTTAACCTGAAACCTTTCCCAGTTCCCATGTGGCCGAAAATCCAAGTAGTTTTTGTCCTTTAATTTGTCTTCTAGAAAGGTCCATATATTATTATAATAGGACCCTTAGGATGTTGTAAAAATCAGAGTTGATGAACAAAAAAACTTGAGTTTTACTTAATTGCGAAAGTATTCAACTTGTGTGTTGTCTACCTTAGTTGGTCCTCGTGCGGGCCTTTGGTTCTTGTGTGAGCCAACCCCTTATTGTAAGTTGAAGCTAGGACTTGTGTGACCTAGTTAAATCCAAGCTAAGGTCCCTTAGCGTAAGTCTTGGTTAGAACTTATGTGATCTAATCACACCCAAGCTTAAGGAACCCCCTTGGTGCAAGTGGACATTGGAACTTGTGTGATCCAACCGAACCCAAGACTAGGGTCTATCTTAAGGTTACCGGCCACCCTTACTTGTCTTGTTCACAGGCTTGTACTTAGCAATCTCGATCTAGTCCTTATCCAATTGGCCAAACTCATCTTGGTGTCGACACGAGCATTAAAAACATTGTGTCATTATCCTTGTTCACGTCGACCGTCCTAAACACTTGGTTTGTACTCGGGTTTGCACCTAGCATCCCGTGTTCATTCCTTTCCCAAACCACTTCATTCTTTCTACCACCACATCCCACAAGACTCCATAAGAATCCCTACTAAATGTCACTGACGGGAACCACCCATAAATTCCCGTCCAAACTCGACAACCACAAACAGTCCACTGAAATAACCCTTACCGATACCTCACTGTTTCAACCAGTTTCCGAGACCTTTCCACCATCAAACTACTGAACCCCGACCACTACAACAACCTTCAACTCACCCGTTACCACCCCATAAAACTCCTAGACCCAATTCTCCCTAAAACCACCCAAAATAGCCACCAAACACCACACTGCCGACGGTAGCCGATAAGCCGAGAACCCCCACTTTTAAGTCCCAATTTCGGGTCGACCCGATTACAACCAAGCCCACCACTTACACCTCTCCTTATATACATCATTCTTTGCGAACGCGAAAAAGGAAACCATAACTGAAACACCAGAAAATTTTGGTTTCTCCCAAAATCCGTCCCAAATCGGAAACCCATTCGAACCCCTATAGAGACAAACCAAACATGCATTTCTATCATAAACTCCTTCCGGACTTGCTCACGCACTCATAATTCCTAAAAAATGTCTCCTTAACCCAAGTTTGACCAAAGTCAATCCTTAAGTTAATAAACTACTACTTCTCAACCAACTATCCAAAATGCACCCGATTGCCTCAAATCAAAGGCTCGAATAAGTCATAAATGTCATTCTGGACCTAATGGAATCGACAAAACCACAAAAAAGACATGTTTACCCAAAAATCTGCTAAGTGTCAAACCTTCATATTCTCTTAACCTAGGAATTTCTAATCTTACCAAAATAGATCCGAAACTCACCTGATAACCTCGGGAACTATGCAACCCATCCCCGCAAGTGACAAATACACAAGTAAAAGCTCGGGAAGATAATATAGGGATTTCTAGGTAAAGTAATCAAAATGACTATGCAAGTCGTTAAATCAGATACCACTTAAACAAACATTCGTCCTCAAATGGTAAAGAAAAATAAATACATGGTCTCTAAAAAAGCTGGGGATACTTAACCCACATATCAGATTCGGTCTCCCAAGTAGCGTCCTCCACGGGGCAGTTTCATCATTGCACTTTCATTGAAGCTATCTCTTTTGACCTCAACTTTTGAACTTCCCTATCCAAAATAGTTATAGACTCCTCCTCAAAGGTTAAATTCTGATCAAGAATCACTGAATCCCACTGAATCACGTGAGAACCATTCGAATGGTACTTCTTCAGCATCGACACATGAAACACAAGATGCACATTTGATAACCCAGGAGGTAAGGCCAACTCATAGTCCACCTCACTAACTCTCTGAATGATCTTAAAAGGCCTATTATACCTCGGGCTTAGCTTTCCATTCTTTCCAAATCTTATAACACCCTTCATGGGTGAAACCTTTAATAGAACTCGCTCCCCGACCATAAACTCCAAAATTATAGACGTTTTGATCTGCATAACTCTTATGTCCACTTTGAGCTATGAGAGGTCGATCCTGAATAAACTTGACCTTGTCCAAAGAATCCATGAATAAATCTGTACCCCATGGTCTAACCTCGAAGGCATTAAACCAACTAATTTGAGAACGACACCTCATACCATACAAAGTTTCGAATGGTGATATCTAAATACTTGAGTGATAACTATTGTTGTATGAAAACTCCACCAAGGGTAGAAACTCATCCAAATGACCACCAAAGTCAATCATACAGGCTCGCAACATATCCTCCAGAACCTGAATGGTCTGCTTGGACTAACTATCAGTCTGAAGGTGGAAGGTTGTACTAAGCTCCACTATAGTACCCAACTCCTTCTGCATAGACCGCCAAAAATGAAAAGTAAACTGCGTACCCCAATCCGAAATGATAGAAATAGGCACTCCATGTAATCAAACTATCTCCTGAATGTAAATCTTGGCCAACCTCTCGGAAATGTAGGTAGTCTGAACTAGAATGAAATATGCAGATTTAGTGAACCTATCCACAATAACCCATATGCCATCAAACTTGCCTAAGGTTTGCGGCAATCCTACCACGAAGTCCATAGCAATATGATCCCACTTCCACTCGGGTATGGGAATCCTCTGAATCACACCACTAAGCTTTTGGTGCTCATATTTCACTTGCTGGTAATTCAAACACAGAGACTCAAACTCCACTATGTCCCTCTTTATTATACACTACCAATAATGTTGCTTCAAGTCACGGTACATATTTATAGATTAATCTTTTTAAATCACCCACCCTAGAGACACAAATTAGAACCCTCGATCCTCAAAACACCATGGTCATCGAGAATAGCCCCGCAACACATTGTCACAAATTCTACACAACTTCACATCATCAAACTGCTAAGACCTAATATTCTCTAATAAGGAATATCATACCTCCACACAAGCTAGAACTCTACTAGGCTCTGAAATATCAAGTCTCACAAATTGATTAGACAAGGATTGAATATCCATCACCAAAGGACACTCTCCCATATACAACATAGCCAAACTACCCATGCTCACCGCCTTCCGACTCAAGGCATCAACCACTACAATTTCCTTGCCTAGGTGATACAAGATAGTCATGTCATAATCCTTAAGTAACTCCAACCATATACGCTGCTTCAAATTGAGATCCTTTTGGTTGAATATGTACTGAAGACTATGATGATTCGTGAATGCCTCACAATGGACCCCATAAAGATAATGCCTTTAAATATTTAAAGCAAACACAATCGCCTCTAATTCCAAGTCATGAGTAGGGTAGTTCTTCTCATGTACTTTCAACTGCCTCGAAGCATAAGCTATCACTTTCTATTTTTTCATCAACACACGCCAAATACCTACTCCAGAAGTATCACAATAGACCATAAAACTCTCTCCCTCAACTGGTAAGGTCAAAATAGGAGCGGTAGTCAATAAAGCCTTGAGCTTTTCAAAGCTCACCTCACACTCCTTAGACTACCGAAATGCTACTCTTTCTTTGTCAATCTAGTCATCAAGGATACAATGGATGAAAAACCTTCACAAAACACTGATAGTACCTCGCGAGGCCAATAAAACTCCGAACCTCGATGATCGAAGTAGGCTAAATTTAATCCCGAACTGCCTCAATCTTATTGGGATCTACCATGACACCATCCTTAGTCACTACATGCCCCAAGAATACTACTAAACTACGACAGAACTCACACTTTGAAAATATGGCATAAAGCTGCTTTTCCTTCAGAATACCAAGCACGATCCTTAAATGTTGCTTATGATCCTCCTTACTTTGAGAGTAGATCAAAATGTCATCAATGAAGACAATCACAAATGAATCCAAGTAAGGCCTGAATACCTTATTCATCAACTCCATAAAGAATGCAGGCACACTGGTAAACCCAAATGACATCACAAAAAACTCATAATGCCCAGAACGAGTTTGAAAAGCTGTCTTAGGAACATCCTCTGCCCTAATATTCAACTGATGATATCCAGACCTCAAATTAGTCTTGGAAAAGACCGACACACACTGAAGTTGGTAAAATAGGTCATCAATGCGAGGTATCAGATACTTGTTCTTAATAGTCACCTTGATAAATTGTTGATAATTGATACACATACACATAGACATGTCCTTTATTCTTCACAAACAACACAAGAGCACCCAAGAATAAACACTAGGTCGAATGAACCCCTTACTTAACAAATCTTGCAATTTCTCTTTCAACTCTCTCAAATTGGCCAGTGCCATCCAATATGGTAGAATAAAAATGGGCTGAGTGCCCAGATCTAAATCAATATAAAACTCGATGTCACAATCGGGTGGAACACCAAGAAGGTCTATAGGAAATGCCTCTAGAAACTCTCTGACTACTGGAACTTACTCTAATAGAGGAGTGTTCACACTCGTATCTTGAATATAAGCCAAACAAGAGAGACACCCTTTCTCTACCATCATTTGAGACTTAAGGAACTATATTACCTTCTTTGGATACTGACTAAGAGCACCCTTCCATTCTAAACGAAGAATACCCGACATGGATAAAATAATTGTCTTGGCATGACAGTCCAAGATCGCATGATATAGGGATAACCAATCTATCCTAATAATAGCATTAAAATCTACCATATCGAATACCTTCAAGTCAACCTGGGTATCGTACTCCATCAAAGTAACCACACAACCATGATATAGCCGGTCTACCACTACGAAATCCCCAACATGAGTAGAAACACTAATAGGCATCGCTAGGTAATCACACATCAAATCCAAACTCATAGAAAAGTAGGCAGACACATAAGAATAAGTAGAGCCTGGATCAAACAAAACTATAGCAGGATGATAGAAAACCAAAAACATACCTATGATGAATGCATCAGAGGCCTCTGCCTAAAGTCTGCCTGGGAAAGCATAAAATGAGCACAATCACCCAAGTCTGAGTACCTCCACGATCATCACCTTGGTCGGACTAAGCACCACCTTTACTAGCCTGATGGCCATCCCTACCACCGTGAGAACTACCTCTAGTACCCTAGGACCCACCTTTAACCAGTGGTACCAGTGCACTAGTCTCGAAAGCCTGAGAACCCTAGTGCTACCCACCACACCTAAGTCTGGGACAATCCCTCTTGAAATGTCCAAGGTCACCACACTCATAACACCTTCTAGGAACTGTGGATGTTTGAGTTAAAGAACTGGCACCAGAATGCCCACTACAACCAGACAACCTATAAGAACTCGAGGTGAGTTGCCCCAAACCATAAGAAGTATATACTTATTGTCCTTCCTCAGATGTAGGCATAACTACAATAACTGGCCTAACACTCAAACTATGATGACCTCTACCAAAATCACACCTACTTCCAAACGAGGCAACTACATGAGTGCTAAAATGAGGCCTCTTGACCACCCGCTTCTCAAAATCCTCCAGCCTCATGAACTCAGCCTCTCTAACTCCATCAATAATTTGGTGGAAGGTAGAATCCATGGAAGCCATATGTGTCGTAATCAAACGAATTGGACAAATCAATCCATTGGTGAATTTCCTCACCCTCTTAATCTCATTAGGAAGAATCATCAAATCATGGTGAGAAAATGCATGAAATCATGTCATATACTCTGTCACATACTCTGTCACATTCATATGCCCCTAGCATAATCAAACTAAGCTCTCCTTCTTTGTCTCACACTGCTAGGCACAAACTTATCCAAGAAGGCCGGACTAAATGAGGCACAAGTAAGAGGAGGGGACCCTGATGGTCTAGTCTTAACATATGACCTTTGTCACTACTTGGCGGGTCCAATCATCTGAAAGGTGGTGTAGTCTACTCCATGAGACTCTACTAACTTGAGGTTGTGTAACCTCTCATAAAAGCTAATCGAGAATTCATAAGCATTATCCTTTAGGTCTCCATCATATCTAAGAGAATCCAACTTCCTAAATCGCTCAAATATCTTCTGCTCCTCTACAAACATCATAAGCTGAGTAGTTAGGGGTGAAGTAAGACCAGGTACTATCATGCCTAAGAAATAAAGAACCCCATCGTACTGGCTGAACCGTTGGTGTCTGAAATCCAGGCATAGCCAAATGATTAGGAGTATGTCCTCTAACCCTAGTTTGTGGTCCATCAGAAGTGACCAATAGAATACCCTAAGCTAAAGTCTCAAGAAAGCTCATTATACGAACCAATGTCATTAAGCACCGATGTAGTAATAAAACCCTATGGTGCCTAAGCTGGCTCAGCCTTATCAACCTCACCCTGGTCATCCTCATCAATTGGCACCTGATCATCCTCCAAAATAACCTCTGGCTCTAGAGACTCGACCTATTACGGGCTTAAGCAGTTGCTGGTGCTTAGCCTTGGGCTGGTATGGTAACTCAAGGTCTATCTCTACCTCGCCCTCTGCCTCTACCCCGTGCACTACCTCTAGCAACGGGTGCAAGTACTGGTGAGGGTGCTTTATCTTCCCTTGGGACTGAGCAAGTCCTCACCATCTATGAAAAAGAGTGAAACAAAAGAGATTTAGAATTCAATAAAATAGAGAACGCATGATAAGAATGAAAGAAGCGAACTTTCCTAAAAAATACATTTCGATGAAGTTTGACAAATTTTCTCATGTATCATATAATGTACGGATCGTAAAATAATGTACTGACTGTACAAATAGTGAGAAGGCGTTGTACCTAGTTTTGGAGAATTTAAGAATTTCTTCCTAGTAATGTACGATCCAATGTACGAACCGTACAATATTGTGCAAACCGTACATTAGGCCATACATTGAGGCGGTGGGGAAATTTTTAACTTCTTATTTTATGTAATTTCTCAAACTTAAGCTTTATTTCTCACATTTGCAAACCCTAAACAACTCCCACCATACCTAAAGACTCTCCTATAATCTTAAACAAAAATCAAAGACAAACTATGCAAATCTAATGTAAGGAATCCCGTGATCACTCTTATTCCGTTTCTCTACTCGTTGTGGAAATTTTGGAGACTTCTTGAAGTTGAAGTAGCCTTTGATTTGAGGTGGTTCTTGTAGTTTGAGTTAATTTCCATCCATATCTTCTTGTTCTTAAGGTTATACAAGTGTTTGGAATGTGATCATTGAAGGATTCTCTTTGAACAAGTTGTAGAATCTTGAAGCTAGGATTGTAATTTTGTTGAGCTGTTTTACATGAAGTTATGGGATGTTGTTGATGATAAGAACTCGTTGTATGCATATGAAATCAAGGAGGGTGAATTGGAAAAGCTTGTGGTGTTGAGATTCATGTAAGTTTGGATGTAGAAGATCATATAAATTATATGAATGTAAGGTGTTCGATTAAATGTCTCAATGAGTCTTCTTATAAGTTATGGATCCGTTGTTAATACCAATAATTTATATAATGTAGATAATCACTCGTAGAATGTCCGAGGACTTGTGGAATCCATATAGCTAATGAGACAAAGTATGTAAGGCTTACATTTCCTTTCTTTCGGCATGATCCTAGGGAACACGCCATGAAGTAAATTATCCTTTAAGTAAATACCATTTCTGAACATGAAAGTATATCCATTCTTGATTTGAAATGTTATATGAATCTTACCAGTCCTTTGTCGGGAGTACTTTCAGTATTTTGTGATATTCCTTGTGATATGATAGATTCTGAAATTCTTGTTAGATTGTAACGATCGTTGTATATGATTTCATAATGATATGCGGGGTTAATGACCTTAGGTCACTTCGCCATGTTTATGTTTATAACCTGAGGTCTTTCATACATTATATATATATATATGTATCTATTTTCAATCGAGTCATGCTATAGTCGATCAGGTACGATACTTATATATGCACATCATTGTAGTTGGGTATGATATTACCGAGTCCTACTATGGCCGGGTACGTTTTGATGAGATTTGCTCCCACAGAGAGGCTTTATATTATATTATATGGCCCTATAGAGTGACTCAATTTTACTATTATACATATTATCATGATTATGTCAGTTGTACGTCCTCAGTGGATGTTTTGATTTTTAGGTCGACTTATGTACCATTCTCTCCTATTATATTCTTTATTTGTATGCTTTACATGCCTTACATATTCAGTACATTTTTTTGTTCTGACGTCCTTTTATTGGGGAGTTATTTTTCATACCCGCAAGTGCAGATAGACAAACCAGCGCACCTCCATAGTAGGCTATCTGATTTAGTTGTTGGTCATCGCACTCCACTTGCTCGGAGTTGCTGTATATAGTTGATAGGCTATGCTACTTGTGTTTATATCTATTTTGGGTTTGGCGGGGCCCTGTCCTGACCTGATGATTTGATGTAGTACTCTTAGAGGCTTGTAGACTACTGGTCAGTGTATATTCATTTTGTACGGCCTTGCGGTCCCCTTGTCAACTGATAGTACACTTGTTATAGTCTTGCTGGCCTTGTTGTATATATATATATATATGTGTTCATTAGATGTTCCTGGTTATAGGTTGTTTATTCAGATTTCCTTTATGACTATTATTCTAAGGCTTTGTCGGCCCAGATGGTTACGTGTTCAGGTTATGACATACAAGTGGTACGCTCGGGCCATTCAGGTGTCAGATACACTCTCCAAGGTTGGGGTGTGACAAAGTTGGTATCACAACAAGTCTTTCCTAGGCAGTCTACAAGTCGTGTCTAGTAGAGTCTTATTTATGAGTGTTGTGCACCATACTTATTAACAGGAGGCTACATGGCATTTAGGATGGTTACCTTTCTTCCTGATCTAGATCATGCGATAGAGCTGAGTCATAAGTGTTAAACTCCTAATCCTTATATCTTTTACACTGTTAGTGATGCCTACAACTAGATGACGTGTGACTATTCAGAGGTTGGATCTGGAGGTGGGAGAGGGTGCCAGTCAGGTACCACCCGCTAACACAGGATAGAATGAGCATTAGGATGAGGCTTTATCCCTGGCCTCCAGGACTCCACCACCACTACCACCTCCAGAGGAGAATAGGGGAGTTGATTTACTCCTAGTTCCTCCTCAAGTTGCTCTTGAGTAGGATCTCGATATGCAGAGTGTCGTGCAGTTATTGACCTAATTGGTGGCTTCTCAGGCCCAGCGCCAAACTACTGGCCATTCTAATAGAGCAGTTAGCATAAGAGTTTGGGATTTCATCAACCTGGACGCTTTTGTATTCACGGGATCAGACTCGAATATGGACCTATAGAACATTTTGGTTCAGATGTAGCAGACCTTATGCGTAATGCATGCCACTGATATTGATTCGGTAGAGTTGGCTTCTTATCAATTGTGAGATGTTTCTGTGACATAGTACGAGGAATGTGAGCAGTCTAAGGGACCTTGTGCCCCACCAGTAGAATGGATAGAGTTTTCATAGGCCTTCTTACAGCATTTTATACCGGTTGAGCCTCGACAGGCCAAATAGGATATATTTATACATCTTGAGCAGGGTAATATAAGTGTATGGGAGTACACCTTGCAGTTTAATTCATTGGCCATGTATACTCCTATGATAGTAGCTAAGATGCGTGATCAGGTACATCATGTTAATTTCTTGGAGCCGCATTTGGTTAATAAGTGTACTATAGCTTCTCTAAATATGAATATGGATATTTCTCGCATCCAAGCCTATGCACAAAATCTTTAGGATCGCAAGAGATAGCAGCGGGTTGATCGAGAGTGTGATAGGGGCCAACATAAGAGGCCCTAGTCTACAACTGTCATAGGAGAGTTCAGAGGTATGTCTAAGCCACAGTTTGCTAGGCACCCATCCTATCCGACAGTTAGTGCACCATCATAGTTTTAGGGCTAGCATCGTGATCAGTTTACTTATTCTGGTTAGGGTCAGAGTTCACAAGCTCTAGGCCCATTATATAGAGGATATTCTAGTCAGATAAGGCCATCATTACCCTCTTGTGATCGATGTGGTAGAGCCTATTTTGGGAAATGTCATCAAGGTTCGGACTTGTATTATTCTTGCAGACAACCTAGTCATATTATTTGGAGTTGTTCGATGAGAGACAGAGGTGGTATGGCACATCCCATCTAATATATAGGTGCTTCTTTTTCATTTATATGCCCTATTAGGCAGGGTACTCAAATATCAGCTGGTAGAGGTGGAGCATCCAACTTAAGCAGTCATCAGAACCATATCTATACATTGGTTGGTCGATAGGACCTAGAGTCATCTCCACATATTGTTACAGGTATATTATCTGTCTCTTCTTTTGATGTGTATGCATTGATAGATTGAGGCTCCACTTTATCATATGTTACTCATTTTATTGTTGGCAAGTTTGGTAAAGAACCTGAGTTACTGAGTAAGTCATTTGTGGTGTCTACGATGGTTGGCAAATCAGTGATTATTAGATGGGTATATTAGGATTGTGATGATCTATAATCGTTATACTCTAGTTGATCTTAATGAATTAGAGATGGTTAAATTTAATATCATTATAGGTACATATTGGTTGGCCTCTTGCTATGCTAATGTGGATTGCTGAATGAAAGTTGTTTATTTGATTTTCTGGGTGACTCAGTTATAGAATAGAAGGGTAATGCGGTGGCACATAAAGGGAGGTTTATTTCCTACCTTAAGGCACAAAAGATGATTTCAAATGGTTATATCTATCATTTAGTATGGTGTAAAATGCAGAAGCATAATCTCCATCCCTTCAGTCTGATGTTGTCAATGAATTTCCTGATGTATTACCTGATGAACTCTCGGATATTCCTCCTAAAAGAGAGACTGACTTTTCCATTGATGCGGTTGCAGATACCCAACCTATATCTACTCTTTCGTACATAATGGCCCCTGTTGAGCTAAAGGAGTTAAAGGCATAGTTGAAGGATTTACTAGAAAAGGGCTTTATTATGCCAAATACTTTCGCGTGGGATACGCTAGTATTGAGTTTTTGTAAGAAAAATGGTTCGTTGAGAATGTGTATTGATTACCATCAATTGAATAAAGTTACTATTAAGAATAAATATCCACTCCCAAGAATCCATGACTTATTTGTTCAGTTACAGGGTGCTAAATATTTCTCGAAGATCGATCTTAGGTCTAGATACCATTAGTTGAGGGTTAATGAGAAGGATATTCCAAAGACCGCTTTCAAAACTAGATATGGTCACTATGATTTTATTGTCATATCTTTCAGTCTTACTAATGCACCAACGACTTTCATAGATTTGATAAATCGAGTGTTTAAGCTTTTTTAGGTATCGTATTTATAGATGACATTCTGGTGTATTCTCGATTAGAGAAAGAACACGTACATTATTTACGAGCGGTGTTACAGAAGTTCCAAGGTCATAAGCTATATGCTAAGTTTTCCAAATGTGAGTTCTAGTTGAATTCAATGGCTTTTCTTGGGCATATAGTATCAGATGAGGGCATTAAAGTCGATAGCTAGAATATTGAGGTTGTGAAGAATTGGCCAAGGCCCACAACTCCTACTGAGGTACATAGTTTCTTGGCCTTAGCATGTTATTATCAGAGATTTGTGAAGCATTTCTCTTTCATTGCTGCTCTGTTAAAGAAGTTAACGCATAAGGCCGTTAAGTTTTAATAGACGAATGCTTGTGAAAAGAGTTTCCAAGAATTGAAAGGTAGGTTGACATCAACACGTATCCTAGCACATCCCGAAGGTTTAAAGGGCTATGTTTTATATTATGATCCTTCTATAGTCGATCTAGTTTGTGTTATGAAGAAGCACAGAAAGGTTATTCATATGCTTTGAGACACTTGATAAAGCACGAGCAGAATTACCCGACTGATGATCTTGAGTTGTTAGCTGTTATATTTGCCCTGAAGATATAGCGTCAATATCTTTATAGAGTTCATGTTGATTTGTTTATTGATCATAAGAGTCTACGGTATATATTCAGGCAGAAAGAATTAAACTTGAGGCAAAGAAGATGGCTCGAGTTACTAAAGGACTACGACGTTGATATTCTGTACCATCTTGGCAAAACAAATATTATCGCTGATGCTTTGAATCGGAAGTCTATGGGTAGCCTGAGGAATGTAGAGGCTAATAAATTGGAAATGGTCAAATATCTATGTCAGTTATCTAGCCTGAATGTGCGACTACTTTACATAGATGATAGGGGTGCTATAGTCCATAATGCTGCAAAATAGTCTTTAGTAGCAGAAGTAAAAGCGAGGCAATTTGATGATCTAGAGCTAGTCAGAATAAGGGAAGGGATTCCCTTTCGTAAGAAACAATTATTTGAACTGTCAAATGACAGAGTTCTTAAATACAAAGACCAACTATGTATGCCTGATGTTGGAGGACTCCGAGGGAGGATCATGATAGATATTCACCAGTCTAGGTATTTTATTCATCTTGGTTCTACTAAAATGTATCATGACTTTCAGCAGATTGACTGGTGGAACGACATGAAGAAGAATATTGCAAAGTTTATAGCACAATGCCCTAATTGTCAGCAGGTTAAGGCTGAACATCAGAAACCTGGAGGATTACTTCAGAATATAGAAATTCTAACATGGAAATGGGAGATGATAAATATGGATTTCATTATAGGGTTACCTTATTCTTGTTAGTAGTTTGATTCCATATGGGTTATTATTGATAGACTTACAAAGTCAACCTATTTTCTACCTGTCAGAACTACCTATTTGGCCGAAGATTACACCAAATTATATGTCAAGGAGATAATTAGGCTATATGGGGTTACAATTTCTATGATATCTGACAAAGGTGCCCAGTTCACAACTAACTTTTGGAAATCCTTCTAGAAAGGGTTGGGTACTCAGGTTAATCTCTGCATAGCTTTTCATCCGCAGATAAATGGATAAGCTGAGCGTACCATTCAGACGCTCGAGGATATGTTACGAGTTTGTGTCTTGGACTTCAAAGGGAGTTGGGAAGATCATTTGTGTCTTATCGAGTTTACCTATAATAATAGTCATCCTCCTGAATTAAGATGGCTCCGTATAAAGCTCTATATGGGTGAAAGTGTAGGTCTCTTATCGATTGGTTTGAAGTGGGAGAAGCGAAGTTATTGGGGCTTAATTTAGTACAACAAGCGATAAAAAAGGTAAAGTTAATCCAGGAGCGATTGTTGACTGCCCAGAGCTGGCACCAGTCCTATTCAGATAATCAATGTTGAAACCTAGAGTTTGTTGTTGGCGATTGGGTATTCCTGAAAGTATCGCCTATGGAGGGCATGATAAGGTTTGGTAATAAGGGCAAGCTTAGCCCCAGATACGTCGGACCATATAAGATTGTTCAGAGAATGGGCCAGGTGGCTTATAGGCTTGTGTTACCCCCGGAGTTGGAGGCAGTCCACCAAGTATTCTATGTGTCCATGCTTCGGAAATGTATAGGCAATCCCTACCATATTACCCCATATAGAGGATATTCATATCACAGATGACCTATCATATGAAGAGACTCTGGTTGCTATTCTAGATCATTAGGGCCATAAGCTACGGACAAAACAAGTAGCCTCTATTAAAGTATTATGGAGAAACAATAATATGAAAGAAGTGATGTGGGAGGCTGAAGAAGACATGAAATCTAGATATCCTCATCTGTTTCAGACCATAAGTATATATCAATACTCGTGCGATACAATTTCCCTATCTCTATATTCTTTGTTAACTTATCTCATATACTTTGTATAGGCAATGTTGTTGACACAGATGTAGCGGATATAACCCAATCTTCAGCATTTGGAAGTTGAGGTGCGTTATGGCTAACTTTTTTGATTTCTGAATAAATAGACGGTTGTGTGAAGCCGATATTGTTATGTTATGGTATTATATGGCCCTGTGTGGAATTGGATATGTGTTTTGGACTTCTTGACATGTTTTAGATAGTCCTTTTTATAGAGGAAACTCTGCCGAAATTTCTACAGATCCTTAAGGGTCAAAATCCTAAAGATACGTTACCCTAAATTCGAGGATGAATGTTCCTAAGAAGGGAAGGATGTTATACCTCGTAGTTTTATGACAAGTCGTGCCGTCAACTAACTTAAGTACTCTGAAGAGGTATGAGATCTTACGATAGGGTAATGATGGGTTAGAACCTTTTTATAAAAGTGTCTGGAAGTATAGGAGTTAAACAAACCTAAGAGAATACATTTCAACGAAGTTTGACAAATTTTCGCTCGTATCATGTAATGTACGAACCGTATAAATAGTGGGAAGGCGCCATACCTAGTTTTGGAGAATTTGATGATTTCTACCTAGTAATGTATGGACTGTACAACATTGTACGGACCGTACATTAGGCCATACATTGTGGCGGTGGGGAAATTTTTAACTTCTTATTTTATGTATTTTCTCAAACTTAAGCTTCATTTCTCACATTTGCAAACCCTAAACAACTCCCACACCATACCTAAAGACTCTCATATGATCTTAAAAAAAAATCAAAGACAAACTATGCAAATCTAATGTAAGGAATCTCGTGATCACTCTTATTCCGCTTGTCTCCTCGTTGTGGAAATTTTGGAGACTTCTTGAAGTTGAAGTAACCTTTGATTTGAGGTAGTTCTTGTAGTTTGAGTTAGTTTCTATCCATATGTTCTTATTCTTAAGGTTATAAAAGTGTTTGGAATGTGATCATTGAAGGATTCTCTTAGAACAAGTTGTAGAATCTTGAAGTTAAGATTGTATGGTTGTTGGGCTGTTTTACATGAAGTTGTTGGATATTGTTGATGATAAGAACTCATTGTATGCGTATGAAATCAATGAGGGTGAATTGGAAAAGCTTGTGGTGTTGAGATTTATGTAAGTTTGGATGTAGAAGATCGTATAAATTATATGAACGTAAGGTGTTCGATTAAATGTCTGAATGAGTCTTCTTATAAGTTATGGATCCGTTGTTAATACCAATAATTTATATAATGTAGATAATCACTCGGAGAATGTCCGAGGACTTGTGGAATCTATATAGCTAAAGAGACAAGGTATGTAAGGCTTACATTTCCTTTATTTCGGCATGATCCTTGGGAACACACCATGAAGTAAATTGTCCTTTAAGTAAATACCATTTCTGAACATGAAAGTATATCCATTCTTGATTTGAAATGTTATATGAATCTTACCGGTCCCTTGTCGGGAGTACTTTCAGTATTTTGTGATATTCCTTGTGATATGATAGATTCTGAAATTCTTGTTAGATTGTAACGATCACTGTACATGATTTCATAATGATATGCGGGGTTAACGACCTTAGGTCACTTCGCCTTGTTTATGTTTATAACCTAAGGTCTTTCCTATTTATAACCTAAGGTCTTTCATGCATTGTATATATATGTATCTACTTTCTGCCGAGTCACGCTATAGTCGATCGAGTACATTTTGATGAGATTTGACCGATAGAGAGGCTTAATATTATATTATATAGCCCCATAGAGTGGCCCAATTTACTATTATGCATAGTATCATGATTATGTGGGTTGTACGCCTCAGTGGCAGTTATGAGTTTCAGGTTGCTTTTGTACCCTTCTCTTGTATTACATTCTTTATCTATATACTTTACATGTATTACATATTCAGTACATTCTTTCGTACTGACGTCCATTTGTTGGGGCACTGTGTCTCATGCCCGCAGGTGCAGATAGAGAGATTGGCGCACCTCCACTGTAGGCTATCTGATTAAGTTGTTGGTCACCGCACTCCAGTTACCCAGAGTTGCTGTACATAGTCGGTAGTCTATGCTACCTGTGTTTATAGATATTTTAGGTATGACGGTGCCCTATCCTGACCTGCAGACTAGTGGTCATTGTTTATTCAGATTTCCTTTGTGACCATTATTCTGAGGCCTTGTCATCCCATATTATTACGTGTTCAGATTATGACATACATGTGGTATGCTTGGGCCATTCAGGCACCGGGCACACCACCCAAGGTTAGGGTTTGACACCAAATAAGCTCTCTAATATACCAGCATTGCTACGGTCCACTCAAACCCAAATCAGTACTTGCACATAGAAGGTGAAACAAGTGTAGAGTGAGTACAGAAAGCACGTGTAACAAACAACATCATTGACCGACCCTAACTATAGAGGTGGCGAGGGTTGGTACTTTCTGATACTTTTCTACTGAATTAGTTAGCTAAGATATAATCAGTTCAAAAGCTTTCAACTCTGTAAATGGATCCTACAACTAAGTTAACTACAAAGATCATCAATATTATCAAAGATTGTCCTAATGTTTGAACTTTACTAGAAAGGAAACCAAAACCCCCCCCACAAGATCTAACCTAAACCCTATTTAGGGCGTCTAGTCCCACAAAGTTTCATCTCTTAGTCGTTTACCATTAAGAAGTCATAGCGATTCATCTTTCTTCCACTTTAGGCAAGAAAATCATAAAGATTACATCTTTACATCAATCAAGCACATAGGGCATAAAGTTCAGATCAACAAGTAGAAATGAGATGCAATGCAAGTGATATGTATGCTATGCAATGGCCATATGTACCCGTTATACACACACTCCTGCAGTAGGTTTCACATGACCCATGAGGACTAATGCGGTCCATATACCCACCCTGAATTATTTCCGATCGGGTCCCAATTCTGTGGCTATAATATCATCATCATCACTCTTTCCATGTACAATATCCAAATAACTGGCCTCCAAGGCCCTTTTTCAGTATCTCATCAACCAAATGCCAATAATATCATGAATGTATAAATAAATATGTGTACACCATGCAGAAGCATTAAACAACAAATCAGTTATCAATACAAGTTCTTTTCCAAGATTTAGACGAGATATAGAGTGATAAATGCATGACAAGTAAGAATCACATAATCTACCAAACAATGCTAACATAGCGCAAGTAAACATCATCCATACCAATCTAAGTGAATTTATACACCACGCTCACCGCTCGAAGGCTAAACACATAGACTTCATCATATGTATAACTACTTTAATTTTTAATTACCCCTTTAAGTTCACAAGTGCTCGTCACCTCACGAGTATGGGACCCCCAATTTACATTACACCCCTTAATTACTTAACCAACACATAAACACTATATTAAAATCTAGTAAGTCTCAACTTGCCTAAATCAGAAGCCGAAGAGTCACTCCAGCACTTTCCCTTTCCTCTAAGCCTCCAAACGTGCCTAATCCATTCAAATATGGTATGTTGAAGAGAATATGAGTCTAATGGTACCTATTTTTCCATATGAAAGGATTCGGGTCTAGAAAGGTCAATTCGAACCCCTTTCCAAAATTCTGAGGGTCAAAATGGTAATTTATTGCAAATAAGAGTTCATCAAGGTAAAAATAATACTCTACACGATCACACGCGTCTAATAACACTCATATTTCTATACTAAAATCGAGTCTCAAAATAGCCCAAAAGGGAAACCATGGGCCCACAAAGGCAGAACGAGAAATTAATCATAAAATCATTTTATCCATAACCTAATTAGTCTAAATCCACAAAATCACAAGAATCTTACCTCAAATGGACGATCAATTTCATTAAACCATCAAACCCACTTTCTATGGAAAACCCCCAAATCTTCAACTTAAGAAATCATGGATTAAAGCTTTAACTAAAGGAATAAATCAATATAAATGACTGAGACTATGATTTAGATCATACCCAAGTGAAGAAGCTTGAAATTTGCACTTGAAATCGCCATAACCAAGCTCTTTAGATTCTAAAATTGGTGAATGAAAATGAAAGTTGAAGTTGGGGATTTAATTATGCCTAGGTCTAAAATACCCTTAGCGATCACGAGGTGCTGCTCGCTAACGCGGTTCATCCCGGCCCAGACCATCGCGAATGCAATGTGGCCCATCACGAACATGATGGAGTGGCCAAGTTGTCCCAGGTCCGAAAAAACCTTCACGAACACGATCCATGCCAAGAGATCGCGACCCTTCCCTGGTCCTCCTACTTTGCGAACGCGAATAAGGAAACCAGAACTAAACACCAGGAGATTCTAGCTTCTCCCAAAATCTATCCCGACACCCGAAAATCATTCGGACCCCTATAGACACAAACCAAAATGCATTTCTATCATAAACCACATTCCGAACTTGCTCGTGCACTCGTAATTCTTGAAAAAGGTATCATTGACTCACGTTTGACCAAAGTCAATCCTTAAGTTGATAAACTCCTACATCTCAACCAACTACCTAATATGAACCCGATTACCTCGGGAGCTTAACCGAAGGCTCGACTAAGTTATGAATGTCATTACGAACCTAATGGAATCAACAAAACCACAAAAAGATGCGTTTTCCCAAAAGTCAATTGTGAGTCAAACTTTCTCATTCTCTTAACTTAGAAATTTCTAAAGTTACCAAAATAGATCTGAAACTCACCCGATAACCTCAGGAAATGTGCCTCCCATTAACTCAAGTCAGAATATGAGTGAAACCTTCAACAGAACTCCTTCACCAACCATGAACTCTAGATCACGAACCTTTCGGTCTGCATAACTATTTTTCCAACTTCGAGCTGTGAGAAGCCTCTCCTGAATCAACTTGACCTTGTCGAAGGAATAAAGCAACAAATCGTTACCCCACGGCCTAACCTCAAATGCATCAAACCAACCAACCGAAGAACGACATCTCGTAACATACAATGCCTCAAATGGTGTCATCCTAATTATAGAATAATAATTATTATTGTAAGCAAGCTCAGGCAAAGGTAGGAACTGATCCCAATAACCACTAAAATTAATCACACAGGCTTGTAACATATTCTGAAGAACCTGGATAGTCCACTCTGACTGACCATCAACCTAAGGGCAAAATGTTGTACTAAGCTCCACCCAAGTACCTAACTCCTTCTGCATAGATCTCCAAAACTGGTATGTAAACTGCATGCCCCGATCCAAAATAATAGAAATAGACACCCTATGCAAGTGAACTATCTCCCGAATGTAACTCCTAGCCAACTTTTCTGAATTCTAAGTATTTTGAACTGGTACAAAGTGAGCCGACTTCGTCAACCGATCCACAATCACCCAAATAACATCAAACTTTCCCAAAGTCCATGGTAACCCTACCACAAAGACCATGGTAACCCTACCACAAAGTCCATAGTGATCCTCTCCCACATCCACTCAGGTATATGCATCATCTGAGTAAGCCCACTAGGCTTTTGGTGATCATACTTCACTTCTTGACAGTTCAAACACTGAGATACAAATTCAATGATGTCTTTCTTCATACTATACTATAATAGTGTTGTTTTAAATCCTGATACATTTTTGTAGCTCCTGGACAAATACAATACCTCAAACTATGAGTCTCCTCCAAGATCAACTTAATCAAATCCCTAACTCGAGAAACACATATGCGACCCTTGATTCACAGCACACCCTCATCATCAAGAATTGCTTCCCTTGCTTTTCCGTTTAACACTTTGTCCTAAATTTTGCACAAATTGTCGAGTCCTAATTTTCTCTAATAAAGAATACCATGCCTCCAACAAGCTAGAACGTTGTCATGCTCATAAATATCAAGTCTCCCTAACCTATTTGCCAAAGACTGCGCCTTCAAAGCCAAAGGTCACTCCCGAATGTATAAACATTCTAGGCTACCCATACTCACCACCTTTCGACTCAAGGCATCCGCCATTACATTGGCCTTGCCCGGATGATAGAGAATCTGCATGTCATAATCCTTAAGCATCTCTAGCCACCTTCATTGCCTCAAATTAAGATCCCTATGATTGAAAATGTGCTGAAGACTCTTGCGATCAGTAAATACCTCACAATGAGCACCATAAAGGTAATGTCTCCAAATCTTCAAAGAAAATACCACCGCCGCCAACTCCAAGTCATGAGTAGGGTAGTTCTTCTCATGCACCTTCAACTGCCTCGAAGCATAGGCAATAACTTTCCCTTTCTATATTAATACACACCCAAGCAAAATATGTGAAGCATTACAACATATAGTAAAGCCCTCTCCCTCCATAAGAAAAGTCAAAATCAGAACTATAGTCAACAAAATCTTGATCTTTTGAAAGCTCGCCTCACACTCATCCGACTACTGGAAAGATACATTTTTCTAAGTCAATCTGGTCAAGGGAGATGCATTAGATGAAAGACTTTTCACAAAATATCGATAATAACTAGCAATGACAAAACTCTGAATCTCTATAATTGAATAGGTTAAACCCAATTACAGACCGCCTTAATCGTCATGGATCCACCATAATACCATCATTAGTCACCACAGGACCCAAGAATGCCACATAACTTAGCCAAAACTTACACATCAAAAATTTGGCATAAAATTGCTTCTCCTTCGGAATTCCAAGAACGATCCCTCAAATACTACTCATTCTCTTCCTCGATTTGAGTGTATATCAATATATTTTCGATGAAGAAAATCACATAAGAATCCAAGAACGGTCTAAAGACACCATTTATCAAATCCATGAAAGATGTTGGGCATTAGTCAGCCTGAAAGACATGACCAAGAACTCATAATGACCATAATGGGTCCTGAAAGATGTTTTACGGATATCCTACACTCTAATCTTCAACTGGTGATAACTGGACCTCAAATTAATCTTAGAGAATATCGATGCACCCTAAAGCTGATTAAAAGGTAATTTATTCAAGGAATTGGATACTTTTTCTTGATTGTGACCTTGTTTATCTGTTGATAGTCAATCCACATCCGCGCAGACCCATCATTCTTCTTCACAAACAACACTGGAGCACCCCAGGGCGAAATACTAGGCCTAATAAACCCTTTACTCAATATATCATGTGATTGCTCCTTCAGCTCTGCCAGTGCCATCCGATATGGTGAAATATAAATAGGCTTGGTGTCGGCTTTGAATCAATACAAAAATAATTTTCATGATCCGGTGGAACACCTGGCAAATCCATCAGAAACACCTCGGGAAACTTCCTAACTACTGCCACTAACTCAAGGGGAGGTGTATCAATACTAGTATCACAAACATACGCCAAATAAGCCAAGCAACATTTCTCAACCATCCCTCTAGCCTTAAGATAAGATATCACTTTCTTCAGCGCATAACTAGCAGCACCCTTCTATTTCAACCTAGGAATCCCTGATATAGACAACGTAAATGTCTTAGCATGACAATCCAAGATCGCATGATAAAGAGACAACCAATTCATTCCTAAAATAATGTTCAAATCTACCATGTCTAGAATCATCAAGTCAACCTAAGTGTCATACCGCATGAAAGTCACGACATAGGATTGGTACACTCGATCTACCACTATAGAATCTCCAACATAAGTAGAAACACAAAAAAGGAAGTCAAGCGACTCACACATCATACCCAATCCCAAAGAAAAATAATTAGACACATAATAGTATGTAGAGCCTAGATCAAATAATGTTATAGCTAGCCGATGACAAACTAAAATAGTACCTGTGATGACAATATTAGAAGCCTCTACCTCTGCTCCACATGGGAACATATAGCACTGAGAATGACCACCATCGACCTGAGAACCTCTGTGACCTCACCACGGCCCGAATGAGAACCACCCCTACATGAATGAGGACCTCTTCTACCACTTTGTACATTGCCTCTAGTCGTATCTACTAGTGCCCTAAATTTAGAACCCTGAAAACTAGAGTGCTGACCACTCTGCCTAAGCCTGGGGTAGTCCCTCGCAAAATTTCTCAACTTACCACAATCATTAAATCCATGAGAAGACACAGGTTGCTGGGATGAGATAGAATGACCATAATGACCACCTCGACCTCCAGGTCAGCAATAAGAACTCTAGGAACCCTAGCTGGAGCTGTAACCACCATGACTCAAAGAACCACCGGTCGAAGTCTGCATAACTACATGAACTAGCCTACTGAACTAGGGATGATAACCCCTACCATGATAACCTATACCTCCAGATAAGGTACCTCTATAATTGCTTAAGCTGCGAGACTTCTTGCATGATCTATCCCCAAACTCTTGACACTTGATATACTCTACACTCCTAGCGGCATCTACCACTACCTGAAAAGTACCTCCCAAAGCTGCCACATGTGTTACTGCAACTCTAAGATGATAGGATAATCCTCCCACAAATTTACGAATCCTAACTATCTTATCTAGAAAAATAGTCAAAGCATGGTGTGATAAAGAGTGGAACCTCATCTCATACTCAATCACGGACATACCAACATGCTTCAACCTATCGAACTACTCCCGCCTCTCATGAATCAAGCTACGAGGAACACACTTCTCCAAGAACACTCTAGAAAACTCAACCTATGTAAGTAGAGGTGACCCAACTGGCCTAGTCTCAACAAACACCCTCCACCATTGCTTGGAAGGGCCAATCATCTGCATCGTTAAGAAGCCAACTCTGTTGGACTTAACTAACCCCAAATTGTGCAACCTCTCATGATAACTCACTAAGAACTCATAAGCATTACCATTAGGATGTCCATCATACTATGGTGGCTTCATCTTCTCAAAGTTATCCTACATATTCTGCTCCTCAACATACATAGTGGGTTGAATAACTGGACATATAGCAATACCTTGAGTTGGGTAATCCGAAAACTAGAGAGACACATCAGCTGGTTGTGCCCCCAGAGTCCTATAACCTATAGCAGCCTAATCGGGAGTTTGACCCCTAACTCTGGTTTATGAGCCATTTGGAGTAATCGGTAGTGCTCCTACCTGAGTCTAACTCTTAAATATGCTAAGAATACACACTAGGGTATCCTAAAGAAGAGGAGTAGCAATAAATCGTGTGAGTTCTTGGGCGGGTCCAATCTCCTCTTCATGTACTGACATGGCTCCTCCTCTAGAACCTCCTATGTCCCCGGACTCAACTCTCTAGCATGGGCCTGAGCTGCAGCTGGTGCTCGGCCTCTAGCTAACATAGCAATATGATATCCATCCTTACCATGACCTCTACCTCATCCTCTATCTCCCTCGAGCAACGGAACCAACAACTTGTATGGGCATCGATGCAGGCTTGTGATCTCTGGCTGCAGCTAAACATATCCTCACCGTCTGTGAGATAATGAAAGAAAGAAACTTTTAGAATCCATTAGAATAAGTATGCACTATAATGTTCCCACAAGTATATAAAGATACACTCCGAGTAAGTTTATATGAGATGATATTTGCTGGCTACCGAGGCCTATTTTCTAGCCATAGAGGCTTATTTGCTTGCCACATAGGCCTATTTACTAGCCATAGAGGCATATTTTCTGGCCATCACAACTTATATGCTAGCCTATAGTGGGTTATTTATTGTCCTACAATGGCTTATTTTCTAAATCTTGTAAATTACGTATTATGACTAAAGATAAAGATATGATCTAAGGTATAGTCTTGCATTTGTATATTGAATTCCATTTGACCTAATATGGCATGTAGGTTCTACAAAAAGTAAAAAACGAATCTAATGAACAATGATCCCAAGTGTTATAGTGAATGATCCTAAAGCGTCGCTCCACATAGCAACCTAAAGACATCATCAAAAAGATTCTAAAGAAGATTCAGAAAGATAAAAGTACAGTAAGACTTGACATGAGTTCCTATAAAATGTTTTAGAGCCTTCAGTTATATTATATTTCACTTGTCTCTTCTATGAGCTTTAGTTTATTGTATATGTTTCATATCTACCTTACGTACTCGGTACAATCTTTCTGTACTGACGTCCCTTGGCCAAGGCACTGCATTTGTCATGTTTCACATTGTAGCTTCAAATATATAGAATGACATGCATTCTCACTAGATCGTATAGATGTTTAACGAAATGGTGTATGCTTCAGTTTTTTCTGGAGCTGATTCAAGTCTAGTATTTGCATGTATAGTGATTACGAGTAGGTCGAGGCCCTGTCCCAACACTTGTATTAGTTGTTTAGTAGCAAGTATTCATAGTCTTCATAGACAATACATATGGGTTCATTTGTATTCAGTTGCATATCATAGGTCATGGACCACATTTACATATAAAAAATATTTGTATTACTCAGTTGTCTCAAAAGTTATGTCATACCATTTGTACAAGTTCATAATATTTGCATATAGATCCTTGACCTTCCCATTCGAGTTTGAGGAATGACAACTCGGGTGGAGTTTAATACAATATTTCACTCTCAGATGGATGGTCAGTCCGAGCATACTATTCAGGTCCTTAAGGATATGTTGCGGGCCTGTGTGATTGATTTTGGTGGTCATTAGGATCAGTTCTTACCTTTGGCTGAGTTTTTTACAATAATATTTAAATGACGTTGTTTGAGGCATTGTATGGTAAGAGGTGTAATTCTCTCATTGGTTGGTTTGATGCATTTGACGTTAGGCCTTGGATTACAGAATTGTTGCAAGATTCTTTGGACAAGGTCAAGTTGATTCAGGAGAGACTTTTCACGGCTCAAAGTACACAAAAGGGTTATGCGGATCAGAAGGTTCGTGACTTGGAGTTCATGGTTAGTGAGTGGATTCTGTTGAAGGTTTCACTCATGAAGGAGAATGATGTAAATCAAACTACTTACCTAATCCCTCAAGTCGAGTAAAGAAGTAGGACTCCGAAATTGCCCAAGGTGAGCCTTCGACACACGACTCATAGCATAAAGATGTATGGAGTATGGAATGGCATAGGTGACAACACTTGATCATCTAAGAGAGTTGTACTTTATTCGGCCTTACATGTTGGTCTTGGTCGAGGCCTTGTTTAGGTATTGTCTTTAATTTATCTTTATCTTCTTAGCTTAGCTACTAGTTTACTTAGGACACCATTAAGTCATGTAATAACCCTAGCTACACCTTAGGACAGATTTAAGGAGGGATGGTGACTAGGCCAAGAGAGTCCTCATCAAATGGTGACATGTACACGACAAAAAGAAGAGAATGTGTCATCTAGAAGTGTGGTCTTCAAAGTAAGCAAATTGTGTATAGATTTCCTCCAATGGAGAACAACAATACACGATTTGGGGAACAATAATACACGGTTTGGGAAGACGAAACGTTGCTCGATTTGCTCTCTCCTCCAACGACTAGGGGTTATGCATATCACACTCTCAAAAGAGCTCATTCAAGTGCCATAAAGGAAAGTCTAGAACACATTGTACTTGGGCTCACTCGGTCGATGCCCTTTCCCTTTCCCCCATTCCCACCTTAGTCGTGTAGTCCTAGGTTTGTCTCTTTATGTTTGTCTTTCTAGAAGGTTTCTTATCTTACTATAAAAGGAGCCATTAGGATATTATTTTAATCAGTTGTTGAATGAAAACTTGAGTGTTTACTCAATTTAGCTAAGTATTTCAATCCGAGATTTTTATACTTAGTTGATCCTCCAGGAGGGTCATTTAGTTCTCTGGGAGAACCACCCTTTGTCAAAGGTTTCGGTCACCCTTGATAGGTTAGTATTTAGCATTGTGGGTAGCAAACCTCAAGTTAGTCCTTTTGAAGTTGATCACAACATCTTGGAGCCTACACGAACAATTGACTCCTCGTGTTACCATCGAAGGACCCATATCGACCTAATTGTGACTTGGCTTGTGTCTTGGATTGTTTCCAATAATCTGTATACAATCCGTGCTCCAATTACTTGTTTGTTTACATCACTACCCTCCACATCATATCACAAACACCTCCACCAAATCTCAATACCCGCAACTAACCACAAACACCCGCAAGCACAAACAACCACCCCAATGTCCCATCGAATCCTCTTCTCGGACCCTCACTGCCTCAGGTTGTTTCCGCAACCTTAACTCCACTAAAATACCAAACCACCACCACCACCCTCTCCCGCAAGACTCTCGAAATCACCTCCCAAAATGCCAACTCCCATTTTTAATCCAAGCCACCCGAAACAGCCTTCAACCACCATACTACCTACTTTGCCGATAAATCGAGAACCCCGTTATCCTCACCTATTTTTGGGTCATCCTGAATCTCACCAACACCCGAATCACTTACCAACTCAAATCCCTCTGTACTTGCACCAATTTGGTATCAGAGCCATGCAATCCCATCCCACGCTTTGACGCTATGCCTCTCACAAGAAAGGAACTATGGAGGATTATGTATGACATTTTGACCGACTAATTGCAAGCCTTGAAAAAGGAACTTGCTGGACCTACCACAACCAGCCACACCAAACCCGAGCCTCTACCAAAATACCAAAGGCATGAGGAAGGTCGTATCTTTTTCCTTAACCCTTTGTACAATAAGGAAGAGTACGGTACATCCTTTAATAAGCCCTTGTATGGGAACGAACAAGAGGATTCCGTTATTATGGAGAAGTCCATTATCAAGGAATTATTGAAAGAAGATGCCCCTATCGAGGAAGAGCGTGGGGACTGCATACACCAATATGTGATGAATGACCAACATGAAGCACATAAGGAGATTCATGGGGATCAACGTTTTTTCACACGGTGCAAAGTACAAGAAAGAGTGTGTAACATGATTGTTGATGGAAAGAGTTGTGCCAACTTAGCCTCCGAGTAAATGGTAGCCAAACTAAAGTTTCCCATTCACAGCCACCCAAAACCTTATGATCTTCAATGAATAAACCCGGACGGAAGGATAAGAATCATCAAAAAATCCCTTGTTAGCTTCCAGATTGAAGGGTGCGAAGATGAAATGTGGTGTGACACCCTCCCCATGGATGCGTTCCATATTTTATTAGGACAACTATGGCAACTCGACATAAAGGAACAACATGATGAAGAAAGGAATACTTGTTCCTTTCGAAAGAACAACAAAAAGATCCGGTTGGTGCCAATGTCCCCTAGCGAAGTAAGAGACGCGAGAATCCGAAGCGCAAGAAGATGCAAAGTCGAGGATTTGTTACTTGATGTACAAAGGATAGACAATGAAGCCAAGAAGGGGAGTCTTCTAGACTCATTGGTCGACAAGAATGACCTCGCAATAGTCACGATTGAAGATGCCACCATAAAAGAAATCATGAAGAAGGATTCATGCACCGATGTTATTGAACCTTCCTTCACGAGAGATGCTACCTGTAATGTGGAAATAACCCCATGGAGCTTACTACCTATCTATCAATTTTATGGTTCCCATTTGGAGAAAATGAGTGACGCCATTATAGAAGATGGTGTGAGCATGATGCTCAAACATGTATTGAATATCCAACCCGGGAACATGAAGAATCGCAAAGGGAACATGTATTCTACACCCGTTGCAAGATAAAATAAAAAGCATACAATATGATTATAGATGGAGGTAGTATTGTCAATCTGATCTCCATTGGGATAATCAGTGAGTTGCAATTGCCAATTTGCAAGCATCCTAGACCTCACTATATTCGATGGGTAAACAAAGAAAACGGATTAACAGTAGTAACTCAAGCCCGTGTCAACTTCCGGATCGTTGAGTATATGGATGAATTATGGTGTGACGTCCTCCTAATGGATGTGAGTCATATCTTGTTGGGCCGACCCTGGTAATACGACCGAAAGTCATTGCATAATGGGGAGGACAATACCTATTCCTTCCATAACGATGGCAGGGATTTTCGATTGCGACCTCTTTCTCCTATCAAAGTGAGAAAAATGAAATTTCAAAATGCAAGAGAGTGTAAAGCAGAATCCGAGGCTCTCTTAATTGAAGGGAGAATAAAAGAGGGAGAACCAAGGAAGGAAAGAACGTGGAACATATCGGTGTCACCACCGACTGTGATGGACCAAGAAAGAAGTAACACTTGGTTCATAAGTGTATGCGATCATAAGATTCTCAAATTTGTCTTGAGGCATGAACCCAGGGTGGATGTATATTGGTATCTTCTTTCTAATATAATGTTGAATAGTGATCAAGTGATGGTTTCAAAGGGAAAACTGGTTGAGTCCAAACGGATTACGAAATCATTTAGACCGTCTTTTGGCCTAAGCTACCCGAGAGATGAAAAAGACAAAAAAGGTTGGTCCGAAGGTCTAAAAACTAACTGAGGCCATGGTGTAGGTGTTTCTTACCCGCAGGTACTCCGAGTCCATGGACGAATTGATACTCCTCTTACAACCATGACAAAACTATTTCAAAAGGAGCAAGGAATGGATGCCGATCTAAACCAAGAACCGCAAGCCGCGGATGGTTGTGGTAAGAAAATAAAGGGTAAACATCACAATCATTTTTCATATGATTCCATGGTTCAATGGATACAATATTTGAAGGATGGCCCCTTCCGATGGTTAGCCGAACCTCAAGAAGGCTCTGGAAAGAAACCAAGCCCAAATGAAGGCGTTGATGAGAAGTGGCATGATCAAGGGTTGTCCTCGTATGTGATTCCCAAAAATTTGAGGACAAATTTTTCCAAAGAAGGGGAGAATGATGTAAATCAAACTCCTTACCTAATCCCTCAAGTCGAGCCAAGAAGTAGGACTCTGGAATTGCCCAAGGTGAGCCTTCGACACACGGCTCATAGCATGAAGATGTATGGAGTATGGAATGGCGTAGGTGACAACAGTTGATCATCTCAGAGAGTTGTACTTTATTCAGACTTACATGTTGGTCTTGGCCGAGGCCTTGTTTAGGTATTGTCTTTAATTTATCTTTACCTTCTTAGCTTAGTTACTAGTTTAATTAGGACACCATCAAGTCATGTAATAACCCCTAGCTACACCTTAGGACATATTTAAGGAGGGACGGTGACTAGGCCAAGAGAGTCCTCATCCAAGGATGACTTGTACATGACAATAAGAAGAGAATGTGATATTTAGAAGTGTGGTCTTCAAAGTAAGAAAACCCTGTATAGATTTCCTCAAATAGAGAAAAACAATACACGGTTTGGGGAACAATAATACATGGTTTGGGAAGACGAAGAGTTGCTCGATTTTCTCTCTCCTCTAACAACTAGGGGCTATTCATATCACACTCTCCAAAGAGCTAATTCAAGTGTCATCAACGAAAGTCTAGAACACATTATACTTGGGCATAAAATGTCACTCGGTCGATGCCCTTTCCCTATCCCCCGTTCCCACCTTAGCCGTGTAGTCCTAGGTTTGTGTCTTTATGTTTGTCTTTCTAGAAAGTTCCTTATATTACTATAAAAGGAGCCCTTAGGATATTGTATTAATCAGTTGTTGAATGAAAAACTTGAGTGTTTACTCAATTTAGCTAAGCATTTCAATCCGGGATTGTTATACTTAGTTGATCCTCCGGGAGGGTCATTTGGTTCTCTAGGAGAATCGCCCTTTGTCGAAGGTTTTGATCACCCTTGCTAGGTTAGTCTTGAGTATTGCCGGCATCAAACCTCAATCTAGTGCTTGTGAAATTGATCACCACATCTTGGAGCCAACACAAACAATTGACTCCTCGTGTTACCATCCATGGACACATATCGACCGAATTATGACTTGGCTTATGTATCAAATTATTTCTAACAATCCGTATGCAGTCCGTGCTCCAATTACTTGTTTGTTTACATAACCTCCCTCCACAACATCTCACAAACACCTCCACCATAGCTCAATACCCGCAACCAACCACAAACACCCTCAAGCATAAACAACCACCCGAACGTCCCACAGAATCCTCTTCTAGGACCCTCACTACCTCAGGCTATTTCCATAACCTTAGCTCCACTAAAATACCAAACCACCACCACCGCCCTCTTCCACAAGACTCTCGAGATCATCTTCCAAAATACCAACTCCCGCTTTTAAGCAAAGCCACCCAAAACATCCTTCAACCACCACACTACCTACCTTGCCGATAAACCGAGAACCCTATTTTTGGGTCAAACCAAATCTCCCAACACCCGAATCACTTACCAACTCAAATCCCTCCCTACTTACATAAAGTGTGATGAGTTATTGAATGAAGGGCAAGTTGAGCCCTAGGTATATTGGCCCGTTCGAGATTGTTCAGCTTATTGGTGAGGTAGCCTATGAGTTGTCTATGCCTCCTGGTTTGGCGGGTGCTCACCCTATATTGAATATTTCTATGATGAAGAAGTACCATTTAGATGGTTCTCATATAATTCTATGGGATTCGGTTTCGCTTAATCAGAACTTAAATTTTGAGGAAGAGTCAGCTGCCATTCTTGATAGACAAATTCCAAAGTTGAGATCTAAACAGATTGCTTCAGTAAAGGTTCAATAGAGGCATCGTCCTATCGAGAAGGTTACTTAGGAGACTGAATCAAACATGCAGAGTAGATATTCCTAGCTTTTCAGCAATTTAGATACTTCTTTTCTCTTTTATGTTTGAGGACGAACATGTGTTTAAGTGGTGGATGATGTAATGACATGTTAGGTCATTTTAGATATTTTTCCTATTTTCCCCTAAATGACCCTTCCCCTAGATTTTTATAGTGTATTTAACTTGAAGTGATGGGTGGAACGATTCCGAGGCTATCGGGTGGAAATAACGAAAGGTAATCTACATTTTGAAATTTGAAAAGTTTGACTTTTGAGGAATACACCCGGAATCAGATTTTGATGGTTTTGTTAGATCTGGAATGTGATATTTGACTTATATGGATGGTTGGAATAAGTCACGAGTGATTGGGTGAGCTTCGGACAAGAAAGTGGATTTTTGGAGGTTCTTAAGTTAAAACAGAATTTGGGTTGACTAAAGTCAACATTAAGGGTAAACGAGTCTTTTTCACAGTTTTATCAATTTTTTTTAGGTCTAAAATGTTGTCTATGACTTAGTCGAGTTATTGGTTCGATACTAGAGGGGCTTGGGGGTTTTTTGACTTTTTTGTTGCAAATCCAATTTTTAAGAGAATTGGAGTTGACCTTGATCAACATCGGATCAAGACGACCTCTTATGATTGTTTAGAGTGAGCAAGAAGGTTCGTTGCATGTTTTAGGACTAATATGCATATTTGGTTTGTGTCTGAGGGGTCCCAGATGAATCCCAAGGGTCAATTTTAAGTTTGGAATACAACAAATTTTTCTGGTGTGCAGCTGTTGGTGTTGCTCTACACGATCTCATAGAGCATGGTTGCGATCATGATGAATTGCATTGTAAATCCCCACGATCATGGTGTCCAGCGTCACAGTCGCGATGCATAAGTGTTGGGTCGGGTTAGGGCAAAGCTGCGCGATCACGAGGCTGGGGCTCACAATCGTAGCGTTCTATTCATCAATTTTAAATACCCAAAAAATGATCCCATTCATTTCATTATCATATTTTGAGCTTAGGGTATTGGTTTGGAGAGCTTTTTGAAGGGTTTTATAAGATTCTTTAAGTGAGTAAGCTTCTAATCACTCTCTTGTGATTATATCACTGATTATTAAGGATTTCCATGCTAGAAATCATGATTTAAGTTGGAAAATTTGGGCTTATGAATCTTAGGTTGAAAATGGAGATTTTCTTCAAATTAGTCTTGCGTTTGGTTTATAATTGATATTTAGACTCCGTAGACCATGGGTAGACTAATTTTTGGAGTGATTTCTCATTTTTTTTCCTTCAAGGCTCAGAATCCTATTTTTAGGTGACTTTTTGGGTCCGAAAATACGTGTAGAGATATAGATGTTTACATAATTTTGTGTTAACGTATTATCAGTATTTGAATAGATTTGGACCATTCGGAGGTTCTACAAAAAGTCAAGGCTTCATTGTGACTGTATGACTTCTAAATTAGGCAAGTTGAAACCTTTGATCTTAATTAAAGTGTCTTGGTTGGTTTAATGAACTAATTAAGAGGGTGTAACGAGGATACTAAGGGGGTCCCAATACTTGTGAGGTGAACACTTGTATTGGGTGTTAGTGCGATGTCATGGTATTTCTCAATTTCTGTCGTATAGTCTGGTTTGAATGCCATGATTTGGGAACTAACTGATGGATAGAATAATTTTGTGACTATGTGATTGGGGTATGAAGCTCGTACATTCCGTCTCCTTGATTATATGCCTGACTTATTTTTTATTGTTATTCTCATCACTACGTAATCTTCATCTAAAAGTGAAAAAAAAAGCTAAAGGTCAAATATTTATGGTTTACTTTGATTAAAGATTGAATATTTATTGCATTTCTTGGCTTCTTGTTGTTGAGCATGTCATATTCATGATTCATATGGTATCTTATGTATATTATATTTGTGAATACATATGTGGGTCTGAAGGCAAATGATTTCGAATGGAGTGATGCGTTGACATGAACTCGATTGGCTAGAGATGTAACACCTCGTACCTTAAAACTAATCCTTGTTTGTGATCCACGGATGTAGGAAACCAAAACGGAAAGTTTAAGTTGGAAACCAGTTTCCAATTCTACAGAACTATTTTGACGGTAGGTTCTACAGACCGTCAATTATTCGATGGCCTATCAAAGTGAACCGTCAATTTTAATTTTGAAATTGATGGCCTGTTGGTCAATTGTACGAACCGTCAAATTATTGATGGCCCATCAATATTCACCGTCTCTAAATCCTCAAGTTTTGAAGTCACTAGAATTGTACAAGTTCATGACGATTCAATTATACGAACCATCAAAAAGTTGACGGACCATCAATCTGGACAGTCAAAATATTGATGGCCCAGACACAGACCATCAAATATTTGACGGGCCATCGAATTGACCGTCAACCTTTTACTACAGCAAACAATATAAATACGCAGACTTAGTTTCAGAATCAGTTTTTCATATTCCCAAGCCCTAGAATGAAGGTTCTCTCATCACAACTATCCCCAACATCAAGGTAAGCCCTTTCCATGTATTTTCATGCAATTCTAACATAGTATAATCAATTCCTAAGTGAATCTCATTACTCGTAACCTAGAGTTTTCAAGATAAACCCAATTTAAGGTTTCAATGAGCAATCTTTGGAATTCTTCTTCAAAGTCAGGATTTTTAATACAAGTTTGGAAGAAAGTCATGTATGTAGATCTTTTATCCACATGGGGACATCATTGTTCTTTACCCATGCCACGTTTCTATGAAATCATGAAAAATTCCATACTTAGGGTTTTAACTCTATTATCATGATAACCCTAATTATACGTAATACTATATATGTATCATGTCTCTATTATAACTCATCTATTGTATTCATGATATGCCATCACGATTGTCATGAACATATTTGTAATCCATGAACGCATGTTTTGATTTCCATGGGTTCTTAAATACATGTTTTAATCAATATTACTCAGTTTCATGAAGATATGTATATGTTTTCATGTTTTTACGCAAGTAATATTCTATATGTATTTACATATTAAATTAAAATCATGAATCATGTTTACAAGTTATTTCATGAAATCCATGGGCTTACAAGCCACTATTTTCAAGTACACATTTTTTTGGTGTTGCATAGTTTACCGAGAAGGCTCTAGTAGCCTAAAACTATGTATGTCATCGTAGGATAAATGTCGCTTCGCCTAGAGGACGATACCTTCAGATTTGCAGATTGGATCATATTTTACCATGTTCATGTCTCATACCCCGACAAGGTATGGGAAAGCTTTGTTGGTCAAGCTAGGTACCAGACTCCACGTACCCATGTGATGTTTCATGTTGTCGGTTATGCGACTTCTCTCCCCACGGATATACAATTATATTTATACAGACATATAGTTTTCTTCAGACTTTACTCATGTTACTATACTTATATTCATGTTTATATTTCAGTTTCATGTTTCTCATTTATCACGTGCCTGCTTATTTCCTTCAGTTGTTGTACATACAGTACAATTCTAATGTACTAACATCCCTTTGCATGAGGCCTGCACTTCACGGTGCAGGTATTGAGTTTCAGAGAGACGGACCTGCTCAATAGGATTACTTCGGTACCAACTTTTTTGGTGAGCCCTATGTCATTTGGGGTGTCAGTTTAGTTACATATGGTTATGCATTATTAGTAGATGTGTCTTGACAGACAATTTTACAGACTCATGTTCAGAGGTTTTATAGACTAGTCTAGTATCATGTCATGCCTGTTATGTCAGCATTATATTTTCATACTTATCATGTGTTACTCATATTATTTCCGCTATGATTATTTTAGATAACTTCCAACATTATGTTTTACATAATTTAAATCGTTATTTTTAGTATGTTTTGATGCTCATGTTGACGAGTAAGCCATGTGGTTCACTCGGTCACATACAACCAAACACCGAGTACCGTGTTCCGCCAGGCCATAGTTCAGGGTGTGACAAAGCTTGATATCAGAGCTCTAGGTTCAAGTGTCTTAGGGAGTCTATGAAACCGTGTCGAGTGGGGTCAACCTTATATATGTGAGGGTCCTACACATATAAACAGTTGACTACTAAGACATCTAGGATTGTTTCACTTCTTTGTACTCTAGATCGTGCAGTTAGAGATATATACAAAGGACATCCTTGTAACTCGTACGCGTTACGTGTTTCAAAAAATGCCTGCAAAAATAAAGTACACCAAAAGGACTTCAGCTAACAGCCAGAGAGCTGCTAATATTGTTGGTTGTGAGGAGAATACTCAGGCTCATGGAGCCAATTCGGGTACAGCACCACCCGATACCACAGGGCCTGCGGAGATCCCAGTTCTGCCACCCAGCACTACTGACTCTGATGTTAGGGGAGCTATTCAACTACTTACCTAGCTTGTGGCTGCTCAAGCCTAATGTCAGGGACGCCTTTAAGTATGGGGATTAATGGAGAGTCATCCAATTTCAGGACCCGTAAGTTTCTTCGCATGGACCCTCTAGTATTCACAGGGTCATGCAAGATAGATGATCGACATAATTACATTGATGGGCTTTAGAAAATCTTTCATGTGATGCATGTTAATGAGGTAGAGGCAGCAAAGTTTGGAGCTTATCAATTGTAAGATGTTGCTAATATCTGGTATGAATCACAGGAACAGTCCCGCGGGGAAGATGCACCTCCAGTGACTTGGGATGAGTTTGTAGATGCCTTCATTGAGCACTTTGTGCTAATATAGGTCAGGAAAGCTAAGGTTGTGGAATTTGAAAAGCCCAGGTTGAATGGCAGGGTTGTGCAGGAGTACTATCTTCAGTTTGTCTCTTTGGCAAAATATGCTCCACATATGGTCCAAGACATGAGGGCTAGAGTTAGACGCTTCGTGTATGGTATCAATCCTCATTTGTACGACACAACTAATATTACAGCTCAGAATAGGGAGATGACTATTATGAAGATGGTTGCATTATTGCTGGGTAATGATAATAGGTTGAAGAAATAAGAAGCCTTGCAAAAAAAAGGATAGGGAGTTTAGTAAGAGAGTCAAGTCTTCAGGTCACTTCATTCATGGAGGTAGTGGAATCAGGCAATTTTTAAAAAATAGATTATCAGGACCTTTTCCATCTTCAGCTAGTGTTCCAGCCCCGAAGTTTAGAAATGATAACAGGAAACAGAACTTTAGAGCATCAGGCTCCTAGTCACAGGCTAGTGTGGGTCAGAGTTCCTTGATAAGGGATTCATTAGACCAAGTGTCTTACAATGGGGTACAACAATCTTGTTTGTTTGAAATAAAGATGGGTCCTTGCGTATGTGCATTGACTACCGGTAGTTGAACAAGGTCACAATTAAGAATAAATATCCTCTTCCTAGAATTGAAGATTTATTTAACCAACTTCAGAGTGCTCTATGTTATTCCAAGATTGACCTCAGATCAGGGTATCATCAGTTTAAGGTTAAGGAAGTTGATAATCTGAAAATTGCTTTCATAACTCGTTATGGTCATTTAGAATTTTCTGTCATGTCATTCGTATTGACAAATTCCCTAGCTGCTTGCATGGATCTTATGAACAGGGTTTTCAAGCATTATCTTGATCTTTTCGTAATTGTCTTCATTGATAATATCCTATTTTATTCTCGTAGTGAGGTTGATCATGCAGAACATCTCATAATAGTGTTGCGAACACTTAGGGACCGTGAGCTTTATGAGAAATTTCCAAGTGTGAATTTTGGCTTAAGTCAATGGAATTCTTATGTCATGTGATTTTAGGCGAAGGTGTCCGGTTGATTTTCAAAAAATAGACGTTGTTAAGAATTGGCCCAAGTCCACTTCTACTTCATATATTCAAAGTTTCTTGGGTCTGGCAATCTATTATAGATGATTCGTAGAGAGTTTTTCTTCCATCTCCGCTCCATTGACCATATTGACTCGGAAGAAAGTTAAATTTCAATGGTCAGATGCCTGTGAGTGTAGTTTTGAAGAATTGAAAATGAGACTGACTTCTGCTCCAGTGTTGGCAATGCTAGAGGGAACTGAGGGGTTCATTGTTTATTATGATACTTCAGGTATTGGTGTTGGGTGTGTTTTAATGCAACATTATAAGGTTATGCTTCCAGTCATCTTAAACCTCATGAAAAGAATTACCTGACTCATGACTTAGAATTGGCAGCCATGATTTTTGCACTCAAAATATAGAATCATTATTTGTATGTAGTCCACATTGATATTTTCATAATCACAAGAGCCTTCAGTATATTTTCAAATAAAGGGAGTTGAATCTCATGCAGAGGACATAGCTCAAACTGATAAAGGATTATGATGTAGATATTCTCTATCATCCAGGAAAGGCGAATGTGGTAGTTGATGCTCTTAGTCGGCGATCCATGGGGATTTTAGCTCATGTTGATGAGGATAAGAGATATATGATGAAGGAAATTCATCGACTAGTCAGTCTAGTAGTTTGACTCATGGACTCCGAAGATGGTGGTGGTGTTGTTCAGAACAAGTCTGAATCCTCCTTAGAAGCCGAAGTGAAGAGGAAACAGTTTAGTGATCCCTGCTTGTTACAACTAAAAGAGAGGATTCAAAGCATATGACTACGGCTTTCGAACAATGGGAGATGACGGTACTCTGAGGTATAGAGGAAGATTATGTATTCCAGATGTAGACGGACTCAGAGAACGAATTATGGCAGAAGAACACCATTTCAGGTATTCTATTCACCCAGGTTCTACAAAGATGTATCATGATCTTAATGAGGTTTATTGGTGGAACGATATGAAGAGGAATATGGCAGATTTTGTAGCCAAGTGTCTGAATTGTCAACAGGTGAAAGCCGAGCACCAGAGGCCTGGTGGGTTGGCTCAGACCATTGATATTCATATTTGGAAATTAGAGATAATAAATATGGACTTCATAACAGGTCTACCTCGATCATCCCGAAGGCATGATTCAATTCGGGTGATTGTGGACCGACTGACTAAATTAGCTCGCTTATTGCCAGTTAAGACCACACATTCAGAAGAGGATTGTGCCAAGTTGTATACTCGAGAAATTGTCAGGCTTCATGGGACTCGAGTGTCCATTATCTCATATCATGGTGCTCAGTTCACAACACACTTTTGGAGGTCATTCCAGAATGGATTGGGTACTAAGATAAATCTTAGTATAGCTTTTCATCCTCAGAAAGATGGCCAGGTAGAGCAAACTATTCAGACTCTTGAGGATATGTCGAAGGCATGTGTTCTCAATTTTAAAGGTAATTGGGATTATCATTTGCCTCTTATTGAATTTGCCTATAAGAACATCTATCATGTCAGTATTCAGATGGCACCGTTCAAAGCCCTATATGGGCGAAGGTGTAGATTGCTAATTGGTTGGTTCGATGTTGGTAAAGCAGAATTGCTAGGACCAGACTTGGTCTATCAAGCTTTGGAGAAAATAAAGTTAATTCAGGAGCGTTTGAAAATAGCCTAGAGTCACCAGAAATCTTATTCTAATGTGCGGCGTAGAGAGTTGGAGTTTCAAGTTGATGATTAGGTATTTTTAAAAGTCTCACCTATGAAAGGTGTGATGAGGTTTGGGAAGAAAGGGAAGTTCAATCCTATATATATCAGACCACATAGGATTTTGAGGAGAATTGGCCAAGTGGCCTATGAACTTGAATTGCCACAAGAATTGTTGTTGTTCATCCACTATTTTATGTGTCTATGTTGAGGAAGTGTGTGGGAGACCCATCGTTGGTTATCCTTACTGATTCTATTTTAGTTAAGGATGGTCTGACCTATGAGAAAATTCTTGTGGCTATTTTAGATCATTAGATTTGAAAGTTGAGAACTAAGGAAGTCGACTCAGTAAAGGTGTTGTGGAGAAGTCAGAATATTGAGGAGGCTACATGGAAAGACTAAGAAGACATGAAGTCCAGATGTCCGCATTTATTTGAGGACCAGGAAGAAAACGAATAAGGTAAATACCCTCAGTATTCATGTCATGTCCTTTGTGTATTCATATCTTATGTTTCACTTTCCTGTATTCAGTACTTATGTTCCATGACACATATCCATGTTTTCATTTAATCATGTCAATTCAGTATCCATCTTCATGTCATGTTCCTTCACGCTCATGCACTCATGCTATGTCCAGTCTTATTCCAACTATGACCTATCATTCGAGGATGAATGATCCCAAGGGGGGGATATTGTAACACCCCGTACCTTTAAACTAAGCCTTGTTCATGATCCACGGATGTAGGAAACCAAAATGGGGAGTTTATATTGGAAAACCAGTTTCAAATTCTGCAGAACCATTTTGACGGTAGGTTCTACAGACCGTCAATTATTCGACGGCCCGTCAAAGAGAATTGTCAATTTCATTTTTTAAATTAATGGCATGTTGGTCAATTGTACGGACCGTCAAATTATTGACGGCCTGCCAATATTAACCGTCTCTAAATTCTCAAGTTTTGAAGTCACTGGAATTGTACAAGTTCGTGAGGGTCCGATTATACAGAACATCAATCTGGATCGTCAAAATATTGATGGATTAGACGTAGACAGTCACAAATTGGACGGACCATCGAATTGACCGTCAACCTTCTCCGACAGCAAACAGTATAAATACGCAGACTTAGTTTCAAAATCAATTTTTCATATTCCCAAGCCCTAGAATGAAGGTTCTCTCATCACAACTATCCCCAACATCAAGGTAAGCCCTTTCCATGTATTTTCATGCAATTCTAACATAGTATAATCAATTCCTAAGTGAATCTCATTACTCGTAACCTAGAGTTTTCAAGATAAACCCAATTTAAGGTTTCAATGAGCAATCTTTGGAATTCTTCTTCAAAGTCAGGATTTTTAATACAAGTTTGGAAGAAAGTCATGTATGTAGATCTTTTATCCACATGGGGACATCATTGTTCTTTACCCATGCCACGTTTCTATCAAATCATGAAAAATTCCACACTTAGGGTTTTAACTTTATTATCATGATAATCCTAATTATATGTAATACTATATATGTATCATGTCTCTATTAAAACTCATCTATTGTATTCATGATATACCATTACGATTGTCATGAACCTATCCGTATTCCATGAACGCATGCTTTGATTTCCATGGATTCATAAATACAAGTTTTACTCAATATTACTCAGTTTCATAAAGTTATGTATATGTTTTCATGTTTTTACGCAAGTTATATTCTATATGTATTAGCATATTAAATTAAAATCATGAATCATGTTTTACAAGTTATTTCATGAAATCCATGGGCTTACAAGCCACTATTTTCAAGTACATATTTTTTGGGGAGTTGCATAGTTTATCGAGAAGACTCTAGTAGCCTAAAACTACGTATGCCACCATAGGATAAGGGTCGCTCTGCCAAAGGATGATACCTTCATAATTGCAGATTGGATCCTTCTTGCCATGTTTATGTCACATACCCCGGTAAGGTATGAGAAAGTTCTGTTGGTCGGGCTAGGTACCAGACTCCACATACCCACGTGGTGTTTCATGTTGTCGGTTATGCTACTGCTCTCCCCATGTATATATAGTTTTATTTATAGAGACATACAGTTTTCTTCAGACTTTACTCATGTTACTATACTCATGTTCATGTTCATGTTTCAGTTTTATGTTTCTCGTATATCATGTGCCTGCTTATTTTCTTCAATTTATTTACATACAGTATAAGTCAAATGTACTAACACCCCTTTTCATAAGTTTGCACCTCACGATACAGGTGCTGAGTTTCAAGGAGATAGATCTGCTCAATAGAATTGCTTCGATACCAGCTATTTCGGTGAGCCCCATCTCATTCGGGGTGTTAGTTTAGTTACCTATGGTCATGCATTATTAGTAGAGGTATGTAAGGGCCTTGTCCTGGCAAATAGTTTTACAGACTCATGTTCAGAGGTTTCATATACTAGTCCAGTATCGTGTCATGTCAGCATTATAATTTTAGACTTATCATGTTTTACTTAGATTATTTCCGCAATGATCATTTCATACTACTTCCAGCATTATGTTTTACATATTTTAAATCATTATTTTTACTATGTTTTTATGCTCATGTTGAAAAGAAAGCCATGTGGTTCACTCGATCACATGTATTCAGGCACCGAGTGCCATGTTCCGCTTAGGCCATGGTTCAGGGCGTGATAAGAGACAAGAGATGTGAGTTTGATATTGGCTAAGAAACCCGAAAGGAAATGATTATGGGTGATATATAGACCTCGCGAGTCCCTCATGGGTATCGCTCCCTATTGAAGGAGCATGTGTATATCGGTGATGGAAAGGTCTTGCATTGCATAGCATTTGCATATCATTTTATCTCATTGCTCCTTGTTGATTAATTTACCTAAATTCCTCATTGTATCATACTATCATGCTACTTAACCATTTGAAATGAACTTGTAAACTTAGAGACTTTTTAAATCTAGGCTTGAGACTTATGATTATTGATTTTATCATTATATCATACTAATAGTTGTTAAATGTAAAAGTGGTATTCGTAAGGCCAAGTCTCATCTCCATTTTAACTAGGTTCAGTCGACGATGTTGTTGAGTACATGATTTTTCCTGTACTCATGCAACACTTGTTGCAACCTTTTGTATGCAGATTCTGTTTCTAGTATGAGCGGATCTCAGGATTTCATCGGCAGTTCAGGAGGCCATCTGGAGGATTCGGGGTGTGCCACTAGTGTGATCCGTGGCACCGAATTTCCCCGTCTATATTTATTTCCTGTATTTTCTATTCCTAGACAGTTTATGTATTTCGGTACGTATCCTAGTCTTGTACTCCTATTTAGTTTATTCTTGTACTAGTTACACCAGGTTTTGGGAGTTGTTGTACTTATTCTGTATTTTTCTATATTTAAGACTTTAATTATACATGTTTAACTATTCTGTATTATCTTCTTTAATTAATTGTTTAAGTTGAATGTGGTTGGCTTATTAACTTGGTGGGAGTTAGTGTCATCACAACTTACTAAATTGGTATCAAAGTTTTAGGTTCACTGGTCTCACAAGTATAAGAACAATGTATAGTACAGTCGTGCGTATCGGTACGATGAGCTTCGTACCTATCTTCGAGAGGCTATAGTACATTTAAGAAAATTCAAATATTTCATTCCATATCGTGCATACTTGATTCTAATGGTTTCTAAGAGTTTCTTAGTTTCACTCTCTCAAAGATGGTGAGGACACATTCAGCTAGAGTTGGAGATGAGAAGACCGCACATATGCTCATACCTACTATCGGGGTCATTGCTCGAGGGAGAGGCACGGGACATGGTAGAGGTCGAGGGAGGGCTACAGCACTCTAGGTCATTTTATGCATTTTGACCCCTTTTTCCCAAATTACGCTTTTTGTATCTTCGACTTGGTATTTATGACTTGCGGAGATGGGTAGCACAATTCCTGGTAATTGGGAGAGTTTCAGATAATTTTTTATAAAATTGGAAGTTCTTACGTTAAGAATGTGAGGAAGTTTGACCAATGTCAACATCGGGGGTAAATGTGTCCGGGTCGAAATTCATCGATTCTGTTAGTTTCAGAACATGATTTTTGACTTCGTCGAGTCATTGGTTTGGGTCCTCATGGGTTCAAGAGTGTCTCAGTTCAGTTGGTTGAAAACTAGTTAAATATAAAGTTAAGAGTTGATTATGGTCAACATCGGGTCCAGATGAACGTTTCTCAAGATGAACGTTTATCAAGATGAACTTCTCAGTATTTTAAGTGTGCGAGCAGGATCGTAGCGTATTTTATGACTGAATGCATATTTGGTTTATGTCTGGGAGGGTCCGAACAAGCTCTGGGTGTCGAAACCACGAAATTGCAATTGCTGGTGTTGGTTCTAGTGATTCCTTCATGTCGATCGCCACCACTCCATTGCGTTTGCAGAGAAGAAGTTGGTGAGGCGTCGCGTTCAGAGGTGGGCTGATTGTAATTGCGAACAGTGTGACAGGTCAGTGGTCTTCGAAGTCGCGGGCTAGGCCTCACGACAACAATGAGGGAACTGTGGGCCGGGCTGGAGACTCATCACGATCATGATGGCTTTGTCCGCGATCTCTATGAAGGGGACTACTGGTAGTGACTAAATTTTTCAATTACGAACTCATACTTTATTTTCTCATATTTCAAGTTCTAGAGCTAGGTTTGGAGTGATTTCAATGGGGTTTTGCTCATCTAAGCTCGGGAGTAAAATTATAATTCTAAATCTTTCGATTACTATTGATCCTTATCATTAACTAGTAGCTAAATCATGCTTCAGGGTTGGAAAATTGGGAGTTAAACCTAGGTTGAAATATAATATTTTATGAAGTTGGAGGTTAATTCATGCTTAGTTTTGGATAATTTTATGAATTTAGCTTATTTAGGCTATGGGTAGACTATTTCTGAAATAAAATTCCACTTTTTCCCTTGGGACTCGAGTTTGACCTTTTGGGTTCATTTTTGGATTCTGGGTAAAAATATAGCAATATGGGTATCTACAGACTCGTATACTCATGTAGATCGCATAATTATTAGATTTGGATCGATTTAGAGATTCTCGTGAAGAAAATATAATTTAAGGGTTCTATTGCATCGATTTCGAGGTATGTTAAGACTTGACTTCACTTGAGGGAAGTTTTCACTAATTGAAGGTTAAATCGGATTTATAAAAGGTTAAGGGAATAATGGGGGATCTTGTACCCGTAATGTGACGGGCATTGGCATGACTACTAGTGTATATGTTAGGGTTGTGTTTTGTTGTAGATTCGAGTTGTGACCCAAGAATGCTAAATCATGTGGGCATTAGCTTTTATGTGCTACGTGTTATGTACTTGATTGATTGTGTGAGATTCTTAATAACCTCGTCCACTCTTGATAATCAATTCTTTAAATAACAATGGGAACTTCGGCTATTAAGTATGATATTTGATGGATTTATGTGACTTGTTGGCTATAAAATCCAGTTGTTGAATTGTTCATACTTACACGCTCATTTTGCATTGGTTACGAAGGGATCAGGTTGCATGCCTACAACCGGTTGCATTATAATGCAAAGGTAAGTGATTCATATGATTCTGAACATGAGTAGGTCCTTGAGGCATGTACCCGACGTGGCGTGGGAGGTTTGTTTGATTTCTGGTGGTATATGGACCTCGCAAGTCTCCCATGAATCACATCTTTCGTACCGTTCCAAAAGCTCTGTGTATATACTGAAAATATTGCATTGCATTTCTTATTTCCATCTAGTAATATGATTGATTTCTTACTTGATTTCTTGACTACGTGTTCTGAACAAGTGTTTAAGTGGATTTGCTTATACCCTGTATTAGTGAAATTGTTCGCGCTTCGCACGGTATTCAAAATATTAATAAATGCATACTTTAAGTACATGTGTAATACAATAAAATGTAAAATATACAAAAATTTATATTACTCATCATTCCCTGCAAGAAATCATGTTAAATAAAGAATTAAAAATACACAAGACCCACGCACACAAACTCATACACGTTAACACATATATATCTAAGATTCATATGTCTTAGTTATTATAACATTGGCGGTGGAAACAATCATCAAAACCAAAAGCTTAAGAAGAAAAATGGTGATATTTCCTCCTTCCAAAGTCAATAGCAATTAAAAAGTGAAATAATTATACTTTGTTATTAAGACAAATCATGAAAGTGTCCTACAAAAGAAAAATCAGATAAATCAGAAATTTTACCCGATTTTGACAATCTATGTTTTGCCAAAACACATATTGTTAATTAAAATAGTGTTGCAATGTAAGTGAATAAATCTAAAATTTATTGCCTATATAAAGGAAGATATAAACTCACCTCATCAGTGAAAATAGCTACATATTGATAATCTTCACACATTAGTATTATTTCTATGTGAAAAATAATTTCAATATTTAGAATATCATCACTAACAAAAATCCAAATGAGAATGAAAAAAATAAGATATTAAAACAGAAATTAAAGTACACAACAAAATACATACCTTTTAAAGTTAAATCCCCTCTGTGACTTTTAAAATGATTAACTACCTACTGATTCTGCATGACAACTAATTAGACACGTTCTTGTAAATATGAAATATTTATAACTCTAGTGACTTGTAAAGATTGTAAAGATAATTTATCATCCATAAATATGAATTATTATGGAACGGTGTAACTGTCCACAGATATAATTAATGAAAGGTTGTAACGGTATAAACCATAAATAATGAGTTTACAACAGATTAAAGAAGATAATGATAAATGGTATGAATATGAAGATTTCCATGTCACTCAAACTGATGAAGAAAATGAATCAGATTCAGAAAATATTAACTTCATTAACAGACAATCAGAAAGTGAAAGTAGTTCTGAGTAAAATGAACATACTAGAAAAATAAAAAAGAAAACTACTAGAAGAAAGAAATTATTGGATACAATATGAACAATATGTTCACTATAAGCTTGTTACAACTACAACAACAAGTGAACCAGGAAATAAATATTATAATGATAGATATAACAAGGTTACAAAAAACCTTAGTAGAATAATAGAAAAAATAAGCGAGATAAATTGGCAACTTATTAGAATAAGGAGGAGTACAGAAATAATAATGGAAGATGAAAACATTCGCCAAGAGGTAAGAGAATTAGAACAAGATGAAAACCTCCAACAAAGATTAAGAGAAATGAGTATCGAATAAAATCCTAATACCTAATGGTAGCAATCTATATAGAAGCTCATATAGAATATAAGCCTAATAAAATGATAAAACAAAAAATCTTTATTGATAGCGGAGAAAATTTATGCTTAGCAAGAAAAGATGTATTAGAATCACATAGGTGGAAGAGAACCAGATCACATAGAACAAGAGTATCAGGATTTAATGAACAATCAAAAGAACTAGATGTAGTAGCAGAAAATATGAGAATTGTATTAGGAAAAACTATATTCAGATTACCAATAATATATCAATTAGATAATATGAAACAACAGGTGTTATTAGGAAACAACTTCCTAGATTACTTTAAGACACAAGTTATAGATAGCAATACTTTTAGCTTACAATCACCTTGTAATAAATGGATAGTATTAAAAAGAATATTACCAATGCATACATTAAGATTATGTACTATAAAAACTGATAGGAATAATAACCTACAACTATTAAAAGAAAAACATCTTAATATACTAAAAATAAACTTCGGAGAAAATCCAATTCAACTATGGGAAAAAAATATATATATGCAGAAATCAAACTAATAAACGAAAATGATATAATTAGATTCAAACCTATTAGATATAATCCAACAGATCAAAAGGATTTTGAAACCCAATTAAAAGAATTAGTAGAATTAAAAATGATACAAGAAAGTAAAAGCCAACATAGCAGCCCAGCCATTTTAGTAAGGAAACATAGTGAACAAAAAGAAGAAAAGTCAGAATGGTAATCGATTATAGAGAACTAAATAAAAAGATAATATTTGATGGATATTTTTTACCATATAAAAGAAAAATTATTAACCGACTAGGAAATAAAAAATGATTTAGTAAGTTTGATTGTAAAAGTGGATTTTGGCAAATAAAACTAACAAATGAATCAAAATCTCTAAGAGTCTTTAGTGCCCCTCAAGGACACTATGAATGAAATGTACTACCATTTGAATTAAAAAATGCACCACAAATATTCCAAAGAAGAATGGACCAACTATTTAGAAAATTAACAAAATTTTGCATAGTATATGTCGACGACATATTAATATTTAGCGATAATCTAGACGGTCATATAAAACATCTAGAAAAATTTATAGTAACTATAAAACAACACGGAATACTATTATCTGAAAAGAAATCAGAAATATTTAAAAACAATATTGAATAATTAGGATACATTATAGATAACGAAGGATTACAACTGCAAGAACATATAGTAACAAAGATAAAAAAAATTAAAGGAAAAACTAGAAAATAAAAAAGAAGTACAACAGTTCTTAGGAGTAATAAATTATGCTTCAGACCATATAAATGATTTACCACTCTTAAGAAAACCATTACAAGAATTGATAAAGAAAAACACAACCTTTGAATGGAAACAAGAACATACTAAGGCTATAAAAGAAATCAAGGAAAAGGTAAAAACATTACCAAAACACAGAATACCAACATAAAAAGATCAACTAGAACTTTTTACTGACGCTAGTGATATAGGATGGGGAGCAGTCCTCATAGCCTATGATAAAGGAGATATAGATAAAGAGAATCCACTAATTTGTGGACATGGAGGAGGAACATGAAAACCAAATGAGAAAAATTATCATATTAATGAGAAAGAGTTATTAGCAGTAAAATTTGGAGTAAAGATATTTCATTACCACTTATTACCAGTAAAATTTGTTGTTAGAACTGACAACACACAGGTAAAAGCTTTTATTACAAACAAGATAGACCCTTTACCAGAATTGAATAAAAGGAGAAAATGACAATCATTCTTTTGTTGTTATGACTTTATTGTTAAGAATATATCTAGAACTAAAATATTTTAGGTGATATTCTTAGCAGATATAACAATGTCGATCAACAGTGATAACCTTGAAGAATACATTACCAACGCCATGAATTCTATTATACAAACCAATGAAATTCTAATATCCAGATTACAAGAGAACACCAATATTATAAATCAACTCAGAGAAGCCATACAAGACTTAATAACCCTGAAGACTTACAAAATGAAACCCCAGATCACATATCACTACAGCTGAAAGACCAAAAAACCCTACTACTAAAACTTTGGCACCATTTGTATCAAAACTAGCAACCATACCATCTTCAATACCATCCTCTTCATCAACATTATCAATGGCCGACAAGCTAAGATATACACCTGAATACATCAACGCTTATGAAAAAATTAATAAATTTTATAATTATAAGACTAACCCTCACATTTTACGCAGTGCTAAATTGAGCAAGTATCCCAGATTCTTGTGCAGTGAACAAGTCAACCCGGAAATAGTATCAAAATTTTTCACTTACGGTTTTATTAACAAACTAATAGTCGATGAGAACATGAACAACATTGCCAGATGACCAAGTATCATTGTAGAATCTACAAGACTTATGATGGAATCATTCGGGAAAGGAGTATACGGAATACAGATAGTTGATGCATCAACAAACCTAACGGAAAAGCCAATTGTGATATGTCAAATATTCAAAACATGAAAAAATAATACCATCAGCGGAGATGGCGAAAACCTGAACATGAAAATACCATGCACTTTGGATAAATTCCAAGAATGGCTCAGTGCAAAAAGAACATTCGGATTATTAACCTTGAAAACCATAATAGAGGACATGTTGAGAGCAAGGAAAGCATGTATTACTGGAGACTCAAGAGGAGGAGAAGTGGAAGATATTATCACCCTGTATCACAACAATGATATTATGACACAAGATACCATGAGACTAACGGAAATGCATGACAAAACTATAAACCTGAAATATAATCATGCAAAAGAAACAATAGATCAATACCAAAAGACAATTGGACAAATTAGAAGGCCTGTAATAAATACTAGACCTACTACTACCACCAATGTAATAAAAAAAAGAAGGAAATTCTGATCCTTTTGCATAAGGATCTGAAAAAATCACTAGTTTGATATCATGTAGCTTTGCTACTTGAAGCCAAATTTACTACTTTGATAGGGATCATGTAATTTTACTTCTTGAAGCCCAATTTACTACTCTGCTATGGGAGCCTGTAGTTTTTACTACTTGTAGCCCAACTGAACACTCAGATAAGGGAGCCTGTAGTTTTACTACTTGCAGTCCAACTGAATACTCTGATAATGGAGCCTGTAGTTTTTACTACTTGCAGCCTAATTTACTACCATGTATTACAAAATCATGACAAGGAAAAAAGAATCTGATGGAAAGATCAACTCAATGTTAAAGATGATATTATCAAGGACACCTGGAATCAACCAAAGGAAAGGACAAAAAACTTTTGGAAAGTATCAGCAGACAAACTGTAGCACTTTAGACTTTTGAAAAAGTGATTACTATTTACTTTATGACTTTTGGAAAAAGTGATTATTATTTACTTTATGACTTTTTGAAATACAGTTCTGTCATATTATCAGCCGAGATTATCTATAAAAAGAGCCTCTTGTAACCAGATTATTCATTCGAAAACTTTCTATACAAATCCTTACTTGAAAAATCCCTATTTCTAGCTAAACCCCCCCCCCCCCATAGTCTATAATCCAGATCAATTGTAATATCATAATACCAGAGAAATAATACTTTGAAAGATTATAATTAAAATCATATTAGTCTTTAAACCTGCACCTTAACAAGAATTTTAGAAGATAGTCTGTTGAGAACTCCCAAGCACCTAGACTATTTATCCCGCATATTCGGTGGAAGAAGGGAAGCAGAGCCAAGGGTAGTTGAGATCTCCGGTGATCTGAAATTCTGATTAAAAGGTATGGTTTCTAGACTATGTGTTTTTAATTATGATCTTGATAAGTGTTAAACTCTGTAATTATGATGTTCATATTGGTTAAAGATTATAGGCTTTTATTTAAAAATAAAATGTGTACTACCCGTTTCCTTACTACATGCTTATTATTTGATAAACTTAGATAAAACTTTATTAATATACCATCTATATTCTTACCCTCTTCAGGGTTATTAGATGATGAAAAGATCCGCCTAGAAATTGGGAATTTGGGGAAAGATAGAGAGCTCTCTAGGCTCTCCTGATCAAATTGACACTTTTGGATTATACTCGCTTGTAGATTTAGAAACAAATTACAATATTAATTAATTTTTGCAGAGAAAGTTAATAAGTTGTTTCTATTTGTATTTTTCTAAAGAAATAAGGAATTAGTATATGTAAAACATCTTACATAGATTAGTCATTGTCCAAATATCAGAGAATTAAACATAGAAATCATGTTAAAAAGGGAAATAACTACTGTAATTGGAGCCTAGTTATTTAATATTTATTAGAAGCACCATAAACAAATTACAAAATAATCATTCTTCTCCAATTTAATTTTACGAGTTTTGATAATAATTTCTTCAACTCTGCTAATTAACAATGAAGAACACCCTTCAAATTTAATAATTAAGTGATGGAGCGTTTTCATTTTCCAAAACTCTAGAATAGAAAAATTATAATTGAACTGTTCAATCATACCAATTGAAAGAGAGAGAGATATTTAACAGAAAATTAAGAGGAAAAGCATTACTCGAAGCCTACCTCGAGTAAAAAGAAAAAATTGAAATGAAAAAAATAGTGCAAGCCAACTATCATGCATTTGGTTTTCATGTTTACTTCACATGGCACTTAATTGAAAAAACTCAAATTGGTAAGATTGATGAAAGATATTATTTAGCTAAGGCAATAATTAAAAATACCTTCAATATAACTACATGAAAGTTGAGACGCGCAATTATTTAAGAAAAAATATATAAAAAATGCATACAATTAAAAAGAGATATGTCGGACCCCAACCTTAGGGGTGTGGCCGACATCCAGCACCCGAAGGCTTAGGCGAACCACTGTAGAATCGGAACCTGTAACACAAGACTTGGGCCGACAAGGCCTCCATAATACTGTCTAAGAAAAGAATAGATGACAACCTACACGCAGAAAAGTCCCAGCATGATATATATACAGACAACTAACGCCGACAAGGCCACAAGAAGAGTACACTACTAACAAAAAGGGGCCGACAAGGCCACGACATACACAAACCCACTATACACAAGTCTGCAAGCCTCTATGACTGATACAATACGTCAACAGGTCGGGACAGGGCCCCGCCATACCCAAAAATGCTAGTAACATATATGACAATACCTAAAGACTCTTGTACAGCAACTCCGAGAGAGAGAAGTGCAATGATCACAGCTGAACCGGCAACCTACTAAGGAGGAGCACCGCTCTGTCTATATGTACCTACGAGCATGAACACAGTGAAAAGGGGGTATCAGTACGAAATATGTACCGGATAGGTAAGGCAGATAACAAATGTAAACATAAGATATAACGTAAGAGATATGAGTAAAGAAGTCAACCTGAAACTCATAATATATATATATATATATATATGCATGTCTATAAATCAAGCCGCTATGTAGGGCATTTCATATCATAGTATATATCGTACCCGGTCTGGACGAGGACTCGATCGTACCCGATATAGATGTGGGACTCGGTAATAATAAAACCAACTGCAGTGGTGTGCACAAATAGGTGTCGTACCCGGTCGACTATAGCGTGACTCGATTAGAAAATAACTACATATATATAAGTGCAATGCAAGACAGACTTCAACGGATATCATAAGCAGAGCCGGAGTGACCTATCGCCGTTATTCTCCGACTATAGTTATTGGCACTACGTTCTTTATCTATCAATTCAAGATACAACGACTATAGAGAACATGAGAATACTTGGTTTGGATTACACATGGGATATGATTCAGCTCAATCAAATGTAATACGATCAACTCAAGTTTAGCAAAAGGCAATTCAATTGATGACCATAATAGATAGTAAAATATGGTAGGTACTTTTGTTCAGGTCATAAATAAGGTAGAAATGTGCTTAATCATTATGAAACGTAATCGACATAAATTTAACGAAGAGTTCTTCAACGAAAGCTTATTGGAATTCTAGTCATGCCACAATGAGAAGAGAAAGCCCTATGTATCTCGTCGATGAACTTACCACTTGTTCCATGGCAAGCCCATAGAATTCTCTAGGCAGTGGACAACCCAAAAATGTCTAAAATGTGACCTGAATGTGGTGCCACAAACTCAGTTTACGGTCGCATTCTACATTCGCAGAAACACATTTGCTTAAAACGTACATAACTTTTTGTATAGAGTCCCGATTAATGAACGATTTACTGCATTGGAAATTAGACTCACTGAACTTGAATCTAGATAGGTTATGGACCCGATAAATCATAATATACTAATAAATATACTTCCAATGATTTAGACTAATATTCTGTCCAAAATTCTACCAATTTCTACCCTAATTTCAACGAATTTACTCCCTTTAATTCGTTTAGTCCCGAACTCTTACGAAATATACTTAGCACTCATCTAACCCTTTGTTAACCTTGTGAATGGATCTCAATCTTAATAATATTATGTTAGTTAACCCACGATGAAGACGACGTACAAAGTACGGGGTTTAACATCATCCCCCCTTAGAAACATTCGTCCTCGAATGTTGAGGTCATCAACTTAAGACTTCTAACTCTCATGGTTCTTAAACATTTCGACAAAGTTTCCTTTGTAAATAGGACTATCCGAAACCTGATAAACAGCCTAAACGTACAACCAATGCCACACAGGGCCACAGAATAACAAAACAATATCTAATCAGCCTCACACGACTGTCTATAGACGCAAGAATAAAAAAGGGTTAGCCATAACTCACCTTTACTTTCACCCGCTGTATTCTGAGCTATGCCGGCCATATCTGTCTCAACAATATCACCTAAGGAAACCATATTGCACGAGTGTCAGTATAAACCTGAAGACTGAAACAAGGAAGGATATTGGGATTTCATATCTTTCTCTACCTCCCACGTCATTTCCTCCGTATTACTATTTCTCCAGAGTACTTTAACCGAAGCAACTTCCTTGGTTCATAACTTACGTATTTGGCAATCTAGGATAGAAATGGGAACTTTCTCATAAAATAGGTCATCTGTTACTTGAACATCTTCAATAGGAGTGATGCGGGAGGGATTGCCTAGACATTTATGAAGCATAGATACATGAAACACGAGGTGAACAACTTCTAATTCCGGGGGCAACTCAAGCTTATAGGATACTCGACCTATTCTCTGAATAATCTAATATGGTCCAACGTATTTGGGGCTAAGCTTGTCTTTTTTACCAAATCTCATCACGCCTTTCAGGGGTGACACCCTTAATAACACCCAGTCCCCCACAACAAACTCTAAATTTCAACGGAAGTTATCTGAATAGGACTTTTGTCGACTCTGAGTTATCAACAATCGCTTCTGAATCAATTTCACTTTCTCCACGGCTTGTTGCACCAAGTCTGGTCCAGTTGCTTTTTCTCGTCAAAATGGAACCACCCAATAGAGGACCTACACCTCCATCCATACAAAGCCTCATACAGTGTCATCTGAATGCTAGAATGATAGTTGTCATTATAAACAAACTCAATATGCTCAAACAGAGGAAGTAACAATTTTTAGAAATATATTAATATAATTATCTTCTTTTACCAAAAACGGGACAAAAAACAAGGCGTCAGTCCACATTTTGTTAAAGAGATATGATTTAATATGCTCAAATAGTTGGATCACAATACTTTTCGCGCATTTTGCGGGTTTCAATACTAGTTCTTTGTGAAAAAAGTTTATCCCTCAATTGTTTATTTAGTTAAAATTTTCTCCAAGGTTGGAGCTCTATTAAGAATTAAGGGGAAAATGAGAGTTTCTTTTAATGACCGTGATAATATTATATTAAAAGTTTTGCAATATTATTCAATTTCAAAGAATACAGCATAAATTTTCATATTTTCCCTTATATTTTCTGAATAAGGCATAAGTATCCCCTTGAACTCTATCCGAAGTTTCAGGGAAACCCTTTACTTTACGTATGTTCTATAAGTGTAATAAATACATCATTCGGTGTTGAGGTGACGTATAAAGTGTGCTCACTCTCTTGGAGGTATGTGAGAGACGAAAAATAAGCTAATTTATGATTAGTATGGACACATGTCCTTTTTTAATTGGATACGTTTACAATTAATTATGATTAATTAATCTGCAATTTCAATTTCATCATCTTCTCCAAAGAAGAAGCTCAATTTTTTTTATTCAATCTCATCCAATACTCAATCACATGAGCTCAATACAACTTCCCCACAACTATGTGAAAAAATCTCGACCACCAATTTCTTCAATCAAATACTAAATCAACAAACCCATTTTCAAGTTTCTTCTTCAAAGCATCAAACCCTAAAAATGTCTTCCAATCTTTTTGTGAGCCATATTTAACGCAAGTTCAGCTTTCAAACAATTAATATCCAGTAATTTCAATTTCAACATATTTTAAAAGAAGAAATTTAGGTTTGGGGATGATTTTCGTGAAGGATCGGAGAGGGTCTATGAGTGTGGTAAGCTTCAAGTGATTTTATGTCCAGGTAATATTATGAACAAGTAAATAAATTAAAGAGAAACGGGAATTGGATGGGACCCACTACTCACATAAAACGTGCTTCTAATGTAACTGGGCTTGGGTCCACATCAGCACATAAGGTGCACAAAAATACTGGAAAAAATTAGGGGAATAATAAAACCCCCGTAAAAATAAAGTGTCTCTGAAATTTCGAATAAAGTTCGTGTTGGAAATTATATACCAAGAACACAAAATATACGAAGAAGAACACAAAGATGAAGGTTTGATAATGTGAACAACGAACACAGAACTGGAAGCTTGAAACACGTACAAAATATTTACCTAAAATTGATATTTGCTCCCTCTCCTCTACGAGATTACTATGGGATTGTACACAAATAGTTTTAGTGGATATGACAAGCATTTGAATTCTACCCTAAGCAAATAGTGAAGAAATCCATCTAAAAGGCAAGAAATCCCAACTTGATCTTTTTGGTATTGGAGAAAAAAGTATTTTGCATAGCGGAAAAAGTGTTGGAAATTTGCCTTTGGCGGGGAGATGTGTCCACCCATCTTTAATGAATTAAACACTAGTATTCCGCATGTTGGAGGCTTTGTCTCTTCACACATGCATAATCTACTAAGTGAGTAGATGACCGTAGGGCCAAGAATCGTCAATTTTCGTTGAGAAATGAAAGAGATATTGGTCCACGAAGTAAGGTGTTTGAGGCATGGAAATATGGTGTGGGACAAATCTACCACGTCGGTGGGAAAATGAAGAATTGCTCTCTATATAAGTCTCTAAAATGGTAAAGGGTTTGGGACCCCAAGGGGTATCCCATGTGTTTAAAGGAGGGAGGACCTAGATGTGCTTGGGTTCAAGGCTAAGCCCACGCGTGCCGCCCGTCCGTCCGGTCTCGGGCTCGGGCTCGGGCCGTGGGCTATGGGAACTTTCTGATAATATCTTTTTGGACCCCAAATTGCTTAATATTTACAGTTTGGTCCCCCAGAGTTTCTGGAAAGTTGATTTTGGGGTGACGGAAGGCAAAAAACTTTCTGCCTACCGTTGGACTGTGTTTTGGAGCATTAACCAGCCATTACTTGGCTGATTAACTCCTCCATTAACAGCCCATTACTTGGGCAGTTGAGCAGCCTCCTTCAATAGCCATAAACAGTCATTACTTGGCTGTTTAATTCCCTCATTCAATGGTCATTAGCAGCCTTGTCTTGGGCAGTTGGGCAGCCTCCCTCATGCTATATATTGATGTCTTTTGGCTCAATTATGGAGTACACATATATGACTGAAATTCAGCACAAAACAGTGAACATACAAACAGAAAAGCAATACAAAACAGTCTCGAAAATCACTGCAAAACAGGAAGAAAACCACTGCAAAACAGTGACGAAATACAGTGTGATATACACAAGATATACACAACATAGACACACTATATACACAGAGACAAAAGAGAAGAGTAAACAGAAACTCTTCCTTCCTTTTCCATATCTTCAGCAAGTTGATTCATATTTGTTTTATTCGTCAGGCTCAACCTATTGGCTTTGTAGCGTTGAGACTAAAGTGTTGTTTTATCTTGGGAGACTATTGCCCGCTAACGTAAAAGCATATATACGGGGTAATCTTGTCTTAAGGACAGAGGGCAATCACTCGACTCAACACACAACGTTGTAACCATCCAGATTTAGTTGTTTCTTGATTTCAGGTTATCAAGATTCAAGACACAACAAGCTTGCGGCAGTTTTGAAGATTGGCCTATTTGTTCAACAAGATTCAATTTATGAATATTGAATATTTGTTTATCCTTTTCAAACACTTGTAATAGTTATTTACTTCCCGTACTGCTTTATAAAGTACAATAGAGTACCAACAAAAAGCTACTCTGCAAAGAGAAGAAATTACTCTATAAAAATTACGTTTAAATATGAAGAAGTAGACTTTAAATAGTATAGGTTGTAACCAAATAATGAAAGGACACATAATTTTATTTAAAAGACATCTTTTCATTTAAAATATTTAATTTTATTTAAAAAAATTCTAACAATCCCCTACTTGTTTAAATATAAATTAGGACTCAAAGATCAAGTTATGTTCACGTATAAAGTAATGTATCTTTCGATTTGAACATTACCTTAATACAATGTCATAAGACGAAATCGAAATTCCATGTAGCATGATAGCTTTGAACATGTTATTCCTTGTGATAACATCGGTGACACTATACACAAACATTTTATTCCTGCTTTCCACTCAAACATGCTTAACACTCTTATGGTCATGTGCTATCCAAAATTCATGAACATTTATGAGAGTAACCCACCTCTCAATCGTAGCGACACCACCTCTATGTTCATATAGGTGAAGTTCTTGTTGGAAATCTTACGGAAAATACTTGAACAATCTCATAGCTTGAGGCGTGTCAATTAAGACACTATCCTTAAAGATAATTCACCCGATAGGTGTATTCCCCAGAATTTAACAAACTCTTCTAATATAAAACTAAAGAGCCAGAATATAACAAAGATTATACAAAAATAAATAACCCAACAATATAAAAATGAGAAGAAGAAGAAGTAGTTGTTTTGCTCTTCATGTTTGTTCTTATATACAAAATGAACATATCCAAATTACATATAGGACCAAGAATAAATTGTCATCAAATGAGCAAATTAAAAATTTAGAACCGTTTGACAACATCAAAATTCAGTCAATGTGAATTATGCCATTATGGCAAATAAAATAGAATCAATTCTTTGATTTTAAGGCCAAAAGTAGAGATGGCAATGGATCCTGGACCCGGTGGATCCAGATCCATTTTATAGGATATGGATCTTCAAAATTTGGACCCGACGGGTCCAGATCCGACATGTGGATCCGTTTCTGACGGATCAGATCTGGATTTGGATCTTGTATTTGAGATCCGTATCCGGTCCAGATCCGACCCGTGGATCCGTTTTTTATTAAATATATTCATAACCTGGAATGTAATTTTATAAGTATTTTCTTAAAATTGCTAAGCACATCCTTGCAAGTTTAATTCTCAAAATAAGTTTAATTTATCCCGCGTTAACTCAAAAACCAAAAAATAAAGAGGTAACTTCGATAATAAAATCAATATTATATTAATGAATGACTAACATCTCCATAGACAAGTAGTTAAAATTATATTCACTTCATTTGTGAAGATTTCAAGCACATGCAAGTTCTGCATTGTGGAAATACTAGTCAGCATTTTTCACAACTATTGTCATTGTCCAAAATTTTCAATTAATAGCTCACAATCAAAACGAGACAACGAACAAAATATCTCATATGAACATTTCAAAACTGAAACACAGTAAACTGTTAGCTAAGTAAAAATCGTTTGTCAGTTCAAAAAAAATTCTTAGCAAGGCAAAATTTTTTACATGTGGATCCAGATCCGATCCGTGGACCCGGTGGATCCGATGGATCCGGATTTGGATCTAATTTTTATGGACCCGATGGATCCGGATCCGGATCTAGATTCAGGTATGAAAAACGGATATGGATCTGGATCTAGTAGGATCCGATCCAGATCTAATCCGTTGTCATCCCTAGCCAAAAGGAATGTTACAATATTTTAATTATTTTCGAGATAATAAATAGAAAATATTACTTTTATAATAATTTCTCATATATCTCAATTATAATAATAATCAATAAAATAAAAAGTTTTGCTAGATTTTCACATATCAGTACAATGTGTCGAATCTAGTGTCTCGTAGACTATGAACCAAAACTAGATAGAACAAGATTAAGCTTACAGAACAATTGGTGAAGTTTAGAACTTCTATGAACCAAGAATTCTTTTATAAGTCTAGTGTCGTATTCTATCATATTATACTCGCACAATCTTTATCGTTATCGTGATTTTGCGTTAAGAGGTCATGCGGTGTCCTGGTACTCATGAGTTCTCTAGAAATCCGACACGGTTTCATAAGAGCGGCACTACTCTACACTCATATAGTTCCAATCGTCAACTGTATTCTGTAGAGCAATACACCACCTATAAAGGATATGAATTGGATTAAGAGTTTAATTCAACCTCAATTTGTCTTGTAGTATTGCATTATATTCACACACCATAAGAAGGGACATAATTTAATAGTACACTTTTGATCAACTAATGACCTGTTATTACCCATATGAACCTAATTCATGGGATCTCCAATCACATAGGTTGGGTTACCGTCATTGTAGATCTTCTCAAATTGACATAAGTCTCATTCCCTCGATGTTTCTTTTAGTCTTGTGAATCGGTCAAATTCACATCAGACATCATATAATTCATGAAAATAATTTCATCTCAAAATAACACTGTTTTATCACTTATTGTCTCAAACAAATATGTTTTATTGCCATTGAAAAATTTATTTATTCACTATAGCTAATGCTGCTTGACAACCACAATATATAGACACATTATTTTTATGTAAAGAATGGATCTTGGGTCTAACTCAACCCCAAAAGCTAGCTTGTATGGTGAGGATTGTCCAAGTCCATATAAGGAGTCCATGTTATCATTTTATTTCCGATGTGGGACTCTTAACACTCCCCTGCACACCCATACCTCATTAACTGGAGCGTGGACAAAATAATTTGGGGGCCCAACATCGGTGAACAAAGATTGGAATGGGTCTGACTTTGATACCATGTAAAGAATGGATCTTGGGCCTAACTCAACCTCAAAAGCTAGCTTGTATGGTAAGGGTTTTCCAAGTCCATATAAAGAGCCCATGTTCCCATTCCATTTTCGATGTGGGACTCTTAACATATATCAACCTCAATATTCACTAAGAAGTATCTTAGTCTCATTACTAGTCAACTCCAAACCATAAACTCATATTTCATTATGGTCTACTTGACTGATTTTTATATTATCACCCCCCCCCCCCAAAAGGGCAAACACATAATCACTGATGAATTTTGAAATTCACTTAGCATTCTTGTACCCTCTCTAATATAACAAATATTAATTCATCATAACACTTTATGAAGTGTTGCTTTTCTCTAAAATAATACCCCAAGAAAAAAAATAACACCATAATATATTTTAGGATCATTATCAACAAGATAAATATAAAATCTTCACTAATATATTTTCTTTTCAAGCCACCCCACACTTTCAAATATTTCAGTATAAGGGAAAACATTTTCAAAACTCATAACAAGTTTACCAATTTCTCATTTAAAAAAATCATCTTATTGAAAACAAACTAATAATATAGTTTCATCCAAAAGAATATTCAAATGGACTAATAGTCATACAATTTATCATCTATCAAGATTCCAATCATGCAACACCTTAGTTAAAGTCAATATTTTTTTCCAAATGTGAGTTTGAAAAATAAATTCTCAAGAAATTGAATAGTTCTTGAATCACCAACAAAAATAAAATTTTCTCCTTCATTGACTTAGGTGTAAATCACATAATTATTTTATTCACATAAATATGTCTGGCAGTACAACATCTATCACCCAGTCACTCACACTGACCATAAAATTCGCTTAAAATTATCACAATAATTATATCATTTTTAATCAAATTTATTCTGTTATACTCAATCTCTTGCACGTCACCACAATTTTAAAATAAATCATGTGCATATGATCCTGATATTACAACTAAATGTACCACAGTTTCAAACTTAGTCGAGTAAAGACGTATAAACTTAAAGTTACCAAAGAGTAAAACTTTCAGTTTCTTCTAATAAAAAAAGACTTATAATCTCTAGCTTCCTTCTATTTGGTGTTTAATACGACCAACAATAGCTTGAATGTAAAATACAATAAGGCTTCTATAATATACACTCATCATAGAAATTCCAACAAAAGAAACTAAATGACAAACATAAATTTTTTTCTCAAATACTTTTACATAAACTAAATTGTCAGAAGATCTTGGAGTACACATAATCAAGCTACATGTTACAAGTATTTGTATCTTTTGAACATCTTAATTGGTGAGCCTCATGTTTTATACACTGTAAGATGCTTCAACAAATATGTCTAAACATTTTCAAATATGATGAGAGAAGATTTATACGAATTTACTCATTTAACTTGATACTCCAATATCAACATATTATTTATCATTTTCCCCCTATTCATCTAATGATCTGACATGTTCTACTAAACAAGAATGATCTAAGATATAATTAATTATTCACTCTTAATCCATGCTCAATGAATTAGCAATGAATTTATGCAACTTAGGGTATAGAAATCAAGCCTAAATTATTATTTAGCTTATTTACTTTGTCCTTAATCTCTATCGACCACATACATTGATACAAGGATATTCTATGCACTCAAATTATTAAAAATTTAAAACAATTTAATTCTATCTCAGGCTTCTCAAGACTTTCAAAAAACAATAATCGAATCGTACCTTTATCTTTCGTGAAGAAAAGAAAATAGGTGAAAGGCCTCTATGTCGTCGGGTAGATCTAGAGCGCAGACTGGACCACTTTGTCCAGTAGCTATGGGAGCATCCACATGAATTTTGTAATTGGTATTCTCTGTAAGAATAGAGTACGAATTATCCTTAAGATTGTTGAAAATCTTATGAAAAATACTTAAACAATCTGATAGCTTGAGGCGTGTCACTTAAGACATTGTCCTTAAGATAATTCACCCGGTGTTGGTATATCCCCAGGATTCAACAAGTTCTTCTAATATAAAACTAGAAACCAGAAACTAACATCGATTTTACAAAAATAGATAACTCAGCACTATAAAAATGAGAAGAAGAAGTAGTAGTAGTTTTGCTCTTCATGTTTGTTCTTATATACAAAATGAACATATCAAAAGTATATATAGGACCAAGAATAATTTGTCATCAAATGAGCAAATTAAATATTTAGGACCGTTCGACAACAGCAAAATTCACTCAATGTGAATTATGCCATTAAGGCTAATAAAATAGAATCAATTCTTTGGTTTTAAGGCCAAAAGGAACGTTAGAAAATTTTCATTATTTTTGAGATATTAAATAGAAAATATTATTTTTTAACAGTTCTTTCAATGTCTTTATCACATTTGAGACACTTGTTCATTGAACTGAACCCTATTAAGAGTATAAGAACTCAACCCTTTAATCTGTGACAATCAGTAATAATATATCTCTTACTTAAGTACTGAAACTGTTGGAAATTTGCCTTTGATGAGGAGGTGCGTCCATCCATATTTAATGAATTAAACACTAGGGTTCCGCATGTTGGAGGCTTTGTCTCTCAACACGTGCATAATCTACTAAGTGAGTAGATGACCGTAGGGCCAAGAATCGTATTGGTACACGAAGTAAGGTGTTTGAGGCATGAAAATATGGTGTGTGACAAATCTACCACATCGGTGGGAAAATGAAGAATTGCTCTCTTTATAAGTCTCTAAATTGGCTAAGGGTTTGGGACCCCAAGGGGTATCCCATGTGTTTAAAGGAGGGAGGACTTAGATGTGCTTGGGTTCAAGGCTAAGCCCACACGCGCGCCGCCGTCGCCCGTCCGGTCCGGGCTCAGGCTCGGGTCACGGGTCTCGGGTCTTGGGCTTCTTCTGGTATTATCTCTTTGGACCCCAAATTGTTTAATATTTACAGTTTGGTCCCTGGAGTTTCTGGAATGTTGAATTTGGGATAATCAGCAAATCGTTTCGTATTTGTTTTCTTCGTCATGGTCAACCTATTTGCTTTGTAGTGTTGATTAAAGTGTTGTTTTATCTTGTCTTAAAGATAGAGTGCCATCACTCGGCTCAGCACACAGTTGTAACAATCCAGATTTAGTGTTTCTTGATTTCAGGTTATCAAGATTCAAGACTCAACAACTTTTTGGCAGTTCAGAATATTGGCAATTCGTTTATCCCTTCGAACACTTGTAATATTTATTTACTTTCCGTACTGCTTTACATAATCCGAGAGTTTTAAGACAAGATTTGTATTAGTGTTCGAAAGATGTCGGTCGAAAGTTGTGTGACCAAATCTGGATATGGCTGTGGGTTTCTAGTAGAAGAGAGTTTTGATTATGATGTTGAAGGTCAACGTGTTCATGAAGTCACCGCTCCCGAGAGTGGTAGGATCAAGCGCCCATGAGAGGCTGAGGATGTCAACTGGGACAAGAGGAGAAGACTGAAGATGTGGTTCTATCTTGTAGCAGAAGGCCTATATCTGTCCCAGACAAAGAATCTGAATTATGGTAAGGAGGAAATGGACACTCAGTCCGATGAAGTGACTGAAATGGGCCAGAATCCGAAATTGGGATAAGTAATTTTCCTTCCTTGTCAAAAATAAGATGAAATGATTTCTGATTAAAAATGGCTTAAAGTAAGGAGGAATATGAAAATGTTTTCCGAAATAATTTATATTCCTTACGCTTTAAAATCAGAAGTTTAATCTCTTCTTCCTTCCCATTTAAAGATTGGATTTTGTAAATGACTTAAAAAGATCTGTTCTTTAAAGTGTAATTATTAAAAGTGTGTAAAGTATGTTCGCACATATGAGGGAGAAAGATCCACTGACTGTGAGAAAACTTTTACCACTCTTAAGTAAGCGCCAAGAATTGTCTGGGCACCAATCATAAGGGAAGAAGACTAGACTAAAAGCTAAAAACGTTGAGCTTGTCACACTATTTGGCAGAAGATCCTTCATAGGATGATATTATACACTCAATCATACAAAGCCTCCGGGCGACTGGAGTGAGGCCAAAATTCCTTTGATAGGATGATATTGGACACTCAGTCATACAAAGCCTCCGGGCGACTGGAGTGGGGCCAAAATTCCTTTGATAGGATAATATTGGACACTCAGTCATACAAAGCCTACGGTCGACTGGAGTGGGGCCAGAATTCATTTCATAGGAACAGTAATGGACACCGAGTGTGGTAGGCCAGAGTTTCCAGGTCTTAAATGACCTGAAGGCCTAAAGAAAGGCATAAAAGAAATTGGACACTCAGTCTGCCAAAGAAACTAGAGTGGGTCAGAGTATCCAGATCACATATGATCCGGTTACGTCCTAACCACGGGTAAGAGGTTGTTCATGTGAAGCAACGCCACCTCTAAAGTAGAAGGGGTTGGAGATGTTGTCCTCAATAGGACTTCAGGGGATGGGATCACTCCAAAATGAGGTGATACATGTCCCAAAACTTGGTTAAAGGACGTTGTTGGTCAAGCTGGTTTGGGACTAGTCCAACAGGTCTGTAATAACTAAGAATGGTACAGTATGTCTGTAGCCAAATGAATGATATATTTGTAATCCGTGCATCTATGCCATCATAGATTAAGACACGTTTAATAGAAAGTCATTCAAAAGCTAACGAAGTTGAGATTGTTGCCTCTGTCGACATAAACCCTCAAAATAAATGTGAGGTAGGCGATGAGGCAAAATCACCTTTCCAAATTCCGTCAAAGGAATAGCGAAAGAAGCACCGCTCATCTAGAACTTAGTCACACCTACATGGGTTATTTGAAGTTTATACAAAATAGAGGGGGGAGACAAGTACGTTGTGACCTTCATTGATAATGGTACAACGTATAGTATCCTTTGTTTGTTGAAAAACAAAGATGAAGTTGTTGAAGCGGATAAGTCTACAAAGAAGAAGTTGAAAATCAACTAAGCCTACGGATTAAGGAATTCATAGTGATACAGGGGGAGAATGTGAAGCATCGTTCATTAAACGACTGCTCTTTACTCACCTCGGTCTAACGGTGTTAGCCAAGCGTAAAGCCGTACACCCAAATTATGTGGGGTAAGGCGATCCTTACCGCTAATGCGATTCTCAACAAAAATGCGCATAAGGATAATGATAACCCTCTATGTGAAACATGGAAAGGATCTCACATACAAATGTTGTGATGTGGGGTGGCTTGGTAGAGGTTGGAATACCGAAACAGGTCAAGTTGGACCTAAGACTGTAAATTGCATATCCACTGGATCTGCAAATAACAGTAGTGCTTATCGCCTCTTGGCGTCAAAGAATGCTTAATTCTTTGAAGATAACTTTCCTTGAAAGAGAAAAAGGAGTAATTGCTCGGGGTTAACAAGAACCCGCGAGGGCCTGACTGTTCGGAACTAGATATTCCATATCTACAGGACTCGGAAGTTGTTGTCTATTCGGAACTTAATATTCCAGATCTACAGAACTCAAGGATTCTAGATGTTGAACCGAGACGGAGCAAAAAGGGGACAAAGACTTGTTCTAGGCCTTCTAGCTTGTATAGTTGATAATGAACCATGGACAATTAACAAATAATTGTCATCTCCAAAAGCATTGCTTTGGAAAGAAGCTAAATAGAGAAATTGATTCCATCATATAGAACCATACTTGTGTAATGGTTGATCTTCCTTCGGGAAAAGAACCTTTGGGTTGTGAAAAAGAATACTCAAAAGTGAGTACAAAGTAGATGGATCTATTGACGAGTACAAGGCCTCGGCTACTTGTACATGTGCTCCCCTGTGAGTAGCTTAACATCCACGGCCATTGCAGTCTTGCATGGCATGGATGTTGAAACAACCTTCCTAACCGGAGAGTTAGAAGGGGAAGATCAGAGTTGGTTTGCTGGACTGTTAGGCTTCTTCCTGAACTTTCATTGTGGTCCCTAAAATGTTTACATTTTGGTCTTGGAAGTTTCAGATAAAACAGAAACAATGAATCTGACCACAGAAATATTGACTCTGAAGTTAGAAAGTCAATAGTAGGAAAACCAACAGTCTAAAAGTGGAAGTCATATTGAAACAAAGTCTCGATATGAAATATATGGGTATCACATATGACATCTTAGGAATTGGATTTCTAAGACATCTAACGGACTGGTCCAACTTCAAACTCAGTTGTGAGATAGTTGACAGTCTCGTTGAAGCCACCAATGGATATGAATCATATAACTGATTGAAATCATGGTGCACCCATATACAAGGAGTGATATACGCAGGTCACATATAGTTCAATGTATGTTACACACTACAACCGACCTGGTATCGGCCTACAAAGCAGATCAGTTAAACTAAGGTTTACTGATGATTCTAAAAATGATCGGTAGAGGGCGTTAAGTCGGATATGACGATATCTGAAATATTCGCTTATCTACGGATTATAGTATTATGGATGTCCAGCGGTTCTGGGAGAACACAGTGATACAAACTGGACATCAGATGTGAAGAACACTAAAGCCACAAGTAAATGTGTATGGTGGGTCTTGGAAAAACATCTAAGAAAACTTGCATCGGCTGATTCATGATGGAATCAGAGTTTATCGCTTTATACAAAGCATGAAAGAAGTTGAGTAACTTCACGACTCCTTAGAGGACGTCCCTTATTGGGAGAAACCCGTGCCTTCAGCAGTTATACATTGTGGCTAGCCGGTCAGCTTCAGGAAGGACACAGATGATGACGTCTGGACATATCTATTTGTCAGGATCTGTCGGAGACATAAGACCATATGGAACTTGATCATCATGGGTGTCACTTTCTTGATTAACTAATCAAAGGATATAGACGACCCTTTTTAACTAAGGGACTACCCGGAGATCAAGTGTTCTGCCTGTCTAGGAGAATGGGCTTAAAACCCAAACAATACGAATCTTTGCGGTGGTAACCTAACCATACTGATTGGAGATCCTAGGAATTTGGTTCAATGGGAAAACTAAGTTGTAAAAAGGTTCAGTTGAGCGCTTCAGTGGAAGAAAGAGCACCTCGGATGATGATTTCTGTAGGGAAATATGAATCCAAAGATGTTCCCGCGATAGACATTAAAGTGCTACCTGCATGGTGGGTAAGGGTTAAGCTTCCAAACCTTTAACGATCCTCAAACGGTTGAGGTTAAGGTTAGGGAAACTTTTAATGATTCCTAACACTTGTGAAGTGGGGTATAGCAGGATACCTTGTAGGAGATCACCTATTTAAGTGCGAGGACATGCCGCCTCAAATGAACGCACTTAAGAATCCAAGTGTGTCCACGGCCACAACGGACAAAACCATAAGAATGAAAATGAATAAGGAGAGTTATTGTGTTGGTATCATTGTCTTGGCTTACACTAAACACTGATGGTTCAAAACATCACGTTCACCGCGCAGTAAGTAAGTCCGGTGGTATTCAACTAGGGAAGGTTCAAAGCGGAAGCTACCTCTCCTAATGCAATATCTTTTCGCTGAAAGATTGCTGAAAGTAGGCACCATGTGTATGCGCCAAAATCTCTCTTTCAAGAGGGGATTGTTGGAAATTTGCCTTTGATGGAAGGTGCGTCCACCCATATTTAATGAATTAAACACTAGAGTTCCGCATGTTGGAGGGTTTGTCTCTCAACACGTGCATAATCTACTAAGTGAGTAGATGACCGTAGGGCCAAGAATCGTCAAATATCGTTGAGAAATGAAAGAGATATTGGTCCACGAAGTAAGGTGTTTGAGGCATGGAAATATGGTGTGAGACAAATCTACCACATCGGTGGGAAAAGAAAGAAGTGCTCTCTTTATAAGTCTCTAAATTGGCTAAGGGTTTGGGACCCCAAGGGGTATCCCTGCTTGGGTTCAAGCCTAAGCCCACACGCGCGCCGCCGCCGCCCACCCATCACGTCCGGTCCAGGCTCGGGTCTCGGGTTATGGGTCACGAGTCGCGGGTCACGGGTCTTGGGTCGTGGGTCTTGGGTCTTGGGCTTCTTCTGGTAATATCCCTTTGGACCCCAAATTATTTAATATTTACAGTTTGGTCCCTGGAATTTCTGGAATGTTGAATTTGGGAATAACGGAGTTTCTGCCTTCCGTTGGAGTTGATTTTTAGGGGCATTATTGTGCATTAACCAGCCATTACTTGGCTGATTAACACCCTCCATTAACAGCCATTACTTGGCTGAATTACACCCTCCTTCAATGGCCTTAAACAGCCATTACTTGGCTAGTAATGGCTGAATTACTCCCTCCTTCAATGGCCATTATTTGGCAGTTGTGGAGTCCCTCCCTTATGCTATATATTGGAGCCTTTTTGGCTCAATTGTGAAACATATATACTGGAAAAAAAACGAGACAAAAATATATACACAGAGACAAACAGAAGAGTAAAACACTGTCCAAAACGTGAGCAGTAATGTTGGGACGAAAAATAGAAACTCTTCCTTCCTTTTCCATATCTTCAACAAATCGATTCATATTTATTTTCTTTGTCATGGTCAACCTATTTGCTTTGTAGTGTTGATTAAAGTGTTGTTTTATTTTGGGAGACTATTGCCCGTTAACGTAAAAGCATATATACGGGGCAATCTTGTCTTAAAGACAGAGTGCCATCACTCGACTCAGCACACAGTTGTAATAATCCAAATTTAGTGTTTCTTGATTTCAGGTTATCAAGATTCAAGACTCAACAACTTTGCGGCAGTTCAGAATATTGGCAATTCGTTTATCCTTTCGAACACTTGTAATATTTATTTACTTTCCGTACTGCTTTACATAATCCGAGAGAAACATCCACGTATCAATAATTTGTTGTTACCCTTTGAACCCAAAACTATTCATTTCATAGTGTTGGGTAGGGTTGCCATTATTGGTGGACCTAAATTTGGAGTTTTAACACTTGACGTTGCTTCACCAACTTCTTTGTAAGAGTCTTTATAACAATATTAGCCAAACTACTCTTTCACTTCACAAATTGAATGAGATAAATCCATCTTCATATAATTTTCTCATATAATTAATCTTGTCAAAGAATCACAAATCTTGACCTCTCATTATACAAAGTTTTTTATATGCTTGAGTTAACTTGACTCGATTGTCACAAAATTGAGCTCACACTTTGTAATATCAATAAATTTTCTTAAAAATTCCTCAACCACTCAACTCATTTGCTTGTTTCCACTAATGCATGATTATTTCTTGGATTCAAGCAATTGGACCTCCTCCTGAGGAAAAAATCCAACCTTTAATAGATTTGTTGTCAACAAACTCGACATCCAACATCCGCCAGAATGTCCTTAGTCAAGTCTTCAATTTTTTTTAAAGAAAACCAAGAACCTGATCATTGGCCTTTCAATAACGCTTGCATATATACAAGCTAAGCCATAATTCTTCCATCATTCTTAGTTAATTTGATCCTGGATCAAACTACGAGTGCACTTTTTATGTTTAAGTGACTAAAATTAGCACTTTTTTTCAATGTAATGAGATTAACTCAATACATTACCCCCGCTATTTGTTTTAATCTTGATACTCAACATAGTATTAATTTGTTCAAGATCCTTCATTTTAAATGTGGAAAATAGAAACCTCTTCATTTCTATTGTGTTTTTGGTATTGTGGGTTACAACAATTGCAGGGAGCGGAAAGTAAGTGAATATTACAATTGCTAGAAAGGATAAACTAAAGATTACAATAAAACTGGAAATCAAGAATGAAACAAACTCCTATTGTGATTTGCTGAGTCGAGTTATGGCGCTCTGTCTTTAAGACAAGATTGTCTTGTATATCTCCTTTTACGTTGTCGGGCAATAGTCTCCCAAGATACAACAACAACTTAACAATTGAGCAAAGGAAACTCAAGTGTTACTCTTGAAGAACTTTGAGTGTATTAGACTTGCTAGAGAGGATAAGAAGATGTTAGAAATTTCTGTAAATATTTCTAAGTGTTGTGTAGTGTTCAACAATTGAGCCAAAGGCCTCAATTTATAGTGTAAGGAGATGACCCCTCAACTAGCCAACTAATGGCCTTCAATAGCCATGTAATGATACTTATTGAGAAGGGTTACATTCAGCCAAATAATGGCTGAATTCATGTGCCAAGTAACGGAGATTCAATGCTCCAAAACCAGCCCAAAGGTCAGAACTTTCCAACTTCCCATTGCGGCATTCTGCCTCCGAAGCGCTGCGGCTCTCTGAATTAGCGCCGCGGCTCTGTGAATTAGCGTCGTGGCTCCAGTGACTGGCCACCCAATTAGCGCCATGGCGCTCCCTGGGAGGTGTCGCGGCACTCTAGCACCTCAGCTACGACGGGGCTGCGCCGTGGCCCTTCGCGGCTCCGCGACGACTTCCGACTCATTTCATCTTACACTTATTCCTTCATTTACCAACGTGGAACACTTTGTCATTTGGCCAATAACCGGATATACTTGATTCTACATTAGTAATTTCCAACAATCCCTTCTTGAAAGTGATTTTGGCGCACTCACATGGTGCCTTTTCCAGCAATCTTTCAGCGGACCGATGTTGCATCTGGATAGGTAGCTTTCGCTTTGAACCTTCCATAGTTGAATACCATCGGACTTACTTACTGTGCGATGAATGTGATGTAGTGAACCATCAGTGTTTAGTGTAATCCAAGTCAACGGTACCAACACAACAAATTTCCTTACTCTGTTCTTCGTAATATTTTATTTGTTGTGGTCGTGGACACTTCTTGGATTCTTAAGTGCGTTCATTTGAGGCGGCCTATCCTCGCACTTAAATAGTGGTCTCCTACAAAGTATTCTGCTATACCCCATTTTACAAGTGTTAGGAACCATAAAAAGTTTTCCCAAACCTAACCTCAACCGGTGAGGATCATTAAAGGGTTTGGAAACTTAACCTTTACCCATACTGCAGATAGCACTTATATTCTATCGAGGGAACAGCTTTGGATTTTGTGTTTCTTTATAGAAATCACTATCCGAAGTGCTCATGCTTCCACCGAAGCGCTCAGTTGAACCTTTACAGCTTAGTATTCCTATTGAACCTAATTCCTGGGATCTCCAGTCAGTAAAGTTGGGTTACCACCGTATTGGTCCTTATACCTTGGGTTTTAAGCCCATTCCCCTAGATAGGCAGAACATCTGATCTTTGGGTAAGCCCTTTGTCAGAGGATCAGCTATGTTATCCTTTCTATTTATGTAATCAATGGATATTATACCGGTGGTGATCAGCTGCCTAACGGTCTTATGCCACCATCAAATATGACGAGATTTGCCATTGTACATAGAACTCTGTGCCCTTCCTAGAGCCGACTGACTATCGCAATGGATCATTACAAAAGTACGGGTTTGTCCCAACAAGGGACATCTTCTAAGAAGTCGTAAAGCCACTCAACTTTTTCTCCTGCTTTCTATAAAGCGATAACTCTGATTCCATCGTGGATCGAGCGATGCAAGTTTGCTTAAAGGATTTCGAAGACACAGCCCTACCACCAATTGTAAATACATACCCACTGGTGGACTTGGTGTTCTCTATATCGGATATCTAGTTTGCATCACTGTACCCCTCTAGCACAGATGGATATCTCGAATAATGCAACTCGTAAGTTAGCGTGTATTTCAAGTATCGTAGTATCCAATTCAACGCCTTCCAATGATAATTACTCGGGTTACGGGTAAACCTAGCCAACTTGTTAATTGCATAAGCAATATCAGGTCGGGTGCAGTTTGTTATGTATATCAAACTCCCAATCACCTGTGTATATCGCTCCTGGCATACGGGTGCACCACGATTTTTATCAAGCTTTTGATTTCTATCCATTGGTGACTTCATAGACGAACTGTCAAATATCTCAAACTTTCTTAACACACCCTCGATGTAGTGAGACTGAGATAAGACCAGTCTTTCATACGTCTTAGAGATCTTTATCCCTAAGATGACATCTGTGATACCCATATCCTTCATGTCGAAGCACTGTTTCAACATGTTCTTAGTCTCTAGAATCAAGCTAGGACTTCTCCTTGTGATCAACATGTCATCTACGTACAGACATATCATGACGAACGAGTCAGAATTACCTTTCATGTAGACACGTTTGTCACACTCATTAATGGAGAAACCCTTCGATAGTAGAGTACTATCAATTTTTTCGTGCCATTGCTTCAGGGCTTGTTTCAACCCGTACAGAGATTTGACAAACCGACAGACTTTCTTCTCTTGCCCTGGAACCACATACCCCTCTGGTTGTTCCCTATAAATTTCTTCTTCCAATAACCATTTAGGAAGGCTATCTTGACATCCATTTGATGTATCTCAAGGTCACTCAATACTGCGATCACAATGAATACTCGTATGGACGTCATCCTAAACACCGGGGAGTACATGTCAAAATAGTCAAGGCCTTCCTTCTGTTGATAGCCCTTGACTACCAACCTAGCCTTGTACTTATCTATAGACACATCTGCTTTATACTTTCGTTTGAGTATCCACTTACAACCCAATAGTTTATTTCCCGGAGGAAGATCAACCAACTCTCAAGTATGGTTATGCAAGATGGAATCTATTTCACTCTCAATAGGTTCTTTCCAAAGCGGTTCCTCTGGAGTTGACAATGCTTCAACAATTGTCCTTGGTTCGTCATCAACCATATAAGCTACAAAGTCAGGATCGAAGGATTATCCTTCCTTGCCCTTTTACTTCGCCTTGGTTCCATCTATGGAGTCTCCAAGTTCTGAGAATCTGGAATAATAGATTCCAAATATTCAGCCACTTCGAAGACCACTAGATCTGAACCATCTAGATCCAGGCAGTCAACGACTCCCGGTTCCTGATAGCTTTGTTCATAACTTTATTTGCGAAAGGTTATGTCTTTTTCCTTTCTAGGAAAGGTAACTTCAAAGAATTGAGCATTCCTTGATTCCATGATTGTACCCCCGTGGATATCTGGAATATCTGACTTATGCACTAAGAAGCAATAAGCACTACTGTTATTTGCATATCCTATGAAAATTCAATTTACAATCCTAGGCCCAATCTTGACCTGTTTTGGCTTGGGTACTTCAACCTTTGCGAAACAACCCCACACCTTTAAATATTTATAGGTGAGTTTCTTTTCCTTCCATGATTCATATGGAGTTTTGTCCTTACCCTTATGTGGGACTCTGTTATTAGCGGTAAGGACGACTTCTCCCCATATGTTTTTAGGAAGACCGGAATTGATGAGCAAGGCATTCATTATTTCCTTCAATGTGCGGTTCTTACATTCCACCACACCGTTCGACTGAGGTGATTATGGAGCCGTCGTTTGATGAACAATGCCTGATTGGGCACAATATTTCTCAAATGGCGCTACGTATTCTCCCCCTCTATCGCTATGAATGGGTTTAATCCGCATGCTTAGTTGGTTCTCAACTTCTACTTTGTAATGTCGGAATGCTTCAAATGCTTCATCTTTACTTTTCAACAAGTAAAGGTAACAATACCTTGTGCTATCATCAATGAATGTCACAAAGTACTTGTTCCACCCTCTAGTTTGTGCAAACTTCAAATCACATATATCTGTGTGAATAAGTTCTAGAGGAGCGATATTCCTTTCGACAGATTGAAAAGGAAGCTTTGTGAGTTTTGCCTCTACGCACACCTCACACTTATGTTGAGGGTTTACATCGATAGACGGCAACAACTCCAACTTTACTAATCTTTGGATGGACTTGTAGTTAACATGTCCTAATATATGATGCCATAAATTAGATAACTCAAGTAAGTAAGAAGAAGCTTCAATATTATTTCTTGCACGTATTACAGACATGGCGTTAACTTTGAAGAGGCCTTCACAAACGAATCCCCTTCCCACAAACGTTCCATTCTTGGTGATTACAAATTTATTGGACTCAAACACTAGCCTAAAACCAGCATTAACCAATAAATGACCTGAAATTAAATTTCTCCTAATCTCAGGAACATGTATCACCTCCTTCAGAGTGATCTCCTTTTCATAAGTCATCTTCAAGACTACCTTTCCTACCCCCAACACGTCAGAGGAAGCGTTGTTACCCATGAACAACTTCTTGTTAGTAACTGGTGTATAAGTGGAGAAGGCGCCTCTATTGGAACAGATGTGTCTTGTAGCACCTGTGTCCATACACTATTGTATAGGATTCTCAATAAGGTTTGCTTCAAGCACCATCGCTTAGAACTCTTCAATCATATCGTCCAGAAACCTGTCTTTGATGACGTTAACCTGTGCCTTGCCCTTAGCCTTGGCATTCTCTTGTTGCTCAGTCTTGAGCTTGCGGCAGTCCTTGATCATATGACCAGGTTTCCTATATTGGTGACAGTTTCCTTTGAACTTCTCTATTGCTTGGGTCTTGTTGTCTTTCTGGAACTTACGCTTCTTGCTTGGGTTCCCTTTGGCCTCAGCCAGATTTGCCTTTGCCTCAGCGGGTTGTTTACCCCTAGGCAAGGCCTTCTTATTACCTTCCTAAATCTGGAGTTTGATAATAAGTTCTTCAAAGGTCATCTCCTTTGTCTTGAGTTTTAAGTAACTCATTCCACGAGGGAGTTAACTTTTCAATTAGTGATGCAAACAAAAACTGCTCATTTGGTTTTATACCTTCCAAATCCAAATGATGTAGAATCATTTGGAATTCCTGGACTTGGGACATCACTGTTTTGCTATCCACCATTTGAAATTTCAGGAATTTCCCAATGATGAATTTCTTTGTACCTGCATCTTGTGCATTGTACTTCTTTTGCAGCTTCTCCCATAACTCTTTGGTGGTGACAATGATGCAATACACCGTGTAGAGAGGGTCTGACAAGCAGTTCAAGATATAGTTCTTACACATGAAATTACTATGACTCCATGCATCAAGAACCAACTTCATGCCATTAATAACATGGATATCTTAGCCCCCTTCAGCCATTTCAGTAGGCGAAGGGTCCATTTCATCTCCAGCTTATGGAGGATCTTCTGTTAGGAAATGAGTCATTCCCATAACAGTCAGATAAAAGAGCATCTTCTGTTGCCATCTCTTGAAATTGGAGCCCATGAACTTTTCTGGGCGTTCATGATGAAATCCAGCGGGTGGAGGAATTGGAGTGTTCCCCTGAGCAGCAGAAAAGGCGTTGGTTGAGCCTTGAGCAACAGGAAAGGCATTTGGTGTGCCTTGAGCAGTAGGGAAGGCAGAGGGGTTGCCTTGAGTAGTAGCAACAGCAGAATCAGAAGCGAGTTGTTCTCTTCCTGTCATCTTTCTAAGTACTTACAACAAATCTTGTCTTAAAATTGTGGGTTACAACAATTGTAGGGAATGGGAAGTAATTGAATATTACAATTACTAGAAAGGATAAACTAAAGATTACAATAAAACTGGAAATCAAGAATGAAACAAACTCCTATTGTGATTTGCTGAGTCGAGTTATGGCGCTCTGTCTTTAAGACAAGATTGTCTTGTATATCTCCTTTTACGTTGTCGGGCAATAGTCTCCCAAGATACAACAACAACTTAACAATTGAGCAAAGGAAACTCAAGTGTTACTCTTGAAGAACTTTGAGTGTATTAGACTTGCTAGAGAGGATAAGAAGATGTTAGAAATTTCTGTAAATATTTCTAAGTGTTGTGTAGTGTTCAACAATTGAGCCAAAGGCCTCAATTTATAGTGTAAGGAGATGACCCCTCAACTAGCCAACTAATGGCCTTCAATAGCCATGTAATGATACTTATTGAGAAGGGTTACATTCAGCCAAATAATGGCTGAATTCATGTGCCAAGTAACGGAGATTCAATGCTCCAAAACTAGCCCAAGGGTCAGAACTTTCCAACCTCCCGTCACGGCATTCTGCCTCTGAAGCTCCGCGGCTCTGTGAATTAGCGTCGCGTTGCCGCGGCTCCAGTGATTGTCCACCTAATTAACGCCGCGGCGCTCCCTGGGAGGCGCCGCAACGCTTCGGCGCCTCGGCTCCGACAAGGCTGTGCCGCGGCCCTTCACGGCTCCGCGGTGACTTTCGACTCATTTCATCTTACACTTCTTCCTTCGTTTACTAACGTGGAATACTTTGTCATTTGGTCAATAACCGTCCATCATTTTATATCTCAAACGTATTACATACGTACCAATATCTCTTTCACTAATGAAATTTGCGATACTTGGCACTACATGTGCACGTGTGTGGAAACAATGTTTCCGATGTACGGGGCCCCAATTGTTTGAGTCATAAATAACGGAATATACTTAATTCAATATTAGTAAATTTCCAACAGCTATTAACATATCATCAACATATATACAAACTAGCACAAAATAATAACTCTTGTATATGTTAATATTCACTAGATAATATCTAAGTGCTTCCAATTATATTAGATACATACTCATTCTAATATTTCCTTTGATTACACACCGAACACCCCCACATTTTGAACATATCAAGTGCTTTTTTGATATCACATATAGAGAAAAGTCAATTCACTAACCCATGATCTCTAGATCTCAGATTCTTATAACAACTTTCAAGTATGGACACGTTTTTGTAATCAATGTAATATTTCATATCTCTTATAACTTAAAAGTAAATTTCACATTTGATTTTTATGCAAGAATAACGAATCACCATAAGAAAATATTATTTATAAAATTAATAAGCATTTGAAGATTATCACAAGTGTAATATTACCCTAATATTTATGAAAATAGATTTCACAAACTCACAAAGAATAGTAATTCACAAATAAATAATAAGTGAGTAAGAAAAATGAAATCCGGTTATTTGTTGTGGCATTCTGTAAAGGATAGCTAATGTGATAGTTATGATATAAGGGCAGATTAGTCTTTATGTAAATGTCAAGTTAGTTAAGGTAGTTGGAAGTTGAAGTCTTAGAGAATAGATTCCTATAGTTAGTTATAACTAACTCTATGCCAATGTGTAACTATATAAGTGATACATTGTACACCATATGAATTATCACATTCAATGAGGAATATCTCATCTTTCTCTCTTCTAATTCATGTCTACATTCATATGATCGTACTACCTTCTTCGACATTACTTCTTCTTCTCTAAAATACTATTTGTGATCTTTACATAATCTGTGTATTAAATCATTATAACATGGTATCAGAGCGGGCTAATTAGCTTGTTCAATCGATCAAATCCATTCTTGATCAAGTCTGTTTTCTTCTCAAAATTCTTAGTTCAAGATCTTGAGTCTTGCTTCCGCTGATTAATCAAATCGACTCTGAAAAATGTCTATTGGAAATGGTATGCCAATGACTACTGGGAATGGTATTCCAAATGGAGATGAGATTAATGGCATCACAAATGGATCATTACCTGGACATGCTTCTGGTTTTGGAAATGGAACTCAAGGACAAGAAATTGACTACAACCACCTACTGTTCATCTCCAGCTGAAGTAAGTGGGATACAAATTATCTCATTTCAACTCACAGGTATTAAAAATTTTGCTAATTGATTTAATTCAATGAGAATTGCCTTAATAGGGAGCAACAAGTTGGAGTTGGTTAATGGAACTTGTTGTAAAGAAAAGTATCTTGAATCAATGTGGGATCATTGGGAAATGGTTAATGAAATAGTCCTTTCTTGGGTCATGAATGATGTGTCTAAAGGTTTACTAAGAGGGATTATGTATGATTCTTGTGCTCAGATTATCTGGCAAGATTTGTGTGAAAGATTCAACAAAGTTGATTGGTCAAGAACTTACAATTTACTTAAGGAAATCGCTACTCTTACACAAGGAACTGCCTCAGTTTCTGTGTATTTTTCAAAAATGAAGAGTCTATGGATAGAATTTGAGTCTATGGTGCCTACTCCTGATTGTGACTGTCCTAAGTCAAAAGATTTTGTAGAACATCTACAAAAAATGAAGTTGTTTCAGTTATTGATAGGATCGAATGAGTACTCATAAGATAGGAGTCAAATTCTTATGATGAGTCATTTTCCTAATGTTAATCAGGCTTATGCTTTGGTTATCGGTGATGAATCACAAAAATAAGTAGTAGCAGCCAATTCTGGTGTCTTAGGGCCAATCCAACTGCTACAATTGGTAATATTGAACTTGCTATGTGCTCTAGAAACAATGGAAATAATGCAAATCAAGGGGTTTCAAATAAGTTTAGCTATCAGAAATTCAAGAAGTCAAGTAACTATAATCTGATTTGTGATTTCTGCAAGTGTAAAGGACATACAAAGGACACTTGTTACAAATTGGTGGGGTATCCACCTGATTCCAAGTATAAAAAGGGTGATATGGAAAGGAAAACTGGTTATAACCAGGGTTATGGTGCTGCATATAATGTGTTAGGAGAAAGGTCTAATGATGATCTTGGTCCTTATTAATCTTCAGAACTGTCAACAGATATATAGTACTAATACTGATATAGGTTATGGTCATGGTGGGAACTCTTTTGGTACTCAATGTATTCAGCCAATACATTATGGTGGGGACGGAGCTAGTACAAGCACCAACAATGCTCATCTAACTCAGTAGATAGAGAATGTATTTACAAGAGAACAATATGATCAAATAGTTCAACTAATGAACAAGAGTCATGGTGCTGGTACTGCAGTTCCCTCAGCTAATGCATCAAGTAATGTTGCAGGTATGACAGAAAGCATCGCATTAGTAGCTACTGATCACAATAATCCTGAATGGATTATTGATACATGAGCCACTGATCATATGACTTCTTATTCTAAGTTACTTAATAAAGAGAGTATCAGTGAGACTGTGATTCCGAAAAGAGTGCATTTCCATCTTTTTCTAAGCTGCAATATAGGCCTGATACTTTGTAGTCAATGTGTCCTACCCCTTTAATATTTATTTTTAACCCTTAAGTTAATATATTTACACTTTAACCCAATTTTCCAACTATAAATACCTAATTTTCTCTTCATCTTCCTACAATCTCTCAATCTATCTCTCTACAAGTCTACATTGTCTACTAAATATTAAATTTTATTTATTCATTTGTATAACTACATTAAAGTTCAAAAATTAGGAGTGAAGTTGGCAACTAGCTTGAGGATCATCCATCGAACAAAGTTTCAATTTTCAACCTCGATTACACATCGACGTTACGTCGACGTTTGGTACATTCATTCATTCTTTAAATTATTATTTTTACTTTATTTTAATTATAGCACTTAATTTCATTATCTTTAACTATTAACTAGCATAATTAAAATGGAAGGATTAAAAGGTATGTTTAAGGGTAAGGGTAAGACTTCTTCTAGTAGGGGTAACAAGGGCAGGGGTACTTCTTCTAGTCATCATATTCCTAGACAGGATGATTTGGTTGATTACACAAATATAGGTGAAACTGAATTTTTTCCTGAAATACCATTAGATTTAGACGACGAGATATTTTCTATAATTCAACTAGACTTTAATTTAGAAAATAATCTAGATGACACACCAACTAATCTAGATGACATACCCACTAATCTAGATGACACACCCACTAGTGCACCTCCAACTGGAACGCCTCATATTCTCCATAGTATGAGATGAGGCCCAATAAAATAAAAATTAAAATCAGATGCATGGATTTTTTTATAGGGACGAAGAGAATCAAGTAGTTAGATGTCAATTTTGTAAAAATGTTTATAAATTTAAAATAGGAAAAGGTCAGGGTGGTACGGGAGGTTTATTGAGACACGTACAAAACTTTCACAAAGCTAGGTGGGACCAATACCTGGCTAAAAAATCAGGTGCCCCAATGCCCTCTCAGTCGGGACAAGGTTCACATAATGTCCCGGACCAAGTACATGGTGAAATTAACCCTATGACGGGGGGAATTGTAGGCCCTAAATACGATAAACATAGAGGTAGGGAAGCAATAGCAAAATTAGTTACGGTGGAGGGTTTGGCATTTTCATTTCCTTCATCTCCTGGTTTTATTCATTACATTAGAGATATGTATAATCATGCTTTTAACGGTTTTCCTAGATCAACTGTTAGGAGAGATGTATTTAAATTTGCGCATGAATATCAACAGTATTTACGTTATTTCATTTATCATTTTCCTGGTAAAGTATCTATCACGTCTGATATAAGCCGTAGTACTAACAGTCATGATTATTTAACGGTAACATGACATTGGATAGATTATAATGGTCTATGCAAAAACGTATTTTAGCGTATAGATATATAGATGATAGGCACACTGGTACTTTTATTGCAGAAAATATTTATACAGTTTGCGATTATTATGACATAACTGATAAAATTATGATTGTTACATTAGATAACGCTTCTTCTAATAATTATGCTATTAGAATTTTAAAAGATTTTTATAACTTAGTTGTAAATGATGGTCTATCACTTTTTGAAGATGTTCTTAATAAAATACAATTTGCTATAAACTTTATTTTTAGAAGTAATAGAATACAACGAAAAAAATATATAAAAAAACTTGTCCCGATTGTGGACTAGCTTATAGAAATTTTTTCAAAGAAGTAGAGACTATGTGGAATTCTTTATACGAACAAGTACTTGTTGCTTATGATTATAGAAGACCTAAAACTTTATTTTTAACGCCCATAATCGAAATCCAACTGATATGGTTGTAGATAACGATTGGGATAAAATTTCAGAACTTATTGTATTTCTAGAAAAAAAATTCAAACAACAAAAGAATTTTTCGGTATATATTATCATACTATTTCAACTATGTTATTTTATATAGCTCTAATATTTTTATTACTTAGTGAATATATGGAAAAACCATCTTATAAGGCACTTATTAAAAAAATGTTTATCAAATTAAAATAATATTTTATTCCTATTCCCACTATTTATATTATTGGTGTTGTATTAAATCCGACTATTAAAATAGACGGTTGTAATTCACTTATTGAAACTATTTATGATTATATAGCAGTACTTCCACCTCCAACTCCAAAAAATCCAAATGACCCACCACCTATTGAACAAACTAAAGAAGAAGTGTTGTCTAGCATACAGGATAAATGCAAAAAAGTATATACGCATTACCAACAAGAAAGTGCTAGCAACCAACTGGCTTCCATACCATTTTCTTCTTCTTCTTCAACACAACCTCAAAAAAGACATATTTTTTCTGCGGCTAGTATTGAAAGCCTTATAAATAGATGTGTGGTGGTACCACTACTAATCAAATTAGCGAGTTTGATGTTTTTGTTTACAGGGTGTTGTAGCGTACCAAGCAGTTCTCAATGAAGAAGGACGTGAAGACTTGCTGAAATATTGGAGGGAGAATGAGAAGACATTTCCGACACTGTCAAAGATGGCCCGAGATGTGCTGAACATTCAAACTTCATCAACAGCGTCTGAAAGCGCTTTTTCTGCCGGCAAATTTCCAATTGGAGAGCACAGACGCACATTAGCGGGAGACAACTTGGAGATTGCAGTATTATTCAGAGATTGGATACGAGCAGAGCGAAGAAGGTGTGGTTAACCGGAGATCATCGAAGAAAAAGATGAAAACTACAACGAAATCTTATCCGACGGAGGTGGAAGCGACGTCGAGCAATTTGACCAACAAATACCAATTCCAACCGAAGAACCACAAGAAATTATAAAGAAACTAGAAAATGTGTTTTTAAATATGTATTTTTTTTAATTACAATTTTACTATGTTATTTGCAACTTTCAACACCACAAAGTTGCAATTTTGACAATTGTATTACAAAAAACCATATTTCTATTAAATAATATAAGAGGCACAAAAACAGTCTTGATATGTTTTTATTACACTATTTTGTTCAATTATTGAGGTGTTTATATATATGTTATTTTTTAAAATTATGTGGAAAAAAATTCGGAAAGACCCGATCCCGTCCCACCCCAACCCGATAATACCGGTCCCCTTTTCAGACGGGACGGGACATCGGCGGATCCCGCCAGTCCCGCCGGAGGACCGATCCCGCCCTACCCCGTCCAGCCGGGACCCGCCCCGCCCTGTACCCACTCTGTTGGCCAGCCATAGCTAAAACATTATCTCACCTATAAATTAATCCTAAAATTTTCTTTCTTTTCCTATTAATTACGTGTTCTTCCTTTTTTTTTTCTTCTTTGGAACAATTTTTTTGTACAGTATGTTCTTAATTTTTTCCCCTATCTCCATCCGGATATGTTCCCATTTTTTTTGGTATACTTCGTGCTGTAATTTTATTTTAACAAAAGAAAATTTATAAGTCGTTACCACTTATATGACGCGTAATAAATAGGAAAAGAAAGAAAATCTCAGGATTAATTTATGGGTGAGATAATGTATTAGCTAGAGTTTTGAGATTTAGAGTAAACAAAGGAAATATTTGTTATTCTAACTATAATTAAAACCTTGATTTGGGCAATTAGATCTGAACCTTTAATTTTTAACTATGACATGTGTCTCTCATCCAAGTAGGAACGTGGAAAAAATGGAGATAGTGAAAATGGAGAGGAGCCTCTTCCCTTAACATGCTGCAGAGTGTTTTTTTCCCCAGTATTGTTCATGCCCTTCATCACACCAAAAATTTGTACTAGGACCATCCGCCATGTAGGCAAAGAGAAGTGTTTGAATTTCAAAGCAACTCAGTACTTAATTTTGGGTGATGAGATTTCAAATCCTTTAAGACTTTTTTTCTGTGTCAATCAGCATGGATGGAGAATTGCCAATAATCCCAATCAACAATGGCAGATCATTCATTGAAACTAGGGGTGGGCAAAAAATCCGGAGAACCAAAATTCGGTTCGATTTTTTAAAAAAGCCAATTTTTTTATAAACCGAACCAAATCAGGATTTAGTGATTCGGTTCGGTTTTTTAGTTTTGGATACAAACCGAACTGAAAAATCGAATTAAATAATATATATATATATATATATATATATATATATATATTATTTTTTTATTTATTTTAGGCTACTATTATCTCTTGAATTATACCATTGAAGCTAATCTATGAAGCTTTTATGGAAGTCGCATGCGGCATGAACTTGATTAACATATCACAGAAGCATTGACATAAAATGTAGGGAGAAAAAGTAGTTGTAATTGATAAAACTTTAAAGGGTCATAACTCTGCGCTCGGATGTCCGTTTTACTCGGTTTTTTTTATTTTGCGTTTTTTTTAGACGGGCCGGTCAAATTGCCAAAAGGCGGTTTGGCGCAGCCAATTTTTAGAAAAACGTCCGTTTTCCCAATCAATTTGTGTTTTCCCCCAAATCGATTTCTAATATTCTTTAGTAAACATCTCACAATACACAATAGATTTCAAAGTCGAAATTTCATGATAGTGTAGGTGTGAATGTCAATTTCAGTTTTGGAAATTCAATTTTTTTTAAAAAAAAAAATCCCCGACCCGACCCACTAGAAAAAACCGATATAATCTGATACGTTCGGCATATAAACCGAACATATCGATTTTTTTTTTAAAAAAAGTTGTATTCGATTTTTAAAAAAAACGATTTTTATTCAGTTCATATTTTTCGGATACCAAACCGAACCGAACCGATATACGTCCACCCTAGTTGAAAGAAAACATAACGCTAATAACCGTCGACTATAGCAATTTCATCTAATTCACATCCACTTATATGAGAAAATAATTACTCTATAAGTTACCCAACAGTAAACCTTCGAACCAACTTTGTCAGACAACCATCTATAATTTCTTGGAGTGATCTCTTTCTTTCTTGTTGGCAGAAATTATACTTCAAATTTAGAAGATACAAAACGCCACCGAATCTCATTCAACCGAAATTGTCGAATACTCCAAACAAAAACAAAAATCACCGTAACTTTGTAACTTCTAATCCTTCTGGCTGAAAAATCTCTTCACGCACATGAAGCCCACGATCAAGAAGTTTTGCACTGATTCTGTTTCGCTATAATTTTCTTCTGTAATCTCGTTCACTATTTTGATCTATAATCATCATCTTCTTCGAAATAAATATCGTTTTTAGATTGTTTGAAAATTATATACCATGAACACAAAATATACGAAGAAGAACACAAAGATGAAGGTTTGATAATATAAATAATGAACATAGAATTGAAGGCTTGAAACTCGTGCGAAACGCTTTCCTAAAAACGATATTTGCTCCCTCCCCTCAGCGAGATTGCTATGGGATTGTACGTAAATAATTTTAGTAGATATGACAAGCCTTTTGGAAATCTGCACCGAACAAATAGTGAAAAATCAGTTTTAGGAAAGTAATAACTCTTATGGTTTTCAAGTGTAAGATTTTTGTAGAAGAAAAAAGTTTTATAAAAGTTATGTTGGATTAAAAGTAGTTAGATTTAAATAGAATTGGTGGTAACCCAAAAATTAAATGACACACCCTTTCATTTAAAAGACATCTTTTCATTTAAAATATTTAATTTCATTTAAACAAATTTCTAACGGGTGTACTTATGCGTTATCCCTATATTTTCCTCTGAGAACACTCAGCAAAAAAAAAAAGTTATCTCATGTGAAATTCTAAATGGTCCATTATCGGCAAGTAGCTTTCTTTAGATAGTTGAGAAAACACTATCAAGATACCATTATTATAATAATAAGAACTTTAAAGTCCATCTTCTTAGCTGCCTTCTCAGTAGAGCCGCCATTAAAATAATGATTTTACTGTCACGTAAGTGCCGAACCTCTTCCAATACTTTGTTGCAATTAGGGGTAGCTAGCTGCTGAGCTTACAGACCTGTGTGGTCAATCTTTCAATTTTCCCCTGTAAAATTAATTACAATTACTCAGGCTACTGATTCACTGGCCTTTCCAGAATCTGCATGCCATATTCACACTAAGTCTTCACAAGAAACCCTTTTTCTCCTCATTTAAATGCAGTAAAAAGTGAGCAAACGTTACTGCGTTAATACAAAATCGTTGATGCAAGTTAACTATGATTAAATGCTCGCTATGTATTCTTCACTTTAAATTTTAGCGATCAAAGTTAAATGGCTTGATTTGAAGTAAACACCTTTTTACTATAACTGTGGAGAAACTATAGCGAATTTATTAGTTGTTTTAAGAGTCCCACATCGAATATGGAATGAGAACATGTACTCCTTATATGGACTTGAGCAGGGGAATGATCTCGTGTGTTAATATTGGATTTGGTGTTGTAACATTTGACCCAACATATCTTCCGAAGTACTGATTTGAATGCATAAAATGTTGGGACAAATGTCACAACATTCAGACCAACATTTTTTATAACAATTTTGCCTTACTTCACGATAAGCAGTAATAATGTTACTGAGTGGTAAAAACGACTTAGGTGTGTAAATTAGGAGTTGTGTAAAACGTGCAAGAAAGAGTTAAAACTTGGGGAAGATGTCGAGTGAATAACAAGTCAAAGTTGTTGAGATTTCGACTCCATGATCTTCTCCAACAAACACATCAGCTGCCCACCTTTCCCTCAACCTCCTCAACAAATCCATTAGCCTTTCAAGGAAGTCTCTCTACTATAAATAGAGAGGCTACAAGGGTGAATCGATATCCAGAATTACACTGCAAAAATACCAAGAGAGCTCTCGGGATTTCAACCCAGAAATTAGGATCACAAGTGTTGCATGAATGTGTCGATAACATTCTGTCCAACGTTACAATTGCTATTTAGATTCTAGATTAGTTTTGTATGGAGCGATTGTAATGAGAGTTGTCTATGTCTGCGTAGTTAGATTTTTCAGCCAGAAGTCATCTGCGACTTCAACTTTTAATTCCTTTCCATTTTATATTATAAAATTGTAAAGAAAGGAATTTGTAATTTTGTATATAATATATATACAATACTTCTGGGCATTGACCATCTTAAGTTATATCAACATATAACTTATGAAAATATAAACCCTTGTGTTCTTTATTTTTCTGCTGCATTTTATTCTTCAATGTTTTCTTTTTTATCGAAGTGTTGTCACTTGTGTTAGGCGACATTATCACTGATATTCGGAAATAGAATTGGCATTCGATTTATTTCATCTCTTGCTTTTACTTTCTGTAGCCTTTGATCCCCTTTCAAGTGGTATCAGAGCCAACACTTGACACAATAAGTGTTTGGTGCTGTTGTCATAATCTATGGATCCGGCAAATCCGACTATTGGTAGACTTTCAATTCTAGATGGTTCAAACTATGCCTATTGGAAGATTCGCCTACGTTATATCAAATCAAGTGATGTTAGGGCATAGAGATCTATAACTAATGAGTATGTTGTTCCAATGTTGCCACCGGATGAGGAATGTGACATTCTTATTAAACCTGAATCCGAATGGACTGCGGAAGAAACCAATAATGCTAGCTTTAATGAAAAGGCCTTAAATGTAATTTTTGGATGGGTTGATCTCTAAATGTTCAAGCTCATTCAGAACTGCCCCACGGCTAAGGACGCATGTGTTACTTTACAAATTCATTGTGAAGGTAGCTTAAGTATTCGTTGAACAAAGCTACGCATGCTAATGAGTAAGTATGAACGTTTAAGGATGGAAGACGCGGATGGCATTAAATATTATTTTGAAAAGTTGATTGACATCTCAAATGAATGTCAAGTGCTTGGTGAACCATTAACCAACACTCAACTTGTTGAAAATGCTCTCTGTTCTCTTCATGAAAAATTCAATTTAAAGATTTGTGTCATTGAAAAAGCTCACAATCTTGCCACAATGGACCTTCATACCTTAATGAGCATTCTCAAAACCTATGAGATGAACATTGAGAATCAAAGGGAACTATATAAAAGCAAGAATGTAGCACTTCAAGTTCAATCCTTGGAGATTCAAATCGAAGAAGAGGATGAGAATTTTGAAGAAATTGGTAAAGGTGCAAATGTTGTCTTACTCACTCGAAAATACAATTCGATGGTGAGAAAGTTCAACAATGATAGAAATCAATCTAAATCTAAAGAACACCAAAACCAAGTCTTCAATCAAAATCCCACTAGATTCCTTCCAAATTTCAAAAAGGAAATCAACTAAGGAGAACCAACTCAAATAGTACCAAATTTGATCCCAAACAACTTGAGTCCGTGCATTGTCATGCATGCTCAGGTTGGGGTCACTAAACTAACGAATGTGCAAACACTCTTAGAAAATTTAGTAAGAACCTATGGGTTTCACTTAGTGATGATAAATAAGAAGAGAAAGGTGATCGTGAAATTGAAACACAAGCAATGCTGGCCACTGTTTACGAACAATCTCTATCGGATAATGAAGATGTCACCTGCAATGTTGTCTGAGATGTCACGACATTTGTTCCAACATCATCAACGACATTAACTTCCTTAGCGACATTCGAAAGGTATGAATTCTTTAACTATTCTGATGTTAACTGCTTTAGTGGTTTTATTTCTAGTAGTGAGGTTGATTTTATAGATCAAGTTGAATGCAAAGATGACATGATTAATGAATTACAAAGTATTTATAAAGCCCTAGTCATAGAATGCAAGCAACTTGAAAAAAAGGTAAAATCTTTAACTCGTGAGAATTCAGAATTAACTGGCACGATAACCAGACTCAAGGTTACTCTTACCAAAAATGATATTGAATTGGGTAAGATTCGTGCAAAATTGGATTTAGCCGAAGCAACCTTCCGCAAGCTCAACACAGGGACTTCGAAATTGAATGAGATACTCAACTTTAGTAAACCTTCACATGCAGGTATTGGGTACGAAAACTCTCTTAAAACTATATGCTCTAATCTCATTGACACAAATGAGAAAATACGCTTTGTAAAAGAAAATGGGATGAATTGTAGGTTTTCGTATATGTCAAAGAATATGAAGTTTGTATGTCATCATTGTAACCCCCCCCCCCCCTGGACACCTAAAACCATATTATTTCAAACTTCAGAATTCTGTGAGCAAAATCTTGCCCAAAAAGTAATCCAACATTTCGGATAAACTTCGAACCAACATTTCTGAAACAAAAGGTAAGCAGTATTTTAAGAGAGTTTGGGCTCCAAAAACAGATGTAACTTGTAATGTTGCCATAACTGCATTGAGAACTATCATTTCAGGTTCTTGGTACTTTGATAGTGGATTTTTTCATCACATGACAGGTACAAAAGGTTTTCTAAAGAAATATGAGTCATTCTATGGAGGAAATGTGACTTATAGAGGTGGCAGTAAAAGCAAAATAATTGGAAAATGGATCTTGGATGTTCCTGGTTTTCCAACCTTAAGGAATGTCTTACACATTGAAGGGTTAATGGCAAATCTAATTAGTATTAGTCAATTGTGTGATGACGACCTTGAGGTATAGTTTAATAAGAATGCTTGTAAAGTTATGAATGAAGCTAATATATGTGTCATGACAGGTACAAGAACAGGCGATAACTGCTATCTTGTTGTAAAACAAGAAACATGCAATAATGCCAAGATCGATGACACAACACTATGACATCAAAAGTTGGGGCATGTCAACTACCGCAATTTAGAAAAATTGGTCTCATATGAAGCGGTTAAAGGCTTACCCAATCTTAGCCATAAAGGTAAAAATGTCTGTGAAGATTGTTTTAAAGGTAAGCAAACCCGTGTCTCTCATAATATTGTCCAACACGACGGACAACATTCAGGTACGTCTCACTTTTTTCAATTACTGCATATGGATCTAATGGGTACAATTGAAGTAGATAGTCTAGAAGGCATGATGTATTCCTATGTGATAGTAGATGATTTTTTCTAAATAATCATGGATATATTTTTTGAAAGAAAAATCACAAACTTTTGACATGTTTAAAATTTTGCACTCTAGAATTAGAAACTTGTTCTATTCTCCTATTTTTCAGATTAGATCCGACCATGAAATCGAATTTGAAAACAGCTCATTGACAAAATTTTGTGAGAAAAAGGGAATATTCCATGAGTTTTCCGCTCCCAAAACTCCTTAACGTAATGGGGTAGCAGAAAGGAAGAATAGAACATTGCAAGAAATGGCTAGAGTTATGGTTAGTTCTAAAAAATTATCAAAACATTTTTGGGCTAAAGCCTTAAATATTGCTTGTCACATCACTAATAGAGTCTACTTAAGGCCAGGAAAAAAGATGACTCTCTATGAGCTTATTAATGGAAATAAACCTAACTTGCGTTATTTTCATATTTTTGAGTGTATCTGTTACATTTTAAATGAGATATCATTTGACAAAGTTTGACTCTAAAAGTGACAAATGAATTTTTGTTGGCTATTCTCAAAATAGTCATGCTTATCGAGTATACAATCTAAGGACCAAAACTGTACAAGAGTCTGTAAATGTTATTTTTGATGAATTTTCTGATCCTATAGGAAATACAACTGAAAATAACACTATAGTTTCAGTGGAAAATGTGCAGACTGTTGAAGAATCAAATGTTGCCACATTCGAAGCAACATCTGAACCCGAATAGAGACCGCAAAGGCCATGGATGATGAGTCAAATGATGAATTGTTAGATCAGGTTCGAAGGAACCCCTCATCAAGGATTAGGAAGAATCATCCCATAGGCCAGTTGATAAGGGGAGTTTTTGAAGGAATTAAAACAAGAGGGAAAGAACCACTCAACTATAGAGATATATTAAGGTATGTGTATGTCTACCATATAGCACGAGGTTAGTCTTTCTTATCTTATATCTACTTTAGAACCAAAAAAATGTTTTAGAAGCACTCAAAGATAATGTTTGGATTCAAGCAATGCAAGAAGAGCTTGAACAATTCTCTCGAAATGAAGTCTTGGACTTAGTTCCTCATCCAAATAATACAAATGTAATTAGAACTAAGTGGATTTTTAAAAATAAATCAGACGAACCGAGAACGGTTGTGAGAAACAAAGCTCGTCTAGTTGCACAAGGCTATACTCAGGTTGAAGGAATTGATTATGATGAGACCTTCGCACCTGTAGCTAGAATTGAGTCAATTAGACTTCTACTTGCCATTGCTCGTTGTCTGAAAATTACACTACATCAGATGGATGTAAAAGGTGCTTTCTTAAATGGTTATCTTGATAAAGAAGTCTATGTTGAAAAACCAAAAGGATTTGAAGATCCTCACCATCCACACTATGTGTACAAGCTCAAAAAGGCTTTGTATGGGTTGAAACAAGCCCCTCGTGCATGGTATGGTCGTCTAACTAACTTTCTTCTTGAAATTGGTTTTAACCGTGGTGAAGCTGATCATACTTTATTCATTAAAGGTCATAGTGTAGATATTATTATTGCTCAAATCTACGTAGATGACATAGTCTTTGGCTCGACCTCATAGTCTTATCTAAAGTCATTTGTTGAATCTATGTCATCAACTTTTGAAATGAGCATGATTGGGGAACTAACTTTTTTCTTAGGTTTGCAGATTAAGGAAAGTGAAGATGGAGTTTTTATCTCACAAAGCAAATATTTTAAGAATCTAGTTAAGATATTTGGATTGGAGAATGCTAAACATATGAAAATACCAATGGGTTCATCGCAGAAGATATGTAAGGATAATGTTGGTGAAAATGTCGACCTAACATTGTATCGATCTATGATAGGTAGCCTTCTTTATCTTACTGCTAGTCGCCCAAATATTATGTTTAGTGTGTGTGTGTGTGCATGTTTTCAAGCCTGTCCCAACATATCCCACTTAAATGTCGTGAAAAGCATTTTTCGATATGTTGATGACACATGTGAGTTGGGAATTTGGTATTCCAAAGACACTAATCCTAACTTAATAGGATTTTGTAACTCGGATTGGGCTGGAGACGTTGATGATAGAAAAAGTACAAGTGGATGATGTTTTTATCTTGGCAATAATCTTGTCTCATGGTATAGTCGTAAACAAAAATGTGTCTCACTTTCAACTGCTGAATCTGAATATGTAGCAGCTGGAAGTTGTTGCTCTCAATTAATATGGTTAAGACACATGTTAGACGACTATGGATTTTCAAGCAACATTTTGATTTTGTACTGTGATAACTTGAGTGCTATAAATATTTCAAAAAATCCAGTTCAGTACTCACGTACAAAACATATTGATAGTAGACATCACTTTTTAAGAGATTTAGTCGAAAAACAACTAGTTCAAATTGAACATATTGACATTCTTCATCAACTAGCTGACATTTTTACAAAAGCTTTGGACTGTGAGAGATTTTCGAGTTTGAAGAAATCTCTTGGTCTTTGTAATCTCTAAAAAGGCATTTTTGGTGAATGTCAGCTGAAACACTGTCTAACATTTCAGGTGACATTTACCTATGGAATATCGTAAACTGATTATTGTTATTGTATAGTGCATAGCCTTTGGTCAAACAAGCAGGATCCTTCAATAAGAATAAGTTATCAATATGATACCGTTCTCTGCGATGATATATATATATATATATATATATATATATATATATATATATATATATATATATATATATATATATATATATCATAAAAATGGAGTATCAAAATAAGGTAAAACCTTACAAATGATTGACAACTGTGCAAAATGGGCAAAGCCCTTTGAAAAGATATCGTTCATATTCTATAGGAGTATCAAGTGCTTCAAAAGAAATTTTGAAAATACTAAATTAAGTATTCTCACTTTTGACACGAGAAACCTTTTTGTATGTGTTTTATGATTAGACCAAGGAGACGATGGAAAATTGTTATATTGGTCCAGTGATCAAACTCATACAATACGTATAAAACGTGTCGTGATTTGTTGCCAATATGAAAAATTCTTGAGGGATCAAAATACTTGTGTCGTCCAAAATGTTGCCAACATTGTTGTTGGCATTTTCATATTATAATATTTGTTGGGATGTTGTTCTTAACTGATTCCAGAAAAATTAGATTTTTCTCCCTATGTTTATGCCTTGTTTTTATAGGAATTTCAAACTTTAAAATGATAAGATTAAATTCCTACCGTGATGCTCATCATTTTATCCCAAAATTTTAGGTGTAAGTTATTAGATAAATCTCAAACTCCTAAAACTAAGAATTTTTGTTGCTTTGAAAGATTTGCCATGTATATAAAATCCTTTGATTTGCATTTTCTTCATATATGATTTTCCCTATTAAAAATAAAAATAAAAAGGGGAGAAAAATTACATCACTCATCGGGTATCACCCTACCTACCCGATGGATTATTCACCATTCCAATCTTCTTCCTCAATCACAAACCCTAATTCCTCAAAACCCTCTCCACAATTCTCACCAATGGAAACTTCTCCTGTGTCAGAACCCATGTCAGCCAACATATCATCCAACACTCCAATGTGCACTAGCCCTCCATTGAACACACCTATTTAACCGAGCCAGTACTTTTCCTCAAATTCCCCTAGAGGATCTGTCTAGGGCATTAGTGTTTAAGGGTTTCGATGAACCCGTGGATATTAGATACCCTGGAGATGACAACAACCTCATTGATGTAGATGAAACCACTGATTTTACATCCTTGGGTAAGAGGCCCAGATCATCTGCCTTTCCTATGCGCCGATCGAGTTGAGTGTTCGAGAAAAATGTCCGAGAAGGTCCGAGAAGATTCGAGTAGCAAAAGAACAAAATGTGAACCCTCTAAACTCATCTACTCGAGCAGTGATAGTGAAAGAACGGACTCCACTTTCTCAACTGATGAAGAACCTTCAGCTTCTGAACCACAAAATGTGCCTCTGGAAAGGTAAATCCCAGATGAAACTCCCTTAAAACAATTCTTTCCAAAAGGAGTTCCCAGGGCTACAAGGTCAAGTGTTGCCCCAGAAGTTGCCACAGATGCTGCAATATCTCAGGCAACATTCCAGCCAACATCTGAAGAGGAACACACCCCAACTTCCTCCAACAGTACCGAATCCATCAGCCTAGACTTGTATGGTTCAGACAATGAGGTATTTGCTTTCTCCAATAAATTTTACTCTAAAGCTAAACATGATAAATGGGACTATTATAGAAATAGAGTAATTAGGTCTGAAAGAGAGTTAGATATTGCCTCCTGCTCTGAATATAGTCTGGTGAAATTTCTGAAAGACATACAACTTCTTGGCTCTGTTACTGAAAAAGGACCATATGTTGATGAGATTATAAGGTTGTTTTATGCCAATTTAAACTCTGCTATAGAGGATACCTCCTCAAAGAAACTTGGAAAGGTATATCTCTATAACAAAATTTATCAAATTAGACCTTCAATCAATAATCAATGTATGGGTCATACTACTGAAGAACAAGTGAGAGGAACAGAAAGAGTAACAACAAACAGGGATACAATGATTGAATATCTCTCTAGAGGTATACTAAAGAAATGGATCCCTAGATGCATAGCATCAAAACTCACTACCTTATTTTTCACCCTCCACAAAATTGCTATTCACAATTGGTTTCCCTCTTTAAATGAGTCAGTTGTGACAACTGAACAAGCCTCCATGTTGTTTAAAATTGGGAAAGAATTCAAAGTTGATTTAGGAAAAATGATCTTCTATCAAATTGCCAATCTGGCAGAAAAAGAGTCAACTTCCATCCTTCATTTTCCCTCTCTGATCTAAAAATTATTAACTATCCAAGGCCTTGAGCCTATGAAAGGAGACACTTTGGGGAAAGCTCCTTAACTTTACACTGTCAGCAAAGCAATTCTGAAGAGCAAATAGAGAGTCATTGACCTACCTTGGAAAAAGGAAGCAGAAAGGGAGAATGATGCCAGGAATGTTCCCAACATTCACGGCAACACTGGTCCAAGGCAGTCTATACTGTCTAAAAATTGGCTTGTGGAGCAAATTGCAAAATCAACTACAAATTGTTGAGGTTGATATTGCCAGAGATGCCCTGGTTCAAGCCAGAGACCATTTCTTACTTCTTCTTTCTTCACAAAAAGGGAGATGGTTCTATACAGGGGGAGCAAAGAGAAGAGGGTGAAGGTACGAGTGGAGAAGTTGTTGCTGCTGAAGAAGCTGTGGATGCTTCTATGCAGAGGGAAGAAGATGTTGGAAAGAAAGTCTTGCTAAAGAGGCCGAGGTTGAAGGTCAAAGCTGAAGCTGCTATGCAGAAAACCGAAAGCTGAAGCTGCTATGCAGAAAACCGAAAGCTGAAGCTAAAGCTACTAGGTAGAGAAAGAAGCAAGCTGAAGTTGTTATGCAGAAGTAGAAAGTTGTTGGAAACTGCTACTGCTGCATAATAAGCAGGGGAGAAACTGATGCTGTTGATGAATTTTTATGGATTTTTTTGTTTTGGTTATTAGGTGATGTGGATGGTTATCTTGACAATGATCTATTCTAACAATGTTTTTCTTGATTGTGTGGATGACATATATGCTGATATCATTTCTTCTAATCATATAAGAGTGGTGTATACATGTTTGCTTGTATGCTATTTTAATCCTATAAAATGGTATATACATATTTGCTTGTATGCCATCACATGTTAAGGGGAAGAGTGTCAATAGTCACAGGTATTGGACAGTGTCCGTGACAAAGCACTAAGTCATTTGTACCCGTTGAAATGTGTATTGTGAAGAAAGGAAAAAAGGGGGAGATTGCTAATGTTGGGTTTGGTATTGTGACATTTGACCCAACATATCTTCTTAAGTACTAATTTGAATGCATAAAATGTTGTGACAAATGTCACAACATTCAGATCAACATTTTTTATAACAGTTTTGCCTTACTTCACGATAAGAAGTAATAATGTTACTGAGTGGTAAAAATGACTTAGGTGTGTAAATTAGGAGTTGTGTAAAATGTGGAAAGTCGAGATAAGAATAAGTCAAAGTTGTTGAGATTTCGACTTCATTATCTTCTCTAACAAACGCACCAACTGCCCACGTTTCCCTCAACCTCCTCAACAGATCGATGAGCCTTTCAAGGAAAGCTCTCTACTATAAATAGAGAGGCTACAATGGTGAATCGATATCCAGAATTACATTGAAAAAATACCAAGAGACTCTCAGGATTTCAACCCAAAAATCTGGATCACAAGTGTTGCCTGAGTATGTCGACAACATTATGTCCAACATTACAATTGCTATTTAGATTCTAGATTAGTTTTGTATGGAGCGATTGTAATGATAGGTTGTCTATGTCTACGTAAGATTTTTCAGGCAAAAATCATCTGCGACTTTAACTTTTAATTCCTTTCCATTTTATATTGTAAAATTGTAAAGAAAGGAATTTGTAATTTTGTATATAATATATATATACAATACTTCTGGTCAATCACTATCATAAGTTATATCAACATATAATTTATGAAAATATAAACTCTCGTGTTCTTTATTTTTCCGTTGTATTTTACTTTTCAAGGTTTTCTATTTTATCGAAGTGTTGTCACTTGTGTTAGATGACATTATCACTGACATTCGGAACCAGAATTGACATTCAATTTATTTCATCTCTTGCTTTTACTTTTCGTAGCCTTTGACCCCCTTTCATTGTGTTTCAGTTCATCAGAAGAAGCTGTCAGAACAATAGCATCTACATATAATAGAAGGTAAGATGTGTCACTACCTCGATGAAAAATAAAAAGTGAATGATCACTTTTGCTACACACGAACCCGATCTGTATAATGTAAGTAGTAAACCGCTCATACCATGCCCTGGGGGCTTGTTTCAATCCATAGAGAGACTTATGAAGAAGGAAGACATACTGAGGAACCTCCGGATGCACAAAGTCAGGCGGTTGATGCATATAAATGGATTCTTTCAAATCCTCATGTAAGAAAACATTTTTTACATCAATCTGGTGAATAGGCCAATTTTTCCCCATAGTTATGCTCAAAACATTGTGAATGGTGGCTGGTTAGACCACGGACTAAACGTCTCACCACAATCAACTCCCTCATGTTTCTCAGTACCATTGGCCACAAGTCTTTTCTTATGGCGTTCAAGCTCACCACTGTCTCTGAATTTGTGATGATAGAGCCACATACAATGAATCACATTCACCCCCTTTAGTTTCAGGACAAGATCCTAAGTGTGTTGTTTTGTTAACGCATTAAATTCCTCACTTATGATCGCATTCTAATTCGGGTCAAGCTTGGCTAATTTAAGATTTTTAGGAATAGGTGAGATAGTTTGAGTGGATAGGTTAAAGTAAACTTTTGGTTTGAAAATCCCGTGTTGTGCATGGGTTTCCATTCGGTGCATGGGGATAGTCACTGGTTGGGCATAGGGGTTTGGGTGGTGACAGGAAGTTTGTCGGTACAGTGGTGCTAGACAGTATGGTAGGTGATAATGTATTGGGGCTGGCGGGTTGGTTCTGGGAGATTTCGATAAGAGAGAGGGGCAGTAGGGTTGGATTGACGTCTGGTAGCGGGGTTGTGGTGGGGGAACTGGTCGACGGGATGGGTGGGAGTGTCGAATTGGAGAGGGGTGGGGGCGGTACAGCTGGATGTGGTGGAAATTGTAGTGTATTTTGGACTAGAGGTGAGGTATCTAGGTCATTAAGGAATTTGTAATCAGTGGCTTGGAATTATTGGATGTTGGAAAACGGGAAAATATTCTCCTCGAACGTGACATATCGTGAGACTATGATTTTGCATATGCACAAGTCATAGCATAAGTACCCCCTATGGTTCGATGGGAATCCCAAGAAGACACACGGGAGTGGTACGAGGTGCTAATTTGTGAGGTACTATGGAGGCAAGATTTGGATAACATAGATAACCAAAAATTCAAAGGTGATCATAGGTAGGGATTCGATGGAATAGGATCTCTGAGGGGGTCCTATTTTGGAGCATACGGGTAGGTAGTATATTAAGAATATATTCTGTCATTTTAATGCATATACCCAAAATGGGGAGGGGGGGACACATGAAAAAGTAAGGTACGAATCATATTTTTAATGGTGCGGAGAATTCTTTCTGCTTTACCATTTTGAGGGGAAGTATAGGGGCAGGAGAATCGAAATACCATGCCATTAGCCGTACAGAATTTACACTATTCTACATGGTATCAAGAGACAAAAATCTCTCCCTACCCTAAACCTTATCCCCCCTACCCTATTCTTTCTCTCTTTTTCGGTGCCAACAACCTTAGTATATCGTCGATATACCACTGGTATATCGCTGATATACAGCCGCCCCAACTGTAACACCCTGTACTTTCGGGTAATAGTTTGAGCACCTAACGTAGGCAAGTAGACCCGGATTCCGGGAAGTTTATGTTGCACTCACGTATGCTAATAAGGAAATTAGTATATAAAAGAATGTGATCCCGAAACAATTTTGGATTTAACAAGTGTGACGACGGGGATTAATAATAATAAATGTATATCCCTAAAGAGGTTATGGACTAGTGTCATATTACAAGAATTATGGCATTGAGTATAAGAAGGTTTTATAAGTCTTCAGGATTTAAGTGAATTGGGATCGGGAATTTAATTGTAAAATTAATTAATTATGGGATTAATTAATTATAATTGGGGAGACAATATATAGCGGAGATTTATACGTGTAGCATTATAACCCACTGTTCCAGTGACTACGCCTAATAACCGATCGGTGGCAGCCCCATAAATCTCCAAACATTCACATCTTCTCCATTTTAAAAGACCTTCATCTCTTCAAGCTTTCATCTTCTTAAACTTTTGTAGAAACCTTTCTCTGGAGAAGAGTTTGTCCCACTTCAATCAGAAGAAGTAATCCCAATTGGTAGCCTCTGAAATTTTTCGATCGAATTGGGGATTTTTTGCAAGCTTTCATACAACCAAAAAGGGGGAAATTCATGATGTTCTGGGCTTTAATTCCAGGGAAATTGAAGCTTTGAACAAGCTTAAAAACTCATAAACCAATCGAGACCCTGAGTTTCGGAGAGAAGCTCAAGCTCAAGTCAGATTTTTGGGCTCCTGTTATGCTTGTCGAATCTGGTTTAGGTGTCCGACGACGTTCATCGCTGCTCTAAAAAATATAATCATTTGTAGAGCTTACAAGGACCCGTGGAACTTAGATAATGTCGACAACAAGGTATGCAAGGCTCTTTCTTTCTTTTGGCATGTTCTATGTACGAAACATAAGCGTCATGTTGCTCCATAAATTACTCTACTCTTAGTATTTAAGAATGGTCATGTTATTGATTCTTATGTTAAAAACATGTCTAAAGGTGTTCCTAAGTCCTTATTGAGGCATACGAAAAAATGTTGATATTCACCGTGTTAGCCAAAGGTACATGTTGATATTCCCATGTTATTCGATAAAAATGTTATGTCATCCGAAATATTGCTTATTGTCATTCATGCATCTTCATTTGCATTACATTTATCTATTACCCTGGACCACTTGTGTTATGCACACTACTATATGGTAAATATTGTATATGTATGTAGGATATGGGGAAATGAAAAAATTATATACGCACACCACCTGCTGCTAGTACAAACTATCACAAAAGAGTCCTAAGAGGACAATATTGAAGCTTATGTGGCTCATACGATATAACTTGGTGCCCACAGAGGCGGTTATGGAAAGATGCATGTGTGGCCATTAGTATACCGTATTTGCATTGTGCATAACATTTATCCATATGTATTAGGGCCCTCAAAGGCATTTACCGTTGGTCAGCTATTTCTGGTTTATATTACTATGTATTTTGTTATGTTATTTCTTATGCCTGACATACTCAGTACATCAGTCGTACTGACGTCCCTTACTTCTTCCTTTCATAATTACAAGAATCTAGATTTGAGTATCGTGTCACAGGACGCGTTTCATGCCCGCAGGTTCAGTTAAAGAGGGTGACGGTTCGCACTAATAGGTTGATGGTTCAGCTGATATTGGAGAACTCTATTTATTTTAGAGTTGCAATCCGATCATGGTATGTTATACTCTTTAGAGGCTTTTAGACAGGTGTCCTGTTTATAGTTGTCATGTGTGGCCTCGTCGGCCATGGGTATATATATATATATATATATATATATATATATATATATAAGTTGAGGCTTTCCGGTTGAAACTTTATACAGTCTTTTTCGGCTTAATCCATTTTTAAATATGTTTGGGTGTGGTGTGGTGTGTGTGGTTAGTGGTGCCGGTAGATAGGGTCCGGGTGCCCATCGCAGCCTTCCGGTTTGGGTCATGACAAACTTGGTATTAAAGAGGGTCTTTCTTAACCTGTCTACAAGCTATGTCTGGTAGAGTCTTATTTATTGGTGTGTAGCGCACCACACTTATAAGCAAGAGGCTACAGGGCATTTAAAATTATTTATTTCCTTCATAATCTAGATTTTCGATATAGTAGAGTCGTAAGAGTATTTGTTCCTAATCTAACTTTCTCATTGGAAACTGTAGTAATGTCTACGATGAGAAACACCTCGGGTAATAAGAGTGCGGGTACTGTTGCGAGGAAAGATGTTAGACAGATACCACCTGCTGGTACAGGGTCAGAGAGTTGTGAAAGTTAGAAAAAGAGAGGTGAGTTACACTATGGACACTGACCCATCGGAGATCATAGAATCTATTGAGGAGGATCCATCCGAAGATCCATATGAGTCACCTGCTCAGAAACTCTCGGTTCTTCCAACGGAAGGAGGAGTGAGGGGGGCTCCGGCCTCACCAAGGACTTTAGTATCAGTATCGGCCCCCATTGATCAGGGTGTAAGTGGGGCAGCACAGGGATGGGTACAGCCAAATTTCCCTCAGACACAACGCCGTGACCGGGTATGCATTTTGCTCACTGACCCCGACTCTTCTGAGGTTCCAGATAGTCCACAATATTGGGGGTCCGTTAATCAGGGCTCACCGGACTATGTTATGGGATACACGCCGGAGGAAGAAAAGAGGCAGGCCAGGAGAAAGCGAGTGGTTACTAAGGATAAGAGGGTTCCACTTCAAAGTGTGTCATAATGAGGCTCATATATAGGACTAAGATAGGATAGTACAGATACACCAACAGGAGCATAACGCTGTCCTAGCACCTATCCCAATAATCCATAAGTTTTTTTTTATTAGTTACCTTTAAATAAATCATGTATTATGTTTAACCGGTACATGGTTATATATTTGGAGTAATCGAAGGAATAAATGGATTTGTATGTGGATTGATAGGTTTGTTGTACAGTTTGATGTGGTGATGATGTGCATCTATATGAACATGTTTATTGGGATCATATGTGTGTTATATAAAGTAATTATGGGTCATCATGAGTTGTTTAAGCCTTGGTATTTGTTTGAAAAGCATGTAACAGCTTAGTGTATCTACATCATGGTATATTATGTGTTAATTTAGAGTATTTAGGGTGTGGTGAACCATCTGGGATTGAATCCAATAAGTTAAGAATATACTATTTTTAAGGATGCTTAGTATGGTATATGTGAAAAATATGATGTATGTGAACTTATGATACCTTCAGGATACTCTTCTTAAACTGTTTTAAGTTGTCTGCTCAGCTTGTATCTGGGTTTTTTTCCCCACCATGTTCCTATGTCCTATTTGAGGTGCATTTGCTTTTCAGAGTACCTAATGTCAATTGTTTTAAACTAAAACTAGGATTCTTACATACATGAGTTATTACACCAAAGTTAGTATCTTGATTCAGCTGGTGTATGGACCAATTTTCTGAGGCAAAGTGTGGGGTTTGAAACTGTTTTCATTAGCTGCTACATTTTATTGTTGGCACTGTTATATTGAGCTGGTTGCTGCACATATTTGTTATTTGTGAGGCATTTAACTACCATACTTGCTGCTATGATGGTTGTTGTTTGATGTCACTGGTTACCATTTTTTTTGCTATTGTTTGGCTGTCACTTGGTACTACTGCCCCTCTGCCCACAGTGGCTAAACTTGAGCCCAACACAAATATCACATTGTGAGTAACCAGTTGGGATTCTTGGTAGAGAAACATATACCATCCTTGGGATGAATTTGGTCACAACTTGATGTTACATATCAACATTAACATATTATGTCTTTGAGCTAAGTTTCCTGCCATATTTTGATACTCATTCTGACTGAAACCATTGCTGCACATTAATAAGAATTGTTTGCATCCACTCATGTGTCCATGTCATTACTGCCTATATGTATTAAGTTCTAGCCTTGTTTACTTAGCAACAACATGTACTAATCTCTTCTAACTATTCAGTTGGGGAACTATATGTAGGAATCACCTGGGAATGATTGATCTATTTAGCTTAAATGTATGATGATGCTGTTTTTTTTTTCTTGCTAGATGTATTTGAGTAATTCAGTTAGCCTATTAATGATAAACTGAACCACTAGCTTCATAGTCTTGTTATGATTTACCTAGTTTTGGATTAGATATGTATATTAGGTTAGTATAACACCTTATTAGCTCTCAAAGTTGTCTAAACTCAGTTCATGTGTCTCTCATATCTACTTATAGTTAGGTAAGGTTTGTTTAAACTCTAAGTCATGTCTGTCCAGTCATATTTTCATGTGTTGTTGCCTTTGTACTAATAGGGCAAGGCAAATAAGAAGTATATATGTCTTTGGGATTTGTTTGAGCTAAGTTCATTATGGAAAACACATGTTGTGTACTGTATGATTAGTAAAGGTGTTGTCCTGCTCATACTGGCCTAATATTGATGCTGGATATGTGATTGAATTTGTGCTAGCATGAAACTAGTATTTTGTGATTATATGTTAGTATATACTGTTAGCTCATCCATGTTAAATAAGCATAGACTATGAATTATTCCTACTTGACTGCCTATTTGCATGAAGCAAGTTCAAAGTAACCTGAAATTGCCATGTCCAGACTATATAAATGGCAAATTATATGACAGAAATAGAGGCTTACACTATTTAGATTAGGCTAATGTGTGATTAATTGGAATAAATGCATTGTGTGTTAAAATGAGGACAGAACCATTGACCCTTTCACACTCTAAATGAGATAACAAGCTGCACTAGTATGAATACACAGACCAGAACTACATTTAGTTTCCATGAATTGTGTTTTAATTTGATCTGTATATTAATAACTGTTTTCTATGATAATTATATGATTAGAGGGTGATTAGATCATGATAGGGGACATGTATAACTTGGTATTAAGTGCAATAGCTTTAAATGAAAACTGTTGGTTTGCCTATCTGACTTAGTGTGATACCATTCGAGGACGAATGTTTCTAAGGAGGAGAGGATGTAACACCCCGTAATTTCGGGTAATAGTTTGAGCACCTAACGTAGGCAAGTAGACCCGGACTCCGGGAAGTTTATGTTGCACTCACGTATGCTAATAAGGAAATTAGTATATAAAACGATGTGATCCCGAAACAATTTTAGATTTAATAAGTGTGACAATGGGGATTAATAATAATAATTGTATATTCCCAAAAAAGTTATGGACTAGTGTCATATTACAAGAATTATGACATTGAGTATATGTCGTCAGGATTTAAGTGAATTGGGATAGGGAATTTAATTGTGTGTATAATTAACTAATTGTGGGATTAATTAATTATAATTGGGGAGACAATATATAGTGGGGATTTATACGTGTAGCATTATAACCCACTGTTCAAGTGACTACGCCTAATAACCGATCGATGGCAGCCCCATAAATCTCCAAACATTCACATCTTCTCCATTTTAAAAGACCTTCTTCTCTTCAAGCTTTCATCTCTTTAAACTTTTGTAGAAACTATTCTCTGGAGAAGAGATTGTTCCACTTCAATCAGAAGAAGTATTCCTAGTTGGTAGCCTTTGAATTTTTTCGACCGAATTGGGGATATTCTACAAGCTTTCGTACAATCAAAAATGGGGAAATTCATGATGTTCTGGGCTTTAATTCCAGCGAAATTGAAGCTTTGACCAAGCTTAAAAACTCAGAAACCAAAACGAGACCCTGAGTTTCGGAGAGAAGCTCAAGCTCAAGTCATTTTTGGGCTCCTGTTCTGCTTGTCAGAATCTGGTTTAGGTGTTCGACGACGTTCGTCGCTGCTCTAAAAAAGATAATCATTCGTAGAGCTTACAAGGACCCGTGGTACTTAGATAATGTCAACGACAAGGTACGCAAGTCTCTTTCTTTCTTTTGGCATGTTGTGTACGAAACATAACCGTCATGTTGCTCCATAAATTACTCTACTCTTAGTAGTTAAGAATGATCGTGTTATTGACTCTTATGTTAAAAGCATGTCTAAAGGTGTTCCTAAGTCCTTATTGAGGCATACGGAAAACATGTTGATAAGGTTCATGTTGATATTCCCAAAGTTAGCCGAAAGGGCAAGAATGTTATGTTATGTGATAAGCTCAAGGAATGTTTTATTGTCATTCATGCATCTTTATTTGCATTACATTTATATATTACCCTGGACCACTTGTGTTATGCACACTACTATATGGTAAATATTGTATATACGTAGGGGATATGTGGAAAGGAAAAGACGTTATATACGCACACCACCTGCATCTAGTACAGACTATCACAAAAGAGCCCTAAGAGCCAATATTGAAGCATGTGTGGCTAGCATGTGTGGCTCATACGATATAACCTGGTGCCCACAGAGGTGGTTATGGGAAGATGCCTGTGTGGCCATTAGTATACCTTATTTGCATTATGCATAACATTTAGCCATATGTATTAGGGCCCTCAGAGGCATTTACCGTTGGTCAGCTGTTTCTATTTCAGATTACTATATATCTTTTCTATGTTATTTCTTATTCCTGACATACTCAGTACATCAGTTGTACTGACGTCCCTTTTGCCAGGGGACGGTGAGTTTCATGCCTGCATGTTCAATTAAAAAGGGTGACGGTTCGCACTAGTAGATTGTTGGTTCAGCTGATATTGAAGCACTCTATTTATTTCAGAGTTGCAGTCCGGTCGTGGTATGTTATACTCTTTAGAGGCTTGTAGATAGGTGTCTTGTGTATAGTTTTCATGTGTGGCCTCGTCGGCCCTGGGTATATATATATATATATATATATATAAGTTGAGGCTTTCCGATTGAATCTTTATACAGTCTTTTTCAGCTTAATCCATTTTTAAATATGTTTGGGTGTGATGTGATGTGTGTGGTTAGTGGTGCCGTCAGGTAGGGTCCGGGTGCCCGTCGCGGCCTTCCGGTTTTAGTCGTGACACCAACCCCCCTATTTTTGTACTTGGTTTTGGCAGCCCTAATGGCGTCACCCCGCGGCCCACATATCTTCTCCTGCTTCCTCTTCCTCAACACCTGACGTCACAAATCCTCCTCTCTCATCCACCCCTAACACCTTTCATTCGGCTCGTAACCAATATCAAGAACTTCATCCTGTTGATTCCTGATCAAGAGGATAGACAATATGCATTGTGGGTTGAACTCTTCCAAATTCATGCATATGCCTACAACGTGCTCGACCACATTGATACCACCTATCCCCGCCCACCGACGTCGACAACACGACGTGGAAACGGCTTGACGCAATCGTCAAGCAGTGGATTTATGGAACTATCTTCAAGGATTTGCTTCATACTATTATGAAGACCGGAGCTTCGGCTCATGAATTACGGACAAGGTTGGAGGAAATTTCTCAAGACAACAAACATACACGTGTCTATCTTGAGGAGCAATTCAACACCACACGTCTTGAAAACTTTTCAACTATGATTGACTACTGCAAACAATTAAAATTGCTTGCCAACCAATTATCCGATATGAGACTCTTAACAAGTTGTAACAATAATTAGTTAGCAATTCCTCAGTTGCATGGTTTGTGACGGATGAAAGAAAACTAGTCGTAACTTCGTAACTAGCTATAGTTTCTTTTGTAAAGTCAAGGTAGTAGTAGTAATTAAGGCTTTGGATCAAATATCATTATCAAGCTCATCTTCTTTTTTCCACAAAAAGATCAAGTTGACCAAGAAAGTTATAACTCTATAAATGGACATCTGAATAATCAGGTCACCTGGCGACTCTTAAGAAATAATAATATTATTCCACTTGAATATTATACTCACGGATGTTTCGCTATAAATAGCTCGAAGTTCATCTTAGTTTATACCAACAAACCTTCTTCTCATCAATCATCATGTGTACTACTACTCAAATGGCAGCTATCGTGATTCTCGGATTACTTCTTGCCAGCAACATTGATATAGCAGGTTTATAATTAAACACTTGAATTTCCTACTAACATTTTTGTATGAAAAATCTAATTTTAGTTGATAGTTTATTGCATATTTTTCGTGTTAAATTACTTGTATGTCTTCTCCCAAATTAACTTGCACAATTTTCATTTATCCATAGTTATTTGCTATTTTCCGGTAAAACTCACAAACTTTTCTAAGTTAGTGTGTGTGTGTGTGGGGTAAGGCTAAGGGAGATCCAAGATTATAATTTTATGTGTTTAGAGTTCGGGATTCTACCACTGACCATTTGATTTAGCGGGCTCGAAATAAATTATTTGTACATGTTAAGTGAAGTATTAATTCATACATAGGTTCTGAGTCAAAGCTACTAGACTTGGATGAACATATAACCAAAGACGGATGCAGCGTTGTGACAACGGTTTCATCTGAACCCATAATTTTTTATGCGGAAAATAAATTTATGTAAAATATCCCACGAAAATTGTAGCGAATACTCCCTCTGTCCCAAAAAGATTGCCCTACTTTTCTTATTAGTTTGTCCCAAAAAAATTGACACCTTTCTATATTGAGAAATAATTTAACTTTATGAGATCATTTACAGCCACACAAATATCTAAGATTTGTTTTGGACCACATATTTCAAAAGTCTTCCTTTATTTCTTAAATTTTGTGCCAAGTCAAACTAGGTCAATCTTTTTGGGACGGAGGGAGTAATATATTTGAATTCATAATTTTAGAATATGATGGGTTCAATGCGAAGTACCATAACTTTAAATCATGGATCCTCCTCAGCCGATAACATATATACGACATCTGCCCCTGAAAAGGGAACCTACCATATCTATTGAATTTTTTTAACTTTTCAAGAAACCTTCCATATAATTGATTAACTTTCTAACACCAATTGTAATTCTTATTGAGCATGGGCACAATTAGGTGTTTGCTATGGAATGCTAGGGAACAACTTGCCAAATCATTGGGAAGTTATACAGCTCTATAGGTCAAGAAACATAGGAAGACTGAGGCTTTACGATCCAAATCATGGAGCTTTACAAGCCTTAAGAGGATCCAACATTGAAGTTATGGTAGGACTTCCTAATTCAGATGTCAAACACATTGCTTCCGGCATGGAACATGTAAAATGGTCGGTACAAAAAAATGTTAAAGATTTCTGGCCAGATGTTAAAATTAAGTACATTGCCGTTGGGAATGAAATCAGCCCCGTCACAGGCACAACTTATCTTACCTCATTTATTATTCCTGCTATGGTAAACATTTATAGAGTGTTTGGTGAAGCTGGTTTGGGCAACGACATCAAAGTATTAACATCAGTAGACATGACCTTGATTGGCAACTCTTATCCACCATCACAAGGTTCCTTTAGGAACGATGCTAGGTGGTTTATTGATCCGATTGTTGGGTTCTTAAGGGACACATGTGCACCTTTGCTCGTTAACATTTACCTATATTTTAGCTATTCTGGTAATCCGGGGCAAATTTCTCTTCCCTATGCTCTTTTTACTGCACCTAATGTGGTGGTACAAGATGGTTCACGACAATATAGAAACTTATTTTATGCTATGTTGGATTCCGTGTATGCTGCCATGGATCAATCAGGAGGGGGATCTGTAGGAATTGTTGTGTCAGAGAGTGGATGGCCATCTGCTGGTGCATTTAGAGCCACAACAGACAATGGAGCAACATACTTGAGGAACTTAATTCAACATGCAAAAGTGGGTAGTCCAAGAAAGCCTGGACCCATTGAGACTTATATATTTTCCATGTTTGATGAGAATAACAAGAATCCAGAGTTGGAGAAACATTTTGGATTGTTTTCCCCTAACAAGCAGCCCAAATATAACCTCAACTTTGGGGTTTCTGATAGTTCTTGGGACATTTCTGCTGAAACTAATGCTACCGCTTCTCTCATAAGTGAGATGTGAGAAGATACACTTGGAATCTCTTTACATAAGTATTTCTTTGATGGAAAGCTTAGTACCAGCAGCATAATTTTTTCTTTTATGCAATTTTCTTTATTTGAGACACTAAATAACATTGCTTTGTCTCGTAAGTCCTCATGGATTGTTAACCAGAGACGATGCAACTCTGAGTGGTGTTTTAAATTCCTTTTATTTGTGATATTTGTAATTTGGCAAGAAACATTTTTGTAAGTTTGTAAATTTCATACACCATCAATTACATTATTTCCAAGTGTGATCAAAATCGGATCTGGTAATTGTAAAGTTTTATTGTTTATCACTTCGTGTCTTCATCATTTGACTCGATCATTCTTTAATTCGTGTGGCATAAACATGAGCTACTACTCTTAAGTGGTTGTTGGTTACAATGTTGCAGGAAACAGAAATAAATAACTGCTAAGTATTACAAACAACTGAAATTACAATTAACTTGAACAATAAACTAGATCAGTTTTTGGTATGCTGAGTCGAGTGTTTGCACTCTGTCTTTAAGACAATATTGCCCTGTATGTATCCTTTCTACGTCCTGGATAATTGTCTCCCAAGATAAAACAGCAAATGAACAAATGAGCAAAGGAAACTCAAATGCTACCGTGAAGAATTTTGAGTAATGAAATGATGCTGGTAGGTAGTAGGAAGAACTTATTTCATTTCTGATTTTGTTTTATGTATGTCTCAACAATCTGGCCAAAGGGTTCTTTATATAGTTGAAGGAGAGGCTTACCAAATGCCTCCATAATTGCTGTTACTGGCCAAGTAATGGCAATTATGGAGGTAGTAATTCACCAAAATAAATGGTGAATTGATGTGCAACGGATTGACATTTAGGAAGATTAATTCAGCCAAATTAAATGGCTGAATTGAGTGCTGGTTGACATTCCAAAAACCACAAAGTTCTCTACCGAATTTGACTTTCTTAAAACTTCAGGGACCAAAATGTACATATAGCAAAGTTCTCTGCCGAATTTGACTTACTGGAAACTTCAGGAACAAACTGTACATATGAAACAATTCTGGTCCAAAAAGATAATATCAGAAGAAGCACAACCCACAGCCCGTGCCTCGGACCGGACGGGACGGGCCGGCGGCGGCAGCGCGCGTGTGGGCTTTCCTCGAACCGAAGCACATCTAGGTCCTCCTTCCTTTAAACACATGGGATACCCCTTGGGGTCCCAAACCCCAAGCCAACCTTGAGACTTATAAGCAAAACAATTCTTTCTTCCCCTACCGATGAGGGAGAATTGGTCTCAATACCACATTTTCCATGCTTAAAACACCTCACTTTGTGGACCAATATCTTTTTCATTTCTCAACGAAATTTGACGATCCTTGGCCCTACGGTTATCTACTTATATAGTAGATTATGCACGTGTGAAGAACCAGATTCTCCAACATGCGGAACACTAGTGTTTAAGCCGTTAAAGTTGGTCGGATGCAACTCCCACCAAAGGAAAATTTCCAACAATCCCCTCTAGAAAGAGATTTTGGCGCACTCACATGGTGCATTTTCATTTCCAGCAATATTTCAGCGGACCGATGTTGGATAAGGAGAGGTAGCTTCAGCTTTGAACCTTCAATAGTTAAATACCATCGGACTTACTTACTGCGCGGTGAACGTGATGTCTTGAACCGTTAGTGTTTAGTGTAAGCCAAGTCAATAGTACCAACACAACAAATTCCTTTACTGTCTTCTTCGTAATGTTTTGTCCGTTGTGGCCATGGATAACTTCTTGGATTCTTAAGTGCGTTCATTTGAGGCAGCCCATCCTCGCACTTAAATAGGTGGTCTCCTACAAGGTATCCTGATATACCCCACTTCACAAGTGTTAGGAACCATTAAAAGTTTCTCCAACCTAACCTCAACTGTTGAGGATCATTAAAGGTTTTGAAAACTTAACATTTACCCATACTGCAGATAGCACTTAACGTCTATCGCGGGAACGACTTTGGATTTGGTGTTTCTTTACAGAAATCACTATCCGAAGTGCTCATGCTTCCACTGAAGCGATCAACTGAACCTTTACATCTTAGTTTTCCCATTGAACCAAATTACTGGGATCTCCAGTTAGCAGTGTTGGGTTACCACCGTATTGGTCCTTATACTTTGGATTTTAAGCCCATTCCCCTAGACAGGCAGACCATCTGATCCTTGGGTAAGCCCTTTGTCAGAAGACGCACAGCCCGCGGCCCGGACCGGACGGGACAGGCGGGCGGCGGCGCACGTGTGGGCTTTCCTCGAACCGAAGCACATCTAGGTCCTCCCTCCTTTAAACACATGGGATACCCCTTGGGGTCCCAAACCCCAAGCCAACCTTGAGACTTATAAGCAAAACAATTCTTTCTTCCCCCACCGATGAGGGAGAATTGGTCTCAATTCCACAATTTTCCATGCTTCAAACACCTCACTTCGTGGACCAATATCTTTTTCATTTCTCAACAAAATTTGACGATCCTTGGCCCTACGGTTATCTACTTACTTAGTAGATTATGCACGGGTGAAGAACCGGATTCTCCAACATGCGGAACACTAGTGTTTAAGCCGTTAAAGTTGGTCGGACGCAACTCCCGCCAAAGGCAAATTTCCAACAGTGGTCTATTAGTTAACCCTCACCTAAATTGGAGGTTGTTCAAATAAAGGATTTGACATTAGTGTTGGAGCAGCTTAGTGATTTAAGGTTTTACCTTACATGATAAGGTATTTCAAGTTTATCAAAATCAAGAACAATGGCAAGCTCTTTTTTACCACAAATTTCTCTTTAGTTCTAGCCAACTGAATCTTGCATGTCTCTAATAGTTGTGCTTTTACTCTAAGTTCATCTCTATCAACTCAATCTTACAATCTACCTTATCAAGAAAGAAGAAAAAAAAAAAACACAACACAAGTTTTTCTGTAATATTGGATCTCTTAATCTCAATTTAACCTGACCACACATGTGTGATGGAAGGTGTTGCAAATACACGACGTCTTTGTTCCCAAAGTAACTTATAAAGATTTTCAACTTCTTCACTTATTCCCTTAAAATTTTGAATTGAATATGTACTTATATTTTTTGCAGCCCCTTGAGCCATGTCGGAGCTAGAGTATAGCTTACGAATTCAGCAGAATCTAATACCTTTGACACGAACAATATACTTGTCTTAAAATATTCATTGAATATATATAAAATATTAATTTAAAATCTATTAACTTTCAAATTCTGGCTCTACTCTGCCTGAGAAGCATCAATCGCGATGAATGTAGCTCATAGACTAAAAGATACATTTAGTACCCAAATACCAAATTTATCTTTTTGAAATCTTTTTAGATGTAAAAGGTTGGATAAGTGGAGGAGTGAGGAGGAATGGAGAAGCAGTGCAAGAGAGTATAATATATGAATTAAATTTCAAGTCAATCTTGATAACTGCCTCCACAGAAAAGCCGCCATTAAAATAAAATAAAACATATCAAAAGAAAAAGCCGCCACTAAAGAAATGGATTTTATTATGGTCTCTACGTAAGTGCCAAATAAAGAGCTTCCAATAATACTTTGTTGCAACCTGGGGCTGCAGCTTGCTTCAGTGCTTCCACTAATCTTTATAATTATTAAACAGGTAGGATCAGTATCTTTTAATTATATTCCTTAGAAGAGAATGTATTTAATAGCTGTAATGTTAATTAGTAGAAATTCCTCTAAGAGTATAAGTTTTGTAAAGTCATTTGAACTTCGACATCGTCAAACTCGTCTCTCTTTTGTACAAAATGATAAAATTGATGAATGGACATGTGAATAAACAGGGTCCCCTGGCGGCTCTTAAGTCTTAACTTCATTAGCCTAAAAACAATAAATAATTATATTGAAGGCTACTATATCTCTCTACATAAATATCTCTCAAGTTCATCTTAGTTTCTAGCAGCAGTCCTTCTCACATACTCAAATGGCAGCTATCGCAGTGCTAGGATTACTACTTGTTGCCAGCAGCATTGATATAACAGGTTCTCTCCCCCTCTGCATCTCCCTCCCAATAAAATTTTGCTGAAGAAATTGAAGGTTATACTTTTTAAATTTCCTAGTGAATAATATAGTCTTAACATCTTGTGTTTGCAAAATGTGCATTTAGTTGATAGTTATTTGCTTATTTTTCATAGCAGACTTGTGTATTTTGCACAACATTCAATTAGTAATAGTTATTTGCTATTTTTGGGTAAAACTCGCCAGCTTTTCCAATTTGAGGGGGAGAAGGGGGAACCAACAAAGGTCTACTGTAAATTTTTTATCTTTTCAGGAAATCCATATATTGATTAATTTTCTAACATTTTTTATTGAGCAGGGGCTGATGAATCAATAGGTGTTTGCTATGGCATGCTAGGCAACAACTTGCCCTCACATGACGAAGTTGTGCAACTCTACAAGTCAAGAAACATAAAAAGGCTGAGACTTTATGAGCCAAATCATGGAGCTTTACAAGCCTTAAGAGGCTCCAACATTGAAGTTATGCTAGGAGTTCCCAATTCAGATGTGAAACACATCGCTTCTGGCATGCAACATGCAAGATGGTGGGTAAAACAGAACGTTATAAATTTCTGGCCAGATGTTAAAATTAAGTACATCGTTGTTGGAAATGGAATAAGCCCTTTCACAGGCACATCTAATATTACCTCAGATCTTGTTACTTCCATGAGAGAAATTCATGATGCAATTTATTTTGCTAGTTTGGGATACAACATCAACGTCACAACTTCTATAGACATGACATTGATGGGCAACTCTTATCCACCATCTCAGGGTTCGTTTAGGAACGATGCTAGGCAGTTTGTTGATCCGGTTGTTGAGTTTTTAAGGAATACGCGTGCACCTCTGCTCCTTAACATTCACCCTTATTTTAGCTATTCTAGTAATCCAGGGCAGATTTCTCTCCCCTATGCTCTGTTTACTGCTCCAAATGTGGTGGTACAAGATGGTCCATACCAATATAAGAACTTATTTGACGCAATGTTGGATTCTGTGTATGCTGCCCTCGATCAATTATCAGGACGAGGCTTTCTAGAGATTGTTGTGTCTGAGACCGGCTGGCCATCTGATGGTGCATTTGGAGCCACAACAGACAATGCCGCAACTTACTTGAAGAACTTAATTCAACATGCTAGAGAGGGTACTCCAAGAAAGCCTGGGCCTATTGAGACCTATTTATTTGCCATGTTGGATGAGAATAACAAGCACCCTGAAGTTGAGAAACATTTTGGATTGTTTTTCCCCAACAAGCAACCCAAATATCAACTTAATTTTGGAGTTTCTGCTGAAACTAGTGTCACTGCTTCTCTCAAAAGTGAGATGTGAGAAGACTCTTCAAATCTCTTTGACTAAGTATTGCCTGGATGGAAAACTTAGAACAAGAGAATTTGTTCTTTTTGTAATTATATTTTAATGAGACATCAAATTACATTGTGCGGTCTGTGTAAGTCCTCATGGATTGTTAACCAGAGGCAATGCAATCTCTGAGTGGTGTTACAACTTCCATTATTTCTTTATGATGTTGGTCATCTATCAGCAACTTTTGTAAGTTTGTAAATTTACCATCAGTTACATAACCAGAGACCTTAACTAGTATTGGACCTTATATCATACTCCCTCCGTCACATGGGCATGAAATTTAAGACATAAAAGAAGTATTTTGAAATTGTGGTCCAAATAAGTGTTAGATATTTTGTGGTTATAACTCGTCTCATAAAATTAAATTATTCTCAAATATAGAAAGATATCATTATTTTTCGAACCGGCTAAAAAAAAAAGAGTGTCATATGAAATGGAACGGAGAGATATTCCATGTTTGACCAAATAGGGATTTGGTAATTGAAAAACTTTTGCATTTATCAATTCGTGTCATACCATTTAACTCAATTAGTCAATCTTTAATTTATTAGGTTGACAAATCTTTTTTTTTTCTCATCCGGTTACCCGCATAAGTAAGGGTGGCTCAACGAATCTCGTGGCCCAAGGTGAATCATATTGATAGGGCCTAAAGTTTATATTATATAATTTGTACACTAACAAAAAACTATGCTTCCTAAACAATAAATTAATTATTTAAGACGGAAAATAGCGAATTTTTTTAAAAAAGGAAGAAGAAATAAAGAATAAAGTGGTGGATTATCAGGTGTTGAGCTGCGGAACTCAAAGTGAAAATTTTGATTTGGCTATCATCACAAAGAAGAAAAAGAAATGAATATACATAATGTAATAGTTTAAGTTTTGAGCATTAATAGTGTCAAAAATATTTACACCTTCTGATTAATTTAAACGATAATTATAGTTCTTTCTATTAACTATTAAGTAGCACTCATTGCTGAGTATCTAAAACTAAATTATAAATAAATTGATATAATATGTTGAATTACACTAAAAGAAAACCGGTGCATAAATACCTTTTGCAGTTTTAGAGAGTATTATAAAAAAATCATTATGTTTTCCATACATATAACTTAATTCCTATATAAAAAGGATAACACTAAAATTGAAGAGTAAAACAAATATACTAATTAATGAGTGAAGAAAAATTATCATAATTTATGAACTTATTGGTATAAAATAACTTCCATTAAATAACAAAATAATATACTGCAGTAGCAGTAATAGTAGTAGTAGTAGTAGTAGTAGTAACAGTATGAAGAAGAAGAGGAGGAGGAGTTTAAAGTAAATTTGGGGCCTTCAAATTTTGGGGTCTAAGGCAACGACTTCAATGGCCTAGCATTAGAGTCGCCCTTGCGCATAGGAGCCCAACTAATCAGATCACGCATTGCAGGTCCCATATTGAGGCTAGGGCTCGCAATAGAATCTTGTTTCATTTAGAGCTCAAATTCGAGATTCTCGTTAAGGGTGGAGGAACCTCAACCATTCTACAACAACTCATGTTGGTAGGCTCGACAAATCTGAGCTATTCCTAGGTGATGACTGTTGGGTTTTATTTTAACAAAAAAGATGCAACAACAAGAATTAAAAAAATGTGGTTCAAAATTTATATTCTATTATTAATCGAGGTTTAAAACACAATAAAAAGGCAGTCCAATGCACAAAGCATCTCATGTTAGCTGGATTCGAGGAAGGGCTCACTCTAAGGGTATGATGTAGACAGTCTACCCTAATACAAACATTAATAGTTGTTTCCACGGCTCAAGAGACAACTTTACTGTTTTTCCAAGACTTCCCTTCCGGAGTTTAAAAAGGCACTTAAAGAAAATGATAGAGTCCTTATACAAATAATTATTCTAGTATATTAAAGTTTAGACTCCTCCTAGAACTAAATAACCAATTGTAGGAGGAGTTTTATTAGTTTTGAGTTGCAATTATGAGCTAGTCCATTCTTGATAAATGAAATTTGGGACCAAATTCAAAAGACCGATAAATTTGTTCTATTTCTCATAGTTGAGGGATAAATCTGAATCAATCCATCAGTGATAAGGGTATGTTTGGGACCATAATTAAAATAAGAGCAATTTTGCTCTATTTTCCTTTGTTGAGGGACATTTTTGGCCCTTTTCCCTTTCTCTTTTGAAATTAATTAACGTAGTTTTGATAATAATAATTAGTGATAAGAATATTTTTATCTTGAAAAATATTAATCTTTACTTCTGGTTCTTGAGAGATTGGATTACAACAATAATTACTTGATATTTATCACTAATTTTAGTCTCATGTGTTTTCAGATGTTTGCATGTTAGAAATAATAATATCACTTACTTGAGAGAGGCACTAATTATAAATATAAGGTAAGTTAAAAAGTACATGAGTTTCATGAAAAATATTCATTTAGTGGATTATAATTTATACAATTGGTAATTTAAAATACATGTATGATCATACAACTGCTACTTTATTTGGAAATTGTATTTAAAATATAGGTGAAATTCTTGAAGAAATACAATTTGATAAATCAATACTTGGCTTTTATTATGTTAGAGACTTAATCTGCTACCAAGCATATGTTAACTACAAGAATTCAACTGTCTCTTCCTAAAATTGAAGGATATACTTTCAAATTCTGAAAATAATTTCATGTACGCTTATGTATTTTACAATGACGATAAACAAATACAAGATTAAATAGCCTACGCTCGTTAAATAGTTCTCTTAAGTAGGTTCAAGAAACAATTCCAAAGGAATCATTACTTCATTACTACAGTATAGACTTTAAAGTCAATCTTGATTAGGGGTGTGCATATTTGGATAAACCCGAAATCCGAACCAAAATTCGAACATTTTGGATTTATATTTTGAAATTGTCAGATTTTGGATTGAGTTTCCGATTTAGTTTTTGAAATTTTTGGATTTTGGATTGGATCGGATTTGGAACTTCGGATTTTTGAATATCCGAAAATCGAATTTCTTATACCTTATATTTAGGCTACCCCACTATCCATTAATATATTAGTGCGTTACCTATATGTCCAATCTAATAAGTCAAATATACGCTATTCATTACATATCAACCCCTATATTAAAAAAAAATACTAAGTTCAATATGTTTGGATTTGTTAATTTTAAAGATGACTACTTTTTAGATTTCCTTTTTGTTTTCATTGTCAGTATATATTCTATTTATGAGATGATTTTACTAAATTGGACTTGTTAATTCATAGGACCAGTGCTTCTGTTGCATCCTTGACAATGATTTTATTGCTTGTATGAGTATTTTATTTATATGATTGTGATAGCAAAGAAGAACTATATATTAAGGCAATTTGGTATAAATATTTTATTTGATTGTTCATTTTGTAAGAAGGAGAAGAAGAGGCAATTTAACTTGTAAGCCTAACCGAAAATTCGAATTATCAACCGATTTATTCGAAACCGAACTTAAAAATTTTGATCCAATCCAAACGTATTTAGATCGGATTCGAATTGCATGTTGGGAAATCCAAAAATCAAAATTATATTTTGAAATATGCTAAATCCGATCCAAACCGACCGATGACCCGGACTAATCTTAATAGCTGCAAATTGGAGCACATTGCCATTAGAATAAAACTTATCATATGAGAAAGCCGCCAATAAAATAATAAATTTTATGACTCTCTACGTAAGTGTCAAAGCTCTTCCAATAATACTTTGTTGCAACTTGGGGCTTCTTGCTTATGAACTTGCACATATCGCATATTTCTAAGTATAAAGTATGCCTCTTAACACCACAAACTAATCTTAGAATTATTAAATAGGTGAGGTCAATATCTTGTAATTCTTGTTGGAATATGCGTAAAGCAACAACGGAAATAGTAAATAACTATTACAGTAATCGAAAGGATAAACAATAAAAGGGACAACAACAAGTTGTCAATATTTTGATCTTAAATGAAACTTCAAATATGGATCTTGTATTCGGAAATACTAGAACATGAACTTCTACACTTGTGGCTTGTAGATCCGCTGAGAAGACGAACGGTTAGAGTCCTTCGTCTGTTAAGTTAACACCTGAAACACTTAGCAACCGATTAGATAAACACAACACCACCAGCTGAGTCGAGAGATGACTCTCTGTCTTTAAGACAAGATTGCCCCCGTATATAGGCTTTACGGAAGTGTGGACAATAGTCTCCCAAGATGAAACAACAAACTATCAAGTGTGCAAAGCCTACACAAATGATCTCAGCGAAGAACACGAATAATGAAGATTGCTAAGAGAAGGATTGATATCAGGAAAATCTGATCTCTTTGTGGTGTTGTGAACTTGTTTTCCTGTTCATATATCTTCTCTTTTATCTATAGAATTGAGTCAAAGGCCTCAATTTATAGGTGTGCAAGATGGTCCCTTTAGGTGCCCATGTAATGGTCATTTAAATGCCATGTAATGCCCCTTTAAACCACCAACTAATCAGCCATATAATGGCTAGGTTATGGAGGAAAAACTGTCAAGTTAATGCTCCAAAATCTCTCCATAATCAGCCAAACTTTTGGACTTCCGTCGAGCACTCACTGCCTGGGTAGCGCCGCGGCGCCAGAACCAAAACATGAATTAGCGCCGCGGCGCTGTAAGGGGGGTGCCGCGGCCCTTCTCGTCTCCGTGGTTCGACCCGCTCCATCTTACACCTCGCACAATCCTTCGTTCGTTTACCAACGTGGAACACTTGTTATTAATCCAATAACCATCCATCATTCTATGTCTCAAACATTTCACTTACGTACCAATATCTCTTTCATTAACGAAATTTACGATACTTGGCACTAAGATTGCACGTGTGTGGAAATGATATTTCCGACGTGCGGGGCCCAATTGTTCGAGTCATAAATAACGGGATAAATTTAATTCCACATTAGTAAATTTTCAACAATTCTCCTCTTCAAGAATTGCAACTGGGGGCTGCTAGCTTCTGAGCTTCCACACATCGGATATTTCTAAGTCTCTATTTACTCAACTAATTTTAACAAATTAAACATGTGTGGTGGTCAATCTTTTAATATTCCCCTAAAAAATACAATGACTCCGGTCACTGATTCACTGGCCTTCCGAGTCTGCATGCCATATTCACCAAGTCTTCACGAGAAACCCTTTTCTTTCTCAAATAAATTAAGTAAAAAGTCAGGAAACGTACATATTTATGTGTTAATACCAAACCACTGAATGCAAGACTGTATTTCATATACATATTTATTACTTAACTATGATTAAACGTGCGTGATGTGTAATGTATTCCTCACTTTAATGTTTGACGATTAAATGTTAGTTGTTTGATTTGATGTAAATACCAAATGCAAGTAAAGATTTACTGCAAATATGGAGAAACTATAAGAGGAACTATCGCAAATTTTATTAGTTGTAACGATAACTAGTTAGCCATTCCTCTGTGGCATGGTTTTGCGGCGGATGAAAGAAACTAGTGGTAACTAGCAATATTAACGCACCTTTGGAGAAAATATCAAACTTGTACATCCTCAAGCTTATCTTTTTTTCTTCCACAAAAAGATCAAGTTGACCAAGAAAGTTAGAATCTAAATATGGACATATGAATCCTGGCGGCTCTTAACAAATTATAATAATATTCCACTTGAATATTATACTCACGGATGTCTCACTATAAATAGCTCATAGTTCATCTTAGTTTCTACTAACAAGCCTTCTTCTCATCAACATCATGGCTACTACTCAAATGGTTGCTATCATGATTCTCGGATTACTTGTTGCTAGCAGCATTGACATAGCAGGTTTCTGGTTAAACCCTTTAATTTCTGACTCAAAAATATTGCTAACCATTTTGTATGCAAAAACTAAATTTAGTTGATAGTTATTTGCTTATTTTTTTCGTGTCATATTTCTTGTGTATCTTTTCCCAAATTAACTTGAACAACTTTCATTTGGCCATAGTTATTTGCTATTTTCTGGGAAAACGTGCAAGCTTTTCCAACTTGGTGGGGGGGAGGCATCCATGATTTGAACTTCGTGGGTTAAAGTTCGGATTCTAGCACTGCATATTTGATTTATTGGTCTCAAAATTGATTATTTGTACACATTTAGTGAATTTTTTGACACATACACAGGCTCTGAGTCCAAGCTACTGAATTCAGATGAACCTATAACATATACTACATCCGCCCCCGGGGGAGAGGATCTACCATGTCTTGTATAAATATTTAACTTTTCAAGATAATGGATTAAGTTTCTAATATCACTTCTAACTCTTGTTGAGCAGGGCCTCAATCTATAGGTGTTTGCTATGGAATGCTAGGGAACAACTTGCCAAATCATTGGGAAGTTATACAGCTCTACAAGCCAAGAAACATAGGAAGACTGAGGCTTTATGATCTAAATCATGGAGCTTTACAAGCTTTAAGAGGATCCAACATTGAAGTTATGTTAGGACTTTCCAATTCAGATGTCGAACATATTGTTTCCGGCATGGAACATGCAAAATGGTGGGTACAAAAGAACATTAGAGATTTCTGGCCAGATGTTTAAATTAAGTACATTGTTGTTGGGAATGAAATCAGCAGTTACTGGCACATCTTATCTTACCTCTTTTCTTATTCCTGCTATGGTAAACATTTATAGAGCAATTGGTGAAGCTGGTTTGGGAAACGACATTAAGGTCTCAACTTCAGTTGACATGACCTTGATTGGAAACTGTTAGGAAAAATTACGGGGTCGAAGCAACCTCACTACTAAAATGAAAGTTGAGAAAATGCGAAAATGCGAAAATAAACTTTAGACATAAGATTTACGTGGAAAACCCCAAACAAATTAAGGGAAAAACCATGGGGCAAGTGTAGGAGGATTTCACTAAGATAACGGGATTACAATACTTCTCTCTAATGTACAAGGAGATAACAACAATTACCTAACTCTCTTGTAACTAGGAGAACACTCAATCTCTCTAAACCAAAAACTAAGGAGAAACCTATATTTTTCTCTCTTAAGAATACTAGGAGATTCTAGGGAGGTTTTTGAATGAATTAGAATGGAATGAATTGGAAATGTAAACCTAAGGCCTATTTATTGGCTTCAAAAGAACACAAGTTAGGCTACCTAAATTAGGTAGCACACCTTGTTTGGCTTCACACCATCCTTTGTTGAATTCAAAGTCTAGAAGGGTTGGCTCATATTTTGCACATTTTCCATATTTCTCACATAAGGGACTTCACCCTTCACATTCTCCCACTTGAAGTCGCCTTTGGTAATCCCACTATCCTTCGTCACTCACCGATGACATGCTTACTTACATCTCCGCTAGGCCACAGGAGGATCGACACCATTCAAACTTGTTAGAATTAATTGGTTTCGCCTTAGTATCTGTTATGTTCTCATCTGTGTGGATCTTTTGCATGTCCACACTCCCTTCCTCCACTACTTCTCGAACGAAGTGGTATTGGACCGTATGTGTTTTGTCCTTGGATGAAAGGCCAGATTCCTTGCAATATGCAAGGCACTCTAAATGTCACAAAACAAAACCATCTTCTCTTGTTTGTGCCCGAGCTCCTCCAGTAACCTTTGAATCCAAACAACTTCCTTGCAAGCTTGTGTAGCCGCCATATATTCTGCTTCTGTTATTGATAGAGCCACAACAATCTGTAAATTCGACACCCATCTTACAGCTCCTCCTGCAAGAGTAAACACATAACCCATAGTTTATTTACTTTTATCGAGATCGCCTGTGAAATTTGAATCTACGTAGCCTCTGACAGTAAATTCTGATCCTCCGTAACATAATGCAACATTTGAGGTTCCTTTGATGTATCTTAGAATCCTCTTCACAGTACTCCAATGCTCTCCACCAGGATTCATCATAAATCGACTAACCGCTCTCACTGCTTGTGCAATGTCTAGTCTTGTGCATATCATGGCAAACATTAAACTTCCCACTGCCGATGCATACGGTACTTGAGACATCTCCATACTCTCTGCTTCATTGCTAGGACACATACTTGAGGATAATTTGAAATTAGTAGGAAGTGGGGTAGAAATTGGCTTACAATCTTGCATGTTGAAGCGTCGCAAGATCTTGTTAAAGTAGTTCTTCTGGGAAAGCCAAACCTTCCTGCTATCTCTTTCTCATTGAATTTGCATCCATAGAATCTTGTTTGCTGGTCCCAAGTCCTTCATGTCAAACTCCCTAGCCAAATGTGCCTTCAATTCCTGGATTCGATCTTTGTTGGGGCCAACTACCAACATGTCATCCACATACAACAGTAAGATAATAAAATTATTACCACCAAACCTCTTGTAGTACACACAATGGTCTGAACCAAGTCTGTTGTATCCAAGGCTCATAATGAAGGAATCAAATCTCTTGTACCAATACCTTGGCGCTTGTTTGAGATCGTACATAGATTTGTTCAACCTGCAAACCAAGTTCTTCTTGCCTGTTTCAACAAAACCTTCTGGTTGGAGCATGTAGATCTCTTCTTCAAGCTCTCCATGAAGAAACATAATTTTCACATCCAACTGCTCCAGATGTAAGTCAAACGTAGCACACATCGCCAGAACAACCCTAATTATGGTGAGTCAAACCACCGGAGATAATATCTCATTGAAATCAATGCCTTCTTTCTAAGCAAATCCTTTCACCTCCAATCTTGCACGATACCATTCCACTTGATCGTTGTTAGCCCACTTGATCTTATAGATCCATTTGTTACCAATGGCCTTTCTTCCATGTGGTAATGGTACCAACTCCCAAGTCTTAATTTTGTGTAGAGCTTCAATCTCCTCCAGCATTACTGTCATCCACAGAGATTCATCTGAACTACTTGTAGCTTCATGAAACGTTGAGGGCTCTCCATCATCCGTTAGAAGACAATGTGCAACATTGCTCTTCGTAACATACTCCGAGTGCCAAATTGGAAGCCTTATCTCACGAGTTGACCAATAAGCTTCTTTTGCCTTAAACTCGACTTGTTCTTGTACCTCGTGCTCTGGTGTAGCTTCAGAAGAAATTGGAATTTCAGGTTCCTTGTTATTCACCACCAGAATTGTCGTAGTCTCCGAGCTTACATTCGATGTGCTACCTACTTCATCTTTTTGTTGTAGTTGATATTCCTCAAAGATCACATCCTTGCTAACGATGAGCTTGCGGGTAGTGGGATCCCACAAGCGATACCCCTTAACACTATCAACATAGCCCAAGAAGATATACCTTCTGGATTTTGGCTCCAACTTCGTTCTTTCTTAGGTGTTGTACCTCACGTACACAAGACATCCAAATGAATGCATACCAGAGTAATTAAAGGGCTTCACCATCCACATCTCTATAGGTGTCTTCAAATCAATAGTCATTGAAGAAGACCGATTTACCACATAACAAAAGACTTTGGCTGCTTCTGCCCAGAAAGAGTTGGACTGACCCACAGTCCTCAACATGGCTCTCATCTTTTCCTCAAGAGTTCTGTTCATCCACTCCGCCACTCCATTTTACTGATGCGTATATGTGACCATGAACTATTTTTTGATACCTTCTCGCCTGCAAAGTGCAAGAAACTCCCCGTCTGTGTACTCCCTTCCATTATCTGTCCTCAAGCACTTGATATTCTTTCCAGATTCAAGTTCTACCTGTGCCTTGAAGTCTTTGAACACTGGAAACACATATGACTTCCTTTTGATTGGAAAAACCCAACATCTCCTAGAGAAATCGTCAATAAAAGACATAAAATACTTTGCACCTCCTAGGGACAGTTCTGGTGACTCCCAAACATCATAATGAATCAAGTCTAGTATGTGCTTACTCCTAGCATCAGATCTACTAAACTTTAATATACTCTGCTTACTTGTAACACAATGCTCACAGAAAGGTAAATTTACCGATTTGAGCCTTGGAAGCAGCTTTCGGTCGGAGAGAATCTTCAAACCTCATTCTGACATATGGCGAAGTTTTATATGCTACATCATCGTCGACTCTTCTCCTTTGCTGGTTGACACAACACATGCGTTGGCTTCCTGCAGTGTTTCCCCTTTAAGCATGAATAAGTTTACCACGATCTTTTCTACTTTCATAACCACAAGCGCACCTCTAACAATCTTCAAGATTACATTCTCGATATGCATCTTACACCCGATATTATCTATTTTCCCCAAGGACAATAGATTCTTCTTTAGGTCCTTCACGTGTCGTACCTCCTGAATAGTGCGAACTGTACCGTCAAACATATTTATCTTGATAGTACCAATATCGGCGATCTCCAAAGCATGATCATCCCCCATGTGCACAGAACCTCTTGAGATTGGTTCATATTTGTGGAACTATTCTCTCCAAAATGTCATATGCCACGATGCTCCTAAGTCTACTAACCAGACATCATTGAACTACTTTCTGCCTCCAACCATTGTTGTAGCCTCGCCGTATAGAACTTCACCATCATCTGGGATACTCGCCACATTCCCATCAGTATTTGATGACTCAGGATCTCCACTCTTCTTTCTGCTCCTACAATCCTTCTTGAAGTGCCCTTTCTTGCCACAGTTGTAGCACTTGAGTTGCTTCTTACTTCTTGACTTTGATCTACCATAGTTCTGACTCCCACTCGAGCCTTGTTCTACCGATCTTCCTCTCGTCACCATCAATGCCTCCGCTTGCTGCGAACCCATATGCCTATCTTCTTTATTTTTACACCTGGTTTATTCTTCTAAAACAGCGGCTACAATCTCATCGAAAACAGGATACTCTATGAGAGTGTTATTCGTCAAGTTGATGATGAGTTGATCGTACAAGTCAGGTAGACATTGAAGTAGAAGTTCCGCACGCTCAGTCATCTCTATTTTGTAAAATGTAGATGTCAGTTGCGAAAATAGAGTGTTTAAGGTATGGATATGGTCGGTTACCGATGTGGATTCCGCCATCTGAAGCGTACAATCTTCTCTTTAAGAAGATCTTGTTGTGTAGTGACTTGGCCTCGTATAACCTGCACAACGTATCCCAAATTTCCTTCGCCGTCTTCGTCTCCTCCACGTTGGACAAAACACCATCGGCTAGTGCTAGGTGCAGGTTGGAAATTGCATTGCCATCCATCTCGTTCCACCTGGCATCATCCCTTATCTCAGCGGGTCTATCTCAATTGTTGCTAAACAATTGTCCTTCCTCAGTATTGCCTTCATCTTCATCTTCCATAATGAGAAATTACTCCCGTTGAACTTCTCAACATCGAACTTTGTTGTCGCTATTGTAAACAACGTTACACTTCGTCACTTGAACCGGCTCCCACTATTCACACATGAATAGTACACGCGAACAGTATCGTTTACAATCTTGCTCTGATACCACTGTTAGGAAAAATTACGGGGTCGTAACAATCTCACTACTAAAGTAAAAGTTGAGAAAATGCGGAAATAAACTTTAGACACAAGATTTACGTGGAAAACCCTCAACAAATTAGGGGAAAAACCACGGGGTAAATGTAGGAGGATTTCACTAAGATAACGGGATTACAATACTTCTCTCTAATGTTCAAGGAGATAACAACAATTACCTATCTCTCTTGTAACTAGGAGAACACTCAATCTCTCTAAACCAATATCTAAGGAGAAACCTATGTTTTTCTCTCTTCAGAATACTAGGAGATTCTAGGGAGGTTTTGGAATGAATTGGAATTGTAAACCTAAGGCCTATTTATAGGCTTCAAAAGAATACAAGTTAGGCTACCTAAATTAGGTAGCACATCAAGTTTTATAGCACACCATGTTTGGCTTCACACCCTCCTTTGTTGAATTCAAAATCTAGAAGGGTTGGCTCATATTTTGCACATTTTCTATATTTCCCACATAAGGGACTTCACCCTTCACAGAAACTCTTATCCACCATCACATGGTTCGTTTAGGAATGGCGCTAGATGGTTCACTGATCCAATTGTTGGGTTCTTAAGGGACACGCGTGCACCTTTGCTAGTTAACATTTACCCTTATTTTTGCTATTCTGGTAATACATGACAAATTTCTCTTCCCTATGCTCTTTTTACTGGACCTAATGTGTTTGTACAAGATGGTTCATGACAATATAGGAACTCATTTGATGCTATGTTGGATTCCGTGTATGCTGGCATGGATCGATCAGGAAGGGGGTCTGTAGGAATTGTTGTGTCAGAGAGTGGATGGCCATCTGCTGGTGCATTTGGAGCCACAACAGACAATGCAGCAACATACTTGAGAAACTTAATTCAACATGAAAAAGAGGGCAGTCCAAGAAAGCCTGGACCCATTGAGACTTATATATTTACCATGTTTGATGAGAATAACAAGAATCCAGAGTTGGAGAAACATTTCCCCCAGTTTCGCTTCGTATATATATAGTTAAATGTAATGGATTAATTTCAAAGACTTTCCCCAGTTTCGCTTTGTAACACTAATCTCTCTTATAGTTTATATAAAATGATGCTTAAATCCTTATTGTGATTTCTTTTGTTGATTCGAAGCATGAAACACATTAAGCTCGTAGATTAATTTGCGGTTGTCTCCTGCTAGTGTTTTTAAAATTTACTAAATAAAATATGTAGAATGACTTTTCTTTTTATCTTTTTATTTATCGTGAATGGGGGAATCATTACACATAATATGCCCGATCGGCATAGTAAGGGCAAAGTCAAATCATATTTTTTTACAATATTAATGATAATGAGTTAAACATTATTGCAAAGGCATCAAAATAAGGATCTTAAACCTAATATCGCAAACCACAACTTGTTATGAAGCTAAACTTTGAAGGAGGTTTATGAAATTATACCCAAATGTAACTAACATATTTTGTAGTGACATATTATATAAGTGAGATTTACTTTTAGTTAACTTAGTCAAAATTGGATGACTTAACGTTAGAAGGGTGATTGTTATGTTATAAACTTTAAGTTTGATGACTTTAATGTGACAAAAAATAGAAAAATAACTTTTATCTGGTAAATTCAAAGTTAATGACTATCGGTTAAATTTACTCCATAAATGAACTAAATTATACTAGTATTAGAGTTGCAAAACTTAAAATATCTTTATCTATAATTGTATATGGCATTCACTCGGCAAGTAGCTCTCTTTAGTAGATTCAGAAAATTCTGTTGGAAATTTGCCTTTGGTGGAAATTGCGTCCAACCATCTTTAATGACTTAAACACTAGGGTTCCGCATGTTGGAGACTTTGATTCTTCACACGTGCATAATCTACTAAGTAAGTAGATGACCGTAAGGCCAAGGATCGTCAAATTTCATTGAGAAATGAAAGAGATATTGGTCCATGAAGTGAGGTGTTTGAAACATGAAAATGTGGTATAGACCAATCCTACCTCATCGGTGGGGGAAGGAAGATTTGTTTAGTTTATAAGTCTCAAAATTGGCTAGGGGTTTGGGACCCCAAGGGGTAACCCATGTGTTTGAAGGAGGGAAGACCTAGATGTTCTTTGGTTCGAGGCTAAGCCCACACGCGCGCCGCCCGTCCGGTCCGGGCTCGGGTCACGGGTCTGATATTATCTTTTTGGACCCAAATTGCTTCATATTTACAGTTTGGTCCATGAAGTTTCATGTAAGTTAAATTGGGCAGAGAACTTGTGCTTTTGCTGTTGTTTTAGAACGTTAACCTCCATTAATATGCACATCAATTCAGTCATTACTTGGCTGAATAACTATCACTAAAAGCTCTAATCCATTGCACATCAATTCAGTCATTTGTTTGGCTGAATTACTCCTCACTAATTGTCATTACATGACCAGTAACAACAATTAGTTAGGTAGTTGACAAGTCCCCTCCAAGCACTATATATTGAAGCCTTGGCTCAATTGTTGAGACTACACCACACAAACGAAAATCAGAATTCTTCCTACTACTTTCCAACATCATTTCATTACACTAAGTTCTTCAAAGTAACACTTGATTTTTCTTTGCTCATTTGTTGAGTTGTTTTTTTATCTTGGGAGACTATTGTCCAGAACGTAGAAAGGATATATACGGGACAATCTTGTCTTAAATACAGAGTGTCATCACTCAACCCAGCAAATCAAAGTGCTTGTAATCTCAGTTTCTTGTTCCAGTTTATTGAAATTTCAGTTTGTTGTAATTTCATTTTGTTGTAATACTTAGCAGTTACTTATTTCCGTTTTCTTCACCATTGTAATCAACAAACTCTTCCAAGGATATCATTATTTTGAACTTCAAAGTCAATCTTGATTGCTCCCTCCACAAAAAAAGCCTCCATTAAAAAACTGATCAAAAGAAAAAACAGCCACTAAAATATTGAATTTTATGAGGGTCTCTACGTTAGTGCCAAAGCACTTCCAATAATACTTTTGTTGCAACTTGGGGCTGCAGCTGGCTTCTGAGGTGATCTTTAGAATGCTTGAAGATAAAGTTTTTATCAGTTGTAATGTTTTAAGTAGAAATTCCTCTGTGGTAAAGAAATTAAACTTATACACTAGATACTATAAGTTTTCTAAAGTCGGCTGCATTTAGTAAAGCACCTTTGGGGGAAAAAATAGAAACTTCTGCATCGTCAAACCCATCTTTCTCTTTTGTATACCGAAAGAAATAATCCATTGATTATTTTTATTAATTGAAAGAGTATATATACATGTTACATCTTTCCATAATAGGAGAATCTTATTCCATTTCTACTCCTAAAACCTTATTCTACTTGAACACTAACTATACAATTATGGTAATACAAGTATGGTAAATATACAATACTAATTACACCCAAATACTACCTAATCAATATATACATGGCACGGTACCTAATCCATACGTACATGGCACGGTAATATACATAGATGGCACGGTAATATACATATTATATATTGTATATCATATGTATATTTAACACACACCCGCAATCATAGGGGCGGTCTTCGGACGCTGAGACTGTCTCGAAAATCATCAAAAAAGACTGAGGGAAGACCCTTTGTAAAGATGTCTGCAATTTGATACCTGGAAGGGACATGGCAGACACGTACTTGACCCCGAGCAACCTTTTCGCGAACAAAGTGAATGTCCATCTCGATATGTTTAGTGCGCTGGTGCTGAACCGAATTACCAGAAAGGTAGATGGAACTAACATTATCACAATAAACCAAGGTCGCTTTCTGAATAGGACAATGAAGCTCTAATAGCAAATTATGTAACCAACATGATTCTGAGAGCACATTACCTACCCCTCGATACTCGGCCTCGGCACTGGAGCGGGACAAAGTCGACTGACGTTTCGCAGACCATGAGACCAAGTTATTACCTAAAAACATACAATAGCCAGACGTAGACCGTCTGGTGTCCAGACAGCCACCCCAATCAGCATCCGTATACGAGACAAGAGTTGACGTCGATGAAGGATATAAATGCAAGCCATAGTCAAGTGTACCCTAAATATACCGAATGATGCGTTTAAGCGCATTCAAGTGCTCAACCCTGGGATCATGCATAAACAAACACACCTGCTATACGGCATACGTAATATCTGGTCTCGTGAATGTAAGATCCTGAAGGGCCCCTGCAAGACTGCGATAGCGGGTCGGATCCTCGTATGGTGCGCCTGCCGCAGCACCAAGCTTGGGCTTAGTATCAACTGGAGTGGAAGTGGACTTACAGGATGACATCCCAACCCTCTCAATGATCTCAGTTGCATACTTCCTTTGGGATAATAACAATCCACCTGCATGACGAGTGACAGTAATCGCCAAAAAATAACTCAATGGCCCCAAGTCTTTCATAGCAAACTCATAACTGAGCATTGTCATGATAGACTGGCGTAATGCATCGGAAGAGGCAGTCAAGATAATATCATCCACATATAATAGTATATAAGCCAAGGAAGAACCACGACGATATATGAACAAGGAATTATCCGACCTGCTGTGAGTGAACCCAATAGTCGAAACATTGTCGGCAAACTGCTTATACCAGGCCCGTGGAGACTTCTTAAGCCCATATAAGGACTTTTTCAACAAACAGACATGATGATGATATTTGAGATCCCTAAACCCCAAGGGCTGATGCATATAGTCTGTTTCCTTAAGATCACCATGTAAGAAAGCATTCTTCACATCTAACTGATGAATGGGCCATGCTTTCGAAAGAGCCAAGCTGAGCACAATGGGAATGGTAGCCGGCTTGACCACCAGACTAAACGTCTCCCTACAATCTACACCAACCTGTTGAGTCTTACCATTACCCATAATCCGAGCCTTATGCCTTGCAAATGGACCGTCTGAATTGTCCTTATGAGTAAAAATCCACATAGACCTAATAATATTAATACCAGATAGACGGGGCACCAACTCCCACGTTTTATTATCAATAAGAGAATTATATTCATCGGTCATAGCAATTTTTCAATTCGGGTCATTTAATGCAGACACAGGATTACGAGGTAGGGGATTTAAGAACATTAGAATTTAAATTAAAATTCCTTTTGGTTTAAAAACACCCCGTTGCCTACGAGTGACCGGTCTATGACTTGAGGAAGAATTGGGCGGATTTTGGGAATTATCTGGACTCGGGACGGACTGGCCAGCAGGCAGTGGGCCTGCTGGCCCAACACGGTAGGTAGAAATAGTAGAGGATGCAGGAACTGGACCAGTTCCAGTATTGGGCTGGACTGGCCTAATTGTTGAAACTGGCCCAGTGACGAAACTGGGCATATAGGCCAGTGACAGACCAGTGGGACCAGCGGGCAGTGGGCCCACTGGAGGATTTAGGGTGCGGGATATGTCCGAAATATGGTGAATAATATACGGGGATATACCATCATCCAAAAAATTATATGAACTCGGCACGAGATTACTATCTTTAGCAAACGTAAACTGGGATTCATCAAAAATTACATGGCGATTAATGATGATTTTATTAGAGGATAAATCAAAACATTTGTAACCACGATGATTAGACGGAAACCCCAAAAACACACACGAAGTAAACCGGGCTTGAAGTTTGTTAATTGTGGTGGACGGAAATAACGGATAACATAAGCACCCAAAGATCCTAAGATGTGAATATGAAGGAATCTTATTATAGGGCATGATGCCAAAATGACGGAGGTACGGAAGCATGAATCAATAAAGTGCGGACAATGTTATTAATGGTATGAATTTTTCATTCGGCTTCCCTATTTTGTGAAGACGTATGAGGGCAAGAAAAATGAAAATTGATCCAATTAGTTGCACAAAATTCCCGAAACACCCCGTTGTCATATTCCCTGTCATTATCTCATTGAATATTTTCTATTTCTCGTTCGAATTGGGTTCTAATGAATGCTCTAATTAGAAAGATGGAAAAACTTGAGATTTTTTTGCTATTGGAAAAGTCCATAAAAATTTTGAATAATCATCCAAAAAGAGAACATAATACCGATGATCCAAAGAACTAAGAACAGGAGATGTCCATAAGTCGCTATGAATAATATCAAATGGCATTAAAGTATGAGACTTCGAATCTACAAATGGCAACCTAACAATTTTTCTTAAAGAACAAGAATGATAATTCGGAGTACTATGCGCACCCTTACATGAAATAAAATTATTTTTATCTAAGGAAGACAAAATGGACGACCCCAGATGACCAAGATGAGCATGCCACAAGGAAGGGGCAAGGGTTGCAATTGCTGACGGTAAGGCTTGACTCGACAGAACGGAACATGGCGTGATAGGATAAAGATCTCCCCTACTATCATACCTGATGAGAGGACTCCCCATCTTGAAATCTTTCACAGAGAAACCAAACAGATCAAATTCAATAGACATGGAATTGTCAGTAGTGAATTTACGGACATACACTAAGTTTTTAATCAATTTGGGGGCATGTAGGGTATTTTTCAAGATAAGGGGTAGATAGGGGGAGACAAAGTTTTATGACCATAACCACGAATTGGAATAGAATTACCATTACCAACTATTATACCACGAGGGTTGCTCAAATTGGAATAAGACGAGAGAGTAACTTGATCGGATGTCATGTGCGTCGTTGCGCCGGTGTCCATGTACCAATTCAGGTCCGGTTGCGTCAAGCCAAGTGTGTGCATTGCGGCCTCAATATCTATTTGAGTGGGTGTGGGGCCCACGGCTGAGAATGCATGTGTGGGCTGAGGCCCAAGCAGTCCACCCTGCTGCCCTGGCCCAATGCTGAATCTGGAATGAGAGGCCTGACTGTTGGGCCTGAACTAAGGTTGTCCAGCCCACTGCCCGTTGGAGGAGAAACCTGGAAAATAGGGGTTGTTAGGCCATGACCCACTTCCGCAGCCCCACTACCATGGGGCCCACTGCTGGGACCAGTGGGGCGGTGGCCCACTGCTGATTGGACAGGGCCCACTGCCGGTATGTTTAGCACTGGAACCACCACCGGAACCGCCACGTTTGCCCCTGTGACTTTTGCCATTATTTTTCCTAGTATTCTTGACATTACCATGAGCACGGTTTTGGCCCAAATTATCACCAAACCCCATAGAATTTGTGGAGGACATCATCATGACAATCAGACTAGCACTCATAGCCGCCTTTTTAGCCGAACTAGCTTCTTCCAAAGTAAGCATGGAGCGGGTTTGATAAAACTGCGGGAGAGGATTACTTTGACGAAGGAGTGTCCCAACGCCACTATAGGCCTCGGATAATCCAGCAACCATCTGAAGAATTAGATGATCATTGCTAATAGGCGCACCAACGTTGCGGAGTTGGTCCGCCAAGTCTTTCAACCTTGTGCAATAAGCAGAAACATTGGGGAAATTTTCCATGTTGACGTGGGAAAATTCCTGCTCAAGGGTAACAGCTCTCGAGTTTCAATTATATTGGAATATGTCACGCAACCTATCCGAATCAGCCATCGCTGTAGCATCGGGCTCAATAATCATTAGCAACAGGTCGGTAGAGATAGTGGAATAAATCCACTGAAGGACGGTGGCATCAAGTGTTGTCCATAACTTAGGATCATCCTCGCGTTTAGGTACCTCCGTATCCTCAGGAGCCGCGGGGATTATGTGATGGATGATTTGATGCGAGCGAACGTGAATTTTGAATAACTCTGCCCACGTCGCGTATTGGACATTTTCTATTTCAAGAATTAGAGGGATGTGATTCTTGATGTTAGAAATAACAAAGGCAGGGTGAAACGTGTTCTTTGATGTAGACATAATGAAAGAACAATATGTGATAGAGGGATCTGAAAGAGAGAATTTGAGAGCGAAAGAAGACGCAAAAACCGAGGATAAACTCTCGGATTTCGCTGGCCGAGAAACAAGAATTTTGGGAGAGAATTTTTTTTTGTTTGACCTAGACTTCTGATACCATGAAAGAAATAATTCCTTGATTATTTTCATTAATTGAAAGAGTATATATACATGTTACATCTTTCCATAATAGGAGAATCCTATTCCTATTCTACTCCTAAAACCTTATTCTACTTGGACACTAACTATACAATTATGATAATACAAGTATGGTAAATATACAATACTAATTACACCCAAATACTACCTAATCAATATGTACATGGCACAGTACCTAATCCATACGTACATGGCACGGTAATATACATAGATGGCACGGTATCATATGTATATTTAACATATACAAAATGATCAAGTTGATGTATGGACTGATGGACATGTGAATAAACAGGGTCCCCTGGCGTCTCTTAACTTTATTAGCCAACCAACAACAAATAATTAATAATATATCACCAAATAATTAATAATATACCAGTCGGATATAATATTCGAGGCTACTATATATCTCTTAGTAAATAGCTCTGAATTTAATCTTATTAGTTCCTACCAACAAGCCTTCTCATTATGGCTGCTATCGGACTGCTAGGATTACTACTCGTTGCCAGTTGCATAGAGATGGCAGGTTTTGAAAGTATATTTATTTCCTAGATACAATCAGTATTAGGACAAATGTACTTTATACACATTCGTATTATTATTAATGGAGATTAATATTTTGGCATTTGCAATTATTGAATTATTAATTGATTATTTATAATATTCTATAATATGCATCTCTGGAGGATACGATGTTATTAATAGTGTGAGATATTAATATTATAACGTAACTCTTAAAATAGCCTCGACTAATGATCATCGAGAATGGAATATCGATGATATATGATAAGTCGATATGTGGTTTACATCACATCCTTAGAGGATGTATATGTCTCACCTGCTACAAGTAATGGCTACTCGTGATGGACACATGGATACTTTGGAAGTATTGGTATACCCTGCTGATATATTGTTTGTTAAACTTGTCTAAAGTATGATCAGTGTGTGGGAGATAGAAGTCCTTAGACTTGAGGTCAATACGTACCTTGTCTACAAAGTAATGTACTTTGATCCTGTCCTAAGCTCAAATGCCTCATAGGTTGAGATATGGCTTGTATTGGGTACATTACGATGTGGATTAAAGGTGGTAGTTGAGCCAAGATTAGGATTCATTCCTCGAATGTATATTCGAGAGAACACTCAGATTCTCAGTGATATTAGGTTGACTAAGTCGTTGGCCAACGCAATAGACATATTTAAAATATGGTCTAGTTGTCAACTAATATAGATGAGATACAATGATTGAGCCATTTGGATAGACACTTGACAAATCCTAAGCTTGATCAGGTGTGTCGTGAATGAAGGGATTTTATCTTACCACATAGAGGTTAAGTTTACTGGATTCGTGTAAACGTACTTCACATATTGAGTTCATCTTGCAACGCCGTCTAAGAGTTCCGCGTAGACCTTAATTTGATTAATGTCGATATGTGAAGGCCTGTAAGGTCACACTATGTCAATTGTCCTTTCAATCTAAGGATGTATTGAGAGAGTATTAAATATTCGATTTAGAATCGAGATATTTAAATGAATAATGATTATTTTAATTAAGACAAAATTGGATTTTGGATTTAATTAAGAACGTGCAGAAAATAAATCGAAACAATGCAGGAATACGTCAAGCGCCGCAGCGCCCATACCCTAGGGTTGCGACGCTAATGACCTAATTTGCCTCGATTTTTGGGTCAGGTCCAAGGTCAAACCCTAATCCGATTTGACCTAATTTTCACCTATAAATACAGGCATTCACTTCATTATTCAACATACTAATTTTCAGATTATCATTCTAAGCCTTAGAGACTTAGAATCAAAAACTTTCTCGAACCTCTACCGGATTTCCTAGTTTTCCTAAAGAGAAATACATTGAAGCTTGGAGCTTGCAATCGAAAGGGCAACCACGTGTCAACCCTTTAGTAAAGATTCCAGATAATATAACTTATAAGTCTTTATGCTTTATGTTACAGGTTTTGATTGTTGTATAACCATACCAGAATAAGTTGTTGGGGTAAGTAAGAACAAAATTTTAAACTTTCGTTGTCCCTTAGTTATGTGTTTTGAACCCAACAAAACCCTACAGTGGTATTAGAGCCCAGGTTGGTTCAATGGTTATATAATAATTGAATAAAATAATAATATGGGTTAAACATAAAATTAGATTAAAAATGAGGCTTCTTGAAATCCTACATGTCTTGACCGAATGTTAACCTTTTGATATCACCCTAAATTATCTCCTACGCTAACTCGAGGAAGTCATTCCGCTCAAATTCGAACTAAGCCAAAAATGCGTTGTCTGGCTCATTGAACGCTGCACGGCTAAGAACGGATGATGGTCGAACGGGTAAGAACGGATGTATGGGCGTTATGTGTTAGGGCTCGAACAATTTTGAAAAATCAACACAGAAACGTTTGTCAGGACATCGGCGTCGCGGCCCTATGGTAGGGCATCGCAGCACTTGCTAGGGTTTCAAGGCGGCGGCGCGGCGCTAATGCTTCATTTCAAAATTTTGACTCACTAGACAGTAGGTGTCGCGGCTCCATGGTGGAGCGCCGCGGCGCTAATGAATTTGCAGAAGCCGAAAGGTTTCTGCCTGTGTAGCGTCGCGATGCTAATGCATTTGCAGAAGCCGAAAGGCTTCTGCCTCAGTGGCGTCGCGGCCCTAATGATTAGTGTCGCGGCCCTACCTGTCCAGAAACAAAAAAAAATTTCAAAGTTCAGAATGTTTAACCCAAGATTTTTATAATACAGTACTGTTTATATGCTAAATGTCAAATCGTTTGTCATTTAAATTACTAGAATAGCGTTTAATATAACTGTCTGGGCAGGCAGCGCCCAGTATTTGATTAAACCATCTTATATCATGCATATTGGGTTGACGGTTCCCAACTATATTTGTCATTAGTTTGCATGATGTTAAGATGTCATATTGAATATGGCGTAAAAGAGTTGATCTTGGTTAAAACTCTGAATTAAAATGTTCCCCAAAATTTTAAATACAAGTCTAAATTAAAACGCGTCGTCCATTATAATCTTTAGAGTGCAAAATCCTTTTCGGCGATACGAGTATTTATGTCAAAGCATTTGCTCTAAGTCTACGAGGACCCAGACTCTTTCATAGATGTGTTTTAATGTAAAGGTAAACGATATACTTTTGAGGGTATTTACACCAAAGTGTTTGCTCACAAAGGCCAAATTTTCTTAGATACATAAACGCAGTCGCGTAATGGGGTTGACTTTCTTAGACAAATCTTGGCGCCAAAGTGTCGGACTAATCTAAGGACGCAAGATTAAATGTAATATTTGATGAACCAAGAGTTGCAAATAAGTTTTGCAATTGGTTTAGAACCTACCAAGATGTGTTATTGAAGTTATCAGCCAATGAAAATGCGGAGATAGCATAGGCTTGGATCTTGGCCCATTATGACCTCAATTAATATAGGTCAGTATTCTACCATGGGGTCGTAGAAGTATGTTAAAATAGTGGGAGCTAATTAAACAAAAAGCCTTGTTGATTAGCCTAAACGAATGTGTATAATAGGAAATAGATTTTGAGTTTGATTTCCAGTCTATCTAATTCTTCAGATTATCAAAGATATCGAGCTTATCATTGAAAATGTTGATTGAGATGAACAAACTTACTGGACCTAACTACCTTGACTGGCTAAGAAATTTGCGAATAGTGCTGAGATAAGAAAAAATAGAATACGTGTTGGACGCGGTGTTCCCAACAGTCCCTGCGACAGACTCTGCTGAATATGCCTCTTTTGATAAGGATGCTTACCAAAAACACCTAGAGGATGCCACTTCAGCACAGTGCATGATGTTGTCTTCCATGTCAATAGAACTTCAGAGACAACATGAGAACATGGGTCCTAATGAGATGCTCGAACACTTGAAAAGTCTCTATGATTCACAATCTCAGACTATGAAATATGAGTTACTAATAGAACTCTTTAAATGTAAGCTCAATGAAGGGGGTCAGGTCTCGAAGCATGTATTGAAGATGATAGGGCTGATAGAGAGGCTTGCTTCAATTGGAACGAAGCTGCAGAAGAATGTCGCTACCACCCTCATCCTAAACTCTCATCCTCATTCCTTTGAAAACTTCATAGTGAATTTCAATATGAGTGGAACGAAGGTGAGTTTGCTGGAGCTACACAACATGCTCAAGACCTTTGAGTCTTCCACCTCCATAGGCAAAGTTGTGCTCATGGTGAGCTCTTCTAGCCGACCCAAGCAGAAAGTCAAAGAATGGCAGAAGAAGAAGGGCAAAGCAGTCGTTGAGCCCTCAGCTATTTAGCCTTAGGGAGGTGTGAATAAGAACAAGGTAAATTCGGCTAAGGATGAATGCCTCAACTGCCACAAGAAGAGGCATTGGAAGAAGGACTACACGGCACCAGGTGCTTCTGCCTCTGGTGGACAAGGTATGTACATCATTGAAATAAATATGTCTATAAATAACTCTCATTCCTGGGTATTGGATACCGTTTGTGGCTCACACATTTGTACAAATGTGCAGGGGCTAACTAATAGCAGGAAGGTTGGACCAAGGGAGGTAGACCTACACGTTGGAAATGGAGCACCAGTGGATGATGACCGCGTAGGGACTTATATATTAAATTTTCCTTCTGACTATTGTTTATTGTTGAATGATTGCTACTATGTACGATGTTAACGAGGAATATCATTTTTATCCCAATTTTGGACATGAAGGGTTTTTTCTCATATATTTATAATGACAGTCAAGTACTGTCTTTTGATAATATTATATATGGAACTCTCCTCTTGTGGATGGATTATATACACTAAACTGTAGTTGAGAGATATTCAATATACAAAATAAATGAGCCAAGATAAGTAATAGAAACTCTACCTACCTATGGCACTGCAGACTTGGTCATATCAACGAATCAAGGATAGCAAGGTTGAGAAAGTTAGACTACCTCGAATCATTTGACTTGGAGTCTTATGTTAACTGTGAATCTTGCTTGAGAGGAAAGATGACCAATAAACCACTTTCTGGGAAAGGTGTGCGAGCCAAGGAAGTGTTTGAGTTGGTCCATACTGATGTATGTGGGCCATTCTCGACTCAAGCTAAAGGAGGCTTCCCATACTTCATCACTTTTACTGACGAATTCACAAGGTATGGATATGTGTATCTTATGAGACACAAATCCGAGGCTTTTGATAAGTTCAAAGAGTACAAGTCGGAAGTAGAGAAGCAACTTGCAACAAGTATCAAGACCCTTCGATCGGATCGAGGAGGTGAATACTTGAGCAAGGATTTTCTGGATTACTTAAAGCTACATTGAGTCCAATCAGAGTGGACACCTCCTGGAACACCACAGATGAATGGTGTTTCCGAAAGGAGAAACCGAACCTTATTGGATATGGTTCGATCCATGATGAGCTCCTCAGCTCTATCGACATACCTTTGGGGACATGCTATACAAACCTCGATATATATTCTGAACAGGGTTCCTTCCAAGTTTGTAGAAAAAACACCCTATGAGATATGGTGTGGAAATAAGCCAACTCTTAAACATATGAGACCCTGGGGGTGCCCTGCATATGTTAAGAAGATGCTCACTGACAAGTTGGAATCCAAAAGTGAGAAATATTACTTCGTGGGGTATCCAAAGGAAACTAAGGGATACTACTTCTATCTTCCTAGAGAATGTAAGGTCATTGTTTCCAGGAACACAACTTTCCTTGAAGATGAATATGTCTACAAGGAACATAGCTGCACAGAGATAAAACTTGAAGAAATTCAAGAACCACAAGATAACACAGAAATTGAACCCTTGTCGAATGACCTAAATAAGGGTGGGAGTATCTGGTGAAGATTGGGTACTTAGAGTATGCCCTTCAGCCAGTGGGAGTGTTGTGAGAGATAGTGCATGAATGCAAGGCTCTCATACATAACTAATGGAAGATGATACAATGGTTGTACATCATTCCATTCAGGAAATATATGAAAATGGCATTCCTGAAAGCTCTCAATGTGATGGATTGTCCAGCACACAAAGACCTTCTTACAATCAAAATGCAAAAAACACTGAAACGCAGAATAATCAACTCCGTAGGACCACTAGGACTTATCGTCCGCCTGAAAGACGTAATCTCCTTGTTGAAACACACAATGAGATAGATATTCCTGATGACGATGAACCTACAACCTACAACGAAGCTATGTTAGACATTGATTCGTAGAGATGGCAAGAAGCCATGAAATCTGAGATGGACTCGATGTGCATAAATCAAGTTTGGAACTTGGTTGATTTGCCAATAGGGGTTAGACCCATAGAATGCAAATAGGTCTTTAAGAAGAAGATTGATGTATATGGAAAAGTACAGTCTTATAAAGTAAGATTGGTGGCTAAAGGTTATAATCAACAACCTGGGGTCGATTATGATGAAACCTTTTCACATGTTTCTAAGATTAAGTCCATTCGAATTTTGCTTGCAATAGCTGCATATTATGACTATGACATTTGGCATATGGATGTCAAAACTGTTTTCCTCAATGGTAATCTAGTTGAGGAGGTGTATATGAAACAACCTGAGGGTTTTTCACTTGAGTCTAAACCAAAATATGTATGCAAGCTACAAAAGTACATTTATGGGCTTAAGCAAGCCTCGAAGAGTTGGAACATTTGCTTTGACAAGGCTATCAATTCATTTGATTTCGTCAGAAGTAAAGAGGATCCATGTGATTATAGTAAACGCAAAGATGGGAGTATTTCCTTTATTATTATATATGTAGATGACATATTGATAATGGGAGACAATAAGACTCTCATGCAGTCAGTCGAGGAGTGGTTGTCATGTACCTTCATGATGAAGGATTTAGGTGAAGCCTGCTACATTCTGGGAATTAGGATCTATAGAGATAGACCTAATAGATTGTTGGGGCAGTCACAGTCAGTCTACATAGACAAAGTGCTTAGACGTTTCTCTATGAAACATTCCAAGAAAGGCGGTCTACCCATGGGACAAGGCATCAAGTTATCTAAGAAGGATAGTCTTTCTAATACTACAGAACTTGAACGCATGAAAAGGATCTCATATGCTTCGGCTATAGAATCGATCATGTATGCCATGACCTGTACTAGGTCAGATGTGTCCTTTGCACTTAGTATGACTTGCAAATTCCAGCAGAATTATGGGGAAGAAAACTGGAAGGCAGTCAAGAGTATTATTAAGTAACTTATATGCACTAAAGATTACTTCTTAGTCTATGGTGGGGAAGAAAAGCTAGCTGCTACTGGTACACTGATGCTAGCTTCCAAATGGATCTTGATGACTACAAATCTCAGTCTGGGTACACGTTCATTTTCAATGGTGGAGCAGTAAGCTGGAAAAGTTCCAAACAAGCTACAACTGCTGATTCGACAACAGAAGCTGAGTACATTACAGGATAGGAAGTTGATAAAGAAGTTGTCGTGATTTCTGTGTTCCTGAAGGAACTAGGGGATGTTCCAAGTGCCACTTGTCCAATAACGATTTATTGTGACAACACTGGTGCGATTGCGCAAGCTAAGGAACCAAGATCAACCAACAGAAATAAACATGTACCAAGGAAGTACCACATACTCAGGGAGATGGTGGATACTGAATAGATTAGACTATGTTCCCACAGACGATAATCTAACTGACCCATTCACTAAACCATTAAGCTTAGTCAAGCATAATGGTCATTTTTAGAATATGAGCGTTAGATATATTGGAGATTGGCTGTAGGCCAAGTGGGAGATTGAAAGTATATTTATGTCCTAGATACAATCTGTATTAGGACAAATTTACTTTATACACATTCGTCTTATTATTAATGGAGATTAATATTTTGGCATTTGCAATTATTGAATTATTAATTGATTATTTATAATATTCTATAATATGCATCCCTGGAGGTTACGCTGTTATTAATAGTGTGAAATATTAATATTATAACGTAACTCTTAAAATAGCCTCGACTAATGATTATCGAGAATGGGAAATTGATGATATGTGATAAGTTGACATGTGGTCTACATCACATCCTTAGAGGATGTAGTATGTCTCACCTGCTATGAGTAATGGCTACTCGTGATGGACACATGGATACTTTGGAAGTATTGGTATACCCAACTGATATACTGTTTGTTATACTTGTATAAACTATAATCAGTGTGGGGGAGATAGAAGTCCTTAGACTTGAGGTCAATACGCACATTATCTACAAAGTAATGTACTTTGATCCTGTCCTAAGCTCAAATGCCTTTTAGGTTGACATACGGCTTGTATTGGGTACATTACGATGTGGATTAAAGGTGGTAGTTGAGCCAAGATTAGGATTCATTCCTCGAATCTATATTCGATAGAACACTCAGATTCTCAGTGATATTAGGTTGACTAAGTCATTGGCCAACGCAATAGACATATTTATAACATGGTCTAGTTGTCAACTAATATAGATGAGATACAATGATTGAGCCATTTGGATAGACACTTGACAAATTCTAAGCTTGATCAGGTCTGTCGTGAATGAAGAGATTTTATCTTACCACATAGAGGTTAAGTTTACTGGATTCGTGTAAACGTACTTCACATATTGAGTTCGTCTTGCGGCGCCGTCTAGGAGTTCTGCATAGACCTTAATTTGATTAATATCGATATGTGAAGGCCTGTAGGGTCACACTATGTCGATTGTCCTTTTGATCTAAGGATGTATTGAGAGAATATTAAATATTCGATTTAGAATCGAGATATTTAAATGAATAATGATTATTTTAATTAAGTCAAAATTGGATTTTGGATTTAATTAAGAATGTGCAGAAACTAAATCGAAATAGTGCAGGAACACGTCAAGCACCGCGGTGCCCATACCCTAGGGCCGCAGCGCTAATGACCTAATCTGCCTCAATTTTTGGGTCAGGCCCAAGGTCAAACCCTAATCCGGTTTGACCTAATTTCCACCTATAAATACAGGCATTCACTTCATTATTCAACATACTAATTTTCAGATTATCATTCTAAGCCTTGGAGACTTAGAATCAAAAACTCTCTCGAACCTCTGCCGGATTTTGTAGCTTTCCGAAAGAAAAATACAATGAAGCTTAGAGCTTGCAATCGAAAGGTCAGCCGCGTGTCAACCCTTTAGTAAAGATTCCAAATAATATAACATGTAAGTCTTTATGTTTTATGTTACAGGTTTTTATTGTTGTATAACCATACCATAATAAGTTGTTGGGGTAAGTAAGAACAAAATTTTAAACTTCCGTTGTGCCTTACTTATGTGTTTTGAACCCAACAAAACTCTACATGTTTCTCTCCCCCTTTCCAACAAAATTGCTAAAAGAAAAAGGCTAAACTTTTGATGTTCCTAGTCAGTAATAATTTAGTCTTAACATTTTGTGTTTGCAAAATATGCATTATGTTGATAGTTATTCAATTTGCTTATTTTTCGCATCAAACTTGTGTACCTTTTCAAAATTAACTTGAACAATTTTCATTTAGTCATAGTTATTTGCTATTGAGGGAGGGAGGGAGAGGAGTCCGGCTTGACCTACCAAGTCTACTATAATAATATTCAAACTTTGCAAGAAATCCAAATTGATTAAGTTTGTAACATCATCTCTAATTCTTATTGAGCAGGGGCTCAATCAATAGGTGTTTGCTATGGAATGTTAGGGAACAACTTGCCTTCACATGACGAAGTTATACAACTCTGCAAGTCAAGAAACATAACAATACTGAGGCTTTATGATCCAAATCATGGAGCTTTACAAGACTTACGAGGATCCAACATTGAAGTTATGTTAGGACTTCCCAATTCAGATGTCAAACACATTGCTTCTGGCATGGAACATGCAAAATGGTTGGTACAAAAGAACATTAGATATTTCTGGCCAGATGTTAATGTTGGAAATTTACTAATGTGGAATTAGGTTTATCCCATTATTTATGACTCAAACAATTGGGGCCCCGCACATTGGAAACATCGTTTATACACACGTGCACACGTAGTGCCAAGTATCGCAAATTTCATTAGTGAAAGAGATATTGGTACGTAAGTAGTACGTTGAGACATAGAATGATGGACGGTTATTAGCCAAATGACAAGTATTCCACGTTGGTAAACGAATGAAGAAGTGTAAGATGAAACGAGTCAGAAATCGCCGTGAAGCCGTGAAGGGTCGCGGTGCAACACCCCGCGACCCTAAATATTGGCTTGGGCTATTGGAGCCGTGACACTTTGGAGGCAGAATGTTGCGATGGGAAGATGGAAAGTTCTGACTTTTGGGCTGGTTTTAGAGAATTGAATCTCCATTATTTGGCACATGAATTCAGCCATTATTTGGCTTAATGTAACCCATAAATAAGTGTCATTACATGGATATTGAAGGCCATTAGTTGGCTAGTTGAAGGGTCATTTCCTTACACTATAAATTGAGGCATTTGGCTCAATTGTTCAACACTTAGAAATTTTCTAAATCTTCTTCTTCCTCTCTAGCAAGTTTTCTATATTCAAAGTTCTTCAAGAGTAACACTTGAGTTTCCTTTGCTCATTTGTTAGTTGTTGTTGTATCTTGGGAGACTATTGCCCACGAACGTAAAATGATATATACGGGGCAATCTTGTCTTAAACACAAAGTGTCATCACTCAACTCTATAAATCACAAAAAGTTTGTAATCGTTCTTATTTCCAGTTTGTTGTAATCTTGAGTAGTTTATCCTTTCTAGAATTTGTAATATTTATTTACTTCTCGTTTCCTACAATTGTTGTACCCACAAATTTAAGACAAGATTGTTGTAAGTGCTTAGAAAGATGACTGGAAGAGAACAACTCGCTTCTGATACTGTTGTTGCTACTCAAGGAAACCCTTGTGCCTTCCTCACTGCTGCTCAAGGCACATCCAATTCCTTCACTGCTACTCAAGGCACATCCAATGCCTTTCCTGCTGCTCAAGGGAACGTTACAGTTCCACCACCCTCTGGATTCCACTATGAACGCCCAGAAAAGTTCATGGGCTCCAACTTCAAGAGACGGCAACATAAGATGTTGTTTTATCTGACTGTTATGGGAATGGCTCATTTCCTAATAGAAGATCCTCCACAAGCTGGAGATGAAGTGGACCCTCAGCCTAATGAAACGGCTAAAGGGGCTAAGGTATCCATGTCGTTAATGGCATGAAGATGGTTTTTTATGCATGGAGTCATAGTGACTTCATGTATAAAAACTATATTTTGAACTGTCTGTCAGACCCACTCTACACGGTGTATTGCACCATAGGCACCGCTAAAGAGTTATGGGAAAAACTGCAGAAGAAGTACAACGCTCAAGATGCTGGTACGAAGAAATTCATCGTTGGGAAATTTATGAAATTTCAAATAGTGGATAGCAAGACTGTGATGTCCCAAGTCCAGGAATTCAAAATGATTCTACATTACCTGGATTTAGAAGGTATGAAACCAAATGAGCAGTTTTTGGTTGCATCACTAATTGAGAAGTTACCTCTCTCTTGTAATGAGTTTATGAGTTACTTAAAACTCAAGACAAAGGAAATGACCTTTGAAGAACTTATTATCAAACTCCAGATTCAGTAAGATAATAATAAGGCCTTGCCTAGGGGAAAACAACCCGCTGAGGCAAAGACAAATCTGGCTGAGGCCAAAGGGAACCCAAGCAAGAAGCGCAAGTTCCAGAAAGACAGCAAGACCCATGCGGCGGAGAAGTTCAAGGGGAACTGTCACCACTGTGGGAAACCTGGTCATATGATCAAGGACTGCTGTAAGCTCAAGACTGAGCAACAAGAGAAAGCCAAGGCCTAAGGCAAGGCACAAGCTAACGTCGTCAAAGACACGCTTCTTGACGACATGATTGAGGAGTTCTCGGTGGTGGTGCTTGAAGCAAACCTTGTTGAGAATCCCATGCAATGGTGGATGGACACGGGTGCTACCAGACACATCTGTTCCAATAGATATGTCTTCTCCACATATACACCAGTTACAGACCAAGAGGTTGTTCATGGGTAACAACGCTTCCTCTGACGTGCTGGGGTTAGGAAAGGTAGTCCTGAAGATGAGTTCTAGAAAGGAGCTCACTCTGAAGGAGGTGATGCATGTCCCTGAGATTAGGAGGAATTTAATTTAAGGTCATTTATTGGTTAATGCTGGTTTTAGGCTAGTATTTGAGTCCAATAAATTTGTAATCACCAAGAATGGAACTTTTATGGGAAGAGGCTTCGCCTGTGAAGGTCTCTTCAAAGTTAACGTCATGTCTGTAATGCGTGCATGCAATAATATTGAAGCTTCTTCTTACTTGCTTGATTCCTCTAATTTATGGCATCATAGATTAGGACATGTTAACTATAAGTCCATCCAAAGGTTGGTTAAGTTGGAGTTGTTGTCGTATATTGACGTAAACCCTCAACATAAGTGTGAGGTGTGCGTAGAGGCAAAACTCACAAAGATTCCTTTTCGATCCGTCGAAAGGAATACCACTCCTCTAGAGCTTATTCACACAAATATATGTGATTTGAAGGTTGCACGAACTAGAGGGGGAACAAGTACTTTGTGACATTCATTGATGATAGCACAAGGTATTGTTACCTTTACTTATTGAAAAGTAAAGATAAAGCCTTTAAAGCGTTCTGACGCTAGAAAGCAGAAGCTGAAAACCAACTAAGCATGCGGATTAAATCCATTCGTAGCGATAGAGGGGGAGAATACGTAGCGCCATTTGAGGAATATTGTGCCGAATCGGACATTTTTCATCAAACGATGGCTCCATACTCACCTCAGTCGAACGATGTTGTTGAACGCAAGAACCACACATTGAAGAAAATGATGAATGCATTGCTCATCAATTTCGATCTTCCCCAAAACATGTGGGGAGAAGTCGTCCTTACCGCTAATATGATTCTTGATAGAGTCCTACATAAGGGTAAGGATAAAACTCCATATGAATCCTGGAAGGGAAAGAAACCCACCTATAAATATTTCAAGGTGTGGGGTTGTTTGGCAAAGGTCGAAGTGCCCAAGCCAAAACAGGTCAAGATTGGGCCTAAGACTGTAGATTGCATTTTCATCCGATATGCTAATAACAGTAGTGATTATCGCTTCTTAGTGCATAAGTCAGATATCCACGGGAGTACAATCATGGAATCAAGGAATGATCAATTCTTTGAGGATACTTTTCCTAGAAAGGAAAAATACATAACCTCTCGCAAATGAAGTTATGAACAAAGCTCTCAAGAATCAGGAGTCGTTGACTGCCTGGATCTAGATAGTTTAGATCTAGTGGACTTCGAAGTGGCTGAATATCCGGAATCTAGTGTTCTAGATTCTCAGAACTTGGAGACTCTAGAGATGGAATTGAGGTGAAGTAAAAGGGACAGGATGGATAAATCCTTCGGTCCTGACTTTGTAGCTTATATGGTTGATGATGAACCAAGGAAAATTGCTAAAGCATTGTCAACTTCATAGGCACTATTCTGGAAAGAAGCTATTGAGAGCGAAATAGACTTCATCCTGCTAAACCATACTTGGGAGTTGGTTGATATTCCTCCGGGAAACAAACTGTTGGGTTGTAAATAGATACAGAAACGGAAATATAAAGCAGATGGGTCTATAGATAAGTACAAGGCCAGGTTAGTAGTCAAGGGCTATCGGTAAAAGGAAGACCTTGACTATTTTGACACGTACTCCCCAGTGTCTAGGATGACGTCCATACGAGTATTCATTGCTATCACAGCATTGCATGACCTTGAGATACATCAAATAGATGTCAAGACAGCCTTCCTAAATGGTGATTTGGAAGAAGAAATTTATATGGAACAACCCGAGGGGTATGTGGTTCCAGGGCAAAAGAAAAAAGTCTATTGACTTGTCAAATCTCTGTACGGGCTGAAACAGGCCCCGAAGCAATGGCACAAAAATTTGATAGTACTCTACTATCGAAGGGTTTCTCCATTAATAAATGTGTCTACACGAAAGGTAACTCTGACTCGTTCGTCATGATATGCATGTACGTAGATGACATATTGATCACAAGGAGCAGTCCTAACTTGATCCTAGAGACTAAGAACATGTTGAAACAATGCTTCGACATGAAGGATATGGGTATCACAGATGTCATCTTAGGGATAAAGATCTCAAAGACGTCTGACAGACTGATCTTATCTCAGTCTCACTACATTGAGGATGTGTTGAGAAAGTTTGAGTTGTTTGACAGTTCACCTATGAAGTCACCAATGGATAGAAATCAAAAGCTTGATAAAAATCATGGTGCACCCGTATGCCAGGAGTAATATGCACAGGTGATTGGGAGTTTGATGTACATAACAAACTGCACCCGACCTGATATTTCTTATGCAGTCAACAAGTTGGCGAGGTTTACCCGTAATCCGAGTAATAATCATTAGAAGGCGTTGAATGGGGTACTACGATACCTGAAATATATGCTAACTTACGGGTTGCATTATTCGAGATATCCATTTGTACTAGAGGGGTACAGTGATGCAAACTGGATATCTGATATAAAGAACACCACATCCACCAATGGGTATATATTTACAATTGGTGGTGGGGCTATGTCTTAGAAATCCTCTAAGTAAACTTGCATCGCCTGATCCATGATGGAATCGAAGTTTAACGCTTTAGACAAAGCAGAAGAAGAAGTTGAGTGGCTTCACGACTTCTTAAAGGATGTCCCTTGTTGGGACAAACCCGTACCTTATGTAATGATCCACTATGACAGGAAGTAGCCTCTAGGAGGGCACGAAGTTCTATGTACAACGGCAAGTCTTGTCATATTCGATGAAGATATAATACCGTTAGGCAGCTGATCACCACGGGTATATTATCCATTGATTACATAAAATCAAAGGATAACATAGCGGACCCATTGATAAAGGGCTTACCCAAAGATCAGATGTTATGCCTGTCTAGGGGAATGGGCTTAAAACCCAAGCGATAAGAACCAATACAGTGGTAACCCAACCTTACTGACTGGAGATTCCAGGAATTAGGTTCAATGGGAAAACTAAGTTGTAAAGGTTCAGTTGAGCACTTCGATGGAAGCATGAGCACTTCGGTTAGTGATTTCTGTAAAGAAACATCAATCCAAAGTTGTTCCCGCGATAGACCTTAAGTGCTATCTGCAGTGTGGGTAAAAGTTATCTTTCCAAAACCTTTAATGATCTTCAATGGTTGAAGTTAGGTTTGGGGAAACTTTTAAGGGTTCCTAACACTTGTAAAGTGAGGTATAGCAGGATACCTTGTAGGAGACCCACCTATTTAAGTGCAAAGATAAACCTCCTCAAATGAATGCACTTAAGAATCCAAGAAGTGTCCACGGCCACAACAGATAAAATATTACGAAGAACAGAGTAAAGGAAGTTGTTGTGTTGGTACCGTTGACTTGGCTTACACTAAACACTTATGGTTCAAGACATCACGTTCACCGCGCAATAAGTAAGTCCGATGGTATGCAACTATGGAAGGTTCAAAGCTGAAGCTACCTCTCTTGATGCAACATCGGTCAACTGAAAGATTGCTGGAAAAGGCACCATGTGAGTGCGCCAAAATCTCTTTCAAGAGGGGATTGTTGGAAATTTACTAATGTGGAATTAAGTTTATCCCATTATTTATGACTCGAACAATTTGGGCCCCGCACGTCGGAAATGTCGTTTCCACACACCTGCACACGTAGTGCCAAGTATCGCAAATTTCATTAGTGAAAGAGATATTGGTACGTAAGTAATACGTTTGAGACATAAAATGATGGACGGTTATTGGCCAAATGACAAGTATTCCACATTGGTAAACGAAGGAAGAAGTGTAAGATGAAACGAGTCAAAAATCGTTGTGGAGCCGTAAACGGCTGCGGCGCTACACCGTCGGAGTAGCGGCTGCGGAGCGCCATGGCTCCCCCATGGCAGCGCCGCAGCACTAAATGGTGGCTTAGGATACTGGAGCCGAGGCGCTAATTCACAAAGCCGCGGCGCTTCAGAGGCACAATGCTGCAACATAAAGATGGAAAGTTCTGACTTTTGGGCCGGTTTTGGAGTATTGAATCTCCATTATTTGGCACATGAATTCAACCATTATTTGGCTGAATGTAACCCCTCAACAAGTGTCATTACATGGATATTGAAGGCCATTAGTTAGCTAGTTGAGGAGTTTCCTTACACTATAAATTGAGGCCTTTGGCTCAATTGTTTAACACTTAGAAATTTTCTGAAATCTTCTTCTTCCTCTCTAGCAAGTTTTCTATATTCAAAGTTCTTCAAGAGTAACACTTGAGTTTCCTTTGCTCATTTGTTAGTTGCTATTGTATCTTGGGAGACTATTGCCCACGAACGTAAAAGGATATATACGGGGCAATCTTGTCTTAAAGACAGAGTGTCATCACTCGACTCAGCAAATCACAAGGAGTTTGTAATCGTTCTTATTTCCAGTTTGTTGTAATCTTGAGTAGTTTATCCTTTTTAGCATTTGTAATATTTATTTACTTCCTGTTTCCTACAATTGTTGTACTCACGGTTAAAATTAAATATATTGTTGTTAGGAATGAAATCAGCCCTGTCATAGGCACATCTTATCTTACCTCACATCTTGGTTCTGCCATGAATAACATTTATAATGCAATTAACTTCGCTGGTTTGGGATACGACATCAAAGTCTCAACATCAGTAGACATGACCTTGATTGGAAACTCTTATCCACCATCACAGGGCTCGTTTAGGAGTGATGTTAGGCGGTTTGTTGATCCGATTGTTGACTTTTTAAAATTCATACATTCACCTTTGCTCGTTAACATTTACCCTTATTAGTTATTCGGGTAATCCATGATAGATTTCTCTTCCCTATGCTCTTTTTACAGCACCTAATGTTATGCTACAAGATGGTTCACGCCAATATAGAAACTTATTTGATGCAATGTTGGATTCTGTGTATGCTGCCCTTGATAAAATACCAGAAGGAAGATTTGTAGACATTGTTGTGTTAGAGAGTGGATGTCCATCTTTCGGTGGATTTGAAGCAACAACAGACAATGCAACAACTTATTTGAGGAACTTAATTTAATATGCGAAACAGGGCAGTCCAAGAAAGCCTGGACCTATTGAGGCCTATTTATTGTAGGTAATAGTGTTGTAGAAAGATGAAATAGAAATAATAATCTGCTGAGTCGAGAGATGACTCTCTGTCTTTAAGATAAAATTGCCCCGTATATATGCTTTTACGGTAATGGATAATAGTCTCCCAAGATAAAACAGTGACTATCAACAAAGCAAAGTAAAATGTGTTGATCCTAGCGAAGTAAATGAATATAGAACAGATTGTTGATTCTGTTTCTGTGTTTTCTATTCCTGTGTTTCGAACAGAACAAACAGAAGAAAAGAGTTATGTTTATGTATATTTTTTAACAAAATAGAAGGAAGGAGTTTGTGTTTTTGTGTATCTCGAACTGAATAGTAAAGTGTTAATTTATATTTGAAGAGAGGGTTGTTGCATCTTTTCAAACTTTTCTGAACAATTGCAATATTTTTGAAATCATCAGGGACCAAAGTGTAAATAGGAAACACTTCAGGGACCAAAAAAAATACCCAAAAGACATCCCACAGCTCGTGACCCGAGAACCTGGACCCGACACCGGACCAGGCGGGCGGGCGGTGGAGGTGTGCGTGTGGGGCTTAGCCCCTAACCGAAGCTCATCTAGGTCCTCCCTATTCTAAACAAATGGGTTACCCCTTGGGGCCTCAAACCCTTACTCAAAATTAGAGCTTATATATTGCTCAATCCTTCCATGTTCTACCAATGCGGGAGATTTGTCATTTTAGGCCAAAAACACTCCATCTTTTTATGTCTCAAACACCTTACTTTGTGTACCAATATCTCTTTCATTTATTAACGGAATTTGAGGATACTTGGCACTAACATCATCTACTCACTTAGTAGATTAGGCATGTGTGAAGAAACGATATTTCCGACATGCGGAGCCCATGTGTTTAAGTCATTAAAGACAGGATAAACTCAATCCTACATTAGTAAATTTCCAACAATCCCCTCTTGAAAGAGAATTGGTGCACACGAGGTGCGAAAGTCCAACAATCTTTCAGAGAAAAGATATTGCATCAGAAAAGGTAGCTTTCGGCTTTGAACCTTCCTTAGTCAATTACCATCGAATTTACTTACTACGTGATAAACGTGATGTCTTGAACCATCAGTGTTTAGTGTAAACCAAGACAATGGTATCAACCTAATAACTCTCCTTATTTATTTCTTCTTATCGTTTTGTCCGTTGTGGCCATGGACAACGCTTGGATTCTTAAGTGCGTACATTTGACGTGGCCTGTCTTCGAACTTAAATAGGTGATCTCCTATAAGGTTTATTGCTCTACCCCACTCGCAAGTGTTAGGAATCATTAAAAGTTTCAGAAACTTATCATTTACCCATTATGCAGGTAGCACTCAATGTCTATCGCGGGAACGGCTTTGGAGTTATATTTCTTTAAAGAATGATAATCCGAAGTGCTCTTACTTCAAGTGAAGCGCTCAACTGAACCTCTATAGTTTAGTTTTCTCATTGAACCAAATTCCTAGGATCTTCGGTCAGTAAGGTTGGGTTACCACCATAAAGATTCTTATTGTTTGGGTTTTAAGCACATTACCCTAGACAAGCAGAGCATTTGATCTTTGGGTAGGCCTTTAGTTAATAGATCCGCTAATTTATCCTTTGATTTGACGTAATCAATGTAAATGACACATGTAGTGATCAATTGCCTAACGGTCTTATGCCTCTGACGAATATGTCTAGACTTGCCGTTGTACATATTACTTTGTGTCCTTCCTAAAGTCGATTGGTTGTCACAATGAATCATCACCGAAGGTACGAGTTTATCCCAACAAGGGATATCCTCTAAGAAGTCGTGAAGCCACTCTGCTTCTTCTCCTGCTTTGTCCAAAGCGATAAACTCTGATTCCATCGTGGATCGGGCGATGCATATTTGCTTAGAGGATTTCCCAGACACAGCCCCACCACCAATTGTAAAAATATACCCACTAGTGGATTTGGTGTTCTTTATGTCCGATATCCAGTTTTCATCAATGTATCCTTCCAATACGGTTGTATATCTAGAGTAATGCAATTCTTAAGTCATCGAATATTTCAGGTATCGTAGTATCCGATTTAACACCTTCCATTGATCATATCCAGGATTACGAGTAAACCTAGCCAACTTATTGACTGGATAAGCGATATCGGGTCGGGTGTAGTTTGTAATGTACAATTAACTACCAATGACCTGTGCATATCGCTCTTAGGATACGGGTGCACCACGATTCTTATCAATTCTATGATTCATATCCATTGGTGACTTCATATGAGGACTGTCAAATACATTAAATTTCCTCAAAACATCTTCAATGTAATAAGATTGAGATAAGACCATCCCGTCAGATGTCTTAGAAATCTTAATACCTAATATTACATATGCAATACCTATATCGTTCATGTCAAAACATTGTTTTGAACATATTATTGGTTTCCAGGATCAAGTTTGGACTACTTCCGGTGATGAGCATGTCATCTACGTACATGCATATCATGACAAATGAGTCAGAGTTCCCTTTGATATAGATGCATTTATCACATTCATTTATAGAGAAACCTTTTGATAATAAAGTATTATCAAACTTTTCATGTCATTATTTCGGGGCTTGTTTGAGTCTGTACAGACACTTAATAAGTCGACATACTTTCTTTTCTTGTCCTGAAACCACATACCCCTCGGGTTGTTCCATGTATATTTTCTCTTCCAACTCTCAATTTAGGAAGGTTGTCTTAACATCCATTTGATGTATATCAAGGTCACGCAAAGCTGCAATGGCTATGAATACCCTTATGGACATTAATCTAGACACAGGGGAGTATGTGTCGAAGTAATCGATGCCTTCCTTTTATCTGTAGCCTTTGACTAATCTGGCCTTATACTTGTCAATAGTTCCATCTTCTTTGTACCTTCTTTTGAGTATCCATTTACAACCCAAAGGTTTGTTTCCTAGAGGAAGATCAACCATTTCCCAAGTATGGTTTTGCATGATGGAATCTATTTCACTTTCTATAGCTTCTTTCCAAAGCGGTGCTTCTGTAGTTAACAATGCTTCCTTAATTGTCCTCGGTTCATTTTAAACCACATAGGTTAGAAAACCTGGACCAAAGGTTTTGTCCTTTTTGTCCCTTTTGCTCTGTCTTGGTTCAACCTCTGGAACCCCTAAGTTCTGTAGGTCTGGAACATTTAGTTCCGGATAGTCAGTAACTTCTGAGTCTTGTAGATCTGGAACGTCTAGTTTCAGATAATAAGAAACTCCTGGGTCTTGTTGATTTTGAGCATTTTGTTCATAACTTCATTTGTGCGAGATTATTTCTTTTTCCTTTCTAGGAAAGATCTATTCAAAGAATTCAGCATTCCTTGATTCCATGATCGTACCCTCATGGATATCAGGTATCTCTGACTTATATACTAAGAAGCGATAAGCAATACTGTTATTTGCATATCCGATGAATATGCAATCTACAGTCTTAGGTCCAATTTTGACCTGTTTTGATTTAGGTACTTCGACCTTTGTCAAACATCCCCACACTTTCAAATATTTGTAAGTGGATTTCCTTCATTTCTATGATTCATATGGAGTTTTATCCTTACGCTTATGCAGAACTCTATTGAGAATTGTATTAGCGGTAAGAATCGCTTCGCCCCACATGTTTTGGGCTAATCCAAAATTGATAAGTAAAGCATTCATCATTTTCTTTAACGTATGGTTTTTGCGCTCGGCAATACCGTTAGACTGAGGCGAGTAAGGAGCGGTTGTTTGATGAACAATGCCGAATTGAGCACAGTATTTTTCAAACGGTGCTACGTATTCACCCCCTATATCACTACGAATTGCCTTAATTCGTAGGTTTAATTGATTTTCAACTTCAACTTTGTAACGTTTAAATGCTTCAAACGCTTCATCTTTACTTTTCAACAAGTAAACATAACAATACCTTGTACTATCATCAATGAAAGTCACAAAGTACTTGTTCCCCCCTCTAGTTTGCACAAACTTTAAATCACATATGTCGGTGTGAATAAGTTCTAGAGGAGCGGTGTTTCTTTCGACTAAATGGAAAGACAATTTGGTTAATTTTGCTTCTACGCATACCTTACATTTATGTTGAGGGTTTATGTCGAAGGAAGGCAACAGTTCCAACTTTACTAACTTTTGAATGGATTTGTAGTTAATGTGTCCTAATCTATGATGTCATAAATTAGAGGACATAAGCAAGTAGGTAGAAGGGTTTATTTCATTAGATGAACGGATTACAGACATATTATTCATTTTGAAGAGGCCATCACAGGCGAAGCCCCTTCCTACAAATATATCATTCTTAGTTATTACAAATTTATTGGACTCAAAAACTAGTCTAAAACCAGCCTTGACCAACAGTGACCCTGAAACCAAGTTCTTGCGGATGTCAGGGACGTGCATCACTTCCTTTAGAGTAAGCTCTTTGCCTGAAGTCATTTTGAGGACAACCTTTCCAACCCCTTGCACTTCAGAGGTAGCGTCGTTGCCCATGAACAACCTTTTGCCCGAGATTGGGGCGTAAGAGGAGAATGCACTCTTGTCAAAGCAGATGTGATGGGTTGCACCCGTGTCTATCTACTATTGTCTTGGTTTCTCCACCAGATTAGCCTACAGCACTACAGCCGAGAAATTCACAATCATGTCGTCAAGGTTCGAAGGATCATCCTTGTCCTACACAACGTTAGCCTTGGTCTTACCTTTGTTCTTGGCTTTTTCCTTCTGCTCTCGCTTTAGTTTGCTGCACTCTTTGATCATATGGTCAGGCTTTCCACAGTGATGGCTATTTCCTTTGAACTTCTCCACCGTTTGGCTTTTGCCGTCTCCATGGTACTTGCGCTTTTTGTTGCCGTTTCCCTTTTAATCAACCAGATTTGCCTTCGACCTTCATTGGTTGCTTTCCCTTAGATATAGCCCTTTTATTGTCCTCTTATATTTGCAGTTTGATAATAAGATTTTCAAACCCCATTTCCTTGGTCTTTAGTTTGAGATAACTCATGAACTCGTTCCACGAGGGAGGTAATTTCTAAATTAAAGACGCAACCAGAAATTGCTCGTTTGGATTCATTCCTTCCAAATCCAGATGATGAAGAATCATTTGCAACTCTTGGATTTGGGACATCACTGATTTACCATCCACCATGTGAAATTTCAAAAACTTTCCAACGATGAATTTCTTAGTACTCGCATCCTGTGCGTTGTACTTTTTCTCAAGTTTTTCCCACAACTCCTTTGTCATCTTCACAGTGTAATACACAGTATAGAGTGTATCTGACAGACCGTTCAGAATGCAGTTTTTGCACATGAAATCACTATGAGTCCAGGTATCCAGAGTTAACTTCAGGGCATTAGTGACCGAGATATCGTCGCCCACTTCAGCCGTTATGTTAGACTGGGTGTCTATTGTATCCCCACCAGAAGGAGGATCTTCTGTTAGAAAGCGTGACATTTTCAACGTAGTAAGATAAAACAACATTTTTTGTTGCCATCTCTTGAAATTGGTATCCAGAAACTTTTCTAGGCGTTCGCCTTGGAAACTAGCAGGAGCAGGGACAACAACATTCCCTTGAGTAGCAGTAGTAGCAGAACCAGAAGCAAAATTTGAAACAGACATCTTTCGAACACTAAAAATAAATTTTGTCTTAAATTGTAGGTAATAGTGTTGCAGAAAGATGAAGTAGAAATAATAATTTGTTGAGTCGAGAGATGACTCTCTATCTTTAAGACAAAATTGCCCTGTATATATGCTTTTACAGTAATGGACAATAGTCTCCCAATATAAAACAGCGACTATCAACAAAGCAAAGCAAATTGTGTTGATCCCAGCGAAGTAAATGAATATAGAACATATTGCTGATTCTGTTTCTGTGTTTTCTGTTTGTGTTTCGAATAGAACAAACAGAAGAAAAGAATTCAGTTTCTGTATATTTTTGAACAAAACAGAAGGAAGGAGTTTGTGTTTTTATATATCTCGAACTGAACAGTAAAGTGGTCAATTTATATTTGAAGAGAGGGTCGTTGCAACGTTTCAGCGGGCGGTGGTGGCGTGCGTGTGGGGCTTAGCCCTGAACCCAAGCTCACCTAGGTCCTCCCTCTTCTAAATACATGGGTTACCCCTTGAGGCTCCAAACTCTTACTCAAAATTAGAGCTTATATATTGCTCAATCCTTCCATCTTCTACCAACGAGGGAGATTTGTCATTTTTGGCCAAAAACACTCCATCTTTTCATGTCTCAAACACCTTACTTTGTGTACCAATATCTCTTTCATTTCTTAATGAAATTTGATGATACTTGGCACTAACATCATCTACTCACTTAGTAGATTAGGCATGTGCGAAGAAATGATGTTTCCGACATGCGGGGCCCATGTGTTTAAGTCATCAAAGACGGGATAAACTCAATCCCACATTAGTAAATTTCCAACATTTATTTTTCATGTTTGATGAGAATAACAAGAATCCAGAGTTGGAGAAACATTTTGGATTGTTTTCTCCTAACAAGAGCCCAAATATAACCTCAACTTTGGGGTTTCTGATAGTGTTTGGGTCATTTCTGCTGAAACTAATGTCACTGCTTCTCTCAGAAGTGAAATGTGAGAAAAGACTCTCCAAATCTCTTTAAATAGGTATTGCCTTGATGGAAAACATAGCACCAACCGGAGAATTTGTACTTAATGCAATTATCTTTCTATGAGAACTATAAGTCCTCATGGATTGTTATAACTAGAGATGATGCAATCTCAGAGTGGTGTTTTAACTTTCTTTATTTCTTTGTGATGTTGGTAGTCTGGCAAACAGCTTTTTGTAAGTTTGTAAATTTTCATGGACCATCAATTACATAAACAAGTACTTTATTTTATTTAACCTTCAAACAACTTTTGTATGTTTATAACTTCCTTGGACCTTCAATTACTTTGTGGAGAAAAATGTTTATTCTTCTTCAATATGTTTATTAAGCTTCATGGACCTTCAATTACTATGTGGAAAGAAAATGTTGAGTCTTCATCAAGACTTTAACCTTCATTGACAAAAGATTTTAGACTTTTCAACGTTATTGCCTTCAGATCCACCTTTAGTGTGCTTTCGAAAAATTTACTTATTTTCCATTTAAATATTACTCAATGTTTGAGGAGAATATTTGTGCATCAATTTAAGGGGGAAATTGATGAAAATGAAGCAATCCAAACGTCTCTACTTTTGAGGATTAAGAGAAACTGAGTAGATCTAATTGAAATTGAACTTTTTTTTTCAATTGTTGTAAGTATTAGACGAAGAAACAAAATAAAAGGAAATTCTTAAATTATATAGGCGTAATAGAAAGGCTTGGTAATATCCTTTGCGCAAATCTACCTTCGTGACGAAGTAATAATACAAACACAAACACCACAAATATGTGCTCGAATCCCAGCAGCCACAACTACATTTTGTTTAGTTACATTTCTAAGATGACACAATATTTTGCAACAAGGTCATTTATTTCTTTTTCATTTATTTTTTTTGGTTTAGAGTTTAGAAAAGGGGGCATGAGTACATTTCATAATTTTAAAAAGTTTGGAGGTTTTAATTATACACTTAAGTCTCTTTCACTTATATTAAAACATACAAAGCCCCTCTCTCTCTCTCTACACTCCATATCATTTTCAAAATTTAAATTCTCTCAAGCTTCCAACCGACTCTTCCTCTCCCCCAAACCTCGATATTGTTCCGTCGTCGTCCCATGTATTTTCTTTAATTTTGCAACTCTTTCGGAACATTTTCATATTGCCCTGAAAGTTTCTTATTGTTGGAAGCTATTCAAGGTGTTCATATAGAAGGCATGACGATCTTGCCATCAACAAACCTTTGACTTTGACTATGAAAAGCTCCTTTTAGGAATAGCCAGAAGATAGAACGACCAATGCCTGGCCTGCTACTCCTTCAGATGGATAAAAATTTCAATTTTTATTCTAAATTTCGGAATTTAGCATTTTTTGTCGAAATATGTGTTATTTATACTTATTTTGTTTGTTTCGATCTTTCTTTTATGTTTTTGCTTATGTGTTATTTATACTTATTTTGCTTATTTCAATATTTCTTTTTCTGTTTTTGCTTTTTGTAAATGCATTATGGTCTATACTAGACTTTTGATCGATTATTCTTGTTATTATATCGTGGTTGGTCAACGTCACTCTATTGTTTGTATATAGATAATGAAGAATGCCTAGATGTAGAGGAACATGAGGAAAAATACTCTCTCATTCTGTTTATATGGTTCAAACCCGTTCTAATGCGACTCTTAAAGATAAAACAAAAGTGGTGAAGCAATTGTTAGACGAGATGAAAAAAGAAAAAGAACTATAGAAGCTGATAGTGAGGCCTACTCAGACCCCATAGATGAGCATAGTGTGGATGAAGATCAAGATGATCAAGGTGATAGTTATGTTTCTGAGGATGATTCAAAGCAATCTGGTTCTGATGAAGATATAGATCCCTTGTCCTTGCCATATTGTGCAAAGACAATTAATGTGGAGAAGTATGATTTGGTTACTTGGCTGGATGATTATGAATCTTTTCCAACAAAAATTTCTGTTAAGAGCAGGCTGACGTTGTTAGCTGAATTTAGACAAGTGTTGAGAGATCAAAAACTCAGGAAAATGTTCAAGCGTTCATATAGGGAAGATGGGTGTATTGTTACCGTTTTATATTTATTGTTGTAAATTTAAGAATTTTTTATTTTATTACCATTATAAAAAAAATTATAGTCTGTCAGTCGAAATAAAGCTAAGTGTGTTGGATAAATTATAAACCAAAACGGTAATAAACCACCTTACTCGATAATAACTCACTCCTTAAGACAATTATAGACTATAAAGGTCGATGCTAAACCAGAGAATTAAAGGCGACTGGTGGAGTGAGAAGCATGCTGAATTTGACTAGTATAACAGGAAAAAAATAACCCCAATATTTGTCTAGAAAGTCATAAAGAAATAAAATAAAAAATATAAAAGGACACGCCACTATTTAAACATTATAATAACATTTTAATACATCAGAGTCTTCATCCATTGAACACATGATCAAAAGACTTTAGGACAAGTCAGGGTACTTAAAAGGGTAATATTTATCTAAAAACATTATAAGTAAATAAAATAAAATACAATAAAGGACATATTTAAAAATCATAATAACACTTTAATACATCATATGAGAGTCCTCATCCATTGAACACGTGATCAAAGAGTTTTGGGACAAGTAAAGATACTTAAAATGCTAATATTTGTCTAAGAAAGCCATAAATAAATAAAATAAAGGACATACCACTATTTAAAAATGTGAAACTTACACAAATGACAATAGTTTAGGGGTTTTAAATGTAACATCCCATAATTTTGGGCGATGGTTTGAACAGCTAGACGTATGCAAGTAAACTTGAGGCCGAGGAAATTTGTTATAATTGGGTATTCAAATGAAGAACTTAGTATATAAAAGAATAAAATCTCGAAATAATTTTGGACGTAACAAGTGTGATGACGAGGATCAAAAATAATATTTGGTGTGTGCATAAAGAGGCTATGGACTAGTGCTATATCGCACAATTATGACATTGAGTATATAAAGGTTTTATAAGTCATTAGTATTTAAGTGAATTGATATCAAGAATTTAATTGGGACTGGTTGAAAAATTACTATGTGGACATGTGGCATAATAAAATGGATACACATTAGGGAATGGTGTGTCATTGGGTGATGTGTAATAAAGGGGTCTAGGTGTCGTTCCTATGACTCATCTAGACCAAATAAGGCCAGCAATACATTTCACTTTTGGAAAAAGCTCACATTGAAGCCCCAAAAACTTCGAACACCATGTATCTTTAAGGTTCATCTTGTATATAGATGTGAGAAAGTCCAGCAACATATACTTTTAAATCTCTTTTTTTTATTGAAGTACAAAAGTGTTCCGGCAACCATTCTTTTTACTTTGGGGGATTCATTCTTCCACTTTGGAATTTATTTTGAACACCAAACACGTGTAGCAACTCATGAAGCAGTGTTGTGTTCCTTCTCAAGTTGTCGTAGTCATGCAAAGCTTAAATGAAGGTATGTTAAGGCAAATTATTTCTTTCTTTTGGCATGTTCCATATAACGAAACGTAATCATGATATTGTTTCATAAATTATTCTACTATTAGTAGTCAAGAATATTCATGTTATTGATTTCTATGTTGAAAGCATGCCTAAATATGTTCATAAATCCTTAGTGAGGTATCTGAGAAAGATGTTGATATTCTCAATATTAGATGAAGGTACATGTTAATATTATGCCATCCGATAAGTTTAGAATGTTTCATTGTTATTCATGCATTTTTCATTTGCATTATATTCATGTATTACCCTGGACTCACATGTGTTATATACACTACTATATGGTATTAACATATATATGTAGGGGATGGGGAAAAAGGAAATGCGTTATATACGCGTCACCACCTGCAGCTAGTACAGATATCACGAAAAGAAAGATGTCCATATAAGACCAATATTGATGCCCATGTGTGGCCGATATAACCTGATGCCCACAGAGGCGGTTATGGAAAGGAAGATGCCCTTGTGTGGCTAATATTTATGTGTATACCGCATTTGCATTGTGCAAAACATTTAGGCATATGTGATAGGGCCCTCAGAGGCATTTACTGTTGGTCAGCCATTTTCGTCGGATGTTGCTGTCAGTTGTTTCTATCGGTTGTTGGTGTTGTCAGCTGTTATTATCGGCTAATACTGTCAGCTGGTTTGTCGGCTGATACTGTTTCAGTTTATTCTTGTATTCTGTAATGCTATTATTCATGCCTAACATACTCAGTACATCAGTCGTACTTACGTCCCTTTTATCGGGGGATGCTGTGTTTCATGCCCGCAGGTTCAGTTAAAGAGGGTGACGGTTCGCACTAGTACGTTGTTGGTTCAGCTGGTATTGGAGCACTCTACTTATTTCAGAGTTGCAGTTTGGTCGTAGTATGATATTTTTCATATGTTTTTGGGGTATGGTGGGGCCCTATCCCGTCCTTGTGATGTCATGTATTCTTTAGAGGCTTGTAGACAGTTGTCCTGTGTATAGTAGTTGTGTATGGCCCTGTCGGCTATGATGTATATGTCAGCCGAATAGTTGGTAATGGCCCTTATGGCCATGATTGATTTCGGTTAGCTAGTTAGCTGTATGATGAGCGGTGCCCGGCAGGTAGGGTCCGGGTGCCCGTCATGGCCCTCCGGTTTGGTGTCGTGACATTAAATTTGTCATAACTATAGTTTTAATATTTATAGTGCGTAGCTACTTTTTAGTTGCTACAACTCGTTGTATTCATAAAACGACCTCGTTGTATTCATAAAACGACATCGTTGTATTCATGAATACAACACTCAGTTGTATTCAAGTCAGATGTATTCAACTCAACTGTATTCATTTGTAGTTACTTTTACACTGTATTCATTTATTAAATTTAAAAGTTGTATTCAAATTAATTTTATTTATTTGTGTACAAAAAACCTCCTTCAAAATAAAACCAAAAACTGAATACAAGAAATAAAATACATAACAAAAAATTAGATTTTACACTAGAAAACAATTAATACACTCTAAAATACACTTCAAATTCATTGTATTCATTCATATCCAAAGGATCTCCTTCGAAATACAGGCGAATAAAGTGTATGAAGACACTCAAAAACTGAATAAAGGGCAGGGCAGCCCGGTGCACTAAGCTCCCGCTATGCGTGGAGTCCGGGGAAGGGCCGGACCACAAGGGTCTGAATACAAGAAATAAAATACAGATGAAAAAGATGAATGCACTCAAAATTCGGTCAGATATGAGAAAATACAAGAAAACAAAGCCAATCGGTGTGTGGCGGCGGCTACTGCTTTTCTGATTTGGGATCAACATTCCCGGCAATGGCGGACAGTAGCAAAGCAATATCAGTCGGCTTCATATTTGCAACAATAAAGCTTATATCTTTACCTTGTAATTAATAAATATCATCAAATGGGTTGTTGAATTATTGGATTCAATAGAGCTTTTGATGAAGCCTCATTGGTTGCTCTTCATTCAAATATCAAAAAACTTATACAATTTCCGATTTGCAACAATAAAGCTTATACAGTTTCCAGAGGGACAACGACGGACTCGCCAGAGATTAGAAAGAGAGAGACCAGACTTTTTAGAGAGAGAGAGTACAAGAGTCAAGAATAAAACTAATAATAAAAAGCGTATTCTACTTTAAATATATAATGTAGCTCTGACAGGTAATTCAAATACACATTAAAGTTATGCTTTGTAATTTATTTAAACAATAGTTACTAAATTTAACTATATCCTAGAGTTACCTATGACATGTAATTATTCCTTTAAAAAACATAATAACACTTTAATACATCATATGAGAGTCTCATCCATTGAACACATGATCAAAAGAGTTTTAGAACGAGTAATGATAATCATAACACTACTATCCAATTAGTCTGACAACAAGTTATTGTTCTCAAAGCACAACCTTATTCTGAGTACACTCATTACTTGTCCTAAAACTCTTTTGATCATGTGTTCAATGGACGAGGACTCTCATATGATGTATTAAAGTGTTAATATGATTTTTAAATAGTTATGTCCTTTGTATTATTTTATTTATTTATGTCTTTTTAGATAAATATTAGTCTTTTAAGTACAATTGCTTGTCTAAAACACTTTTGATCATGTGTTCAATGGATGAAGAGTCTCATATGATGTATTAATGTGTTATTCTGATTTTTAAATAGTGGTATGTCTTTTTTATTTTATCTTATTTATTTATGTCTTTCTTAGACAAATATTAGCATTTTAAGTACCATTACTTGTTCTAAAACTATTTTGATCATGTGTTCAATGGATGGAGACTCTCAGATGATGTATTAAAGTGTTATTATGATTTTTAAATAGTGGTATGTCTTTTATTTTATTTTATTTTATTTTATTTATGAATTTTTTGGATAAATATTAGCCATTTTAGTACCATTACTTTCCCTAAAACTCTTTCGATCATGTGTTCAATTGAGGGGATTCTCATATGATGTACTCCCTCTGTCCTAAAATTAATGACTCACTTTTCTTTTTAGTCTGTCCTAAAAAAAGAATGACATATTTCCTTATTTATCAACAATTCAACTTTAAACTTTACCTTCTACGCAAAATGAGATGATCTATAACCACACAAATATTTTTGATTTATTTTAGACCATAAGATTTAAAAGTCTTCCTTTATTTCTTAAAGTGCATGCCAAATAAATGTACATCACATAAATTGAGACGAGGGAGTATTAAAGTGTTATTATAATATTTAAATAGTAGCATGTCCTTTTATTTATTTTATGCTATTTCTTTATAGCTTTTTAGATAAATATTGGGGTTTGGTCTAGTGTAACATGTGGAAAATTATTCACCATGTGAAAAGTCGAGCCTAAATGATAATTGTTAGCTATTGTCCACCGTCGGTTTATGGTATACCTATCTAAGGTCCCTTGATTTGTGCAATTTGGGATTTGGGTTTGTGGTTTCATTTTTTTCTGTTATACTAGTGCCAGCATACTTCTCACTCCATCAGTCGTCTTTATTTCTCTGGTTTATCATTGACCTTTATGGTCTAAAACTGTGCCAAGCACTGAATTATTATCGAGTAAGGTGGTTTATTACAGAATTTTACTTACAATGATTAAAAAAAATTGAATCCTTCCATCGTTGGGATTGATTTTTTGGGACAAATAAAATATGTACTAATCATTAGTAGAGATTAAACATCATGTTGGCATTCCCCCCTTTACATAGTTGAGTTTCTTTAAATGAAGAGTCTTCTCTTTACTTGTGGAAAGAGGGAAATTATTTGACAACTGGTTTCACCTTGTGTCTGCTATTCACAGTGAAAACCGTCTGTTGTGTGTTCCTGCATTTGGACACTGTTAGAACATTGAAGATAAATGTCTTGTGTGTTCTCATTCCTCAAGATGATTAGCTCTCTGGTCACTAGTTCCCTTGGTCCTCTAACCATTTTCACATAATATCTTCCGTGCGTAGTTCTGTACTAATTTTTTCTTATGCAAACGGAGTACTCTCTCCGACTCAATTTAAGTGTGTTTTTTTTTTTTTGTCTGTTTAAAAAGAGTGACAAGTTTACAACCACAAGATTCAAAGGATATTTTAGTACATTACTCACATATTTAATTTAGGACCACAACATTAAAAAGTCTTCTATTATTCCTTAAACTTAGCGTCAAGTAAAACTAAGACACTTAAAATGAAACGGAGGCAATAGTAAATTAGTTTTAAGAAAATGAATGGAAGATCTACTGCGTACAATATGGTCTTTAAACTATTTTGCTAGTTAATTATATTTAACAAGCCACAACGGAATCTTCTGCAAACCTGAGGCGGCAAACTAGAATATGCAATTGTGGATCACGACTTTTGGAGTAAACCGGTATAATTGGAGCTATTTGCTACTACTACTGCATGTGAGTATCGGAACATTTCCCCCTCTGCTTCTCAACACTTGTGAATCTTATGCTTGACTGTGATCATTCCGGCCATGTCGTAACAGTCTTTAGTGCATGTTTCAATGGGTCCTTTCCCCGTGTTGCTTTCTTTATTATATTGGAATTTTTTTCTCTTGGTCTGCTAACATCATAAAGGGCTAATGGGTGGTTTAGAGCCTCTACCGTCAATGTCAAACAATTAAAGGTGTCTCTGCTTATGAAATGAAATAGAAAGAAGCAAGAATGGAACCACTACCACAACTCGTCAACTTGCCTTGTGCATTTGATTTTTTTTATTGGCCTTGCAAAGGAAGACAGAGGAAAGTAAACTAGTCAATGTTGAGATGCTTTTGAAGATGTTCGACATAGTTCCCTTCTACCTAATTGGAAAATTTTCAAGCTGCTTAAAGACACCATGCATTTGCTAATATGGATTTTGATTGCAAGAAACCCCACCCCACCACCCCATCTGCATGCAAAAAAGAAAGTTGAAGAAAGGCTAGAAACACACTCAGAAAACGTTTTTGAGCATGCTATGTTTTTAATGCTTTAACACAGGAGTAAATAATTTGTTGATCCATTGCCACTGATTCTTTCTTATGGAATGTCGTGAATTCTAGTTTCTATCAATTTGCTGGACTCTAATTATTGTCTACTCGGTCAGTCTGATTTCAAGTTAGCTTAAAAGAGTGTCCAGATACGAGTTTCGTGTGGTCATCAGCACAGAAATGCTAAGAAATGATCTCGCAAAGAGTATACAGATTTGTCACTATTGCAACCTGACGTGGAAAGCATCAACAGGCTGGGAATGTTTGGGTTGCTCTCCTCACATATATTTCAGGCATACCTATATTATGTTGTGCATGATTTTGCTCATTCAAGTTTGTAATGGTAAGACTTCGAAAGTATTTTTCTCAATGTATTCATCCTTAGTCAATCATACCTAATCTTCCTCATCAATCCCTAATAATCTTCTACCTAATTAACATAATATTCCTAATTAACATTTTACTACCTACCATATATAAAATGATACTACATTAATACATAATAATATTATGATTTATATAATATTCTAACACTCCCCCGCAGTCGAAGCTGGAGGGCGGTGAATGCTGAGACTGTCCCTAAAATCTTCAAATAATATCAGCGGACGTCCTTTTGGGAAGATATATGCGATTTGATGACGCGTTGGGACATGTAGCACCCGCACTTGTCCCCGAGCCACCTTCTCACGTACAAAATGAATATCTAACTCAATATGTTTAGTGCGTTGATGGTGGATGGGATTCCCTTAGAGATAGATTGCACTAACATTATCACAGTATAATATTGTTGTAGTCGGAATAGGGCAATGAAGTTCAAGTAACAGGTTCCGAATCCAACAAGAGTCAGATACAACATTGGCCACAGCACGATATTCTGCTTCAGCACTTGAGCGTGATACCGTGGCCTGCCTTTTTGAGGACCATGAGATTAAATTGTCACCAAGGAAGATGGAATACCCGAAGGTGGATCGTCTTGTATCCGGACATCCTAGCCAATATGCATTAGTGTAAGTAACAAGTTTGGAAAAAGAGGATGGGTATAGATGTAATACATACTCTAGAGTACCCTGAATATATCACACAGTGCGTTTCAGAGCATGCATATGTTCTTCAATTGGATTATGCATGAACAGACACACTTGTTGCACTGCATAGGTAATATCTGGCCTGGTGAATGTGAGATACTGTAAAGCTCCTGCTAGGCTGCGGTATAATGTCGGATCAGCAAAAGGTTTGCTAGAGATAGCACTCAATTTTGACTTTCTGTCGATCGGAGTTGCCGAAGGTTTGCAGAAAGACATTCCAGCTCGTTCCACGATTTCTGATGCATACTTCTTCTGGGAGAGAAATAATCCACATGTATGTCGTGTCACAACAATTCCTAGAAAGTAGTGTAGTGGCTAAGATCTTTCATAGCAAATTCAGAACTAAGTTGTGACATGATATTCTTGTGAAGAGAGTTTGAAGATGCTGTTAGAATAATATCATCCACATATAGAAGAAGATAAGCAGTATGATTACCCTGACGATAAATAAACAGGGAATTATCTGAACGGATGTGCGAAAAACCCATGTGTGACACAAAATCTGCAAACCGCTTATACCAAGCCCTGGGGGCCTGCTTGAGGCCATATAATGATTTGTTGAGCAAACACACATGGTTGGATATTTAGGATCTCTGTATCCCAACGGTTGATGCATGTATACAATTTTATTGAGGTGTCCATGTAGGAAGGCATTTTTGAAATCCAATTGATGAAGTGGTCATTCTTTTGAGAGAGACAGGCTGAGAATTATTCTGATAGTTGTTGGTTTGACCACTGGACTGAATGTCTCCCCGCAATCTACACCCACCTAATGTGTCTTCCCATCACCTACAAGACGGGTTTTATGTCGCTCAAAAGTGCAATCAGATTTTTCTTTATGGATGAAAATCCACATAGATCGAATTATATTAGCATTAGATGGATGAGGTACTAAATCTCATGTCCTATTTGTAATTAGAGCATGATATTCATCATCCATGGCCATTTTCCAATTCTGGTCTTTTAGAGCAGACACTAGATTCCGAGGCAAAGGTGATTTCGAGACCTGGGTGTGGAGACTATATTTGGTATTGGGTTTGACAATTCCATGTTGACTATGGGTGATCGGACGATTTGTTGGGCCAGTGGACTGAACGCCACTAACCGAGGAGTGGGAATCCGATGGTCTAGTGGGTTGCATTGCATGTGCTGGAATTGGGCCCGTAGTGGTGGACTGGACCAAACCGCTGGACCGGGCAGATTGTACGACAGTGGGACTAGGCCTCGAAACCGAAGGCCCAAGCTGCTGCATTGAAATGTCAGTCAGTTGGGCCATCGATCGTTGGCCCAATGGGCCTGAATTACGATTTTCAACACTAGCAATAGGTACCGAGCTGTGAAAAAAATGTGTTAGATACGAAAGTTTATCATCATCCAAAAAATCATAGGTATGAGTCCCGGTGGCATGTATCTTAGCAAATGGAAAAATTGTTTCATCAAAGATTACATGACGACTTATAAATATTCTTTTGGAAGAAATGTCGTAACATTGGTAACCGCAATGATGAATAGGATATCCCAAGAAAACACATGGGGTAGACCGGACTTGGAGTTTTGTGATTGTGGTGGATGGGAAAAGGGGGTAGCAAAGACAACCAAACACTCTTAAGTGATGATATGAGGGCTTTCGTAAATAAAGCATTTTTAGAGGAGCTTGGTATGATAGGTTTTTATGAGGAAGGACATTTAACAGGTAAGTGGACATTTGGAGTGCATGATGCCAAAATATAAGGAGAAGTGAAGCATGAGAAAGAGATGTTCTAACAATATTGTTTATGGTTCTAATTTTGCGTTCCGCCTTCCCATTTTGTGATGAAGTATGAGGACAAGACAGACGAAACTGAAGACCATTTGTTTTGAAAAAAATCCAAAGTTGTTTATTGTCAAACTCCCCCTCATTGTCACATTGAATATTTTTTATATCACGTTCAAATTGAGTTCGTATGAATGATCTAAAAGTGAGAAAAGTGGGAAACACTTGTAATTTTTTCGACAAAGGGAATGTCTACAAATAATTAGAGTAGTCATCAAGTATAAGCAAATAATATCTATGACCAGAAGAACTCAAAATGGGTGATGCCCAAATATCACAATGTAAAATATCAAATGGCAAAAGGGTGCATGAAGTAGAGGAAATAATGGCAACTTAACATTTTACCAAGTGTGCAAAAATGACACTTATTTAGAGTCCGTGTTTGGGTACAAGAAATAAAATTATTTTGTTTAAGAGAAGCCAAAACAGCCTCTCCCGGATGTCCCAAACGTTGGTGCCATAAAGATAGTGCCAAGGCTGCAAAAACAGAAGGAAACTTGGATTGTTGTGTTGACGGATTTATTGGATAGAGCTCCCACTTGCTATCACATCTCATGAGAAGCTTCCCCATCTGAAAATCATGCACGGAAAATCCAAAGGGTCAAAATGGACAGATACCCAATTATCAGTTGTAAACATTCTAACATAAACCAAGTTATTGATTAATTTATTAGCATGAAGGATATTCTTTAAAATTAGGGGTGGGTTTGGTGGTGACAATTTGCTAGAACCATAACCTTTTATTTGAATTGAATGGCCATTTCTGACAATTATTCCATTATCATTGCTCAAATTAAAATAGGACGAGAGATTACCTTGGGAGGACGTCATATGGGACGTCGCTCCGGAGTCCATATACTAATTTGAATCTGGTGGATTAAGTCCAAGAGTGTGCATGGCAGACTCAATTTCTGTGAGGTGGGCCCCTGTTGAATGGGCCTCAGGCCACTGGGTCGGTTGAGGCCCACTGCCACTGCCTGTGTTAACAGACCCAGCGAAATGGCATTGTTGGGACTGTTGCTGCTGCTACCAAATCGGTGGATAATACCCACTGTTTTGCTGAGGCTGGCCAGTGGGCCTTTGGGGCTGCCTGGCCCAATTTCCTGTTGGTGCTGGGCTGGGTGGTATAGCCCAAGGCCACTGCCAGTCGTTGGGCTGCTGCCACTGTCCGCCACCCCTGCCACCGGGCTGCTGCCAATGTCCGCCACCCCTGCCGTTGTGCTGCTGCTATTGTCCACCACCGGAGTTGGTGTTGCCGCCATTACCGCCGCCACCGGAATTTCGGTGGCCTCTACCTTTGTGATTTCCGCGATTTCCACCCTTATTTTTATTGTTATGACGTCATTTTTGTCCCTTATTTTGTTGAGAATGGTCAAAAAAATTACCATCATTTGAAGGAGTGGCAATCATGGCGGAATTTGAAGTAGTTGAGGCCTTTTTCACCAAGCCCTACTCTTCAAGTACAAGTATGGACCTTGCTTGATAAAATTGTGGTAGAGGATTACTTTGACGGATTAGAGTTCCCAAGCCGCTATACGCGTCGGTGATACCGGCGACCAGTTGAAAGACTAACCGGTTATTAGTAACTGGTGAACTAACGTTTCTTAATTGATCGGCCAACACTTTGAGTCGTTGACAATATGTAGAAACATTAGGGAAATCCGCCATGTCAATGGTTGAGAACTCCTGTTCCAATGTAACAGCACGAGAGTTTTGGTTATCTTGAAAAATATCTCGCAAGCGTTCCCACGCCGCCATAGCTGTGGAATCCGGTTCCATTATCGTATGCAACAAGTCAGTGGAGATTGTTGCATAAATCCAACCAAGGACCGTGGCATCAAGTGTATCCCATAATTCCTTGTCTGCATCGTTTGTTATGTCTTTTCCTTTACCATCTTTTGGAGGAATTATATGATGAAGAACTTTGTGAGCACGACAACATATTTTGAATAACTCCGCCCAAGTCGCATAATGAACGGTTTCCATTTCTAGTTTGATGAAAACATGTGTTTTGATGTTTGAGACAGCAAGGGCAGGGTGAAAAGATCATTTGGTTTCAGACATAATTGGTTGTGATGAAGGATAATCAATAATGAAGTAAAAAAATGAAGAAATTTTTCGGCCACTAGGGTTCTAGGGAGGAAGATGACCGAAATATTGGAAGAAAATAAACTAATTTTGGATCTTTCCTTAAGCTCTTGATACCATGTAAGACTTTGAAAGTATTTTTCTCAATATATTCATCCTTAAAGGGAACAATATATACACAATATACATGTAATTAGGAAGAGTCAATCATGCCTAATCTTCCTCATCAATCCCTAATAATCTTCTACCTAATTAACATAATATTCCTAATTAACATTTTACTATCTACCATATATAAAATGATACTACATTAATGCATAATAATATTCTAACGGTAATATACTAGTGTTAGTTTGATCGACGAATAAACTAACATGTGGTTTTGCGTTAGAAAGGAAAGAATTCATAGTTGGATTTGCACAGTAGAAATGAACAGGACTAACACTACATTTCCAGATAAAACGGATCTCACTAAAGGACAAGAGGCTTCTATCTTGTGATTTTATAATTGATTTATTAGCAGAATACACCTTATTGTTATCCACTTTAGTTTTAGATTCTTACGCGCACTTCTGGTTTAAAACCTAGGATCGGTTCTTCAATGTTGAGAGGAATCTCTTCTAAAACCTAGAGTCTAAAATGATGGTACCATATATCAATTTTGGCCATTGCTTATAAACAATTGCTTCCTAATAGGATCAAATTTCTTATTTCTGACTCTTTCAATAAGCAAACTTTTTCACGTCTTCTATCAACTTGCTTCCAAGTGAATTATTCATACATTGTTGTGCTAACTTTGGTGTATACAGTTCATTGAAGATCTTGATACAAACCGTCAATGCCTGGAGTAGTAGAACAATAAGCTCAAACTCAAGGCCGATAGGGGTGTAAATGTCAAAGGGCTTTCAGGTTCATGTAAGACTGTTGACATTTTGGAGAAACTACAGTCGCTCATGTCAATATCTTTTGTGGTGCAAACAGGTCGGTGTTTGGGAATCAAGTTGGTTGCAGAGGAGCCGTATGCTGATTTAGTAGGAAGTAGCTTGAATCCTTCATCTGTGTTGATGATGTCTCAGGACCTGATTGTGTGCTAACAATTTCTAGAAGTGCTCAAACGTACTGAAGGATTAAGTCTACAATCGTGGGGGTTGATAACAAGATCAGATAACTGAATATTTGATTTTTAGGGATTTGTTTTATGTCACGACCCAAACCGGAGGGCCGCGACGGGCACCTAGACCCTACCCGCCGGGAACCACAGATACATTCTATCCTTAATCATGTCTAAACACGGACTGAGCCCCAAATTACACATTTATATACGAAGGCCGATAAGACCGTACATGACAACTAACCACAGGACACCTATCCACAAGCATCTAAAAAGTAAACATACCACGATCAGACCGCGACTCCGAAATGAATAGAGCGCTCCAAATACCAGCTGAACCAGCAACCCACTAGAGCGAACTGTCACTCTCGCAATATAAACCTGCGGGCATAAAACGCAACGTCCCCCGACAAAGGGGACGTCAGTACGACTGATGTACTGAGTATGTCAGGCATAAGAAATAACATAGCGGAGATATATTATAGTCTGAAACAGAAACAGTTGAACATCAGTAAATGCCTCTGAGGGCCCTAATACATGTGCTTAAATGTTTGCACAATGCAGTATACATATATATCACAGCCTCTTCGGGCATCTTCCTTACCATAACAGCCTCTGTGGGCATCATACCATATAATGATTAATGAATGTATGCACAATGCAAATGCCGTATGCTAATGTCCACACAGGAATCCTCCCATAACCGTCTCTGTGGCCATCAGGTTATATCGCCACAAGGGCATCACATCAACACATCATGTTGGCCTCTTCAGGCTCTTTTTTATGATAGTCTGTACTAGGCTTGGCCAGTGGGCTGGGCTCGGGTATGGCGGGCCGGGTCTGGTGGGGTTGGGGTCGGGGCGGGATGGGCGAAGGGGGCGGGGTCCGGTCTGGTGGGGTCTGGCGGGGTCGGGATTGGCGGGACTTGCTCCAGTCCCGTCCCGATCCCGATCCCGTCGGAATCGGGTCGGGGCGGTGTCGGGTCGGGGTAGGGATCGGGGCGGGTTCCGACGGGTTTTCCTTTTCTTTTTTTTTTAATAACATATGTATAAAAAAAACTCAATAAACAAGACAAGATAGTGTAATAAAAACATCTCAAGGCTGTTTTTGTGCCTCTTATATTATTTAATAGACATATGATTTTTTTGTAATACAAATACAATTGTCGAAAATCTAAATTGCAACTTTGTGGTGTTGTCCAAAAGTTGCAAATTACATAATAAAATTGCAATTAAAAAAATTACATTCTCAAAAAACCTGTTCTAATTGCTTGATAATTTCCTATGGTTCTTCGGTTGGAATTGGTATTTGTTGGTCAAATTGATCCATTTCGCTTCCACTACCTTCGGATAAGATTTCGTTTTAGTTTTCGTGTTCTTCTTCGTTGATCTCCGGTTGACCGCACCTTATCCGCTCCGCTCGTATCCAATCTCTGAATAATACTGCATTTTCCAAGCTGTCTCCGGCTAATGAGTGTCTGTGGTCTCCTATTTGATATCTGCCGGCAGAAAAAGCGCTTTCAGACGCAGTTGATGACGCTTGGATCTTCAAAACATCTCGGGCCATCATTGAAAGTGTCGGAAAGGTCTTCTCATTCCCCCTCCAGTATTTCAGCAAGTCTTCATTGATAACTTCTTGGTACGGTACAGAACCCTGCAAAACAAAAATATCCAACTCACTAATTTGGTTAGTAGCGGTACGGCCGCACATTTTATTTCCGAGGCTTTCAATACTAGCCGCAAAAACAGCATGTCTTTCGTGAGGTTGTGTTGAAGATGAAGAAGATGGTATGGAAGCCGGTAAGTTACTAGCATTTTCTTGTTGATAAAACCTATATATTTTTTTGCATTGGTCTTCTACACTAGACAACACTTCTTCTTTAGTTTGTTCAATATGTGGTGGGTGATTTAGATTTTTGGGACTTGGAGGTGGTAGTACTTCTATACAATCGTAAATAATTTCAATTAGTGATTTAGTACCGTCTATTTTAATAGTCGGATTTAATACAACACCAATAATATAAATAGTGGGAATAGGAATAAAATATTTTTTTAATAGCTGTCATATAAGTTGATTTTTCCAAATATTCACTAAGTAATAAAAATATTAGAGTTATATAAAACAACATAGTTGAAATAGTAGGATAATATATACCGAAAAATTCTTTTGTTGCTTGAAAAAAATTCTCTAAAAATACAATAAGTTCGTAAATTTTTAGCCAATCACTATCTACAACCATATCAGATGGATTTTGATTATGAGAGTTAAAAAATAAAGTTATAGGTTTTCTATAGTCATAAGCAACAAGTAGTTGCTCGTATAAAGAATTTCACCTAGTGGATACTTCTTCTCCAATTTTTCTATAAGGTAGTCCACAATCGTGACAAATTTTTTTATATTCTTTTCTTCGTTGTACTCTATTATTTTTAAAAATAAAGTTTATAGCAAATTGTATTTTACTAAGAATGTCTTGAAAAAGTGATAGACCATCCTTTACAATTAAGTTATATATATGGCACGCGCATTTTATATGAAAATGATCTGGAAAAGATGGAGTTAAACTATTTTTAAAAATTGTAATAGCGTAATTGTTAGAAGAAGCGTTATCTAATGTAATAGTCATAATTTTATCGGTTATTCCATAATAATGGCACACTTGATAAATATTATCTGCAATAAAAGTACCAGTGTGCCTATCATCTATATATCTATACGGTAAGATACGTTTTTGCATAGACCATTTATAATCTATCCAATGACAAGTTACCGTTAAATAATCATGGTCGTTAGTACTACAACCTATATCAAACGTGATAGATACTTTGCCATTAAAATGATATAATGAATAACGTAAATATTATTGATATTCATGTGCGAATTTAAATACATCTCTCTTAACAGTTGATCTAGGAAAACCGTTAAAAGCAGGATTATATATATATCTCTAATGTAATGAATAAAACCGGGAGATGAAGGAAATGAAAAGGGCAAACCCTCCACAACAACTAATTTTGATATTGCTTCCCTATCTCTATGTTTATTGTATTTAGGGCCTACAATTCCCCCCGTCATAGGGTTAATTTGACCATGTACTTGGTCCGGGACAGTATCAGTATGTGAACCTGGTCCCAATGGAGCAGGCGTTTGCGCACCCGGTTTTGAAGCCTGGTATTGGGCATACCTAGCTGGATGAGCACTTACTACATGTCTAATTAACCCCCCCCCCCCCCCCCCGTCCCACCGTGACCTTTTCCAATTTTAAATTTTAAAATATTTTTACAAATTTTACATATAGCTACTTGATTCTCTACGTCCCTATCAAAAAATATCCATGCATCTAATTTTAATGGTCGTTTTACTGGACCTCGTCTCATACTAGGGGGAATAGCAGGCATTTCAGTTGAAGGTGCACTAGTGGGTGTGTTGTCATCAACATTTGTGGATGTATCATCTAGATCATCGTCTAAATTAAAGTCTTCTTGAGTTCCAGAAAATAGCTCCTCGTCTAAATCTAATGGTATTGTAGGAAAATGTTGAGTATCAAAAAAATCATCCTGTGTTGGAATAAGATGACTAGAAGAAGTACCGTTGCCCTGGTTGCCCCTACTAGAAGAAGCACCCTTACCCTTACCCTTAAACATACCTCTTAATCCTTCCATTTTAATTATGATAATAAATAATCAAAGATAATAAAATTAAGTGCGCTAAATAAAATAAACAGACAATAATAATTTAATGAAGGAACGAATGTACCAAACGCCGACGTAACGTCGACGTGTAATCGAGAGGTTGAAAATTGAAACTTTGCTCGATGGAAGATCCTCAAGCTAGTTGCCAACTTCACTCCCAATTCCCAAATGAATAAATAAAATTGAATATTTAGTAAACAGTGTAGACTTGTAGAGAGAGATATTGAGAGATTAGAGAGATTGTAGGAAGATTTGTGAGAAAGATGAAGAGAAAATGAGTTATTTATAGTTGGAAAATTGGGTTAAAGTGTAAATATAATAACTTATGGGTTAAAATAAATATTAAGGGGTAGGGGGGTTGGGGGAGGGGGGAGGCCAAAAATGGCCGTTGCCCAACGGTCAAAATCTAAAATGGTCGTTCGTGCAACGGTTATATTTGCAAAGGGGGCTCTCGGGGCGGGATCGGGGGCGGGCTCGGGATGGGGTCGGGTTTGGCGGGCCTGGGGCGGGCTCGGGACGGGACGGGACGGGACGGGTCGGGGTCGAGCCGTCCCTGCCCACTGGCCAGCCTCAGTCTGTACCAGCTACAGGTGGTGTGCGTATATAACATTTTTTTTTTCCTTTTCGCAATTCTACATATATATATATATATATATATATATATATATATATATATATATATATATATATATATATATATATATATATATATATATATATATATATATATATATATATATATATATATATATATATATATATATATATATATCTACATATACATATACATACATATATATACATATACATATACATATACATACATATATATATACATACATATATATATATATATATATATATATATATATATATATATTTATCATATAGTAATATGCATAGCGAGAAGTAGTCCAGGGTAACATATGAATGCAATGCAAATGAAATGCATGAATAATAATAAAACATCCGGAGTAACATAATATCCTTTACACCTTTGGTTAACATTGGATACATCAACTTCTTTTCCCGTGGGCCTTATTAAGGTCCTAGAAACATACTTGGATATTCTTTCAACATAGGAGTCGATGACTTGATCATCCTTAACTACTAAGAGTAGAGTAATTTATGTAGCAACACGATAGTCATGTTTCACACATAGAATTATGCCAAAAAGAAGGAAAAAGTCTTGCATATCTTGTTGTCGAAATTATCTAAGTTCTGCGGGTCCTTGTAAGCTCTATGAATGATTATCTACATCATACGGATGATTTAAATCATAATTGAATCAACATACTAGAAACAGATTCATTGAGACATTCTAGCGAACACCTTGAACGCGTAGAACCTATATTCCTTCTATATCAAAATCTATACATGTAGCGAAACACCCAACCCTCTTAATCCTTCTTTTTACTTCTATAATCTCCAAAACAGTACAACGATTTCACATGCAACTATCAATTTCATACAAGCAGTCCAGATAACACCCCATTAACCTAGCATTTTCAATAATCATCTTAGAACTAGTGGCAAGAATCAAGTTCAGAACTTGTATAAACTTTAGGAACAAGAAAGATTACCTCTGTTAAACATAGCGACGAGAATCGTCGGGAAACCTTTTGCCCAAAACAGCTTCCGACAAGTAGAAATCGCAAAACCAGGACCCCCAAAAATCGACTCCCAAAACTCTTTCAGAAACTCTGGGTCTCTCGCTTGACTTCGGAATGTGTAGGCTTGTCTAAGGACTCGATTTTGCCGGAATCCAGGTTTAAAACGCCATGAATTTCCCCCTTTTTGGTTGTGTGAAAGCTTACGGAATTTCCCCTAATTTGGTCAGGAATTTCAACGATTATCGATAGAGAATTTACTCTTTTAGGTTATAGAGTAACAACTTCTACTCAGAGAACGATTTCTAAAGAGGCTTGATGATATGAAGGCTTCTATTGAAGAAGAGATGAGCGCTTGGGGCTTTATGAAGCTCAAGAGGCTGCCAGCGACCCCTTCTCTCCAACTGAGTCGATGCACTGCTGCGTTATAAGACTACACGTATTATTCCACTAAAAATGGGTCTCCGCTTATAATTAATCAACCTCATAATTAATTAATTATACCCACAATTAAATTCCCGATGTCAATTCACTTAAATCCCGGTGACTTATAAAATCCTCTTATACCTAATGTCATAATTCTTGTAATATGATACTAGTCTATAATCTCTTCGGGGATACACAATTATTATTATTAATCTCCGTCGTCACACTTACTAAATCCAAAATTATTTCGGGATCACATCCTTTCATATACTAATTTTCTTATTAGTATACGTAAGTACAACATAAACCCCCCCGGGGTCCGGTCTACTTGCCTACGTTTGTGCATTCAACCGTTACCCGAAAGTACGGGGTGTTACATTTTATGTTTATTAGGAGTCTATTTTTCTGCTGTAATTTTACAACTATTGTTAGCAAGTTTTTAGCTAAATTCTGTTATGCTTTATCTGTATTTATATCTGAAGTTGAAGGTTAATAAAATTAATAGATCCTAGTAAATTTTCTTTCTTCTGCAATTCTAAAACTACATTGGTATCAGAGCCCCTTTTTCTTAAGGGACTTGTGAGATACTTGTGAATTTTTTGACTGAGTGTTTACCTAAAATCCACTAGATCTGCTTCTGCAAAAACACCATTAAAACAATGGAGAATGAGAGCTCTTCTTCTGCTATGGCTCCACAAATTTTCGATGGCAAAAACTACCAAGCATGAGCAGTGAGAATTGAAGCTTATTTGGAGGCCTGTGATTTGTGGGAGGCTATCGAGGAAGACTACGAAGTGCTTCCTCTGCCAGGGAATCCAACTATGGCTCATATCAAAACCCATAAGGAAAATAAGACAAGAAAATGCAAAGCTAAAACATATCTCTTTGTTGCAGTTTCTGCTACCATTTTCAGTAGAATAATGATATGTAACTCAACCAAAGCAATTTGGGATTTCCTCATGAAAGAGTACCAGAGAGATGAAACAATCATAGGAATGAAAGTACTGAACTTGGTTAGAGAGTTCGAGATGCAGCGTATGAAGGAATCCGAAACCATTAAGGATTATTCCGACAGGTTGCTTGAGATTGCAAATAAGATAAGGATACTTGGAACTAAACTTTCTGACAATAGAATAGTTCAAAAGATACTTGTAACTTTACCTGAGAGATATGAGGCAACTATTGCTTCATTGTAAAATACTAAAGATTTGTCAAATCTTAGCTTGACAGAGTTGTTGAGTGCACTGCAGGCACAAGAACAAAGAAGGATGATGAGGCAAGAGGGATCTATAGAGGGAGCCTTACAAACCAAGTTGCAATTTGATTCAGGTGGCAAGGGAAAGAAAGGAAATTACGGAAACTACGAAGCTACAACAGCTAGAAATAATGCTACTAGCGTGACATAAATAGTTATATAATTTCTAACAAAAATAATGAATCGAAAAGATAGATGAATTTAATCAATAGAACCATAAGACATCACGAACCATATGAAGAAGATATGCACAAATTCACCTCAATGGCATGAGATAATGCTCAAATAAAAATCAATATATACAATACTCTCAATAACCTAAGTACATAGTAGTCTAGTTGGGGTTGCTCGACTAGTTATTCATGGGGATAACCGCGTTGTTCATACGTTGTATGTACGGACTCCACATAATACATGGAAAATTTTAATGTGCATACCTCATAATCGGCCTAGATGGACTCAACGTGCATATCTCATAATCTTGCATGGACGGACTCCACGTGCCTCACATAACATATCTAAATCTCATATGCATTCACATAGTAATGTATATCATCTTAATATGAGTAAAAATATAATTTTTAGCTTAACATGGCACTATATGCCCATAGCTCTAAATGGAGCCTAATGGCAACAAAGTACTATCATCCTTACTTAGAATAAAATTTCTTCATATTTGTCGGCTAATCAAGCAAGCTGAAACAATAAAGCATATAAGTCACATAAACCCGACATGTCACCCGGTACTCGTATAAGCGCTCATCACCTCACATTTATGTCACCCCCTTATCCTTAATTCACTTATTAATTATTCAATTTGGAAAAACATCCTTCACCGTAGGTCAAGTATTAACGTAGCGCCACAAACTTAACAACTAATTATACCCTTCGTTAATGCCTCTGTACGCTCTCAATCTATTAAAATGAGTCTTACATGATCAAGCAAAGCTAACAAGACTCATATTGACATATAAAGAATCGAATTAAAAAGTCATACCTGAGCGTCAGGGTCAAAATCAAAAAATTCTTTCAAAATTGGGTTACCCATACCTCAATGGTTTAAAATCCAAAATTTCATCCCAATCAACCACTAATCGACCTCCAAATCCCCTAATTTCATCATCTTATATTTATGGCAAAAATGTCCAAATTCCTCAAACAAATTACGGATTAAATAACTAATAAACATAAGAAATCATGAGTAAATAATAATGTCAAGCTTAGATTCTTACCCCAAGTTGAAACATGAAAATCGCTGCAAAAATCGTCCAAATTCAAGCTCTAGAACTCAAAATATGAAATGAAATATCCTAAGCCTAAAGTCAAAATCTTACAATTTGTCCAGATGTTGGCTTTCGCGAATGCCGATCCTAGTCTCGTGATCATGACCTCCTTATGGCCCATACATCTAGTGCGAATAGGGCCTCATCACATGTGATCACGATTGTGTGCGTGCCAGCTCCTACGCTCGAGCTACTATACGATCGCGCCCATGCGCGCCTATCGACTCGCTGGCATGAATGTGCTCTTCCCAACACGAGCGTATGCCTTCATGCGAACAAGCCCTCTATGCGGATGCGACATGTGTCACACGATTGTGGGCATTAGACACTAGTCAAAAAATAAAGTCAAATCATTTCATTTTGTGATTTTAGCCACCGAAAAACACCCGAACCTCTCGGGATGCAAACCAGATATGAAAATCACTAAAATACCCTATGAACCCATTGAAACTCTCAAATCACCTTTATGAGGTCGTCTAGATACATATTTGACTATGGTAAACTCTTATATTTCAAAATTACTTATTTTTAACTTAGCATTCGCATCACTCCTGAGCCCCCTTAAGGCCCGTTCAAACCATCCAACTATGTCTGAAATCATCATACAGACCTATATGAACTTTAGAACCTCGATTCCGAGCTTGTTAACTCAAAATGTTAACTTTGATTAACTCTTAACTTTTCAAACCTCTAGTTTTGATTTTTATTTTCCGAAATGCACCCAAGTCTCTTGAGATTCGTGTCACCCATACCAGTAAGTCATAAAACACCAAATGAACATATACAAAGTCTCACAAGGGAATAAATACTCTAATACTCAAAACGATCGAATAGGTCGTTACAAGTGTTTTGATGGCATTGGAGCAAAAAAAGGAATAAAAAATAATTAGTTATGATAAAAAAAAATAGATTTTTTGCACAATTTCCCATCATATGACCATATGTGCATTAAGAGAATGCAGTGCTTGCATCCACGTCCCCTGTCTAGTTGAAGTTTGAGTAACCTAAATGTTGAAAATGCAAGCTAGGACGGCCAAACCATGCATTCAGAATCTCTCACGCTAGACTCTATTGGTGCTACAAAGATCAATTCACGTGTTGAGAATCCATCAATCCAAGAACCATGTGTGCATCCAGACTAGGATGTGCTCGCACACATGGTCAGCAGTTTTGCAGCTGAAATCGACCAAAGCTGACTAAAATCCAAGTGTTATCTTTAAGATATATATAGTTTCCAACTAAGATCGGGTAAATTAGATTGGGCACATAGGTAAGTTTTGTAAATTTAATGGGTTGTGTAGTACTTACTGGCAGTGGCAGACAACTCAGAATGGCAAAACTGGGTGAAACTATTGACACCGGATGACCCAATAAGCTTAAAAGACATTTTTTAGTTTTTTCAAAATAATTCCATTTCGTAGTCTTTTTTCAACTAATTTCAGCATATGTATAGTAACTATATCATTATTATATAGAATATGTATCACTACTGTATATGTATAGAAAATGTATCAGAAATTATATCATTGTTGTCATTATTATATAATTTGTGTATAATAACTGTATAATCAGCGTATACTTGTTAATTATATTCATTATATGTTTTGGCAATATTTCTTGAGTCGGAATCAGTAACAGACAATAAACACATTAATGGGTTTTGTTGTTTGGTAACAGTTGAATTTATTTACAAAGATGAAATAATGAGTTAAAAAGAAATCATTGTATTCATGAAATTCACTTTCACGCTTATAGCACTACCAATTCCGCCGGACAGTTCGAAGCCGCTGCAAGAGAGAGGAGAGAGCCAGAAACCATATCGGTGTCCAGGAATTGGCATTAGTTTTCTCCAAGAGTCCAATTTGGTTACTTATGTTATTTTAGGACTAATATTTGTCTTATGTATTCCCTAAAAGCCATGGGGTGTCCTTTTTCCCATAAAATTAGCCCCTATAGGTATTTTGCGTTAATTTTCCATTATTTTATACAAATTTTGGGTAAATTTATATATGTTCGGTCGGATTTCCAGGTCCTATATAAAGGAATGAAGATTTTTTCTTTGTAAATGTTATTGATATTTGGATAAATAATATTTTTCCTCTTCTTGTTTTCTCTCAAACTGTACCAAATCCTAGAATATTTTTTTGTTATTTTCTGATAGAATATTACCATATCATTCTATATCTTTTATATTAGATAAATTTATATTCTTATTATAATCAGGAAGATTAATTACCTAGTTTGTAGCCATGTAAATAATTATGTAACACTATATATATTGTACACAATAATCAATGAAAGGCAGGGAACATATTCATTTATGGTATCAGCACCCAAACCCTAAAAATCCCTACACTAGCCATCGGCCACCTCACCCTTGCCGCCACCGCCGACCTTCTCCTCTCTTTTCTTGAATTTCTCGGCAACCTTCTCCCCTCCTCTTCCCCGAAATTCTCAATGGCTGAACAACCCAAATTTCATCCTGCTCTTGTTGTTAACAACATCAAGAACTTCATCCCTATTACCCTTGAGATGGAAAAAGTCCAGTACTCCTCCTGGGCGGAATTATTTAAGATTCATTGTCGTGTGTACAAAGTCATCAACCACATCATCCCTCCTAAATCAAATCCCACTGTCGAGCCTCTGGAGATATGTGATGGTTCTGACGATGAACTTTGGTCACGTCTAGATGCAGTTGTTCTACAATGGATCTACAGAATAATCTCGAACGATCTATTGCATAAGATCATTAAACCCGATGCCACTGCACGACAAACGTGAGAGCGTTTGGAGAGTACTTTTCATGATAACAAGACATAATGTGCCTTGTATTTGAAAAATCAATTTAAGGTTATTTAGTAGGACGATTTTCCTAATGTGTCGGCCTATTGTCAAGAACTTAAGATGATTTCTGATCAACTCTCAAACGTTGGTGCACCAGTCACAAATCAACAATTGGTGATGCAACTCATTGTGGGTTTGAATGAAAATTATGATGGCGTCGCTACCATCCTCTAACAAAGCACGCAATTGCCTCCATTTTATAAGGCTCATTCGAGACTTATCCTTGAAGAAACCTGAAAACCCAAGTGGGTTGCGGATAATACGAGCACTACCGATGAAAGGAGCCTAAGTTCGGGTTCACACAACCGGCAACTTACAGACCTGAAACGTGGCCAGCCTTCATTGAATTACCAAAGAGGGAGAAATTTCAGCAAAGGCCATGGCAGCCGTGGAGGGAGCAGCAGCATTGGTGGGAGGGGACAGCTACTGCCAGCCGACAGCCTCCGCCGTGGGCTGCCTACCTGCTATAGGCTACGTAAGCCCAATCGGCTTGAGCTGATCCACCGTTCCCCTACCCGACGTCCTCTTGAGCCCAATCTCTAACACAATAGCCCCAGCCCGGCATCTTCGGTGCACGTCCAGAGTAGGCATACATTGCACATGTCTCTCCTCCTTCAACCTACGCACCGACGTATATTGAGGCGGCTAGGAACACGATCTCTCTCAACGTTCCAAATGACAATTGGTACATGGATACTGGTGCCACATCTCATATGAAGGCATCCCAATGTACTCTCTCATCTTATTTCAACATGAACAATTTAAATCGTAATATTATTATTGGTAGTGGACAAGGCATTCCCATTTAAGGTTATGGACAATCATCCCTCCCCCCCCCCCCCACCATATCCACCGTTAGTTTTAAACAATGTCCTTCATGCCTCGAAACTTATCAAAAATCTAATCTTTGTGCATCATTTCTCAACCGAAAATAATATTTCCCTTGAATTTGATCCTTCTGGTTTTCTATGAATGACTTCATGACAGGGATGCAAATAATGAGATGTGACAGCACTGGAAACCTTTATCCTATCACCAACCCCGTCGGCCATCCAGCCTCCTCTCCATCAACCTTTGCAGTTCTTTTGTCTCTGTTATGGCATAATAGATTAGGACATCCGGAATATTATGTTTTACACTCTCTTAGCAAAAATAAATTTATTGATTGCAAACATGTCTCTAATCCTCCTATTTATGAATCTTGTGTTTTTGGGAAACATGGCAAATTGCCATTTTATTTTTCATCCACTTGTACTTTAATTCTATTTGATATCATACACAATGATTTATGGACTTCTCCTATTTTAAGCACGACCGGGAATAGATATTATGTGTTATTTTTGGATGGTTATTCCAACTTTCTGTGGACTTTTCCCATTGGTAATAAGTCTCAAGTTTATTCTATTTTTTCTTCCTTTAGTGCTTTAATAAAGATACAATTTGAAAAGAATATTAAATGTTTTTAATGTGACAATGGGATGGAATTCGATAATCAACAATTCAAACTTTTTTGCGCCAAACACGGCTTTGTTTTTCATTTTTCTTGTCCACACACCTCTCCACAAAATGGAAAAGCCGAATGAAAAATTAGAACCATAAATAACTTAATTATTGCCCTCATTGCCCACGCCTCTATTCCTCCCTATTTTTGGCATTACGTCCTCTCAATGGCAACCTATCTCTTGAACATTCTCCCAAATAAGTCTCTCAAACACAACTCTCCCACTCAAGTTCTCTATCTTCGGGATCCTTAATATAAGCATTTACAAACTTTTGAATGTCTCTGCTACCCCTTCCATCCCTACACACAAATCAACAAGCTCAAACCTCAGTCATTCCCATGTGTCTTTCTCGATTACCTCTCAATCATCGAGGTTACAACTGTTACAACTTGTCAAGCCGAAAAATAATCATTTCTAGGTATGTCATATTCGATGAGTCCCAATTCCCCTTTGACAAAATCATTTCTCCACCTACGAATTCCTATGACTTCTTAAGTGACGACCTAAATCCCATTCTAATTCATAACTTACAAAATCAGTCGCTAGCATCACCGGCACCCGACCTAATCACCGTCGTCCCAAGTCAGGCAGCCCACCCAGCGCCCCACCCCCCTCTTCCTAACACCACTGCCTCGTCTCGACCCCACCTCCTCACTCCTGGTCCTATCCCTGATCTTGTAGACCCGTCTCGACCAAATGTTCCCGATCTCATCCCACCACCCGCAGCACCCCGACTAACAATGGAAATCGATGCTATGCACGGTATTTCCAAACCCAAATGACTATTTAACTTGTCTAATTCGGTTGCCCCTTCACTTCTTCCTCGTAGCCCAAAAAATGCCTTCTCCAATCCTAATTGGAAAAATGCAATGATTGACGAATATAATGCTCTTATTGAAATTAAGATGTGGGATCTAGTACCCTGTCTTCCTGAAGCTAATATTATTCGTTCTATGTGGATTTTTTGACATAAAAAGAAATCTAATGGTTCTTTTGAGAGGCACAAGGCCTGTCTTGTAGGTGATGGCATGTTTCAACAGACGGAAGTGGATTATGATGAAACTTTCAGCCCGGTGGTGAAACCGGCGACTATTCAGACCGTTCTCAGTATTGCTTTGTTCAAATCTTGGCCTATTCATCAGCTTGATGTCAAAAATGCTTTCTTACATGAGGACCTTCACAAAATCGTTTATATGCATCAGCCTATGGGATTCAGGGATCCGGTTCATCCAGATTATGTGTGTCATTTAAAGAAATCACTCTATGGACTAAAACAAGCTCCTCGTGCATGGTACTAATGGTTTGCTGATTTTGTATCCTCTATCGGTTTTTCACATAGCAAATCTGATCATTCATTATTCATCTATAGCAAAGGTAATGACATGGCATACATCCTATTATATGTTGATGATATCATCCTAACTACATCTTCTGATGCACTTCGCCGATCCATTATGTCACTCATTGCCTCTGAGTTTGCTATGAAGGATTTGGGCCCCTTGGGCATTGTTGTTACTAGACATGCAGGTGGCTTATTTCTTTGTAAAAGGAAGTACGCCAAAGAGATCCTTGATCGGGTAGGCATGACGTCTTGTAAACTGGCCCACACACCGGTGGACACTAATTCCAAACTCAGTGCCTCTTCGGGTTCTCTATATCCCCACCCGACTCACTATCGCAGTTTAGCAGGAGCATTGCAATATCTCACCTTCACGAGATCATATATATCCTATGTCGTGCAATAAATATTCTTACATATGAACAGCCCGACGGATGCACATATGAATGCACTCAAAAGTATTTTGCAATATGTACAAGGCACTTTTCACTTCGGCCTACATCTACACAAGTCCATACTCTCTGGTCTCACCGCTTATTCTGACACTGACTGGGGTGGCTATCCGGACACTCGTCGATCCACATCAGGTTAATGTGTCTTTCTCGGAGATAACTTGCTTTCTTGGTCTTCTAAAAGACAACTTACTCTGTCTCGATCCAGTGCCGAAGCCAAGTACAGAGGAGTAGCGAATGTTGTTTCTGAGTCTTGTTGGATACGCAACCTTTTGCTGGAACTTCATTGCCCAATCCGCAAGGCTAGTCTATTATGATAATGTCAATGTGACATCTCTCTCCGGAAATCCCGTTCAACATCAGCGCAATAAACACATTGAAATGGATATTCACTTTGTACGTGAAAAAGTGGCTCGTGGACAAGTTTGTGCCCTTTATGTTCCTTCCTGATATCAGATTGCTGACATATTTACTAAAGGACTTCCGCGCATACTTTTAGATGATTTTCGGGCCCCTCTTAGCGCATGAGAACGTCCCGCTTCAATTGCGGGGGTGTGATAGAATATTACAAGAATATTCTCGTATCATTGTATATATTTTATATTAGGTAAATTTATTTTCCGATTGTAATTAGAAAGATTAGTTACCTAGTTTGTAGCCATGTAAATAATTATATAACACTATATATATTGTACACAATAATCAATGAAAGACAGATAACATATTCCTTTAATTTCTTCTCAATTTCCGCTGCTAACATGACATCAGAGTCAAACCCCATCTCAATTTATGCCATTGTCGTGCAGGGGGTGTTTTCTTGCAGTAATTGTGGATGTGGTAGTTAGTTTTAAATCCCCTTAAGATAACAAAAGTACATATTCAAATCCTAAATGAGATATTTTTGGATTTTCATTTCAATCATCTAACCGAAATTCCTACCTCCGTCCGGTATTCAGCCTGCTACTTCTGCAAAGGAGACGGTTTCTACGTTTTTCACACATAATCAAAAGACAACAAAATGACAATAAAAATAAAAAACATTAGGAGAGGTGATTAAGGATCACTCTTACTCATCCTTCTAAACCAATATCGATTTAATTTGTTTCATTTTGTCTAATCAACTAGCTTGTTGTGAAGCAATGGCTAGGCAATTGCTAGTCATTTTAGTCATCTTTTGAACATACCCAATCATAGGAGAAACTGTAGGGTTTTGTTGGGTACAAAACACATAAGTAAGGCACAACAGAAGTTTAAAATTTTATTTCTTACTTACCCCAACAACATTTTTGGTATGATTATACAACAATTAAACTTGTAACATAAAGAATAAGTTATAGTATCTGGAATCTTTATCTAATAAAGGGTGGACACGCGGTTGCCCTTCCGATTGCAAGCTCCAAGCTTCAATGTATTTCTCTTTCGGAAAGCTAGGAAATCCGACAGAGGTTTGAGAGAGTATTTGATTCTAAGTCTCTAAGGCTTAGAATGATTTTCAGAAAATTGGTGTGTGAAAAATGAAGAGAATGTCTCTATTTATAGTTGAAAAATAGGTCAAAATCGGATTAGGGTTTGACCTTGGGCCTGGCCCAAAATTTGAGGCAGAGGCGTTGTGGCCCTAGGGTATGGGTGTCACGGCGCTCGACGTGCTCTTGCACTACGCTTTGGCCCTAGGGTATGGGCGTCGCGGTGCTCGACATGCTCCTGCACTGTCTCAATTTATTTTCCGTGCATTCTTAATTAAATCCAAAATCTAATTTTTACTTAATTAAAATAATCATTATTCATTTAAATATCTCAATTCCAAATCGAACATTTAACTACTCTCTCAATACATCCTTAGATCGAAAAGACAATCGACATAGTGTGACCCTATAGGCCTTCTCATATCGACATTAATCAAATTAAGGTCTACGCGGAACTCCGAGACGGCGTCGCAAGACGAACTCAATATGTGAAGTACGTTTACACGAATCCAATAAACTTAACCTCTATGTGGTAAGATAAAATCCTTTCATTCATGACACACCCGACCAAGCTAAGGATTTGTCAAGTGACTATCTAAATGGCTTAATAATTGTATCTCATCTATATTAGTTGACAACTAGACCATATTCTAAATATGTCTATTGCGTTGGCCAACGACTTAGTCAACTTAATATCACTGAGAATCTGAGTGTTCTCCCAAATATACATTCGAGGAATGAATCCTAATCTTAGCTCAACTACCACCTTTAATCCACATCGTAATGTACCTAATACAAGCCGTATCTCAACCTATAAGGCATTTGAGCTTAGGACAGGAACAACGTACATTACTTTGTAGACAAGGTGTGTATTGACCTCAAGTCTAATGACTTCTATCTCCCACACGCTGATTATACTTTAGACAAGTATAACAAAAAGTATATCAGCAGGGTATACCAATACTTCCAAAGTATCCATGTGCCCATCACGTGCAGCCATTACTCATAGCAGGTGAGACATACTACATCCTCTAAGGATGTGATGTAGACCACATGTCGACTTATCACATATCATCGATATCACATTCTCGATGATCATTAGTCGAGGCTATTTTAAGAGTTACGTTATAATATTAATATCTCATACTATTAATAATAGCGTAACCTCCAGGGATGCATATTATAAAATATTATAAACAATCAATTAATAATTCAATAATTGCAAATGCCAAAATATTAATCTCCATTAATAATAATATGAATGTGTATAAAGTACATTTGTCATAATACATATTGTCTCTAGGACATAAATATACTTTCAATCTCCCACTTGGCCTATAGCCAATCTCCAACATATCTAACGCTCATATTCTCAAAATGACCATTATGCTTGACTAAGCTTAATGGTTTAGTGTATGAGTCAGCTAGATTATCGTCTGTGGGAACATAGTCTAATCTAATCTCTTCAGTCTCCACCATCTCCCTGAGTATGTGGTACTTCATTGGTACATGCTTGTTTCTGTTGGTTGATCTTGGTTCCTTAGCTTGCGCAATCGCACCAGTGTTGTCATAATAAACCGTTATTAGACAAATGGAACTTGGAACAGCCCCTAGTTCCTTCAGGAACTCAGATATCGCAAAAACTTCTTTACCAGCTTCCGATCCAGCAATGTACTCAGCTTCTATTGTCGAATCAGCAGTTGTAGCTTGTTTGGAACTTTTCCAGCCTACTTCTCCACCATTGAAAATGAACGTGTACCCAGATTGAGATTTGTAGTCATCAACATCTGTCTGGAAGCAAGCATCAGTGTACCCAAGATGCTGCGACTAGCTTTTCTTCCCCACCATAGACTAAGAAGTAATCTTTAGTTCGTCTAAGATACTTAAGAATACTCTTGACTACCTTCCAGTGTTCTTCCCCAAGATTCTGCTGGAACTTGCAAGTCATACTAAGTACAAATGCCACATCTAGCCTAGTACAGGTCATGGCATACATGATCGATCCTATAGCCGAAGCATATGGGATCATTTTCATGCGTTCAAGTTCTATAGAATTAGAAGGACTATCCTTCTTAGATAACCTGATGCCTTGTCCCATAGGTAGACCGCCTTTCTTGGAATTTTCCATAGAAAAACGTCTAAGCACTTTGTCTATGTAGACTGACTGTGACAGCCCCAACAATCTGTTAGGTCCATCTCTATAGATCCTAATCCCCAGAATATAGCAGGCTTCACCTAAATCCTTCATCATGAAGGTACTGGACAACCACTCCTTGACTGACTCCATGAGAGTCTTATTGTCTCCCATTATTAATATGCCATCTACATATATGATAATGAATGCAAAACTCCCGTCCTTGTGTTTACTATAAACACATGGATCCTCTTTGCTTCTGACGAAATCAAATGACTAGATAGCCTTGTCGAAGCAAATGTTCCAACTCCTTGAGGCTTGCTTAAGCCCATAAATGGACTTTTGTAGCTTGCACATAGCATTTGGTTTGGACTCAATTGAAAAACCCTCAGGTTGTTTCTTATACACCTCCTCAACTAGATTACCATTGAGGAAAGCAGTTTTGACGTCCATCTGCCAAATGTCATAGTCATAATATGCAACTATTGCAAGCAAAATCCGAATGGACTTAATCTTAGCAACATGTGAGAAGGTTTCATCATAATTGACCCCAGGACGTTGATTATAACCTTTAGCCACCAATCTTACTTTATAAGTATGTACCTTACCATATGTATCAATCTTCTTCTTGAAAACCCATTTGCATCCTATAGGTCTAAACCCTTTGGAAAATCAACCAAGTTCCAAACTTGATTTATGTACATTGAGTCCATCTCATATTTCATGGCTTCTTGCCATCTCTATGAATCAATGTCTAACATAGCTTCGATGTAGGTTGTAGGTTCATCGTCATCAGGAATATCTATCTCATTGTGTGTTTCAACAAGGAGATTAAGTCTTTCAGGCGGACGATGAGTCCTAGTGGTCCTACGGAGTTGATTATTCTGCGTTTCAGTGTTAAGTGCATTCTGATTGTGAGAAGGTATTTGTGTGTTGGACAATCCATCACCTTGAGAGCTTTCAGGAATGTCATTTTCATGTATTTCCTTAATGGAATGATGTACAACCATTGTATCATCTTCCATTGGCTGTGTATGAGAGTCTTGCATTTCTGCACTATCTCTCACATCACTCCCACTGTATGAAGGACGTACTCTAAGTACCCAATCTTCACCAGATACTCCCACTGAATCCTTGTTTAGGTCATTCAACAAGGGTTCAACTTCTCTGTTATCTTGTGGTTCTTGAATTTCTTCAAGTTCTATCTCTGTGCAGCTATGTTCCTTGTAGACATATTCTTCTTCAAGGAAAGTTGTGTTCCTGGAAACAATGACCTTATGTTCTACAGGAAGATAGAAGTAGTATCCCTTAGTTTCCTTTGGATACCCCACGAAGTAACATTTCTCACTTTTAGATTCCAACTTGTCAGTGAGCATCTTCTTAACATATGCAGGGCACCCCCACGGTCTCATATGTTTAAGAGCTGGCTTCTTGCCACACCATATCTCATAGGGTGTCTTTTCTACTGGCTTGGAAGGAACCATGTTCAGAACATATATAGAGGCTTGTATAGCATGTCCCCAAAGGTATGTTGGTAGAGCTGAGGAGCTCATCATGGATAGAACCATATCCAATAAGGTTCGGTTTCTCCTCTCGGCAATACCATTCTGACTGGACTCCATGTAGCTTTAAGTAATCTAGAAAATCCTTGCTCAAGTATTCACCTCCTCGATCCGATCGAAGGGTCTTGATACTTGTTGCAAGTTATTTCTCTACTTCCGACTTGTACTCCTTGAACTTCTCAAAAGCCTCAAATTTGTGTCTCATAAGATACACATACCCATACCTTGTGAAGTCGTCAGTAAAAGTGATGAAGTTTAGGAAGCCTCATTTAGCTTGAGTCGAGAATGGCCCGCATACATCAGTATGGACCAACTCAAGCACCTCCTTAGCTCGCACACCTTTCCCGAAAGTGGTTTATTGGTCATCTTTCCTCTCAAGAAAGATTTGCAGTTACTATAAGACTCCAAGTCAAATGGTTCGAGGTAGTCTAACTTCCTCAATCTTGCTATCCTTGATTCGTTGATATGACCAAGTCTGCAGTGTCATAGGTAGGTAGAGTTTCTATTACTTATCTTGGCTCATTTATTTTGTACATTGAATATCTCTCGACTACAGTTTAGTGTATATAATCCATCCACAAGAGGAGCAGTTCCATATATAATATTATCAAAAGACAGTACTTGACCGCCAAAATATACGAGGAAAAAACCTTCATGTCCAACACTGGGATAGAAATGATATTTCTCGTTAACGAGGGTACATAAAAGCAATCATTCAACACTAAACAATAGCCGGAAGGTAAATTTAATCTATAAGTCCCTACACGCTCAGCATCTACTTGTGCTCCATTCCCAACGCGTAGGTCTACCTCCCTTGGTCCAACCTTCCTGCTATCAGTTAGCCCCTGCACATTTGTACAAATGTGTGAGCCACAAGCTGTATCCAATACCCAGGAATGAGAGTTATTTATAGACATGTTTATTTCAAATACGTACATACCTTGTCCACCAAAAGCAGGAGAACCTAGTGCTTTTCCTCCTCCTGGTGCCGTGCAGTCCTTCTTCCAGTGCCCCTTCCTATGGCAGTTGAGGCATTCATCCTTAGCCGTGTTTACCTTCTTCTTCACACCTCCCTTGGGCTTCAAAGCTGAGGGCACAGCGACTGCTTTGCCATTCTTCTTCTGGCATTCCTTTCCTTTCGGCTTGGGTCTGCTAGAAGAGCTCACCATGAGCACAGCTTTGCCTTTGGAAGTGGAAGACTCAAAGGTCTTGAGCATGTTGTGCAGCTCCGGTAGAGTCGCCTTCGTTCCATTCATATTGAAATTCACTATGAATTTCTCAAAGGAACGAGGGAGAGAGTTTAGGATGAGGGAGGTAGCGACATTCTTTTCAAGCTTCGTTCCAATTGAAGCAAGCCTCTCTATCAGCCCTATCATCTTCAACACATGTTGCGATACCTGGACCCCTTCATTGAGCTTACACTTAAAAAGTTCTATTAGCAACTCATATTCCATAGTCTGGGATTGAGAGTCATAGAGACTCTTCAAGTGTTTGATCATCTCATTGGGCCCCATGTTCTCATGTTGTCTCTGAAGTTCCATAGACATGGAAGACAACATTACGCATTGCGCTGTAGTGGCATCATCTAGATGTTTTTGGTAAGCATCCTTATCAAAGGAGGCATACTCAGCAGGGACTGTTGGGAACACCGTGTCCAACACGTATTCTATTTTCTCTTGTCTCGGCCCTATTCGCAAATTCCTTAGTCAGTCAAGGTAGTTTGGTCCAGTAAAGTTTATTCATCTTAATCAATATTTTCAATGATAAGCTCGACATCTTTAATAATCTGAAGAAATATATAGACCAAAAATCAAACTCAAAATCTATTTCCTATTATACACATTCATTTAGGCTAATCAACAAGGCATTTTGTTTAATTAGCTCACACTATTTTAACATACTTCTACGACCCCATGGTAGAATACGAACATATATTAATTGAGGTCATAATGGGCCAAAATCCAAGCCTATGCTATCTCCGCGTTTGCTTTGGCTGATAACTTTAATAACATATCTATCATTTACTTTTACATTAAAACACATCTATGAAAGAGTCTGGGTCCTCGTAGACTTAGAGCAAATGCTTTGCCATAAATACTCGTATCGCCTAAAAGGATTTTGCACTATAAATTATAATGGACGACGCGTTTTAATTTAGACTTGTATTTAAAATTTTGGGGAACACTTTAATTCATGGTTCTAACCAAGATCAACTCTTTTATGCCATATCCAATATGACATCTTATCATGCAAAACTAATGACACATATAGTTTGGGAACCGTCAACCCAATATGCATGATATAAGATGGTTTAATTAAACACTGGGCGCCGCCTGCCTAGACAGTTATAGCGGACACTATTCTAGAAATGTAAATGACAAACATTTGACATTTAGCACATAAACAGTATACTTATCAAATAATATACCATATATTAATAATCTTGGGTTAAATATTCTGAACTCTGAAAATATTTTTTTTTTGTTTCTGGACAAGTGGGGGCCGCGGTGCTAATGATTAGTGTCGCGGCGCCACTGAGGCAGAAGCCTTTTGGTTTCTGAAAAAATGCATTAGCGTCGCGGCGCTCCACCATGGAGCTGCGGCGCTGCAAGGGCAGAAACATTTCTGCTTCTGCAATTGCATTAGCGTCGTGACGCTCCACCATGGAGTCGCGGCGCTGCAGAGGCAGAAACATTTCTGCTTCTGTAAATGCATTAGCGTCGCGGCGCTCCACTATGGAGCCACGGCGCCTATTGTCCAGTGAGTCCAAGTTTTTGAAATGAAGCATTAGCATCGCGGCGCTCCACTATGGAGCAGCGACTCCACCTTTAAACCCTAGCAAGCGTCACGATGCTCATGTCCTGACAAACGGTTCTGTGTTGATTCTTAAAATCGTTCGAGCCCTAAATCCAATTTAGGAATCAAACCACAGGTCCTTTAATATCACCCACCATTATCAATAACACTCATATCGACCATTATCCATTCTTACTCGTTCTTAGCCATGCACCGTGCACCGTGTAATGAGCCGGACAATGCACTTTTGGCTTAGTTTGAGTTAGAGCGGAATGACTTCCTTGAGTTAGCGTAGGAGATAATCCTGGGATCATGCATAAACAAACACACCTACTGTACAGCATACATAATATCTGGTCTCGTAAACGCAAGATACTGAAGGGCCCCTGCAAGACTGTGATAGCGGGTCGGATCCTCATACGGTGAGCCAGCCGCAGCACCCAACTTGGGTTTAGTATTAACTGGAGTGGAAGTGAACTTACAAGATGACATCTCAGCCCTTTTAATAATCTCAGTTGCGTACTTCCTCTGGGATAAGAACAATCCACCGACATGACGAGTGACAGCAATCCCCAAAAAATAACTCAATGGCCCCCAAGTCTTTCATAGCAAACTCAGAACTGAGCATTGTCATGATAGACTGGCGTAAGGCATCGGAAGAGGCAGTCAAGATAATATCATCCACATATAAAAGTATATAAGCCAAGGAAGAACCACGACGATATATGAACAAGGAATTATCCGACTTGCTGTGAGTGAACCCAATAGTCGAAACATAGTCAACAAACCTCTTATACCAGGCTCGTGGAGACTACTTAAGCTCATATAAGGACTTTTTCAATAGACAGACATGATGAGGATATTTGGGATCCCTAAACCCCAAGGGTTGATGCATATAGACTGTTTCCTTGAGATCAACATGTAAGAAAGCATTCTTCACATCTAACTGATGAATGGGCCATGCTTTCGAAAGAGCCAAGCTGAGAACAGTGCGAATGGTAGCCGGCTTGATCACCGGACTAAACGTCTCCCCACAATCCATACCAACCTGCTGAGTCTTACCATCACCCACAACCGAGCCTTATGCCTAGCAAACGAACCGTCTGAATTATCCTTATGAGCAAAAATCCACATAGACCTAATAATATTAATATCAGATGGACGGGGCACCAACTCCCACGTCTTATTATGAATAAGAGCATTATATTCATCGGTCATAGCAATTTTCCAATTCGGGTCATTTAATGCAGACACAGGATTACGGGGTAAGGGTGATTTAAGAGCATTAGAATTAAAATTAAAATGTCTTTTTAGTTTAAAAATACCTCGTTGACTACGAGTGACCGGTCTATGACTCGGCGAAGAATCGGGCGGATTTTGGAAATTTTCTGGACTCGGGACGGACTGGCCAGCAAGCAGTGCGCCTGCTGGCCCAATTCGGTAACGGGATGGTGGAACAGGGACTGGACCAGTGGCGTTAATGGGTTGGGTCACTGGCCCAGTTACCCTTAGTGGCCCAGAATCTGGACAGGACCCAGTTGCGAGCACTGTAGCTCATGACATGGCAGTGGGGCTAGCGGGCAGTGGGCCCGCTGGTGGATTTGAGGTGTGGGAGACGTCTGAAAAATGGTGAATAATATACGGGGATATACCATCATCCAAAAAATTATACGAACTAGGCACGGGAGGACTAACCTTAGCAAACGGGAATTGAAATTCATCAAAAATAACATGGCGACTAATGATTATTTTATTAGATGATAAATCAAAACATTTGTAACCACGATGATTAGACGGAAAACCCAAAAACACACACGGAGTAGACCGGCCCTGAAGTTTGTTAATTGTGGTGGACGGAAATAACGAATAACATAAGCACCCAAAGCCCCTAAGATGTGAATACGAATGAGTCTTATTATATAAAATTTGAAGGGGGGATGAATATGTCAAACCTTTGGAAGGAAGAATGTTAAAGAGATATGTAGTCATTTGTAGAGCATGATGCCAAAACTGAAGGGGTACGGAAGCATGAATCAATAAAGTTCGGATAGTGTTATTAATGGTACGAATTTTGAGTTCGGCTTTCCCATTTTGTGAAGACGTCTGAGGACACGAAAAATGAAAATTGATCCAATTATTAGCACAAAATTCTCGAAACACCCCATTGTCATATTCTTTGCCATTATCACATTGAATATTTTTTATGTCCCGTTCGAATTGAGTTCTAATGAAATGCTCTAAATTTTAAGAAGATTGAAAAACTTGAGATTTTATTGCTATCAGAAAAGTCCATAAAAACTTAGAATAATCATCCAAAAAGAGAACATAATATCGATGACCTAAAGAACTAAGAACATGAGACGGCCATAAATCACTATGAACAATATCAAATGGCATTAAAGTATGAGAATTAGAAACAGTAAGGGCAAGATGAAACATGTTCCTAGCCATAATAGCAACGCAAGACGTGAAGTGGGGATTGGGGAGAAAAAAATTGGGAAGAGAAAAATAATTTCCGGGCATGGAAACCGAGGAAGGGGGCTCGGATTCGGTGGTTTGGACAGAAATATTAGGGAGAAAATATTAACCTAGACTCTTGATACCATGAAAGAAATAATCCCTTGATTATTTTCATTAATTGAAATAGTATATATACAATTTACATATTTTCATAATAGGAAAATCATTTTCCTATTCTACTCTTAAAACCCTATTCTAGTAGTACAAGACTTTTATAATTATGGTAAGTGTATAATGCTAAGTAATACAAATATTCTACACTAATCACAATACTACGAAAGACCAAAGTCCCGTGATATACACTATGTATATCACGGGAATATACACTGTCCAACAATAAACATAAGAAAATAGAGAAAATGAAAACTAGTGAAATATGGTCATTTATACTTGACTAATGTGGTTAGTTATCATTTGATATGCTCTTGTCCAAGCGGTGTAGGTGAAACTTCGCACAAATGTCCCTATTTTGGGTAGTCTTTAATTTTTCCCCTCAAATTGCACGTTTTTTATTTTTGCCTTCGGCACTTTAAGTAACAAAAAAGTGGCTGAATATATTTTTGACATTAAAAAAAAATTAATATATGACCTGATTTCGCAAGACAAGGTTTCATAAAAACTATGTCTATTCGGACAAAGGTACATAATAGAAACGGTTTTTTCCGGCATAGTTCTGTAGCAAAAAAAATTATGTCGGACAAGACATAGTTTTTATGAAATCTTGCGTTGCGAATTAGTACTACACAATTGTGCCGGACAAGACATGATTTCTATGTACCTTTTCCCGAATAGACATAGTTTCTATGAAACCTTGCTTTGCGAAATTGTTCTTTTTTTACTCGGATCGAACCAAGGATCTTTGATTTTGTAGACCAACAAATAAGGATATTTTGACCCTCAATTTTCATTAAATGAGAAGCAGAAGCAAAAATTAAATACCAGCGATTTGAGGGGGAAAAATTAAAGAGCAGTCCATACGAAGAACAATCTACGCAAAAAACAAGAAGTGAATTCATATTCTATTTGGGTATAAAATAAAGTAATACTGACTGCTTTTAATAATCTAAGAGAAAAGGAAACTAAATATTCGGAAATCAATATGGAATTTCAGACGGGATTATATTCCTCTAAAAATGATATTATGAGAGCTGATAATGATCGAAATTCTATGATTCCTTTCTTGCATTTTTGTCTTCTGGTTTTTTGTGCAGGGCAGAAGGTGAGTGGGTGAAGAATTAGTAGTTCTTTTTCTTGTTATTTTGTCGATTGATGATATTGGTTTGTGTTACTCTTCCTCCCAAAAAACCAACTCCACCCGAGCCCCCCAACTCCCATATAATTAATACACATGAAATATAATGAATTTATACATTGCTAGTATAGTTTTAGTAATTGTAGTAGATTACTTATTCTGCCTTCCTATTTGGCTGCGATATTACCAAGTCTTACACTTAGTTTTCAGCAGTATATATCATTGGAAGTGAATTACACCACGCTGTCTATTTTTAGTAAAAAATCTTACAGTAAAACAAAAGTTGGGAGGGGATTTATCATTTAAGCACCTCAAAAGAGTAAATCTTACAGATAGATTAACATGTCAACTTTTATAAAGTGCTGGTTTCATTAATTAGTGCGGAGTCTAATACTGTAAGAAAATAATGCAGCAGCAGTAAGCAGTTGAATTTAGGGATAGTCATGAATGAATTAGTACCATAAAAAGGTTCAGGTACCACATAATGTCAAGTTTAAAACAGAAGAGAAGAGAACTCAAGACATCATTATTTAATTGATCCTCGAAAACCTTCTCTTCACAGGATTACATTTTTGTACCATTAACAAAACCATATTTTCCATCTTTCATGTTTGATTGTAGGAAGGCCCGTGTAAGATATAACACAATACTGCCTGCTTTAGTGAAGCTACCGTATAAGCATATAAATAGCAAACGCTTAATGATTGAAGGAGTTCGAAAAGTTTATTTACTACAGCAATCCATAGTGACAGGACTTACGGAGGTTCAACATGAGGGCACATAATACACACATCAACATGTTCAAAGTTCACAATAACATAGAAGCTTGATCCTACATCAAGCTTACAAAACAGACAAGATTATTAACATAAGCTTAGATCTCAATGACAAAAGCTCTGCTAGTAAAGGAGTTCCACACATTGTAAAATTAGTCTTCTGCATTCTTCACAACAGTAACAGGACATGTAGCATTATTCACCACATAGTTGCTAACACTGCCCATAATAGCCCTGTAAAAATAAAAAGGAGGAAAAAATGTAAGTTAGAATTTCCTTTAATTCGAGCAGACGGTAGCAATGCCAATTGCTAAATGATTATGAGATTATTGTTGAATTCCATTTGAGTAATATATGTAGCCAGGTTCCAAGTTTACTCATGCAATGGATCTGGTAGCAAGAACATATTGGCATCTTTGACAAGAAATAACTGCAGCCAAAGCTCCAGTTCTCCACAACAGTTGCAAAAGAAAAGGCAGTGAAGTGACTGATTGCCACTTTGACTTAATACACAACACGATATTCAGTCACACAAGGATTTATTGGGAAGAGCAGACCTCTTGATCTTTCCAAGCCCTCTGTTCCCTATGACCAGACAGCTCAAGGGAGTTTTGTCAACTGCTTCACATAACTTCTCTCGAGCATCTCCCCAGAAAATTTTCATGACTACTGTAATCTGCTAAAAGAAAAAAGATATCTTGTAAGAACACTTAATTTAGGTATGCTTCCTGAGAAACACCGAATCTCGTAAACGAAAAGAAAATATCACCTCCATCTGCCTAGCAGCAAGGGTTATCATTTGCAATGTTTCAGGGTCAGGGTTAACCCCATACTTTTTCATTGTGTGGGCCTCACATAACTCGGATAAAGGAATGAAAGCTGCAGAAGGAAAAAAAATATCTCAAAAGATGTATCAGAAGATAGAATCTCGCTAATCAAATATTACATATTTTACCAGTAACAAGCCAAGGCAACATGCTTTCACTAGTACGATTCTTATGAAGCTACTATGACTCTTGCACCTAGGCACGTCAAAAACGTTATTCGTAAATAAACATAGGTCCAAGTATGAACTAGATGATTCTGGATATGCAATGGTCTACCCAATAGAAGATTTAATGACTTTGAAGGTATATTAATATAAGTAATTGTTGAGACTTCACATCTATATGTACCCTAATGCAATCTAGTTTCCTGTCCCCTCTAACGACCAGGACTGAGTTCCCAAAATAAATACTTGAGCTGCATCTTCAATCCTGATGATGACACGTATGTCAAAAATCTGTTCTTTAATGAAACATTAAAACTCTCGAGTAAATTCCCAAATGGTCACTCAGTTTAGTGAAATTATGTAATAAAGTCATTTATCTTGTTTTAATATCAATAGTCACTCAACTTATACCTTATCTCCACAAGGTAACTCCAACCGGATAAGCTACTTTCCGGCACTGGAAGTCTGACATGGAAGGGCCTCCTAGAATTTCAAAAACTTCCTAAATTGTTTTAAACCTCTGCTCTAAATCTAAAACTACTGTATGGAATAATCTTTGAATTTCATTTAGTTTGTTGATAAACTCAAAGATTTGTGACTTTGTGTCTTTGGATACAAAGCAACAATAACATACCCAGTATAATCCCACAAGTGGGGTCTTGGGAGGGTAGAGTGTACGCAGACCTCACCCCTACCATGGGAGATAGAGAGGTGGTTTCCAATAGACCTTCGGCTCAAGAAAAGCAAACCAAAGCAGTCGGGAAAAAGAAATAACAGATATATATATTTATTATTCACCGGGTGTTATGTTTTAAATAGAGGAAAATGATCAATACCTTAGTGTGGGTTATGACCTGGGTTAGAAAAACTGGAAAGACATTGAAAGCAGAACAAAATTCTCCCAACTATACAACCTTCCTTTTTATCTCCCCTAAAAGTCTATTTGGTAAGTAGATGTTATATCCATAGATGAAATATATAGCACTAGAGCTTTCATGTTAGAAGACGTAGTTAGCCTAGACGTTGGCATCAATCACAATTCACAGGTATGCCAATTAAAGTCTCTCGAAACTCCAAATGGCCCCTTCTACTCCCTAACGGAAATTAAACCGCATCTCCAATATCTACTTCTTCTGTTGTTATCTGCATATTATATTGTCATCAGATATAGGATAGAGGTTTAAGAAAAAATCAGAACTTTTTTTAAATTTGTGCAGCCCCCTCTATTTCAGATATCCGGTCCCGGAGAGCGGCTTTTCCGGTTGAAATTACTTTGTAAGAAACAAGATTTGAGTTGACTACAACTTTATTGATACAAATATAAGATAAGTGACTACTACATAATTTCACTAACCCAAGTGACCATTTAAGAAAGGCCTTAAAGAAATTAACCCAAGAACTCTCCGTACATAGACATGATATAAGCCTATTCTAGTCGCCAGAGTTCCCATGTCTATGACATCAAACCAACAAGCAAGAAAGGAGATACTATTCCAAAATGATTGTCTTACTTTCCTAATTAGTTTGTCCCAAAAAAATTGACACATTTCTATATTTAGAAGTAATTTAACTTAATAAGATATTTACGCCACACAAATATCTAAAACTTATTTTGGACTACACATTTCAATTTTTTTATTATTGCTTAAACTCCGTATCAAGTCAAACTAAGACAATCTTTTTGGGACGGAGGGAGTACTATTTTTCTAGGTACGTCAAAAGAGACAAACCCTTAACTAATCTTCTATGTCACTATGAACTAGTAGCTCGCCCAAAGCTATAAAAGCCGACACTCAAACCAATAAGAATATAGTGGGACATATATAAAAGCTCCAAACTTTTCACCAGCACACAGTTTCTGTCAGAAAACTAAAGGATAAGTATCAACCTTTTGAGACAAAAAAAAAAAAGAAGCAAAGAGTCTTGCAACAACACCTGTATTTGCAGAAAAATTGTAATCTACAATGTTCCAATAAATTATTTCACCTGGATACTCAATAGAAAAGTGGCTCAGATGACCTACATATCAATCAATTTGATCTATGGCAATCCTCCTCCTTTATCTAAGTGTCAAACTGGATATTTGTAAGAAAATAGATTATGAGCTTAATTAACTAGCTCACGAGGGAGGATTGCCCAAGTCCTTCATCTCATTAACCACGGATGTGGGACTTTTTCAATCTTCAACAGTATTCTTTCAAAGCACACACAGAAGAAGTTTAGATGACCAACATATGAGCTTATAAAATCAGTCAAATTCCATCCATACAAAAACCTGATGAGAGCAAGATCGATTAATTGTATTTGTTGGGGTTGGATTAGATAAATCTAGACATCCAAGAAAAAGATGTAAAAGTCAGAGAAGAGAAGAGAGATCATACGAGAACCAGTGGTCTCCCAGAGCTGCATCTCTCCTTCTTCGTAGTGGCCTTCAGGACGAACATTAACGAGAATAAGATGATCCCCTTTACGAACAATGTTGTCAATTGCCCATTTCAGAGCTTTCTTGCTGCATGCTGAGAAATCTACTGCCACCCCAACTAATCGACCTCCTTCCATCCCACCTCTATTCTTGGTTCTTGGTTGGACTTTTGAAAAACAACAATAATGGAAAGAGTAAAGCAACTGGGACACCACTATTCAAGATAGAAATAGTGCCTAGCTACCCACATGTAAAGCCAAAATGCTGTTAGTGGGACCCATTTTTCTGGCTGATGATATTTCCTTCTTTCTCAAAACCGGGTGCTCTTTAATTTGTCCGCTTAGCAACCGCTACTCTTTCGAGTCGCACAGGGTAAATCCCGGACTGACGCAATAGCCTGCAAACCACGTCAGCCGATTAATCACATTTGACAAACCATGTGTGACAGGCTCAACCAAGAAGATTTATGCAGGGGATCGAACTCATAATCTTGCGGTCCCGCGCTCTACTGCTACACCAACTTGACTACCCTTGCGGGTATTGTTTACTTTAGCAATTGAATTTAGGATTAGGGGAGCATAAATATTTGAATGGCAAAAGTCTGAGATATTATGATGTAAAATTATTAATTTATATTTTATAAAAAATTAGTTATTGTAAAAATAAAAATTAAAGACCAGTACAAAAATAAGGCGCAAGTCCCATGACCGATATATTTACGCGAGGACATCTATTCATCAAAGTTTTAATTATTTAGCACAAATAGGAAAAGTTAATTTAGTCCTTCCTTTGCTGAGATTGAACATTAATTTTTCAAATTTATCACTCTAAATCTCGAACTGTTCTATCTAGGATTACATAAATTAACAAGTTCAAGTTTAGTCACGTTAGAGACAGGATATTATATCATTTAAACCCGATGTATGACCAAAGAGTCCAAATTTAAATTAGGAAGTTGAATATACATATGTTGTTCTCTTGTACAGATTTAAATCTGAACTATGTAATTTGATTATTAAAAGGTGAATAATAATATAATTAAGCGATTAAATTCTTCAAATATTTTGGTCGGTTGAAATTTTTAAATAGACCGTAACCAGCATATCTGTATTCTAGAATAAGAAATTCGAATTTACTAATTAGCTTATTGTAACAAATGTTAACAGCTTGACTTTGACATTTATAAAAGAAGAAAAAGGAACTAATCTAATTGACAGATATTTTATCCTCAATTTTCAAAAGCTTAAAGTGTTGACAGCAGGGGCAGAGTTACAATTTTATAACTGGGGCACAAATTTTGTAGTAGTTGTGTTTAAAAATTACTTACTAATATATATAAATAATTTACTTAAAATTTATAAATTATTTTTTATAATGTAAAAATCATAAATTTAAAATATTAGTTTTGCCTTTTGATTGACAAACATAGTTTTGTTGTCTTTCAAATGAGTTTTACGATGATTTATGCATCTGAAATGGGTTTTACAAGCTAACTTTTCAAGAAAAATTTACTGAATAAACGTGATATTTCAAGGAGATTTCAAGAGTTAAAGCCGATTTTATATTACTAAAGATTGGTAGTTCTCCGAGGTCAGGAGAGAGGCTTTTCACTTTTTATCTAAAGTAAAATGTATGATTTAATCTGTATATCAAATGTGTCAAGAAAACGAAAATCAAATATTCCAACTTAACTTTATATCAATGACCCTTAGGACTGTCACTTGCATGTGTGTCATCCCACTTTTTATTAAGGTATCTGTTTTCCGGTCAAATTGATTCTAACAAAAAATATACCGTTAGAGATTTTGTATTTCAGGATTTAAAGACAAGTAGATCGTATCCGATTTGGAGAACTCCTTAATGAGTCCGGTATCACGAGCTAGGTTATGAGTGCAAAGAATACAAGATTAAGTAAAATAATAAGCAAATAAATGAGTAAATGAGCTAGATTTATAATGAATGATGAACAAGTGTTTTGGTATATTGATCTCAGAGAGAGAATATTGGTTACGAGTGCAAGCTTAAAGAATACAATGTGTCATTTCTTCCCTTCTAAGTCTGGCATATATAAGACAAAATTAGACTCTTTTGCCCCTAAAGTTATGATGATGTGAGCGGGCTAATGTCATCGCACCCACGCGCATTGCGGCGCTCTGATCTAGAAGAGCTGATTTGATGTGGGTTGTTGGGAGCGATAGACAGTTGTATAGAGACTCGGGGCCGTTAAAGATACCAGATGTATCAAATGTCCCGGGGGAATTTTCACCTAATACTAGAGCTGGCCAGTGGGTCGGGCTCGGGACTGGCGGGCCAGGTTTGGCGGGGATGAGTCGGGGCGGGGCTGGCGGGATCGGGTTTGGCGGGATTTGCCAAAGTCCCGTCCCGATCCCGTCGGGATCTGGGCGGTTTTCCCTATATATATATATATATATATATATATTTAATAACATATGTATAAAAAAACTCAATAATTAAACAAGACAAGATAGTGTAATAAAAACATCCCAAGGCTGTTTTTGTGCCTCTTATATTATTTAATAGACATGTGAACTTTTTGTAATACAAATACAATTGTTGAAATTGCATCTTTGTGGTGTTGTTCAAAAGTTGCAAATTACATAATAAAATTGTAATTAAAAGAATTACATTCTTAAAAAAACTTGTTCTAGTTTCTTGATAACTTCATGTGGTTCTTCGGTTGGAATTGGTATTTGTTGGTCAAATTGATCCACGTCGCTTCCACCACCTTCGGATAAGATTTCGTTGTAGTTTTCCTCTTCTTCTTCGTTGATCTCCGGTTGACCGCACCTTCTCCGCTCTGCTCGTATCCAATCTCTGAATAATACTACAATCTCCAAGCTGTCTCCGGCTAATGAGTGTCTGTGGTCTCCTATTTGATATCTGCCGGTAGAAAAAATGCTTTCAGATGCAGTTGATGATGCTTGAATGTTCAAAACATCTCGGACCATCGTTGAAAGTGTCGGAAATGTCTTCTCATTCCCCTTCCAGTATTTCAGCAAGTTTTCACGTCCTTCTTCATTGAGAATTGCTTGGTACGGTATAGAACCCTGCAAAACAAAAATATCAAACTCGCTAATTTGGTTAGTAGCGGTACAGCCGCACATTCTATTTCTGAGGCTTTCAATACTAGCCGCAGAAACAACATGTCTTTTGTGAGGTTGTGTTGAAGAAGAAGAAGATGGTATGGAAGCCGGTAGGTTACTAGCACTTTCTTGTTGATAAAACCTATATACTTTTTTGCATTGGTCTTCTCCGCTAGACAACACTTCTTCTTTAGTTTGTTCAATAGGTGGTGGGTGATTTGGATTTTTGGGACTTGGAGGTGGTAGTACTTCTATACAATCGTAAATAGTTTCAATAAGTGATTTAGTACCGTCTATTTTAATAGTCGAATTTAATAAGCACCAATAATATAAATAGTGTGAATAGGAATAAAATATTTTTTAATAGCTGCCATGTAAGCTAATTTTTTCATATATTCAGTAAGTAATAAAAATATTAGAGCTATATAAAAAACATAGTTGAAATAGTAGGATAATATATACCGGAAAATTCTTTTGTTGCTTGAAAAAATTTCTCTAAAAATACAATAAGTTCGGAAATTTTTACCCAATCGCTATCTACAACCATATAAGCTGGATTTTGATTGTGAGAGTTAAAAAATAAAGTTATAGGTTTTCTATAGTCATAAGCAACAAGTAGTTGCTCGTATAAAGAATTCCACCTAGTGGGTACTTCTTCTGGAATTTTCTATAAGGTAGTTGGCAATCGTGACAAGTTTTTTTATATTCTTTTCTTCGTTGTATTCTATTATTTTTAAAAATAAAGTTTATAGCAAATTGTATTTTACTAAGAATGTCTTTAAAAAGTAATAAACCATCCTTTACAATTAAGTTATATATATGGCACGCGCATTTTATATGAAAATGATCTGAAAAAGATAGAGTTAAACTATTTTTAAAAATTGTAATAGCATAATTGTTAGAAGAAGCGTTATCTAATGTAATAGTCATAATTTTATCGGTTATTCAGTAATAATCGCACACTTGATAAATATTTTCTGCAATAAAATTACTAGTGTGCCTATCGTCTATATATCTATACGCTAAGATACGTTTTTGCATAGACCATTTATAATCTATCCAATGACAAGTTACCGTTAAATAATCATGGACGTTAGTACTACGACCTATATCAGAAGTGATAGCCACTTTGCCATTAAAATGATATAATGAATAACGTAAATACTGTTGATATTCATGTGCAAATTTAAATACATCTCTCTTAACAGTTGATCTAGAAAAACCGTTAAAAGCAGGATTATACAAATCTCTAATGTAATGAATAAAATCAGGAGATGAAAAAGGAAAACCCTCCACATCAACTAATTTTGCTATTGCTTCCTTATCTCTATGTTTATTGTATTTAGGGCCTACAATTCCCCCCCCCCCCCCCGTCATAGGGTAATTTGACCTTGTACTTGGTCCGGGACAATATCAGTATGTGAACCTTATTCCGATGGAGCGGGCGTTTGCGCACCCGATTTTGAAGCCTCGTATTGGGCATACCTAGCTGGATTTGCCCTTACTACGTGTCTCATTAAACCCCCGTCCCACCGTGACCTTTTCCAATTTTAAATTTTAAAACATCTTTACAAATTTTACATCTAGCTACTTGATTCTCTACATCCCTATCAAAAAATATCCATGCATCTGATTTTAATGGTCGTTTTGCTGGACCTCGTCTCATACTAGGGGGAATATGAGGCATTTCAGTTGAAGGTGCACTAGTGGGTGTGTTGTCATCAACATTAGTGGGTGTATCATCTAGATTATCGTCTAAATTAAAGTCTTCTTGAGTTCCAGAAAATAGCTCCTCGTCTAAATCTAATGGTATTGTAGGAAAATATTCAGTATCAACAAAATCATCATGTGTAGGAATAGGATTACTAGAAGAAATACCCTTGCCCTTGTTGCACCTACTAGAAGAAACCTGATCCCTACCCGTAAGCATACGTTTAAATCCTTCTATTATAAATTTATAATTATACTAATAAATAATTAAAGTAAATGAAATTAAGTGCGCTAAATAAAATAAACAGACAATAATAATTTAATGAAGAAACGAATGTACCAAACGCCGACGTGTAATCGAGAGGTTGAAAATTGAAACTTTGCTCGATGGAAGATCCTCAAGCTAGTTGTCAACTTCTCTCTCAATTCCCAAATGAATAAATAAAATTGAATAGTTAGTAGACAATGTAAACTTGTAGAGAGATAGATTGAGAGATTAGAGAGCTTGTAGGAAGATTTGTGAGAAAGATGAAGAGAAAATGAGGTATTTATAGTTGAAAAATTGGGTTAAAGTGTAAATATAATAACTTATGGGTTAGAAATAAATATTAAGGGGGGTAGGGGGGTTGGGGGAGGCTAAAAATGGTTGTTGCACAACGGCCAAAATGTAAAATGGCCGTTGGTGCAATGGTTATTTTTGCAAAAGGAGGGATTTCGGGATCGGGATCGGGCCAGGACAAGCGGGACTGGGTCGGGCCGGGACGAGACATTGTCCCGTCCCGATTCGAGTCCCGATACCGTATTTTTTTAACTACTCGAGTTCGGGGCGGGACCGGACCGACCTGGCCCACTGGCCAGCCCTAGATGGAATCGACTTTGACATTGTAGGCAGAACAAATCTATAATGGGATATTCTCCCCAAGTCAGTTTCTACATATATCAGTATGGAAAAGGTGTATTTAACATCAACCCCTCAATGCCTATACCCTGATGCTTGGATTGGAAGCTCCTTAAAAACAAGGCTTTTGGATTATATTTGGGTTCACGACTATTACAACTCTAGAATTATTGAATTTATTATCTTAGTAGTATTAATTAGTTAATTACAACCAAGCATAAGCTCTCTGTGAGATTCGACTTCAGACTACTTTAGCTATATATTTGCAGCGATTGCTTAGTCTCTTTTATTAAAGTGTAGTTGGGCATGATCAAACATCATCGGTTGTACGTGCGAACAAAGTCTTCCAATGATAGATGAAAAGAAAAGGAAGTTGCATATAAGGTGTAGAGATACTCTTTTAATGTTATAAAACCTTTTTTCAGGGAAATCGTGCAAGTTGGCCTTAATTGGATAGTATCACACCATCTTAAGAGTATCTGTGAGTTGACTTAGCCCAATAACTAGCATCACAGCTTATAGTTCGGCGGGATGAGTATGTAGATGTCGTAATGATGTCATGGGACTTGATTCTCTTGGAGACACACTAGAAGAAGCTAACTTTGTGGGCTTTAGTGGCCATAAATACTCTAACAATATAAAAAGCACATAGTTAATGAGGCCTTCTGTTGCCGATATGGCATCAGTCTAGGGCAGTTGGCCCCTCAGACCTGGAGAATAGTTCGTTGTATGCAGTATTTAGCAGATCTTGCCCACCTTCCTTTCACTCTAGATCACCTGATCCACCTTTATGCTCCCCAGATTCTTCGCGGGGATAATAAACTTAGTTTTCCGAGGCTTTCGGGCCCTGATTACCAATGCTGAAGATGATCACGACCGAGGATGATATGATCGGTCCTGTTAATTCATACCCATCGCCTCTGTGATGATGATCTAGGTCCCTTGTCGGAGCAATGGAATAGTGCTCGTGAGTATTTGTCTTAACTTCTCGTATTGTCTTTATTTCTCCTTTAACTGTATCATGTTTGCTTCTTTCAGCGACTCTGGTAGTGCCCGAGCCCTTGCCCGATATTTTTGATTGGGTGAAGGCCCTGCTCCGGGCCTCCTATGGGGCCAAGCGAACTTGGAGGGCTATTTCAGTCGATAAATAGAGAGGGAAGATCCACGGTAAGTTCTTTCTCGCCGTCTTCGAGCCTCTACTGGTTAAATTTTAAAACGTCATTCTCATTTATCCCATTTCTCTTCTTCAATGTCTCCCTGCTCACGGAGGTTCCACCAAGAATGTGCCTTCCTAAGACAAGGCATGGGCTTGTATTGCCAGGGCAACTAAAGAGGAAATAGAGCCAGAAACAAGCGCTTTCGGATAAGGTCGAGGTATCATCCTCCGAAATTGGCTCGCATGTTAGAACGCAATGCCGATTTAATGAGTATTTGAGGGAGAAAATGCAATATGTGGTCCATGTGGAAGATGATGAAGGAGAAGCCGTCGAACCCGAGGACGCATGGGTTCCTTCCACCGAAGCCGTCAGGGAGCCAAGAGTCAGTGAAGGACAGCCCAGGAGCATAAAAGGTGGTGACGCAGTTGTTGGCCCTTTCCCTCCTACTATTGGTTATGACCTTAGTTTGAAAGCCTTCTTAGCCCATCTCGCAGGCATATTTCTTCAGGTAACCTGAGTCATTTTCCTCGTACCGTCTATCTTCAGAGTGAGCACACGAGCTAAGCTTGTTTCATCTGAACTGATCATAGAGATCTCCACGACTTAAGGACTACCCTGGAGCGTCGGGTGGGAGAGGCCAAAAAGGCTCTAGCGATTCGGTAGAAGACCTTCTGGACTATGACCCAAGCCCGCCAGTTGATGGAGGAGAGGGGTGGTTCAGGCTGAGCTTGAGCGTGATGCTGCTCGGTGATGGGTGCAAGCACTTCAGGCTTTCCGCGCCTGGCTTCGAGCCCGGAACCAACACCTTATGCTTCGCCAGGATATCGATTGACAGAGGGCCACCTTGCTTCTGGACTATGTTATCCTCCAAACCTGATTTGAGGTCCTGAAAGGCATGGATAATGGGAAGATTGATGTCTCCTCGACACTTATAGTTGCAAAGGTAGACTTAGGAGCGGCTGAGGCGGATATGGATGACTTACGTGAAGAGACGCCTCCTTCCTCCGACGCTTCTACTGGTTTCTCAGGTGGCAAGGATGCCCCCTGGATTTGCTTTGTATGTCTTGAGCCTCTGGTCGTTGGTTTGGAGGCCTTCTAAGGGTTTGTTCCTGAGGCGATAATTAGCAGCAATGCCGGTAGCTGGCGCCAGGTTTTTTAGCTTTAGGAAATTTGTGACCGGCATGTGCGCCCTTTTAATGAATGTTTCTTTAATGGGCATGCGTGCCTTATGGTGAATGTTTTTTGTCATCGTTTTGGCCGCGCGTCATACGGTGTTTGATGGATACTTTCGAGCCCCTGTGCCCTTTACTACTTTAGTTTTGAGCCTCTATGCTCTATTTTGCTAGTTCTTTGGGGCATGTACGCCCTTTTTAAAAAGAAATGTTTTTGTATGAGCGTTCTTGCTCTTTTTGTGTTAATGACAATCTCACCAGTTTGCTTTCAATTTTATTTTCTCACGCTTTGAAATGCACTTTATTTTTTTTGCAATAATTGCGATCATATAATGACTTGTTGGCTATTTAATTTGCACTTAACTGTCGAGGCATGACCGCTACGCCCATCTATCGGAATTATGATAATATTTGAGCGTTTGTTGTTTAAACCAAGGTTTGACGATCGGTGCACGCTTATGTAATTTTTGCGTTTTATGTTTGAGGCCATCTTGCTTTAACCCAATCCGGGAATGTCATGTCTGGGAACGCTAGCGCGAAATTGGTATTTAAGACATCCAATTTTGAAATAAATGAGCATACTTTATTTTCGATGTTGATGGAAAGACGTATCAACCCCATGTAAATGCACAAAGGTTCAAAGAAACTACACGCTCGGAGACTTTATGTCCGTGTTGTGTGTTTTGAAGCGGTTTTGCAAGGCCGTATGGCTACCAAGTTCGGTTTTGCCCCAAACGTTTTTTCAATGTATAACATAATCAAAAATGAGTAAGGCTTTTTTTATTTTGTTCTTTTATGATTACGAGGGACTACTCGTCCTGCGAATACATGATCCCTCTTTGGGGCTTTTACAAGATTGCAAAAAAGAAATGGGGCGAGTGTAGTGACTGCTAGTAGTCCCAGTTTGGGCAAGTCCATCCTTGAAGAGATCTCGCCTTTTAAATATACAGATCCATCCTCTCCCCTCGGAACTCGAGTGATAGGTACCGAGGAGTCTAGTTTCGGGATGTGATACGCCAAGCCTGACATGCTTTTGAATTGTTGCCTCATTAAAAACCTTGCCAGGAAAATCTGATTGGGACAAAACCTCGATCAAGAAAAAGAGTGCAACGCGTTCTAATACTTCTAGTAGTCGTATATCGACAGATGTAAGCCCAAAACACTGATATGATGTATTTCTTGAAAGATTTCACACTATTTAAGAGTGCTCATGCACCTTATATGTAACTTCCTTTTCTTTTATGATTATGGATTTATCTTGAGATTAACTATGTGCTTTTTATATTGTTAGAGTATTTATGGCCACTAAAGCCCACAAAGTTAGCTTCTTCTAGTGTGTCTCCAAGAGAATCAAGTCCCATGACATCATTACGACATCTACATACTCATCCCGCCGAACTATAAGCTGTGATGCTAGTTATTGGGCTAAGTCAACTCACAGATACTCTTAAGATGGTGTGATACTATCCAATTAAGGCCAACTTGCACGATTTCCCTGAAAAAAGGTTTTATAACATTAAAAGAGTATCTCTACACCTTATATGCAACTTCCTTTTCTTTTCATCTATCATTGTAAGACTTTGTTCGCACGTACAACCGATGATGTTTGATCATGCCCAACTACACTTTAATAAAAGAGACTAAGCAATCGCTGCAAATATATAGCTAAAGTAGTCTGAAGTCGAATCTCACAGAGAGCTTATGCTTGGTTGTAATTAACTAATTAATACTACTAAGATAATAAATTCAATAATTCTAGAGTTGTAATAGTCGTGAACCCAAATATAATCCAAAAGCCTTGTTTTTAAGGAGCTTCCAATCCAAGCATCATGGTATAGGCATTGAGGGGTTGATGTTAAATACACATTTCCCATACTGATATATGTAGAAACTGACTTGAGGAGAATATCCCATTATAGATTTGTTCTGCCTACAATGTCAAAGTCGATTCCATCTAGGGCAGGCCAGTGGGCCGGGTTGGCCCGGTCCCGCCCCGAACTCGAGTAGTTAAAAAAATGCGGTATCGGGACTCGAACAGGGACGGGACAATGTCTCGTCCCGGCCCGACCCAGTCCCGCTTGTCCCGGCCCGATCCCGATCCCGAAATCCCTCCTTTTGCAAAAACAACCGTTGCACCAACGACCATTTTACATTTTGGCCGTTGTGCAACGGCCATTTTTAGCCTCCCCCAACCCCCTTACCCCTTTAATATTTATTTATAACCCATAAGTTATTATATTTACACTTTAACCCAATTTTTCAACTATAAATACCTCATTTTCTCTTCATCTTTCTCACAAATCTTCCTACAAGCTCTCTAATCTCTCAATCTATCTCTCTACAAGTTTACATTGTCTACTAAATATTCAATTTTATTTATTCATTTGGGAATTGAGAGTGAAGTTGACAACTAGCTTGAGGATCTTCCATCGAGCAAAGTTTCAATTTTCAACCTCTCGATTACACGTCGGCGTTTGGTACATTCGTTTCTTCATTAAATTATTATTGTCTGTTTATTTTATTTAGCGCAGTTAATTTCATTTACTTTAATTATTTATTAGTATAATTATAAATTTATAATAGAAGGATTTAAACGTATGCTTACGGGTAGGGATCAGGTTTCTTCTAGTAGGAGCAACAAGGGCAAGGGTACTTCTTCTAGTCATCTTATTCCTACACAGGATGATTTTGTTGATACTTAATATTTTCCTACAATACCATTAGATTTAGACGATGAGCTATTTTCTGAAACTCAAGAAGACTTTAATTTAGACGATAATCTAGATGATACACCCACTAATGTTGATGACAACACACCCACTAGTGCACCTTCAACTGAAATGCCTCATATTCCCCCTAGTATGAGACGAGGTCCAGCAAAACGATCATTAAAATAAGATGCATGGATATTTTTTGATAGGGACGTAGAGAATCAAGTAGTTAGATATAAAATTTGTAAAGATGTTTTAAAATTTAAAACTGGAAAAGGTCACGGTGGGACGGGGGGTTTAATGAGACACGTAGTAAGGGCTCATCCAGCTAGGTATGCCCAATACGAGGCTTTAAAATCGGGTGCGCAAACGCCCGCTCCATCGGGACAAGGTTCACAGACTGATACTGTCCCGGATCAAGTACAAGGTCAAATTAACCCTATGACAAGAGGAATTGTAGGCCCTAAATACAATAAACATAGAGATAGGGAAGCAATAGTAAAATTAGTTGATCTGGAGGATTTGCCTTTTTCATTTCCTTCATCTCCTGATTTTATTCATTATATTAGAGGTTTGTATAATCCTGCTTTTAACGATTTTTCTAGATCAACTGTTAAGAGAGATGTATTTAAATTTGCACATGAATATCAACAGTATTTACGTTATTCATTATATCATTTTAATGGCAAAGTGGCTATCACTTCTGATATAGGTTGTAGTACTAACAGTCATGATTATTTAACGGTAACTTGTCATTGGATAGATTATAAATGGTCTATGCAAAAACGTATCTTAACGTATAGATATATAGATGATAGGCACACTGATAATTTTATTGCAAAAAATATTTATCAAGTGTGCGATTATTACGGAATAACCGATAAAATTATGACTATTACATTAGATAACACTTCTTCTAACGCTATTACAATTTTAAAAAATAGTTTAACTCCATCTTTTCCATATCATTTTCATATAAAATGCGCGTGACATATATATAACTTAATTGTAAAGGATGGTTTATTACTTTTTAAAAACATTCTTAGTAAAATACAATTTGCTATAAACTTTATTTTTAAAAATAATAGAATAAAACGAAGAAAAGAATATAAAAAAACTTGTCACGATTGCCAACTACCTTATAGAAAATTACAGAAGAAGTACCACTAGGTGGAATTCTTTATACGAGCAACTACTTGTTGCTTATGACTATAGAAAACCTATAACTTTATTTTTTAACTCTCACAATCAAAATCCAGCTTATATGGTTGTAGATAGCGATTGGGTAAAAATTTCCGAACTTATTGTATTTTTAGAGAAATTTTTTCAAGCAACAAAAGAATTTTCCGGTATATATTATCCTACTATTTCAACTATGTTTTTTATATAGCTCTAATATTTTTATTACTTACTGAATATATGAAAAAATTAGCTTACATGGCAGCTATTAAAAAATATTTTATTCCTATTCACACTATTTATATTATTGGTGCTTATTAAATTCGACTATTAAAATAGACGGTACTAAATCACTTATTGAAACTATTTACGATTGTATAGAAGTACTACCGTAGGCGTTGCGAGGCCCATGTAAGAGCACAACACCTCCAAGTCCCAAAAATCCAAATCACCCACCACCTATTGAACAAACTAAAGAAGAAGTGTTGTCTAGCGGAGAAGACCAATGCAAAAAAGTATATAGGTTTTATCAACAAGAAAGTGCTAGTAACCTACCGGCTTCCATACCATCTTCTTCTTCTTCAACACAACCTCACAAAAGACATGTTGTTTCTGCGGCTAGTATTGAAAGCCTCAGAAATAGAATGTGAGGCTGTACCGCTACTAACCAAATTAGCGAGTTTGATATTTTTGTTTTGCAGGGTTCTGTACCGTACCAAGCAATTCTCAATGAAGAAGGACGTGAAAACTTGCTGAAATACTGGAAGGGGAATGAGAAGACATTTCCGACACTTTCAATGATGGTCCGAGATGTTTTGAACATTCAAGCATCATCAACTGCATCTGAAAGCATTTTTTCTACCGGCAGATATCAAATAGGAGACCACAGACACTCATTAGCCGTTGACAGCTTGGAGATTGTAGTATTATTCAGAGATTGGATACGAGCAGAGCGGAGAAGGTGCGGTCAACCGGAGATCAACGAAGAAGAAGACGAAAACTACAACGAAATCTTATCCGAAGGTGGTGGAAGTGACGTGGATCAATTTGACCAACAAATACCAATTCTAACCAAAGAACCACAGGATGTTATCAAGGAACTACAACAGTTTTTTTTAAGAATGTAATTTTTTTAATTGCAATTTTATTATGTAATTTACAACTTTTGAACAACACCACAAAGTTGCAATTTCAACAATTGTATTTGTATTACAAAAAGTTCACGTCTATTAAATAATATAAAAAACACAAAAACAGCCTTGGGATGTTTTTATTACACCATCTTGTCTTGTTTAATTATTGAGTTTTTTATACATATGTTATTAATATATATATATATTTATATATATATTTATAGGAAAAACCGCCCGGATCCCGCCCCGACCCCGCCAATCCCGACCCCGGCCCACTGGCCAGCTCTAATTCCATCTAATACAACATTGCCAAGAGGACGAGTGCTAGACTGTCCCCCTAAGTTGTTCCAAAGATAAATTGTGATTTCCCTAACATCCTCAGTAGAAGCAAGGTAATAAAATCCAGTGCCGCTCCAATTAATAGGATCACATTTATTCCTTTTTCTTGGCGATATTTTTTTGCCATAAGCTATGTCCACAAAGTCTTCATGGTGAAGTTATCTTGAAGTTCCCATTGTTTTCCCTTACCTTCAGTTTCATGACTAGATCACCAAATTTTTACTTTGTTCAAGACACTGATTAGTAAGTAAAGTAATCTCTATCCAACTGCAATGAGGTCCTTTTTTCCCTTAACCATTTCTCAAAGAAAGATCATGAAGGGCCATCATTCCCCAGTTTTTAGCCGCCTAATAGAAATGCCATTAATTAAGATGATCACCGGCAGAATTTAGTACGTATAAATGTTACAACAAGTAAAGGGGATCAATAGGTTAGCATAATGCACGTTAGCCTAAAAGGCATTTCAACTAGCTCTTTACCTTCACTGCACCCAATCATCCTCTCGATACTGAAGAGGGTATCTTCAAAAATGTCTATCTGAAATATAACAAAATTTAGATGATTTATGCTGTTACAAATACCTTGATTAGAGCATTGATTAGAGCATAACACCGCTATGTTGATTTAATTTATGACTACGGATTAACATAGATGATAAAGATGAGGGCTAATTTTACCTCAAGCAGAACATGCATATATTTTGTATGTCTAAGATGTTGCAATAGGTTCCATTCAATTCCCAAATCTCAATTACAAAGCTGGCTGAAACTCTCCCAACAAGTATCATATTTGAGATGCAAGTAATGGTTCAAATTTTATTCACACTTCATTGCGCGGGTGATCTCCCATGCAATTGTGTCATGATCTTGATCCATAAGTCCTTCAACCTTTTTCCTGCAGTTCACCAACGCAACTTTGAATGTTTCGTGCTCAAGGGATGATGGGTACATTATCTGCTCTTCCTGATACGTCAAATCCATAAAATGAAAAATAGTAAGAGAAATGAGCACTTCTTCATGCTATCAAACATCAAACACAAAGTTCCCATCAAAGGTCAGTCATTACTAGTTCATCGAGAAATCGGTAGCAGATACTTTGTTGGTATATAGAAAATAGTCTTTGAAGAAATGTGTATATAGTAATCCTTTTGAAGTGCCAAAGTATCAAAAGATTCAGGAGACAACATATGGAACACTTTAATTGCCTATGGCACTCGAGAAATTGAAACTTTTTCATAGTAGTTAAGTTTCACCATTTTCTTAAAATTCATGGCAAGTGAACACAATTTTGCTCCTGAGAGAAAGCAGCTGACATACATATATTGGAATGAGCTCAGAAAATTGGTGAATTAATTATCCAAATTCCAGTTTTCATGTCAGGTTATTGGGCTTTACCTCTGGTAGTTCGCAGAATTCATCAGGAGTTATCTGCAGCAACTCCACGGCAGTTTGACCAGTACACCAGGCAAAGAGTTTTCCACTCTCATCTGCAAGAGTTATTTTTAAATGGAAACTCCGTGCCAGCTCTGCATTGCATTTATGTTGACAGAAGTTGCACTTGAGGTCCTCACTGGAACCATCATCAAGAAAATAACCACAAGATGTATGTGATAGTCTCGTAGTCACGTGACAATGCTCAATTTGATCCAGCCAGACTCGACATATCTGGAATACAAACAACACCACAATCATAAAGATAAGTGCAGATTCTCCAATATCACTTCAGTTTTGAAGTAGCATAATGACAACAGAAAACAGACTCAATGAGACTCTAATAAGTTGATAATATTCTCTGTATCTCCAGCATTACGACTAACAGATGTCAGAGGGGCTTAATAGGAAACTCATTTACTTAAAACGCTCAATTCCTCAACTTCATTAAGCTCCTTAAAAGTTGAAAAAAAGGAAGTGATTCAAGCATTTGAACAGACGCCCAATAAAATAGAAAGTTCAACTTTTCATGTGATGCAGAAACTTTAAAGCTTGAGCAAGAAGAAATACCTAAGTAGCTTGTTCTAAGACACAACTTAAAAAATAGTATTGTTACGTTGTCATGAAGTTTGTCTATGTTTTTCCACATGCAGTCATTTGACGTAAACACAAGTATAAGAGCAGATAAACCCAGATCTTATAAACCAGTGTTCATATAAAGTAAATACCCTTTGACATCAACGGAGACCACAATCCTAGCCCTTTGCAAAGAGAGATCTTGAACATGAATGACAATGTTCAAAGCAAGAGAACATACACGAGTACCAGTAGGCTCGGCTGATAAATCAGAAAGGCAGGATAACGTGTGAAGACAAGATGAGTTAAGCAGCGCCGGTAAGCAACTAATATTAACAAATGAAGCTCCAACATCATTCTCAAACCACCGCAATTCTAGGCTGTCAAATTAGAAAGAGTGGCACGGTAAGATGATCAAGCTCTAAAAACATATGGTTAAGTTAATTTTTTCCCAATTTTTTCTTTATATAAAATGCATGGACAGATGAAGTTATATATATAAGTTACCATCTATGAAGATTGCATATAATCAGAACATTCACCTTTTTCTTGTCCCCACAGAGCATGTCAAACCAGTTATGTAAATAGTATGCCCCAGTCCCAGTCTCCCCAATGACCTGCAAGGGATATATTTCTGTGAAGTATGTTTTTCACACTGATTGATCAAACAAAATGCATGTAACTTATTGGTTTGAGATATATCTTCTTTCAAATTGATTGATCAAAGGAATAGCACGTAATTTCATTGGTTTGAGAAAAATCTTCCTACCAGGATCGAGCAAAATGTAGTCTCGCCCAAACTGCGCCAGTTACATCTTGAATCATAACAGAAACTACTGGCTCTTGTGTACTTTTGATGTCAGCAACAATACCATAGAGGCTTATTCCAGTCATCTTCTCCCGAAGATCAACAACAAATGACTGCAGACTTTAAAGTTGTAAGATGTCAATAACAAATGCAACTGCATAATGGTGAGCAATGGTGTTCTTCAACAAAAATATCATCCAGATTATTTTATCACCAACCAACATGATTACAGACTATTCAGACAGTTTTTTCTTTAGATAATGCTTTGTGGGAACCAGGTGTAAGCTTAGAAGGCTCTAAAACTTCATTTATTTATGCAGTGCATCGAAAAGCATATAAAGCTCTATGTTTGAGAAACAGACATCAATAGATTTGTTCAAGAAATCTAGATACAAACAGAAAAGTAGCTTGCCATCGATAACAGATATATAGTCAAGTCAGAAGCAGTGGCATCACCCTGTAAGAACCCTATATTGAAGACAAAAGGCATGCAAACGAAACATTTTATGGTGGAGGTGAATGAACTAGCATGTCAATATATATATATATATATATATATATATATATATATATATATATATATGTGTGTGTGTGTGTGTGTGTGTGTGTGTGTGTGTGTGTGTGTGTGTGTGTAACAGAAAGTTTTAAGGAGTGCAGGCTTACTCGGAAAGGATAATTACTGAAGTCAATAGAACCTTGAGAATTACAAGGCAGGGAAACCTGGGAGACTACAAGTCCCTGACTTGGATCCAAAGCTCTTGATAGTTTTGATCCTTTATGATGGTTCTGTGTCAATGCTATAGATACCTGAGAAGCCCCTGATCTAAGTTTTCAAGCAGTGATAAAAATTAACATCTCTTACATAAATTTTTCAGGACTTACTTGCTCTTCATTCCGAATAAAAGGCACAAGATATAGCTGTGTTGCAGTACCGTATTCAAGGCAAAATTCTTCAGATGTTTCAAGAGCACTATCAGTGGAACTTGAGATAAATGGTCTATCCAGGGCAAGCGTACTCCCCACACTGAAAAGAACGAAGTTACAGCCAGGTACAGAAGCAGGAAAAAGAGAAAAGCAAACAAAACAAAAGCAAATTAAAGGGAGTACATACAGCATTGTACCTGAATAGGTTTGCAAGCAGAACCTGCTCACCCCACAAAAGAAATTTTGAACTGACATCATATTCATCAACAAGATTAATTTGCTTCCTCTGCAAACTACCATACTTCCCTTGAACTTCCAGAGAAGTAATAGATTCAACCCTGTAGCCATTTGGGACTAAGGTACATCAATAATGTAGAAAAATGCACAATACCAATGACAGATGTGGAATACTAGCTCTATATTTGAATTGTTAATAGTCATATGACAGGATAATGCACCTTGCACGTAATGAATAGGAGACCCCCTGATTGACATCACCAAGAGAAATGGAAGAGAAGGAATCTGCACAAAATTGTGCTAAAAGCAACATTGCATCATCATTTTGGTCCTACATTTGGAATAAGAATCACGTGTTTGCCTGTAAATTAGGACATGGGTTTACCATAGAAAATGAAGTGCAAGAATACTATTAAAAATAGCTCCAGGGGGTAAGGACATATCGGGCTCGTGACTTATTTTATCTAGCTGATATTATTCACCAAAAACCTACTTCAAAAGGTTAACATAGGAGAAACAATAGTGGTAGAAGATGAAGAGATCAATGCAAGTTTTGTAGCTTATATATAAACTGCAACTATTAGTGGTGAAGAAAGCATTAAATTAAAACAGAGTTTTGATATAAGATCATAAGTCATAACTGTACTTAAGGAAGTTGAATTTGCTACACTTATGAACGGAATATAACTTCTTTGTTTTATTGTTGATGAAGATTTTGGGGCATTGAGAAACACCGACACAAATTTGAGTAAAAAAATTGTTTTATGACAATAACAGATGATGGAGATGGAACTACATCACAAGGACAATGATAGAGGGTTAGTTGAGGCAGCTTTCCGTTGAACTATCATTTAATTTTAGGAATGCCTCCGGAAGAACTTTTACATCTGAATGATTGATGGCTCCTGCTAACTGCATCAATCACTCCATTATGGGAATATAATATGTGAGATTCCATGCTCATGGATTCAAGAAAGAGTGAAGAGTGTGAAACTTGGTTTATTCAAAGTACTACAACCCTAGTTTTCCTGAGAATAGATAGCTTAGTAGGAGGAAGAAAAGAAAGTATAAAGTACAAGTTTTATTTTCTTTTTATATTATAATATATAAGGTACTAGTTTTCTCATGAGAAACGAAAAAAGAATTAACAAGAATCATTTGGATTATTTATGTAAAAAAAGGGCAGCCCGGTGCACTAAGCTCCCGCTATGCGCGGCTGGGGAAGGGCGGACCACAAGGGTCTATTGTACGCAGCCTTACCTCACATTTCTGCAAGAGGTTGTTTCCACGGCTTGAACCCATGACCTCCTAGTCACATGGCAGCAACTTTACTAGTTACTCCAAGGCTCCCCTTCATTTGGATTATTTATGTAAATTACCCAAAATGTATATACATTCACTTTCAATTACATAACAAATAGTCCTATAGAACTTATATTTTTTTCATTAAAGTAATCAGTATTCTTTGAAAAAAGGCCTACTTTTTATAATTAAAGGGGCCTAAAGCGACCGCTTCATTCGCTTGGCCCTCAAGCCAGCAATGCACAGAACCTACTAATCTCATCTTCTATCCTCCCTTCAAGCCGTTATGTCAACCCTAGCAGTAATCCAGCAAAACATCTGCTAAGTTATCAGATAGAGGGAGAGGGATGGTTACCAAGGTGTTTCTCTTTTGCAACAGTTTTTAGTGAAAGATAATAAAGACATAATATGCCTATGATGTCTAGAATATTAGTAAATCTTTGATAACACTGGAACATGAAACCAACTACCATTAAATGCTGAAGCACAGAAACACACAGATTTTGCCACTACCTCATCTAACAGTATCACAAGATATTCAGTTGGCAAAAGTCGTGCATGATCTAAACCTCCGGTGGCAGTTCGGAGGCGGCATCCTGTGAGGAAAACTTCACGACCTTTCTTCAAAATACCATTTTTTGGATCCGCTAAGCTGTAGAATCTGTTCTATTACAAATAAGAGCCCTGAAAAAGTCGAGAAGTACAATATCTAGAAACAAATAATGCAGCAACTGTTAAGTAGACCAAAAGGACATGAAGGACAATTTGCAGAAGCAAAACATTATTAGCTACGCTCTGAAGTCTGTTATTATATGGATATCAGATCACGTAAGCAATATAGCATCGCTGTTAATATTTGAGCTTAACTCCTTATAATATATCAATATCGGCCAAGTAAGACCAAGCACTACATTGATATTATGTCAAATCATTGTTACCACTTGAAGACTAACAGTATTTTATTGAAAACAGATAAATCTTTTATACATATACATTCATAAACCATTGTAGGTTAACTGCACTAATGAAGCTTGAGTTACACGATAGCATAATTTTATGCAATCTTATTTACAAATCTTACACATCTACAGTATATATATAGAGAGAGAGAGAGAAGAGGGTCTAAGTAAGCAATTTGAGCTAGTCGATGAAATATAGTAGAAAAGGAAATGTTAGATTTGAATTAAGGTCAGGGTGGAACCATAATAAAATATTAAAGCAGAGGACACATAACAAGTAATGACTTTACGTTAGCAAAATAAATTTTAGTGAAGGATCATCATATTCCACTCTATCAGACAAAAAACCCATTACCTGCGGTGAAGATACAGATCTATTGTATTAGAACTCCAAAAATCACCTAGATGAAGCATATAAATGTTTGTTCCTGGAAGAAAACAGACATAATATTCGTAAATTTCAATCTTAAGAGTGAGCCAAATTACAAGAAAGCCCGTGTATGGAAAATGAATCGGGCCAAAAGCTCCATGCAGAAAATGTAACTTTCTGTAGTTCAATGTTCCAAAACAATACACAGATTAAATTGGGTATATGTGTTCTTCTTATCATTATTTAATTACTAAAAGAACTGCTATTAAAATTTTAACACATAGCAAGTGATGCAAAAAGGATTCTCCAAGAAACAAATACTTTTTAAATGCAAAGACTTTAAGCATCATTTGCATAATACAAGTTTCATACTAGTAATATAAAATAAAAGCATAGACAATCAAGAGACATTAGATGATGTAATGATTATCAATCGAGGCACAACAGAGATTGAGACAGTTTATTCAAAATAGTACAAACGTAATATCCATGCATTATCACCTCAGGACAAAACATGTACATTGGTGGAATCAAACCTAAAAGTCCAACTGTACCTGGAAGAATGTAAGTGTGTATAATAACAGCTTCAATTACACTGTTCAGTGATAAGAACTTTTTCTCATGTATGGAGTCGATGGTGACAGTGTTAGGAAGCTTTGCCCTCTTATGTTTCTTTTTCATCTGAAAAATACATTCTGACTGTTTCTTTGGAGCTCCACTCCTATTCAATTCATTCCAAGCCTGCATATCATTATTATTAAATCACTATAACATTCAAACTTCAAAAATGCAACTTAAACTTATCATATTACTTAAAGAATGGGAAAAAAAAGAAAGAAGAAAAAACTATTCACCCAGAAAACAGACAATGTCCAGGGTACGAATTTCCGGTGTGAATTCAGACATCATTTTCTTACTCCCTCTGTCCAATTTATGTGATACACTTTCCTTATTAGTTTGTCCCACAAAAAATTACTTTTCTATATTTAAGAACAATTTAATTTTAAACTTTTCATTTACCCTTAATGAGATATTTATAATCATTTATTTGTTTTGGGTACAAAATGTCACAAGTTCAAATTCTGTCATCCGTACTTATTAATGCTCTTGCTTCAAATTGGACCTAGGGTGTGTTTGGTATGATGGAAAATGTTTTCTTGGAAAACAAGTGGGTTTCTTACGGGGGTGGGATGAGGTGGGAAGTGGAGTTTCAGGGTTGCGGGGTACACAATGAACTTAAAATGTCACTTATATAACTTGTTTTCCCTACTTCCATTATGAAATTTATTTCCTCATTTTTGGAGGAACTTGTTTTCCTAGAGAACATGTTTTGCAAAAAAATTGGCCAACCAAACATGGAAAAATTGGAAAATGTTTTTACCAAACACACCCATTATCTTTGATTTTTATCATAATATTATAGTATTATGATAGTGACATTCTTGAAAGAGAGCGAGCAAATTACTGGATCACAAAGTAACTAAAGCAAAATATCAAAAATCACTGGCACGTTAAATATTATTGAGTTAACAAAATTGACCAAAGGAAAGAACATTGAACCTGAAAGAGATCAGAGAGGAGAATAGCGGAGGTAACACCAGAGGAATAAGCAATGCAAGTTTTGAGAATCTTTGAAACTATCCAGTTCCAACTAGGTCCTTTCGATTCATCTCCGTTACATACTACGGACTTAGCGTAGTCGATGAATTGAAGAAATGGATCTCCTTCTTCTTCTTCTCTTTGCTCCACTTCCATGGCTGATGCCTCATGGTCCATCATGCTGCTGCGGATTACCTGATTTTGGCAACTCGAAACCCTAATCTGAAATGGCCACATTATTAAAAATATTCCTGGGGATAACTTTAGCGCGGGAAACTTCTGTTAGTTACCACATTATTAAAAATATTACTACCAAATTACTTGGCCACTTTCTAAAAAATAGTTAGAATCAATTACACATTTTCTACTTTACCCTTAACATTATTAATTAATATTGGTTAGAATATAATTAATTGAAGAGAGATAAAAATAATGTAAGAAAAATACACTCCTTATTTATAATTTCTTAAAAAGCGTGTAAAAGAGAAAATAGTTAATTAATATAAAACGGAGGGAGTAGTTGTTGCTGGCTTAATGTTACAAATATTTTAACCTTTCGGATGGTTTATGATATTAAGCATGTTTTTCTTATTTTAATCTTTATAATAAATTTTTAAACTTATTTATTATAAATTAAAAATATTAGCATATGACTAATTTGTCATTTCTTATATTTGATTTTGCAAACTTTACCTTTTAACATGAAAAATTGTCATGTCATTCTCGCTCATAACACTGATACAATAAGAATCTTAAAGTAAAATGGTGAATAAAAAAAAATCTCATGATTATTTTAATTGATTGAAAGAGTATACATACAATTTACATATTTTCATAATAGGATAATTTTATTCATATTCTACTCCTAAAACCTTATTCTACTTGGATACTAACTATACAATTATGGTAATACAAATATTATGGTAAGTGTACAATACTATTTACACCACAACATTACCTAAACTAGGAGACTAAAACCTTACATAAATTATATAACATATACACAGTATTACACCAAAACCGAGAGCCAAATATACATAATATACACACCCTCGCAGTCATAGCGGACGGTCTTCGAACGTTGAGACTGTCCCTAAAATCTTCAAAAAGGACCGAGGGAAGACCATTTGTAAATATGTCGGCAATTTGATACATGGACGGACATGGCAGACGCGAACTAGACCACGAGCAACCTTTTCACGAACAAAGTGAATGTCCATCTCGATGAGTTTAGTGCGCTGGTGCTTAACCGGATTACTAGAAAGGTAGATGGCACTAATATTATCACAATACACCAAGGTCGCTTTCTGAATGGGACAATGAAGCTCTAACATCAAATTATGTAACCAACATGATTCAGATACCATATTAGCTACCCTCGATACTCGGCCTCTACACTGGAATGGGATAAAATCGACTGACGCTTCGCAGATCATGAGACCAAGTTATTACCAAGAAACATACAATAGCCAGACATAGACCGTTTGTGTCCGGACAGCCACCCCAATCAGCATCTGTATATGAGACAAGTGTTAACGTTGATGAAGGATATAAATGCAAGTCATAGTCAATCGTACCCTGAATATACCGAAGGATGCGTTTGAGCGCATTCATGTGATCAACTCTGGGATCATGCATAAACAAACATACCTGATGTACAGCATACGTAATATCTGGTCTCGTGAATGTAAGATACTGAAAGGCCCGTGCAAGACTGTGTTATCGGGTCTGATCCTCGTATGGTGCTCCGGCCGCAGCACTAAGCTTGGGCTTAGTATCAACGGGAGTGGAAGTGGACTTGCAGTATGACATCTCAGCCATCTCAATGATCTCAACGGCATACTTCCGTTGAGATAAGAATAACCCACCTGCATGACGAGTGACCTCAATCCCCAAAAAATAACTCAAAGGACCCAAGTCTTTCATAGCAAACTCAAAACTGAGCATTGTCATGATAGACCTGCGTAATGCATCGGAAGAGGCAATCAAGATAATATCATCCACATATAAAAGTATATAAGCCAAGGACGACCCACGATGATATATGAACAAGGAATTATCCGACCTGATGTGAGTGAACCCAATAGTCGAAACATAGTCGGCAAACCTCGTATACCAGGACTGTAGAGACTGCTTAAGACCATATAAGGACTTCTTCAACAAACATACATGATTAGGACACTTGGGGTCCCTAAAACCCCAAGGGTTGATGCATATACATTGTTTCCTTGAGATCACCATGTAAGAAAGCATTCTTTACATCTAATTGATGGATGGGCCATGCTTTCGAAAGAGCTAGGCTGAGTACAGTGCGAATGATTGTCGGTTTGACCACCAGACTAAACGTCTCCCCATAATCGACACCAACCTGCCGAGTCTTACCATCCCCGACAAGCCGAGCCTTATGTCTTGCAAACGAACCGTCTGAATTGTCTTTATGAGCAAAAATCTACATATACCAAATAATACTAATACCAGATGGACGGGGCACCAACTCCCACGTCTTATTATCAATAAGAGCATTATATTCATTAGTCATAGCAATTTTCCAATTCGGATCATTTAAGGCAGACACAGGATTACAGGGTAAGAGTGATTTAAGAACATTAAAATTTAAATTAAAATGCCTTTTTGGTTTAAAAATACCCCGTTGACTATGAGTGATCGGTCTATGACTCGTAGAAGAATTGGGTGGATTTTGGGAATTTTTTGGGCTCGGGACGGACTGGCCAGCAGCCAGTGGGCCTGTTGGCCCAACACAGTAAACAGACGCAGGAACTGGACCAGTTCTAGAATTGGGATGGACTGGCCCAATTGCTGAAACTGGCCCAGTGACTATACTGGGAATTGTAGCTTGTGACAGACTAGTGGGACCAGCGGGCAGTGTGCCCGCTGGAGAATTTTGATTGTGGGACATGTCCGAAAAATGGTGAATAATATACAGCGATATACCATCATCCACAAAATTATACGAACTAGGCACGAGATTACTCACCTTAGCAAATGGAAATTGGGATTCATAAAAAATGACATGGCGAGTGGCGACTAATGATGATTTTATTAGAGGATAAATCAAAGCATTTGTAATCACGATGATTAGACGGAAACCCCAAAAACACACACGGAGTAGACCGGGCCTGAAGTTTGTTAATTGTAGTGGACGGGAATAACGGATAACACAAACACCCAAAGACCCGAAGATGTGGATACGAATAAGTCTTATTATATAAAATTTGAAGGGGGGAAGAATAAGTCAAACCTTTGGAAGGAATTATGTTAAGGAGAAATGTAGTCATTTGTAGAGCATGATGCCAAAAAGACGGGGGTACGGAAGCATGAATCAATAAAGTTCGGACAAAGTTATTTATGGTACAAATTTTGCGTTCGGCTTTTCCATTTTGTGAAGACGTATGAGGACAAGAAAAATGAAAATTGATCCCACTATTAGCACAGAATTTCCGAAACATCCATTGTCATATTTTTTGCCATTATCACACTGAATATTTTTTTATTTCCCATTCGAATTGGGTTCTAATGAATGCTCTAAATTTGAAGAAGATGGGAAACATTTGAGATTTTTTCGCTATCGGAAAAGTCCATAAAAACTTAGAATAATCATCCAAAAAGAAAACATAATACCGATGACCCAAAGAACTAAGAACATGAGACGTCCATAAATCACTATGAATAATATCAAATGACATTAAAGTATGAGAATTTGAGTCGACAAATGGCAACCTAACATTTTTTTCTTAATCCCTTGATTATTTTAATTGATTGAAAGAGTATATATACAATTTACATATTTCCATAATAGGAGAATCATATTCTTATTCTACTCCTAAAATCTTATTCTACTAGGATACTAACTATACAATTATGGTAATACAAATATTATGGTAAGTGTACAATACTAATTACACCACAACATTACCTAAACTAGGAGACTAAAACATTACCTAAACTATATACCATATACACGGTATTACACCAAAACCGAGAGCCAAATATACATAATATACACACCCTCGCAGTCATAGCGGACGGTCTTCGAACGTTGAGACTGTCCCTAAAATCTCCAAAAAGGACCGAGGGAAGACCATTTGTAAAGATGTCGGCAATTTGATACATGGACGGACATGGCAGACGCGAACTAGACCACGAGCAACCTTTTCACGAATAAAGTGAATGTCCATCTCGATGTGTTTAGTGCGCTGGTGCTTAACCGGATTACTAGAAAGGTAGATGGCACTAATATTATCACAATACACCAAGGTCGCTTTCTGAATGGGACAATGAAGTTCTAACATCAAATTATGTAACCAACATGATTCAGAGACCATATTAGCTACCCTCGATACTCGGCCTCTACACTGGAACGGGATAAAGTCGACTGACGCTTCGCAGATCATGATACCAAGTTATTACCAAGAAACATACAATAGCCAGACATAGACCGTTTGGTGTCCGGACAGCCACCCCAATCAGCATCTGTATATGAGACAAGTGTTAACGTTGATGAAGGGTATAAATGCAAGTTATAGTCAAGCGTACCCAGAATATACTGAAGGATGCGTTTGAGCGCATTCATGTGCTCAACCCTGGGATCATGCATAAACAAACATACCTGATGTACATCATACGTAATATTTGGTCTCGTGAATGTAAGATACTGAAAGGCCCGTGCAAGACTGTGTTATCGGGTCTGATCCTCGTATGGTGCTCCGGCCGAAGCACTAAGCTTGGGCTTAGTATCAACGGGAGTGGAAGTGGACTTGCAGTATGACATCTCAGCCATCTCAATGATCTCAACGGCATACTTTCGTTGAGATAAGAATAACCCACCTGCATGACGAGTGACCTCAATCCCCAAAAAATAACTCAAAGGACCCAAGTCTTTCATAGCAAACTCAGACCTGAGCATTGTCATGATAGACCTGCGTAATGCATCGGAAGAGGCAATCAAGATAATATCATCCACATATAAAAGTATATAAGCCAAGGACGACCCACGATGATATATGAACAAGGAATTATCCGACCTGATGTGAGTGAACCCAATAGTCGAAACATAGTCGGCAAACCTCGTATACCAGGACTGTAAAGACTGCTTAAGACCATATAAGGACTTCTTCAACAAACATACATGATTAGGACAGTTGGGGTCCCTAAAACCCCAAGGGTTGATGCATATACATTGTTTCCTTGAGATCACCATGTAAGAAAGCATTCTTTACATCTAATTGATGGATGGACCATGCTTTCGAAAGAGCTAGGCTGAGTACAGTGCGAATGGTTGTCGGTTTGACCACCAAACTAAACGTCTCCCCACAATCCACACCAACCTGCTGAGTTTTACCATCCCCGACAAGCCGAGCCTTATGTCTTGCAAACGAACCGTCTGAATTGTCTTTATGAGCAAAAATCTACATAGACCAAATAATACAAATACCAGATGGACGGGGCACCAACTCCCACGTCTTATTATCAATAAGAGCATTATATTCATTAGTCATAGCAATTTTCCAATTCGGATCATTTAAGGCAGACACATGATTACAGGGTAAGAGTGATTTAAGAACATTATAATTTAAATTAAAATGCCTTTTTGGTTTAAAAATACCCCGTTGACTATGAGTGATCGGTCTATGACTCGTGGAAGAATTGGGTGGATTTTGGTAATTTTTTGGGCTCGTGACGGACTGGCCAGCAGCCAGTGGGCCTGTTGGTTCAACACGGTAAACAGACGCAGGAACTGGACCAGTTCCAGAATTGGGATGGACTGGCCCAATTGCTGAAACTGGCCCAGTGATTATACTGGGAATTGTAGCTTGTGACAGACTAGTGGGACCAGCGGGCAGTGTGCCCGCTGGAGAATTTTGATTGCGGGACTTGTCCGAAAAATGGTGAATAATATACAGCGATATACCATCATCCACAAAATTATACGAACTAGGCACGAGATTACTCACCTTAGCAAACGGAAATTGGGATTCATAAAAAATGACATGGCGAGTGGCGACTAATGATGATTTTATTAGAGGATAAATCAAAGCATTTGTAATCACGATGATTAGACGGAAACCCCAAAAACACACACGGAGTAGACCGTGCCTGAAGTTTGTTAATTGTAGTGGACGGGAATAACGGAAAACACAAACACCCAAAGACCCGAAGATGTGAATACGAAGGAGTCTTATTATATAAAATTTGAAGGGGGCTAGAATAAGTCAAACCTTTGGAAGGAATTATGTTAAGGAGAAATGTAGTCATTTGTAGAGCATGATGCCAAAAAGACTAGGGTACGGAAGCATGAATCAATAAAGTTCGGACAAAGTTATTTATGGTACAAATTTTGCGTTCGGCTTTTCCATTTTGTGAAGACGTATGAGGACAAAAAAAATGAAAATTGATCCCATTATTAGCACAAAATTTCCGAAACACCCATTGTCATATTCTTTGCCATTATCACACTGAATATTTTTTTATTTCCCATTCGAATTGGGTTCTAATGAATGCTCTAAATTTGAAGAAGATGGGAAAAATTGAGATTTTTTTGCTGCCGGAAAAGTCCATAAAAACTTAGAATAATCATCCAAAAAGAAAACATAATACCGATGACCCAAAGAACTAAGAACATGAGACGTCCATAAATCACTATGAATAATATCAAATGACATTAAAGTATGAGAATTTGAGTCTACAAATGGCAACCTAACAATTTTTTCTTAATCACTTGATTATTTTAATTGATTGAAAGAGTATATATACAATTTACATATTTCCATAATAGGAGAATCCTATTCCTATTCTACTCCTAAAATCTTATTCTACTTGGATACTAACTATACAATTATGGTAATACAAATATTATGGTAAGTGTACAATACTAATTACACCACAACATTACTTAAATTAGGAGACTAAAACCTTACCTAAACTATATACCATATACTATTACACCAAAACCGAGAGCCAAATATACATAATATATACATGTATATTGTGTGTATATTATGTATTTTTTACAGTGAATTATGCAAATAACTCTGTATGTAATTTAGACCCATTAGTGTCATCAGTAAGGCGAAGGTTCGAAACTACCTGACCGTTGTTCTTAAAAATAAAAAACACAAAAGGAAAAAAGGGAATTTTACTCCATATAACATAATTTGACTCCTAATTATCATTTTTATAGAGACTTTCAAGTAATTATCCAACAAAACAGTAGTTTTTAAAATATAGCAACTTAAGGGAATAAATATCAATTTTAGTCTCTTATTTTTATTTTATAATTATAGTGTTCGGACTAATTTGCCCACAACTCGATTAATTTCACGGGATGACTTTCACATCCCTCCATCAACATGTACCCAATAATTCTTTTACCAATTTTGATAAACCTAACCCCTCCCTATCTTTCCAACTTTCTCTCTCATTCCATTTCCTCAACCGCCTCTATACTCCTATGATGCAATCTTCCTTTACTTTGCCGTTGTACTCCTCGGCACCGCTACCGTCTTTCACACCAAAGAATGATGTCACTCAAAAACACCACAAACAATGATTTTTTGTCTGGCGGAATTCCTTTTTTTCAATTGAAATGCTTTTTGACTTATTTTGGTGGAATATGTGGTGATCAAAGTGGTTTTTGTTGGTGGAATAATTTATGTTAGGTGTATATCATGTATATCACTGTATATACAGTGACACATACACGAGATACAAATGACATACGCATCAAAGTGTTATATTGTTGTATATTGTGTGAATGTCATTGTATGTCATGTCTATCTAGGGATGGCAACAGATCAGATCTGGACCGGATCCTACTAGATCCAGATCCAGATCCATTTTTCATACCTAAATCCAAATCCGGATCCAGATCCAGCGGGTTCATAAAAATCATATCCAAATCCGGATCCATCGGATCCGCCGGGTCCACGGATCGGATGGATCCACATGTAAAACATTGTCTTGCTAAGAATTTTTTTTGAACTGACAAACGATTTTTACTTAGCTAACAGTTTACTGTGTTTCAATTTTGAAATGTTCATATGAGATATTTTGTTCGTTGTCTCGTTTTGATTGTGAGCTATTAATTGAAAATGTTGGACAATGACAATAGTTGTGAAAAATGCTGACTAGTATTTCCACAATGCAGAACTTGCATGTGCTTGGAATCTTCACAAATGAAGTGAATATAATTTTAACTACTTGTCTATGGAGATGTTAGTCATTCACTAATATAACACTGATTTTATTATCGAAGTTACCTCTTTATTTTTTGGTTTTTGAGTTAACGCGAGGATAAATGAAACTTGTTTTGAGAATTAAACTTGCAAGGATGTGCTTAGGATTTTAAGAAAATACTTATAAAATTAAATTCTAGGTTATGAATATATTTAATAAAAAATGGATCCACGGGTCAGATCTGGATCGGATACGGATCTCAAATACAAGATCCAAATCCAGATCCGATCCGGATCCGTCGGGTCCAAATTTTGAAGATCCATATCCTACAAAACGGATCTGGATCCACCGGATCCGGACCGGGTCTAGGATCCATTGCCATCTCTATGTCTATCATTATATAGACAGTGACATACATACGACCTACATGTGGCATATAGTGAGTTAGTGACATACAAGTGATATATAATATGTATATCAATATATATCATTCTATGTCAAGTATGCCCTATGTATATATTGACATACACTGATATACAAGTTTACATAGAGAAAAGAAGTAAGAGCCGAGGAAAAACTCCGGCGAAGAAAAAAAGCAATGAACAGAGTCATTTGACTTTTCAGAAAACTTCAATAATTTTGCGGCAGAGCAGCAACAATGACAGCACGAAGGGCATGGGATAGGGATAGTGACGGCTAAGGGCTAAGGTTTGTGTGAAAGAGAAGACAAGAAGCAAGAGAAATCTCCAAAATCCTTGATTTTGTGAAATTTGTTGGAGGTTATACATGTTTTGTAAGAAATTTCTTGTTATATTTTGAAAGTAGTATTAACATTTTAATTATGATAAATATAAATTTATTTTGAAAGGCATACTTCTTTCAAGTGACGCACACAATTTGCAGAAAATATAAAAATTTCATTCATCCATGATTTTAGTACATTGATAATCAATGGGCAATTAAAGTAACTAATTTCAACATCTAATATAAAAATAATGTCCTTGAAGTTGCGATTCAAAGAACCGACCTTGGGTGTCATTGTTTGAAACACACACGTCTCTAAAGTTAACGACTTCACTCATGAAGCTATAGCCCCTGCTTCACATCATTTCATAAGCGTCTAAGCAGTGTCTTTTAACAAAACTGTATTTGATCGTCCTCTTATGCAAGTGTGAACGTCCTTTGTTCTTCAGCTTTTTTGGTTTACCCCTTTTCTCTTGCAGAATAATTAACTTGAGATGTACGAGTATGTGAATAAAACAACACTTCACAAGTTGATATAAGTAGCAAGCAAGTTGCTTTCTTGTGATGATATATAACCCATTTGTATTCCACCATAAATTTAAATCTCAAAGACAACTGCCAACCAGTGTGCATATAGCCATTACGTTATACTAATTGTTTGTTTACTCTTGACATAATGGTCAAAAACACACCTGAACTATAATTTTTTCATGAGTTTCACACCCAATCATCATCTGTTCCCATTACCTACCTCAACTATCATAAAAACACATCTAGGTGATAGTTCTATGAAAATGGAACAACTGATAGTTGGCCTAATAAGATTCATGTGTGTTTTAATACATAGATGAGAATAGTTCATATAGGAAAAGAGAACAACTGATAGTTGGGGTGTGAAACTCGCAAAAAAAGTGGTAGCCAGGCGTGTTTTTGACCATTAACTCTTCACTTTTTCTTGGATAATAACACAGACCGTTAGGTATGCAATCTCAGAAAATTAGAGTTGTGGTAACCATATGCAATGTGGCTATAACATTAAACCTGCTTCACTCATGGGGAAGCAAGAATGAAGGCACTAAAGATGACAGAAGTACAAGCTACAAGTGTATTTGTTTTTCACCCGAGTCTAGGAGGATTATTAATTAGTACTTCCACTTACCATCCACATGACTCGAACACCCAACCAACCGGTTGGAGATGGAGGTGCTAACAAACTAAGCAAGCCTCATCGTCAACTATAAACTCTTTTCAAAATTGCTAACCCTGAGGAGAAACTTCTAAACAAAAATGAAAGTACAATGGTAGAGCTAAGCAACTATTTACCTTGTGGGTTCATAATTTGTGAGAAAACAACCTCCGTGTTGTGCTCCTCCGACTCCAGACCTTCTCCACCTTCTTCTGTGATGCTTAACAATTATGTATGCATAGCATAAGCATCGTTCGCTTTTTGTTCTACCACCATTTTTGGTCCATCAGGATTACTTTGCAACTGAAGGTAGTACTCAAGATTCCACAGCACCGAACCCATTGAAGGATGATCAATTCCGTGATCAGACAAGCAACTCACTTCTGTATCAACAAATTGCTTTAAACATTCTTGTATAATCTCCCCCTTAATATGTGAATCCACAATTTCCTTGGTAGTATTTCTCCTACGGTAGTGTAATGCCCACTCCGCGAGACTAACTTGTTCCTTGGAAGACTAGGATTTAGAGCTGGCCTTCCAGACAACACTTCAAAAAGGACAACCCCAAAAGAGTACACATCAGACTTTTCTGTCAGTTGCTGTCTTCTGAAATACTCTGGATCCAAGTATCCAAAAGTTCCTTTTACCATTGTACTAACATGAGTTTGATGGAGATTAGGTCCCGTTTTCGAGAGCCCGAAATCAGAAACCTTTGCCACCCACTTGTCATCTAACAAAATGTTTGTAGTTTTCACATCCCTATGGATGATAGTGTACCTTACACCAGTGTGAAGATAGTGAAGACCTCTGGCCGCACCAATACAAATATCCAATCTTTGCTTCAATGATAAGGGTGGCTTGTTATGCTTGTACATGTACTCTCTCAATGTCCCATTAGCCATGTAATCATAGACCAATTTCATCTCTCCATTCTCTTCACAAGCCTCAATCAGTAAGACTAAGTGCCTATGTCTAAGTTTCGAGAGCAATTCAATCTCGATTTGGAACTCATGAAGACCTTGTTTAGAAGAAGGGTTTGCTCTCTTAATAGCAACGATAGTCCCTCCATCAATCTCTCCTTTGTAGACCTTACCAAATCCTCCAACTCCAATAACTTATGACTCGTCAAAATTCTTGGTACCATATTTTATCTCAGGTAAGGTGAAGTGCCTACAAAGGCCACCACCCATGTTGGAAATGTGACTACTGCCACTACTCTTGCCTGATATAGTTGTTCTAGTTTCCGTAGTCCTAGAACTGCTATAAATTGGTAACCAACCACCTTTGCTAAACTTCCCTCCACTGTTGTTCATATTCTTCCTGCGCTTCACAAACGCAAGTACACCAAGAACAATACCAAAACCAGCTGCCATTCCTACAACTGAACCAGCTATTATGCCTTTCTTACTAGTTTTGTTTGATGCAAATGTTGGTTTTGACTGAGAATCAGTGGCTATCTTTGGGGGTGGTGATGACACAGGATTGGGCCCTGCCAAATTCCCCGTTGTGTCATTGATCTTAAATATCTCTAATCCATTGAGGATAACATCAGAAAACTCGGCATGCGTCTTATCACTAGGATGTAAAGCCACCCACATATCTTCATCATCACCAGGTTGATCTGTGGCGTATATTACAAAGTCGTTGTATGCTGGCACACCTTGGGCAGCAGTCCACGATATAACATCAGCATCTTCTAAAGCAGTCTGATTATTAATATATATGTTAAACACCCTCTGATTCACCCTTTTCATTTCAAATTTACAGAAATGTAACCTCACAAGATAAGTGAAATTTGCATCAATTTGGAAGATCCAAGTGAGATTGTAATTCCTATTAACATCTGCATTTGGCCCCATGGATCGTGCTGTCTTATAAACATCCACCAGAGTAGTGTAATTGGGTAAAGTAGAAAGATATGAAATTTTGACACTGTTATTAGCTACATATGTTATACCAAAGGATGCACCATACAAATATGGCGCGTCATCATACCATATTCTTCCCAGGCCTGAATCATTATTTGCTAGAATATATTGTCCACTGACGTTCAACCTGAACATGGTTTGCATAGAGGAAGCCTGTGTTTCCGTAGTCTAATCCGTGAACCCCACCATAGGCGCGGCTTGAAAGATTTCTGGCATTGAAACAACATCAATTCCATTGATAAAGGCAAACGCGTCCTTGTACACTGAGAAAGGGTTAAAGGTGATATTAAGGGTGGCAGTTTGGAGAGGGACAATAGTGAATTCCCTTATGATATAAGCCTGTGTTAGTGCCTGTGCTGTGATAGAGGCACTAAAGTTGTTGAGAAGAGTAAACTCCCCAACGGTTACAGAAAAGAATGAATTAGAACAGTTTAAATTGTCATAAGAAGAAGGATAAAAATGAAGTATGATCCAATGGCGTGATTTCGGAGAAATAGGGAACGTATACGCGGTTTGTGTCTTGAAAATCCTAGCAGTCATGTAAGGAATATAAGATATCAATGAAGGGTCTTGGTATTTAGCTTTAGATGTGATTGAATTACCAGAAGAAGAAGAGGGGAGATATGTAGAATCTGGACTCCAAATCCCACCATCTGCATCTGTGGCATTATTTGTAGCCCCACAAGCCAAAACAAAGGAATAAGAATTTGTGTCATCTTTATATGAATTCACCTTGGTTAGGATGGAACAAAATGTGGTTATGATAACCAGAAAGTTTACATATGTGCAAAGTTTCATTGTTGCTTCTCAAATATACGCAATAGATATCAAGAAAAATGATCATATATTGGCGTTATTAGCCATTAAGTTTAACAATGTCTCTCACTTTTAATTGCATTTCATCCATGGACAAGGGATAAAAAGCAAAGAAAATGGAGATCAAAGATAGAAGTTTCAAAATCTAGATTTTTGCTATTTCAATAATTTTTTACATAGTTTTTTTTTTTTTTTTTTGCTTTGTGTTTTTCCTTGAATGAGTATTAGGATTGAGAAACATTAGATACGGCAAGTTAGTGGTAAGGGAAGTTTTGGTAACGTTAGCACCTCTTTTCCCTCTATATTCATTGATCTATCCTATGGGTGGCCAGTGGGCCGGGCTTGGGACGGTCGGGCCGAGTTTGGCGGGATCGGGTCGGGGCGGGACATGGGAAAGGAGCGGGATCAGGTCGGGTCGGGTCAGGCGGGATCGGGATAGGCGTGATTTGCCGAAGTCCCGTTCCGATCCCGATCCCGTCGGAACGGGATCCGGGGCGGTTTTTTTTTTTGCACTTAATTTAAAAAATAACATATATATAAAAAACTCAATAATTAAACAAGATAGTGTAATAAAAACATCCCAAGACTGTTTTTGTGTCTCTTATATTATTTAATAGACATGATTTTTTTTGTAATACAAACACAATTGTCAAAATTGCAACTTTGTTATATAGTCAAGGATGTCATATTTCTGCATAAGTTTGCACACGAACCAAAGAGCAGATTCGATATCTACAACATTTCCAATAGTCATGGATGTCATAATTTATCTGCACAAGATTGCACACAAACCAAAAACAGATCCGATATCTTTTAAATACTACTCTTTTCGTTTATTTTTACTTATTCATAAATCTACATTATATTATTTTTTTAAAAAATAATAAATGAAAGTCTATTTTTCATAATAGTTATATTAATTTATGTATAATTTCAATAAATTTGAGAAATAATCTGAGAAATGAATAATCAGTGATAAAAATAAAACAAAATAACTTTTTTAAAAATATATTAAATGCGTGAGAACACCTCCTTCAAGCGCGCGAGAACTTTAAAAATGGCTCTAACCTATATGAGATGGGCACGTGTGTCAGTTCCAACTTCCAAAGTTGATTTTCAAGAGTTCTTCATCACCATTTTATCATCCATTTTTAGGAGCTCCAAGTCTAATTTTATGTCAAAATTCAACAAAAAACTCAGATAAATTCACCCAAATCAAACTCAAATTTCAACTACAACTTTACAACATCATCACCATACTCCGGTAATCAATTTGGCCAACAACCACGAATTTCGACAAAACTCATTTTTTGTTCTCAAGCTTTTTCAAGGTTCAACAATGGTGAATTCGAAATTCTTTTTTCATTTTCGAATCTCATCAACAACTAAGGGTTTAGAAAGAATTTAGCACTTGAATCTCAACTTTAAAACTTCAACAACATTCGAATATACTTAACACCTCTAATAATTTTTCAAGTTCATATAAAAAAAATTATCCTTTTCATTTTTTTAAATATAAAATAATATTTCCATTACATTTCGGGATTAAAAAGAAAATAAAACAATTTTTTTTAAAATTAAAAAAATACGAAATTACACGTGACATCACGTGTATTTCACTATTTGCCAAATGTTTGGTTCTCTATGCCACGTCTCATTCTCCCTCCAGTATTTCAGCAAGTTTTCACATCCTTCTTCATTGAGAACTGCTTCGTACGGTACAACACCCTGCAAAACAGAAACATCAAACTCGCTAACTTGATTAGTAGTGGTACCACTAAACATTTTATGTCTAAGACTTTCAATATTAGCCGCAAAAACATCACGTCTTTTTTGAGGTTGTGTTGAAAAAGAAGAAGATGGTATGTAAGCCAGTTGATTGCTAGCACTTTCTTGTTGGTAATGCCTATGCTTTTTTGCATTCATCTTGTATGCTAGACAAAATAAAATGATGTGATAATAATAAAACATAATATTTATTTATTAATATTTCAGTTGAAGGTGCACTAGTGGGTGTGTTGTCATCTACATTAGTGAGTGTATCATCTAGATCATCATCTAAATTAAAGTCTTCTTGAGTTTCAGAAAATAGCTCCTCGTCTAAATCTAATGGTATTGTAGGAAAATGTTCAGTAACAACAAAATCATCATGTGTAGGAATAAGATTCTGTCTAGAAATAGGATTACTAGAAGAAGTACCCTTGCCCTTGTTGTCCCTACTAGAAGAAGCATGACCCCTACCCGTAAGCATACGTTTAAATCCTTCCATTATAAATTTATAATAATACTAATAAATAATTAAAGTAAATGAAATTAAGTGCGCTAAATAAAATAAACAGACAATAATAATTTAATGAAGGAACAAATGTACCAAACGCCGACGTAATGTCAACGTGTAACGAGAGGTTGAAAATTGAAACTTTGCTCGATGGGAGATCCTCAAGCTAGTTGCCAACTTCACTCCCAAATGAATAAATAAAATTGAATATTTAGTAGACAATGTAGACTTGTAGAGAGATAGATTGAGAGATTAGAGAGATTGTAGGAAGATTTGTGAGAAAGATGAAGAGAAAATGAGGTATTTATAGTTAGAAAATTGGGTTAAAGTGTAAATATAATAACTTATGGGTTAAAAATAAAAATTAAGGGGGTAGGGGGGGTTTGGGGGAGGGGGAGGCCAAAAATGGCCGTTGCACAACGGCCAAAATGTAAAATGGTCATTGGTGCAACAATTATTTGTGCAAAAGGGGGGCTTTCGGGAGGGATCGGGGCGGGATCGGGACCGAGTCGGGCCTGGAGGGATTGGGGAGGGCCGAGACGGGTCGAAAAGAGATCATGTCCGTCCCGGTTCGAGTCCTGATACCACATTTTTTTTAAAAGGTCAGGTTCGAGGGTCGGCCCACTAACCAGCCATAATCTATCCACTATTTAATGGGGGACATTAAATTTTATTAAAACAATCAATTTTCATACTCATAGGCACGAGTTAATGTGAGACATTCTCATTGTTTGACAAGTGAATTTGGAGTTATATCTTAATCATTCAACTATTAAATATAAGGTAAATAAAGATGTTCAAGATAAGATAACTCACGTCGGAAAGTAACATATCCGATCATTTTTAATGATGTGACGCGTGATATTTAAGCCAAAAAATAAAAAAACGTAAACTCATTTCATTTGAACAAAAAAACTCCAATTTGACCAATACTCAACCCGTAAAATCTCTTTATATGCTAAATAACTACTTAAAAGGTCAAAAATTACAGACTTGTTACCTGCAAGTGGTTTTTGGTCATCTAAATGTAGGGATTTTGTTGGGTAGTTGTACGCATCGGATATTGAAAACTTATTTCAAACCCAACAAACGTAAAACTGTTTGACTATAAGATAATTTTAAACTGTAAACATAAGACTTGAATGGTACTTACATGTTTATAATATCTGGATCTTTATCAATTGTGGGTGCGCACGCGAATGGCCTTTCGATTGCAAGCTCCAAGCTTCAATGTATTACATGTTTACAATATCTGGAATCTTTATCAACTGTGGGTGCGCACGCGAATGTCCTTTCGATTGCAAGCTCCAAGCTTTAATGTATTCCTCCCTTTGGAAAGCTAGAAAATCCGGCAGAGGTTCGAGAGAGTGTTTTGATTCTGAGTCTCTACGACTTAGAATAATGATATGAAAATCGAATGTAATGAATAATGAAGTGTAGGTCTGTATTTATAGGTGAAAAATTAGGTCAAACCGTATTAGGGTTTGACCTTGGGCCTGACCCAAAACTCGAGGCAGATTAGGTCACCACGCCGGCGGCATTGCGTCCCAGCTAGTGGGCCCCGCAACCCTATTGCACTGTGGCCCTATAGTGTGGGGCCCGTGGAGCTGACGTGGCCCTACACCGCCACGTTTCCCCCTAGCACATCCTTAATTAAATCCAAAATCCAATTTTGACTTAATTAAAACAATCATCATTCATTTAAGTATCTCGATTCTAAATCGAATATTTAATACTCTCTCAATACATCCTTAGATTGAAAGGAAAATAGACATAGTGTGACCCTACATGCCTTCTCATATCGACACTAATCAAATTAAGGTCTACGCGGAACTCCTAGACGGCGCCGCAAGATGAACTCAATATGTGAAGTACGTTTACATGAATCCAATAAACTTAATAATATAAAATTAATAGACATTATGCTAATAATTAAATGTACGCATTTAAACACTTAGCATATAGTTCGTATAGTATTCAATAATATAAAATTAATAATAATCATGGGTTAACTTGTCTAAACTCTAAAATTTAAGTCTAATCCAAACAGTCCCTTAAATATTTTCAGATTTTAAAAATTGATTTTTAGGATATTTCTCTAAATTCCATATTTTCAGAATTTATAGTTTAGTCCCTCAAGAATTTAAAATTTCAATTTTAAACCCCTTTAAATTCAGAAAATCCAATTTCAATTTTCAGAAAATATTTTCAGATTTCAGGGACATGTCTGTAATTTCCAAAATTTAAATTAAACTCTGTCAAATACCTCACAAATAAGTTTGGAATTAGACCAGTCCGTTAGATGTCTTAGAAATATCAATTCCTAAGATGTTATATGTGATGCCCATATCTTTCATGTCGAAACATTGTTTCAACATGTTCTTAGTCTTTAAGATCAAGCTAGGACTGCTTTCTATGATCAACATGTCATCTACGTACATGCATATCATAACGGACGAATCAGAGTTACCTTTCATGTAGACACATTTGTCACACTCATTAATGGAGAAACCATTCGATAGTAGGGTACTATCAATTTTTTCGTGCCATTGCTTCGGAGCTTATTTCAGCCCGTACAGAGATTTGACAAGTCGACAGACTTTCTTCTCTTGCCCTGGAACCACATACCCCTCGGGTTTTTCCATATAAATTTCTTCTTCTAAATCACCATTTTGGAAGGCTATCTTGACATCCATTTGATGTATCTCAAGGTCACGCAATACTGCGATCGCAATGAATACTCGTATGGACGTCATTCTAGACACCGGAGAGTACGTGTCAAAATAGTTAAGGCCTTCATTCTATCGATAGCCCTTGACTATCAACTTGGCTTTGTACTTATCTATAGATCTGTCTGATTTATACTTCCATTTGAGTATGTATTTACATCCCAACGATTTGTTTCCCGAAGGAAGATCAACCAACTCCCACGTGTGGTTTTGTAGGATGGAGTTTATTTCGCTCTCAATAGCTTCTTTCTAAAAAGATACTTCTGGAGTAGACAATGCTTCAGAAACTGTCCTCGGTTCATTATCGACCATATAAGATACAAAGTCAGGACCAAAAGTCTTATCCTTTCATATCGAGACTTTGTTTCAATATGACTTCCACTTTCAGACTGTTGGTTTTCCAACTGTTAGCTTTCTAACTTCAGAGTCAATGTTTCTGTTTCGTCTGAACTTTCTAGGACCAAAATTTAAACATTTTAAGGACCAAAAGGAAAGTTCAGGAAGAAGCCCAACAGTTCAACAAACCAACGCTGATCCTCCCCTTCCAACTCTCCAGTTAGGAAGGTTGTCTCAACATCCATGTCACGCAAGACTGCAATGGCTCTGGATGTTAAGCTATTCACAGGGGAGCACATGTCTAAGTAGCCGAGGCCTTATACTTGTCAGTAGATCCATCTACTTTGTACTCAATTTGAGTATCCACTTTTACAACCCAAGTGTTCTTTTCCCGGAGGAAGGTCAACCATTACACAAGTATGGTTCTATCTGATGGAATCTTTTTCTCTCTCTATAGATTCTTTCCAAAGCAGTGCTTCTGGAGATGACAATTCTTTGTTAATTGTCCATGGTTCATTTCCAACCATGCAAGCTAGAAGGTCTGGAATAAGTCTTTGTCCCCTCTTTGCTCCGTCTCGATTCAACATCTAGAATCCCTGAGTTTTGTAGATCTGGAACATTAAATTCCGTATAGTCAACAACTTTCAAGTCATGTACATCTGGAATATCTAGTTCTGAACAATCAGGCACTCGCGGGTTCTTGTTAACCTCGAGCAATTACTCTTTTCCTATCAAGGAAAAATGTCTTCAAATAATTCAACATTCTTTGACACCAAGAGGCGATAAACACTACTGTTATTTGCAGATCCAGTGGATATGCAATCTACAGTCTTAGGTCTAACTTGACCTATTTCGGTATTCCAACTTCTACCAAGACACCCTACGTCACAACATTTGTAGGTGAGATCCTTTCCATGTTTCATATGAAGGGTTATCTTTATCATTATGCGGAGTTCTGTTGAGAATCACATTAGCGGTAAGGATCACCTTGCCTCACATATTTTGGGCGTATGGCTTTGCGCTTGGCTAACACCATTAGACTGAGGTAAGTAAGGAGCAGTCGTTTGATAAACGATGCTTCACATTCTCCCCCTCTATCACTATGAATTCCTCAATCCGTAGGCTTAGTTGATTTTCAACTTCTGCTTTGTAGTGCTTATCCGCTTCAACAACTTCATCTTTGCTTTTCAACAAACAAATGATGCAATACGTTGTACCGTTATCAATGAAGGTCACGAAGTACTTCTCCCCCCTCTATTTTGTACAAACTTCAAATCACCCATGTAGGTGTGACTAAGTTCTAGAGGAGTGGTGCTTCTTTCACTATTCCTTTGATGGAATGGAAAGGTGATTTTACCTCTTGACCCACCTCACATTTATTTTGAGGGTTTATGTCGACAGAAGGCAACAATCTCAACTTAGTTATCTTTTGAATGACTTTCTATTTAACGTGTCTTAATCTATGATGGAATAGATGCACAAATTACAAATATATCATTCATTTGGCTACAGACATACTGTAGCATTCTTAGGTATTATAAACCTATTGGACTAGGCTCAAACCAGCTTGACCAACAGCGTCCCTGAAACCAAGTTTAGGACATGTATCACCTCCTTTTAGAGTGATCTCATTCTCTGAAGTACTTTTTAAGGACAACATCTCTAACCCCTTCTACTTTAAAGGTGGCATTGCTTCACAGGAATAACCTCTTGCCTGTGGTTAGGGCGTAACCGAATCATATGTGATCTGGATACTCTGGCTTACTCCAGTTGCTTTAGGAGACTGAGTGTCCAATTTCTTTTGGCCTTAAGATCATTTAAGATCTGAAAACTCTTGCCCACTCCAGTCGCCTGTAGGCTTTGTACGACTGAGTGTCCAATACCATCCTATCAAATGAAGGATCTTCTGTCATATAGTGTGACAGGTTCAATGTCTTAATATAAGACATTATCTCTTAGTCTTCTTCCCTTGAGATTGGTGCCCAGGGGCGCTTGCTTAAGAGTGGTAACAGTTTTCGCACAGTCAGTGGATATCTCTCCTTCGTATGTGCGAACATACTTTTAATAATTACACCCAATAGAACAGATCTTTTAAGTTTTGTTTTCCAACACCAATCTTTAATCGGGAAGGAGGGAGATTCAATTTCTGATTTTAGTTTATAGGGAATATAAGTATTTAATGAAAACACTTTCATATTCCTAGCCTTGCTTTACACACTTTTATTAAGATATTATCTAAACACATTATAGACAAGGAAGGATAATTAACTTAGACCTTTTGGATTCTGTCCCACTTCAGTCAGACTGAGTGTCCATTTCGTCCTTACCATAATTCGGATCCTTTGTCTGGGACAAATATAGGCCTTCTGCTACAAGATAGAGCAACATCTTCAGCCTTCTCCTCTTGTCCCAGTTGACATCCTCAGCCTTCTCCTCTTGTCCCAGTTGACATCCTCAGTCTCTCGTGGGCGCTTGTTTCCACCACTCTCGGGAGCGGTGACACCATCAACACCTTGACCATCAACAACATGATCAGCATAGGAGCTCTGAACCTCATTATCAGAACCATTGTCTAGTTTGGTGGCAGACGCATTGTTACTATCAACAAAACTGTTAATGGAACTGTCTTCAACCAGAAAACCACAATCATAGCTAGATTTAGTCACACAACTATTGACTGACATCTTTCGAACACTAATACAATCTTGTCTTAAAATTGTTGGCTAAATAACATGGGAATAATAAATAATTATTACAAGTGCTTCAAAAGGATAAACAATAAAGATTACAATAGCAACAAGCTTGTAGTAAATAGGAATTGTGACAACAATAAGTTTGTTGAGTTATTGAATTAGTCTTGAATCATTATACCAATTGCAGAAAGCTCTTTGAATCTTGATAACCTGAAATCAAAAGACACTAAATCTGAAAGTATTACAACTGTGCTGAGTCGAGTGATGACACTCTTTCTTTAAGACAAGATTGTTCTGTATATATGCTTTTACGTTAGTGGGCAATAGTCTCCCAAGATAAAACAACAAACTATCATTTGTGCAAAGCAAATACAAGTGATTCTAGCGAAGAAAACAAATAACAAAAGATTGCTAAGAGGAGAGGATTTGCAACAAGAATTTCAGAATTGTTGTTCTTGAATAGTGTGTGTAGAATTGAGCCAAAGGCCTCAATTTATAGTAGTGTAAGAATGGTCTCTTCAAGTGCCCATGTAATGGCCCTTTAATTCACCAATTAATGCAGCCAAATAATGGCTGATTTATGGAGGAAAAATTGCCATTTTAATGCTCCAAAACCACTCTATAATCAGCCAAACTTTTGGAATTTCATCCAGGTTGTGCCGCGACCCTTTCCAGTGCCGCACCATCTTACACTTTGCACAATCCTTCCTTCGTTTACCGACGTGGAACACTTATTATTTAGCCAATAACCGTCTATTATTCTATGTCTCAAACATTTACTTACGTACCAATATCTCTTTCACTAACGAAATTTACGATACTTGACACTACAAGTGCACGTGTGTGGAAACAACATTTCCGATGTGCGGGGCCTCAATTATTCGAGTCATAAATAATGAGATAAACTTAATTCCACATTAGTAAATTTCCAACAAAAAGTTCAATCAACATTTCTAAGGCCCTTCGTATTTTTAATATAATATAGATATAGATTAATGGAAGAATGAAAAAGGCAATGTAAAACTCTAATCCTCGGCGTGAATAGATCAGAGGAGCTATTTCCGTTTCTTTACGAAATGAGATATAGTAATATTTTTTGTAGAAACGTTGGTAAAAAAAATTCTTGTCTTTAGCTATTTATATTTTAAGTGATGTGTTTTATGATATGGAGAATTTATTTGAATTTGACTCATCATACCAAGCTTTCTAGATTAGCGGATTCCTATTTATACTAGGTGGCAATGGCCCGTGTCAAGCACGGGCCCAACATATTGAATTTAGAATTTCCTTTTCTTGTTTGGTAAGGGTGTTTTAGAGCAGCTGTTTAATGATATAGAATGCCAGTCATTACTAATGAATTTAAGTCTCAATTGTAAGTATTAAATTAACTAATGAAAGTAAGTATTTAAATCACTCGTTTCACGATGAAGCAGTTCATATCAAAGATGCACACGCGCTACCGCTGGAGGGTTTCAACATACTGCATTACACATTTTTAAGCTAGGTAAGCATTTGCGTCTATGTGAGGCACTGATTCTCTCCATGTGCAATGAAAAGGTTTGTACATGTGTGATGCTGAAATATATCCAAATGTTGTTGTTCCTATGTAATTTTGGTTAGAAGAGCCAACTCTTTGCATCATTTGCCATGACACTACTTTGAGAACTCCTCTCCCACTGGCTGTGACTGCAATAAGCCCCTGGAAGTTGACCTCAAATTTCAAAACCAAACTCAAAGGCAGGAAAAGCAATGTCTGTGAGAATGTCGGTCATGCTTTAAACTGTAACAAGTTTTCCATCATAATCCGACAAGTCAAAATCACAAACAAAAAATGCCTCGTGTGTAGATATTACACGAGCAAAAAAGGTTCAAAATACAGTCTCTTAGTTGAGGAAACGACCAATCTAGCAGAAAATAAATTGTAAAACAAAGGGTAACCAAAATCAAGCTCAACAAATCACCTTGGTCTTCAAACAAATATCACACATGAACAAAAACTCATGTTTAGTTTGGGCCAAAAGACCAAAGGCATACAAATATCGAGAAAGCTAATGAAATCTAGCATTTGTTCTATGTTAAAAATAAATAAATTAAACCAACATTTAAACCAATACGTTAAATCTAGCATTTGTTCTATGTTACTTATATTAAAAAATTTAAACCAACATTACAAAAATAGAGCAGGATATGTTAGATGTTAGGCTGACGTTTTGCTACCTTTACTACCTTCAAAGCATCTTTTCTCTCCTTTCTCAAATAGATTAATCTTAGCTAAACATAAGCTATCATGTGCTGAACTTTGCTTCTTGAAATATACTACTTTTTTTTTTTTTTTTTTGAGATTGGTAACATAAAATATACAGCTTGTTTAAGAACTTTCCCCTCAATTTAGACCCTCCCAGAAAATCGTATGCTTTTTTCTTAAGAGAATAACTCAAATTAAAAAATAGTCATTCTGAGCTTTAACTTTTTTTTTTATGGGTAAATTGTAACATTTATGTATAGAATCAATATAGAGGAAAAGGAAATGCTGAGAATTTTTTTATGGGTAAATTGTAACTTTTATGTATAGAACCAGCAAAAAGGAAGTGTTGACTGCTGAGAAGGTCATCTAGAGCTTTAACATAACATACTAATTACTCAAATAGGCAGAGGAAATATGGCTAATATTCTGGCGTAAACCAGCAGGCTCCAGCCTGACTGGAATTTCAAGTGTGCTGCTTCTTAGCGGAAATAGTGCTCCATAATGAAATCAATATGGACACAAAGCACTTACCAGATTCTATAGCTTCAGCTTCAACAGGAAAATTAAATATGCCTTCCTGCAGCTCCCCTCCAAATCCAGCATCTCTCAAAAGAACTCTTCCATCCTCAATTGTATAATTACGATTCACGAGCTTTCTTCTTCACCATCTCTGGTACAAAATAATTCAGAGTTCCACACTCGTATGTCCATTCTGGGTTGCACTGACTGTCAAAAATCAGAAATCTTCAGGACGTACATTTATGTAAAATAAATGAATGAATATCCCATTCTTCTTCAGTTGTATCCTGAATATTATAGAAAACTAAAGTATCATAAAGCAATCAAGGAAGTAGATCAAATTTTCCACACCACCCAGGTTAATAGTATTTTATATAGCACTTAGGTACACAATTGGTAAAATTATAGAAATGAAAGAACAACTTGTCAGGCTAAGTTAATCCCACAACAAAAAACTTCAAGATTGATTTCTTAAGTTTTGTTATTTCAATCAACATCCATCTAATATTTCAAGTTTAAATGTACTCTTCTCCCTGTGATAGCCTAGTGATAGAATATTACAAGAATATTCCCGTATCATTGTATATCTTTTATATTTGGTTCGTTAATATTCCGATTGTAATTAGGAAGATTAGTTACCTAGTTTGTAGCTTTGTTAATAATCATGTAACACTATATATTGTACACAATAATCAATGAAAAGACAGGGAACATGTTCATTTATGGTATCAGAAGCCAAACCCTAAACCACAATTTTTCCTAGCTGTTGGCCTCCCCCCTACCGCCGACCACTCTCTCTCTCTCCATCTCTCTCTCTTTTCTCCCCAATTTTCTATGGCTGAACAACCCAAATTCCATCATGCTCTTGCTGTTAACAACATCAAGAACTTCATTCCCATTACTCTTGAGATGGAAAAAGTATAGTATTCCTCCTGGGCGGAATTGTTTAAGATCCATTGTCGTGTGTACAAAGTCATCGACCATATCATCCCTCCTAAATCAAAGCCCACTACCTAGCCCCTGGAGAAACCTGATGGTTCTGATGATGAACTTTGGTCCCGCTTAGATGCGGTTGTCCTACAATGGATCTACGGCACGATCTCGAACGATCTATTACATACAATCATTGAAACCGACGCTACCGCATGACAAACGTGGGAGCGCTTGGAAAGTATTTTTCATGATAACAAGACGCAACATGCCTTGTATTTGGAAAATCAATTTAAGGACATTCAGTAGGACGATTTTCCAAATGCGTCTGCCTATTGTCAAGAACTTAAGATGATTGCCGATCAACTCTCCAACGTCGGTGCACCAGTCACAAATCAACGATTGGTGATGCAACTTATTGCAGGTTTGAATGAAAATTATGATGACGTAACTACCATCCTCTAACAAAGCACGTCATTGCCTCCGTTCTATGAGGCTCGTTCGAGACTTATCCTTGAAGAAATTCGAAAAACCAAGCGAGCAGCGGTTAACGCGAGCACCGCCGAGACCGCCCTCGTAACCGCTGGAAGGCCACCAGCCAACACAAGGGGCTTGATTTCCGGCCCATATCACCAGCAAACCAATGACCCGAAAAGTGGCTCACATCCCCGAAATAACAACTAAGGAAGAAACTCCGGCAAAAGCTGATGTGGCTGAGGCAGAAGTAGTAGCAGCGGCGGTAGCAGAGGGCAGCCTCCGTCGGCCGACAGCCACCCGCAACAACAGTGGCAGCAGACTCCACTGTGGGCTGCATATCCACCGTGGGCAGTATGGGGCAAGAACGCGTGGGCTGCTCCACCTTGCCCCTACTTGACAACATTCTGGACCCAACTTACAGTCCGAAAGCCCCAGCCCGACATTCTCGGCACACGTACACAACAGGTATACAGTGCACAACTCTTTCCTCTTTCATATTACGCACCGACGGATATTGAGGCGGCAATGAACGTGATGTCTTTCAATGTTCCAGACGACAGTTGGTACATGGATACTGGCGCCACATCTAACATGACAACATCCCAAGGTACTCTCATGTCTTATTTCAATACAAGCAATTTAAACAAATATATTATTGTTGGTAGTGGATAAGTCATTCCCATTCGAGGTTATGGACAATCATCCCTCTCCCCACCACACCCCCATTATCTTTAAAAAATACCCTCAATTTATCAAAAATCTAATCTCTGTGCGTCATTTCACAACCGACAATAATATTTTCCTTGAATTTGATGCTTTTGGTTTTTCTGTGAAGGACCTTCTGATAGAGATGTGAATAATGATATGTGATAGCACTAGGGACCTTTATCCTATCACCACCACCGTCGGCCATACAGTCTCCTCTCCATCAACCTTTGTAGCTATTTCGTCTATTTTATGGCATAATAGATTAGGACATCCGGGAGATTCTATTTTACGCTCCCTTAGCAAAAATAAATTTATTGATTGCAAACATGTCTCTTATCCTCCTGTTTGTGAATTTTGTGTTTTTGGAAAATATGTCAAGTTGCTATTTTAGTCTTCATCCACCTGTACTTTAATGTCATTTGATATCATACACAGTGATTTATGAACTTCTCCTATTTTAAGCACGACCGGACATCGATACTATATGTTGTTTTTAGATGATTATTCCAACTTCCTGTAGACTTTTCCCATTGGTAATAAGTCCCAAGTCTATTCTATTTTTTCTTTCTTTAGTACTTTAATTAAGACACAATTTGAAAAGAACATCAAATATTTTCGATGTGACAATGGGAGGGAATTCGATAATAAACAATTCCAACTTTTCTACGCCAAACACGACCTCGTTTTAATTTTTCCTGTCCCCAAACCTCTCCACAAAATAGAAAAGCCAAACAAAAAATTAGAACCATAAACAACTTAGTTTGTGCCCTCCTTGCTCACGCCTCTATCCCTCCATCTTTTTGGCATCACGCTCTATCAATGGCAACCTATATCTTGAACATTATCCCAAACAAGTCTCTCAAACACAAGTCTCACACTCAAGTTCTCTATCTTTGAGTTCTTTGTATGCCGACCCGACTCGCTATCGCGGTTTAGCAGGAGCATTGGAGTATCTCACTTTCACGAGACCAGATATATCCTATGCCATACAACAAATATGCTTACATATGCACAACCCGACGGATGACCACATGAATGCACTCAAACGTATTTTGCGATATGTTCAAGGTACCTTTCACTTTGGCTTACACATGTACAAGTCCTCACTCTCTGGTCTCACCTATTATTCTGATGTTAACTAGGGTGGATGTCCGGACACTCGCCGATCCACATTGGGTTACTGTGTCTTCCTCGGAGATAACTTGATTTCATGGTTTTCTAAAGGACAACCTACTTTGTCTCGATCCAGTGTCAAAGCCGAGTACAGAGGAGTAGCGAATGTTGTTTCTGAGTCTTGTTGGATACACAATCTTCTGCTGGAACATTACTGCCCAATTCGCAAGGATACATTCGTTTACTATGATAATGTAAGTGCGATATATCTTTCCGGCAATCCCATTCAACATCAACGCACTAAACACATTGAAATGGATATTCACTTTGTACGTGAAAAAGTTGCTCGTGGACAAGTTCGTGTCCTTCATGTTCCTTCTTGATATTAGATTGCTAACATATTTACTAAAGGACTTCCGCGCATACTCATTCATGATTTCCGAGCCAGTCTCAGCATACGAGAACCTCCCGTTTTAACTGCGGGGGTGTGATAGAATATTATAAGAATATTCCCGTATCATTGTATATCTTTTATATTTGATTAGTTAATATTCCGATTGTAATTAGGAAGATTAGTTACCTAGTTTGTAGCTTTGTAAATAATCATGTAACACTATATATTGTACACAATAATCAATGAAAAGGCAGGGAACATATTCCTTTACCTAGATATTAGATTTAAGCTACAACAACATCGAGTATCACTTAGACATTTTGATATCAAAACACAAGGAGAATGGTTTAAGCTAGAGGAAGATGTAAACCACTTCAAACTAATGTAACCATGATATATATAAAATTATATTTATGTCCTAGATACAATCTGTATTAGGACAAATGTACTTTACACACATTCATATTATTATTAATGGAGATTAATATTTTGACATTTGCAATTATTTAATTATTAATTAATTGTTTATAATATTCTACAATATGCATTCATGGAGGTTACACTGTTATTAATAATGTGAGATATTAATATTATAATATAACTCTTAAAATAGCCTCGACTAATGATAATCGAGAATGAGATATCGATGATATGTGATAAGTCGACATGTGGTCTGCATCACATCCTTAAAGGATGTAGTATGTCTCACCTGCTACGAGTAATGGCTACTCGTGATGGACACATGGATACTTTGGAAGTATTGGTATACCCTTCTGATATACTGTTTGTTATACTTGTCTAAAGTATGATCAACGTGTGGGAGATAGAAGTCCTTAGACTTTGATCCTGTCCTAAGCTCAAATGCCTTATAGGTTAAGATACGACTTGTATTGGGTACATTACGATGTGGATTAAAGGTGGTAGTTGAGCCAAGATTAGGATTCATTCCTCGAATGTAAATTCTAGAGAACACTCAGATTCTCAGTGATATTAGGTTGACTAAGTCGTTGGCCAACACAATAGACATATTTAGAACATGGTCTAGTTGTCAACTAATATGTATGAGATACAATGATTAAGCCATTTAGATAGACACTTGACAAATCCTAAGCTTGATCGGGTGTGTCATGAATGAAAGGATTTTATCTTACCACATAGAGGTTAAGTTTACTGGATTCGTGTAAACGTACTTCACATATTGAGTTCATCTTGCGGCGCCATCTAGGAGTTCCGCGTAGACCTTAATTTGATTAATGTCGATATATGAAGGCATGTAGGGTCACACTATGTCGACTGTCTTTTTGATCTAAGGATGTATTGAGAGAGTATTAAATATTCGATTTAGAATCGAGATATTTAAATGAATAATGATTATTTTAATTAAGTCAAAATTGGATTTTGGATTTAATTAAGAATATGCAGAAAATAAATCGAGACAGTGTAGGGCCACGTTAAGTGCCGCGCGCTAATGACCTAATCTGCCTCGATTTTTGGGGCAGACCCAAGGTCAAACCCTAATCTGGTCTGACCTAATTATTCACCTATAAATACAGACATTCACTTCATTATTCAATACACTTAATTTCATATTATTATTCTAAGTCTTAGAGACTTAGAATCAGAACACACTCTCGAACCTCTGCCGGATTTCCTAGCTTTCCAAAGGAGAAATACATTGAAGCTTGGAGCTTGCAATCGAAAGGGCTTTCGCGTGTGAACCCACAGTAGATAAAGATTCCAGATAATACAACTTGTAAGTGTTCATGTTTTATGTTACATGTTTTTTATTGTCATATAACCATACCAGAAGTAATTGTTGGGTATGTAAGAACACAATTTTAAACTTCTGTTGTGCCTTACTTATCTGTTTTGAACCCAACAAACACCTACAGCGGTATCAAAGCCCAGGCTGGTTCAATGGTTATATAACAATTGAATAATATAATAATATGGGTTAAACATAAAATTGGATTAAAATAAGGATTCTTGAAATCCTACATGTCTTGATCGAATGTTAACCTTTTGATATCACCCTAAATTATCTCCTACGCTAACTCGAGGAAGTCATTTCGCTCTAACTCGAACTAAGCCAAAAGTGCATTATCCGGCTCATTGCACGGTGCACGTCAAAGAACGGGTAAGAACGGATGATGGTCGATATGGGCGTTATTGATAATGGTGGGTGATGATAAAGGATCTGTGATTTGATCCCTAAATTGGATTTAGCGCTCGAACGATTTTGAAAAATCAACACTGAAAGGTTTGTCAGGACATCGGCACCGCGGCACTTGCTAGGGTTTTCAAGGGGGCGCCGCGGCGCTAATGCTTTGATTCAAAATTTGGACTTACTGGACAGTAGGCGCCGCGACTCCATGGTGGAGCATCGCGACGCTAATGCATTTGCAGAACCCGAAATGTTTCTGCCCTTGCAGCGCCGCGGCGCTAATGCATTTACAGAAGCTGAAAGGCTTCTGCCTCAGTGGCACCGCGACCCTAATGATTAGCGCCGCGACCCCACTGGTCCATATTTTTTTCCAGAGTTAAGAATGTTTAACCCAAAATTATTATAATACATTATATTATTTGATAAGTATATTGTTTATGTGCTAAATGTCAAATAGTTTGTCATTTAAATTACTAGAATAGCGTCCGCTATAACTGTCTGGGCATGCGGCGCCCAGTATTTGATTAAACCATCTTATATCATGCATATTGGGTTGACGGTTTCCAACTATATGTGTCATTAGTTTTGCATGATATTAAGATGTCATATTGGATATGGCGTAAAAGAGTTGATCTTGCTTAAAACCCTGAATTAAAATATTCCCCAAAATTTTAAATACAAGTCTAAATTAAAACGCGTCGTCCATTATAATTGTTAGAGTGCAAAATCCCTTTCGGCGATACGAGTATTTATGCCAAAGCATTTGCTCTAAGTCTACGAGGACCCAGACTCTTTCATAGATGTGTTTAAATGTAAAGGTAAACGATAAACATTTGTGGGTATTTACACACCAAAGTGTATGCTCACAGAGGCCAAATTTACATAGATACATAAACGTAGTTGTGTAATGGGGTTGACTTGCTTAGACAAATATTGGCGCCAAAGTGTCGGACTAATCTAAGGACACAAGATTAAATGTAATATTTGATCAACCAAGAGTTGCAAATAAGTTTTGCAATTGATTTAGAACCTACCAAGATGTGTTATTGAAGTTATCAGTCAAAGTAAACGTGGAGATAGCATAAGCTTGGATCTTGGCCCATTATGACCTCAATTAATATAGGTTTGTATTCTACCATAGGGTCGTAGAAGTATGTTAAAATAGAGGGAGCTAATTAAACAAAATGCCATGTTTGGGCTAAGATGCTGACTTTGCCGTGGAAAGAGCAATGAGAGGAAAGCCTTGACCTTCCCTTTAGCCTAAATGAATGTGTGTAATAGGAAATAAAATTTGAGTTTGATTTCCAGTCTATCTAATTCTTCAGATTATCAAAGATGTCGAGCTTATCATTGAAAATATTGATTGAGATGAACAAACTTACTGGACCTAACTACCTTGACTGGCTAAGAAATTTGCGAATAGTGCCGAGACAAGAGAAAATAGAATACGTATTGGACACGGTGTTTCCAACAGTCCCTTCCACAGACTCTGTTGAATATGCCTCTTTTGATAAGAATGCTTACCAAAAACACCTAGATAATGCCACTTCAGCACAATGCGTGATGTTGTCTTCCATGTCAATGGAACTTCAGAGACAACATGAGAACATGGGTCCCAATGAGATGCTCGAACACTTGAAGAGTCTCTATGACTCACAATCCCAGACTTGGAATATGACTTACAAATAGAACTTTTCAAGTGTAAGCTCAATGAAGGGGGCCAGGTCTCGCAGCATGTATTGAAGATGATTGGGCTAATAGAGAGGCTTGCTTCAATTTGAACGAAGCTGGAAAAGAATATCGCTACCACCCTCATCCTGAACTCTCTCCCTCGTTCCTTTGAAAACTTTATAGTGTATTACAATATGAATGGAACGAAGGCGAGTCTGCCGGAGCTGCACAACATGCTCAAGACCTTTGAGTCTTCCACTTCCAAAGTCAAAGTTGTGCTCATGGTGAGCTCTACTAGCCGACCCAAGCTGAACGGTAAGGAATTGCAGAAGAAGAAGGGCAAAGCAGTCGATGCGCCCTCAGCTATGAAGCCTAAGGGAGGTGTAAAGAAGAAGAAGGTAAATCCGGCTAAGGATGAATGTGTCAACTGTAACAAGAAGGGGCATTGGAAAAAGGACTGCACGACACCAGGAGGAGGAAAAACACCAGGTGCTTCTACCTCTGGTGGACAAGGTATCTACGTCATTGAAATAAATACGTCTATAAATAACTCCCATTCCTGGGTATTGTATACCGCTTGTGGCTCACACATTTGGACAAATATGCAAGGGCTAACTGATAGCAGGAAGGTTGGACTAAGAGAGGTAGACATACGCGTTGGAAATGGAGCACGAGTGGGTGTTGAGCGCGTAGGAACTCATAGATTAAATTTGCCTTCTGGCTATTGTCTAGTGTTAAATGATTGCTTCTATGTACCATCATTAACGAGGAATATCATTTCTATCCCTATTTTGGATATGAAGGGGTTTTCCTTATATATTTATAATGGCAGTCAAGTACTGTCTTTTGATAATTTTATATATGGAACTACTCCTCTTGTGGATGGATTATATACACTAAACTATAGTCGAGAAATACTCAATGTACAAAATAAACGAGCTAAGATAAGTAATAGAAACTCTACCTACCTATGGCATTGCAGACTTGGTCATATCAACGAATCAAGGATAGCAAGGTTCAGGAAGTTAGACTACCTTGAACCATTTGACTTGGAGTCTTATGGTAACTGCGAATCTTGCTTGAGAGGAAAGATGACCAATAATCCAATTTTTGGGAAAGGTGTGCGAGCCAAAGAGGTGCTTGAGTTGGTCCATACTGATGTATGTGGGCCATTTTCGACTCAAGCTAAAGGAGTCTTCCCATACTTCATCACTTTTACTGACGACTTCACAAGGTATGGATATGTGTATCTTATGAGACATAAATCTGAGACTTTTGAGAAGTTCAAAGAGTACAAGTCGGAAGTAAAGAAGCAACTTGCAACAAGTATCAAAACCCTTTGATCGGATTGAGGAGGTGAATACTTGTGCAAGGATTTTCTAGATTACTTAAAGCTACATGGAGTCCAATCAGAGTGGACACCTCCTGGAACACCACAGATGAATGGTGTTGCCGAAAGGAGAAACCAAACCTTATTGGATATGGTTTGATCCATGATGAGTTCCTCAGCTCTACCTACATACCTTTGGGGGAATGCTATACAAACCTCAATATATGTTCTGAACAAGGTTCCTTCAAAGTCAGTACAAAAGACACCATATGAGATATGGTGTGGCAAGAAGCCAACTCTTAAACATATGAGACCCTGGGAGTGCTCTGCATATGTTAAGAAGATGCTAACTGACAAGTTGGAATCCAAAAGTGAGAAATGTTACGTCATGGGGTATCCAAAGGAAACTAAGGGATACTACTTCTATCTTTCTGGAGAACGTAAGGTCATTGTTTCCAGGAACACAACTTTCCTTGAAGAAGAATATGTCTACAAGGAACATAGTTGCACAAGAGATAGAACTTGAAGAAATTCAAGAACCACAAGATAACACGAAATTGAACCCTTGTTGAATGACCTAAACAAGGATTCAGTGGGAGTATCTGGTGAAGATTAGGTACTTAGAGTACGCCCTTCAGCCAGTGGGAGTGCTGTGAGAGATAGTGCAGAAATGCAAGACTCTCATACACAACTGATGGAAGGTGATACAATGGTTGTACATTATTCCATTCAGGAAATACATGAGAATGACATTCCTGAAAGCTCTCAAGGTGATGGATTGTCCAGCACACAAAGACCTTCTCACAATCAGAATGCAGCAAATACTGAAATGCAGAATAATCAACTCCATAGGACCACTAGGACTCATCGTCTGCCTAAAATACTTAATCTCCTTGTTGAAACACACAATGAGATAGATATTCCTGATGACGATGAACCTACAACCTACATCGAAGCTATGTTAGTCATTGATTCGCAGAGATGGCAAGAAGCCATGAAATCTGAGATGGACTCGATGTACATAAATCAAGTTTGAAACTTAGTTGATTTGCCAACATGAGTTTGACCCATAGGATGCAAATGGGTCTTCAAGAAGAAGATTGATGCATATGGCAAAGTACATACTTATAAGGCAAGATTGGTGGCTAAAGGTTATAATCAATGGCCTGGGGTTGATTATGATGAAACCTTTTCAGCTGTTGCGAAAATTAAGTACATTCGAATTTTGCTTGCAATAGCTGCATATTATGACTATGACATTTGGCAGATGGACGTCAAAACTGCTTTCCTCAATGGTAATCTAGTTGAGGAGGTGTATATGAATAAACCTGAGGGTTTTTCGCTTGAGTCCAAACCAAATGTTGTATGCAAGCTACAAAAGTCTATTTATGGGCTTAAGCAAGCCTCGATGAGTTGGAACATTTGCTTTGACAAGGATATCAAGTCATTTGATTTCGTCAGAATCAAAGAGGATCCATGTGTTTATAGTAAACGCAAGGATGGGAATATTGCCTTCATTATCATATATGTAGATGACATATTGATAATGTGAGACAATAAGACTCTCCTTCAGTCAGTCAAGGAGTGGTTGTCCAGTACCTTCATGATGAGGGATTTAGGTGAAGCCTGCTACATTCTGGTAATTAGGATCTATAGAGATAAACCTAATAGATTATTGGGGCTGTCACAGTAAGTCTACATAGACAAAGTGAGACGTTTTTCTATGGAATATTCCAAGAAAGGCGGTCTACCTATGGGACAAGGCATCAAGTTATCTAAGAAGGATAGTCTTTCTAATACTACAGAACTTGAACGCATGAAAAGGATCCCATATGCTTCGGCTATAGGATCGATCAGCCATGACCTGTACTAGGTCAGATGTGTCCTTTGCAATTAGTGTGACTTGCAAATTCCAGCAGAATCTTGGGGAAGAACACTGGAAGGTAGTCAAGAGTATTCTTAAGTATCTTAGATGAACTAAAGATTACTTCTTAGTCTATGGTGGGAAAGAAAAGCTAGTTGCTACTGAGTACACTGATGCTAGCTTCCAAACGGATCTTGATGACTACAAATCTCAGTCTGGGTACGCGTTCATTTTCAATGGTAGAGCAGTAAGCTGGAAAAATTCCAAACAAGCTACAACTGCTGATTCGACAACCGAAGTTGAGTACATTGATGGATCGGAAGCTGGTAAAGAAGCTGTCGTGATTTCTGTGTTCCTAAAGGAACTAGGGAATGTTCCAAGTGCCACTTGTCCAATAACGATTTATTGTGACAACACTGGTGCAATTGCGCAGGCTAAGGAAACAAGATCAACCAACAGAAACAAGCATGTACCAAGGAAGTACCACATACTCAGGGAGATGGTGGAGACTGAAGAGATTAGATTAAACTATATTCCAACATACGATAATCTAGCAGACCCATTCACTAAACCATTAAGCTTAGTCAAGCATAATGGTTATTTTGAGGATATGGGCATTAGATATGTTGGAGATTGGCTCTAGGCCATGTTGGAGATTTAAAGTATATTTATATCCTAGAGACGATCTGTATTAGGACAAATGTACTTTATACACATTAGTATTATTATTAATGGAGATTAATATTTTGGCATTTGCAATTATTGAATTATTAATTGATTGTTCATAATATTCTATAATATGCATCCCTGGAGGTTACACTGTTATTAATAATGTGAGATATTAATATTATAACGTAACTCTTAAATAGCCTCGACTAATGATCATCAAGAATGGGATATCGATGATGTGTGATAAGTCGACATGTGTTCTGCATCACATCCTTAGAGGATGTAGTATGTCTCACCTGTTACGAGTAATGGCTACTCATGATGGACACATGGATACTTTGGAAGTATTGGTATACCCTACTGATATACTGTTTGTTATACTTGTCTAAAGTATGATCAGCGTGTGGGAGATAGAAGTCCTTAGACTTGAGATCAGTACACACATTGTCTACAAAATAATAAACTTTGATCATGTGCTAAGCTCAAATGCCTTATAGGTTGAGATACGACTTGTATTGGGTACATTACGATGTGGATTAAAGGTGGTAGTTGAGCCAAGATTAGGATTCATTCCTCGAATGTATATTCGATAGAACACTCAGATTCTCAGTGATATTAGGTTGACTAAGTCATTGGCCAACGCAATAGACATATTTAGAATTTAGATAGACACTTGACAAATCCTATGCTTGATCGGGTGTGTCATGAATGAAAGGATTTTATCTTACCATATAGAGGTTAAGTTTACTGGATTCGTGTAAACGTACTTCACATATTGAGTTCGTCTTGCAGCGCCGTCTAGGAGTTTCGCGTAGACCTTAATTTGATTAATGTCGATATATGAAGGCATGTAGGGTCACACTATGTCGACTGTCTTTTCAATCTAATGATGTATTGAGAGAGTATTAAATGTTTGATTTAGAATCGTGATATTTAAATGAATAATGATTATTTTAATTAAGTCAAAATTGGATTTTAGATTTAATTAAGAATATGCAGAAAATAAATCGAGACAGGTAGGACCACGTCAAGCGCCGCGACGCTAATGACCTAATCTGCCTCGAATTTTTGGGTCAGGCCTAAGGTCAAACCCTAATCCGGTTTGACCTAATTTTCACCTATAAATACAGACATTCACTTCATTATTCAATAAACTTTATTTCATATTATTATTCTAAGTCTTAGAGACATAGAATCAAAACACTCTCTCGAACCTCTGCCGGATTTCCTAGCTTTCCAAAGGAGAAATACATTGAAGCTTGGAGCTTGCGATTGAAAGGGATTTCGCGTGAGAACCCACAGTTGATAAAGATTTCAGATAATACAACATGTAAGTGTTCATGTTTTATGTTACATGATTTTGATTGTCATATAACCATACCAGAAGTAATTGTTGGGGTAAGTAAGAATAAAATTTTAAACTTCTGTTGTGCCTTACTTATGTGTTTTGAACCCAACAAATACCTACAGTGGTATCAAAGACCAGGCTGGTTCAATGATTATATAACAATTGAATAACATAATAATATGGGTTAAAAATAAAATTGGATTAAAACAAGGCTTTTTAAAATCCTACATGTCTTGACCGAATGTTAACATTTTGATATCACCCTAAATTATCTCCTACGCTAACTCGAGGAAGTCATTTCGCTCTAACTTGAACTAAGCCAAAAGTGCGTTGTTCGGCTCATTGCATGGTGCACGGCAAAGAACGGGTAAGAACGGATGATGGTCGTTATGGGCGTTATTGATAATGGTGGGTGATGATAAAGGATCTGTGATTTGATCCCTAAATTAGATTTAGGGCTCGAAAGATTTTGAAAAATCAACACAGAAACGTTTGTCAGGACATCGACGCCGCAACCCTATGGTAGGGCGCCGTGGTGCTTGCTAGGGTTTTCAAGCCGGCGCCGTGGCTCCATGGTGGAGCGCCACGACGCTAATGATTCGATTCAAATTTTGGACTTATTAGACAGTAGGCGCTAATGCATTTGCAGATGCCGAAATGTTTTTGCCCTTGCAGCGCTACGACTCCATGGTGGAGCACCGCGACGCTAATGCATTTACAGAAGCCGAAAGGCTTCTGCCTCAGTGGCGCCACAGCCATAACGATTAGCGCCGCGGCCCTAGTGATTAACGTCGCGGCCCCAATTGTCCAGAAACAAAAAAAAAATCAGTGTTCAGAATGTTTAACCCAAGATTATTATAATAAAGTATATTATTTTATAAGTATACTGTTTATGTGCTAAATGTCAAATCGTTTGTCATTTAAATTACTAGAATAGCGTCCGCTATAACTGTCTGGGCAGGGGAGGCCAATATTTGATTAAACCATCTTATATCATGCATATTGGGTTGACGGTTCCCAACTATATGTGTCATTAGTTTTGCATGATATTAAGATGTCATATTGGATATGGCGTAAAAGAGTTGATCTTGGTTAAAACCCTGAATTAAAATGTTCTCCAAAATTTTAAATACAAGTCTAAATTAAAACGCGTCGTCCATTATAATTGTTAGAGTGAAAAATCATTTTCGGCGATACGAGTATTTATGCCAAAGTATTTTTTCTCTAAGTCTACGAGGACCCAGACTCTTTCATAGATGTGTTTTATTGGAAAGGTAAACGATAAACTTTTGTGGCTATTTACACCAAAGTGTTTGCTCACAAAGGCCAATAAAACTCTCTTTTATCTCAATTTTCATACACTATATTTTTCACATATTCACAATGTAAAGATGACAATCAATTTAGGGGGGGGGGGGGGGGATTCATCCTTGAATAATAATTAAATAAACTGGAAAAATAATTTAAATAGTTAGTGCAAAAACTTTAATTTCTACTTATTAGTCGAAGAAAAAATTATTTCCAAATTTTAATAGTGAAAGAAAATTTTATTTCCAACTTTTAGTAGTGGTTGACATTTTATTATTAAAATGCTCCAAAAAAAAAAATATCCAACATTCCACTACTCATTTTAATATTAAAATTAGAGAGTATATCAACTGAAGGTAGATTATTATGCATAATGAAGGCGTGTTCTGCATTGAACCTCCACTTAGTAAAACAATAATCTTTACTCCGGAGCCGTAGTGGTCTCAGATTGAACTATGACTCCTTAAGGGAAATAAAGTATCATTTCTTACACATAATAATCAAGGTGTTGACATGAGCTTTAACAATTAGCACATTACGGCCTTGTGCTATCACAATTTCATGAGTATTTTGAGAACGAGCCCATTCTCATAGGAAGTGGCCTACTTCCACACTCACATAGGTGAAATCTGTCAAGGGTGCTTCTGTAACTTTAACACCCCTTATACGAGCTAAAAAATTCCATTAAGAGTTTATAAACTCAACCTCCACAAATCGTTACAGAAAATGCTCTCACACCATTGGGAGGAAATAAAAAAATATTAGTGCATTTCACCACAAGTCATCATATGATTCGTTTTTCCATTGAACCTGGTTATAGGATCTCTAGTCCCCAGGTTGAGTTTTCTCATATACGACTCATGAATTTATGGGCTTCAATCCCGTCCCCCTCGATGTGCTCCATACATTTTTCTCTTTCCAAGGCCTTGATTAGTGGATCTATAAGATTATCACAAGATTTAACATAATCAACGTTAATGGTACCACTTGTCAAATATGATCTCACAATATTGTGTTTTCTCCTTATAGGTCTGGATTTACCGTTGTAATAATAATTTTGAACTCTACCAATTGCAGTAGTGCTATCACAATGAATTAGAATAGGAGGAGTTGGTTTTTCAAAATAAGGTATTTGAAATAATAAATCTCTCAACCAATTCGCTTCTTCACTAGCTGAAGCTAACACAATTAGTTCAGCCTCCATGGTAGAGTTAGCAATAATAGTTTGCTTTTTTGACTTCCAACAAATAGCACCACCTTCCAAAGTAAAAATATATCCAATGGTAGAATAGGAATCACCCGATAAAGTATTACAATCTGCATCAGAAAAAGCCTTCAAGTACAACATGATATTTTTTATAAAACAAACCATAATATTTTTTACCAACTAAACATTTCACAACTCTCGTTATGGCATGCCAGTGTTCAATACCTGACTTGCTTGTAAACCTGCTAAGTACTCCAACTGTATATGCAATATCAAGCCTAGTGCAATCAGTCACGTATCTCAAACTTCCAATTAAACTAGCATATTTCTTTTAATTTATCATATCATTTTCACTTTGAACAGAAAACAAGTGAACAGTAGAATCAAAAGGAGTTACAACATGCTTGCAATCAAGAAAGTTATATTTTTTCAAAATTTTCTCAACATAATGTGACTGGTCAAGAAAAATTCCATCACATGTTTTAGTAATTTTTATTCCAAGAATAAATTTTGCCTCACCAAGATCTTTCATATCAAAATGGCTTCTAAGAATATTTTTAGTTTCACAAATAACATGTATATTAAAGCCAAAGATCAATAAATCATCAACATAGATGCAAATAATAACATGTGAATTATTCCAAGACTTATGATAGATGCACTTATCACACTCGTTTGTTTTAAAATCATTTCAATCATGCATGAATCAAATTTCTCATGCTATTGCTTTGGTGCTTGTTTCAAACCATATAAGGATTTAGTAAGTTTACACACTTTATTTTCTTGGTCTGCTTCAACAAAACCTTTGGATTGTTCCATATAAATATCATCATTTAGGTCCCAATTTAAAAAGCAGTTTTTACATTCATTTGATGAATATGTAAATAAAAAATTGCAGCAATAGTAATTAAAAGTCTAATGGATGTAATTCTAGGCACTGGAGAAAAAGTATCAAAAAGTTTTAGGCCTTCTAATTACTTAAAACCCTAAGTAACTAATCTAGCCTTGTATTTATCAACTGAAACACCCGGTTTCAACTTTTTTCTTAGGGTCCATTTCCACCCAATTATTTTACAATCTGGTGGTAAATCAACTAGCTTCCAAGTTTTATTAGAAATTAGTGATTTCATTTCATCATTTATAGCCTCTTTCCAAAAAATAGTATCATGTGAAGATAAAACTTCTTGTAAATTGAGAGGGTCATCTCCAACATTAAAAACTTAAAAATCAGGACCAAAATTGTTTTCTACTCTAGTTCTTTTACTTCTTCTTAACTCAAAATCATCATTTTTTTCGTTTTCCAAAACAGAAGTATAAGAATCAGGTAGTGACAAAATATTTTCTTTAATCCTATGACCCCCACTATTTTTAGAATCAAATGAAAATTTATTTTCATGAAAAATAGCATCACCTAATTCTATTATAATATTATCTTCAAGGCTAAAAAATCTATAGGTTGTACTATTTGAAGCATAACCAAGAAAACCATAAGTAGTAAGTTTTTTACCCAACTTAGAAATTTTGGGATCCATTAACCTCACATAGGATAAACAACCCCAAACTCTTAGATATTCCAAATTTGATTTGTGATCTTTCAACAACTCAAACAATGTTAATTTGGTCTTTATATGAGGCACCCGATTCAACACATAACAAGCAGTCAAAATAGCTCCATCCCAAAAATTTAGAGGTGCACTTGACTCCAAGCATGACATTTGTTAACTCAACCAAAGTTCTATTTTTTCTTTCCGCTACACCATTGGATGCAGGAGAATAAGGTGGAGTAGTTTCATGAATTATTCCCAATGTTCTAACAAAAGAATTAAACTCATTATAATCATATTTACGGCCTATATAGTCTAATTCTTTTTATTTTTCTACCAAATTAATTTTGAACTTAATAGAGAAAAAAAATAAAATTTTCAAAAGCATCACTTTTATTTTTCATCAAGAAAACATATGTATACTTAGAAAAATCATCAATAAAAGTGATAAAATATCTATTTCCTGCACGAGTTAAAATTCCTCCAAGTTCACAAATATCAGTATGAACTAACTTTAACAATTCATTTTTTCTTTCAACTTGAAAATGAGGCCTTTTAGTGATTTTTGCTTTACTACAAGCTTCACACTTTTAAAAATTCTTTTTAATCATTGAGATTAATCCTAAACTACTCATGATTCCCACATAACGATTATTAATATGACACAAACGAGCATGCCAAAAATTAGTAGAAGAAAACATATAAATAAAATTAGCAACTTTATTCATCTCAATATTCAACTTGAACATCCCATCACATGCATACCCCCTTTTCACAAAAAAATATATTTTTTCAATATTACATATTGATCAGACTCAAAAATTTATTTGAAGCTTGCTTTATTAAGAAGAAAATTAGACATCAACTTTTTTCTCATGGGAGGAGTAAGAAGTCTATCTTTTATAGTTAATACCTTTCCAGAAGTGAAGTTTAACTCGACATCTCCCTTTCCAAGCACTTGAGTGGTGAGAGAATCACCAAACATGATGGTTTTGGGCTCCTCAAAAGGAGTATACACTTTGAACCAATCTTTGTCATAGCAGACATGACGGTTTGCACCAGAATCAACCCACAATCCATCAATATTTTTCACAATGTTTATGTCTGTTATCACCGCCATCAGTGGCTCTTCGATAGCGTTCGCCTGAGGTACATGATCACGTTTTCGAAACTTGAAAAATTGAGCAATATGCCCACTCTTTCCATAGACAAAGCATGATCCTAAATCTTGAACATGTTGATTTTGTGTTTTGTTATTGACACCATTATTTTTCTTGGGAGGTCTACCATTATTTTTCTTGAATATTTTCTTCTTAGGCTTCATAGAAGTATTTTTGTGAGAATTAGGAGCAACATTATCTGAAGTAATTAAATTTACCTTGTTTGTGATGGGTTGTAAATTGCTCTCTTCCGGTTGCATAAGTGCATCTTGGACACTTGCTTTTTCTTCCATGTGGATTCACATTATCAATGTCTCAAGAGAGGTTTCTATTTGTTTGTGGCACATAGCTTTTTAAAATTCTTTTCAAGAAGGTGGAAGTTTATCTATTATGCCACAAATAATAAGGCTATCTCCAATTTTGATTTTCTCGGATTTGAGTTCTCCAACAATCATTATAAAATCTTGAGTTTGGTCTACCATTGATTTGTTGTCCATCATTTCAAAATGAAAAAATCTACTAGCAACATATTTTCTCGCTCCAGCCTCTTCGGTATCATATTTACTCTGCAATGCTTTCCAAACTTTCTTTGTACTAGAGTAAATTCTATCATAATTGTAACATCCCGTACTTTCGGGTAATAATTTGAGCACATAAACATTGACAAGTAGACCCGGACCCCGGGAAGTTTACATTATGATTACGTATGCTAATAAGGAAATTAGTATATATATAAGGGTGTGATTCAGAAACAATTTTGGATTTAACAAGTGCGACGACGGGGATTAATAATAATAATTGTATATCCCCAAAAAGGTTATAGACTAGTGTCATATTACAGGAATTATGACATTAGGTATAAGAGGATTTTATAAGTCACCGGGATTTAAGTGAATCAGGATCGAGAATTTAGTTGCGTGTATAATTAATTAATTGTGGGATTAATTAATTATAAGCGGAGGACCAAATTCAGCAGAATATTACATGTTGTCTTATAAAACAACGGTGCAGTGACTCAGTTTGAGAAACGATCGCTGGCAGTATTTAAGCTTCACCAGACTCCACACATGCCATCTTTTCTTCTACAAAACCTTCTATCTCCTTCAATTTCTGTAGAACTCTTTATCTAAGAAGAGATTATACGCCTCAAAATCAGAAGGAGTAAAACCTCAATTGGTAGCCTCTGATATTTTCGACCAAATTGGGGGATTTCCGTGAATTTTCGCATAATTAAGAAGGGAGAAATTCATAGTGCTCTAGATTTTAATTCTAGTAAAGTTGAAACCTTGAACAAGCTTAAGAACTCAGAAACCCAAGCAAAAACCCAGAGTTTCGAGACAATTCCGGAAGTCGATGTTTTGGGCCTTCTATTTCTGTTTGTTGACTTGTTGGAATTCGGTATTGGTGAAAGGTTTTCCGACGACTCCGGTCGCTGCGTCTAACAGAGGTAATCCTTCTTGTTCCTAAGTTCATACGAATTATAGAACCTAATTCTTATTAGTTTTAAGACAATTATCGAAAGTGCTAAGTTTGGTTTGGGTATTGTAGCAGTAGGAAAAAAAGTTAGGAGGGCTGATTGTGTGGTTATATGCATAGGTTTCGACATAGAAGAAGTATAGATTCTACGCGTACAAAGTATTCGCTAGAATGTCTCAATGAAGTGATTTCTAGTATATTGATCCGATTATGTTGTAAATCATTCATATGGTGTAGATAATCACTTATAAAGCTTACGAGGATCCGCGGAACTTAGATAATTTCGACAACAAGGTATGCAAGGCTCTTTCTTTCTTTTGGCATAATTCTATATACGAAATATAACCATCATGCTGCTACATAAATTACTCTACTCTTAGTAGTTAGGAATGATCAAGTCATTGACTCCTATGTTGAAAGATTGTCCAAGTATGTTTCTAAGACCTTAATAAGGCACACCGAAAAAGATGTTGATGTTCCCAATGTTAACCAAAGGTGTAAAGGATATTATGTCACTCCGGATGTTTTATTATTATTCATGCATTTCATTTGCATTTCATTTGCATTGCATTAATATATTACCCTGGACCACTTGTGCTATGCACATTACTATATGGTAAATATTATATATATAGGGGATATGGGGAAAGGGAAATGCGTTATATAAGCACACCACCTGCAGCTGGTACAGATTATCACAAAAGAGCCCTAAGAGGCCAATATGATGTGATGATGTGATGTGATGTGATGATGTGATGCCTGTGTGACTTATTGGGACGGGTTGCACGATCCGCAACACTAACATATATTGGGATGGGTTGCACGATCCGCAACACTAACATATATATATATATATATATATATATATATATATATATATATATATATATATATATATATATATTTGCATCATGCATACATTTGTTTACCAATATATGGTATGATGTCCACAGAGGCTGTTATGGTAAGGAAGATGCCCGAAGAGGTTGATGTATATGTATACTACATTGTGCATAACATTTAGGCATGTGTATAAGGGCCCTTAGAGGCATTTACTGATGTTCAGCTGTTTTTGTTTCAGACTATGATATATCTATGCTATGTTATTTCTTATGCCTGGCATACTCAGTACATCAGTCGTACTAACGTCCCTTTTGTTGGGGACACTGCGTTTTATGCCCGCATGTTCATATTGAGAGAGTGACAGTTAGCCCTAGTAGGTTGCTGGTTCAGCTGGTATTTGGAGCACTCTGTTCGTTTCGGAGTTGCGGTCTTGGTCGTGGTATGTTTTACTCTTTAGAGGCTTGTAGACAGGTGTCCTGTGGTTAGTTGTCATGTATGACCTTGTCGGCCTTGGTATATAAATGTGTAAGTTAGGGCTTTTGAGTTGAAACTTTATATAATCTATCACGGCTCAGTCCGTGTTTAAATATAATTAAGGGTGGAGTGTAGATGTGGTGCCTGACAGATAGGGTCCGGGTGCCCGTCGTGGCCCTCCGATTTGGGTCGTGACAATAATAATCATAAAAATTATCAGATAAACAATTAAGTAAATAATACCGACCCTTCTATTCATCATCATCATATTTTCCCACTTTCTCTTAAAGAGAAATAAGTTTTCATCACTCATGGAAAAGTTGTTTACTTTGTTTGGATTCTTCTCAGTTAATACGTAAGAAACATTGAGAAGACTTAAGTAGAAAAGTACTTTATCCTTCCATCTCTTGAAATGAGTAGTGTTGAACCAAAATGGCTTGTTAAGATCTCCCACTTTGACATTCGCGGATTTTTAATTGTAGCCATTGAATCTCCTTAATATTGTTGTCCAAATTACAACTGAAATACAATTACAATTGAAAAATACAAATGAAGAAAATAATATCTTCAGGCTGAGGCGTGGATATCTCGCTCTCTTTAAGGAGATTCAAGCCTACTGCATTAAATCTTTACAGGTTCAATAGTAATCTTTTTGACTTGTCCCCTCCAGGATACAACAACCGGACAACGTCGTACTATTCAACGAACTCTGGACAAGATGTTGAGTCCAAAGCTCCACCAAAAGAACACCTTCCTTCAAGTAAATAAAACTTTCTTTTATCTCAATTTTTCATACACTATATTTTTCACATATTCACAATGTAAGGATGACAATCAATTTATAGGGGAGGAATTCATCCTTGAATAATAATTAAATAAAATAAAAAAATAATTTAATAGTTAGTAGAAAAACTTTAATTTCACTTATTAGTGGAAGAAAAATTATTTCCAACTTTTAATAGTGAAAAAACTTTAATGTCAACTTATTAGTGGAAGAAACAATTATTTCCAACTTTTAATAGTGGAAGAAACAATTATTTCCAACTTTTAATAGTGGAAGACATTTTATTATTAAAATGCTAAAAAAAAAATATCAACCCATAACATAGTGACAGGAAACTTACTTTTTTCAAGAAGGAGATCAAATGGTGAAGAATGAATAAAAGACAAATTCAATATTGAGCATGAGTCGAACTAAATTATCATACGAAAAAACCTATGCCAATTGAAAAAAATATACCTACTACTGCAGATATCCCTTTATTTATGCTCTTGTCACGTTTTAAGGTAGATTCGGCAATAGCTGAAGTAATATGGTAAATAAAACAGAGCCAAAAAATAAGATAAACCAGAGAGAACTGTCTCCGATATCGATGAATCAAATGCATTAAACACCCTTAAAAAGCATAAAAATCTATTAGGAACACATGAGAAATTCATGAAGTTCCAAAAGTGTTAAAGATCTAAAAGAAACATGAAACAAATTTAAAGAACATACAAAAGAAAGAAAAGAGAGAAATAAACACGTGTCGGTAAATGTGTAAATAGGTGGATACTTTTACAAAGTAACAAGCATTTCAACGAGTACCTGAGCAACTTTTTTGGACTTGAAATGAAATGGAACAAAGAAACTTAAATTTGATTTCTATAGAGACAAATATACCATGAAGTTATTATTCATCCTTCATTATTAACAATATCTAAAAATTAATCCAGAAAAGCATGAAGTGGCAGTTTGGGATATTCCAATTAAGGAGAATACCTAGAATGAAAGGTAATCCGTCAATACAAGATTTAAGGAAATTATGAACTGTATCCTTACTGTAACTAAATCGATGTCTGAGAAGTCCAATCTTCATGTCTTTTTCAAGGATTTTCAGGATGAAGTCAATAAAAATCGTAGAAGGAGTCCTTATCAATGCTCCAAAACCTGTTTCTGGCGATCTGTGTAGTTCAAGAAACTCATGATCTCAGAACTGCTAATGAAAAATAAAATCGTGAAATTTTTCTAAACCCACACATGAATACAACCTATCACTTCATATGCTCATACCCATTCAACTACCAAAACAAAAAGGTACGCCCCATGTATAATAATCTTATGAGATTGATAAAAACATCATTTCTTTTCTCCAGCCGTTATCATATCTATCATATGTCCCCAACAATTGAAGCAAAAGCCTATTAGGGTACTCGACTCTCTTGTTATCTCAAAACAGAAAGGACGGATAAACTAAACAAAAATCGAGAAATTAAGGACAAAATAAGAAGAAAAGAAACAAACATGGAAAATCAAGAGGGAGAATCGCAACATCCATGAGGGAGAAAATAGGAGCTATTAGAGAGAAGATTAATCAACTTGAGAATTATCGGAAATTCTATCTTCGCTTCGGCGAGAATCGTGTCGCTTCGGTGTTTTGTCCGCTTCGGCGAGGATTCCGAGAAGCTAGTGAGTTCGCGTCTGCGGAGGGCCTTCCGCAGAAGCGATACCGCGTGGGCGAGGGATGTTCCACTGAAGCGGAAATCACTGTGCAGACCTAGACTTAAATTCCAAAAAAATTCAAACTTAGAGCCTCACTTTTCCAAAACCATTTCACAAGCTAGGAGGCTCGGTAGAGAAGCAATTTCAAGAGTTTTTACAAAAAATGCTTGGGGGTAAAATTTATTAGTTTCTTTTATGATCCTTATGCCTTTATGTTAGGTTTTAATGGTGGAAACTTGGGTGGGAAAGATGAGTTTAATGTTAAAAGCCTTAAATATTGGGAACTCGATTTCTTAACTTAAAACTTGGATTTTGAGATGATTTTCTTATCTTAATAATTTATTAGTGAGAGGAAACAACCACCAAATTGAGTTTTTGGGTTTAAAACTAGTATCCATAATGGAATCGAAAAGGGGTTTTTCTTATAAAATTGAGACTTTTGATATATTGTTAAAAATTGACATTAGATTGAGTAGCTAGCGGACATATTGGACTTCATGGAAGTTGGGTGAACTATTTTCGATGTAAAATTCTTATATTGCCCCTTTTAGTCCGGATTTCCTTGCTTTTTACCTTGATGGTTCCTTTTCGGACTGGGTAGCGATTATTCCTTTAGAAATACCCTCATGTGTTGATTATATGTATGATAACCTAGGACATCTATGTGCTTGATTGAGTTACGACCATCTGATACCCTTTCGAAAGGACTTCGTGGATTAGGAGTTCATGGCACGCACTCGACAATGAGGTAGACTACGATTTCTCTTTTGTAGACTTCGATAGAAGTGCGTACTAGTTATAAATGTTAAGGGGTATTCGGCGTGTTGGGGGTCCAACCTTAGCGATTGTGATGAACGCTTGGGTGGGTACCGTTATTGAATTGTGATGATGGGTGATTTGGGAAATCAGCCTTAAGCTGACTCCGACTGCTGTTGTTTGAGATTGTCGTCATTATGTGGGCTTATCGCCATTCTTGATATTCCTGCATGTATTTATCACATTACTTTGATATGATAACCTGATGTAGCTGAAGTTACGTATTATTTGAGCTCGTAGCCATGATTGATAGTTTATTATGATTTGACTTGTCACACATTCATCACCCTACATCTCGTCTAAATACTTGAAAATGATTTGATAATTTTGATTGTATTGATTATGCTATTGCATGGTGTACACATATCCATATCATCCATATATATTATTATTGGCATTTGAACTATTGAGACACTGGTGAAAGAGTCTTGAAAGCCGGAAAGCCGATTACTCGATATGGTACATGGTACGAGAGTGATAATTAATGATGACACTACAACCACAGAGCTGGGATTCGATGAGATATTTCGGATGGATATATGGACCTCATGAGTCCCCCATGGGTCACGTGACACCTACTACAAGATCATGTGTATACCGGGCACCTATGCTTATTGCATACATATATATCATTTGCATTGCATTTCATTCATATTTATTGACGTGTATTTGATGCTTTGTGTATTCGGTGTTGACTGATGGTTAACTTTATGATCTTGTGACTCTTATTAGAGGAAAAACTGGTTGTTGATTGGTAAAATAATTCAGATTGATTATTAGAATTTGAGTGACTTTCATGAGTAAACGAACTTGGATTATTAAATTGATATGAGTAAATTGGATTGGTTGTCATGTTGGGTTTGTTCTCTGTGAGTTGGGTGTTGTGGTTTACAACTTATGAGTTTAGGTATGCAGTGTTATCTATTATGGTTGTCAGTAATGCATATTTTTTAAAATTATCCTTTTGAACAAGAGAACTACGTGTGTCTGTGTGGTTTCTTAGTGATTGATAATGTTATTTAATAGAGTGTCTAGCAAAGAACTTGTGAGGTGTCGTTGTTGTGATTGTGACTAGTGTGCTATATGTGTATAGATTTTCCTCCTTAATCACAAGGGTGTAAGGTGTAGACTTCTACCTAGAATATAATGAGGTTGTTTAATGAATTAATATGTAGCATGCTCGTAAACACATAGAGTCGTAACTAAGTTTAAGGGCTAGGTTAATGAAAAAGGCTAATGTCACGATCCAAAATCACTTAGTCGTGTGGACACCTACCATTTTCCACCTCGGTAGGTGAACCCATCCCTTAATTATTAATTCAACAAAAATAAAGTAAATAGAACATAATAAATGGAAGTCTAAATCATAAATAACCTAAGTGTGTAAATACCAACGACATCCCCAAGGAACTGGTCTGCAGTACAAGAGTCACTACAATAAACTACAAGTCTGAAATAATACAAAGTCTCCAAAATACGAATAATATCTCAGAATGCAAGAAAAGACAAGTATAAAGGAGGAGTCTCCAGGCTGTGGATCCATCAAGCATGCTCACCTTAGACACTCAACAACAAAGCCTCGGGATCAGTCGCGAAGAGTGGATGTGGAGCCTGTCATGTACTTTGCACTCAAAAGAATGCAGTAAAGTAGTATCAGTACAACCACTATGTACTGGTAGGTATCATAGGCCAACAACAGTTAGCTAACATATATAATGAAAGAAACTGAAGAATGTGCATTCTCCCAATCAAGTACAAACACTATCACAATCTAAGAATAAACAACCCAAGTATAGAGTATCAAATCAGAATCCAAGAAATATGTGAATGTAATGATGAGTAAATATGCAATGCAATGCACTGGACAAATGTAATCTCGGTACACACATGCTCTGAGTGAAGTATCTCTACGTCCCGGCAGTCATGACTCATGGGGGACCCGCGAAGTCCATGTACCAGTCACTCTGCACACATCCCAAAGATGACTCTACAACACCAACCACACTGCTAGCCTTTCCGCACAAAGCCCAACGATATCTACACTATCAAATATATTGTAAGAATCACGGATATTTCCTCCTCACTTATCACCATAACACCAATCACAAGTAATATTAATGTATCATAGAAATGAGGATTAATGCAATGAAAAACAATAATATCAAGTGTAACATATCAATCCCAATCGTGCCACCCATAAACACATATCACAATATCAGTATCAAGTCAAGTCTTTTCCTCTATCTATGATAATACCAAGATAAGTGAGAGACAACTATATCACAATAACAATATAGCAACTAAGGGAAGTCCACTATCAAGCACTTGGAAGCAAGCCAATAAATCACAAGGAGACAACAAGCCCATAAATAAGTCAACAATACCAACCCTAAGTAATCCATCCTGAATTCATACTCGAAGATGTAATATGCTTTCTCTGATAATAACTAACTCTACATATACTTCGGTAATCGAAGCCTAACTAGAAGGTAAGCCGTAACCTACCTGGATGGGGAGCGGGAGCTACAAATAATCACACTGGAGCCTTTCCATTCTACGGGTCCTACTCGAAGTCTAGTCATTATTAAAATCTAAGTTAGAAATGGAAACTAACAATACCCATAATACTAGATTATTCCTTGAATCCAAACCAACTATGGCAAAAAGGGGAAACAAGCCCACAAAGGTTAAACGGTGATTTGAGAGTGAAATTGGTAACCCATTGTTCTAGAAGTTCAATTCTACTCTCCAATTGCAAAATTAGTTTAAAAGTGGATCAATTTCATCATTAAATGCAAACCCCCCAAATTAGGTATAAACCCTAAATTTTCCATGTTCAATTTCTCAACAAAAATAGAAGATTCAAGCCTAATAGTTACTATTAATGGAATCCATGCTTAGATTAGTCAAATCCATAAATTAATCTCACATTTAAGGCTTAAGAATCAATTAACCTTATTTTAGTAGAACTCATCCTCTTTAACTAGTGTTCTAGGTTTTTTCACCATTGATTCAACTTAATAAAGGTAAATAAAAGAGAAACAAGGTTTAAGAGGCTTACCCCAAGAAGAAATCATCAAGAAACTCTTTAAATCTCCCTGGAAATGCTTTGGGAGAATATTTTGGGAATGGGGAATGAAGGGTCTGATTACACACTTAAAAGAGTTTCTAATTTTTCCATCACCCGCTGCAGTGGTAAAAGGTCCGCTATAGCGAGGCCCGTGCCCGCGCTCAAGATGCTCGCTACAGTGGCTTATGTCAACCACCAACACTCCGCCGTAGCGGCTCACTGCCCGCTACGACGACCCTCACAAAATCTCATCATCTGCTGTGGCGCACTACAACTCGCCCTAGAGAGTAACAAATACCAAAAAATGCCGAACACACCAAACCCAAAATTCGACAATCAACTAATAGTTGTCCAACTCAAATAAGATATGCACACATACGTAAAAATATGCTATAGACTTACTCGTGGTCTCAGAATTCTCATCGGAGGTCTATTTAATCGAGTCAACCCCCAACGACATCCTAACCCTTAAGGATGAGGTTGGAAACTAGACCCATGACCATAGATCCATTAAGGATATGATTATAAGTTACTACCATAACCTTTATACCACTGAGCATATCCAAGATAAGCTTACTACAACCCCTAAACCTTCCAACTGGGGCATTTTAGTGAGGATAAAAAAATCAATTAGGTTCTCCCTTAACTTATGTGGAAATTAGGAATGCTGTGTACTCCTTCAAACTCACGAAGGCTCGTGGGCCTGATGGAATACACCCATTCTTCTACCAAAAGTATTGGAATACCATTCAGGGTCCATTAGTACACTTTTGCAAAACTGTGTTTAGTACTTGTTCCATGGAAGAATATATAAATAACACCTATTTATGTCTTATCCCAAGATGTGCTAATGTTGTTTCCCTTAAAAACTTCAGACCTATAGGGCTCTGTAATACCCAGTACAAAATCATCACCAAGATCATTGTCCATAGGATGAAGCCTATCCTTCAAAAAAATATTGGCCCTACCCAAACCAATGTTCTTACAAGTAGAAAAGCCTCAGATAATGCCATTATTATCCAGGAATATCTAAACCACTTCATAACCTTAAAAGGTAAGAATGTTAATATGATTTTGAAAATTGACCTGGAAAAATATTTTGATAGACTAGAGTGGATTTCATTAATGAAACCTTAGTTTTCTTTAACTTCCCCCCTAACCTCATTAAGATTATACTTTCTTGTGTATCAATCTCTTCCATTGATGTGCTAGTCAATGGAGTCAAAACAGACTACTTTAAACTTACTAGGGGCATTAGGCAAAGAGATCATATGTCTCCTTACATCTTCATTCTATGTATAGAAAGACTGTCCAGGAACATCAATCATGAGTTTGACCTACTTAACTGGTTCCCCATAAACAATACTAGGGGAGGACCTAAGATCTCTCACCTGTTCTTTGCAGATGACCTAACCCTATTTTCTAGAGAAAATCTTAAGAACTGCCAGATCGTCATTAATACTCTATCCTAATTCAACAGTAGGTCTGGTCAACAGATCAATTTCACCAAGTCTAAAGTCATCTTCTCAAATAACTGTAAACCTAAGGACACATTCACTTTTTATAGATGTCTCAAAATCCAAGCTAGAGACTCATTTGGAAAATACCTAGGTTTCCCTATTGTCACGACCTGACCCGACAGGCCGCGACTAACCGTCCTAATGACGTCATTAGACTAACCTGTCACACATAATCCAACTAACACTTAGTGAGTCTGAAATCCGGCAGCATAACACTGCAACAACAACATAAGCAGGGTAGGTAAGCCGACAAGGCTGCCTTTACCCAAGAATGTACCTGTCTCTTGAGGAGTCACAACTAGCCAATATACATAACAAGCAAGCCGACAAGGTTGCCACCAGATAGTAACGTATATACATGGGAACACCCCAACACAGAATACAATAACATGACTGACCAAAACAGAGTCATAACCCTTACATAAGTACAACCCACAACTGTCTACAGACCTCTATAAGAAGGACAATGACATATGACGGGACAAGGCCCCGTCGTGCCCCGCAATACGAACATAAGTCTAAAAGAGGTTCGGTACCAAAATGACAAAGCTCTGGATCAAAGGAGCTTCCCAACCTGCTGAGTAGGAACCTAGGCCTGAGGTTCACCAAACTGAAAACATGTACCTGCGGGCATGAAACGCAGCCCCCCCGAGGAAAGGGGGTCAGTACGAAATAATGTACTGAGTATGTAAAACATGAAGTTGTAAAAGAGATCATAAGTAGCCAACAGAAAACAGGAGATCAGTAAAAAAATTAGGATCCAAATTCAACTGTGCCATAAACCATAAAAGTCAGTTGTGCCTTATAAAAATGAGAGTCAAGTCAAGAAAACATGAATGTCTGTCCATATAAATATATATACCTGTAACGTAACCCGACCCACTAATGCGGGACTCGATAGAATCATATCATAACCCGGCCCATACTGGGACTCGATGACATCATATCATAACCCAGCCCATGCTGGGACTCGGTAAAGTCATATCTCATTTATGGATCCATCCTACGTAACCCGACCCTCTAGTGAGGGTCTCGGTGAAAAATGCAAGGCTGTTCACGAACATAACCCGGCCCGGGACTCGGTGAGGTGAAGTAGTAACACTTAGCACGAGTAGATATCATGAGTAACCATATTGAAGTAAAAATTATCATTTGACTCTCAATAAAATCATTATAATAATGTCATAATAAACTCTTTGCTGAAAAATCATAAGCCTTCTCATAATAATTCTCTTTAGGAATTAAACTGTATAAGAATCAAGTACGCCCGCCGTACTTTCATTAAATCATGCCAAAAAGAAAGAAGTAAGGGTTTCACATACCTCTTAGACGAACTAATCAACTAAATATTAGAGTATGTCTCGTTTTAGAACTTCAACCTTGTTGTCGAATTTATCTAAGTTCCACGGGTCCTTGTAAGCTCTATGAATGATTATCTACATCATACGGACGAATTACATCACAATCGAATCAATATATTAAAAACAGATTCTTAAGGACATTCTAACGAACACCTTGAACGCGTAGAACCTATATTCCTTCTACATCGAAATCTAAACATAAAGCGAAACATCCAGTCCCCTTAATCCTCCTTCCTATACTACTACAATCTTCAAAATAGTACAATAATTTCACATGCAATTTCCAACAACTCTCAGTAACGATAGTCCCAACAATACCCAACCCAAATTCGCATTTTCGACAATCGTCTTTAGAACTAGTAGCAAGAAAAGACTTCTGAAAATTGTACAAACTATTAAGAACAAGGTAGGTTACCTCTTTGTTAGACGCAGTGACGAGAATCTCCGGAAAACCTTACGCTTGCACTGGATTCCGACAAACAGAAATAGAACCCAAAATCAATTCGTGCCAGACTCCTTTCGTACTCAAGGTTCTTGTAAAGCTTCTGAGTTTCTAAGCTTGTTAATGGTTTCGGTTCTACTGGAATCAAAGGCCAGAACACCTTGAATTTCTCCTTCGTCTTGGTTATATGAAAGCTCACGAAAATCCCTAATTTCGACCGAAACTTTCTAGAAAACCCATCAATCGAGACTTCCTCTACCAGAAAAGAATTTAATGGAGGAGATTTGGTAGAGATGAAGAGAAAATCGAAGAACTGATGGAGTTGGAGAATGGATTAATGGAGAAAAAGGGACTTATGGGCTGATATCGGTCGGTCGGTTTGGGGCTTAGTCACCCCCAAATCGTTTATAAGATCACACGTATCAATTTCCACTATATATGTCCCCACTTAATTAATTAATCCCACAATTAAATAATTATACACACAATTAAATTCCCCATCTCCTATTATTTAAATCCCGGCGATTAATAAAATCCTCTTATGTCAATATCATAATTCCTGTAATATAATACCAGTCTATAATCTCTTCGGGGGTACACAATTATTATTATTACACACCGCCGCCACATTATCAAATCAAAGACTATTTCGGGATCACGTCCTTTTATAAACTAATTTCTTATTAACATACACAAGTACAACATAAATTTTCCCGGGTCCGGGTCTACTCACCTATGTTTATGAGTTCAGCCGCTACTCGAAAATACGGGGTGTTACATCCTCCCCCCCCCCCTTAGAAACATTCGTCCTCGAATGTCGGTACGACATTTCTACACTTTGACACCATACCCAAAAAAAGAATAGAACACACAAATTTGTCATTCCAATTCATCAAAAACAGAGGATACAACACTCATGGATTAATTCAGACTATCTTTTAAATAATGAGGAGATACATATCAATCTATGGCTACTTCTAAAGAATAGACTCAAGTTTCATATGCAAACCAAAATAAACACATGGTGACTACATTCTTTAAATTCAAACAATAGGGTCGTATACGCAACATAGTTATTTAAAGAGTTCACACATCAATGCAATTTGTCATGTCTCAACTATTTTATCATCTCATAGCCAAATCTGATCCTGCTAGTGTTTAAACTAGTTCAGTTGATCATTTTTGTACCGGTGTTGGGCTAGAGTGCAGCAAACACAACTGCTGATTTTTCACTCTGTCCCTGCCCAGGATTTTGCAGCAATAACTGCCTCAAAATAAAGGCAGCAACATGGGTTTGTGCAGGGCACTAGTTCTACCAAAGTGCAGCAATGATAACAGTGGTAAGTAACAACAAAACAACATCCCACCAGTAGCCAAATAACTGTCAAACAATAGCAGCAAATGAGCTTAAACAACAGTCAAACATCAGCTAGAACAGCAGTTAAACAATAGCTAAACATCAGCAACAAGTGACCTCAACCAATAACCAAATAGTAGCTAAACATGGTAGCTAACTGCACCAGAAAATAACAAGTATGTACAGCAACCAGCTCAATATAGCAGTGCCATTAAACTATGCAGCACCTAATGGAGAACATGCATCAGTAATCAGAAATTGGAATCACAGACGGCAAGGAACCAACCTCCCCTCACCAACAGTAACCAGTCCCCTTTTGGAACAACAACCACAACCTTAAAGCATAACAAAACAGTCCTAACAACAAATGTAAATGAGGCAGAAATACAGCAATGACTTACACTAAAGAACAAGAGACCAAAGAACCTTTCAAAGATATAAGCGAAACAGTCTATAGGGCTATATGTGTAGCAAAAATAACAACCACACATAACCACAAGTTACTTCAAAGGCACAACAACCCTTTCCAATTTTTCAGCAGTGCAGAGCATCAAGACAATAGGTAGCGGCAATCAGTAAACAAGCAGCAACTATAACTCAGAATCCAGTAGTTTAAGAGTCACACACGTCTTAACAAAGAATGTAGATAACTAGGAGAGCACAACATGCTTGAAAACAGGACATTTGAGATTGAAAAATGGTAGCAATATTTGTCACAACTGAGGCAATAATATATGTTTAAAGAGTAACAGGGACATTAATAGCAGTTACCAAGAACAGCAGTTAACCAGTAGTAACAGGTGACATCATACCACAGACATAATAGCATCAATCATGGTAGCTAAATGCCTCATTATCTTGACTGGTTTCCTGACGACTAGTCTAAACATGCTAAATATCTCACTTCTCATACAGTCATGCATCCTTGAACCAGACAAATAAGATTATAGGCAAGCAAATGCAATCAGGGCATAGGAATGGATATCAACAGATGATATGACAAGCAGAACACACAGCGATGGTATAGTCACACTGGAACATATGCACTTAAACTAGGTGAATTGGTTCACACATGGGCAATGATAACATGGATACAAATAGACTTAACAAAGTCCAAGTTAAAAGAACATAGACACAATAAATACCTACCTAAGAAAACAAATCATAAACTAAACTTCCCTTTGGACATATCATAGCCTCTTGGATTAGTGTTAAGCTCATAAAGTCCAACAATAAACTAAAATAAGTCCTTTGGTTTAAAAAAAAATCCAGTTTATATCACAGTATGCATCCATAGAAGTAACAAAATATTAATAGCATAGACAGGACCTCATGTAGTCATAATTGAAGCTAAACATGTCATTGGAGAACCACATGGAAGGACCAAAAATAGTAAGCCAACATATTTTCTATGCTCATCCTAAACAAATGTTACTATTGCTTAACTTATGCATACCAATAGCTTAAAAGCCATTTCATGATTCAACTAAAATTACACCAGACTATACAACAACCTTATCAATCAACATGCAAAATCCACATATTCCTTTTGATTAATCCAAACGACTTACAGAGAGCCAAATGAGTTTCCAAAATAATATATTGGTCATCACATTAATTTAAATAACCCATACATGCTAAACCCAACTTCAATCCAACCTGCCAATCCATTAAATCAAATCTAGGCATTTCATATATCATTAATATCTTTAAATTAGCAATATTAAGCATTAAATTAACTAAGTAGCCCATACACGACTAGACAAATCTAAAATTAACCTGTTTCGTTCTATTTCAATTGTACAGATTATTCTAAATCAGCATGGAACATTTACACTCTTTTGTTGACATCTACTACTACTTTCAATTTGGTAACAATGCCCCTTCTTCTTCCTATATAAAGTTGATGGTGACCAGTACAATCCCAAACTCTTAAAGGGACGGAACAAGAATCTCTCTGCTTACTGTTTCTAAGTTTGGTATTACCTAAAGCTACAATCTTGTAGGTACCATCAAGAAGTGGATTGGGAAACATAAAATTCAAGGTACCCACCCCCCCCCCCCCATTTTTTTTTTGTATTTCACATCTTGGAAAATGGACAATGTCAATCAAAACTTAAAGAAATCTATAACTATACCAAATTAGATATTCAATCCCAAGGGGTAACAGGTAAACCAATTATCCGGACATGAGTAGCCATAAACAAGTATATATAGACATACCAAACATATGTGGATTGCCTATCCATGCCATGCTAACCTCATCACTACTCACTTAATAACTTAACCAAATCGGCAGAAGCAAGGGAATGCACATAGTTGAGGAACTACTCAGATATTCATTTCATTTTTTTTCAACATGTGATTTAGATACCTATCAAAACTCAAATGATCTTATATTATCTACCAAATTTACATAAAAGGAGAAGGGGGTAGACATACTGTAGTAGCAGACATGGGAATAGGTGGACTTAACAGTTTGATTTAATCAACACATAGATACAAAACATGGGCATATACAATCAAACCAAACTGGATGCAGAGTTATGCACATGAGGAAGGGACAAGGTTATTTTAAATAGTTATGTTTAGATGAGTATTAGACCACCTAAGACTATTGGGACATGCCAAGGATAGATATGACCCTTTAACAAGCAAAACATACACCAAATAGGCTCCTAAACTATCCTTCAGATCACGACAGCACTTAAACAAGACACACATCCATTTCGAAGTCATTAGGTGATCCTATCATAATTATAACAACATTCTTATGCTAAATCTTAGTTCCCTTATTATAGGCAGATAAATAAATAAATAAATAAAAACATTAAGCCCTTCAATCATTTCCATACCAAATGTGACCTTTACAACTAACATAGTCATTATGTAAGCATAATTTTTAACTTCAACAACTGGTGTTTAATTAACATAACCTGTGTAGTTGAGTCATGGATTAATCGAACATAGTGTCTAAGAGGTTTAATATACTTCTCAAGCCACTATAGCAACATACCAAAATAATTTGTTCAGTTAACCAGGGGAACAAACCTCATGTTCATGTATTAAGCATACTAAATTAGTACATGTGCTAGTGATGGTTTGACCTAACATACTATGGACACCACAGGACTTAAACAATCCAAGAGGGGTTACAATGGACTAAAACTAGTATACCAATTACTTCAAAGTCATTTAAACGGATCATACAAGGTCAAATAACCCTTAAACTTAACAAGACAACCACTTAACACACAAATAATCGTCACACAATACTCTAACAGTGTTTTCATCAACTGAACATGCTAGACATTAATAGAGTAGTCACAAATAGCCACAATATTCACATATATTACATAATGCTTGGCATAATATATTCAAGGTTTAATAGTTAACTAAATAAGTAAACCGTTTAATGCAGCAGCAAGTCATTCCTGGAATTATGTAAATACTCAATTTTCCACTCCTTTAAGCAACTATTGACAACATGTTTAGCATACGAATATATTCCCTATTTAAGAGATAAAACGCAGGCTTGGGTTATTAGAACATTTTGCATTCTACATTATGATACGCAAAGACAATTACAGGGGAAATTTTAATCAAGCATAAAAGATATCTAGGCAAGTCTAATTAACTGTTTAGAGGTAGTTCCACTGAGCAAAATTGGCAAAGATAGGTCCTAACACAAGTGATTTATACTCAACCCACATACTGTACAGGGACATTAACAGACCACCCTGTTCCGAAAGAAGTATGACCAAGACAGAATACATTTATACATAACATGGATAGCATAACTCATAAGAAAAGCTGGAACACATCAACTTAAATAGGGTAATATTACAACGTGTAGAGGACCATCTACTCCTAAGCCCCATCCACAAGTAGGACAACCCGTTAACGACTATCAACTACTTGCTGAACTAATTTCAAGGACTTATCCAGACAACTTGTTCCAGAGACAACAAACCTTATATATACAACAGTAGCAATTCCAGTTTTTGGCATATCTCATATTCCTTTTCATATAAACATAAGCATACCAAAGAGTCATCACAATTAATAGACTTCACATATACCATGTACTTTAACCCAGATCAAACATAAAATATTTTACTCAAGAAGGCCTTGTATATCTAAGGTCTCAACGATTATCTAATATTCTAAGAGTCTCAAATATTCCATGTCCCAAGCTTACATTATTTCTTCCCGTATACGAGTAAGATAGTTTCTCATAACCTCGAATTTGTATTGCCCTTCTGGCGGCTGTCGCTTTCTTTGGAGGCATAGCTGTAACACATTAATACGTCAGAGAGGGAGTAACCTATTAACATAGCTCTATCGCACGATCTTAGAGTAAGAAGAATAGATTTTAATCCTAAATGTTCGGCAGCCTCCTGTGTAAAAGTATGGTGCACAACATACCCATACGCAAGACTCTACTAGACACGGTCTGTAGACATTCCGAGAACTAACTGCTCTGATACAACTTTTGTCACGACCCGACCCGACGGGCCGCGACTAACCGTCCTAATGACGTCATTAGACTAACCTGTCACACATAATTCAACTAACACTTAGTGAGTCTGAAATCCGGCAGCATAACACTGCAACAACAACATAAGCAGGGTAGGTAAGCCGACAAGGCTGCCTTTACCCAAGAATGTACCTGTCTATTGAGGAGTCATAACTAGCCAATATAACATAACAAGCAAGCCGACAAGGTTGCCACCAGATAGTAACGTATATACATGGGAACACCCCAACACAGAATACAATAACATGACTGACCAAAACAGAGTCATAACCCTTACATAAGTACAACCCACAACTGTCTACAGACCTCTATAAGAAGGACAATGATATATGACGGGACAAGGCCCCGTCGTGCCCCGAAATACGAACATAAGTCTAAAAGAGGTTCGGTACCAAAATGACAAAGCTCTGGATCAAAGGAGCTTCCCAACCTGCTGAGTAGGAACCTAGGCCTGAGGTTCACCAAACTGAAAACATGTACCTGCGGGCATGAAACGCAGCCCCCCCGAGGAAAGGGGGTCAGTACGAAATAATGTACTGAGTATGTAAAATATGAACTTGTAAAAGAGATCATAAGTAGCCAACAGAAAACAGGAGATCAGTAAAAAAATTAGGATCCAAATTCAACTGTGCCATAAACCATAAAAGTCAGTTGTGCCTTATAAAAATGAGAGTCAAGTCAAGAAAACATGAATGTCTGTCCATACACATATATATACCTGTAACGTAACCCGACCCACTAATACGGGACTCGGTGGAATCATATCATAACCCGGCCCATACTGGGACTCGATGACATCATATCATAACCCGGCCCATGCTGGGACTCGGTAAAGTCATATCTCATTTATAGATCCATCCTACGTAACCCGACCTCTAGTGAGGGTCTCGGTGAAAAATGCAAGGCTGTTCACGAACATAACCCGGCCCGGGACTCGGTGAGGTGAAATAGTAACACTTAGCACGAGTAAATATCATGAGTAACCATATTCAAGTAAAAATTATCATTTGACTCTCAATAAAATCATTATAATAATGTCATAATAAACTCTTTGCTGAAAAATCATAAGCCTTCTCATAACAATCCTCTTTAGGAATTAAACTGTATAAGAATCAAGTACGTCCGCCGTACTTTCATTAAATCATGCCAAAAAGAACGAAGTAAGGGTTTCACATACCTCTTAGACGAACTAATCAACTAAATATTAGAGTATGTCTCGTTTTAGAACTTCAACCTTGTTGTCGAATTTATCTAAGTTCCACGGGTCCTTGTAAGCTCTACGAATGATTATCTACATCATACGGACGAATTACATCACAATCGAATCAATATATTAAAAACAGATTCTTAGGGACATTCTAACGAACACCTTGAACGCGTAGAACCTATATTCCTTCTACATCGAAATCTAAACATAAAGCGAAACACCCAGTCCCCTTAATCCTCCTTCTTATACTACTACAATCTTCAAAACAGTACAATAATTTCACATGCAATTTCCAACAACTCTCGGTAACGATAGTCCCAACAATACCCAACCCAAAATTCGCATTTTCGACAATCGTCTTTAGAACTAGTAGCAAGAAAAGACTTCTGAAAATTGTACAAACTATTAAGAACAAGGAAGGTTACCTCTTTGTTAGACGCAGTGACGAGAATCTCCGGAAAACCTTACGCTTGCACTGGATTCCGACAAACAGAAATAGAACCCAAAATCAATTCGTGCCAGACTCCTTTCATACTCAAGGTTCTTGTAAAGCTTCTGAGTTTCTAAGCTTGTTAATGGTTTCGGTTCTACTGGAATCAAAGGCCAGAACACCTTGAATTTCTCCTTCGTCTTGGTTATATGAAAGCTCACGAAAATCCCTTATTTCGACCGAAACTTTCTAGAAAACCCATCAATCGAGACTTCCTCTACTAGAAAAGAATTTAATGGAGGAGATTTGGTAGAGATGAAGAGAAAATCGAAGAACTGATGGAGTTGGAGAATGGATTAATGGAGAAAAAGGGACTTATGGGCTGATATCGGTCGGTCGGTTTGGGGCTTAGTCACCCCCAAATCGTTTATAAGATCACACGTATCAATTCCCACTATATATGTCCCCACTTAATTAATCCCACAATTAAATAATTATACACACAATTAAATTCCCCATCTCCTATTATTTAAATCCCGACGATTAATAAAATCCTCTTATGTCAATATCATAATTCCTGTAATATAATACCAGTCTATAATCTCTTCGGGGGTACACAATTATTATTATTACACACCGCCGCCACATTATCAAATCAAAGACTATTTCGGGATCACGTCCTTTTATAAACTAATTTCTTATTAACATACACAAGTACAACATAAATTTTCCCGGGTCCGGGTCTACTCACCTATGTTTATGAGTTCAACCGCTACCCGAAAATACGGGGTGTTACACCTATGTTCCAGAAGAGGCATGAGAGAAATGATTTCCACTTTATTATTGATAATTTGAACACCAAGCTTGCTAGATGGAAAACTAAATTTCTAAATATTACTGCAGAATCTCCCTACCAAAAGCTTCTCTCAATAGCATCTGTGAACATGTGATGCAATATATTAAACTTCATAGTAAGATTAATAGTCTGATTGATAGAGACCTAATAAATTTCATTTGGGGTAAAACTTGTGAAAATAAAAAAAATGCACTTAGTTGGGTAGGATACCATCACAAATCTAAGAAGGAGGGGGGCCTAGGTATCCACAGAACTGAAGTTAAGAATAAAAATAAGTTAACTTATATATCCTGGAGGATGCTTAAGAAACCAAATTCCATGTGGGCCTCTATTTTAATTGCTAAAAACTGTAGGAACTCTCCCACTAGAAAATATTATAGGACCTGGAGAAACATTTTGCAGGGCTACAAAATATGCAGGAAAGGCACTCAGTGGGTATCCAATAAAGGTAATCACATTTCCTTATGGCATGATAGCTGGATAGTCCTAATCTTAGGGAATCCATTCATGGGCCTCTAAATCCGGGAGAAGATACCGTAAATAAGGTAAGAGAGAGACAACATATAACTCTAAGCGCCTCTGTGGGTGAATGTTATTCATACTTTCTTTTAAAACTCATACGTACATATATATGTGTATGTAGACCTCACATTGTTGCTATCTCAACATCATTAAACCTATCTTTGGGGCTATCATCATCATGAACTACCCAACTGCAATGGTGTGCACATATAAGTGCCTTCTCGGCCGACTATAGCATGACTCGATATCATAAAATAGATACATATGTATGATGTATGAAAGGACATATAAGAACCTCATAGAGCAGATCATAGTGACACGAGGTCATTATCCTCTGACTATCATTATGTAACTATATATGTATCAGCGGTCGAGGAACTAACAAGAACCATAAGACATGATACGATTAAAGATATCATCAAATGTAGAAAATATTCATGACAAGGGACAAACAAGAGTCACAAAATACTTCAATAGGAAACAAATACATTTTCATTTTCAAATATTAAGGGTAGAACCCCTTTTGGAGGGACATTCATTCTCCTTACGGTTATACATGAGTCATGCCAAAAAGAAGGAAGCGTTAGTCTTTACATACCTTTGTCGTATGGATAATGATAACTCACAAGTTCTTGTATGTTCTACGAATGATAATCTACACAATAGAATATCAAATTGGGGTGGATAATTTAAGATTCAATTCATTATGACATTTTATCAAACACTTAATGTGCATTAAGCTTCCTATTCTTTCAGCAATGGCAACTCAAGATATAAAACACATCTCTAAATCTTTATGAATACCTCTTCCCACTTACCAATCCTCCACTAAGATCCCAAAAGTTATACCAAACTTGAATTCAATCGAAACAGTCCAACACAAGGTCACGCTAACAAGATCCAATTCTACATGCGTTCTAGTAACTTCTTCCTTTAGCTTGTGATGTGATTTTCAATATTCAATACCAATACTTAGACAAGCACAACAATTCCATCTATAACATATCTAAGTAACTTTCCATGATTTCCAATCACAACAAGTTATAATTATTGGTTCAAAAAAGTCCAACAACAAGAAAACTACATCTCCTCTTATTTCAAGCTCTAGTTCATAGTTCTTCATCCAAACAACTCAACTAACATGAAATTAAACTTAAGGACAATCAAGAGTGTAAATTACTTACCTCAACCAGAAGAAAAAACTCGAAATCCAAGCTTTTCTTTGCTTGCATCCACCCTTGATCACTCCCCAACACCATGAGGTGTTATCATCTATCTAGGCTAGATATTGATAATGTAACATGATGGATTCACTTGATAATCACTATTTAACCCTTGGTGAATGTCTATGGAGGGTTTAAAGGTTTTAGGGTTTTGTTTAGGTCAAATAATGAATTAAAATAATGAGCCACCGCTTAAATAAACAAGAATGGTTAGCCACCGCCATTGATATGCGATGGCATCTGCGATGTAAATGTGACCGCATATCAAATGGAATATCTGGGTAGTGGTTTAGCCTTGGATATTTGCTCAATTATGCCCTTGTCTAGGAGGCAGACCTCATCTGCGATGTGAAATACTTAGTGTATCCCGCTAACTGCATCAAACTTCATTTAGGGATGGTTCCTTCTATCCCAATGACCTATAACCTTTGGTATATCTTCTTAGTATCCATCTAAGTCATAAGGGACCCTTGTAAAGGATCCCGAGTCATCAAGGCTTAACTCGACATATTTTGCTCTCATTCGCGTGCAAAAGTGGGTGTAACATTCTTCCTCGAATGTTTGGGGTAGTACCGTAAAATTCCAACTCTCAGACCTTTATAAAAACCACGACAGAGTTTCTTCAGCCATCTCAACCTATCATGCAACTATAAAACATAGTTTTTGCCTCACAATGCACCAAAATGCAATATATATCACAATATCGGCCTCACATGATCGTACATTTATCTATAAAGTTAGTAAGCCATAACTCACCTCTCGCGTTAAATCACGATATCCGAATGACATCCTCAACTATTTATCGCAATATGAGATGATTGGTAGTAAGTACACATAGAAAGGAAGTTATCGCACGATTACTGGAAAAAGATAGAGATATTTAAATTTTGTATCTTCTTTCACCTTCCATATCACCTCTTCTACACTCCTTATGCCATTCCTTTCTTATCCTGATTGTACCACAAAACATGTTTATGGCACTATAATTGTCAATACTTAGCTGGCTGATTTATTGATCTTGGAACTTCTCCATACAGTAAGTTATTCCTTAACCTACACCTTTTCCACAAGTAGGGTATAGGAAGGGTTTATAATAAATTTCCTTAAAATTGAAACATAGGAAACATATAGGTGAGCTCTAAGGGTAGGGCATGTCTGATCTGCAAGTCATTTGGCTTTTTTATCAAGCTTATGCATTACAGTTGCTTATGTTCTGGATTAAATTTTCTTTCCTTCCAGGTCCCATCACGCTTTTCATAGGTAAGATCTTCAAAAATTCCCAGCATTACTTGGAACTCCAAGCACTGGTCTTATGCAGCTGTACACGATTCCTTAATGATTCTGAGTGATTGGTGTCTAGCTTTAATCTCTTTATGACATGATACGTTACATCAAATCCCATCATTCCGAGCTATTTTCTACTAGTTTTTCAATAAGAGTCCTGCCACTTTCCTCATATAGGCTGAGTTCGGCAGGGAACAAGTTGACGTGAAAACAAAACACAAAGTGGGGGTTCTCAGTTCTTGGCTATTGCCGAGCAATGTGTATTTAGAGGCTATTTCGGGTGGATTCATGGAGAATTGGGTCAGGGCATTTTGTAGGGTTATTATGGACACCCAGATGGTTGTTGTGGTGGTTGGACCTGGTGGTTTGGTGGTGGAAAGATGATGGAAAAAAGATGAAATAGTAAGGTCGCGATAGGTGTTATTTTGTGGACTGTTTGTGATTGTCGGGTTCAGAGGGGGAGTTGTAGGTGGTTTTGGGACTTGGCCTTTGTTGTGGATGTTTGTAAGGTACCGTGGATGTGATGGTGAAATGAATGAGATGGTTTGTATGATGGATGGACACGGGATGCTAGCTGCAAACCCGAGTACAAACCAAGCACAATCTGTCGATAAGTTAAGGATAATGACAAGGGGGTTTTAATGTCCAAGTCGACACCTTGAGAGGGTGACCAATTTAACAAGGTCTAGTCTGAGGTTGCTAAGTTTAATGCTCATTAATAAGACAAGTGAGGGTGGTCGGAAAACCTTATGATAGACCTTTGGTTTGGGTTTGGTTGGACCACACAGCTCCAACGTATACCTACGCCAAGGGGTTCCTTAAGCTTAGGCTTAGTTAAGTCACAAAGTCTTAACCAAACTTTACACCAAATGGAAAACCTTAGTTTGGATTCAACTAAGTCACACAGTCTTAGTTAATCTTGCACTAAGGGGTTTGGTTCACACAAGAACCAAAGGTCCTCCCGGAGAATCAACTAAGAATAACAACCCCGGGTTGGAAGACTTAGCTTTGTGAGTAAAACTCAACTTTACATTATCAACAAACTCTGAATTTTACAATGGCCTAAGGCCTCTATTTAAAGTACAAAATAGACTATTCTAGAAAGAAAATGAAAAGACACAAACTAACACCTAATGTGAACGCATTTGGATTGACTTGGTGACCAAGGGAGTTCGGCCACCTCTTCCTCTTCTCTAGGCCGAAATTATTGTCTCCTATGTAATAATATTCACGAACTTGATTCTTCCAACAACCTCATCTTCTTGGAATATGTTGGAAGGTTCTATTCCTTGCATTTGTGTGCCTTGGCCGAATGGATAAGGGAGTATTTCGACTAACACTTCATATTCTTGGTGTCCTTAAGTTGGTTCAGGAATTGTATTTTTGGAAGCCTCATCTTCTAGACCATTCTTGTACTTGCCAACTTGGTTTAATTCCTTTCACACGATCTAGAGACCCTCTTGTCCTTGCAAACTTTTCCTCTCGGCCTAGTCACCCATTTCCCTTACATCCTTGTCCTTGATTACCTTGTCCTATTACGTGGTACATTAAATATGTCCTAAGAATAACTAAAAGCTAAGCTAAAAAATATAGACAAGCTAAAATAAAAACAAACATGGTCTTTGGCCAAGACCTACATACAAAGCCAAAAATAAATATGTTTCTTAAATCTTCACGTGATGCCATTCATTCTACTCCATATTTTATCCCATTTGAGGCATTTATCCATAGGTAGATAGTGAATTATTGACATCCTCGGTAAGCTACTTAATGGCTCAAGTTGGGAGCTTAAGTTTGCGGGCTAATTTACATCACTTATATGTTACCTTTGTTATACTTTGCAAGATAGTTGTCGTTGTACGCAACCTTTAAGTGGTTATCCCAATTTTTGACCTTCCAAGTCCAATATGCCTTCTCATAATATGTCCTTGACTATTTGAATTTGCCCATTAGCTTGAGGGTGGGGTTAACGTGGGTGCCCAAGTGTCTTTCAAAATAATCTTCCAAAAGTTTTACTATAGATCGAGCATTGGTAAGATATCTCATAATAGGTGTAAGAAAATGAATAATCATCTTAATATGTAATGTCGCGTAGCTGTCGACCGTATAAGTAGTCCTTGTTTCCATGTCACAAATTGATGAGCCATTCATTCACTAGTCTTCTAGATTAAACCAGCTTACGTTTATAATGAGGTAATCTTTAAAAAAAAATCAGGCTAGCAATTTCCCCACCTTTCAGCGATTCTTTAATGTTCTTAGTTAATTTTTTTTAGCTTTGGGTGCTTTTTCCTTTATGTGCTGACCTTCACATATTGACTTCGATTTATGTAAGATTACTTATCATGCCGTTCCGATTAATACCTTTATTCCATATCATGATATATCTCAGTGGATCTTAGGTGGATGGACTATTACGAGCAATCTTCATCTTGGCGTTCCCTTAGTTCTCAATATGAGGAAGGACTCTGATGTATTATGAGTCATGAAATTACCATCATTTGAGTTTAATTCCCACTGGCTAACTGACACATTTCGGTCAACTTCTTCAGTTAGTCTGCACATTCGTCAAATTGATAGCGAGTGTGCGTTTTGTCATCATCTATAACTTTAGTTACCAAATGTTATGCCAGAATCTCTTACATCCTGTAGTATTTCATTCTCAAATATTCTGTAGACGACATCATTAAAATGTGAAGCAGGCTTATCATGGCAATTAAATCTTATTCAGAATTAAAGACGAACCCTTTCCATGTTTTTTTATTCGGGTGTCACATTCTAATTCCCTCTGAGGCCTCATGGTGTACGCTATTCGATCCCAATATTGTTTCTAGTACCAATCTTTGACATTACTATCCTACAGAGGTTGAGTCACTTAGTTTACCCCTTTATTAGGTATGCACAAGATTCCGAAGCGTTCGACGTTACTAGATGTTGTTCTGCCATATTCAACGCTGGTCGTCGCATTTAGATTAACACTTTTTCCTTCATCTCTTCATCACGACCCTTCACAAATGACGTCTTGGATGAGGTTTAATTGACTTTGTTCGACCCTATATTCATTCCAACATTCATTCTATGAAGCCTTTAGTTAACTTAACATGTCTCAAAAAACCATTATTCGCCTACTTGCATCTTTGTTCCATTATCCGTACTCCCTAAGACATTTCCTTAATATCTACCTCTCTTAGTCTCTCAATATGCATAACACATGATGAAAGAAAGGGTTTGGACATAGCTTCTCAATTTGATGAATTGACCAAAGGATCGAGGGGTTCAAAGAATGGCCATCAACCCATGGTTGAGGGCCGAGAATGGAATGGATTATAGGGAAGATTAGGAGCCATAACTTAATTGCCTCCTAATGACAAGTTTTATTCGGCCTTATGTGTTGGTCTTGGCCGAGACCTTGCATTATATTTTGTTGTCTTTAATTTCTATTCTAGCTATTAGTCATATTAGGACATATTAAAATCATGTAATAGTTCTTAGTTTTCCTTGGGACACATTCAATGCTTGTAAGAAGATGGTGAAGTCGAGAAGGTGACATGACCAAAGAATGCCAAAATGGCACGGACAAAGGGAGACTTGGCCGAGATAAGAAAATTTCCAAGAAGATCATTCAAGAGCTAAACAAGGAAGGTCAAGCTCGGCCTAGGGCAGTGGAAGAGTCGGCCGAGAACCATTCCATTGTGCAAGGAATGGAAGCTTCCATATTGATCCTAAGAAGATGAAGTTTGGAGAAGCCAAGATATATTCCCCCTTCTACTCGGTTACTACAAGGTATGTGAAGAGGATTGCGTTTACCCTTGTCTCCAAGAAAGACCAACCTCATTCACACCATGCTCAAAAGATCGAAGGCCGACTTGATGCCCAAGCCAATCCATCCCCTACCGTGTTCCCATTGTGGCTGATTGGCCTTAGCTTTATGTCCTTTTATTTCCCTTCTAGAATAGTCTCTATGATACTATAAATAGAGCCTTAGGATATTGTAAATAATCAGTTTGAGTTTAAGATTAAATCTAAGTTTGTTTTCAACTTGTGTGTTGAAGCATATCGATCCTTTGTGGGTCACCCCTCCCTTTAGTGTAAGACTTGGTTAGGACGGTGTGACCTAATCATTTCCCAAGCTCGAGGAACCCCCTTAGTGGTAAGAGAACGTTGGAACTGTGTGGACCAACATAGCCTAAGATTTGGGTTACCAAATGGGCTTCGATCACCCTCACTTGGCTAGTTCACGGGCATTGGATTTAGCAAACCCCGGTCTTGACCTTGTGGCATTGATCACATTATCCTTGGTGTCAGCTCGGGCGGTAAAACCCCCGTGTCTCTATCCTTAGACTCATCGACCGTTCCTTATTACAACCACAACCACTAAACACTTAATCCTTATAAACCAAGCCAACACTTAACCAAAATCCATCATTCTTTCACATGAGTTTGTATCCGATAACTCGTGTTCAACCCTAACTCAACATACTATATACCGACTACCCTTACCTCCCACAATACCTTATTAACATCCCCACCAAATGACATCACCCAAAACAGTCCACAAATACCCGTCCAATCCAAACAGCACCAAATAGTCCACATAACACAACCTTTCGAGAACCATACTGTCTTGGTTCTATTCTGTCAACCTTCCACTACCCCACCACTAAAGACCGACCATCAAACCCACCCTCAAAATGTATTCAACTACCCTACAAAACGCCTTGACTCCATTCCCTATACACACTCCATAAATAGCCATCAAATACCCTACTGTCCCGTAAATCCGAGAACCCAAGAACCACATTTTATCATCTATTTTCGGGTCAACCCGAATATCCTCCACAATCGACCCACTTACCTAACACCAGCCCTCTTTACTTACATCAAATTGGTATCACATTGAGGCCATCCCATCCCACACTTTGACACTATGGAGCAGGTAAGTGACGAATATAAAAGGGTCATGTTCGAAATGGTTGCGGACCAAGTAAGGAGAGAATTTGTTAATCGTTATTGATGATGTTGAATCAGGAGAGGAGGTTGCTCAAAACAACCCCATACATATTGAAGATGATGCACAAGAGGCCCCAAGAATTGAAAGAGGAGGTGACCGGACATTACGGTTCGACCTTCCAAGATTTAAAGGAATATTGGATCCCGAGGAGTTCCTCGAATGGCTAAGGGCCATCGAAAAGCTCTTTGAATTCAAGAACTATGATGATCACCAACGCTTCAAGATTGCCACGTTAAAGCTTAAGTCTTTTGCCTCCGTGTGGTATGAAAATTTGAAGGCAATCCGGAAAAGACATAGCAAGTCCAAGATCGATTCTTGGGACAGGTTGAACAAACACTTAAAGAAAAAATTCTTGCCCCGAGAATATGAACAAGACTTGTACCTTAAACTCACCAAGTTTCGGCAAGGTGTTCTTAAGGTTGAAGAATACATCCGGGAATTCGAGAAGGTCACAATGTTGTGTGATTTAGAAGAGAAGGAGCCGCAACGCATTGCACGGTTCATTGGTGGACTAAGCGCGACAATTCAAGAAAAAGTGGAAGTGTCCACTTACATAACAGTTGAGGATGTGTGCCATTGGGCACTAAGGTTCGAACGGCAACAGAAGAGGGTTGTCATAATTCATTACACGAAAGCTACAAGTGCTAAGGAGAAGGTTGGTACGTCCTATTCTAACCCCTTGTACAAACAAGATGATGTAAACAAGGATAAGGGAAAAGTAGGAGTTACCCAAGGTGTTGATAAAGGCGGCAAGAGATGTTACAAAAGCCAAGGACTCAGACATTTTGCTAAGAAATGTCCCAACCGAGGACCATGACACTTGAAGAGTATAAGAAAAGTGGCGATGCCTTTGTGGTAGAAGAAACCTAGTAGAAGAAGGCAAAGAGGAAGACGAGGCTATTGCGGAGGATGGTGTGAGTCTAGTCCTTCAACACGTGCTAAGTACAATTGGAGGAGCTTGACGAAAATCAAAGGGAGAAGATTTTCTACACACGATGCAAAAAATAAAAGATAAAATGTGTAGTCTGATTATTGACGGAGGGAGTTGTGCAAATATGGTATCCATCGGAGTGGTAGGCAAATTACAACTACCAATTCGTGAACATCATAAACCCTACAACCTCCGCTGGGTGAACAAAGCGAATGGGCTCAAGGTTGCCACCCAATCCCTTATCAATTTTTGGATTGGAGGATACATTGATGAAATTTGGTGCGATGTCCTTCTAATGGACGCATGCCATATCTTGTTGGGTAGGCCATGACAAAATGATAAAAAAAAACATGCATGATGACGAACATAACACCTACTCCTTTCACAAGGACGGTAAGGACTTCCGGCTAATACCGTTGCCGCCAAGTAAAGTAAGGGACATGAAAATCCAACAAGAACGAAAGTGCCAAGCCACGCCCGAGGCACGAAAGGAGGAGGATGAATCTAAGAAGGGGAGTGCCATGAATATTTTGGCTTGTAGAGAAGAAGTCGATTCGAAAGAAAACTTGGAGGGTGCGGAAATGATCAAGTCACATGAGCCAACAACTTAGCTACCACCTAAAAATAATGTTGATACTATTGGTGAGCTAACTCTCGGGAGATTCCCCCCTCCATGTAGTGATCTGAAGGCAACCACTGAGCCAATTGATCAAGGAGACTTTGTTCCGTGTCAAACCTCTAGCCATGATAATGAAGAAGCAACACAAGGTTGGACCTTCATTGACAATTCATTATATGAGCAAACAAGGGTGGAAGAAGGAATCAATATGGGAAGCTCAAACAACAATACGTCTGGGATCTGGTCAAAAGAAGGTGATGAACTCACTCTTGATTTATTTTCAAGAGGTTCATTATCTACTTACCAAGCCTATGGACATGGAAAGCAAGAAGTATTGGGTGAAGAAAATGGCCAAAGGTACCTTAACTCCGACATAGTTTATGTCTTATTGATTCTGGGGCAATGTGAAGAATAGAATGTGCACCTCAACAAACCATTGGTCTACAATCTTGCCATAAGGTTCTCCATGGTAAAAAATGAGTGTTTATGTAGAAGAATTATGGGAAGACAAAATTTGTTCAAAGCTTGGCTTGAAAAGAAACCTAGAGGCAATTGAACAAGAGCTTAGTGCCAATCCTATGAAGAAACCCCGGGCCGTGACTCCTTGTGATGAAAAGTTGATCACACACCACAAAACATGGTCTTATGACAACTTGCTTGAATGGGAAGGCTACTTGAGGATTGGTCCCTTCAAGTTATTGGCTAGGTTTCGAGGCAGCTTATGTGAAACAAAAATTTCGAGCAATGGAATAATATGTCATGTTCCTAAGTTGCCTTCACACTTGAACCATCCGATATTGAGGAAAACTTGTCTCGAAGAAGGGGAGATTGATAAAAGAAACGGTCCAGACAGAGCTTCTCAATTTGATGAATTGACCAAAGGATCGAGTGGTTCAAAGAATGACCATCAACCCATGGTTGAGGGCCGAGAATGGCATGGATTGTGGGGAGGATTAGGAGCCATAACTTAATGGCCACCTAATGACAAGTTTTATTCAACCTTAGGTGTTGATCTTGGCCGGGACCTTGCATTATATTTTGTTGTCTTTAATTTCTATTCCAGATATTAGTCATATTAGGACATATTAACATCATGTAATAGCTCTTAGTTTGCCTTGGGACACATTCAATGCTTGTAAGAAGACGGTGAAGACGGTGAAGCCGAGAAGGTGACACGGTCAAAGAATGCCAAGATGGCATGGACAAAGGGAGACTTGGCCGAGACAAGAAGCTTTCCAAGAAGATCATTCAAGAGCCAAACAAGGAAGGTCGAGCTCAGCCTAGGGAAGTGGAAGAGTCAACCGGGAACCATTCCATTATGCAAGGAATGAAAGCTTCTATATTGATCCCAAGAAGATGATATTTGGAGAAGCCAAGATTCATTCCCCCTTCTACTCGATTACTAAAAGGTATATGTGAAGAGGATTGCGTTTACCCTCGTCTCCAAGAAAGACCAACCTCATTCACACCATGCTAAAAAGATCAAAGGCCGACTTGATGCCCAAGCCAATCCATCCCCTACCCGTGTTCCCATTTCGGCCGATTGGCCTTAGCTTTGTGTCCTTTTATTTCCCTTATATAATAGTCTCTATGATACTATAAATAGAGCTTTAGAATACTGTAAATAATCAGTTTGAGTTTAAGATTATATCTAAGTTTGTTTTCAACTTTTGTGTTGAAGCATATCGATCCTTTATGGGTCACCCCTCCCTTTAGTATAAGACTTAGTTAGGACTGTGTGACCTAGTCTTTTCCCAAGCTCGAGGAACCCCCTTAGTGGTAAGAAAACGTTGTAACTGTGTGGACCAACATAACCTAAGCTTTGGGTTACCAAAAGGGCTTCGATCACCCTCACTTGGCCAGTTGACGGGCATTGCATTTAGCAAACCCGGTCTTGACCTTGTGGCATTGATCACATTATCCTTGGTGTCAGCTCAGGCAGTAAAAACCCCATGTCTCTATCATCGAATTCATCGACCGTTCCTTATTACAACCACAACCACGTAACACTTAAACCTTATCAATCAAGCCGACACTTAACCAAAATCCATCATTCTTTCACTCGAGTTTGTATTCGACAACTCGTGTTCAACCCTCACTCAACAGACTATATACCAACTACCCTTACCTCTAACAATACCTTATTAATATCCCCACCAAAGGTCATCACCCGCAATAGTCCACAAATACCCGTCCAATCCAAACAACACCAAGTGGTCCACATAACACAACATTTCGAGAAATATACTGTCTTGGTTCTCTTCCGTTATCCTGCTAGCACCCCACCACCAAAAACCGACCATCAAACCCACCCTCAACGTGTCTACAACCACCCCACCATACGCCTTGACCCGATTCCCTCTACACTCTCCTGAAATAGCCATTAAATACCTCATTGTCCCGTCAATCCGAGAACCCTATTTTGTCATCTATTTTCGGGTCAACCCGAATATCCTCCACAACTGACCCACTTACCCAACATCACCCCTCCTTAATTACATCAAAACATCTTCCCCAACTTATATAATATGCTAAATCATCATTAAAATAACCCATAATCATAACTTAAGCCATAAGAGAGCAAGAATCTACTACCTCAAGGTTGGAAATGCTCCTAAAGCTCTGAAAATACCCTTATGCAGCGCTGGTTTAGAGGGTTTATTATTTGGGGAAATGAAATCTGACCTAAAAATATTTATAGGAAACCTGAACAGTGATTCGCCCCAACAAAATCGACTCTGCTAGATGGGGCCCGCTGTGGCTGAAAATACCTCACTGAGTCACTTGACAGCTCACCCCCGGCTACGGTGAACAAGACTCTGGTGCGGCGGACTTCCCTCGACTCATAATTTATGTTTTGGCCAGTCAACCCCTCGCTAAAGTGGACCCGCCGAACTAGATGATGGTTCCGTCGTGGCAGACACCAAACATCAGCTGATGGAAAATAGCCTAAAACCTCCGTTGAACACCCGAAACACTCTTGGAACACTCCGGATACAAAGTAAACATGCTCGTATATGGTAAACAGTGATACGAACTTGCTCGTATCCTAGAATTTAATAAATAACCGAGCCAAGGCATATTTTTCTAAAGAATCGTCTGAGACAAACCAAAAATTCAAACTTACAAATAAGGTCACAAAATATATCTAATTGCCTCGGAAAGTGAACTAATGACTCAACTAAGTCATAAATGACCCTACGGAACTACCGAAAGTGACGAGACCCAGAAACAGACTTATTTAGATAAAAGTCAACTTTGAGTCTAACTAACCAACCCTAAGTTCTCAAACTTGGGCTTTTCATCCAAATTCCATATAAATGGACCTTGAGATTCGTGCCACCCATCCCCGTGTATCACAAACCCCACATAGAGATCACAGAAAGGGTAAAATAGTCAAATAAGGGTCTTTAGCTAAAAATGACTGGACGGATCGTTACATCAGATACCAATTAAACAAACATTCCTCGAACAGAAGAAGGAAAGAACAGAAACTGACGAGTAACCTAGGAATCCCCTTAAGAACCTCATGAGAGTCCCAACAGGCCAGAAATGAGTCGATAGCACCGCATGTTCATTCAACCAATAGAAGCTAGTATAACTTACCTCAATACCCTATATCTCTATTCCTTCCATGAAAATTTATTTCACAGTTGATTCTCAAATATACGAACTGACTCCACTCGAATTTCCTGATTTGATCATAGCCATACTTCTATTCGCGCCCGATTGAATCCACAATTACCACAATAGTTACCAACATCCCTTAGTTGCAGTCTCAACCGTCATCCATTCTGTAATGATAACATAGTCTGATAATGTTAGTCTTCCTTCTCAACTATCAATTCTATCCTTCACACCAAGATTCCTTAGAACATATAAACACACATCACACGTCCAATTTCCCTCGAATTTCCAAACCACCATACTATAAACATGCCTAATGATTACTTTGTCGTGTCAAATCCATATAGAAAATGATTGATCCCTCTAAAGACTTTCCATAACCAATTGCATTTCCTCAATTCATACCAAGTAACCATGCAAACCATTAGAACTGTCTGAATCGTTGTCATAAAAAAATTATCATCAATCTTACTTGCAATTTCGATGGGAGCCGGTAACACCGTCATACTTTCATTTTCAAAATGAAATCCGTCAAATCCTTGTCAGTGGTTTACTAGAATACCACAAGTCCTCCAGTCAATGTAATATAGGCCACTGACCTTAAATGAACAAATCTATCTCAGAATAAAATACTCAATTTCTAAATCATTGTCAGCCACCCGAATGGATTCCAAATGAACTAGTAAGCTTTTCATAAACATGATATGGCCTCTTCCATCTCATTTCCTCACAAACAATCAATCACATGTTGTCACCCACAATTTTAAAAGTTTGATTTCATCCAAGTCATCACTTACTATCGAAAATTTGTACCTTTGATTATAACCTTCATGTTTCTTAACTTCCATTCGATACACAAGTCTAATAGAACTCCATGAACTCTAGATACATCAAATCGTCTTGTATGCGCTCTTAACTCTACCACACTCTGGATACCTTATCAATCTCTATATGTCATATCTTGCTAATTACCAGCCTTCTCAAATAATTTCACCTGGTTTGAATTATGCGAAAGTAATGCCACGATAATCTACATCTAATCCAAAAATATTCATTGTTTCAAATTCGAATCCTTTCCTATCTCGAAGATGCACCTTACTCTATCCAAATTAGATCAACCACACATTCATCGAATTTCTTACATTTCCACCATTCATTCCAAAAATCTGGAACATTTCATCTACCATCCTTTATGAAATTCCTCAACTGGAAAAAGACATCAACTCACTCTGGTTACTCTGACCAACAGCTATTTAGTACCCCAACAATAACCCGAACTATAGCCAAACCAATCCATAATCTAGAAGTGATCTCTAATTACCCAACATACCCTCCTACTAACATCCTCATATAGTTTCGTTGAAATACCCTTGCTAAAAATCCTTGACCGAAATGATCCGCTTTCTATACTAGTCCATGCGTTCGCTGACTTGATCATCGATACATGAAGCCTTTCATAACTAGAATTAGATCAAACCATCGTCAATTCGTTACCACGAATATTCCCATTGACCAACACCTTAGTGGAGAGTATATACGACATTTGCCTGCCAAAACCCAATCATTACCTTATTTTACCAAACCATAACATATCCAACTAACTGTGTAATTTTTCTTGTCATTCGGTCACCTCCAAAGTCATTATACCAGTAACTAAAGTACTCCCCAGTTATCATGCCCACAAATCTTATCCAAGAACTAATGCAACACCCGGTAACCCTCATTAAAACCTCACATCATCCAGTGCTAAAGTTTTTCCTATTAGTCGATCTTTGGCTCCCATTAGCCTATGATGTGTCCAACATTCCAATGCATATACGACTTTGTACACTCACTCAATACTAAAAAACTGCGAATTAACTCACAAATAGACAATCTATTAGTCTCAAAAACTCCCCTATTATCACTAACCTCGAAATGCCAAGTGAACCCATAAACACACTCTTAGGTAAAGAAATGCGACAGTCTATTCCATTAAGCTTCACTCATCATACATAACATTGCCACCTGATCTTGAATAGATAATCAGTCCCTGAAAAAACTCACAACCACTAATTCTACTTCGCTATCCCAACTATGCCAATCGAAGCCAACTCAACATTCCATAGCCTATACTACATCCACCCTCGTACATCTTGTAGAATAACCTATCAAGTGCATCAGATACCAATTTTTTCCTTTATATAGCAGAGATTGATCCATCCAATTTCTTTTCCTTGCATCTCTGAATTATCATTCACATTTTCCAAAGATACCACCGAATGGAAGAGTCACAAACATAACCCCAACCAACTGAACCTTTAAATCATAACTTGATCACGTGCCCGAATCATGGTAACACATCTCATACCCTACTGTGCAACATCATATCGAACCACTTACGCATGAATTAAAGAGTGTGTTACCACCATCAGTGATACAATAGAAGGAAGAAGTTCAGATACCAATTTAATTCAACTTACCATGAAAGGAATGAAGAAAGCAAAGTTTCCTAAATATCCCATAGCCTCTCGAAGATAAGTACGGATGTCTCCGAACTAATCTGCAAGACTCTACTAGATATTATTCTTGTATTTAAGTCCCTTTAACCTAAAGCTCTGATACCAACTTTGTCATAACCCCTTTTTAGGGATCGTGATGGAACCTACATAATCCCACCAGTAGGTAAACCACTCCCAATCATTCACATGATATGATGTAAGTAAAAGTGGATGAAATACAAATACTACATAAGCTATCTCATAATATAAGCAGAAGAATTATAAATTTGAATCATCAAATACACCCCCATGATCTGGTCAATAATACAAAAGCTCTAATACGGATACAATTCTGAATAAAAGACCACATAATCCAAAACGGAACTACAGTCTAAAAATATGAATCGTGTCTCTCAAATCAAGGTAAAGACAGAGTAAGAAAATGAGCATCCAAGGTATGCCAGAAGATAACATCCTCACCCTGAATACTGGAAGTCAATCTACTAGAACTCAAACTTGAGATCTCAAACTGGCAGAGGGACCTGTATCTGCATCAGAAAAGATGCAGCAAGTGTAGCATGAGTACACAACATACCCCCATATACATCATAGGCTGACAACGACGGAAGATATGTAACAGAGATAAATATCAAGTTGACATAAGATAAATCTATACTAGACAGTTCAATAGTCCATATAAGTCACGTTGTACACATATCAATTCACCGATTCATCAAGTCACATTTCTCATATAAGGTTCCAATCACAATAAAGTACAATCAATCTATTCACATATACATGGACCTTATTATCATAGTACCCACTAACTAGTACTCTCTTATTCAAGTCATACTCAAGCTTAACCCCACTTACCCAACTTATCATACGAAATAAATGAGTCAGACTTACATCATAACACCTATTTTAAAATGTTTTAAAGAGTGTTACACCCAAGTTAAATATGCTGACGTTAACTCTTTTATTAACCATAGCATTTACACTTAGTTAAGTCTCTATACAATTACGGTTTGAAACACATATATCGTTCCACATCTACCTTTCTACTAGTGACACTTATCACAGGTTCCGTACTAGACTCATTACCCAATCACACAATCAATTATCAGACAACATACAAATGCACATAATTCCCTAGACCTAGACAATAGTCATGGTATAACCAGCATTTCCGACCATAGTAGCAGTAGACATCAAACACTTAGACTTACAATTATGAAAACCATACACGAGGAAGCAAGCCACACACGGTAACTAAATCAATTTAACAACCTCAACCATTCATCCAAGTGTTCATAAAGACCAACCTAATCGTTATTTCCAAGTATTCACATAATCAAGCTCAATTATAGAGACTATTTTAGTCTAATACAATCATTTCAATCCAAGTATATCAGGGTTTCACCCAAATTCCAATAACAAACCATATCACATTATCAAATCATAATTAATCAATGTATAGATGTATGAATGATATGAATACAATGTACCTTTATTAATCTGGTATACTGTACGTCAAGGTTTTATTATGATCCGTACACCTATGGAGGACCACAAAGTCTATATACCGCTCCTAGCCAACCTGAATTCCACATATGAATCTGGCTAGAGCCCCAGATTCATTTGTTTGAAATATATCATGTTGTAGGCGTGCAACTCCGATCCCCGCGTATCAATATCCATTGTAACGTGCAGCTTAATCCATCTGTATCATCATCATCTCAATGTTGTCATAATCTCATAAGTGTTCTTATCTTTTCGGCCTTTTGGGCCCATAACATATCCATACCACTCTTATATCAATATTACAAAATCATGAGTGTATGAATGCAAATGACAATATAAGACAAGATATCATGATATAATGAAATACAACCAAGTAAGAAGATGAAATATCACATGCTTTCAAGAGTTCAATAACACACATATAATCTAATACATAGGATTTCATATCAAAGCATTTATCAACCATAATCCTCGTGAAGTCAGGATATCATATCAAAACATGTGTGATGAATAAACACAACAATATAAAATATGATGATGAACGCACATAATGGAAACAAACCCAAATAACAATAGTCGAAATCAACATAATACTGATTCACCAAATTACTGATCATCACCGATACCCATTCAAACATTCATCACAATCGTTTGAGTGGGACTCCCAAATAAGTCCAATACTTCTCAATATTTATAACTACTACGTACTTCTATCTGAGTCTTGAAAAACTAAATTGTAGCCTACCTAATTGACGAACAGAAGCACTAACAAATCAAGTCTTGGTGATCATGTTGCCCTTTTGATGCGCTTCAGGATAGTCGAAGTCTATCCACCTACATATTATTCATTAATATAAAGCTAATCACAACCAAACAAGACTTTAAATACCTATCCTGGGCCCATATCACCAAGACTCAAACTTTAATACTAAAAAACCTCTATTACATACTAAGTAATCATATTCTTAAATTAATTAAAAAACTGTACACATTTGAATCCCCAATTGAACAATAATCTAAAAGCCACAATTTGAAACCCTAAATTTCCCCCTTTTTGAAAATAAACTTCTATAATCAAATTAAGCTTTAAAATATGATAATCTAACATAACCCAATACTAATTCATGATATTAACACTATTTGATCCATAATTCTCATTAAAATCAACCATATATCTCTCTTAATAACTCATCTTCCCCAACTCACATAATATGCTAAACCACCATTAAAAGAACTCATAATCATAACTGAAGCTATACGAGAGTAAGAATCTATTAACTCAAGGTTGGAAATGCTCCTAAAGCTGTGAAAATACCCTCATGTGGTAAGGGTTTGTTATTTGGGGGAAAGAAATCTGAACTAAAAATATTTATAGGACACCTGATCAGTGATCCACCCCAGCAGAACCAACTCCGCTGGATGGGACCCGCTGCGGTAGAAAATATCTCGCTGGGGCAAGAGTCACTTGACAACTCACTCCTCGCCGCGGCGGACATGACTCCACTGCGGTGGACTTCTCCCGACTCCCAGATTCCATTGTGACGAGCCAACCCCTCGATGATGGTTCCACCATGGCGGACACCATACATCAGCTAATTAAAAACAGCCCAAAACCTTCGTTCAACACCCAAAGCACTTCCGAAACCCCCCGGATACAAACTAAACATCCTTGTCTATGATAAAAAGTGCTATGAACTTACTCGTACCCTCAGATTTCACTAATAAATTAGCTAAGGCATACTTTTCTAATATTCGAGAAACCAAAAATCTAAACTTACAAATAAATCTATAAAATACATCTAATTTCCTCAAAAAGTGAACTAATGACTCGACTAAGTCATAAATAACTCTCCGAAACTACAGGAAGCGACAGGACCCAAAAACAAGCTCATCTATCCAAAAGCCAATTTTGAGTTTAACTAACCAACTCTAAGTTCTCAAACTTGGGAGTTTCATTCGAAACTCATATAAATGGACCTCGAGATTTGTGCCACCCAACCCCGCACATCACAAACCCCATATAAAGATCACAGAAAGGGTAAAATAGTTAAATTAAGGTCTATAGCTAAAAACTACTGGACGGGTCATTACAATTACTGACAACAAGTATTTTCAAACTACCTATTCCTAAAGGTTCTGGTAAATTATTTTGTTTTTATTATTGGTTTATCTTATTCAACATATATCAATTGTCTTTCACATAAAAAAGTCAATATTGTACTTCATATGTATCAAGAATACAAATTAATTGTGTACTACTAACTCTGTAATCTAGAATAACTATAGTGGCTTGTGAAAATTTAACACTAACTATATTAAGCTACATTATAGAAGAATAAACTAAACTATGAAACATCCTTGATGTTCAAAGATGATAAATCTTTAACTTGCCTCGGCTGGTGTGTGAACAATCCATGGTAAATAAACTTGTTGGTCCTGATTGATACCATCAATGAAGTTAAGAATTGTCCCATCCTCATACTTGTTGAGTTGAGTTGAAATATTGTTAGCTGATTCCATTGTCGACAATAGATTTTGAACCAACTATGTTTGTCCATATCCTGGCAATGTGAAAGATTAAGAAGACAAGAAGTATGTACCACATTAGAAGGATGAACATTCAGTTGGTTGAAGAAAGTACTTGTAAGATCACCAATTTCAGAGAGAAGTTATATAGCCTGTTTGGCCAAGCTTTTCCAAGGCCAAAAGTGTTTTTTATCTTATTTTTAAAAAGTTCTTATATTTAAAAGTTGAGGTGTTTGACTGAGTTTTTAGAAGTAGAAGAAAAATGTTTTTGAGTATAATGAAATGTCACATCCCAACCTTGGGGTGTGGCTAGCACCCAGCACCTGAAGGCCAGAGCGAACCAAATGACTAATATGGGACATGTAACATGAAACTTGGGCCAACAAGGCCTCCATATAACTATAACAAAACAAGAATGTATGAAAACTTGCACGCAGAAGAGTCCCAACACAATATATACAGATAATAAAGTCCGACAAGGCCACAAAAAGAGTATTACCACTAACAAAAGGGGCCTATAAGGCCACGCCATATATATACACTAGTCTGCAAGTCTCTAAGAGTGACATAATACATCAATAGTTTGGAACAAGGCCCCGCCATGCCCAAAGTACTAGGAATATGTACAACAATACCTATCAACTCTGGTATAGCAACTCCGACAGAGGGGAGTGCGACAATCACATCTGAACACAGGAAACCTAATGAGGAGGAACGTTGCCCTACCTATCTATACCGGCGGGCATGAGCATAGTGCCCCAGAATGGAGGCATCAGTACGTAAGATGTACTGAATATTAAGGCATGTAACATATATAAACATAAGATATAACATAAGATATATGGGTACATAAGTCAACCTGAAACTCATAACAAGCCTCTAAGGGCCTACCTGTCACAATAATAAAGATACATGCATGTCTGTAAAAATCAAACTGCTTAATAAGGCCATATAATGTACTATCCAGCCTCTCTGTACGGCAAATCATATTATAATATATATATATACATACCTGGCCTCGATGAGGAATCGATTGTACCCGCCCCAAATGTGGGACTCGGTAATATCAAAACCAATTGCAGTGGTGTGCACAAATAGGTGTCATACCCGGCCGACTATAGCGTGGCTTAGTAAGAAAATAACTACATATAGATAATTTGCAATTCAAGATAGACTCTAAAGGACATCACAAGCAGAGCCGGAGTGATCTATCATCGTTATCCTCCGACTATTATTATTGGCACTACGTTCAAGAATATCAATACAATAAATTTGGATCATATAGAATCTAAGAGATGTTATGGATTAGAAATACCCAAGGATTAGGATCAATTTCTCAAGGAAGGATTTATATTGCTCAATTTCACAAGAAGGAACTCTATTCAAAGAAACGTTACATCGAGTCGTGCCAAGAAAGAAAGTTGTCTTACATACCTTGTTGTCAAAGCTATTTAAGTTCCACGAGCTCCCGTATGCTCTACAAATAATTATCTACATTATACGAATGATTTGTATCAATATTGGATTCATATATTATAAGAAAGTTCATTTTGACATTTCATCGAACAATATGTGTGCGTAACTTGTAAGATTATTTATATCTTGAATTCTACAAATATCATCACAACAATCGTTACTACAACTTCTATCCATCCCCATGATTCCATCCATAACTCCACAACTTCATATATCAACCTTACTTCACACAAAATAGCCCACACAACACAACCTAGCTTCAAAGTCCATAAACACAAGGTTTTCAAGAAATTCTCCAATAATCTAATGTTAAATACTTGTATAATCTTAAATATGAGAGGATGAAGATGAAACTTACCTTAGACCTCAAGAATCACTCCAAAACAGAGCTTACTTCATAATCAAGCATTCTCCAAAGTCAACACAACACAAATGAAGATGATTCCACGATAACCATGGGATTCCCTACGTCGTATTTATGTAGTTTGCATTTTGTTTTCACATTGGATCATTCAAGACTCATTAGAGAGTGTTTAGAACCCATTTAGGGTTATAAAATGTAATAGAAATGAGATTATGTCGAAGAGGGTCCTATTTATAATACATCAATAGTCTGCAAGCCTCTAAGAGTGACATAATACATAAATAGTTTGGGACAAGGCCCCGCCATGCCCAAAGTACTAGGAATATGTAAAACGGTACCTATCGACTCCGGTATAGAAACTCTAAGAGAGGGGAATTCGACAATCACACTTGAACACATGCAGCATGAGCATAGTGCCCCATAAAGGAGGCATCAGTACAAAAGATGTACTGAATATGTAAGGCATGTAACATATATAAACATAAGATATATGGGTACATAAGTCAACCTGAAACTCATAACAAGCCTCTAAGGGCCTACCTGTCACAATAATAAAGATACATGCATGTCTGTAAAAATCAAACTGCTTAATAAGGCCATATAATGTAATATACAGCCTCTCTGTGCGGCAAATCATATTATAATATATATATATATATATATATATATATCATACCTGGTCTTGATGCGGACTCGGTCGTACCTGGCCCAAATATGGGACTCGGTAATATCAAAACCAACTGTAGTGGTGTGCACAAATAGGTATCGTATCCGATCGACTATAGCATGGCTCGGTAAGAAAATAGCTACATATAGATAAGTGCAATACAAGACAGACTCCAAAGGACATCACAAGCAGATTCAGAGTGACCTATCATCGTTATCCTTTGACTATTGTTATTAATGCTACGTTCAAGAATCTTAATATAATCAATTTGGATCATATAGAATCTAAGAGATGTTATGGATTAGAAATATGCAAGGATTAGGATCAATTTGTCAATGAAGGCTTTCCGTTTCTCAATTTCACAAGAAGGAACTCTATTCAAAGAAATGTTCCATCGAGTCATGCTAAGAAACAAAGTTGTCTTACATACCTTGTTATTGAAGCTATTTAAGTTCCACAAGCCCCCGTATGCTCTACAAATTATTATCTACATTATACGAATGATTTGTATCAATATCAGATTCATATCTAATAAGAAGGTTCATTTTGACATTTCGTCGAACAACTTGTATGCATAACTTGTAATATCATTTATAGCTTGAATTCTACATATATCATCACAACAATCTTTACTACAACTTCTATTCATCCCCATGATTCCATCCATAACTCCACAACTTCATATAGAAACCTTACTTCACATAAAATAGCCCAGACAACACAACCTAGCTTCAAAGTCCATAAACACAGGGTTTTCAAGAAATTCTCCAATAATCTTAACTTAAATACTTGTATAATCTTAAAGATGAGAATATCAAGATGAAACTTACCTTATACCTAAAAAATCACTCCAAAACAGAGCTTACTTCACAACCAAGCATTTTCCAAAGTTGACACAACACAAAGGAAGATGATTCCACGATAACCATGGGATTCCCTACGTCGGATTTATGTAGTTTGCCCTTTGTTTCACCTTGGATCATTCAAGACTCATTAGAGAGTGTTTAGAACTAGTTTAGGGATAGAAAATGCAATGAAAATGAGCTTATGTTGAAGAGGGTCCTATTTATAGGGAAATAAGAAATCTCTATCGACTCAATCCGTGACAAAGTCTGTGGTTCGCAGACTGCCAGATACTTAGAATGTTCATAACGTTTTGTACAGAGCTCCGATTGACAGATGGTTTATTGCATTGGAAAGTAGACTAGCTGAACTTGAGTTTAGATAGGTCATAAACCCATAATACCTTAAATACTAGAAGATATACCCACACAAAGTTGGGCTAAAATCTTGTCCAGAATTCTTCCTACCTTCCCTCAGATTTCAGTGAACTTAATTTGTTAAACCATGAACTCTTATGAGACTTACTTAACACTTGTTTAAAGACTTACTTAACCTTTAAAAGGGATATTAACCTCTCCAAACTCACGTTAGTTAACTCGTGATGCAATCGAGCTCGAAATTATAGGTGTAACCTGATGAAACTTACTTCCATTGACTCGCTAAGTCTTAAACCTTTCCAAACTTACTCAACATATCTGTAAACCTTTGAAACTCTCTTGGGAGGGGGAGGGTCCTACCATATCCAAGACTATGTTGGCTACGTTACGATAATGACAACACACGAAAATACAAGGTGTGACATTCTTCCCCTTGTTAAGAACATTCGTACTCGAATGTTGAGGAAAAATTCTAAATCTCAGAATTGCTAAAAGTTTCAGCAGAGTTTCCTCTTTAAACAGGACTATCCAAAACCTGTCAAGCAACCAGAATATATCTTATGCTACACAAGGCCACAACATAGCATAACATAATGATATCGGCCCCACGTGACTAACTGTCTATCTAGAAACCAAATGGGTTAGTCATAACTCACCTCAACTATAAACTACCAAAGCCTGAGGTGTATCTGTCATATCTGCCATATTAATATCGCTTTAACAAGATATATAAGATAAGTGCTAAGATAGAAATAGAAAAATCACATCACACAAGTGGCGTTATAACTTCTTAGATGGAATAAACAAAGATACTTCGACTTCGTATCCTTCTTAACTTCTCAAACCATCTCTTCTACCCTACTGCTTCTTTCACAACACCCCAACTAGAGCCTATCTCTTTAGTTCACAACTTTTGGACTCGATGATATAGAACAACAATCTATAACATCGATATGTGGAAAATTGATTAAACTTCCTTTAACTAATGGATGTAACTCAAGCACATAGGTCACTTGGCCAAATCTCTGAGTAATTGTACATGGTTCGCTATATCTGGGGTTAAACCTGACCTCCTATAAAAATACTCAATCATGAATGGCATTCTTTAAGTCTCGGTGCCACGCATCAGTAGGTGATTCCTAGCAGTCATTGATTATTAACATTTAATCCTAAAGGGACTTTACTTCGTTGACCGCCTGATGGGTTAACATCGGTCTATGCAACTCCTATTTTCTCACATCGAATCAATGAATGGATGATCTTAATTTTTTACCACACAAGCTCTCATAAAGATCCATTTAGATGTTTAAAATGGATACATAACTCTTGGTGGGGTAAGTGATCTTCCCACTCTGCTTTGAAACCTAGTATACTTTCCTAAAATATGTCATCGAGCGTCTATATCATGTTTTCGTCCTAGTCAGTTATCCAATATAAAATTATAACAGGGTTTTTCTGTGCTCCCAATTTTTCTGAAGGAATCTATAGAAGTTCATTGTAACTAAGCTCCTCTATTTGAGATAGTAGATATTAAGATGTCATGAATTCGTACGACCACTTTTTATACATTTTTCTTGTATGATCATTGGCTGTGTGGATAGCTCATTCCGGCGAGAAATGGGTTAATCTTATAAATCTACCGACCATCAATAATCTGGATAGCATTTATGATAAGAGCGGGGTAAACCCATACTGAACCTTAACTTTGAACTTCCTTTGTATTCCTATCGAGGATTCTATTATCTGTATTGGCCCTTTGGACTTTGATATTATATATTTACTTGCTGACCATTGGGTTATTATGCCAAAACTCGGCAATGCTCCTCTTCACGATATTACATCAATACATGCCTTCAGTACCCTATTATATCTTCATAGAACTAATAGCAGGGATAATACACCTTCGCTGAAGCATTGCTCTGAAAACCAGTTAAATCTGGGGCACATAATTGACCTGGGTATTGGAGAACTCTGTCTCCCTTTACTCGAATATTGGCTTCCTTTTCCATGAGAATTTATTTTTCGATAATACTGACTCTATGTTATCATATTGTTACTCTTTTACCCTTGTCATGGTGGTGACACTATTACCTTCTTATCACAACATTATTATCATTAGAGCTCTGAAATTGAACCCTTAAACTTGCTAACTGCTGAAGTTCTTTAGCTAACCTTCTCTTTCTCGACCTCTAAATAACCTAAGCTGCCCATATATCCTTTCTTATATTGCCCTGAAGGCTGATGTTTATCCTGTTAAACTTTCTCTTTTTAACTATAATGGACATAATCCCTATTTTGTTATTCTTTCACTATGACCACTAATAGTGTATGTTCTTCTTAGTAAATATGGCTTCAGAACCGTTTTCTCTAATGGAGGGCCTTATTCTGCTATATCATCTAGGCTTGCCTTTATTTACCCTCTTTATTCTCAAAAAGTATTACTCTCTTTTAAGAAGACTCATAGGTCTCTATATCGCTACGACTTGTCCCGGGAGACGTCTTTACCATTAGAAGGAAAAATGCATCTCTATATTTTTTAGTACTGTTGCCTAAGATCACAGCATACCTCCAAAGCATGCTTATTGTTGATGGCCCTGGATTATGGGTCCCAAAACATTCTTTGGTCTTCCCAATTTTTCTTAACCGTAATCGACCTCATTTTCCCATTCATTTTGGGTTTGCACATCACAATACATTGATTTATTTCAACCTCTATCATCTAGAAGTTTCTCTTATATACCTTGACTCTAAGTTCCAGTTTGGGTTGTACCCTTGGTTCCTTATTCAACCAACACATCAAACGATGGCTATTAAAATATTACTCATTAAATATATGTACTTATACTTAAACCATCATATTTGGAGAAATCTCTCCTTCTTAACTTCTTACCTGACATCTCTTAATAATATACTCTTAGCAATCCCGTTGTCATTTATCCTTATAGGATCTTGGGCACTTTTAACTACCCGCCATTATCCTACTTATCTTCAGATCCACCTCCGCTCTAGCAGTACCAATTCTGAGGACTTCATTGTTTGCTTGGTTCCCTTCCAGGTTCCCCAGCCTTTGAGCTTGCTTTACTTTATGCTAGCCCTTTTTGTGATGTTATTTTCCATCTAGATTATTTCTTGATATTTGTGATCCTTTACTGGTGAGGTTATATTTTCAGGCTCTTAGACCATTCTATATTGTCGAATTCTGTATCGACTGACAACTTTTTCGGTCTCATGGATATCCTTCTTTTAAGTTCCACTTGCATCATCTTCCATTTTAACTCAATTTATCCCTTTTATTCATTAATTCTGAATACCCTTTTTGGGCTTATATACCTTTGTCTTTGCTTACAAACTATGCTCTTCTTTTCTGAGACTTATATATCTAATGGCTCTTACTATTGCTTAATTTCTCCAACCAGGAGGTTGCTACCATACCTTTCTTAGCGTTGATACCTACACATCATCTTATAGTCATGACACATTTATCAAATTTGGATGACACTATCTGATTCATACTGAAACTTCTTCGTCATAACTTTCCTATCTTAGTATTACATCGTCATGTCTTCGTAACGGCATTTTAAGTCTCAATAAACTCTTTATCTTCTAGTTAAGACATTTAATCTTTAGAGCTTATTTCTTGATAACCTTTAAGGATCTCCCCTTACTTTTGCAATTTATTCTCTTGCCGTCTGATTACTTACCTTGCAACTTCTCACTATCTTTCATTATAACAATCTCTCAAGGTTTCAACTCTCATTCCGTTTAACCGAGGAAATTTCCCAATATCGATACTTCCTAAGTCAAGGAGCAAAATCACCCGATTGGTATGTTCAGTTGACATTTGGCTATTCAATTCTCATAGTAGATAATTAGTCTCATAACACATTCATCTTCTCAACTCAACATTTACTTCTTTTTGTCCTCTGGTTTACTTGTCTACCAACTTATCGTATGGCTCTCTGTTATTCCTCATATTGCTCACGTGTCCCACTTATACTTATATCATCTATTTTCTATCAATCTCACTTCTTACCTTAGCCCTGATATTCGTGATAAAATATTCTTTCGCTTTTAACTCATCCTCTTTTAATTGTCCCTATCTCTAAAGCACTTACTATTTCTGCTTTTCTATAAAATAAAATAAAAAGACCTCCTGAGGTGAAACATTTACTTTGCACACCAAGGTTCAAATACTTGACCCTAAATTTTCAAGACCTCCAAAGGTCATCATGTATATATCTTCTAGTTATGGGGTGCCTTTAGCGTAGTTGAACTATTCTTCAATATTGCCCCTGCTAAATATCATTCTAACCTTTATTAGCTCCCGTTATTTTTAAAACTACATTTATCGATGTCCGTACATCACAAGATGGAATAGGTATTTCTCATTGTAATTTTACTACTACTGACAACAAGATAACAATACTTACATCATTCTACCTGAATATTAATCTCCTTACAATCCTCTGCGTTCAGGTGCTCTGTATATAACTCTTTTGAATCTATCTTTACTTTATTTATTCAATAAAGTGATGATGGTAGTGACTTGAGTCTAACTGAAAGGGATGTCTTAAGTTAGGAAGTGTGGATGCATGTCTTGTTATCAAATATGATGTTTATGTTGATACTTTTGATATGAGTTTGAGTCTTGAATATGGTACTTGTAATGACATGTATAGAAGAAGAAGAGTTTCATCTGTATTCCAATGAGTTGATTCTTTTTATTTGATGTTGATACGTCTTATGCATGTTTAAGTGACCATTTGGTTGAGATTAAAATGAAGAGGTGAAGTCTTTGATGATAGTATATATAGTATTAATTACTTTACTTATTTCATGATGAACTTTCAAATAACTTTCTTGTTAGAGTTTGCAAATCCTCACTTGAGAAATAGTAAAAATATATATTTTCATACTTTGTATGACCATTTTAATTTTTCTAATTCTATTGGTTATTTTGTAAAGGATCAACAAAAGGATTTTTGTGAATAGAAAAAGGTACCTTGAGCTAACAATTGGACATCCTTTATTTCACGAGGGTTTTAACTTTCCTAAGTTCAAGAGTAGTATGTACACTTGGCTAACTCTCATGTGATAATTTGTGAAAAACTTCATCTATTATTTTTTAAGTTTTCAAATGAAGTCTTTGGTGTTAAGTTTGTTGATACTTGAGGATTGAAGTTTGTGTTTGACCCCAAAATTTATTTTGGACATAATAATATGAAGTAACTTTATCTTGAGCTTAAGAAAATAACAACTAGAGGGTGGACTGGTTAGCTCAATAGTGAGTCTTTCTTATTTTTGATGACTCTTTAATTCTTATGCTTTTGGGAATTCATCCAAAATTGAGACTTGAAAGTGGCGTGGATTTACTTGTTAAAATAACCAATTGTTCCCATTATGCCTTATTTTGTGGAAATGTTGGTTTCTTAAATTGCTCCATGATTATAATGTTACATGTTGCCAATTATCTATTCCTTGTTGTGAGAAAATGCTCTTTATTGTCTATTATGTTATTTGGCTATACTATAAAAGTGAAAATTGATGCACTTTGTTTTGAAAACCTTGGTTATGTTGCCTCATCTCATAGATATAATTTTCCTCATAGTCAAGCCTTTATCATTTATGTTGAGGACATTATCTTTCTAAATTTTTGTGACACTTAGCTATATCATAAGAGTGTTACATTTGAGCGCGGTATTATAAATTTCATTCTTGAGTTATGGAAACTATACTTTACAAGGGTTTGACTTGATATTTATGCTAGCCCCTTTCTTTGTTTTGCAAGGTCTAAGTTTGAGGACAACCTTTTATCAAAGGAGGGATAATGATGACTTCCGGATTACCGCGCTCGTGTTAAGAAAAGTTTTCACGTCAATATAAATTTCTAGAAATGCTAAAAAAGATTGTGAAAACCAAGATTTCAAGTCAAACAAGCCAAATGAAGCAGAAGTGAAAAAGTTTCAAGAGGCGCACATCAAGACCGTAGCCATGAAGAAAGTTCAAGGAGCTAGACAGATTGAGAGCAGTTGGAGACATGCAAAGACAACATCTCCACAATTTATAATCGCGAAGACGAAATTATTTGATGCCTCAAGAAATTAAACCTCTACGACTTGAAGACGACCTTCCATTTTTTTTTTTGGCTAAATGTATTTAATATGGCCTATTTTAGGGGTGCTTAAGAGTGTTGTTACTATTTTCCGGGCCTACTATAAATACCCTTATTTCCTCTTTCGAAAGGGTAAACTTGATGATTGATGAGATATTCTCTTAGATTGTGGAACACTCTTATTAGCTTAGATTAGGGATAGTAGTTTTCTTCTACACCTTCTCTTGAATTATATCTTAGCAAGGTGATATATGTATGAGTTCTTCATCCCTTCTTTGCTAGCTATCTTGGATAGTTTTATAATTGCTAACTCATCAATGTGTTCAATTAGTTCTTGATTGGGTACTTGACATTTAGTTCTATCCCTAATCTTGTTTCCCCATATCTTTGATTCTTTTTATCAATCTTCAATAGTATTTTTAGAATGGATTATTATTTCATATATAATCCGTTATTTGAATCATCGGGAGTTAAGAGTTATCAATAAGGGACAAGTTTTGCCAACATTTTCCCTCATAAATCTATAATATACTTTTATTTTTAAAGAACACAAATAAGTAGAAACTCAAAGACGGCAGAAATGTCAAATTCTTTGGCTATCACTTGATGAAGCTCAAAATCGTTCATTTCAGGCATGTGCACATCAGTGACCACAAGATCGAATGTGTCGGCTTCGGTTAGAAGGATACAGAAAGCATCTTTTGCGTTCTTCGCTGTCACAACTGAATTAACCGAGCAATTGATTATTATAAACATAAATAAAGGTAACTCAAGAAAAATATAATGATTGCTACTCCATATAGAAACATTTTCAAAATCATATGAAATAAAAAGAAAAGGAATTAGATGAAGTGAACTATATTTAAAGATACTAAGATTTAGTTATATTGTAGTTATCATAAATAGATCAATTAATTCCTTAAACATGAGTGTACTTTACTTTTATTATTAGTTTGAATCGGCTTCTCGATTAAGCTTATGAATGTAATTAAATTATGCTTAATTAAATGGGAAGGACATATGTAACCCACGTTATTAAATTTGTTATATTATAGGATTGATGACTTGGTTTATTATAAATTAAGCCTAGATTGTTAAATTCATTTTTGTACATTCTCTTTTGAAACTGGCACAATTTTAACATGTTTCTGCAAATTTTTAATATATAATCCATTTAAAGAAATTATTCTATATATTAAAATATATATTTGGGACTCACGACACATTCCTTTACTCATACGTCTCACCCCCATGATACGTAGAAGGTTTTTTATTACATGTCACCACATGATACATAAAATGTCTTGCCTTATACATCTCCATCTTCTAAAACACTTAATTTATCACAATTCACAACTATCATGACTAGATTAGCAAATAGCATTCCTTTTCGCTAATGCTCTTACAACAAATTTAAGAAACCCCCAATTTTATGAGATTGGAAATTATATTCAAAAAGCACTTTGATTCATTTGAAGTTAATTTTCACTTATACAATCTCGGATCAAGAAATGATAACATGAAAATAAAAGAAAAAAATACCCTACTTTATACATACAAGAAAACTTAAGGAAATTTAGCATAACTAGCATACCCTTGTATTTCAACTTCTTGAGTAAAGCAGCAATAGTGGTATCATCCACCACTATCATAGTGTTGATTGTTTCACAAATTTTGTCAATTTCACAAGAATTGTTTGATACCACCATTTCACCTCCCATTGATTCTTCCAAACTTTTATTTTCATTTTTATTTTTATATTTATGAAGTAAAAAGAAAGTCAACTTGAATGATGAAATTAATTGCAGGTGCTTTAGATGGTTTTTGTAGTTTTTGTTGAAAGGGAACAAATATTTATAGATGAAAAAGGAAAAAATATGAAAAGGATGCTCAACTTTCCAACAACCAGCTCATTTTTATCTGAGTAAATGTCTCATACGGTCACTGGAGGTTTTCGTTGGGTTCGTGTAAGCAGCGGAATTTGAAAATTTTGTGTTTCAAACCCAACAATCGACGAACTGTAGGATGATTATATAGTAATATAAAACATGTCAATACATAACATGTATATAACCGTAATACTTTGATAGAATACTTACGGTTAGGAAACTCTGGAGTCTTTTAGTAATTTCCAAGGGTGCGCACGCAATTGATCCTCGACAACAAGTTCCAAGAACTCCGATGTATACCTCCTTCGAACAGCTAGGAAATTCGCTAGAGGTTCAAGAGAGAGTTTTATTCTAGGTCTCTAAGACTTAGAATAATATATGAATAATGTCTTTTAAAATGAATGACGGAGTACTCTATATATAGGTGAAATTATGGCAAAATTAAGATTTTGGGTCGAGCTCAAAGCCTGGCCGAAAATGAATTGCAGCAGGCCAATATGATTTGGCTTGTTGCCCAATTAGCATCGCGGCTCTGCCCATTGGGTGCCGCGGCGCCTCGCCCTTTTCACAAAATATTTTCAGCACATTTTAATTAAATCCAAAATCTAATCTTGACTTAATTATATAATTTCCATCAAATAGAAATTATCCCATTGTTATTATTAATTTAAATATATCGATTCCAAATCGAATATTTAACACTTTCTCAATACACCCTTATAACTAAGAAACAATTGACATAGTGTTACCCTACAGGTCTTCACATATCGACACTAATCATATTAGGGTCTACACGAAACTCCTAGACGGCGCCATAAGACTAACTCAATATGGGAAGTATATTTACACGAATCTAGTAAACTCAACCTCTATGTGGGAAGATAAAATCCTTTCATTCTCGACGCACTCGATCAAGCTTGAGATTTTCCAAGTGTCTATCCAAATGGCTTGATCATTATATCTCATTTATATTGGTTGACAACAAGACCATATTCTAGATATGTCTATTGCATTGGCCAATGACTTAGTCAACCCAATATCACTGAGAAGCTGAGTGTTCTATCGAATATACACTCGAGGAATGAATCCTAATCTATGCTCAACTACCACCTTTAATCCACATCGTAATGTACCGAATACAAGCCGTATCTCAACCTGTAAGACATTTGAGCTTAGGACAGGATCAAAGTACATTACTATGTAGACAAGGTGTGTATTGACCTCAAGTTTAAGGACTTCTATCTTTCACACACTGATCATACTTTAGACATGTATAACAATCAATATATCAGCAGGGTATACCAATACTTCAAAGTATCCATGTGTCCAGTAAACATTACTCATAGCAGGTGAGACATACTACATCCTCTAAGGATATGATGCAGACCACATATCGACTTATCACATATCATTGATATCCCATTCTCGATGATCATTAGTCGAGGCTATTTTAAGAGTTACGTTATAATATTAATATCTCACAATATTAATAATAGCGTAACCTCCAGGGATGCATATTATAAAATATTATAAACAATCAATTAATAATTCAATAATTGCAAATGCCAAAATATTAATCTCCATTAATAATAATATGAATGTGTATAAAGTACATTTGTCCTAATACATATTGTCTCTAGGACATAAATATACTTTCAATCTCCCACTTGGCCTGGAGCCAATCTCCAACATATCTAACGCTCATATTCTCAAAATGAACATTATGCTTGACTAAGCTTAATGTTTAGTGTATGAGTCAGCTAGATTATCGTTTGTGGGAACATAGTCTAATCTAATCTCTTCAGTCTCCACCATCTCCCTGAGTATGTGGTACTTCATTGGTACATGCTTGTTTCTGTTGGTTGATCTTGGTTCCTTAGCTTGCGCAATCGCACCAGTGTTGTCACAATAAATCGTTATTGGACAAGTGGAACTTGGAACAACCCCTAGTTCCTTCAGGAACTCAGATATCGCGACAGCTTTTTTACCAGCTTCCGATCCAGCAATGTACTCAACTTCTGTTGTCGAATCAACAGTTGTATCTTGTTTGGAACTTTTCCAGCTCACTGCTCCACCATTGAAAATGAACGTGTACCCAGAATGAGATTTGAAGTCATCAAGAATCGTCTGGAAGCTAGCATCATTGTACCCAGTAGCAGCTAGCTTTTTTTCCCCACAATAGACTAAGAAGTAATCTTTAGTTCGTCTAAGATACTTAAGAATACTCTTGACTGCTTTCCAGTGTTCTTCCCAAGGATTCTGCTAGAATTTGCAAGTCATACTAAGTGCAAAGGCCACATTTGGCCTAGTACAGGTCATGGCATACATGATCGATCTTATAGCTGAAGCATATGGGATCCTCTTCATGCGCTCAAGTTCTATAGCATTAGAAGGACTGACCTTCTTAGATAACTTGATGCCTTGACCCATAGGTAGACCGCCTTTCTTGAAATTTTCCTTAGAAAAATGTCTAAGCACTTTGTCTATGTAGACTGACTATGACCGCCCCAACAATCTATTAGGACTATCTCTATAGATCCTAATTCCCAGAATGTAGCAGGCTTCACCTAAATCCTTCCTCATGAAAGTACTGGACAACCACTCCTTGACTGACTGCAAGAGAGTCTTATTGTCTCCCATTATCAATATGTCATCTACATATATAATAATAAAGACAATACTCCCATCCTTGCGTTTACTGTAAACAGAGGGATCCTATTTGCATATGACAAAATCAAATGACTTGATAGCCTTGTCAAAGCAAATGTTCCGACTCCTCGAGGCTTACTTAAGCCCATAAATGGATAGATGTAGCTTGCATACAGCATTTGGTTTGGACTCAGACGAAAAACCCTCAAGTTGTTTCACATACACTTCCTAAACTAGATTACCATTGAGGAAAGCGATTTTGACGCCCATCTGCCAAATGTCATAGTCATAATATGCAGCTATTGCAAGAAAACACCGAATGGACTTAATCTTAGCAACAGGTGAAAAGGTTTCATCATAATCGATCCTAGACCATTGATTATAACATTTAGCCACTAACCTTGCTTTATAAGTCTGTACCTTGCCAAATGCATCGTTCTTCTTCTTGAAGACCCATTTGCATCCTATGGGTTTAACCTCAACTGGCAAATCAATTAAGTTCCACACTTGATTGATTTACATAGATTCCATCTTGGATTTCATGGCTTCTTTCCATCTCTTCGAATCAATGCCCAACATTGCTTCGCTATAGGTTGTAGGCTCATCGTTATCGGGAACATCTATCTCACTGTGTGTTTCCACAAGTGGATTTAGTTTTTCAGGAAGACGATGAGTCCTAGTGGATCTACGGAGTTGATTGTTTTACAGTTCAGTGCTTGGTATGTTCTGACTATGAGAGGGTTCTTGTGTGTTGGATAATCCACTAACTTGAGAGCTTTCAGGAATATCATTTTCATGATTTCCTGAATGGAAGGGGGTGCAACCATTGCATCTACTCCCAAAGGTTGTGTAGGAGGATCTTGCATTTCTGCATTATTCCTCGTAACACTTGACCAGCAAATCCCGGAGAATCTTGATATTAAACTTATTACTTTTTTACATGGCGAGCCAACGACCACTTGGACAAAAAAGATTTTGAGAAGTTAATAAAGCGATAGAATCTACAATTTGCAGTGGTTGCAAAATTTTCATATGGCCGGCCCGACTTACATGAATTGAGGAAAGCAATTGCTATCCAGTTGGAGATTAAAGGGCTGTGCAATATTGGTTTTTTAGAGAAAAAGGACATATTCATTCGATTATCATTATTGAAAGATTATGCATCCCTAATGTCCAAAGCATGGGATTACGAGTGAATAGATATTTCCCAATACAATTTTTGATGTTTGATTTATTCCGGATGAAGAAACTTTAATTGCTATTGCATGGATTTCATTCCCGGACTATCAACAAACTTATTTGAAAAAGAATTCATTTTTTCTTTGGCTAATGCTGAGAGAAAAATGTTAGTGATTAACAAGGCCATAAATAATCAAACGAAACCTAGTTGTGCTAGAGTAAAAGTGGAATTCGATTTACTAAAAAAACTGCCGAATACAGTACAAAACAATTGTGTAGATGAGGAAATTGGAGTGATCAGATCTAAGTGGCAAACTATACAATATAACCAAACAATTGTGTAGATGAGGAAATTGGAGTGATCAGATCTAAGTGGCAAACTATACAATATAACCACAGTATTGTACTCATGGAAAATTATAAGGACATGACAGGTAGGGGTGTTGGGTATTACATCTTGAACATAGGCCAAAGAAAGAAGAGAAAGTGGAAGAAGAGGGGGAGGAAAACATAACAAAAAAGCACATGGAATAAAAGGACCAAGTAAAGAATAAGATATTAGAAAAAAAAGAACCACTAAAGCAAACAACTGATTAAAAGCAAAAGCAAATACAAAGATATGGAAACCTGGCAATCAAGCATGGAATATAATATAGAATAAAAATGGAAACAACAAGCATAATGGTAATACACAGGAGAAGAAGGGCCAGACAGAGAACAACAAGAAGAATGAAAGCATTGATAATGAGAAGGAGGCAACACAAATAATAAATTTTGTGCATTGGGAAATCCGGAAAAAGGATTAAAATGCCACAACAACAACAACAACAACCAGTAGTTAGAGTGTCAGAACAAACAAAGCCTTGGGTTGAAGCAGCATTCAGGAAACAACTTCAAAACAACTCAAAACAGAATATGGAGCAAAGAACAACAAATGGTGGCAAAGGCCTGGACAACAACAGAAAACCAGAGGAGTTAGAAGGAAAGGGAACACCAAACAAAGATAATACACAGAGCAAGGAGAAATAGGACAATAAAGTTATGCAAGTAACTGAAAGCAGCAATCAAAAATCAGAGAAGAGTTACAAAAAAACAAAAAAAAAAGCCTGAAGAACCAAACAAGGTGATAGGATAAATACAGTCCAAGGGTAATTGGTTGGGGGAAAAGGAACAGATGAGGAACTTATAGAAATACAAGACAGTAGGAGCTTAAAAAATCAAAACCAGAAGAGCGAAGTTGTATTGACCATTAGGTCATTTTGAATATTTTGCCTATTTTTCCCTAAGTGATCCTTCCCATAGCTTATTTGTGGTGCATTTGACTTGGGATAGGTGACACAATTTTCGAGGCAATCAGGTGGAAACAACGAAAGAAAATTTAAGTTTTGAAAATCTGAAGTTCTAAGTTTAGAAAGTTTGACTAAGAGTTGACTTTTGGGTAGACACATCCATAATCGAATTTCAATAGCTCTATTAGATCCATAATGTGATTTTTGACTTAGAAGGATGATTGCAACCAGTCCCTAGTGATTCGGGTGAGATTCGGATAGGAAAGTGAATTCTAGAAAAATCTTAAGTTAAAGAAGATATTTGGGTTAACTAAAGTCAACATTGGGGGTAAACGAGTTTTTCTAAAGTTCCATCGATTCCATTAGGTCCGAAATGTTATTTTGACTTAGTCGATTAATTGGTTTGGTTCTCGAGGGACTCGGGGGTATTTTAGACTCTTGTTTGACATTCTAGTCTTTTAAGTGGGTTGGAGTTGACCATGATCAACATCGAGTCAAGACAACCTCGTATGAGTGTTTTGATTGCTCGAGCATGTTCGTTTAATCTTTTAGGAGTGGTTTGCATATTTGGTTTTTATCCGGGAGGTCTCGAATGAGTTTCGGGGGTTGAATCAAAGTTTGAAACATATATTGAGGTTCTGGTGTCTCACTTTTGCGAGCTTGGTGTCGCACCAGCGCAAGGTGTGCCGCAGGTGCGATATTGGATTGAGGGGGAAGCTGGATGCTTCTACGTGGAATTGTATGTAGAAGTAAGGTCGCTTCTATGCCTCTTGGGCCGCATCTGCGAACCCGGTACACTTAAGTGGACCTCGCTTGTTTGGGCCACAGAATCGGGCCGACAAATGCAATGAAAATGACACTTCTGTGGCGGTCGCTGGGCAGATTTAGGGATTTAATCCCCACTTTAACTTTATTAGGACATAGGAGCTCGGTCTAAGATTTTGGAGGACTTTTGCAAGATTCATCAAGTGGGTAAGTTTCTAACCCTACTTTTACGATTATGATGAAAAGAAAGCCGTGAACTTAAGTTTTCAACATGAGCCACGAGGTGATTTGCTAGGAGTTCCGAAGATTGCTAATCATCCTATGGTGACATGCCTAACGTGGAATAGAGTATGGAGTAGAATTGAAGAAAAGACTTGAACATCCAAGCCAACTGACATTAATTTTTGTCTTTTATGTAGGTCTTGGCCGAGACCAACTTTTAGCTTATTTTAATTCCTAGCTTAATTACTAGGCCATGTAATAGGATGAGATCACTAGGCCGAGAACTGTCTAGAATGAGAAACTTCCAACGTGCCCCGAAGAGGTTATTCATGAACTAACTAGTTCATGCACTTATCTACATGGATGACACAAAAGGGTGGCCTAGAGAACATGAAGAGTTGGGCTTTTTCCCTTCTCCCAAATCGGTTGAACACCTTCCCCTTTCCCATTTGACTGAGTGCCATGTTTGTGTCTTTCTTGTTTCCTCTTCTAGAAGGTCTAGAACTAGTATAAATAGGAGATGTAATAGATGTAAGGGGATATAGAAGTTTTATGAAATATATTTTAGTTTACTCAAACTTTCTAAGTTTTTAACTTTTGTGTTGTTATCTTAATCGGACCTTTTGTGGTCCAACCCTTGGTCCTTTTGTGGGCCAACCCTTGGTCCTTTTGGGGGCCAACCCTTGGTCCTTTTGTGGTCCAAACCCTCGGTCTAAGTCTAGTTAGAACTTTTGTGATCTAACTATACCCAAGCCAAGGTTCTATCCGGTTACTTGTTACAAACACATTGAAGGTCTTCTCGGCCTACATTACCTTACCCGCACACGAATGTTTTTATCAATTTCGTGCCGCATCCTTGTCCAAACTGCCTAATTCCTTGAACCCCAATACACTCCAAAACTTTTCCAACTCACACCTAAAAGGTCATCAGCCAACTCCTCCCACAAACACCTGAAACCCCCAACTAAGTCCCCATCGTCCCGATCACACCCCTATTCCTCAAACCTTACTGCCCCGACCAATTTCTGCAATCTTACCACCAACATAACCTACAACATGTCTAGTCCATCCCCTCCAAATGCCTTAGCATAATACTGATGTATATAAGGATGTGATTATTTGGTTAGGTGGGTCAGAGTTGGATTGGAACTGGATGGACACGAAAATGGGGGTCAAGTGGAGGTTGACGGGTTTTCAGGTAGTGTGTGTTTGGTGGGAGGTGTGCGGGTACCTTCGGGTGGAATCGGGCCGATGCAATTGGAGGGGTTGATTTAGACATGTTGTTGGTTATGTAGGTGGTTGGTATTTTGTGGTCGGATGATGGTAAGGTGGTGGAAACGAATTGGGATAGTAAGGTTAGTGGTTTAGGGACTCGATAGGGACGATGGGACTTGGTTAGGGGTTTCGGGTGTTTGTGGGAGGAGTCGGCCGATGACCTTTTGGGTGTGTGTTGGAGAAGTTTTGAAGTGTATTGGGTGCAAGGAATTAAGCAGTTTGGAAAAGGATGGGGCACGAAATTGATAAACAAATTCGTGTGCGGGTAAGGTAATGTAGGCCGAGAAGACCTTCAATGTGTTTTTAACAAGTAACCGGATAAAACCTTGGCTTGGGTATAGTTATATCATAAAAGTTCTAACTAGACTTACATCGAGGGTTTGGACCACAAAAGGACCAAGAGGTGGCCCACAAAAGGACCAGGGTTCGGTCCACAAAAGGACCGAGGTTTGGCCCATAAAAGGACTAACTAAGGATAACAACACAGAACATGAAATACTTAGCAAAGTTTGAGAAAACTCAAATATATTTCATATAACTTCAATGTCTTCTTTCATCAACTACATCTACTATTTATACTAGTTCTAGACCGTCTAGAATAGAAAACAAGAAAGACACAAACATGTATCGGCCGAATGGGAAAGGGGGAGAAGCTCGACCAACTATTCATGTTCTCTAGGCCACCCTTTTGTATCATCCATGTAGATAAGTGCATGAACTAGTTAGTTCATGAATTACCTCCTTGGGAAACGTTGGAAGCTTCTCCTTCTAGAATGTATCTCGACCGAGTGGAAAAAGGGGAATGCTCTGCCAACTCTTCATGTTCTCTAGGTTACCCTTTTGTGTCAGACATGTAGATAAGTGCATGAACTAGCTAGTTCATGAATTACCTCCTTGGGAGACGTTGGAAGCTTCTCTTTCTAGATGGTTCATGGACTAGTCATCCTATTTTATAAGAAGGCCTAGTAATTAAGCTAAAAGAGAAAACTAGTAATTAAGCTAGAAATTAAAAGCAAGCTAAAAGATGGTTTCGACCAAGACCTACATAAAAGCCAAAAATTAATGGCACTTCTTAGATCTTCAAGTCTTTTCTTCAACTCCATTCCACATTAAGCATATTACCATAGGATGATTGGCAATCTTCGGCACTCCTAGCAAATCACCTCGTGGCTCATGTTGGACACTTAAGCTCACGACCTTCTTTACAACTTACTCCCATTCTTTAACAGAATTTTCCCTCAAATTTTCATCATCTAAGTATAGTCATAAGTCTCCAACATTAAATGTTGAACTAATAACTCTATATTTGTCCGGAAGTTCTACCTTGTAGGCGCTTTCCACGAACCTTGCCAATATCTTAAAAGGACCATCCATTTGAGGATGATGGGAGGTACTAAATAGCAACTTGGTACCAAGAAGTCTCCATAGTGTTTTCCAAAAATAACTTAGCATCTTTACATCCCTATCAGACACAGTAGTCTTAGGAACGCCATGCAATAATACCACTTCCTTCAAATACAAGTCTGTAATATGTGTTGCATCATAGGTCTTGTGGCAAGCAATGAAGTGAGCCATATTCGAGAATCTATCCACAACCACCATGATAGAGTCCTTGCCCCGTTGTGTTTTTGGTAAGCCGAGGATGAAATCCAAGCTCACACATTCCCATGGTAGCTTCGGAATCGGTAAATGAGTATTCAATCCTTTGTGGAAGAAACTTTTAGCCTTTTGACAAGTGGAACACCTACTTACCACTCCATTTACATCGTTATCCATCTGTGGCCAGTAAAAGTGTTCTTGTTGAATCTTCAAAGTCTTCACTACCCCAAAATGTCCAGCTAGTCCACCCGAATGCAATTCATGTGCAAGTAATTCTCTCATGGAATATTTTGGCACACATAATTTGTTTCATTTGAAAAGGAAACCTTCTACTATGGAATAAGAACCATGAACTCCATTATTACATTCTATCATTACGTCTTTGAACTCGGGATCTCGTTCATAGAATTACTTTAGCACTTCAAATCTCATAAGTTTTTGTTCAAGCATGGTCAACATTATGTGCCTCCGGGAAATTGCATCCGCCACTATGTTGGACCTGCCATCTTTGTGCCTTGTAGAGAATGTGAAAGTTTACAAGTACACCACCCACTTAGCATGCGTTATATTCAACTTTTTTCCCCTGTAAATACTTCAAGGATTCATGATCCAAATATACGACAAAAGGTTTTGGCCTCAAATAATGTTCCCATTGGACCAAGGATCTCACAATATCATAAAATTCCTTGTCATAAGTAGAATAATTGAGTCGTGCGCCACCCAATTTTCCACTAGAGAAAGCATTGGATCTTTTATCATGAATCAATACGGCACCAACACTAATTCCACTAGAATCACACTCAATTTCAAATAGCTTCTCAAGGTCTAGAGCCGGTGCTTTACATATACTTTCCTTCAAGGTTTCCAAAGTTCTTTGTGCTCCTTGGGACCATTTTAACTCACCCTTTCTTATTAGTTCAGTGATAGAGGCAGCAAGGGTACAACAATCTTGAATGAAATGATAATCCAAACTATGGAAACCTCTTACCTCACTTACATTCGTAGGCTCGGGCCAACTCCGGATAGTTTTCATCTTGGATGGATCCACATGAATGCCCTCGGGTGATACTATGTACCCTATAAATGGTCGTAGCACCTCGTATATGAGCCTCATGAAAGACCTGGGAGCACTCTACAATCCAAATGGAATCACAAGCCATTCGTACAAGCCACACTTGGTTTTGGAAGCCGTCTTCCATTCACCTTCCTCTCGTATCCTCATTTGATAGTAGTCACTCCTCAAATCTATCTTCGAGAATAACTTTGCCCCACTCAATTCATCCAAACGGTCATACAATCTCGGCATAGGAAACCTACACTTCACGGTAATGTTATTGACCACTCGGCTATCGATACACATGCGCCAAGTTCCATCTTTCTTTGGCACCAATAGGGCGGGTACCGCACATGAACTAAGGCTTTCTCGGACAAAACATTTGTATAATAATTCTTTCACTTGTCTTTGAAATTCCTTGGCCTCTTTCGGATTACATCTATAGGCTGGACGATTAGGTAATGAACTTTCCGGAATAAAATCAATAACATGTTCAACACCTCTTATTGGTGGTAATCCGGGTGCAAGGTCATCCGGAAATACATCTTCAAATTTCTTCAAGAGTTCCTTCGAGTTGGAATCTTCAACCATATCTCCCACAAGACTCTTCTTCTCATCGCTCACCAATGCACCTATAGAACTCCCCTTCTTCAATTTTGCTTCTATCTCCGATGCATTAAGCAAGAGGGCCTTGGACTTTTCCTTGCGTTTCTTGGCATTTTGAATCTTCATTTTTTTCACTTCACTAGGTGACAATGGTATCAATCGGATCTTCTTAACATCCTTTTGAAATGAATATATATTCTTTTCTCCATCATGTTGCACTTTCATATCAAATTTCCATGGCCGACCCAATAAAATATGGCTAGCATCCATAGATAGGATGTCACACTATATCTCATCTTTATACTTACCAACCTGAAAACTAACAAGAGCTTGTTTCGTTACCTTAAGCCCTTCGTCTTCGTTCACCCATTGGGGAGCATATGGTTTATGATGGTTGCGGGTAGGAAATTTTAATTTGTCCACCATTTCCACAGAGGCCATGTTGGCACAACTTCCTCCATCAATGATCATATTACATACCTTGTATTTTACCTTGCATCGAGTGTAAAACAGTTTCTCTCTTTGTGTCTCCTCCTGTTCTTCAAGTTGAAAAATCAACACACGTTGGAGTACTAAACTTTCACCCTCCTTCGCAAGATCAACATCTTCCTCTAGGGCCTTCTTGATTTCGGGTTCCTCAATAACAAAAGAATCCCTACACTCTTGATATTCTTCACTTTCATGCCTTGGGATGTTTTGTACAACCCCAGACTCGGCATTATTCCTTGCGACACACCCCGTAAATTTTTTTCTCAAGATTTGCGCTTGTTCCGCAAATAGGTCACTTATGATCCTCTGTAGGTCTTCCTTTATGTTAGCAATAGCTTCAAGGCGTGGGATGGAAAAGTCTTGCTCTGATACCAAACAGATGTATATAAGGAGGGTATTGTACGGTTAGGTGGGTCGGAGTTGGATTGGAACTGGATGGACACGAAAATGGGGGTCAAGTGGAGGTTGATGGGTTTCCGGGCAGTGTGTGTTTGGTGGGAGGTGTGCGGGTACCTTCGAGTGGAATTGGGCTGAGGGATTTGGAGGGGTAAATTTAGACACGTTATAGGTTATGTATGTGGCTGGTATTTGGTGGTTGGATTATGGTAAGGTGGTGGAAATTGATCGGGACAGTAAGGTTGGCGGTTTAGGGACTCGATAGGGACGATGGGAATTGTTGGGGTTTTAGGGGTTTGTGGAAGGAATCGGTTGATGACCTTTCGGGTGTAGGTTAGGGTGTTGTGGTGTATCGTGGTAAAATGAATTAGGTAGTTTGGATAAGGATGGATCACAAAATTGATAGACAAATTTATGTGTGAATAAGGTGATGAAAGTCGAGAAGACCTTCAATGTACTTGTAACAAGTAACCGAATAGAACCTTGGCTTGGGTATAGTTAGATCACAAAAGTTCTAACTAGACTTACACCGAGGGTTTGGACCACAAAAGGACCAAGGGGTGACTCACAAAAGGATCTGGGTTTAGACCACAAAAGGACTGAGGTTTGGCCCATAAAAGGACTAACTAAGGATAACAACACAGAACATGAAATACTTAGCAAAGTTTGAGAAAACTCAAATATATTTCATATAACTTCAATGTCTTCTTTCATCAACTACATCTACTATTTATACTAGTTCTAGACTGTCTAGAATAGGAAACAAGAAAGACACAAACATGTATCGGCCAAATGGGAAAGGGGGAGATGCTCGACCAACTCTTCATGTTCTCTAGGCCACCCTTTTGTATCATCCATGTAGATAAGTGCATGAACTAGTTAGTTCATGAATTACCTCATTGGGAAACGTTGGAAGCTTCTCCTTCTAGAATATATCTCGACCGAATGGAAAATGGGGGAAATGCTCTGCCAACTCTTTATATTCTCTAGGTCACCCTTTTGTGTCAGACATGTAGATAAGTGTATGAACTAGCTAGTTCATGAATTACCTCCTTGGGAGATGTTGAAAGCTTCTCTTTCTAGATGGTTCATGGACTAGTCATCCTATTTTATAAAAAGGCCTAGTAATTAAGCTAAAAGGGAAAACTAGTAATTAAGCTAGAAATTAAAAGCAAGCTAAAAGATGGTTTCGACCAAGACCTACATAAAAGCCAAAAATTAATGGCACTTCTTAGATCTTCAAGTCTTTTCTTCAACTCCACTCCACACTCCATTCCACATTAAGCATATCACCATAGGACAATTGGCAATCTTCGGCACTCCTAGCAAATCACCTCGTGGCTCATGTTGGACACTTAAGCTCACGACCTTTTTATACCAAATACCCTCCAAATTCATCAGCACACCCCCTACCAAACATACAATGCCAGGAAAACCACCAACCTCCATTTGGCCTTCATTTTTGTATCCACCCAGTCCTAATCCAAGTCCAACCCACTTAACCATGCAATTCCCTCATTATATACATCAATTTGGTATCAGAGCAAGGCTTTCCCATCCTACGCCTTGGCGATATGGCTAACATTAAGGAAGAACTATGAAGGATCATAAGTGACCTATTTGCGGAACAAGCGCAACTCTTGAGAAAGGAATTTGCGGGGCATGCTGTGAGCAATAATGATGAGTCCGGGGTTGTACAAAACATCCCAAGGTATGAAAGTGAAGAATATCAATAGTGTAGGGATTCCTTTGTTATTGAGGAACCCGAAGTCAAAGAGGCCCTAGAGGAAGAGGTTGATCTTGTGAATGAGGATGGAAGTTTAGTACTCCGACGTGTGTTGAATGTTCAACTTGAAGAATATGAGGATACACAAAGAGAGCAACTATTTTACACTAGATGCAAGGTAAAAGACAAGGTATGTAATATATAATCATTGATGGAGGAACTTGTGCTAACATGGCCTCCATAGTTATGGTGGACAAATTGAAATTTCCTACCCGCAACCATCATAAACCATATGCTCTCCAATGGATGAACGAAGATGAAAGGCTAAAGTTAATGAAACAAGCTCTTGGTAGTTTTAGGGTTGGTAAGTATGAAGATGAGATATGATGTGACATCCTACCTATGGATGTTTGTCATATTTTATTGGGTCGGCCATGGAAATCTGATAGGAAAGTGCAATATGATGGAGAAAAGAATATTTATTCATTTCAAAAGGATGATAAGAAGACCCAGTTGATACCATTGTCACCTAGTGCGGTGAAGAAAATGAAGATCCAAAATGCCAAGAAATGCAAGGAAAAGTCCAAGACCCTCTTGCTTAATGCATCGGAGATAGAAGAAGAATTGAAGAAGGGGAGTTCTATAGGTGCATTGGTGCACGGGGAGAAGAAGAGTCTTGTGGGAGTTATGGTTGAAGATTCCAACTCGAAGGAACTCCTGAGGAAATTTAAAGATGTATTTTCGGATGACCTTGCACCCAGATTACCACCAATAAGAGGTATTGAACATGCTATTGATTTTATTCCGGGAAGTTCATTACCTAATTGTCTAGCCTATAGATGTCATCCGGAAGAGGCCAAGGAATTGCAAAGACAAGTGCAAGAATTATTAGACAAAGGCTTTGTCCGAGAAAGCATTAGTCCATTTGCGGTACCCGCCCTGTTGGTGCCAAAGAAAGATAGAGCTTGGCGTATGTGTATCGATATCCGAGCAATCAATAACATCACCATGAAGTATAGATTTCCTATGTCGTGAATAGATGATATTTTGGATGAATTGAGTGGGGTCAAGTTATTCTCTAAGATAGATTTGAGGATTGGCTACCATCAAATGAGGATACGATAGGGAGATGAATGGTAGAGGGCTTTCAAAACTAAGTATGGCTTGTACGAGTGGCTTGTGATGCCATTTGGATTGTGTAATGCTCCCAGCTCTTTCATGAGGCTCATGCACGAGGTGTTATGACCGTTCATGGGTAAATTTATTAAGGTTTACTTAAATGATATCTTGATTTATAGTCAAGATAGGGAATCTCACTTGTCGCATCTAGAAGATATATTTGAGAAGTTAAGAGAAGTAAAGTTGAATCCAAGGCATGCTAAGTGGTGGCGTACTTGTAAACTTTCACATTATCTATAAGGCACAAATATGGCAAGTCCAACATAGTAGCAGATACACTTTCCCGGAGGCACATAATGTTGACCATGCTTGAACAAAAACTTGTGGGATTTGAAGTGCTAAAAGAATTATATGAACGAGATCCCGAGTTCAAAGACGTAATGATAGAATGTAATAATGGAGTTCATGGTTCTTATTCCATAGTAGAAGGTTTCCTTTTCAAAGGAAACAAATTGTGTGTGCCCAAATGTTCCATGAGAGAATTACTTGTACATGAAGTGCATTCGAGTGGACTAGCTGGACATTTTGGGGTAGTGAAGACTTTGGAGATTCTACAAGAAAACTTTTACTGGTCACAGATGGATAAAGATGTAAATGGAGTGGTATGTAGGTGTTCCACTTGTCAAAGGCTAAAAGTTTCTTCCACAAAGGATTGTATACTCTTTTACCAGTTTTGAAGCGACCATGGGAATGTGTGAGCTTGGATTTCATCCTTGTCTTACCAAAAACACAATGGGGCGAGGACTCTATCATGGTGGTTGTGGATTGATTCTCGAAGATGGCTCACTTCGTTTCTTGTCACAAGACCGATGATGCAACACACATTGCGGACTTGTATTTGAAGGAAGTGGTAAGATTGCATGGCGTTTCTAAGACTATTGTGTCTGATAGGGATGTGAAGTTCCTAAGTTATTCCTGGAAAATACTATAGAAACTTCTTGGTACCAAGTTGCTATTTAGTACCTCCCATCATCCTCAAACGGATGGCCAAATGGAAGTGACTAATAGAACTCTTGGCACACTAATGACAGGATTGGTGAGCAAGACCATCAAGGATTGGGAGATCAAGTTGGGACAAGCGGAATTTGCTTATAATTTGAGTCAATCTCGTACAACGGGTAAAGCTCTATATGAAATTATTTATAGCACTAACCCATTTTTACCTATTGATCTAGTTCCAATCCAAAAAAAAGGAAATGCTTAGCTTCATGGCTAAAGATCGCATTGAGGCCTTCAAGAAGTTACATGATCAAATCCGAGCACAAATTCAGAAGGCCAACGCCAAGTACAAAATGGATGAGAACAAGTCAAGGACTCAACCACAATTTCAGCCTAGAGATTTGGTTTGGCTACACCTAAGAAATGAAATATTTCCCAACATGAGGAAGAACAAGCTAGTGCCAATGGTGGATAGTCATTTCAAGATATTGGCAAGGTTTGGGGAAAGTGCCTACAAGGTAGAACTTTCGAACAAATATAGAAGTATTAGTTCAATGTTTAATGTTGGAGACTTAACACCATACTTAGATGATGATGATTTGACGGCAAATTCTGTTAAAGAATGAGATTATGATGAACAGAAGGACGTGAACTCAAGTTTCCAACATGAGCCGTGAGGTGATTTTCTAGGAGTGCCGAAGATTGCTAACCATCCTATGGTAACATGCCTAACGTGGAATTGAATATCCAAGCCAAGTGACATTAATTTTTGGCTTTTATGTAGGTCTTGGCCGAGACCAACTTTTAGCTTATTTTAATTCCTAGCTTAATTTCCTTATAGCTTAATTACTAGGCCATGTAATAGGATGAGATGACTAGGCCGAGAACCATCTAGAATGAAAAGCTTCCAACGTGCCCCAAGGAGGTAACTCATGAACTAGCTACTTCATGCATTTATCTCCACATGGATGACACAAAAGGGTGGCCTAGAGAACATGAAGAGTTGAGCCTTTTCCCTTCTCCAAAACCGGTCGAACACCTTCCCCTTTCCCATTAGGCCGAGTGCCATGTTTGTATCTTTCATATTTCCTCTTCTAGAAGGTCTAGAACTAGTATAAATATGAGATGTAATTGATGTAAGGGGATATGGAAGTTTTATGAAATATATTTTAGTTTACTCAAACTTGCTATGTTTTCAACTTTTGTGTTGTTATCTTAGTCGGACCTTTTGTGGTCCAATCCTTGGTCATTTTGTGGTCCAAACCTCGATCCTTTTGTGGGCCACCCCTTGGTCCTTTTGTGGTCCAAACCCTCGGTGTAAGTCTAGTTAGAACTTTTATGATCTAACTATACCCAAGCTAATGTTCTGTCCGGTTACTTGTTACAAACACATTGAAAGTCTTCTCGGCCTATATTACCTTACCCGCACACAAATATGTTTATCAATTTCGTGCCCCATCCTTATCCAAACTGCCTAATTCCTTGTACCCCAATACACTCCAACACTTCCCCAACTCACACCCAAAAGTTCGTAACCGACTCCTCCCTCAAACATCCGGAACCCCGAACCAATTCCCCACTGTCCCGATCGCGTCCCTATTCCGCAAACCTAATTGTCCCGACCATTTTCCTCCACCTTACCACCACCCAAACACCAAATACCAACCACCAACATAACCTACAACATGTCTAGTTAATCCCCTCCAAACGCCTTATCCCAACACCCTCCAAATCCACCTGCACACCCCCCCAACAAACACACACTGCCTGGAAACCCGCCAACCTCCATTTGGCCCCCATTTTCATATCCACTCCGACCCACCTAACCATACAATACTCTCCTTATATACATCAGATTATATCATCATTTATTACAGATTTTCATGATAGGAAACATGATTTGAGACTTCAAATTGGAAATTTTAAACCCTAGGTTGAAAATGGAACTTTCTTCAAATAAATCTTGGATTTGATGTTGGATTGATTTGATTTTCGATATCTAGCCTCCATAGACATTGGGTAAACTAATTTTTGAACTATTTTTTCATTTTACCATTTGAGGCTCGAAATCCTATTTTAAGGTGACTTTTGGGTCCAAAATTTATGTATAGTGATATTGTTATCTACGAAATTATGTGTTGACGCATTTTCTTTATTTGATTTGATTGGGACCATTTGTAGGATCTTCAAAAAGGTAAGGCTTTGTTGTGACTGTCGGACTCCTAGTTCAGGCAAGTTGAGACTTATGGCCTTATTTAAAGCATCATGTTGGTGTAATGAACTAATTAAGAGAGTAATGGGGATATTAAGGGGGTTCTCATACTTGTGAGGTGACGTGCACTTGTATCAGGTACTGATATCATAATATGGGTATTTGTGTTATTTTTCAATTGTATAGTCCGATCTGAATGCCATGCTTTGGCCATTATTTAATAAATAGTATGATCTTATGGATCCGTGACTCGGGTATGAATCCCATACTTTATGTCTCTATAATTATTATGTTTGTCTTATCTATGATTATGTGTTCTCATCACTCCTAAATATTCGTTTAAAAGTGGAAAAGAAGCTAAAGGTTGAATCTTTATGGTTTGCATGATTAAAGATTGAATCTTTGTTGCATAGTTAGCTTTTTAATGTTATTCATGTCATATTTATTCTTTGATATAGTAACTCATGCATAATACACTTGAGGATACATATATGGGGTCCGAGGGGAAATATTTTTGGACAGAGTGATACAATTTATATGAACCCGAGTGGCTAGAGACATGTATTGTGAGCCTAGATTGTCTAAGTGATATGATTAATATGAGTCTGAGTGGATAGAGACATGTAATGTGAGCCTAAAATTGGCTAAGTGTTGTGATTTGAAGCCTAATTGTGGCTAAGGAACGCGAAGGGAAATGATTTTGGGTAGTATATGGACCTCGTGAGTCCCTCATGGGTCACGATTCATAGTATTTGAACGTGTGTGTACCGATGATGAGGAAAACTGCCTTGCATTTACTTAACATTTCAATATTATAACATGTCATTGATTCCTTATTTAGTTGACTTGTCTAAACTACTTATTTAATAATATTATCATGCCTATTTGACTACTTGAATGAAATTATAGACTTGGTTTCTTATATCAAATTTTGAACTTATGATTGTTGGTTGAATGTTTATATCAGACTAATAGCATTTACGTGTGTAAGTGGTGTTTGGAAGATCAATCCTCATCTCCATTTTATCTAGGGTAGGTCGATGAAGCTACTCAGTACATATTATTTCCTCGTATTCACGCTAAACTTTCTACACTATTTTTGTGTGCAGATTTTGTTCCAAGGACAAGCGGATCTCGGGACTCCGCAGCCCATTGAAGAGGCCATCGGGAGAGTTCAGAGTGAGCTACTAGTGTGTTTCTGTGGCACCAGATTCTTATTCTATCCCTACTCTATGTCTTTTGATTTTTGGACAGTTTATATATTCGGTTTATATCTCAGACTTGTACTCCTATTAGCTAGTTCTTGTACTAAGTGACACCAGGTTTTGGGATTTGTAATAAATTATCCATATTTTCTAAATTATGAGATGTATTTAAGACTTTAAATTGATTTACTCACTTATTCCTCATCGTTCCTTTTAATTAAATTTTTTAGATGGATTATGGTCGGCTTAGTGACTTAGTATAAGTTAGTGCTATCACAACTTAGTAAATTGGATCGTGACAAATTGATATCAGAGCTTTAGGTTCACTAGTCTCAAAAGTACAAAAACAATATTTAGTAGAGTCTTGCAGATCAGTATGGTGAGCTTCGTATCTATCTTCGAGAGGCTATCATACATATAGGAAAACTCTAATCTTTCATTCCTTATCATATGTACTTGATTCTAATGGTTTCTAAGAGTTTCTTTGTTTCACTCTCTCATAGATGGCGAGGACACGTTGTGCTGTTATTGGAGATCAGGAGTCTGCACTTATGCTTGTACCCCCTGCTAGGATCGTTGCTCAAGGGAGAGGCAAGGGATGTGTTAGGGGTCGAGGCATGACCAAAGCCCGTATGGCTAACACCAACCAGAGGCCAAGCACCAGCAGCTACTCAGGCATGTGCTAGAGTTGTGAATCCTGATCCAGAGGAGGTTCCGGAGGAGAAGACAGTTCAGGCGGATAATATAGGACCCACCCAGGTACCAAGGGTATTAATTGTCACTCCTCTTCTTCAGGACACCATGGCGCATATTTTGAGCATCTTTGAGGGTCGAGCTCAGGCGGGTACACTACCTGGTACTCCAGAGGGTTCTTAGACTAGAGTTGGGGGTCTGACTCCCAAGCAGATGGCTACTGTAAGGTAAAAGACTCCAAGGGCACAACCTGATGTTGTTATGGCTCCTCAGTTTCCAAGTTTTCTAGCTCAAGGTGTTATTGTTCGTCAACTACTTACTATATATGTTGAGATGTAGAAGAGGTGGGATACGTTTGAGAATATGAAGCCACCATAGTATGATGGATATCCTAAAGATGATGCTTATGAATTTGGGAGATTTGTCTTGAGTGATTGCATAATTTGGGGTTGGTTGAGTCCAACAATGTTGATTTTACTGTGTTTCAGATGATTGGCCCTGCCAAGTAGTGATGGAGGGTGCTTGTTGAGACTAGGCCAGCTGGGTCGCCTCCACTTACTTCGTCCTAGTTCACTCGAGTGTTTCTAGAGAAATGGGTTTCCCGTAGCTTGAGGGAGGAGAGGCATGAGCAGTTTGATTAATTGGAGCAAGGAGGTATTTCAGTGACTGAGTATGAGATGAGGTTTCACTACTTGTCTTGCCATGCTTTAACTATTCTAGCAGATTAGATAGAGAGGATCAGGAAGTTTGGAGGGGTCTGTCTTATCCCCTTCGCCATACAGCGACGCGTATGGCATCTTTATGAGGTACTTTTCAAGCAGTGGTGGATGTTGCTAGGAGTGTTAAGTCTATTAGGCATCAGGAGTTTTGAGATAGATCGGGAAAGAAGCCCCGCCATTCAGGCAACTTTTGAGGTACCTCATTTGGAGATGGGACTTATAAAGGTAGGGATCATCGACCCTAGTTCAGCAGTCTGGTTTAGACAGTGATTCATACTTTGACTAGTGGTTCTTCCGATCGTGGTGGTCATAGTTCGGCAGGGTTCCTAGGGTCCTTATTCCCGACCTAGAGGTTGAGGTGGTCTTTCTTGCTATTCTAGCTCCTCTCAACAGCCTATGTCCTATTGTGGATATTATGAGTGTGGTGATGTGGGACACTTTGCGAGGGATTGCTCCAAATTTAGACAGTATGGTAAACACTCTGATTCTCATGGTTCTACATCTAGGGTAAAGGCACAACTGACTAGGGGCGGTACACATAGTGGAAGGGGTGGTCCTCACTCAGGTATAAGTGGTTCTCAAGCAGGTTGTGGTGGTGGTCGCATAAGTTCTCAAGCAGAGGGTGGTCATGCTTAGTATTATGTATTTCTAGGTAAACTAGAGGCAAAGGCTTTTGATGTTGTCATCACAGGTACTATTTTAGTTTGTCATCGATCAGCTATGTATTTACTTGATCTATGCTCTACATACTCTTATGTGTCTACTTATTTTGCTTCGGGCTTAGGTATGATTTTTGAGTCTCTTGACTCCCCTGTTAGTGTGTCTACTCCTGCTGGGGATTCTGTAGTGGTGGATCGAGTGTATGGATCATGTATTGTGACTTTTATGGGGTATGATACTTGGGATGATTATATGATCTTAGATATGGTAGATTTCTATATTATTCTAGGCATGAATCGGTTGTCTCCTTATCATGCGATCTTGGAATGTCATGTCAATACAACTACGTTAGCCATGCCGAGAATTCATAGGCTGGAGTGGAAGGGTGTTATCAGTCATGGACTGAAGAGAATGATATTGTACCTTAAGTCTAGAAGAATGGTTGAGAAGGGATATTTGACTTATTTGGCGTATGTTTGGGATACTAGTATTGTACACCTCCCCTTGAATCAGTGCCAATAGTAAGGGAATTTCATGAGGTGTTTCCAATAGATTTATCGGGTGTTCCACCAGATCGTGATATTGATTTCTATATTGATTTAGATCTGGGCACCAAGGCTATTTATATTCCACCATATCGGATGGCATCGGCAAAGTTGAAGGAGTTGAAGGAGAAGTTGCAGAATATGTTGAGTAAGGGGTTCATTAGGATGAGTGTTTCACCTTAAGGTGCTCCGGTATTGTCTGTGAAGAAGAAGAAGAATAGGTCTATGCGGGTGTGTATTTGTTTGAATTAGCAAGAATAACAAGTGATAGTTTTGATGATTGACAAAGAGAATGCACAAGGTGAATGAACCAGGTCCATGTACTTGTTCTATAAGATATCAGATATGTTACATAGCGGAATGAATCAAGTTCAGGGCAGAAGTTGAACAAACCAGGTCGGAGAACATGTTCCTTCACAAACAACAGCAGCGAGACAAATGTCACATGAACATATGCAAGGAACAGGTGCAACAACATGTTCTTTCTCAGAATCCTACCACAACTAGGGTTTGCAGATTAATGGCATAGACTTGGCACACAAGGCTACATGATTCCGTGTTTTACTTATTATGCTTTACTTAGAGTCCTACAAGCATACTGAATATATGAGAAGGTGTAAGAATCCCAATCCACCTCAACCCTATTCTACCTTGATAGGCCATATCAAGTAGAGTTTAGGTCGCCACTATTGATGAAGACAATTGCTATATATACCAAGTCTTACCCTGAAGAATGTTAGGCACTTACACAGAGAGAATTCAGAATATTGAGCGATCAACGATATCATTGAGAGAGTTCTGATTCTAGAGTCGCGACCCTGATGCAACGAAGAAGATTGAATGAGTTGTTTTACTAAATAATATTTTCTAATTCTTAAATCTAGAATCTTATATTAGGCTGGTTATCGAGTTGTACCTTTATCAGCTTTTTTAGAAGCAATTGTAATAGGTATAAATGTTATCAAATTCAACTTCAAGTTAGAGTTTAACTTGAAGGTTGCTTACTAGTCAGGGTAGATTAGTGAGATAGGATTAGAGTGTAGTTCCTAGGTTACAAAATTGTAACATGAATTTACAGAGGCCCACCGTTGTAATGTAGTTGGGCATGAATCCTACAGAGGTGTAGGTCATATTTTTTACTTCCCTTGTAAGTCGGGTGGTTTCCACATAAAAATATCGTGTCCTTTGATAAGTTGTTCTTTACCATTCCGCAATCATGACGCTTGAACAGGTATAGTTATGTGTTTCATGTTATAGTTGAAAATTAGGTATCGCATAGGATAGAAGTATACGTGTGCAGAATAAAAATTAGTATCAGAGTGGGTTCTCTTCATCAAAGCAAACACCTTAAGAGAAAATTATGATGAATGTGGCACCACCCATCGGACACAATGAAGGTCAATCCACTCATCGACCACCATTGTTCAATGGAAAATATTACGCTTGGTGGAAAGCTCAGATGGAGGACTACTTGCAAGTTGAAGAGTATGAACTATGAGAAAGAGTTATTGATGGTCCAAAATATCCCATCAAGGAGGGTAAAAATAGAAAAACTGTCACAAAGGAGAAAAGTGAATACGAGGAAGCCGACTACAAAATAAGGAGAAACTATTTCTGAAATGTTCACCAGGTATACTTCATTGGTTAATGATGTGACATCTCTTAGAACAATCATTACCTCTGAAGACGCAGTTGACAAGATTCTGAGAACACTACCAAAGACGTTTAAGATGAAAGTCACCGCAATACTAAAAGACAAAGACATAGGAGATATGTCCTTGGATGAGTTAGTTATAGGAAATTTGAAAACCTATAAGATGGACATGGAAAACTCCAAGAGTATTGAATCAAGGTTTGAAAGATCATTCGCATTGAAGGGCGATTGAGAGTGACAGCCCTGACACAAACGAGAAATAAATGGCACTAATCACAAGAAACTTCATGAAGTTTATTACTATGGAGAGACCAAATGGTAAAAGAAATGCCTATAGAAATGGAAGATGTGACAAACCTCAAACTGATGGTTGCTTCAAGTGTGAGAAAACTGATCAATTGATCAAAGACTGTCCCTTCTAGGAGATCAAATGGAATAAAGGAAAGCTTAAAAGAACAAGTTGAAAGAACAGGTTCATGGTAGAAGAAACAAAGGATCTCCTGAGGCGATGAGGGCAACTTGGGACTCATGTGATGATTCAAAAGATGAAACAAATCAGCATGCCTTGATGGCCATTGGAGACTCAGACTCAGAGATCGAGAAAGACACAAAGAGAAACATCCTTGAACTAAAAGAAAAACTTGATCTACTTCCTAAGAAAAGGCTGACCTCCCTAATGAAGTCCTTAATTGACGAATACATTGAAATAAGGTCAAAAAGAAATTAGTTTTTACATGCCTTTACTAGTCTGAAATATGATCTTATATATTTAGAGACTAGTAAGAAAAAATCTGAATAGGAGGTTTGCCTTCTGAAGGAACAAGTAAATCAACTTGGTTCAGTGAATGTAGGTTTAAGGCTCGAAGTTCTTAAGAATGTTACAAATGCGAAATTTGTTGTAGATAGTCAACTTCTCAAGATCGAATCTGACCTAAGTAGGAGTAGGGCTGAGTTAAGCCTTGATAAAGAAACATCTAAAAAGTTAGTCAATAAATTAAATAATATGAAAACTGATCTAGAGAAATCCTGCAATGGACAAAACCACCTAGAATAAAAAAATAAATTTACCAGAAAAACCTATAATATTACTACTAGATTAGGTTTTAAGAAGAAGTTTCAAAAAGGAGAATTGTAAGAAAAGGTTTGTACACATGTTGTGGTAGAACACGCCACTATCGAATATATTGCCCTTTAGGAGCAAAACATGACTAAAGATTTATGAAAAATAAGACAGATGGAACTGGTCTCCCTTTATAGTGCCTAAATGGACAAAACGGAATCTGATTCATCCCTTTATGTCACGACACTATAGAGTGATGAGACAAATTGATGCACACACCAATAAGTGTGATCATCCTCAACATAATACACCGACACTCACCCAAGTGCTCATCACAATCATTAAGGTGGGAACCACATCACGCTCAATACTTCTTAACGATTATAAGCTATACATGCATCTATCGGACTGTAGAAGAATAAACTGTAACCTACCTCACGACCGAGCATATGACACAAACTCACTCCCACACTAAGGCTTTGCCTTTTCGTAGAGCTTCTAAAATGTTCATAGTCTAAGATACCATAGATTCTACGTTAACACATGATCCTAAAACACCACAATTAAGATAAGCTTTTCAAATAATCCGCGAACACAATCCCAAAAGTGACCCCGAGCCTACAAGGGAATAATCGAATCTTTAGTTTAGAAATATGTTACCCAAGGTCTAAATAGTGAAATCCTTATGTTTGATAGAAAATTAATCACGTTTAGGCCTTCAATTTCCCTATATATCAAAATCCCAAAATTTGGGAGAACCCTAATTCTCAATTAGAAATCATGGATTTGATTTAGAAAATTCAACTTAGAATTAATTTCCCCAAGCATTAACAAGTTTAAAACTAAAGAATCAACAACTAAAGCCTAGTTCTTGGCATTAATTACATGGAACAAGCTCTCTTAACATTTTCTGACAAACCTTTCATTTTCAACCAATAAATCATGCCACGATCTACAAATAAATGAAGGGAATCATGGGTAATTAATGGAAACAAGGTTAAAATCTTACCCCTAAGATAAAGTAGTTGAGACCCTCTTGAATCTCCTCAAAACTGAGTCTAGACTTGAAGAATAATTTCGAACTTAGAACTTTTAATGGTTCTGAAATAGCAATTTCACTTATGCGGACTTCTCCTCACAGAAGTGGCCTCACTTCTACGAAGAATTAACCGCAGAAGCAGTCCCAACATATATGGCTCAACTGTGCAAGAGCGGCCGAGGACCGCATATGTGGCCCTATACCTACTCATAAAACACTGCAGATGCAACTTTTCCCATCCTCACAAGAACTCGCATCTACAGACCATCGTCCAAAGAAGCACCTCTGCAAGTGTGGCCAAAACATTACAGGTACGATTACACCAGCAACAATAGTAACAAAACAGCAAGTTCTCCATCCCAACACCCGAAACTCACCCGAGATGTAACACCTCATACCTCCAAACTAAGCCATTTTTATGATTGAGAAGTTTAGGAAATCAAGGAAGGGAGTTTGAAGTTGAAAAAACAGTTTCAGTTCTGCATACCCAATTTTATGGACCATATAAATATTATGGACCGTAAATTTTGTCGTTGAAAAATGACAAAACACAGTGACTTATACGGACCGTATAAAATTATACGGACTATTTTTTTTAATTGTAAGATTCACCTCAGCTTAGGGAAGTCACTGGAAAGCCACACTTGGGTGACAACCTTTTTATACAGACCGTACAACTTGTACGGACCATATCACCCACCGTAAAAGTTATACAGACCATCTAATATGACCGTAAAATCCTCTTGACATAAATAGTATAAATACACAACTTAGTCTTGAAAAATCAGTTTTCATAATCTCCAAGACCTAGAATGAAGTTCTCTCCTTCCATCATCCTCATAACTCAAGGTAAGACTTTTTCATGTAATTCCTCGTACGAGCGAGTTTGTAGCACTGTTTACCATAGACGAGCATGTTTGGTTTATGTCCGGGAGGTCTCAAGAGTGTTTTAGGTGTTTGGTAGAGATTTTAGCTTATTTCTATAATCTAGTGTCTGGTGTCTGCCTCGGTGGCACCAATTTCTGCTATGGCGTGTCCGCCTCGGCGAGAGGTTGGCTTGCCTAAGCGAGAGTTGGGATTGTGTGGATTTTCTTCGTGGTAGTGGGTATGTCCGCAGGGGCGAGTCCGCTCTGCAGAGTCGTGTTCGTTGTGGCGCTGAGACGAGGTGTCAAGTGACACCGCCTCAGCGGGGGTTCGGTTTGCCGCAGCGGGTCCGCTCCAGCGGAGTCGATTCTACTAGGGCGGAAGTATTGTTCAAGTGTCCTAATTATTCCATTAGGTCAGAATTTATTTCTCCAAATAGCAAGTCTCGAACCTAGAGCCACCAAGAACATTTTAAGAGGTCTAAGAGAAATTTCATCCTTGGGGTAAGTGATTCTTCCTTTGTGAATTAATTTTATGATTCTAAGTTCTTTAATTACGGTGATATAGCATGAATATAAGTTGGGGAAGATGAGTTATGTATTCTTGTAAGAATAAGTGTGTTATGTTATTGATTAATGTATGGTTTATGGATTTATTTACATATATTAATGTAAATTAGTGAGAATATAGTTAGATAATCATGTTATAAGACTTAATTTAGTTGTAGAAACTTATTCCAATTGGGGAAAATTTCTAGGGCTTCAAATTGTTTTTTTTATCATTGTTCAATTGAGTGTTTAAATGTGTATACATATACAATTAACTTAAGGATATTACTATTTAGTAATTAGTATGTATTCATGAATTTCGGGTATTAAAGTTTGAGCCTTGGTGACGTGGGCCCGAGTTGGTATTTTAAAGTCTTATTCGTAAGGTTTATATCCTTGTATGTTGCGTAAGTATTATATTAACGAATAATATATATGAGTGGATAGACTTCGACCATCTCAAGGCGCAAAGGAAGGGCAAGGCTGTCACTGAGGCTTGATCGTGTAGCGCTCCTATTCGGCCTCAAGGTAGGCTACGGTTTAGTTTTTTGAGACTTTGATAAAGTGCGTAATTAGTTATAAATATTGAGAGGTATTGAATGTGTTTGGGGTCCCTCTCAAATGGTTGTGATGAACCTTTGAGGTGGTACCAGTGTTGAATTGTGATGAATGAGGTTTGGGGAATCAGCCTCGTGCTGGTTCTGACTGCTGATTATTTGGGCTTGTTGCCATATGTGGGATTGTCGCCATAGGTGCTTGATATGTTTACTCATCACACATGTTTTCAATATGATATCCAGAATTGTACTTGGATTTGTATATGTGTGTTCAATTCTTGAGAGAATGTGATTTCATCTCTTTATTTGGTTGCATCTCAATATATCATGATATCTTGCCTTTATTGTCATTTATATTCATACACTAATTGTTCTGTGATATTGATATGAGAGTGGTATGGATACATTGTTGGACCAAGAGTCCAGAAAGGTAAGAATACTTATGAGATTATGGCAACACTAAGATGATATTGATACACTGGTAACAGAGTTTTACGCCTGCAATATGATATTATTCAGCCAAAGAATTGGTCTCCGTGATCCGATAATTTATTCCGGAGCGGAGGGATATATGGACTTCACGGGTCCCCCATAGGTGTACGGATCTAATAAAACCTTGATGTACTGTATACCGGGATGATAAAGGTACCTAGCATATGCATTGCATTCATATCATCCATATATATGACATTTCATTCATTTACTTGTGGTTGGACTTGTATTGGAAGTGACCGTTGATGACTTGACTAAGTTCTGGACATGAAAGGATTATACTTGCTTCTTAATGCTTGAGTTATTGTAGAACTCTTTTGGAACTGGATAATGTAAGTATTATGGACTCTTATGGAAATAAGGTAACATGTGGATTCTGTGAATCATTATGTGGATTATGTGACTTTACTTGGATTATTGGATTGCATAGTATAGGATTACTCGGTGTCAACTTGGTATTTATCTCTAATTATGTACCTTCCGTCGTTGTCGACCTATGATGTCTACAGGGGTACGTTGTGTACTCATACTACACTTGTTGCATCTTTGCATCTTTCCCCGATGCAGATACAAACCCGATGACTAGCTCGAGACCGCATTGCTGAGCTCGAGTAGTTGATTCCAGCATTCAGGGTAAGAATGCTATCTTCAGCATACCCTATGTGCTTATCTTCATTTCAGTCTTTATTTTGAGAGGCATGACAGATTTCATCAGTTTATGTATTGGTTTTGGCATGTATGCCCATTTTCTCAGGCTTGTATCGGATGGCTAGTGCTCTTGTACTCAGACTAGATCACTTGGGTAGATTATTTTGGATGTATCAGACTTATCATTTTCTTCCGCATTATATTATGAGACAATTTATGTAGCATTTGATATCTTTCCCTTTTGTTTATGTCATATCATGTTAATTATTTGGAAATGGTTTGCCTACGTGGTGGGATTATGTAGTTGCTACCACGATTCCTGAAAAGGGGTCGTGACAGTAAATTGTCCAAGTTAAGGTGTAGAATGGACCTAAAAGGCTTAATTGCTCCTAATATGTGATATTGGATTCAATTTGATTCATTCATGAATACTACATCCTCAATAGTAGTTAACTTAAACCTAGAAGAGGCTAGCAGAACTGTATGCTCACATGTCTTCTCTATTTTCAGAATATTCAAGTTGGTTTAGGACTGATTTGGTCATGTCTAGACCCATTAACATTTGTAGTGTTATGCTTGTATGAATTGTGAACTTCTATAAGGGATACATGGTTCAGTGACTATTAAACTGTTTGGTTTTCTGGCTTACCATGTCTATATGCCTTGTTCTCCGTGTGCATCTCCTGTATGTTCAATTTAGGTGTTATGTGAACCTGTCATCTCAGACTAATCCATGTGTATAGTTTTAATACATGACTTGCTTGCATTAGTTTGAGGTAGAAGAAAGGCTTAAGTTATATCGGGTTGTGTGATACTCATTTATGTCCATATGCCCTGCTTGAAATTACAATCCATCCTCTGTGTGTTTAGTGCCAACTGTTTTAGGCTAAAACTCTGGATGCTTTAAATATTTAAGTTAATACAGGAAGCCAGTGGCTAGATATAGCATGTGTATATAATCTGATTATAATCATATCCAGTGTGAGGTGCTCATGTAAGAGTCAAACTAGTTGCTTTTGAATGATGTTTGTTCAATTGGTCCTTGTTTGAAACTGTTCATTGTCTACCAGATCCTTGCATGTCACCTTATTTCACCTTCAATATATGCTAGGACTGTCAACATGAAAGGGTCTGTCTAGCTTTAAAAAGGAAAAACCTGTCCAGTATTCTCAAGAGTCATGTTGATTCTTTTGAGATTGGTAATGTATTTTGCTGTTAGGGTAGGTTTAGTTTGACAACTTTGAGCTTTTACTTGATGATCTCCTGTTTACTTGACATAGAGGTACTGCTGTAGAAAACCAAGTCTGAAACAAATTGATGTCAAATACATGAAGTCAATATCCACTTTTTCTCCTCTGTAATTGTTACCTTATGTCCTAATATGAGCTTGTCATGTCACTAAGGCTATAAAAAGTCACTCAATCTTAACTCAGCCAATTGTTGTTCCTATGTAATAAATGTCTGCTTGCCTTTATTTCAAGTAAAAAAGAATAAATCTAATTAAGGAAATGGATGACTTAACAAAAAGCATGGTGGTTAGGTGAAGATGCTGATGTCCTGTTTCTATTGTCTAATAGGATCCTGAATAGCTTATTGCTTTAGACATGACTTGTTTTATATTAAACCTATCTCAACCTTTTTTCATATTGCCTCTGTTGCCTGTATTGACATGAATATGATCACCTTGTGTGTCATGCATGGCCCTAGAACCTATTTATGTTTAAACATAAAGTTCAGAAATCCCAAAGATTGCATGCTACCAGTTTTCCATTCGTCTGAGTTCTAAATGCTAAGTTCTGGGGAATGCTAAATTAGGAAATGGGAATATATGCATGTGGTATATGTTTATGACTAGCTCGTCTTTGATTTTTTTGTTTTGTATGTGGGGTTGGAAAGGGGTATGTACATGGGTATACAGCATATGTATATTGTGTATACCTAGTAAACCCTGTATATAGGGCAAGTACATCCCTATGCAAATGACTGTTGGGCCAGGCCCATTTATGTTACTTTCCGCTATCTCCTTCGACTGATTGTTATGGACTGGGACAAGCCCATATCCCTTGTCTGTCTTTTATATACACTGCCTACTAATTCCAAATGGGCTAAGCCCAGTTACTGTATCGCTTTGGCAATTTGTTTGAGTGTGGACTGCATCTAATTGCTTGATTAGGGAATTTTATATTACTTTATCAGTTAATACATGTTTCCTTTAATTAATGTATGGCATATATATGTGTGTGTGTTTAGTTAAAATTACTTATATTATATTTAGATATGTTTAGATACCTTCCAACTTATATTCTCTTTCCCCCATCTTCCTTTCCTTCCACATGCTCTGGGACGGCCCCCTATGGGCCTCCATATATCTTCAGCCAGTTGGGTCAAAGGCCCAACTAATCCTTTTCTATCGAGTCTGATCATGTAGCTGCGCATCGAAGGCTGGCTATGGATGAAAATAGCCAAATGGTGGGCTTAGGTAGACCCACCAGCCTAAACTTTATCTCTTTAACATTTCAATATTTTTGTATTGTATGTGATATTTGTATAAATGCATACTTTAACAAAATTATTGGAATCACTATGGTTATCACCTAGGATAGGCAAAACGATACATACATCGTTTAGATTAGGGTTGCTATAAAATCAATATTAAAATGGATTAAAATGACTCGTACTATTTTTGAGAAACGGAATAATTTTGAAAAGATCAAACTTGGACTGATTTTAAAACTTAAACTATTTGGATTGCCTTTTTTTTGGATAAAGTGGGCCGTCTGACTTTACGAATGTGGGTTATTTCTATAAAAGAGAAAATGGGCTGATACTTGTTTGATAAATGGATCTCAAAATGTTGGTTTTGATGAAAAAAAAATGGTCCAAGTTATAAGACTTTGTCGAAACTATTTTGGGCCAGGCCTCCTTAAATTGATTTCTAAATAAATCAAACCTTAAAGACTTGAGTTGAGGTAATTGATTTTGGGAGTGGAATATAAGTTGACCTTCAAATAGCATTTAAAAGGAAAAACTTATATATTTTTTTTAAAACCTTATACATGTCATTCTAAATGAATTATATTCTTTTGATTTAAAAAGATTTTCAAAAGAAAATGTATAAGGAATACTTGGACAACCATTGGACTAAGAATAGTGGAGTTCTACTCAAACCTAAATTTGAGTGTACTTTAATTTGAAATGCATTGACAAATTACTCCTATACGAATCATTTTAGGTGAAATTTAACTCTTTGATTTTCAAAACGCTTTTATGAGTTTGAAATGAAATAAATGACATGTTAATTACTTTTTCAGGAAGTAAACATTTTTGAACAATTTATAACAATAAACATGCTATGGAACTCGAACGTCAACCATATTCTATGGATCCTTAATACCGGGGTGTATAACACCTTCCCCAAGGGATCACCAGAACCCTTACCTCCACTCTGGTTTAAAGAGGATTTTTCACTGAATTTTGAATAAACCCCTTTAACTTGGTTTTCCTAATTTACCTATAAATTAGGTGGCAACTCTAAAACTAAATATCCAATTAGAGCACCAACAACCTCTTAGTAGCTTTTATGACTCTGCGTAAAAGTGAATCGTAACAGATGGCGACTCTGCTGGGGATAATCCTAGGTTCTAACCATAAGGGTTCCAATACAACATGTTTTAATTGATAGCTTATGTGTTTATTTTTCGCAAAAAATAACTGTCATTCATGCATTTCATTATTCCGCCAAATGGCACGCACACACACTCGAATCAATGCACAAAGACGATTATGCGGTTTTGTAATCATCCTCTAATAAAAAAACAAAGTACTTTCTTTGGACACGTTAAATATGGAGTTGGTTCGCGGTCGTCTAACAGTCGAGAACAGTTCACCCTAAGTAGTTCACTCGGGTCCCCTAGTTATTTGAAAAACTACTCTAGTTTGCATATGATAGAGCAAAGACAAATCCCTAATGAACTAGCATATGCTTACCTAGACGGGTTCAGATATCTTAAAACGTATCTGAACCCATCAGGCTGACTACCTCGTGTCTTGATGGTCTATGACCCTGTAACACCTCATACCATCAGGCTAAGGCTTGACCTGTGTGATGAGAACATAATGGAACCAAGAGAGGAGTATAGGAAGTATTTTGAAAACTAATCAAGTCATAAGAAAAATCTTTGGGCAAAGTATAATAGGAAGCTACTCTATGGAGCATGTTTTTGAGTGAGTTTGCACCATGCCTCATTTTCAAGGGAGTATTCAGAAAATTCTATAAGGAACTTGGGAATGCTTTCTTCATAAAAGTTGTATCCCTTTGAAATATCTTTCCAACGGTATATGGTGGAGGTCAAATAGACATCTGTACAAAATGTTATGACTATTTACTGAAGAGTCGCATAGCAGTCCGCCGGAGTCGCAAATGCGATATGCCACGCAGAACACATTCTGTAACGCATATCCCGTCGCATTTTGGGCGAAATGTACATCCCGAATTTCCCAACCTTCTATTTTGATGTGCATAAGCATCCTAAATAGCAGATGTCCATTCGCGATGCGGATGCCAACGCATATGCTCCCGAAAATCATTTAAAGTCACATTTTTATGAATTTTATTCCATATTTCAGTTCTCCAAAGCCCTAGCATGACTTTCTATCCTCTCCTCATCCTCCCACATCAAGGTAAGTCTCTACCTTATATTCCCACGTAATTCTAACACTTATACATCAATTCTTAACAAGATTTCCACGCTATAATCTTAGGGTTTTCAAGAAAACCCTTCTCAAGATTTCAAGTTCAAAGTTTTGGTTTTTTTCTTCAAAAGTTCAGATCTTTCCTTTAAGTTTTGGAGCGATTGAGGTATGTAGAGCTTCTATCTACGTATGAAAATATCATTGTTCTTCCACACGCCACAGTTATCCATGAAACCATGAATTTCCATAACCTAGGTTTTTGCTCAAGTTCATGATAACCCTATATACATGTACAATTATATTTCATGTTATATCTTGTCTTCGTTAATTTTACTCATAATATGCCATTATGACCGTCATGAACCTGTCCGTAATCAATGAACGCATGCTTTGAATTCCATGAGCTAAATACAAGTTATAATTGTTATTACTCAGTTTTCAGGAAATTATATATACTTTTCATGATTTATGCAAGTGATATGACATATATATTCACATGTTAAACAATAATTGCAAACCATGTTTTACAAGTTATTTTTCATGAAATTCACGGGCTTACAAGCCCTCTACTTTTAAGTACATGTTTTGGGAGTTACATAGATTACCGAGAAGGCTCAAGTAGCCTAAAACTTTGTATGCCAGTGTAGGATAAGGGTCGCTCCGCCAAGAGGATGATACTTTCATATTATTGATTGGATCATTTCATGTCATGTTCATGTCTCATACCCCGACAAGGTATGTGAGCACTCTGCTGGTTGGTCTAGGTACCAGACTCCATATACCCATATGGTGATTTCATGTTGTCGGTTATACTACTGCTCTCCCCACAAATATACATAGATACAGTTTATAGATTTTATATATGTTATTATATTCATGTTCATGTTCAGTTTTAGTTTCATGTTCCTATTATATCATGTATGCTTATTCTTTCAGTTGTTTTACATATAGTACAATTCAAATGTACTAACGTCCCTTTACCCGAGGCCTGCACTTCACGGTGCAGGTACTGAGTTTCAGCACGACAAATCTACTCATTATGATTCCATCAGTATCTGTTATTAGTGAGTCCCCCATTTTATTCGGTGTGTCAGACTTATTTATTTTCATGTTATGCTTTACATTAGAGGTATGCCAAGGCCTTGTATTGGTAAGATAGTTTTGCAGTCAGACTCATGTCTAGAGGTTGAATAGACTAGTTTAGCACGCCATGCTAGTCATGTCAGATATTTACGCTTATTATATTTTTTAGATTATTTCCGCAATATATTTTCAGACTATATACCAGTATTCAGTTTGCATATTTTAAATCATTACTAATGCATGCTTTTGATGCTCATATTGATTCGGTAAATAATGTGGTTCACTTGGTCACATACAGTCAGACACCGAGTGTCGTGTTTCGCACAAGCCATGGTTCGGGGCGTTACAAATCAGACGACACTGCATCCAACTACTTGCTATGTGGAAATATGATTGTGCCTTATGTGATAAAACATTGTCCTTTGGATGGGGGGGGGGATTAACCATGCTCTGTTTTGTAGATACATACCAACCTAAAGTTCGATATGATTTTGGTGGTCATAGTTAGACGTCTCACAACAAAGTAAAGTTACGAACTATCTAGGACACCTACCCTCACTAATGACCATGAAAGGGAATAGGAAACTATTAGAAGCCCTCACCGGCTATTGAGACTGCGATAGAATGGTGTGTAGGTTCAGGGATTATGAGATGACCCCAACTTTAGAGGAGATTTGGGATTGCATAGATAGCAATGAGACTTGTATGATAAGGAGAAAGAAACTCGGCCATAACCTTCTAGTACCACATAGGCCCACTCCCGATGAGATAGTGAAGCTTTTATCCATAGCCAGCGCCAATTGGATAATCGGTCCAACTATAGCCTTCAGGGAGCTTGACAATTGCTTTGGGTCCAAAAGAGGGCATTTAGAACACTCAGTTGAGTTTTGGTCTTACGCCGATTGGGAGGCCACCCGACCCCTAGCCTTTACCATATGCCTACTAGAAACCATGGTTTTCCCCAAAGATCGAAACCTTGCCATAGATACTCGAGTTATTTATGTCACCCATGTTATCTTTCATGTCATAACATCAAATGGAGAAACCAAATACTTTGACCTAGTCCATGTCATCCTAGATGACATATACCGAGCTCTAGGATAATGGGTGTAACCTACTACTGCAATGGTGGATTATCAAACATCTTAACAAAATTGTGGGTCCCTCGTACTTACACCCAGAGTGTATAAAGGATTACCTCTAAGCAAACTATCCAAATTTTGGAAACCAAACCAAAGAGGGGTGGCCTTCATCTTTTTGAGACTCCGAGAGGATAACATACAATGGAGGTTCCGTGACTTCATATCCGAGACTATTATGGTCAGAGGTAGAAAATTCCCTTTTTTGCCACTTATTAGAATTTGGGGAATTCACCCATATGCACCTATTAGGGTCCTAAGACAGTTCGACATGAGACAAGGTATAACCCAAGTAGGAATCATGTGGGAGTATATGGTCGACTACGAAGATGATAAGATTAAAAGGGCTGCCGACATCATCTAAGAGTGGAATCGTTAAGTGATATGGGGTCCAGAGACTTTAGCTGAGGATAGGTTTCGTTCGGCTTGTGATGAAGACTGTGTCGAATAGTTCAGGGCATATTTTCAAGGCACCCTCACTCTGGGGCCCAACCGCTATTAGTGTAGCCATAACAAGGATTAAAAAGCTGATATCAAGGCACGCCGTGACCAGAGACATGCCGATGATCGAGATGCTAGGTACTTAGAGAAGATGGAGCATGATCAGACTATCATAGCTAGTTTGACTGAGGAGTTAAACTTCACCCATGAGTGCTTAGAGGATCTTGATGCTCGGATGATGAGAGCGATGGATGAGAATGCACATATGACCTTCATAAAGAAAGGGTTCTAAGTTGATTTGTTGGTGATGTCTACTCACCTCTGGATTCAGACCGCCCTTCGAATGGCCGAGAAACTCCAGACATACATAACTTCATCATCCGCCACTGGAGGCGGCTTCTACTGATATTTTATTTACTGTTTTATCAATTATGTTTCAAACAACTAGAAAACCTTGGTGCAAAAAGGTTTAGGAACATGAATATTACAATTGGTAATTATATAGATACATGATTATGTGATATTACTGCTTATATGCTCTCATGTGTTCTGTCTGAACTCTTGATTCGTTCCACATTTCGGACACCAACCTAAAAGAAAAACATAAGAAATGCCAAAACTTAACTAAAATTTGCACCTCTTTAAAAGTTTATTTGCTACCAATGGATGTCCAAGATAGTCAAAGTGCCACATCACCAGTTGTTGATCTGATTAGCAATGAGGAAATCGAAGAGTCGATTCGGGTAAAGATTCACAAAATATAGCAGAAGATTGACTTGGCTAAAGCCAAAATAAAAGAGGTCGACCAAATTCTGGACTTGGTAGGAAACCTTCCTGAAGAGACCACCAAGCGAAAATGCCACTGCCAAGACCTCCTGGACAAGGTCAAAGAAATGGTTAATAACTACATCTTACTGTTCAAGATACTTAAGTGGGAGTCTGAGGTGCCCAAGGAAGATCTTGTGCCATATGCCAGGGAATCAAGTGGGCCACCTAAGAGAGTCACCCAAAAATGTTGTTGAAGTTGCTAACTACTATGGGATGCCACAAGGGCCATCATGGACATCATCCCCTATTTGGTGGGCGATTGCCCTTAAAGGCCCAACTTCACCCTTCAGAGTCGCACTATGGCATATGTGAAGCATTGAAGTGTTCGAAGGACTTAAAGTTGCCAGAGCATCGTGTTTCAGCCATTATGTCCTCCCAACTTGTGCACCCATCTATGCTAAGAAGAGGTGCCCTTTTCCACAAAAATCAACCTATCCACATCGTTGACGAGTGTCTGGCCCTCAAGAAAAGGATCATAAGGTTGATCAACGACAAGACTATCCACAACCTATGGGCCCCACATTCCCTACTAGTTCATGACCACATTATGCATGGTGAAGAAATTACCATCGACACACAATTTTGGCACTACGACTTTACTATCTTTGAAGACTCGTACACAAGCCATTTCTCAACACTAGCCAGCACCCGACAAGATTCGTCCAGTCAAGATTACTTGGAAACCCTATGCGAGTATTTCAGAAATGAGAAAGATCTGCTTGTACCACTCAGGTGCATCAGGACATGACATTGAAGAATGCTAGGCTTTGAGTTTGAGCTAGAGCATTTGGTCAGTCCTGGTCAAATTTGGGTAGTTCTACCCCACCGCTACTAAGAAAAGCCATCGGGAGAATGCGCAGTCATAAGGACAGGAACTCGACATGGCTTCAGGAAGAAGTCATCTTTTGGGTAGATCTAGGTGTCCCCTTTCTTTTTAATGAAATGTTATCCCTTCCCCTTTATTTTGTAAAAGAAACTATGTCCAACCTGATGTCCCGAGGGGGATACGTAAAAAGCCCTTATCGGGCATGGTCTGGGAAACTGTTAGGGAAGAATGAAATTAGGTATAATTTCTATGTAAATCAAACTACGGAAGGGCCTAATTTTCCATGGAGGGATACATAGGTAGTCTACATAAGACTCGGCCCCTATATAATATAAATAATAATCCTCCCTTATTAGAAGGTTCAAAGAGGTTGGTCTCGACGACGTCATGGTAGAAAATTTAATATATACTTTCTAACTGAAACCCTCAAAACCCAAAGATGGCCAAAATGATAAAAAATATCTCCGGAATGAAAAATCAATCAAGTGTTCGGATCAAACGCATGAGTTGATGTGCTTTACATGTATTCTATTAGTGATACCTTGTATTGTTTTTTTTACTAACGTTATCTGCCGTTGCTTTTTTTATTTTATTTTAAACATGGGGTTGATCCGCGTCGTATCACACTGGATACTTCACAAGCTATAAAGTTGCAGCAGCATCCCTTACTGAATAGAATCGAGAAAATATGACTGGTACATCGGATGACGAGCGTAACAAAGAAGCGTTGGTTATAGAGGACCCTGCACCACAAGACCGTCAGAAACCATCACATCGTGAAGACGTGATTAATATGTTATTCCAAAAGATTATGGACCTCTAGGAAGAGGTCGCAAGGAATGAAGAAATCAATGCCACTAGGGAAGCGGTCGCTGAAGTAAGAAGGCCTCCGCCGCCTTTTTCATACATGAGTTCACCAGTACCCGAACATTTTCCAGCCACCCGAGCTAACAATGTAAATACTCATATTAGTACTTCATACCAAACCCCACCACCGGCCAATGTCGGTCACATACCTGGGACCTCCCGTTCAATGCCTTCATATTAGGCACTACCCACTTATACTAATCCTAGAATACATAAAAATGCCACTATACACCCAACGCCCAGAACTACTTGCACTCGAGAAAACCGCCAAGCACACCCGACAGTATGTTTCCACACCCCAATCACTCCCATTGATTCCTCACCTAAACTCGATCATTATGAGGATATGAAAAGGCGTGGAGAGCCGAACAAGATAAGAGATATATAAAGATAGAGTGGAAGATGGTAGATCTGCTCGAGTAGTCAAACAGAGGCTTTCAAAAGGCGATGGGTTTAAGCTACGATGATCTTTGCATGCATCCAGACTTGGACTTGCCTGAAGTCTTCAAGATGCCGAAATTCAAATTGTTTAACAGGACTGGGAATCTCAAGGCTCAATTAAGAGCATATTGCGACCAGCTGGTCGGAGTGAAAAGAAACCAGGCTCCAATTATGAGGCTATTCAGTCGGAGCCTCACTGAAGAAGCCTTTGAATGGTTCACAGCACATGACATACGCCATTGGGACACATGAGAATACATGGTGGGGGATTTCATGGAAAGATTATGGTTCAACGTAGAGATCGTGCCTTACCGTTACTACCTAGAAAAGATCAAGAAAATGTCCACGGAAAACTACCTTGAGTAAGCGAGTAAATGGAGGGCTGAAGCCGCCCGAGTGCAACCACCAATGAGCAAAGAGGAATTGGTATCCGTGTTCATCCGATCACAAGAATCTGATGTTATCCATGGCCGAAAGGCCATTTTTTGAGTTGGTAAAATTGTGAGAGGCCATAGAAAAAGGCCTCAAATCATGAAGGGTCATTAGTGTAGCCAACAAGGCCGATAAATAAAGCACCGTCGGGGCTATAAGGAAGGAAAAAGGGATGTGGAAAACATTTACCGCACACCTAGCCTAAGAAACCAAAAAAAGGAAGGATCACAATCTTCCTTCGACATATATCAGTCTCCACCACCATCAAAGAAGGCCATCACTAAAGGAGAGGTCGAGTATTCTAAGTGTAGAATGTAGCCAAAAGAATATTCCATTGTCGAGTGCTCGAAGAAGATGCCAGCCCAGATATCGATAATGGCACTACTACTGAGTATATCACAACACCGACAAGCTTTAATGAGAGTGTTAGATGAGGCACACATCCCCGCGGGCACAAGTAATAACTCTGGTCGACAATGTAAGCCACGTCATTGGGGCCCATTAGATTTCTTTAACTCCAGATGAATTGACAAAAGAAGGAACGACACCCAGCAAAGCTCTCTACATCACTGTCAAGTATAGAGACAAAGTCATCACCCGAGTATTGGTCGACAATCGGGCCGGTATCAACATTTGCCCCGAATCTACACTCAAGCAGCTGTGTTATGATATCGATAAAATATGCCTAAGCCATACAAACGTGAGAGCCTTTGATGGAGCTCAATGTGATCCTATCGGATAGATAGACCTCAACTTTCAAATAGAGGCCACCGAATTTACTACAAATTTCTAAGTCATGGTGATAGCCGCTAACTATAATTTGTTGTTGGGTCAAACTTGGATCCACATGGCCGGCGCAATACCATCTTCACTCCACCAATCTATGAAATTTTCATGGGAGAACCACAAAGTAGTGATTCACGGAGGGGGAAACATCCATAGCTACCTAAAAAATTCCATGCCAATGATCGAGGAAGTCCCATAGGATATAGATTTCTATTTGGTAGAGCTAGCAGGGGCCGCCCACAAAGAAGACAATGAGCAGAATCCTATGCCACATATATACAAAATGATTGCCTCCACCATGCTCTAAAGTGAGTTCGTACCCGACAAAGGTTTGGAAAGAGAACTACTTGGCATAACAGAATTGATGTCTATCCCAAAAAATGGTTTCCATTTTGGCCTAGGGTACGTCTCAGACTCCAAAGAAACCTCTAAAGTCGATTAGAAGAAGAGAGGTCCTCCAAAGTTATGCAAACTATTTTTGAATTTATACCAGTCATTCCCAATCAGATTGCCCATACTCAACGAAGACGTAGAGGAAGGGTTAGGGATATCAATCCAAGATGAAGATTGTGTCGTGATACTGGAAGAATGCTATGAAGCGCCCACCATCCGTAATGCTGATCCAGGCGAGAAACTATCCAACCGAACCTCTACCCCATCCTGACTCCTCGATAGAGATGATGAATTTAATTTGCTTTAGAAAATCGGTGAAGGTCGGCTGAGGCCCGAACATTCACCATTTGCATCTGCATCTTCCTCGTTATGTTTGAGAAAATAGAAATGACTCGAGTTTTATCGGATTCAGGACCACAATTTGTACTTCTTTTATCAAATTAATGAAAGCCTAAGTTTATGTGAAAAAAATAGTTTTTTCAATTTGATTATACGTTTTATACACTAACCATGTTTTCCCTTGTTTTTCAGTAATAGTAATAACATAACTCATAATGTCATGACATATCGCGAGACGAGTGAATCGAGTGATACAGAAGAAGGTGAATGTGAGGAATACGATGAGGAGACCATGTTATCGGAGGATCGCTTCGATGAGGAAGACCACTATGAGAATAGGTAGAAGCCTAACTTGGATGAGACCAAAGTAATCAACCTCGGGGATGAGGAAATGGTTAAAGAAACTAGGATAAGCGCACACTTGGAAGCGCCATATAAAGAAGAATTGATAAATCTTCTAAGAGAATATATTGACATCTTTGCGTGGTCATATGTGGATATGCCCGGGTTGAGCACAGATATAGTGGCCCACATGTTGCCTATCAATGAAGGCTTCACCCCGATTAAGCAGAAAATTCAATAGTTCAAGCCATATTTGAGCATCAGAATTAAAGACAAAGTCAAGAAATAGATCAAATCAGAGGTAGTAGAAGTAACCTCGCATCCAACATGGTTGGCCAACATTGTGCATGTACCGAAGAAATATGGAAAAATTCAAATTTGTGTGGATTACCGAGATCTCAACAGAGCTAGTCCCAAGGACAATTTTCTACTTCTGAACATTCACATACTCATCTATAACTGTGTGAAGCAGTAGTTACAACCATTCATGGATTGTTTCGCCGGTTATCATCAGATCTTGATGAGTGAGGAAGATGCACATAAGACAACCTTCATCACTTCATGGGGAGTATACCACTATCGTGTAATATTGTTCGGCCTCAAGAACGTCAGCGCAACTTACATCAGATCGATGACCTCCATCTTACACGACATGATGCATAAACAAATATATGTGTACATGGATGATGCCATAATCAAGTCATGAAAGAGTTTAGATCACTTCATACACTTGCGAAAGTTCTTCGACAGACTTTAGAAGTTTAACTTGAAACTGAACCCAGCCAAGTGTGCGTTTGGAGTGCCTGTCGGAAAATTATTGGGATTTATAGTCAGTCGCAGGGGCATAGACTAGATCCATCAATGATCAAAGTCATCCAAGAATTGTCACCTCCGGAGACAAAGAAATATGGGAAGGTTAAATTACATTTGACGTTTCATAGCGCAGTCTATGATAATTATGGAACCTATCCTCAAGTTGTTGAAAAAAGATGCACCCACCAAATGGACAGATGAGTGCCAGAAAGCCTTTGAAACTATCAAGATATATCTCTCCAATCCACCAATCTTGGTCCCCCCCAAACCGGGAAGTCCATTTTTTCTATACTTATCAGTATCAGATAATGTTTTTCGATGCATGTTGACGCAACACGATGAAACTGAGAAGAAAGAGCGAGCTATCTACTATCTCATTAAGAAATTCACCACCTGCGAGTCGAGGTACACCTTGGTAGAGAAAACATGTTGTGCTCTGACATGGGTAGCCCAGAAGCTAAGACATTACTTGTCATCTTACATGACCCATCTCATTTCCAAAATGGATCCTTTAAAGCACATTTTTCGCCAGCCCATGCCTATAAGGAAACTGGATAAGTGGAAAATTCTTTTGAGTGGATTCGGCATCACATACGTGGTTCAGAAAGTCATCAAAGGGAAAGCATTGACTGAGTTGCTAGAAGAAATCTGGTCGATAAAGAGTTCAAACCGCTCATGATATATTTCCCGGACGAGAAAGTACTGACGATAGAAGAAGACACGGTCGAAACGTACTAAGGGTGGAGAATATTCTTCGATGGTGCAGTCAATTATAAGGGTTCAGAAATTAGAGCAGTTCTAGTCTCAAAAATGGGTCAGCATTACCCAATGGCTGCAAAGCTCAAGTTCTGGTGTACCAACAATATGGCAGAATATGAAGCTTGCATTCTAGGTCTCCGTATGGCTCTCAACATGTACATTCATGAATTATTGGTAATAGGAGAGTTAGATCTGCTAATTCATCAAGTCTAAGGAGAATGGGCTACTAAGAGAGAAAAGATCCCGCCATATGTAAACCTCACACAAAAGTTTTACAAAAGGTTCAGAAAGGTCGACTTCCGACATACACCAAGGCTCAAAATAAATTCGTTGATGCTCTTGCAACCATAACATCAATGATACAACATCCTGAAAGCAGTTATATTGATCATATAGAGATTAGTATGAGGGAAGAACATGCTTACTATTCACACTTAGAAGTGGAACCAGACGGTAAACCTTGGTACACTGACATAAGCACATACTAGGAAAATGAAGAGTATCCCGAAAACATCACAAGTAACCAAAAGAAGACCATCAGGAGAATGGCTAACAGATTCTTCTTGAACAAATGAGTGCACTACAGGAGAACGCCCGATCTAGGGCTAGTCAGATGTGTCGATGCCACAGAGGCCACAAAATTATTATAAGATGTACACGTTGGGACTTGTGATCCTCATATGAATGAGTTCATCATATCCAAGAAGATCCCGAGGGCATGTTATTACTAGATGACCATGAAACTGGCAAGAGTAGGTTTTTGCAAAGATACCACTAATGCCGGATTCACGGAGATCTAACCAGGGTCCTACCAACTGAACTCAATGTCATAAGATAACCATAACTATTTGCAGCCTGGGGCATGGACGTCATTCGACCCATAAAGACAACCGCATCTAATGAATATCACTTTATCCTGATCGCCATAGATTATTTCACAAAGTGGGTCAAACCTACTTCCCATAAGTCGGTGACAAAGAAAGTGGCAGCAGACTTCGTACGAAACAATATCATATGCTGCTTTGGCATTCTAAAGTCTATCATGACTGACACTTGAGCAAATATGAACAACCATCTGATGAAGGATATTTGTGAGCAATTCTATATAACCCACCAGAATTCTAACGCCTATATGCCACAAATGGATAGAGCCGTAAAGGTAGCCAACAAGAACATCAGAAGGATAATGATGAAAATGATGGACAATTATAAGAGTTTACATGAACAATTGCCATACGCATTGGTTGGATACCGAACAACAACTCAAACCTCAACAAGAGCAACTTCATACTTACTTGTCTACAATACTGAAGCAGTAATACAAGCCAAGGTAAAAATATCGTCACTCAGAATTATACAAGAAGAAAATCTAGATAACACATAGTGGGTCCAGAAAATATATGAGCAACTGGCTCTAATTGACGAGAAAAAAATGGTCATTGTATGTCACAATCAACTATACCAACAGAGAATAGTACGCGCCTTCAACAAGCCGGTCAGAGCCTGAATGTTTAAGATATGACAAATGGTAGTCAAGCGTATGTTTCCACACCAAGAAGAGTACAAAGGAAAGTTCGCACCCAACTGACAAGGGCCCTATATGGTGCACAAGGTACTATAATGAGGAGCTATGATCCTGACAGAGATGGACGGCCAAGAGTGGCCCAAAACAATCAACTCAGACATAATCAAGAGATACTACATGTAAAGACACGCTCTTTCAATTTGTAATCGCATTTCTTTTACTTGTAATCACTACACAAGACATATCTCTTACGGCATAGATACATGGAAAAATCCTCATCGGATTCGGTCTTCTTCTTCTTCTTCTGTAATAGAAAAAACAAATGACATTTAGGACCCAGTCACATTATTAAAAAAATAAACCATTTTTGTTCCAAACTACATTCAACCTGATTCCTGCTACGATAGGATACGTAGGTGCTTTTTATGCTTGGTCGCACCAAACAAAAAAACCAAAGAAACCCCTAGGAAGCCTCTAAGACATGAAGATTTCAACATCGCCTCGCAGAGTCCCCATACCCAAACTTACAATTGGGGAAGAATTTTTGAGAGGATCTCAAAAATTCCACCGACAAATTGGTCATAAAAGTCAGCCAATCTTAGACTTTCAACTGGGGCAGAATTTTTGAGAGGGTCTCAAAAATTCCTCCATGATGCAGCACAAGAGTTTGCCACAAGAAAATCTTCAAAGTGGGGAAAACATTTTGAAGGGGTCTCAAAACTTTCACCATGACAAACAAGGAGCATGCTCGGAGTGCCAAACACGATCAAAGAACCTCGTTTGTAGCGTATATGTCATGACAGTGAGATAATAATTTTTAATAGACAAAAATGTTTTCAGTCAAATATTGTTTAAATTTATGATCACATTTTCAAAAATATTTTTTGTATCATAAATTACATTCATCTCTCATAATACCGAGTCCAAGAGGGTCGGCAGTAGAGAGTAGAGAAAACAACACAACAGTAGTCGATGGCACGGGTCGACCTCATGAAAACTAATAATATTTCTGTGATTGCAGGGCCCCAAAAATTCGTCAGGAGGACGGCGGTCTATTCCACTAACTTGTTTGTTCATGATGAAACAAGTATAGCAAAGAAGAAACTCCAACATCGAAAACTGACACAATCTGGCCATGAAAGGCATAAAAATAGCAAAACGCCACAAGGGCGGCACAACCCGGTCATGAGAGCCATTCATGCAAACTATATGCCGAGAGGGTCATTCATACAAATAGCATATCGAGAGGGTCATTCATACAAATAGCATGCGGAGTGGATCATTCATACAAACAAATCTTACCGAGAGGGTCATTCATATAAATTGCATACCTATAGGGCCATTCATTCAGTCATAAGTAATGTCGGGAATACTAGTCACTCATATTCAACAGCCACAACGAACATCTATGCATTCATTCAACCAGACAAAGTCATATAAGCTAGATGGTGTCGGAGGAGACATCCACTCAAACAAAGTCAATAGAGTAATACGACCCAGACGGTGTTGAATGAGATATCCGCTCAAATAAAATCAACAAATCATATGACCTAGATGGTATCGGAGGTGTCACATGCTCAGAATAGCCACCCAAGAGGGCACATCAAAAACAACATTGCGCAGGTATGGCAAAGCACAAAAACCAACACATCAATATCCTACCAAATGGAAATAGGTCGGAAGCTATCAGATGAGGGAAGCAAGAAGACCCGATCCAGACGTATGAGGAGCACACAATGAACTTGTTTTTGGGTAATTGGTCAAAATAATATACCAACAAGAGTCAAGCTCTCTGGACATAGGCTTGAAGACCACTCCACACCATATTCACTCGCAAATAATACAAGAATTTTTGTTTTTTTAAAACTCGCGACCAATCAGACATTTACTGAAAAGGTTTTCAAAACCAAAAAAGACACTCATGCATAGGAGATACTCTTTTTGAGCTATCGAGTCGAATTAAAAGTGACTTGATTCTAAAAAACCGAGAATATGTAGGCAAACTCAGTACCCGAGGGTAGATCATATTCCAACAAAATTATTCTGGGACTTTTTAGTTTTGGAATTTGCTTGTTTTATTACTTTCTAGACGTCTAATTGAGTCGAACTACTTGTGGCTTGAATTCTCATACAACCTGAGATATGTAGGAAACCCAGAGACCAGGCCAACAAAATTATTCTGGGACTTTTTAGTTTTGGAATTTGCTTGTTTTATTACTTTCTAGACGTCTAATTGAGTCGAACTACTTGTGGCTTGAATTCTCATACAACCTGAGATATGTAGGAAACCCAGAGACCAGGGTCCAACCATAATTTTCAAAAATTACATAAAAATGAGAAGTGATTTTCAATTGGTCGGCTAAAAACTAAGTCATCAAATTTTGCTGCTCAGGGATGGTTGTACCATCCTCGAACAATGAAGGGGCAGTTATTGACACCTAATTTCTACCCTCCAATAATTTTATATAATTATTCAGGATTTTCGAGTCACAAACAGAGTGAAATATACTTTTTACAAGACAAAAATAATTTTACAAAATTATTCTGGAAATATTGTCACTTTATTTTAAAATATATCACCCGGTACATTTACTGTATATCATACCTCATTTGTCACATTTTTAGATATAATTGTCAATTACAAATTTTAAAATTTAAGTACAAGAAAAGCACTTATATAATTAATTTATTAAATTCAAAATTCGGAAGTAATCAATATTTTTACTCCGCCATAATTGGGAAAATTGTTCAATTAAATAAAACAATTAAGTCACATCTCAATTTCAAGTCCTTTAATCTTAATTAAAAGATTTTTGCATAACTAAGAAGGTCTTTGTTTCCAATTAATATCAAATTTGGTCTTTAATTGAATCATTTAACCTAATTAGGCTATGATTTAGTTTATCTGGGTCATTTTCTAATTTAGAAAGTAACCACGTTTGCAAAATGTTGTACTGTTTTTTAACTTGTCAAAAGGTCGATTGGGTCTCTTCTTCCTATTTATAATTCAGGTGGGTCCGGCCTAATTGGACCACGACCCGACCCAAGTCATCATTTATATGCGTAAGACCCAATTCCTTTCCCATTTCCCATTTCACGAACCAACCATAGTAGAGCTCATCTTCTTCGTCTTCACTCCGAAAACGACAATTTGCCAGTGTACAATTGCTTTACACATCTTGCCCTTGCTCTTGCCCGCATACCACCACCCCCACGAGTAACGCTACCCCTCCCTTTGTTACTTTACTGTGATTTCTTAATGATTTTTGTCTCATACGATTTTAAATTGAGGGTTTCTATTGGTTGAGAACTCTTTTGGGAGAGAAATTTCCCCTAAAAACTTATTCTCCCACATCGATCTCAACAAATTGCCCCCTTTTTATTCATTGTAATGGTTCACAACTTGAATCTCTGGCTTTTTATATTCTTAAGAGCCATTTTTGAGTTAAAATTTGATTAGTTCTTGCTTAATTGGGATCCAAGCCCTTTGGTGGAACCCTACTTCGCTTTAACTAGTCATTCACAACTAAAACCCTTCCTTTTTATGTGTGTTCGCGAGTATCCGAGGTTTGGAGTTGAAGATCAAACCCACCTTCGACCCTAGGCTGCCTCACACAAGGTTAATCCATTTCCATTAAGCTTTCTTGTTTAAATTTTCTCCACAATTTGTTTTTATGTGTATTAAGTGATTAATTAGCATGTTTAGTTATTTTTATAACTGTGTGTGATCATTGAGTAGCCTATATTTAGTTTACTTAAGTCTAATTTAGCCTTATGATTCGACTATAACTGTCTCTTAGGTGATTATCAGTAGTTAAATAGTGGTTTGAATATGGTATACATTAGGAACATGCTTAATGAGATCATGAAATGTGCTTTAGATGAATCCATGATTAACATGTGGCTTAGTTAAGTTTGAAATAGCTTTAAATCTGTTTTGTGTGCATATGTGGGCAATAATGACCTTGTCTAGAATCACTTTGTGCAAATGATAGTGTTGTTTTAGCTTTAATCATGTGTTCAGATGAATTGAAGTAACATATGGCATACACAATAAGATGGATAAGAGTGTTCTGGTGCATATGGTACCTTTCATATGCTCACATTTAGTTTGAATCCATCCTAGTATGATACTAACTAGAAATTATACTCGTTTTATGCCTTTCAGTATGAGTACTTGCTATTTTAGATCAATGCAACTTAGATATGGTCTTCCATGACCTTTTTAGCTTCAATATCCAGTTATAAAATGGTTGTCCACTGTTGACATTTTTGCACATTCAAATATGCATGTGTTGTATCAACTATCTAGGATAGGATCAGGATGAATTCAAAATCTCTACTGCATGAGAAGGACTAAGGATAGAAGATTTGTTTAGGCTTGAATCACATCATACCTAAATCTAAGCTAAAAATAGAACTAAGAACTGGCTTGCTTCCATACTCAAATCATTTGATGAGTCTGTGCATGTTGCCAGTCTCTCCTTGCATCCAAAACTATGTGTTTACTATGTAAACTGCCTAAGTTAATGTGTAAAATGGACCTAAAAGGCTTAATTGCTCCTAATATGTGATATTGGATTCAATTTGATTCATTCATGAATACTACATGCTCAATAGTAGTTAACTTAAACCTAGAAGAGGCTAGCAGAACTGTATGCTCACATGTCTTCTCTATTTTCAGAATATTCAAGTTGGTTTAGGACTGATTTGGTCATGTCTAGACCCATTAACATTTGTAGTGTTATGCTTGTATGAATTGTGAACTTCTATATGGGATACATGGTTCAGTGACTATTAAACTGTTTGGTTTTCTGGCTTACCATGTCTATATGCCTTGTTCTCCGTGTGCATTTCCTGTATGTTCAATTTAGGTGTTATGTGAACCTGTCATCTCAGACTAATCCATGTGTATAGTTTTAATACATGACTTGCTTGCATTAGTTTGAGGTAGAAGAAAGGCTCAAGTTATATTGGGTTGTGTGATACTCATTTATGTCCATATGCCCTGCTTGAAATTACAATCCATCCTCTGTGTGTTTAGTGCCAACTGTTTTAGGCTAAAACTCTGGATGCTTTAAATATTTAAGTTAATACAGGAAGCCAGTGGCTAGATATAGCCTGTGTATATAATCTGATTATAATCATATCCAGTGTGAGGTGCTCATGTAAGAGTCAAACTAGTTGCTTTTGAATGATGTTTGTTCAATTGGTCCTTGTTTGAAACTGTTCATTGTCTACCAGATCCTTGCATGTCACCTTATTTTGCCTTCAATATATGCTAGGACTGTCAACATGAAAGGGTCTGTCTAGCTTTAAAAAGGAAAAACATGTCCAGTATTCTTGTACGCCCCGTAATTTCATGTTCTGTCGTGTTGTCGATTGATACCGGCATTCCGGGAAGATATGTGACCTTACGTAAGGATAATGAGGGTTCATAGGTTGTCTATGCAAGTACCGAAGCGTATAAAAGAAAAACAGATCGAAGAAAATATGATTCGACGAAATTTGCAGTATCTCAAAATTGACGGCCAAAATGTACAGACCGTACAAATTAGATTTCCCATCGTAGAATTTCCTACAGAATTTCAATTTTTAGTTTTGGATTTTACGATCCAAATGTTCTATGTACGGACCATACATTTGTACCGTCAATTTTGACGGTGGTTTTATTTTTCTATTATAAATCCTTGTTGCTCGATCAAAGCTCTAATTTCTATCCTCTTCCAAACCCTAACCCTCTGTAAAAAGCTACTTTAAGACTCCTTAGGTGATCTAATCAATAATCAAAGGTAAACTATGCAAGTTCTATATAAAGAGTCTCATAAACACCACTAGTTTCTCTTCTTACTTATTGCGGCGATTTAGAAGGAGTCTTGGTGATGGAGTAAACTTGTAATGACACGTTCCATCGTTATGTGTACTTTGACTATTTTACCCCCATTTACTCAATTCCCGGATCTTTCGAACAATTCTAGTGGGAGTTGAGAGATTAGAACCTTAAAGTATGAAAGTGTTGACCAATAGTTGACTTTTGTGTCCACAGACCTTTTTTAGAATTTTGTTGATTTTGTGAGGTTCGGAGGCTCATTTATGACTTGGTGGGATGGTTGGTTCGGTTCCCGAGGCCCTCGAAAGCATTTTTGGCTATCGGTTGGAAAATTAGTTTAGCCCATTGAGGGTTGACCCATAGAATTAGAACTCTGATGGAAATTCCAAGACCATGAATGAGTCTATAGTGTGCTTTTACATATGTGTAGATATCTGGTTTGTGTCATGGAGGTCTCAAGTGATTATCGCATTTTGGGTTGAAATTGAATGTGTACGGAATTTCTAGTTTTCTGGTGTATTCGCTGCACTGCAGATGGTGGGTCCGCTACATCGAGCATTTTGAGTTTTGGCATGGGACCGCAGGCGCAGGCTTTATCCGCGAGCGCGGGTCCACTGCTGCGGGCCTCTGGCCATTGTAGCGAATGATGAGATTTTCAAATTGCTTTTTAAGTGTCATTAAACCCTACACTTCCACATTTCGAAAATACACCTCCAAAGCACTCATAGGGCGATTCCAAGCATCCTTAAGTGATTTCTTCTTGTGGTAAGCTTTCTTAACCTCGTATTACCTTCACTTAGTTTCCTTATGTTGAATTAATGGTGGAAACAACCTAGAAATCTAATTGGGGAAGAAGAGTTCAACCTAGTTAGGGTTTGTTTGATGATTAAGCTTAAAAATGGAAATTGATTGGTGGGTTTTACTATTCTAAGCTTGGGGTTCACTAATTTATAACTGTTAGGCTTGAATCTTCCATTTTCTTGATGAAATTGATTGTTGGAAAAACTAGAGTTTATACCCAAAATTGGGGTTTTTGCTTGTATGATGAAATTAACCTAATCTTGAGTTGTTCTAGCAAGGGATTAGTAGGATTGAACTCCTAGGACCTGAATTTCATATTTCACCTCCGAATTGACCGTTTTACCCCTATGAGCACATATACCCTTTCTCCCATAGTTGGGTTGGGTTCGAAGGATAGTGTAATATTTTGGGTGTTGTTAATTTACTTTTATAATATTAGACTTTGATAATATTAGACTTTGAGTACGACCGTGATCCGCGGAAGGGCAAGGCGCAAGTGTGATTCATGTGACTCACACTCGACATTCCAGGTAGGTTATGGCTTACCTTCTGGTTAGACTTTTGTTAGCGAAGAGTATGTGTAGTTAGATTCTTTTGGAGAAAGCATGTAAACCTTCGGGTATGAAGTTGGGATGGATTACATAGATTGGTTATTGTTGCCTCTTTGTGGTTATTGGACTTGTACATAATGCCATGTCTCATGTGCGATGTAGTTGTATTTCACTTATCTTGACATGTTCATGAATAGAGAAAATGAGTTAATATGATACTGATATTATGATAAGTGTCCTTGTGTGGCACGACTGAGATTGATACGTTACACTTGATATTGTCATTGCATTGCATTCATTCTCATTTCTATAATATATTTATATGACTTGTGATTGGCGTGACGGTGATAGCCATCTCTATGATGTGTGATAGGGAGTGTGGTGTTAAGTGGAAGAGTCATCTTTAGGCTGTGTGATACGGAGTGACTGGTACATGGACATCGCAGTCCCCCACGGGTCATGACTGTTGGGATGATGATCTATTATGCCCGGAGCATGTATGTACGCATATTTCATGTGGCCACTGCATTGCATTGCATACTTATTCATGATTCATTCATATATTTGAATTCAGACTTGATTATATACACTCGGCTAATTACTCTTGGACTGTGACATTACTTGTACTTACTTGTGAGCATGTATATCTTTCAGCATCTTTCTTATACATATGTTAGCTAACTGTTTTTGGACTATGATATCTATCGGTACATAATGTTTGTATGGATACTACGTTGCTTTGAGTGCAGAGTACGTGACTGGTTCTACCTCTATCCCTCGAGAGTGATCTAAGGCTGCCGCAAAGTCTTTTAGGGTGAGCATTGCTGATGGGTTCGCTGCCCGAAGACTCTTCATATCCACTTGTCTTACTTTGATTTTGAGACAATATTGATATTCTGAGACTTATGTATTATTCGTATTATGTTATTAGTGGCTTTTGTGCTATTCAGACCATTTTCATTTGGGGGTTGTATTAGTATGTGTATCTTCCGTACTTTGATATTTATGACATAAGTTAGACTTTATATTATTTCCGCTTAATGTACTTTAACTATTGTTGGATGGTTGATTAATGGAAGGGTTCTCCTACCGAAGTGGGAAATGGTAGGTGCCCTCACGACTTAGGGATTTGGGGTCATGGAAAACTGAGAATTGGAGGGTTCCTGATGGATTTGAGGTAAGTCTCATACTCTTTAGCTTACTCTTAGGCTTGTGCAAGGGTTGAGTTAAGATTTATGAAAAATTCTTAAGGAATTTTGTGTTTATGAACCTTGGAACCATGTTATGTTGTATGGGCTGTTTTTACGCGATTTAAGCCACTACGTAAAAGAATGAATATCATGATAGGAAGGAGTAGGAGTAAGGGCGAAGTTTTTTGGGCCGAAACATGTCGAATTTGAACTAGAAACAACCTTATGAAGTATTGCCTACAAGTTGTTCGATGAAAGGTCTAAGTAATCTTTCCTTTAAGTTATGGATTTGATATTGATGCAAACCATTTGTATAATGTAGATAACCGTTCGTAGAGTTTTCGAGGACCAGTGGAACTTAAATAGCTTTGACGACAAGGTATGTAAGGCTTACTTCTTTCTTTTTGGCATGATCAATATTGAAACGATGATTATGAAATAAAATTTGATAAACACTCTACTTTTAGTCCTTAAGAATGTACTTGTTGTTTTCCTATCCATGTGTTGTGGTGTAGTACCCATCCATTGTCGAGGTTACATCTTTATTCCAAGACCCTCTTTTTATGTCAATAAAAGTCTGCTCCTTATTGTTCCTGAAAGCTAAGCTAATAATGTGATCTATGGTTCTTATGGAGTCATTTGAAAGAGTAACATGTGATGTGTTAACCCTCATAAGGGAGTCGGAGGTGTAACGACCTTACATCACTCTGACGAGTTTAAAAGAGTATTTGGTAATCCGTAAGAGGTTGTCATATGCATGTATTATATATATATATATTTCCCTCAGAGGCTTATGTCATTATATACGCCGGTATACTTCTATGAGATTGATGATAATGCCCACAGAGGCCTATGGCGCTATTGCGTAGTTTATACAAATATGATATTGATAATTTACCCAGAGGCCTACGATGTTATATATATGCGGCTATAAGAAGCATTGGGAACCCCCATTTTTTTCTTCGGAGCCGTTTCTTTTTCCGTCCCCCAAACGAAAAATAAAAAGGTCGTTTTATTCAAAACCCCGCTACTAGGAAAAAAAGATTCAATCCACTTGTTGGCCTGCTTCTATGTCCTGTAGTTTATGGGCGAGTGGCTTAAGGCTCCTTCATATTCTGGCCCACAGAGGCACTCAGAGTACAAGTTGTCTTCTACTGCTCTACCTTACAGTTATGCATTCAGTTATAATTTCAGCTTATGCTTTATTTACAGTGATGTACTTGTTTACAGTTTCGGCCTTACATATTCAGTACATCTTTCGTACTGATGTCCCTTTTTGGGACACTGCATTTCATGCCCGTAGGTACAGATATACTCGACTCAACTGAAGGTTGTCACACTCCTTTCTTCCGGAGCATCTAGTGGGCTGATAGGTATGATAGTTGTATATATGTATATAGTTGGGTATGGCAGGGCCCAGTCCCAACCAGATGTTGTTGATATACTCTTTAAAGGATTGTAGACAGTCATTTTGTGCATGGTGGTCTCGTGTGGCCTTGTCGACCTCTTCAGTAGACCCGTTGTGTACATGTCGGCCTTATTGTATATATATGTATAGGTTGAGCCTTTTCTGCTTGCTGGTGATTGTGTCTTTGTTCAGATAATCATTTATCAGAGGCCTTGTCGGCCTATGTGTTGTTAAGTATGTCACATGTATCAGGAATGGTACGCTTGGGCCCTAGGACACAGTGTGTCAGCCATATCCCCCAAGGTTGGGGGTGACAATTCTCAAGAGTCATGTTGATTCTTTTGAGATTGGTAATGTATTGTGTTGTTAGGGTAGGTTTTGTTCGAGAACTTTGAGCTTTTACTTGATGATCTCCTGTTTACTTGACATAGAGGTACTGTTGTAGAAAATCAAGTCTGAAACAAATTGATATCAAATGCATAAAGTCAATGCCCACTTTTTCTCCTCTGTAATTGTTACCTTATGTCTCAATATGAGCTTGTCAATGTCACTAAATCTATAAGAAGTCACTCAACCTTAACTCATCTAATTGTTGTTCCTATATAATAATTGTCTGCTTGCCTTTATTTCAAGTAAAGAAGAATAAGTCTAATTAAGGAAATGGATGACTTAACAAGAAGCATGGTTGTTAGGTGAAGATGCTAATGTCATGTTTCTATTGTCTAATAGGATCCTGAATAGCTTATTGCTTTAGACATGGCTTGTTTTATATTAAACCTATCTCAACCTTCTTTCCTATTGCTTGTGTTGCTTGTATTGACATGAATATGATGACCTTGTGTGTCTTTCCTTTCCCTAGAACATATTTATGTTTAAACATAAGTTCAGAAATCCCAATGATTGCATGTTACTAGTTTGCGAGTTCTAAATGCTAAGTTCTGGGGAATGCTAAATTAGGAATGGGGGTATATGCATGTGGTGTATGGTTTTGACTTGGTCTTCTATGATTTTTTGTTTTGTATGTGGGGTTGGAAAAGGGTATGGTGAATATATATGGGTATATACAACATATATATATATATATCGTGTATACCCAGTATACCATGTATATAAGGCAAGTATATCACTTAGGAAACCAATATGCAAATGACTGTTGGGCCTGGCCCATTTTTGTTACTTTCCTCCATCTCCTTCGACTGATCGTCGGGATTGGACCAAGCTCAGCTCCCTTGTCTGTCTTTTATATACACTGCCTATGAATTCCAAATGGGCTAAGCCTAGTTACTATATCTCTTTGGCAATTTGTTTGAGTGTGGGATGCTTCTAATTGCTTGTTTAGGGAATTTTATGATGATTTATCAGTTAATACATATTTCCTAAAATTAATGTATGGCAATATATGTTGTATCAGTTACTGTATCTCTTTGGCAATATTTGTGTTTAGTTAAAATTACTTGTATTATATTTAGATAAGTTTACATACCTTCTAACTTGTATTCTCTTTTTCCCCTCTTCCTTTCCTTCCACATGCACTGGGACGGGCCCCTACGGGCCTCCGTATTTCTTAAGCCAGTTGGGTCAAAGGCCCAACTAATCCATTTCTATAGAGTCCGATCGCATAGCTACGCATTGAAGACCCAGCTATGCGTGAAAATAGCCAACTGGTGGGCTTCGTTTGGCCCACCAGCCTAAACTTATCTCTTTCCATTTCAATATTTATGTATTGTATGTGATATTTGTATAAATGCATACTTTAACAAAATTATTGGAATCACTATGGTTATCACCTAGGATAGGCAAAATGATACGTACATTGTTTAGATTGGGGTTACCATAAAATCAATATTAAAATGGATTAAAATGACTCGGTACAGTTTTTGAGAAGCGGAATAATTTTGAAAAGATCAAACTTGGACTGATTTTAAAACTTAAAACTATTTGGATTGCTTATTTTTGGACAAAACAGGCCGGCTGACTTTACGAATCTGGGTTGTTTCTTTAAAAGAGAAAATGAGCTGATACTTGTTTAAAATGGATCTCAAAAGGTTAATTTTCATGAAAAACAGTGGGCCTAGTTCTAAGACTCTGTCGAAACTATTTTGGACCAGGTCTCATTAACTTGATTTCTAAATAAATCAGACCTTAAAGACTTGAATTGAGGTATTTGATTTTGGGGGTGTGGAATATGAGTTGACCTTTATACAAAGACACACCTTGACTAACTCTAGCTAAGTAAACAACTCAAAGACTTGAGAATACAACCGACCTACAAACAACTTCTTACATGAAGAGTAGGTTTACAAGTTCAAGAACAAAGAAACAAAGATTCAACAAATCTAGGACTTAAACATCTTCATTGGTGAGAGAACTGGTCCTTCAGTTTGTTGCAGCTTTGGTCTTGCCTGGAGCTCTGATGAACACGGTGGCTTGCAGATGAAAGTGTGAACAATTTGAATTTGCAAGATTATGTTTTTACTCCTTAACATGTTGTATATATATGAGATGTGAAGGAAGTGACAAAATCTTAAACCTTGGACCAATGGAAAGGTCGCAGCAACTCTGTAGTAGTGCTGTGATACTGTCACTTTGTGTTAGCAACTTTACATGTGTAGAGTTGACTTGCATCGACAGGAGTGGGCCCTCTAAAGATGAAAATGGTTCCTCGTACATTTTTGTCAAATCATCAAAGCAAGGCATAGCATTACATTATCACTTTATTTCTGTCATTCAAGGAGATAATATTAAAATTGCCATTAGCATATGTTAATACGACATGTTTATCTTATTTACCTGTGTTAGTTACTGCTTCTTTTTTCAGAAGGCTTTATCATGACTTATTCGCTTTTGTTACTCTCATTTTCATACTGCTTTAAATTTTTTATCCGGGTCTGACCGTTTATCTTGCTTTTGCTGGTGTTTATGCTTTTTCTTGAGTCAGGGGTATTTCGAAAACATCGTCTCTACTTACCAAGGTAGAGGTAAGGTCTGCCTACACTCTACCCTCCCCAGACCATGTTGTTGTTGTTTATATGTTAATACGACAAAGTGACACAAAATCCCTTAGTAAACTAAACAGAACCTCAAACAAAATACTAATATAGTAAGTATTTTAAGAACCCAAAGATACCCAAGTAATGACCTTGTCATTTTCCTATGCTAAAAATCCTTTTCACCAGATGGGCATCTTTCACATCATTATATTGTGCATCTCAAAATTAAGGTTTTCCCCACAAGTATAATTAAATGGCCATTCCACATACTTCTTTCTTGCCATTACTTGCACTGCCACTTCTCTACTGGGCTTTCAACTTGCCCAAGCGTCAGCCAAAGCAAACAAAGGTTGTGTTTTATGTGCATGACTATTTAAGTGGGCATGACACATCTGCAATCACTGTGGCAGGAAAAGATGGGCCACAAACAAGTGTTCTTCATTTTGGGACAATGGTTGCAGTGGATGATCCAGTAACTGAAGGTCCAGATCCAAAGTCCAAAGTGATTGGTAGAGCCCAAGGCATGTACATAAATTCACAGTTGGATGGCAAAGGACTGCACTTAATGTTCTCTGTTATTTTCACTGATGGAGAATTCAAAGGGAGTAGTTTGGAGATTCAAGGTGCTGATCTTTTTGCAATGAAAGAAAGGGAATTCTCAATTGTCTCAGGGACTGGCTATTTTAGATTTGTGAGAGGTTATGGTATAATGACAACTCAATTTATTGATATTCCTAATTTGAGAGCCATTCTTAAGCTTGATGTTACTGTCAAGCACTACTGAATTTTGGCCTTTTCTTCTTTACTCCAAAGTATTGGATGTATTCTGCCACTCTGATTCCTAGAATTGAATTTAATCGTATTTTTCTACTTATCGAAAGCCTAGTTATAATTGGAGATTGTGAGATCATTCTATTTAATTGAACAAAGTGATTTCACATGTTTTTTTTTAGTAATGTTTACTTATTTTTGGCCACAAGACTTAGGTGACTGATAAGAATAGTAGCATATATAGGACTTCAGCCTAGGAGGCATGGGTTAAGCGACACCAATTTCTAGCAAAAATTAGGTTGGTATATTCGGGGGGTTAATTGGTCAAATTTTTCTAAAATAATATTATTTTATTCTGATACTTTTTTTTTTATTGTTATAGAGAAATGTTATTATAGAAAATATATAATATAACATAATATACAAAATATGTTTCAAAGAAAATTTGTTTGTTGATAGTCAATTTAATATGTGCTTGGATATTGTCATATATTTAAATAAAAAATGATAAAAAAATCAAAAAATCTGACAAAATCGACAAAAATCAAAGCAATGAAAAAATAACTTAATTAATTTGATTTGATTTTAACATTTGAAAAGCCGACTAAATTGATTTGGTCATCTTTTCGAGGATAACCGACCCAAATTAAATTGCTTTCCGCAATTTAGCTGCAAATTGATAGCTTCTAAGAGCCTGACATTTACTACCATATATGAATATTATAGCACTACTATATATGCATTTGAGTATTTGACCAGTAAGAAATTCATTAATTTTTGGTGGCTAAAAGTACTGAAACTTTGTATCGGAGTAGAATTTGGGAGGCGTTCAGTATGCAAGTGCATGAGTTTTGTGTTTCACTTAATCCCTATAACCTTTTGAGTTGATAAACAATATTCCTTTCACCATTTAAAAGAGACATTAAAGCCCTTTATCTTTAAATCAAGGATTAGAAGTGAATAGAGTTATTGCATGTATTTTTATAATATAAAAAATAACCTTCAATTAGTATGATTTATAACAAGTACTTATAAATTTTTCAACAATTAAATTAAACAATAGCATCGTATAGAAGTTAAAAGTTTACACCTCTTTGTTATCTCCTCTAGTATTTTCTTTCTTATTTTCAAAGCATCATTTGCTTCGTCGAATATTTTTAAATTTTAAATATGTCTTAATCCATCGTAACTAGAAAACAACACGCATAGACGTTTCTTCCCATAAGTCTGATTAATTTTGCTCATCTTTAATCAACGTTGTTAATGGAGTTCCTATTTTCATTTATCTTTTTTTGCATAATTTCGTTTCTTGTGAATCCTCTTCTCTTTCTCTAACTTCATCTTTACTTAAATTAGACTTTAAGCATAGCCCCCAAACTAACATGTAAGTCCTACCACAACAATTGAACTAACTCCTCTTATAAATTGTACCATTTGGATCGACCCTATCCATTAGGTGTATTATGGCTATTTGGTGTTGAACTTGGACAAAGAAACAACTGGTGTATACGAGTAAATCTAATCAAAATGATTATACGTACTCAATTACAAAAATAAAGGCAACTTCGGATTCAGACCTAAACAAATCTTACAAGGACAATCTGATGTACTCCCTTCTTCTCAAATTATTTTTCGTGGTTATTAAAAATAGTTATCTCAAGTTATTTGTCATTTGAGAAGTTTAATGCATAATTAATAAAAAAATTTCTCTATTTTACCCATAGTAGAATTTTCTCATTAATGAAGACGACACATAAAATAAGGGTAAAGTTGGTCAAACACCCCTCCTAGTTAATATTTTTTAAGGGACGTGTAAATAAAAAAATAATAAATAATTTGAGACGGGGAGGTACTAAATCTTTGTTACTTAGGATTAGAAAGAAAGATTGTCCCAATAAATCCTAAAACTTTTTTTTTGGGAGGGGGGAGTAGAGATAACTAGATTTCGAGAAGTTTGGTACACTCTACCCTTCTCAGACCCCACTGTGTGGAAATATAATGAGTAAGTTGTTGTATATACACTATGAATGTATATATTGTGTATAATATATTCTTGCGGGTCTTTTCTGTTTTTATTTTAGTATTATATTCATTTAGTATTTAATTAGAAAAAATCATTAAACATGTCTAGGATTAATATAAAAGGAACATATATCGGATGTTCATAAAAAATATACCTAATTAAGAAATTGCATTCGTACAGCCGTACACCACAAGCTTGGTAATAAATCCAATATTGGGAAAAAGAAAAATATATCATCATAATAAAAAAAAGGCAGCCTGGTGCACTAAGATTCCGCTATGCACGGGGTCTGGGGAAGGCCGGACCACAAGGGTCTATTGTACGCAGCCTAACCTCACATTTCTGCAAGAGGTTATTTCCACGGCTTGATCACATGACCTCCTGATCACATGGCAACAACTTTACCAATTACTCCTTGAACCAATATACCATAATAATATTTAGCAATATTAGTCTGTTTTGCTACGCCTAATATAAATATGAAAGTATATGCCTTATGATGCATATATATTAAAACCTCTATAAATTAATATTGTTGGGACCATGATATTTTATTATTTTATAGAGATATTAATTAACCGATAAATTAATATTTATTAATTTAAAGAGAGTTTTGTAATTTATTGAAGTTAAATTTTGATTACATCAAAAAACATTGTATCTTAGAAAAAATCATGTATCATATTACGTAATTGAATTACATAATGAAAACTAATAAATAATGTTCATTGTTTCTTAATAATTAAGTATTATTCATTGTATTTTTACTAAAAACATTCAATGTATGATGGTGACAGAAAATACTATATAAACAAGATAGAAAATTTCTTGAACCACACCCAACAATGGCTCCTTATCTAAAAGGTGTCACGAAATCAACAATGACGGATCAAATACGCAAAGAATTATGTGAGTACAAGAGAGATCATTCGACATGCACTCAAAAGATTTGCAGTTGTGGCTTGAAGAAAAGTTTCATTTGAAAGTTAGTCAAGGTACAATCTCAAACACACTCAAACGATCAGCTGAGTATCTTTCAGCCAACCTAGAAAGAGGAAGGGATATCAAAAGGCACAAACCAACAAAATTTCCAGATATGGAGAAGGTTATTTATGAGTGGTTTCTCCAGTACCAAGATCGTGTGAATATGACCGGAGAGCTAATTTTGGAGAAGGCAAGAGATACAATGAAACTTGTATACCCTCAACAAGATTCTGAGCACCAATTTTCTCAAGGTTGGCTTGAGAAATTCAAGCTACGACACGGTATCAAGTCATTTCGTCATTTCGGAGAGAGTGGTTCGGTTGATATACAAGACATGGAGAAGAAATTGGAGCCTATAAGGGAAAAATAGATAAGTTGTGGTTACTATCCTTGAAAACGGATGTCAATAGCCTATTCGACTACCCGAGTGAAAATGATACATGTTCAGAAGTCCAGAGCTTAGAAGAAATTGTGACTACTATCCTTGAAAATGATACAGATGATGAAGTTGGAGACGATACAGTACCTTTGGAACCAGTTACACGTAAGGAATCACTTATCGCGTCGAGAACTCTTCACAATTTTTTGGTGCAGTTTGATAACACAACACCAGAAATTTTGAATGCAATAAGAGAAGTTAGAGATGATCTCCAACTAGATTTCAATTTTAAGAAAAAAAACAAACAACACTAAAATCATATTTCAGTAAATTGTCTTAATTATATTTGTGTACGTTTATATAATTATTAATTTATGATATTAATAGGACCCTATATTTACATAGGTTTTTTTAAAAAATATATTATCTTATCAAAATTTGTTAATTTATCAACTGGCCCAAGTCGAGATCAAAAAAAAAATATTATCTTAGAGAAATTATTAATTTACCGAGTATCAATTTATAGAGGTTTTATTGTGAGCGTCTTAATTCAAAAATTCATAAAAATGTGCATGAAAATTAAGCATGAAATATTAAGTGTTCTTCACGGACTCTTATACAGCTACAATACATAATGGGTATATAACATGAATATGTTTCATGAAATTGTTAAGAATGTAATATATAGCTGTCATAAATTGAAAAAGCAAATATGATATTCCTATGATGCATTACATAATTATTGATTTAAATATTAGACTCTCTTTCTTTCTTCCCCTAATTTATCTGCTGAATGGTTGGTTAAAATGAAAGGTGATAAAGAATAAGTAGGCGTTTGGACGCGTATTCAATTAATGATTTCATAATTTGATTTCAAATTATTATTTGTTTATGTAATTTATATATAATCTCAACTTCAACTTTATGTCATGATTTGAAATCCTCAATCATACAAAAATGTGTGATTTGAGATTCCAAATCATGATATCATTTTTTTAAAATATAAAACATAACTCACAAGTTTATATTTTGAAAAAAAAGATCCCTAAATTAGTAGATATATACCAATTGATCGACTTTATATTGTATTTGATATAATTGTCCAAGATAAAATTCATTTTTCATTGGGACTCAATCCTATTAGCGAATATTCTTCGAATATTCACAGTATATTTTGTAATTATGATAGATATATATTTAAGGTAACTTAGGATTCTTATTGTATTAGGAATCAACCATTTAAGGTAAGTTAGGATTCTTATTGTATTACAACTATATATATTGTGATTAATGAAAGGGATCCATAAGGAAAATTATTTCAATCTTACATGGTATCAGAGCTAAATCCTAATCCCTACTCTTTTCCTCTCGGCCGACCACCACCCAAAATTCCCTTCCTCTCGGTCGGCGGCAACAAGTTTGCCACCATGTCTCGCCCCACTTCCAAGAAGACTTTCAATATTCCATGTGGATAGAACTGTTCTATATTCATGCATGTGCATACAATGTGCTCGACCATATTGACGATTCTGTTCCTCGTCCAACCGATGTTGCAGACTCAACCTGGCGTCGCCTTGACGCCATCGTCAAACAATGGATCTACGGCACCATCTCTAAATACTTGTTGTGCACTATCATGAAAACAGGTGCTACGGCACGTGAACTTTGGGTCTGGCTAGAATAAATTTTTCAGGATAATAAAAATATCCGGGCCGTGTATTGGGAAGAGCAGTTCAACAATACACGTCTCGAGAATTTTAACAACATGCCCGAATATTGTAAACAACTGAAACTCATAACCGACCAACTTTCCAACGTAGGGACTTCTGTGTCAGAAACCAAGATGGTGCTTCAACTAGTTGCTGGTTTACCGAAAGGTGAATATGATAAACTCGCAACGATGATTCAACATGCCGACCCCCTCCCAAGCTTAAACAAAACACGTTCACAACTTTTGTTAGAAGAGACCCGCCGTGCTAAACAAGAGGAGTACAACCACCAGGCATTAACCGTTGACGGCATGACACCACCGGCGGCCAACACCACCTAGCCACCACCGCAAGACCACCAGCAACAGCAGTCCCGCGACGGAGGGCGTGGCGGCAAAGGCCGTGGTAACAACAATAAAGGGAAGGGCCGCGGTAAGGGCAACCGCAACCAACAGTCAGGCCCAACTCCTGCTCCCTATCTCTCGTGGCCTGGACAACAACTACTGTGGCCCAATCAAGGGAACTGGGCCTCGCCTGCATGCCCCTACCCAACTGTAGGGGCCTAGTTCCAGCAGGCTGATTGGTCACCCGGTCTATTGGGCTCCGCCCCAGCCAACATACAGGCCCATTCGCAGCAGCAGTAGGCCCACATGGTCTCGGTCCAGCAGAACCTGCAAGGCAGCAACCTGGCCCCCACCGATTTGGGCCAGGCCTTTAGCACCTTGAACCTTCAACAACCCGATGATAATTGGTACATGGACACCGGAGCCACATCTCACCTCACCCGGTCATCAGGTAACTTACCACAAATACTTCGGTTAAAGTGTCCTTAATTTATTACTGTTGGCAATGGTCATCGCATTCCAATTGAAGGTTAATGTAACACACATACTAAATATCCCCACCCTCCTTTCTCCCTAAATCAGGTCCTTTACACACCCAACATCATTAAAAATTTAATCTCTGTTAGAAAATTCACTAGCAATAATTCTGTGTCTGTCCAATTTGACCCTTTTGGTTTTTCTGTGAAGGATCTCAATACGGGGAAAATTCTTACGCGCTGCAATAGTGTGGGAGACCTTTACCCCTTCACTCAATCTTCCGCTGTCAGAACTTATTCACATGTCTCCCTTGCTGCTATCTCTCCGTCAACTTGGCATAACAGACTCGGACACCCAGGAGATCTTGTTTTTAATATTCTTAAGACTAATAAGTGTATTCAATGTAATAATGGAAAATTTGCCAAACACTGTTTTTCTTGCCCACTTGGCAAACATACTCGTATTCCATTTATGTCATCCAACAGTGTTACTTTTTCTCCATTTGATATTGTTCATGCTGATTTGTGGACATCTCCAGTTGTCAGTTCCTTGGGTCACAAATTCTATCTAGTATTATTAGATGATTTTTCACACTTTGTATGGATCTACCCACTAAAGTTCAAATTTGAAGTGTTTGCCAAGTTACTTGAATTTCAAAAATTCATTAAAACACAGTTTGAAAAATTTATAAAAAATTTCAATGTGATAATGGAGGTGAGTTTAATAATTCGGCATTTCACAACTTCTGCTCTAAACAAGGCATGATTTTCCTTTTTCCTGTCCCTACACTTCCTCCCAAAACGGCAAAGCTGAACGAATCATTCATACCATCAATAACATGGTTCGTACCCTTCTATTTCATGTCAGTCTTCCACCGTCATTCTGGGTCTACGCTGTTAAAATGGTAGAATACCTCCTTAATATTTTACCAACCAACACTCTCCAAAACAAGACCCCAACCGAAATCTTATACCGTAGGTTCCCTTCCTATGACCAACTCCGCATCTTCGGTTGCCTATGCTACCCCAACCTGGCCTCCACTTCATCTCAAAAACTAGCCCCACGCACCACACCATGTGTCTTCGTCGGTTTCTCACCCAACCATCGGGGTTACCTGTGCTATGACATAGCCACTCGTAAAATTATTATCTCACGTCACATCACATTTGATGAGGTGACCTATCCATTTTCAAATCTCTGAAAATTCCAAACCACGGATTACACATTTCTCGATGAGTCTCCGTTGTCTCCTCTAATCCAGTCAGTGTGTCACCGGCAGCTTCCTGTTCCGACGAAGACTGCACCAGCAGCTCCGTCATCACCAACAATGTCCGATGTTGTCGCCGACCAAACACCTCTTATCTCTCGGTAGAACCCCCCACTGCTCGACTCCACTGCGTCACCTAACCCACCCACTATATCTCGATCAGCCAGCAACCCGAGACCAACCAATACCCCCCCAGAACCAGCAAGTCAGCCGCAACATATCGCTGTGCAACCACTGCTGCCTCTAGAACCCGTAAGCCAGCTGCCCCACAACCCAGTCCAAACACTGCTGCCTACCCACCGCATGGAAACTCGTGCCCAACACGGGATTTTCAAACCCAAGGTGCACTTCAACCTCTCCACACACACATTATCACCCCATTCCAAAAAATCCAAAACTAGCCAAACTGGGCCCTAATTGGAATGCGGCCATGTGTGAGAAATTTAATACTTTAACCAAGCGGAACACTTGGGATTTGGTACCTAGATCGGATGGTGTGAATGTTATCTGGTGTATGTGGCTATTTCGTCATAAGTACAGAAATAGTGGTGACTTGGAGCGGTATAAGGCAAGACTAGTTGCTAATGACACTAATCAGCAGAAGGGTATTGATTGTGGTGAGACATTCAGCCCGGTTGTTAAACCGGCCACTATTCGGACTGTTTTCAGTATTGCTATGGGCATGCATTGGCCGATTCATCAGTTTGATATCAAGAATGCATTTCTTCATGGGGATTTGAAAGAAACTGTGTACATGCATCACCCCGGCTTTGTTCATCCCAAGATCCCGCGGTTGTATGTCATCTCAGAAAGTCATTGTATGGCTTGAAACATGCACCCCGCGCTTGGTATGATCATTTTGCCAAGTATCTTATGCAGATCGGTTTTATATGTAGCAGGTGTGATAACTCTCTCTTCACTCTTCATCGAGGTAGCAGCACTGCTTATTTGCTATTATATATGGATGACATTGTTCTTACTGCCTCATCTGACGGTTTGAAGGATGAAATCATTGCTCCACTCAAAACTGAATTTGCTATGACTCACTTGGGCAAGTTAAGTTATTTCTTGGGTATATCAGTGACCAGATCTGCAACTACTATGTTTTTGTGTCAGCGCAAATATACAGAAGAGATAGTGTACAGGCTAAGATGGCAAATTGTAAAATTATGCCAACTCCGGTTGACTCAAAATCCAAGCTCAGTGTCAATGAGGGTGCGCCAGTTTCTGATCCCACTCTATATCGGAGTCTTGTAGGTGCCCTTTAGTATCTTACATTCACTAGGCCTGATATTGCATATGTCGTTCACCAGGTGTGTCTATTTATGCACGACCCTCGAGAGTCCTATTTTACGGCCCTCAAACGTATTATCAGACTTTGGACTACATCTCTACCCCCTCTGCCCCAACCAAGTTACTCTCCTTCACAGATGCAGATTGGGCAGGATGCCCAGACACACGTCGCTCCACCTCAGGCTACTGCGTATTTCTTTGGAATAATCTTATTTCATAGTCCGCCAAGCGGCATGCCACGCTATCCCGTTCGAGTGTTGAAGCAGAGTATCACGGAGTTGCTAATGTCGTTGTTGAGATCTGTTGGCTTCGAAATCTTCTTTTGGAGCTCCAGTGTCCACTGCGAAAGGCGTCTATAGTCTATTGTGACAACATATCTGCCATCTATATGTCTCACAATCCGGTCCAATATCAGCGGACTAAGCATATTGAGATGGATATTCACTTTGTGCGAGAGAATGTTGCCGCCCTTGGTCAGGTCAAAATATTACACGTGCCTTCCTCCTATCAGTATGCAGATATTTTCACAAAGGGACTACCAAGACAACTCTTCACCGACTTTCGATCCAGCCTTAGCGTTCGGCCTTCTCCCGTTCCGACTGAGGGGAAGTATTAGCGAATATTCTCCGAATATTCACAATATATTTTGTAATTATGATAGATGTATATTTAAGGTAAGTTATGATTCTTATTGTATTAGGAATCAACCATTTAAGGTAAGTTATGATTCTTATTGTATTAGGAATCAACCTCTTTACAACTATATATATTGTGATTAATGAAAGGGATCCCTAAGGGAAATTATTCAAATCTTACAAATCCCTTTCCCGCAATGACTTAAAATCCCAAAGTAAATAGTGAGAGGATTGTCCATATCATGTGGGAGGATTGTATTAAAGAGTAGTTACATTGCTATTCATGTTCAATTTTCTTTTTTATTGAACTAAAGTTCGATCAATTGATGTTGTATTTTTTAGAAATGCTTTCTAGCCGCGTATTAATTTTGTTATGACTATGACTTGCTCATTTGGTAACATTGCATAAGAATTAGGAAAGTTTTGATGTTTTTTCACAACGTGAGGAAAACACTTAAGAAATCTAGATTGCATGTTCAAACAAATGAGTTTATACTCTTAAGTCTTAACTGACGGGGGAGAACCTGAAAGTTTTTATGAGGCCATGGATAGTGAAGAAAAAGAAAGGTGGTTTGATGTTATGCAAGATTAGATTAAATTTTTACATGATAATCATATATTTGATCTGGTTAAGCTTCCTAAAGACATAAAAGCTTTGAAAACAGGTGGGTTTTCAGGGTGAAACATGAAGATGGTAATCCAGTTCTACGATACAAGGCTAAATTAGTTGTAAAGGGCTTTAATCAAAAGAAGGGAGTTAATTTTGATAAAATCTTTTCTCCAGTTATGAAGATGTCATCCATTAGGGTTGTTCTAGGCTTAGCTGCAAGTCTAGATTTAGAAATTGAGCAAATGAATGTTAAAACTAATTTTCTTCATGGTGACTTAGATAAAGAAATTTATATGGAGCAGCCAAAAGGTTTTGAAGTCAAAGGAAAAGAGAATTATATTTGCAAATTGAAGAAAAGCTTGTATGGTTTGAAACAAGCTCCCAGACAATGGTACAAGAAGTTAAGTTCTTTTATGAGTCAACATGGCTTCAAGAAGACTTTTTCAGATCATTGTGTTTTTGTGCAAAAATTCTCTGATGGTGACTTTATCATTTTATTGCTTTATGTTGATGACATGCTTGTCGTTGATCATAATGCTTGCAGAATTCAGAAGTTGAAGCAATAGTTGAATAAGTCTTTTGCCATGAAAGACTTAGGACCAGCAGACAGATTCTTGGCATGCAGATTGTCAGTGACAGGGAGGCAAGAAGTTGTGGTTATCACAAGAGAAGTACATTCAAAAAGTACTCCGCAGGTTCAACATGGATAAAGTTAATATTGTCCATACACATTTAGCTATGCACTTCAAATTGAGCACGAAGCAGTGTCCTTCCAGTGTGATGAGAAGGAAGATATGAAGAAAGTTTCTTATGCTTCAGCTATTGACAGTTTGATGTATGCGATGATTTGTATGAGACCAGATATTGCTCATGTTGTTGGTATTGCTAGTTGTTTTCTTTCTAATCAGGAAAAGAGCATTGTAATGTTGTGAAGTGGATTATGAGATTTGTGTTTTGGTACAAGGAAGCCTATTCTTTGTGGTTACACTGGTTCAGATATGGTCGGTGATGTTGATACTCGCAAGTCTACTTCAGGCTACTTGGTTACTTTTGCGGGGGAGCTGCGTCTTGGCAATCTAGGTTGCAAAAATGTATTGCTCTATCTACTACAGAAACTAAGCTTATTGCTGCCGTTGAAGCTTGTAAAAAGTTGCTCTGTATGCAGAGATTTAAGGAGGAACTTGGCTTTGCTCAAGAGAGATATGTGCTTTATTGCGACAGTCAGAATGATATTAATCTTAGCAAGACTCTACTTTTCATGGCAGGTCGAAATATATTGATGTGAAAAACTATTGAATTATAAATGTGTTGGATTCTAAGTTGCTTGAACTTGAGAAGATTCACATTGATGATAATGGTTCGGATATGTTGACAAAATCTTTGCCAAGAGGGAAGTTTGAGAATTGTTGCTTGATCGTCGGGATGATGGTTTCTTTCACATAGTCGGGAGGGGAGAATTGTTGGATTTTTCCTTCCTATATGAAATTGGATTAATAAAGTTCAATCCAATTTGGACTAGTCCACTTTTGCCCTAAAACTCACTATATATAGGATCAACTTATGTCTTATTTCATATACACAAGATTGAATTCATAGAAGTCATATAGAGAGAAAACATGAGAGAAAAAAACTAATTTTCGCATATTGAAAATCTGCTATAGTAGTCCACTTCAAACAATTGTTTTTTGCTTTTCGTCAACCATTGGATCATGCTCAAATTTGAACCAGAGGTTCTCAACATCTGGTTCTTCTATTTCAACGGTGAAGATTGGATTTTGTGGTATGTAGCTCCAATTGTAAAGCACGAACAATAGCTCATTTTTATGGTGATTTCTCTCATTTCTTCACTCGTTTTGGTGCTATCTTTTATGTATTATTGTTCCGTATTTAGCGTTGATGTTGTAGCCATTTGAAGAACATTGTCGTAATTCTTATTGATTTTAGTAGAGCTTTTATGGGCGGAGGTGTTGTTTCCTTTTTGAGTTTTTCAATATAAATTTGCTGTGTCTTGCATATAATTTATTTTTGATTGTTTTGATATTTTATTATTGATATAGATGCTGTACATATATGTGTTTGTGCTTAAAATTAGTTTGTTCCGTTATTCAAATAGTGGACTTGTATATATATTCCGCTATCACCTTCTCGTGCCATTTGATATTTGCTTGTTTCTTCCCAACAGTTTGGTGTTGAATTCTTGATTCGGCTTTATGTCTTTTAGTGTGAAAAGCACTTCAATGATCGAATCTTGCTCTTGTTTCAGTTGTTTCGATATTTCCGAGGTTCCTATACATACATACATATACATATGCTTTTATTTATTTGTTCTTCACCGACTCTTTCTAAAGCTTTTAAATATTGGATCTGCTTTTAACCCCCATCAGTACTTGTTACAAGTCTTTTCTGAGAGGACAACAGGTGCACTCTTTTGATTTGTTTTGCGTATTAAAGATCTGATCTTTCTTTTATACTGGGAATGTAATTTTGATCCATATATCCTACCCCCAACTAATTTTACAGGTGTAGTTGATTTTGATTTTGCACTCACCTTCTCATTGCTTGTTTGTGTCATTTCTTTCCCCATTCATTCAGTAATCTTTGTAGAACTAGTTTACTTTGCTAATATTTTACACTTTAGTGTAGTCTTTATGTCTGATTAAATTCAGTAGGATTTAGCTTCATTTGTGTTTGTTCTCTTTTGGAAGGAAAGATTTACAGAAACTTGTTTAGACTAAGGTATCAGCTTTCTTGTTTGTATTTTTGTTCATTGTGATCTTATTTGTTTAGTAATGTTGATTTCAGGTGGGTAAGGGGACGGGGCTGCTTGAATAATATACTTCATATACCATTTTGTTTTCGCTGACAAATTCACATAGCAAACTTGGATACATAGTGCCACTCGAATGACTGTATGATGACATGTTTCGCTGTCAGCTCAATAGTTATTTATTGATGTATTGTTTTGGCCTTTTGTCTCAAAATTAAAGGGCTGTGTGTCATATCAAAGAAATTATCTGTTCAAGGATGATTGTTGTTTGTGCTGACGTTGTAACTTTGCAGAGATCTCAATTGACTTGGCAAAATGGCTACCGGACAACTTTTCTCCAAAACTACACAAGCTTTGTTCTACAACTATAAGCAGCTTCCTATCCAACGCATGCTTGACTTTGATTTCCTTTGCGGTTCGTACTACGCTTCTAGTTCTCAGTTAATGTACCGGCAAATATGCACACAATAATCTTGTACTAATTTTCAACGTGTTGGTTAATGTTGATTTCGTACTTTTCAAATTTTCAGGAAGGGAAACGCCATCTGTTGCTGGAATCATTAATCCTGGTTCTGAGGGATTCCAGAAACTTTTCTTTGGTCAGGAGGAAATTGCAATCCCAGTACATTCCACGTGTGTCCTTTTTGTTTTTCAATCATTAGTTATATTCCCATATTATTTTGAGCTTTTTCATTTGGATCTCTAAATGGCGTCATTTGGTTATCTTTATGAATGTGGTCTTCTTCCTTGTTGGTCCCTTCCATATGCTGTTTTGCTTTGGTGTGGCTTAAATATTTAGCTCGCTGCTTCCAATTTTAGCATTTTTCTTGGTTATCTGATGATATCATGTGGATCATAATTGAGTCACTTAGAATGATGTGTAACGTAGGCAGACATGCAAACAAATGTGGTGTTAAATTTTCTCAGTTAGAAAAAGATATAGAAAAATGTGCTGTCACATTTTCTTAGCTTGAATTACTTCAGTTAGTAAAAGAATGCCTTAGTTCTGAAACTTTCTACAACCACCAGATATGTCATATTTCTGCAGGTATATTTGAACTATGTTGTCTTTACATACCTTTGTAATACTGGTTTCTATTTGGTGAACTTGATGTATTATCACTTTCACTAATTATATTCTACATTTTACTCATTCTTCAGCATTAAATCCGCCTGTGCCGCACATCCCACGGCTGATGTTTTCATAAACTTTGCGTCTTTCAGAAGGTTGGTACTAACCACTGTTGTTGTTGTGCTGTCTGCCTTAAATTGTGTCTTTTCTCAAAGAGAAAACCTAAAGCTGCAAAAGATTTACTTTTGTGTCTCTGATCTTTAACTGTCTTATTCATTTTCAGTGCTGCTGCTTCCTCCATGTCGGCTCTTAAACAGCCAACCATCAAAGTTGCGGCTATTATAGCTGAAGGTGTCCCTGAGTCGGACGCTAAACAGCTGATTGCTTATGCAAAGGCAAACAATAAGGTAATATTATGTCATATCATCAGGTTTCTGCCTTTAGGTTCATTATTATTGTGTCTGGGGTAGGGGTTTATATTTTGAATGATGATGTATAATCAAGTAAAGGATAATCTTTTGGATAATAAAGTGAAGAAATTATCAATTACTTGTCTAACATTTCATGGTTGCCTATCCTGGAGTCAATGAATTCCCCCTTCCCCTGTCCACAGTTTTTATCTTTCTTAAAGAGATCATACAGAAATGGTAGAATGAGTTCTTAACAGATGGAGCATTTAGGGGGTCAATTACTACCCTCACTCTAGTTTTCTGCGTTTTTTAATTTCCAAATTTTATGGTGTGTAATATGTTGATCTTTCTCAGGTGGTTATTGGTCCAGCTACTGTTGGAGGGATTCAAGCTGGTGCTTTTAAGATTGGTGATACTGCTGGAACAATTGATAACATTATTCAGTGCAAACTTTACCGACCTGGATCTGTAGGCTTTGTTTCAAAATCTGTGGGTGATTTTTAGAGCCTCTTTCATCTTGGTATTTTAATAAATATTAGAGAAATCACTAATCGATTACGCCTGCAACATTTTGTACCCACCTACTTTCTACTTTACTATCTCCTAGAGCACGATTAAGATAAGAAAATACTTGTGAGATACTTCAATCTATTCTCAACTACTTTCAGAAACATGTCTTTACCAAACTTTAATGCGTGAAACCATGACCTCACTCTAATATACATAGCTTATTTTAAAATAACATTTTCCGGTTTCAAGAATAATAACTTTTCTCTTGATGTACAGGGTGGTATGTCTAATGAATTGTACAATACAATTGCTCGTGTGACTGGTGGAATTTATGAAGGTTGGGCATTCAGAATTCTGAATCCATCTTATTGGAGCATGTTTATGTTGTTTTTATTTAGTAATAGAATATGAGTGAAATTTGGTCTATGCAGGAATTGCAATCGGTGGAGATGTTTTCCCTGGCTCTACCCTTTCTGATCATGTTTTGCGCTTTAACAATATCCCACAGGTAATTCATTCTTATAGGCTACATTCTCCTTGTAATATCACCAAGTTCATCCTCAGGCCCTTGGTCTTGTTGCTTTAAGATATCCTGATTGTTTGTAGTTGTTTAAATTCTTCTAATCCCCCATTGTACATGCCTAGAAAGTAGCCACTTTTTAGCTTTATGATCATAAAGCTAACATTCCAACTAAGTAGCAGAAGTTTATCCCTTTCCACACACACTGTGATTTTGTTGCCTTTCTTCCTAATGTTCACCATTAGTATTTATGATTTAAGGTTGTTTTAATTCCACTGTATTGATATAACTAGAAGCTCAATGGTGCATAAACAGCTGATGTTTTTCCTGCTTCTGTTACCACTTTTTAAATTACTAGTTCTTCACTTTACTCTAATCATGTTTTTGTTATACGTAGGTTAAAATGGTGGTTGTTCTGGGGGAACTTGGTGGACGAGATGAATATTCCTTGGTTGATGCCTTGAAGCAGGGAAAAATCAACAAGCCTGTTGTTGCCTGGGTTAGTGGAACTTGTGCTACGCTCTTCAAGTCAGAAGTACAGTTTGGTCATGCGGTGAGCTCTATTTCCATAAATTTCCGCATTTCCTAGAAACATGTTGTTAGTTGTATCTAGCAAAGACCGAGAGAGATGTTTTGACAAAACAGTTTTTTGCCTCTTCTCTTTCCTTCCTTTTGAAAGAGGCTGGACAGTATAGTCTTCGCACATGAAGTCTAACTTTGCATGGGTCTTTGTCAAATAGGGGGCAAAGAGTGGTGGCGAAATGGAGTCTGCACAAGCAAAGAATCAAGCACTCAGAGACGCTGGAGCTGTAGTTCCAACCTCGTATGAAGCTTTTGAAGGAGCAATCAAAGATGCATTTGAAAAGCTAGTGAGTCTCTTGATATTCAGCAGAGATTGCTTGTTTATGCCTTCTACTCTGCTATTAGTCTAACAGCATTGCATATTTGTTGTGGTAGGTTGAAGCAGGAAAGACTACTCCTGTAAAGGAAATTACACCTCCTCAAATACCTGAGGATCTTAGCACGGCAATTAAGAGTGGGAAAGTTCGGGCCCCAACTCATATTATTTCCACAATATCGGACGATAGAGGTATAGTTGGATTTTGTATTTTCTATCAATGATTAGTTTGTTTTTCTGGTGGCTAAATAAGAGTCGGGTATGATGCTGATTGTGTCTACAACTTCTATTCACAGGTGAAGAGCCTTGCTATGCTGGCGTACCCATGTCATCCATTGTGGAGCAGGGACTTGGTGTTGGTGATGTAATATCCCTCTTGTGGTTCAAACGTAGCCTACCACGTTATTGCACACGTTTTATTGAGGTAAGTTTCTTATGGTCGCAACTCTATCACTCTTTCAATAGGTTATAAACACTTATTTTTAACCATATGTTTCTGCCAGTGGCTATCATTCTGTTTATAAACCTTAAAATGCTTTATCGTGGTTGATTTCTTGGCAGATTTGCGTCATGTTGTGTGCTGACCATGGTCCTTGTGTCTCTGGTGCACACAATTCCATTGTAACTGCCAGGGCTGGAAAAGATCTGGTTTCCTGCCTTGTTTCTGGTATGTTTCTATTAGTGGGTTTCTAGATATGTGTTTATTTTTCAATGAGAACTGGACTAATGTGGCTTTTAATAGGATTGCTGACTATTGGTCCACGATTTGGTGGTGCTATTGATGATGCTGCCCGGTACTTCAAGGATGCTTATGACAAGGTGAGGCTTATGATTTATGAGCATTTCCTAAACCATTCATCAGGCTAGAAGCAGTTCCTACTGGTCTCTTTTGTTTCCAGATGAATAGATATTTGCAAATGCTTTGTATTTGCAGGGTCTTACTCCATATGAGTTCGTGGAAAGTATGAAGAAGATGGGAATTCGAGTGCCAGGAATTGGCCACAGGTAGCATACCTTGTAGCTTCTTGATTATATCCTAGAATTGCTCGTAAGTTATAGAAGCGAAAGATTTACTTGAAAATCTTTTGAACTTGTAGCGTTATCATGGTTCTAGACTTTATTTGTCGTACCACATCTATTTCTTGTGTGACAGGATTAAGAGAGGTGACAACAGAGATAAGAGAGTGGAACTACTGCAGCGTTATGCTAGGGAAAATTTCCCTTCTGTTAAGTACATGGAATATGCTGTTGAGGTTGAAACTTACACCCTCTCAAAGGCAAACAACCTAGTCCTCAACGTCGATGGTGCCATTGGATCTCTCTTCTTGGATCTCCTTGCGGGCAGTGGAATGTTCACCAAGCCGGAGATTGATGAAATAGTGGAGATTGGTTACCTCAATGGACTTTTCGTGCTGGCTCGTTCAATTGGGCTTATAGGGTGAGTTGCTTGATGCTCAAACACCATTTTAGATTCACTGTCAGTAATTCTTATTTATGATAGCTCGATTCTAATTCCTTAATGATTGACCTGTACCTTTTGAAATGTCAGGCACACATTTGACCAGAAGAGATTGAAGCAGCCTCTGTACCGCCACCCATGGGAAGATGTCCTCTACACCAAGTGAAGAGAAAGTTGGTTGCTCCCAATCTGTAGTTTTCATTCAAACTATTTGGTTAGCCATTTGTTGTGTGCGAGTGATTCATGTGTTAGACTAGTGTTTCTACTACTAAGGGCTCTGATGAGCATTTCATTTTGTATGTTCTTAGGTAGATTCCGACCAGACAACTCTGAGTTCTCATTTATGATCAATTCTTAGTTCCACGCAAGTGCTTTCCCCCCTCTTTTCATGTTATGAAGAAAATAAGTCATTTTCATTGTTGTACCTGTTCACCTGATTTCAAGTTTCTATGCACTGTTTGCATAAAAGAAAATTTAGTAGTTACATGAAAAAAGGCTTCAATTTTTGGCAACCATAGACTGACTGATTAAGTTTTCTCCTTCGTAAGCCGAACAGAATACGGACTTGCTTGCTCTATTTGATTCAAGAACCTAGCTTAAGGCTAAAGCCATGGACTACACCCCCGTGAGAGCCCTCTATTTGACTAACATACTCCCTTTTGATCTCCCCCATACCTTCATATCAAAGCTGGGAATGATTGACTTTCGGATGAATATAATAGCGCATAATGGCAGTACTCCTTCCCATTTCTTCTTTTATGATCTTATCTACTTGAAATGCTTACCTGTAAGTGCGGAGAAGGTACCCAGGGGACCAAACGAGTGGATTTTGGCACTCTGCTATTAGCATGGGACGATAAACTGGAAATTGGATCTGCCCAAAGACCTAGGAGAAGTCCCACCAATATTTTTATGTTTTGTTTAGTTTCCAAATCCATGGATTTAATTGCTAAAGCACCCATAGTGAGTGTGTTTGCAAGCACCGATTACAGGGCTAGGTCGAAGCATGTTTGAACCTTCTTCCCTGAAACTGAGTTGATATACAATCCCACTTTAAATATACTCATATTACCACTTTGGAGATTTCTCATATGGTGTCACATATTGTAGTCTACTCAGCATGTGTGGATTCTTTGCTAGAGAACTAAAGTTACCCGCTTTTATACTCAAGCGGATTTCCCCTGAATTTTGAGCAGATTACGAATTCACTCGATGCTTTTATTTTTTATTTCTCATCTTGTGTCCGGTATCCGCATTGAGGCTCGAATAAATACGAATATGTGCCGGGAAGTCCCACGTTAGGGAATAAAACACTTTCTAACAAAAGTGACTTAGTACCCTTGTGTGAACAAACAATAGCTATTCTCCAACCATTTTCGAACATCTTCTTTAAGGCAAGTTAATGGCTAACCCACCCATGTTGAGTGTTCTTTATGATACCACATTCGATCTCAAAATGACTTGGAGAATTGAAAAGGGGGGAATTTTGTGTCAATAATAGTACGAACCTTCACGTGGGAGGGGCAATGTGATATGAAAGGGGACATTCATCACTTTGCCCCCACCAATTCCATTATACTCGTCTTCATCTTTTTATCTTTTCTCTTTTCTCTTTTCTCGTTTCTCGTCTTATCTTAGATGCAACATCAATAAAATTACTACTGCCAACATATCACGTTTCTAATACAATTATTACTATGCTTCTCCGATACTGACATCTCTTTTCTAATTTTGACAACTTTTTAATTCAAATACTACTGCTACATTTAAGATGACAAAATTAAATGTCATTTTGATACATTTATATATCTTTAATTGAAAATTATAAGATTTTAAAATTCTTTTTATTTTTTTAAAATTTTATGTCAAATTAATATAAGACACACAAATTGAAACAAGAGAGTAATTTCTTAAAATGGTCAATCGTATGACTCCCACGTGGTAGGGCTGCGTATCGGGTGGATCGATTCTGGTTTGAAAGTTATCAATTAAACTTATCGGTTTGTAGACACGTTAAACCGTTAAAGAACCATTAAGATATCAGTTACTGGGTTATTGGTTAATCGGTTGTTCACCAGTATCGGTTCGGTTATCGATTTAACCGTTAAGATTTCACACACAAAAAATTCAAGAACAAAATATTCATTTTTAATACTAAAAGTAGCTTCGAACAAATTATCCAATTGAAATAAGAAGGACGTAAATAAACTTGGACAAAAAATGAACCAAGAGACATTGAGTTAAACTACACAACACAATAGTCTATCCACGTGAGGCAAAAATCTAAAGCATATGATCTAAGTAGAGAACTCTAAAAGGTACTAATTTGTGAAATGCAAGTAGAACCTGATAGTTTTAATGGATACCAGAGGAATGAAAGAAGAGTAAAACAGTGAAAAGAATTTCAAATGACTTTATATATGAAAGAGTATTAAATGTAATTAAATAAATGGTTATCAGGTTATCGAATCACCCATTAATAAAAGTGATAAAATCGAGATCCTAACCGATACTTCAATAACCATAGGACACCGCCCAATACTAAATCAATAACTCATTAACTCGAATCATTAATTTAATAACCCGTTAATCGATTCGAGTTATTGATTTAACCTTTAATATGCACGATCCTACCACGTGGCCAACTCCAAAACATGAATTCTGAGCCTCTGAAATACCCCTGCTTTTATTCACAACACATTTCCATTTCACCATATCCACATATGTTTCCACCTCAGAATATTAATCTAATAAAAACAACCCAATGATTAATAAAATAATTCACAGCAGAATAAGAACAGAGAAGTAAAGGTTGAGTATTGGGTCAAACTAAAATAGACAATTTTTTTTCTGGATCAAACAAACAGACATTTCCTTTTTGCTTCTGTAGCATATTCCACTAAATTTCTTGAAAATCTTTCAAGAAAATTTAAAATCCATCATATTACTCACTACTACTATAAAAATGTCACAACCCCATTTCTGAATTCAACCAAAAATTCAATCTTTGTTCAGTTTACACATCTGTTATGACTTCCCAAGAGTCAATCTTTTTTCAACTTAATCTGTTTTAGGGTTTTAAATTTACTAGTTTTTCCATGTGATATCAAGAAAAATGGCTTCTGGAAGTAAAACAAAGCATTCCCATTCACAAGTTCAAGCTCAATCTTCAGGTACAAGTAATGTGAATAACAAAGATTCAGTAAGCAAAGCCATAGCACAGTACACAGCTGATGCTAGGCTTCATGCTGTGTTTGAACAATCTGGTGAGTCTGGAAAGTCTTTTGATTATTCCCAGTCTGTTAAAACTACTACACAGTCTGCTGTACCTGAACAACAAATCACTGCTTATTTGACTAAAATACAAAGAGGGGGTCATAGCCAACCTTCTGGTTGCATGATAGCTGTAGATGAGGCTAGTTTTCGTGTTATAGCTTTTAGTGAAAATGCTTGTGATATGCTTAGTCTAACTCCACAATCAGTTCCAAGTCTTGAGAGGCCTGAGATCCTTACAATTGGAACTGATGTTAGGACCCTTTTTACCCCTTCTAGCTCTGTCTTGCTAGAAAGAGCATTCGGGGCACGTGAGATCACTTTACTCAATCCTATTTGGATTCATTCCAAGAATTCTGGCAAGCCCTTTTATGCTATTTTGCATAGGGTTGATGTTGGCATTGTCATTGATTTGGAGCCTGCTAGAACAGAGGACCCTGCTTTATCTATTGCTGGTGCAGTGCAGTCGCAGAAACTTGCAGTGAGGGCTATTTCTCATTTGCAATCACTTCCTGGTGGGGACATTAAGCTTTTGTGTGATACTGTGGTTGAGAGTGTGAGGGAGTTAACCGGGTATGACCGGGTTATGGTATATAAATTTCATGAGGATGAGCATGGGGAGGTAGTGGCTGAGAGCAAAAGACAAGATTTAGAGCCTTATATTGGTTTGCATTATCCTGCTACTGACATTCCTCAAGCTTCACGGTTTTTGTTTAAACAGAATAGGGTAAGAATGATTGTGGACTGCCATGCCACCCCTGTGCGGGTTGTTCAGGATGAATCACTGATGCAGCCTTTATGTTTAGTTGGTTCCACACTTAGAGCCCCTCATGGTTGCCATGCGCAGTACATGGCAAATATGGGGTCTATTGCCTCATTAACACTGGCAGTTATTATCAATGGAAATGATGAGGAAGCTGTTGGGGGCCGAACATCAATGAGGCTATGGGGCTTGGTTGTTGGACACCACACTTCTGCTCGGTGCATTCCTTTCCCTCTTCGGTATGCCTGTGAATTCCTTATGCAGGCGTTTGGACTCCAATTGAACATGGAGTTGCAACTGGCATCACAGCTGTCTGAGAAACATGTTTTAAGGACACAAACACTGTTATGTGACATGCTCCTTCGAGACTCACCTACGGGGATTGTTACCCAAAGCCCCAGTATCATGGACCTTGTGAGGTGTGATGGTGCTGCTCTATACTACCAGGGGAAGTACTATCCATTAGGCGTCACACCAACTGAAGCTCAGATAAAGGACATTGTGGAGTGGTTATTGGCTTACCATGGGGACTCAACAGGTTTAAGTACTGACAGTTTGGCTGATGCTGGGTATCCTGGGGCAGCTTCACTTGGTGATGCAGTTTGTGGTATGGCTGTTGCTTATATAACTACTAAAGATTTCTTGTTTTGGTTTCGCTCCCACACAGCGAAAGAGATAAAGTGGGGTGGTGCGAAGCATCATCCTGAAGACAAGGATGATGGGCAGAGAATGCATCCACGTTCTTCCTTCAAGGCTTTCTTGGAAGTTGTTAAAAGCCGGAGCTCACCATGGGAAAATGCAGAGATGGACGCAATTCACTCTTTGCAGCTTATTCTGCGAGATTCATTTAAGGATGCTGAGGCAAGTAATTCTAAGGCTGTCGTGCATTCTCAGCTAGGGGAAATGGAGTTGCAAGGGATAGATGAACTGAGTTCTGTTGCCAGAGAAATGGTACGATTGATAGAGACTGCAACAGCTCCTATATTTGCTGTTGATGTCGAAGGTCGCATAAACGGATGGAATGCAAAGGTCGCTGAATTGATAGGTTTATCAGTTGAAGAAGCAATGGGGAAGTTTTTGGTTCATGATCTTGTGCACAAAGAATCACAGGAGACTGCTGAGAAGCTTCTGTTCAATGCTCTAAGAGGTTATACCTGTCTATTTATTTTCTTCATTTCCAAATGATAGCACAGTTTTTAAGTTGCGGAGTTTCTGTTAAGAGTCCCACATCGGATATGGAATGGGAACATGGACTCCTTATATGGGACTTGGACAATCCTCACCCTACAAGCTAGCTTTTGGGGTTGAGTTAGACCCAAGATCCATTCTTTAAATGATATCAGAGCCAGACTCATTCCAATTCTTTGTTCACCGATGTTGGGCTCCAAATTATATTATCCACGCTCCAGTTAACAAGATCTGAGCGTGCGGGGGAGTGTGACTCCTTATATGGACTTGGACAATCCTCACCCTACAAGCTAGCTTTTGGGATTGAGTTAGGCCCAAGATCCATTCTTTAAAGTTTCTTTGCTCTGCATGAGTGGTATGATCTTACCTTTTCTCTTCTTTGTATTTGAAAATTGAATCCGAAGAATTATGGGCTTTAGTGATTTTCTTTTCTGTGAATCCTGGAAACTTGAAAAAAAAAAAGTTGATTGACATATGTTCACTTTGTCTTGTTGAATTTGTCAACTGAAGCATGCAGTCTTTATTGTGTGTGTTGGGGGTGGAGCGACAGGGCATTGTGTGCGACTAAATGGAGAGATATTATGCACAAAACCAAGTCAATCAATCAACTACACCTCAATCCCAAACTAGTTGGGTCGTCTACATGAATCCTTCTTATCTGTTCCTCTCTACTTGTTCCATTTGATAGACGTTTATTTTGAACCTTGCTTTTATTTTGTAGAAGATTTCTAGAACAAGTTAGTTCACTTTAACAGAATGTGCCCTTAGTCAGAATCTGGCAATTGGATGTGTTCAAATTGCAAACTTCTACTGCAAAATAATTAGTACATAGTAATGGTTATGAGGATTGACTTGTTGATAACATTCAGGATCACTTGCTCACCTTTGGCAAACTGAAAAGAGAGTTTTAGTCTATCACCAACTCCAAGCTGTTAGCTTCTTTTCTTGCTTCACCAAAACCATCTCTTACCTCCTCTGTTTCAAATTTGATACTCTGATTTCTGTTATTAGACAACAATTATGATTTAACACCAAACATTTAGAAGTTCAGAAATCATTAGACTAAGCAGCCTCGAACAGTGCCATGTCTTAAGCTTCCCAACATGGCTACATAAGAAATAATCTAGACTTTTGATTACAAAATCTTGATGAACTTCTGTAAAAGTTTTCTATGATTTTATAGCTTTCTGTTTCTTTGCAGGTCAGTTTCAATTTTGAGTTTTCATTTCTGGTAAAATCTTAGGTGATTTAATAGAAACTTAATCTCATCATTGTGGCAGTAAATCCACCTATCTGAATTCTGAAGCGAAATTGTACAAGTACAGATTTAGGTTAATTCCTGATTATAGGGAACCTTCTCCCTGTATTGTGTGTGTAGTTTGATTATTGCATAGTTTGCAACTGAAATAATTGGTAGCAAGAGAAAATTAACTAATATTGTAGCCTTATTATTGCAGGCGAGGAAGATAGGAATGTAGAAATAAAGTTAAGGACATTCGGAGCCGAGAAACTGAAGAAAGCTGTTTTTGTGGTGGTTAATGCTTGCTCTAGCAAAGATTACACAAACAACATTGTTGGTGTTTGCTTTGTTGGCCAGGATGTTACCGGGCAAAAAGTTGTTATGGACAAGTTTATTCACATCCAAGGTGATTACAAGGCCATTGTGCACAGCCCCAATGCTCTGATCCCTCCCATATTTGCATCAGATGAGAACACTTGTTGCTCCGAGTGGAACACTGCCATGGAAAAGCTCACTGGTTGGTCCAGAGGGGAGATTGTTGGGAAAATGTTAGTTGGTGAGATTTTTGGAAGTTGTTGTCGGCTCAAGGGCCCAGATGCCATGACAAAGTTCATGATCGTGTTGCATAATGCAATTGGAGGCCAGGACACAGACAAGTTTCCATTTTCCTTTTTTGACCGAAATGGGAAATATGTGCAAGCTCTTTTGACTGCAAACAAGAGAGTCAATATGGAGGGCCATACTATTGGGGCTTTCTGTTTCATACAGATAGCCAGTCTCGAATTGCAGCAAGCTCTAAGAGTTCAAAGGCAACAGGAAAAGAAGTGTTATTCTCAGATGAAAGAGTTGGCATACATTTGTCAGGAAATAAAAAGTCCTCTTAATGGTATACGCTTTACAAATTCATTGTTGGAGGCCACAGATTTGACAGAGAATCAGAAGCAGTATCTGGAGACAAGTGCTGCTTGTGAGAGGCAGATGTCTAAGATCATAAGGGATGTTGATCTGGAAAACATTGAGGACGGGTAAGTGTGTTTTATTTGATTATGCTTGCTAATAAGCTCTTTCAAAACCAATGTTGCTTGGATCCTCCAAAAATGCCGCCGGGTGCGTGTCAGATCCTCCCAAATTATGCATTTTTGGAGGAACTGACATGGTGTGGCAGCATTTTTGGAAGATCCACCAGCATAGTTTGAACTATTACTTTCTCCATTTCATGAGCATGGAGTTTAATAAAGAAAGAAAGACTTTTTGAAGCTTGTGGTCTTATACATGCCGTGCCATTTCTCGGGCTATAAAAGCATGTCATTAAGGATAGAGTGGGAACTTTAAAGTTAAACCGTGTCCAAATATAAAAAGTTCCATTCTTTTTGGAAAACTGACTAGAAAGGAAAGGGTGCCACATAAAATGGAATAGAGGGAGTAGCTCTTTTTCCATTATGTAATATCTTCTAGTGTAACTCTGGAGTCAAAAGTAAAAAACATGGGAGTTTCTTTTAAATGAACTACAGGCTGTAATTGACATTATAGTATGAGCTACGGTTCAGATTTTTTACTATAGATTCAGAAGAAAATTCACCTGAAAATATGCATATCTAATCTAAGTTGTGAGCTGGCACTCGAGATCCTAATGATGAAAGTAGACAAAGCTACTCTCCTATGTTCCCTTTCTTATCTCAGGTGTTACATTATATTTTGATGTCTAGATGGTTACAATTCAGCAGGAAAACTAGTTCGGCTACAATGTTGAGTCAGAATTTAACTTGAACAAACTGAAGTGAGGCGATCTGAATGAGGCAATGTTTTCTGTATAATTGTATATTTTCTTTTGAATATCTAGGGTAGATACATTACATATTCACTTCTTACTTGTCCACTAGTTTCTAGGGGACAGAAACACAGGTTCGTTTTTTAGAATCGTTTCCTGCATATTGTCTATACCATGTGAAGTTTAACTATTTCGGAGTTCTTTCTTCTTTTTTATTGTGTTATTCTGTAGGGTGCGGGAGGGGATTATGGGCATGTATTTCAATTCTATGTAGAATTAGCAACCTTTTTGCTTGCAGAATTTGACTAACCTTTGATCTTCTAACAGTTCACTGACCCTTGAGAAAGAAGATTTTTTTCTTGGGAGTGTAATAGATGCTGTTGTTAGCCAAGTGATGTTATTGCTGAGGGAAAAAGGCGTTCAATTAATCAGGGATATACCAGAGGAAATTAAGACATTGACAGTACATGGTGATCAAGTGAGAATTCAACAGGTCTTGGCAGATTTCTTGCTGAACATGGTACGGTATGCACCATCACCTGACGGGTTGGTAGAGATCCAACTTCGACCAACTATGAAGCAAATGTCTGATGGAGTAACTATTGTGCATATTGAACTCAGGTACATTCTATAATCTTCTCTTCCTCTATTTATTTAATTGTTCCCCTGGCAGATGTGCTATATTAATTGATAACTCTCGCCTCTATCATGCAGCCGTGATTCTTTAAATGGTTCTTGAATGTCATCTTCTGCCAACTTGAGTCATTTGAATTGTTATTTAAGTGAAAGGTGCATTTTAGACTTGTACCACTTCTCTTTTGGTATAGCTTTTACGTTGCCTTCTCTCTTCATACCTCATCTCCTATTCATATCATCATATGTATCATTTTTCCTCCTTCTATCGCTTTCCCTTGACTCATCAGTTGCAGCTTCAACCTATAAATTGTAAGTTTATACAGTCTTCTGCTAAGTTTTTTTTCTTTTCTGAATGTGCCACCTGGTAGCTTACCTTTTAATCTACTTCTGCCCCGTACATATATAACCTATCTATCTGCATAGCCTTTAGATCCTTCTGTTTCATCAATGCTCTTCACTTTTATTTCTCACGATGACTCCGTTTTTTGCTGTAAAGGAGGTTAACTCATGCTTCCGTTCTAAGTTTTATAAGCTGACCAAGTTCAAGCAAGAACAAATACTGCAACCATTGTGTGTCTTTTGTCTTTCAGCTTAAATTTTCCTGTCTTTGGAGTAGGGAAAAAATCATCTTCTCTACCTCAAACTCAAATTTCATCTCTGAAGTTCCTCTTCCACTTTTGAACTGAAACAGCAGAAGTATAGGCTTCTAGTGAACTGCATAACTATAACTGCTATAACTAAGACACTATAGTCTCATGGAAGCGATAGGAATTAGCAGATGCATAGCCTTAAATCTTTTAATTTTGAAATTTAATCTTATACACCTTATCATGGTGCTTGAATGTGGTACTTAATAACTGCCAAACATTTTTGATTGGAGATATAAATGTAACCCCAAACAAATACTTCTGCATGTATTGGTGTTTACTGCATTGTAGGTCTCAATTTATTAGCTATCCTGGAGGTTGAGTTGGGCCAAAGTGTATTCCCAAACATATTCATCCTGCCAGTGTTTACTAGCATCCTAGGTTGCATTTTGTTTTTCTAATTAACTCTGGCCTTGAGATTAGAAAATTGAGTTATGTGGGTTAAGTTTCAGCAGTTCCACACTTTTTGGTGTTCTATATTACCTTAACTAGTAAATATTCTCTCTTTTGTTTTTGGAATAGGATTGTATGCCCCGGTGAAGGGCTTCCTCCTGAATTGATTCAAGACATGTTCCACAGCAGTCGGTGGGCAACTCAGGAAGGGCTAGGGCTGAGCATGTGCAGAAAAATCTTAAAGCTTATGAGCGGAGAAATCCAATATATCAGAGAATCAGAAAGATGCTATTTCCTGATCATCCTTGACCTACCAATGACCCACAGAGGTTCAAAGAGTGTTGGCTAGGCTAACAAGCAGTAATAGCTGAACCTGTAATATCTCTTAAAATTGCAATAAGTGCAAGCTGGTGAAGTTCTGGTAATGCCTCTGATCCTTTAATGGAACTTGACACGGTTACACAAGAGAGAGCAAGTATGGGGGATTAATCGGCATCATTCTGATAGTATTGAATGAGCTGTTTCCTACATTTTGCAACTTGTATTTGCTGGCGTCTTACACAACTCCAACCTAGTAGTCTCAGCATATGCGAGGAACTAAGTTGAGAAAGCTGTTGCTCCTTGGTGCATGCTTTTTACCAAGATTAATTCTTGACGTAGTAAATGGCTAATCGCCCAATAATTGGAATAAGGTTAGCATCATTAAAGATGTCTCCATAATTAATTGATCCCAGAGCTTTTGTGGGTAGCATAACAAGTGTATTGTTGTATAATAGTATGTATTAAAAGGTGAATAAATATCAACCTTTCCAATGGTCTGGTGGAGTTAGTGTCTCCCAGTCTTTGTAACATTAGGATTTCTTCACTCTTATGTAACAAGAACATGCTGAGAATCTTATATGGCTATTCCTCTTGCCAGGAATAACCATTTTTAACTACTATAATAGCAAATAGCTAAAGCACCCTTTCATTAACTTAGAACATTTATTTTGTTTTGTTTACTGTGTATCTGTTAAAAATTGCATGGCTTTGTACAGTCGGCTATTTAGTGTATGTTGTGAGTTCCTTAGTGCACAAAATTCAAGTTTTTCACCTTCTTATCTAGGTCATAGGCTGGTAAATTTGGCTGATCTTCCTACTTCTGGAAATAATTTATCGAATTTGGACTGGTCTTGCTTATTGCATTCTTCATTATGAACATTGTGTGTATAAATGAACTAGCTCTTAATTTACTAGCTTTAAATTTTGAATTTGCCTTACTTCTGTACTTAAGCATGCAGCTGAAGTAATTCTTAATTTACTGACTCAATTTTAAATTGGCCTCCGCTTTATACTTGAGCTGATAAGGTTGAGACCATGAATGTATCCGCAGACTCTAGATCAAGTTCATGTAGACCTAGCGAATTATGTGCACCATGGAAACAATGATCTATATATGTGATACCAATTAGCTGCAATTAAGATTTAGTTATAATATAATAAGTTCACTTTAAGGCCTATATTTTAGGAGTCTTTTAAATCTTCTTTGAGTTTTATGTAGCAATTAAAAATAAATATTTTTTTATGCTAGAAAAACTATATTTTCAATAATATAGGATTGAGACGGTTCGAATGGAGCTACATTTTGATGATTCACATAGCTGAACTAAACTTGCTCAGGATTGAGACGTTATTGTAAACGTGTACAAGTATAACACTACAATCCCTACCCATAAGTAGAATAGGATTCTAAACTAGGATTCCTCTTATATTAAGATTGTACATTGTACACTATATATATTGATGTTAATGAGAAAGACTCCCTAAGGGAGATTAATATCATATTCCATGGTATCAAGAGCCAAAACCCTACTATAGAAAAATTCCTCCTTGCCCCCCCTCCCCACACACACCTCTCGGCCGATGGCACATAGTATTTTTTCCCCTTCCCAATTTCCATCCCAATGGAGAATTTGGCTACTCCCACCTCTTCCAATGCTTCCGCTTCTCACTCAGTCGTCATCCAACCCCTCTCCTCACCGTCTTTCCATCCGGCTCTCGTCGTTACCAACATCAAAAAATTTATCTCTATAATTCTTGATCAAGAAGACGGCCAATATAGGTCATGGGTGGAACTATTTCGCATCCATGCATGTGTATATCATGTGCTTGATCATATAGACGACTCTTTCCCTCGTCCTCCCGATATGGACGACATCACATGGCGTCGCCTCGATGTCGTGGTCAAACAGTGGATACATGACACTATATCCAAGGAATTACTATACACAATTATGAAAACAGGTGCCTCTGCCCATGATCTATGGACACGTTTGGAAGAAAATTTTCAAGACAACAAGAACACTCGCGCCGTGTACTTGGAAGAACAGTTCAACACCACCCGTCTTGAAAACTTCTCTAATATGTCAGAATATTGCAGGCATTTGAAACTTGTGGCAGACCAACTGTCTAACGTTGGTACACCTGTGTCCGAAACTACGATGGTGTTACAATTAGTTGCGGGCCTCCCCAAGGGTGAATATGACACCCTAGCCACAATGATACAACAGGCTGACCCTCTACCAAGTTTCAACAAAGCACGCTCGCAATTGTTATTGGAGGAAACCCGACGTGCGAAACAGGATGAGCATAACCAGAAGGCATTAACAGTTGAACCGCCCGCACAACATCAGGCCACCGCCGACCAACAGCCTCTACCGGAAACTATCCAGCCGCGGCAAAATCGCGGTGGCAGGGGTGGCAAGGGCCGCGACAGTAGGCGAGGCGGCAAGGGTCGCGGGAAGGGTCGAGGCCAACAATCTCAGCAGTCCAGCAACACCATGACATAGGCCGGCCCAGTCTCTGGTTACCCAAATCAGAACTGGGCCACGACTTCAGCATATCCTCCAGCCCAGTTCTCTTTTCAACAACAAGGGCTACTAGGCCAGGCTCCAGGTCCGCGCCCGCCCATGTTCCAGCACCAACAGACACATGTCGTGCAGTCCCAGTTCCCACAGCAGCCCTTCAATCAAATCCCCATCGACTTGGGTCAGGCATTCAGCAGTATGAGTATGCAGCAGCCCGACGAAAATTGGTTTATGGACTCCGGAGCCTCCTCTCACCTCACCCGGTCCGCAAGTAATCTTTCCCAAGTGTATCATTTAAAGTCTTCACAATTTATTACAGTTGGCAATGTTTTACTGTGAAGGATCTACGTACGGGGACACCTCTTATGAGATGTAATAGCACAAGGGATCTATATCCATTCACATCCTCGTCCGCTGCTAGTTCCTGATCACACACTACCCTAGCTGCTCTATCTCCGTCAGTTTGGCACAATAGGCTCGGACACCCAGGAGCTCCCGTTTTTAATTTTCTTAGAAGTAATAATTTTATTCAATGTAATGGGAAACTTGCCCAGACCTGCATTTCCTGTCAATTAGGCAAACATGTTCGTCTTCTGTTTAATTCCTCAGTTAGCGTTACGTTTGCTCCTTTTGATATTGTTCATGCTGATATGTGGACTTCCCCTATTACTAGTTTCCTAGGTCATAAATATTATATCGTGTTATTGGATGAGTAATCTCACTTTCTTTGGATCTACCCATTAAAATTTAAGTCCGAAGTTTTTGCCAAATTTCTTGAATTTTGCACTTTTATCAAAACACAATTCGAACACGCCATTAAATCTTTCCAATGTGACAATGACCGTGAATTTAACAATTTGGCTTTTCAAAAATTATGCACCAATAATGGCATGGTCTTCCGATTTTTGTGTCCTCACACGTCCCCTCAAAATGGCAAGGCCGAGCGTCTCATCCGTACAATAAATAACATGGTCCACACGTTTCTGTTTCATGCCTCCCTCCCTCCATCATTTTGGGTATATGCAGTCAAAATGGTAGAATACGTCCTTAATATTTTACCCGCTAGTACCCTCCATAACATGACTCCAACCGAAATCCTACACCGTCGGGTTCCCTCCTATGATCACTCACGAATATTGGGTTGCCTTTGTTTCCCTAATCTCTCTTCCACAGCCACTCACAAATTAGCTCCCGCACCACTCTGTGTGTCTTCTTAGGTTTCCCGTCAAACCATAGGGGCTATCTGTGCTATGACCTCTCAACTCGTCAAATTTTTGTCTCACGTCACATCACTTTTGACGAGACACAATTCCCCTTTTCCAACATCCAAAAATTTTGAAAACCGGATTACGAATTTTTAGACGACTCAATTATCTCTCCTGTCCACCTTCGGGAACTGTGCCAGGCCGATACCACTGTACCTCCACAGGCACCATCTGCCACCGTACATCACTTACCGTCGGCATCCCTGCCACCGGTGACCTCCCCGTCACCGCCTCTTGCCACCTCTAGCACCACTCTGCCTCCAAGTTCCACCAACTCACCGGTCACCGTCCCATCCACTGTGCCGTCCCAACAGTCTCACCACCGTACTGACTCTAGTCCAACCCTCAACCACCACCCAACAAACCCATCTACCAGACATACTACGTCACCGACATCATGCCCTACACTACAAACCTCCTCTATTTTCGGCATACCGAGAACCCCCACATATCCCCACCACTGTTCACCAGCACCCACTGACCCAAACCACTCAACTCCAAACGCAAACACTGCCACTGTTCAACACCATCCGGCAACCACCCTCGACCGATACCTAGTTCCGATGACACAAACTGTCACACACTCGATTTTTCCATTAACCGACCCAACCAACCAATCGACTAACACCCTTACCCAGCCAGCACCCATATACCGAATGGAAACCCGTGCCCAACACGGGATTTTCAAACCCAAAGTCCAATTTAACTTGTCCACCCAAATAATTTCACTTATTCCAAAAAATCCTAAATTAGCCAAATTGGACCCGAATTGGAATGCGGTCATGTGTGAGGAGTTTAATGCACTAACGAAACAACATACTTGGGACTTGGTTCCTCGACCAGATGGGGGTGAATGTGATCTGTTGCATGTGGCTTTTTCGTCACAAGTTCAGGGACAGTGGTGACTTAGAAAGATACAAGGCAAAACTAGTGGCAAATGGTACTAACCAGCAGGAGGGCATTGGTTGCGGTGAGACTTTCAGTCCGGTTGTCAAACCGGCCACCATTCGCACAGTTCTAAGCATTGCTATGGGTAAGAATTAGCCGATTCATCAGCTAGATGTGAAGAATGCATTTCTTCATGGAGATTTACAAGAAATTGTATACATGCATCAGCCGCCTAGTTTTGTCCACCCAGCAGCCCCACGGTATGTGTGTCGTCTCCGTAAATCACTATATGGCTTAAAATAGGCCCCCAGAGCATGGTATGATCATTTTGCACAGTTCATTATACGTCTTGGGTTTACATGCAGAAGATGTGATACCTCTCTCTTTACTTTACATCGAGGTCGTGCTACTGCCTATTTACTGTTATATGTGGATGACATTGTTCTTACTGCCTCTACTGCTGTGTTGAAAGATGAGATTATTGCACGACTCAAGTCTGAATTTTCCATAACTGATATGGGAAAGTTGAGCTATTTTTTGGGGATCTCAGTCACTAGATTCGCCAAGTGTATGTTTCTTTGTCAGCGTAAGTATGCAGAGGAGATCGTGCACAGGGCTAAGATGGACAATTGCAAAATCATGGCCACTCCGGTTTATTCTAAATCCAAACTTAGTGCACTGGTCGGTACTCCAGTGACTGATCCTACTATGTATAAGAGTCTTGCAGGCGCACTTCAGTATCTCACCTTCACCAGACCTGACATTGCCTATCTGTCCAGCAGGTATGCTTGTTTATGCATACCCCCAGGGAACCTCATTTTACGGCCCTCAAACGTATCATTCGATATGTTAAGGGCACACTGGATTATGGACTACACTTATACCCTTCCACACCGAACTCGCTATTATCCTACACAGATGCAGATTGGGCAGGATGTCCAGACACCCGCCACTCTACATCCAGCTACTGTGTGTTTTTGGGTGATAATCTAATCTCTTGGTCTGCCAAATAACAAGCCACATTATCCCGTTCGAGTGCAGAAGCTGAGTATAGAGGAGTTGCTAATGTTGTTGCTGAGATCTATTGGCTCCGAAACCTTCTCTTAGAGCTTCAGTGTCCTTTGAGTAAAGCGTCTCTGGTCTACTGTGATAACTGATAACATATCTGCCATATACATGTCTCACAATCCGGTTCAGCATCAGCGAACCAAGCATGTTGAGATGGACATCCACTTTGTTCGTGAGAATGTTGCTCTCATGCATATTAAGGTATTGCACGTGCCTTCCTCATATCAATACACTGATATTTTCACGAAGAGCCTCCCAAGACAGTTGTTCCTTGATTTCAGATTCAGGCTTAGCGCTAGGCCTCCTCCCGCTCCGACTGAGGGGTGTGTAAACGTGTACAAGTATAACACTACAATCCCTACCCATAATTAGAATATGATTCTAAACTAGGATTCCTCTTGTATTGGGAATATGATTCCTCTTGTATTAGGATCGTATATTGTACACTATATATATTGATGTTAATAAGAAAGACTCCCTAAGGGAGATTAATATCATCTTCCAGTTATAGTTGTCGTTGCTTTGACTCCAAAATCCAGATCAACCATTTGGAGGAGCTGGATCACGAGTGAGACCTATGGTCAAAGATTTCTGTCTATTTATTTTTTATTATTTATTATTTATTTGGTGCCCGATTCCGATTCACGCCGTATAAGGCTCTGGTTAAAGAGGTAAGCTCCAGAATTTTTTTCTATTCTCAAGCTCTAATCTAACTAACTAAAGGTAAAAAAAAAAAATCCTATCTGTCCGACACTCCAACCACAAATCTCTGGTGATAAAAAAAATTCTAATTACGACGTTTCCGCATATTCACTGGGCACCCACCTTCTTTACCGCTTCGTCTGCTGCAGAATACGACAGAACCAACTTGCAACTCTCACCAAAACCCATGTTTGTTTTGTATAGAAACTAGTTACTACTACTACCATTTATCATGAGAAAATTAACACAATTGAAACTCATAATATAAATGAAAAACTGTGTATAAATAATTATGTATATATGGAAGAGTCAACTTGGCACAGTGATTTGAAATAATGTTTTGTTGAATTATGCAGTTAAGGCAAGTGGTCAGATGATAAGGTGATTAAGCTGCAACACCTACCCATGACAACAATACCATAATAAATATTCCAACTTAGAAATAGAAAACTAAAAAATAATGTTAAATGAACCATTGCCCACCTCACGCCTTAAAAAAATACATTGACATTAGCTGCACTTGTTGATAACCTTAACATTCAATCAGCTCAGTAAACCTTAAAAAATTCAGTTGATTATGTGTTTATATTTGAGTCAATATTTGATGTCACGTTATTTGGATAAGCAAATGGCAAAATGGTGAATGAATTGGAGAAATAGGGAAGATAGAGAGGTTTATAATATTGTTTTTCTATTTGTAAGGTCATTTTGTGACCTAGGAAATTCTTTTTAGAAAATAACTAACTATTAATATCTAATTATATTTAGTAATTATAGTTTGTTTTAATTATATTACATAGCTAAAAGTTATATGTTAATTATCATTTATAGCTATACCAAAATATATTAGGTTTATGATTTTCTCCCTCACCTCTCTCTCTCCCCAGCTCTTCGTCGCCGCCCCACGCCGTTGCCGTCTCTCTTTTCTTTTTCGGTCGTTTCCGTCAGACACCACTGCTCACAGGAACGCCGCCGTCGTCCCTCTTCTCTTTTTCGATCGTTTCCGTCGGACACAATTGCTCGCCGGTAAAGCAGTGACGCCATGCCTCCCTCCAGATCTACCCGCCCACCGCCGTCGCCGTCCTTTTTCTCTCCAGCATCGGCGATCTGAGCTTTCCACTCCCGTTTCTTCCGGTCACGTTCATATCTGAGCCGTCTTCTTCCTATCATAGCTTTCCGGTCACGTTCATAACTGAGCCGTCTTCTTCCGGTCACGTTCCGATTCCTTCAACGCTTTGATGACAAGTGCGGCGTCGGAGGGAACGATGGAACCTTTAGATGACAAGTGATGTGGCGGAGGGATCGAACATCCGGTCACTGCCCGCCGGAGCTCATATCTGAGCCGTCTTTTTCCGGTCACGTTCATTGTATTCATTTTTTTTTGTATTCAGTATTTGAGTTTATTTGTTAAAATTTTAGATTGTATGCATTGTATTCAATATTTTAGTGTATCTATTACAACTGAATCTATTTTTTTGTATTTATGTTATTTGAATACAATCGAATTTAAAATACAATAAGTTGAATACAATTTTTTTTTGTATTTTATGTTGTTTGAATACAACTGATTTTTAAATATAATAAATTGAATACATTGTAAAGTAGCTACAAACGAATTCAACTTAGTTGAATACATTTTGACGTGAATACAGCTGAGTTGAATACATCTATCTTGAATACAACGAAAATAATTTTGAATACATTCTTACTCGTTGTATACAACAAGACCGTTTTATGAATACATCGAGCCGTTTTATGAATACAGCAAGTTAAAAAATAGCTATGTTCTGAAAATATTAAAACTATAATTATGATAAATTTTAAACCCCTGAATTATAGCCATTTGTATGAATTTCACTTCTTTTAATGGTAATATTTGATAGTAAATGTGCCAATACTTTTTTGTTCTTTCTCCACACATGTCTCCATCACACGTCAATGTTGTGCACGCAAACAAAATCCCCTCTATTAGGAAGCTAGGAGGAAAAGAAAAAGATAAAGAGAGAGGGAGAGAGGGAGAGAGGGAGAGAGGGAGAGAGGAATCATTAATTGACCTGGTTAAGTTTTCTGATATGTGGTCTAGAAAAAAAGGAATGTACTCCTCTCATTGAAGTTAATTTATAAATTATTTTTATCATATTCTTTTTTTTATATAAACAATGAAGAGAAAAACAAAAAGATTCAAATGTTAAAAGTTACTCCCTCCGTCTCAAACTTTCCTTATTAATTTGTACCAAAAGATTGACATTTTTCTATATTTAAAAATAATTTAACTTTATGAGATCATTTATAATCACATAAATATCTAAGATTTATTTTGGATCACACATTTCAAAAGTCTTTCTTTATTTTTCAAACTTTACATCAAATCAAACTAGGCTAATTTTTTGGAACGGAGGGAGTAATTTCAATTTCCAACCAATCAATGTGAAATTTAATTATTTTGTTGTTCCTTTGGAGATCTATATGTACACTTGAACACTTATTTTTATTAAAAATACATACAGTAAAACATCGATAAATAAATATTCGATAAATTAATAACCTCGATTAAATAATAATTTTCTCCGGTCTCGACTTTGGCCAATGGGATAAAATAATAAACTCGATAAATGCATAAGATAATAATTTAAAAAAAAATCTTTGAGGCCCACTGAAAATATAAAATAATAATTCATTAAATACGTATGAAAATTACATATATGATTCATAAAATAAAGCACTTCCTAAATAATTTTTATTTCAAATTTTATGCTTTCCTAAATATGTATCTATAGTCAATTGATTATTCTTTTCCTGCGAACTGAACTCAATTTCATCTTTAACTTTTTTGAGGGCATAAACTACATTCGGCACATTTTTCTCATTTTGAAGCAAGTAATTTTTCAAAGTCTCTATGGCAAGAAAAGCTTCTTTTGGAGAAACATGTGGTATGACGTTACCCATTACTCCTTGAATAATTTCTTCGTCCGTAGGCAATTCCATTAAAGCTTCATTTTCACTAGGATAATTCAGAACCTGCTCTACATTCATGGCATTTCTATAATGTAGATTAGAAATAGCTTCCTCTAATCTTTGAATGCCTTCAACATCACTAGTTTCTTCTTCTAGAAGCATACCTTCCTCGGATCGAATTTTGCAATGTCGAAAATAATTTGCGACAGTTGTGGCCTTCACATCAATATTCCAAGCAGCATTTATAAAATTAATAGCATCCATGACATTAATTTTTTCAGGATTTATTGCTCCCATCTCATATCCTTTCAAGATGCTAGAATAAAAACGACGCCGATAAAAAAACTTAAGTGTTCGGATAATTCCAGCATCACATGGTTGAATTTTTGATGTTGTATTTGGAGGCAAAAAGAACAATTCAACATTTCTCAAGTCTTCAATAACCTTGGGATGGGCTAGGCAATTGTCTACTATAAGCAGCACTTTTCTACATGTCATTTTATCATCAAACCAACGAACAAATTCTTGAAAGAGTAATCCAATCATCCATGCTTTCTTGTTGGCTCGATAATGACAATTAAGATTGCTAATGTTCACATTTTTAAAGCATCTAGGATTAGCATACTTACCAATAATCCAAAGAGGTACTTTATCTGAACCATCCCCATTGCAACAAACAGCAACAGTAAGTCTTTTCTTGTCCTTTTTCCGTCCTTCTAATTGCTTTGTAGCTGGTGAATGATACGCTTGCAAACGATAAAATAAGTCTGTTTCATCCATATTATAGATATTCCTCCAATGAAATTTGTCCAATTTAGCTCGAATTTCAGGTAACACTTCTTCAATATTCTCCATGACAACTGAACCACTTTCACCAAACCTTCTATAAGACTTAATCTCATGTCTCGCCTTGAACCGTTCTAGCCAACCACTCGAGAAGTTAAATTCTAGATTTGCATCACCATACATTTTCTGTAGAAACTCTCTTGCTTTAGTTTGAATCATTTCTTCAGTCATGTTCACTTTCTCTTGATATTGGAAAAATCACTCATACAATACATTTTCTAATTCAGGATATTTTGCTGATTTGTGCCTTTTAACATTGCTATTTGTTATCTCTTTTGACAAATATTCTGCTGACCTTTTAAGAGTATTTGATATTGTTGATTGACTAATAGAGAGATCAAACTTTTGTTGAACCCACTGTTGTAAATCTTTTTGACTTGAAGAGAGATGCTTATTTTTGTACTCACATAATGTTTTTCTCATCTCATCAGTTAGCGTAGATTTTTTTACACCTTTCAAATGAGTAGTCATGGAAGAGAAGATATAATATATGAATTTTTATATTTTGATAAATGAAATTAAAGTACATGTGTCTATTTATAAACTCTATATTGTGTACTTGAAACAATTCACAACACTTCATATTCTAATGTACATGCTTTCTATTTTAAATCACGCAAACCCAAGATTAATAAACTTCTTTTTAACAAGATTAATAAACTTAGATACAATGCACCATTATTAATTAATTATTTATTTATTTTCTTTTTTTAGTTACCGAAAAAAATTAATTGTTTAATTTGAGAAATATAATGTACAAAATAAAAATTATTCTATAAATTAATAAAATATTCATTTATCGATAAATTAATAACCTCGTATAAGATAATAATTTTTTAGGTTTTACTGTACTTAGTTACTAGTATATTATTTTAAAGTCTTGATCGTCTCTATGTTCTCCCATCTCCATCCAAAGAGAGAGATATTTTTGAATAAAAGGGGGAAATATATTTGAGTTTACCATCTGGTAATGCAATGTGTTGAACAAGAAAGATCAAATGGTAGATGACAAACCAGTGCTTATTTCCATCTAAGAATAATAAAGGAAGATAATACATTCCTGCATTGAGACTAAAAATGAACCAAATGCTTCCCCATTAATGGAAATGTACAAGAAACATCAGTTTAGCAAAAGGCAAACTTTTCCCACTTTTATTGATTAGACACACACCTCCTTTATTCAGTTGAGTTGAGTTGAGTTGAGCTCCAATTGCTTTTAGTATTGTGTTTGACACTACTTTTTTAGTTAAAGAATAGCAACCTTATCGACCTACCAATCTAAATCCTTTCTTTTTTTCTCCCCTTTCCGTATTATAGTTATACACACAAATTCCCCATTCCCCTATTTGGTATGGTCATAATTGAACTCCATACTTATCCCACACTTGTTAAACTAAATTTCTTATAGGACAACTATATCATTAGAAATATACAGACCCCACTACCCAAATATCTTACCAACCTTCTTTTCAACGTAACATCCAATATCATACTAGTATAATCACCCAATTTCATTTCCTCAAAATATATTGTAATTGTTCCCTAAAAGCAGTAAGCTTAAGATTAAGTGAGCGTCTGCACATAAAAATTGTGAATTTTTATAAAAAATAATGTAGTATTTATTTTCAAGTTCAAAATAATATTTAGAAATTGGAGTTGTGTTTGGACATGAATTAAAACTAAAATTTATTTTAAATTTTATGAGTGATTTGGAGAAAAAACAGTTTTTAGAATATATTTTTTGAAAAATTATAACAATTCTACATCTAAATAATTTCATAGAATAAATTTTTGAAGAAAAGTAAAAACTATTCATGGTCAAAAGAGTACCCGAAGGGCCGGCCATATGTACCTCGGGAGCCCCGCCCGATTCAAATCAAAATAGAGCGAACACCTTGTTTTGACTTTTTCTTTGACTTCTTCTCATCTAAGCATTTGCTTCGGCGACAAATGGGAATAAAATGTCGATCACATGATGAGAGAATTTTATAATACGAGGGCTAGTAACTGATCAAGTAATTAAATTTAGTTATTTTGCTCAACATAACTGCAAGTGGACTGAATTTATGAGTTTAAACTGACTACGACCAAAGTCGTGGCAACTTTAACCAAAAAAAGGACGACCCCGATACTAAATAATACTCTCTCCGTCTCAATTATGTGATGTACGTTCATTTGACACACACTTTAAGAAATAAATGAAGACTTTTGAATTTTATGATCTAAAATAAGTCAAAGATATTTGTGTGATTATAGATCATCTCGTTTTGCATAAAAATAATGTTTAAAGTTCAATTATTGATGAATAAGAAAATATGTCATTTTTGGGACGGATTAAAAAGGAAAGTAAGTCATTCTTTTTGGAACAGATGAAATATATAGAATTGGAGAATAAATTACTCATGTCCAATATTTATGAGAGGAAGCGATAAATATTACTAATAAAAAACAAGTTATACAACAACAACAACGTACCCAGTGAAATCCCACAATATGAGGTCTGCGGAGGGTAGAGTGTACGCAGACCTTACCTCTATCTTGGTAGGTAGAGCGACTATTTTTGAAAGGCCCTCGGCTAAAGACAAAGCATAAGCGCAAGCAAAGCAAGAGAAACGGTCAGACTCAGACACGAAATTTAAAGCAGTATGACAATAGTGGTAATAAAAGCGAATAAGCCATGATAGTGTGTTTTGAAAAAGAAAGCATAACTAGCGCAGGTAAATAAGATAAACAAAGTACACTAAAGAACTCATAGCAGCATAAATCAAGCGACAGGAGACTATAAAGCAATACTGCGCCTACAAGTATGATAGGCTAAACAGACCTACATTAATAACACTACAACTACCAGTTATCAGTTTGTAAGTGTAAGTAGGACTACGTTTAACTACCTACTACCTTTCTACCATAATATGTGTCCTCCACAACCTCCTATCTAAGGTCATGTCCTCAGTAAGTTGCACCTGCGTCATATCCTGTCTAAATCACCTTTCCCCAATACTTATTCGGCACCTCTACCCCTCCTGAACTTGTCCATAGCCAACCTCTCACACCTCCGTACTGGAGAATTTGTGTCTCTCCTATGTACATGCCCGAACTATCTCAACCTTGCTTCCCGCATCTTATCCTCCATCGAGGTCACTCCTACTCTGTCTCGGATATCATCATTTCTAATCATATCTCTCTTTGTATGCCCACACATCCATCTCAGCATCCTCATCTCCGCAACTTTTATCTTTTGGATGTGCAAAGTCTTGATTGGTCAACACTACGCCCTATACAATATAGTCGGTCTAACCACCACCCTATAGAACTTGCCTTTAAGTTTTGGTGGCATATTTTTATCGCACAAGACTCCAGATGTGAGCCTCTATTTCATCCACCATGCCCCAATATGATGTGTGACATCGTCATCAATCTCTCAATTCTCTTGGATAATAAACCCGAGGTACTTGAAGCTTCCTTTCTTTGGAATGACCTTAGTACCAAGCCTTACCTCCATGTCTGTCTTATGCTCGCTCCCGTTACTGAACTTGCACTCAAAGTATTCTGTCTTGGTCCTACTAAGCCTGAAATTCCAATGTTTGTCTCCAAAACTCTAGCTTAGAGTTTACTCCACTGCGAGTCTCATAAATCAGGACTATGTCGTCTGTGAATAACATACACCATCGGACTTCCCCTTGGATTTGTCTCGTCAGTCCATCCATCACCAAGGCAAATAAGAATGGGCTTAGAGTTGATCTCTGGTGCAACCCCATCATCATTGAAAAGTGCTCCGAGTCTCATCCCACTGTCTGTACTCTGGTCTTGGCTCCATCATACATATTCTTGATCAGCCCTAGTGTACGCCATAGGTACACCTCTAACCTCCAAACATCTCCATAGGGACTTTGTCATATGCCTTCTCGAGGACGATGAAAACCATATGTAAGTCTCTCTTCCTCTCCCTATACTGCTCCACCAACTTCTTAATAAGATGAATGTCTTATGTAGTCGAACGCCCTAGCATGAATCCAAACTGGTTCTTGGAAATAGACACGCCTTTTCTCACGCTCATCTCCACGACCCCTTTTCAAACTTTCATAGTGTGGCTTAGCATCTTGATACCCCTGTAGTTGTTGCAACTCTGGATGTCACCTTTGTTCTTGTGCAAATGAATCATTGTACTACACCTCCATTCTTCGGGCATTCTCACCGTCTTAAAAATGACATTAAACAACTCAGTCAGTCACTCCAAACCTGCCCATGCCTGCACTCTTCCAAAATTCAACTGGGATCTCATCAGGCCCGGTCGCTCGTCCGCTGCGCATCCTACGAATAACACCCTTAACCTCCTCAACCTTAATGCTTCTACAATATTTAAAATCCTGGTACCATCCGATTGCTTCAGATCTCCTAGCACAATGTCTTTATCTCCTTCTTCGTTCAAGAGTTTATGGAAGTAAGACTGCCACCTCCGTCTAATATGTGCGTCCTCCATCGGTACTTTGCCATCCTCGTCGTTGATGTACTTCACGTGATTCAATTCATGTGCCCTCATTTCCCTCGCCTTGGCTAGTCTGTACAACTTCTTATCCCGATTTTTTCTCTAATTCCACATACAGGCGTTCAAAAGCCGTCGTTTTCGCTGCCGTAACCGCTAGTTTTGCCTCCTTCCTCGCCATCTTATACAATTCCCTATTCGTCCACTTCTCCATCTCATCTTTGCTTTCTACCAATTTCACATACGCCACTTCTTTGCTTTCACCTTCTCTTGAATCTTACCATTCCACCACCTACATCCCTAATGCAATTGGCTGTCCTAACCCACATATCGGTCGTATCCCCACTACTCCCCTAAGCCCCTTTGGCCATCAAACTCTGCCCCATCTCCTTTGCACTAGCCATGGTCAACCTCCCCATTTGATTCTTAGTCTGTCATCCTCAACCCTCATCTTCTTCTCCATCTTGATCTCCAAATCCATCACCAAAAGCTTATGTCGGGTTGTAAGATACTTCCTCGGAATAACCTTGTAGTCTTTACAAAGACCGTTGTCAACCTTCCTAAGGAGAAAAAAGTCTATCTAAGTCTTAGCCACCGAGCTACGGAAAGTCACCAAGTGCTCATCCTTCTTCATAAACCTCGAATTAGCTATCACCATCCTAAAAGCTTTAGCGAACCCCAAGAGTGAGACGCCTCCCTCGTTCCTGTCCCCGAGGCCAAAGCCTCTAATGCACGTCGTCATAACCTCCCTGAAGTGACCCAATATATCTATTGAAATTCCCTCATACGAATAACTTCTCAGTGGGTGGTATACCTCCCACCACTTCGTCTAAATCCTCCCAAAAGCGCCTCTTCTCCTATTCGTCCAAGCCCGCCTGCGGCGCGTAAGCACTAATAATGTTCATAATGGACCATCCAACTACCAACTTAATCACCATTATCATGTCATTGACCCTCCTAACCTCTACCACCCGATCCCTTAGCTCGCTGTCTACCAAAATACCTATCCCATTCCTATACCTCGACCTACCCGAAAATCATAACTTATACCTGTCCACATCCTTAGCCTTATGTCCTACCCATTTGGTCTCCAGGATGCAGACTATATTAGTCCCTCTCTTCTTAAGAATCTTAACTAACTCTATGGACTTCCCTGTTAAAGTCCCAATATTTCAAGACCCTATTCTCAGCCTAGCATCTCCCTTATCCCACTTACCCCCCTAACACTCGCCCCCGTCCCCGACCGAGAACATGACCCTAGTCTACCATCTTTTACCAACGCCACTAAAACAAATATAAACTAATCAAAAGTTCACACTAAAAGGAGCAGGAATCAACACTATAGCACAAGTCCGCAAGAATGTAGAAGCAAGTATAACTACTACGTCAAGAATGATAGAACTATAGGCTAGAATGTAAAATTTGTTGGAAATTTGCCTTTAGCGGGAGTTGCGTCCGACCAACTTTAACGGCTTAAACACTAGTGCTACGCATGTTGGAGAATCTGGTTCTTCACACGTGCATGATCTACTAAGTACGTAGATAACCGTAGGGCCAAGAATCGTCAAATTTCGTTGAGAAATGAAAGAGATATTGGTCCACGAAGTGAGGTGTTTGAAGCATGGAAAAGTGTGGTATGTGATCAATTCTCCCTCATCGGTGGAGGAAGAAAGAATTGTTTTGCTTATAAGACTCAAAGTTGGCTTGGGGTTTGGGACCCCAAGAGGTATCCCATGTGTTTAAAGGAGGGAGGACCTAGATGTGCTTCGGTTCGAGGAAAGCGCACACGCTGCCCGCCCGCCCGTCCCGTCCGGTTCCGGGGTCACGGGTCACGGGCTGTGGGCTGTGCTTCTTCTGATATTATATTTTTGGACCAGAGAACTTTGCCAGATGTACAGTTTGATCCCTGAAGTTTCATATGTACAGTTTGGACCAGAATTCTATCATATGTACAGTTTGGTTTCTGAAGTTTCAACATGTACAGTTTGGTCCCTGAAGTTTCCAGAAAGTCAGAATTGGGCAGAGAGATCAGAAACGTCAACAACACTCAATTCAACCATTTATTTTGACTGAATTACTCTTCCTAAATGACCAATCCGTTGCACATCTTCTCCATTTATTTTGGAGGAATTACTACCTCCATAATGGCCATTACTTGGCCAGTAATGACACTTATGGAGGCAGTTCATGAGCCTCTCCTTCACCTATATAAAGACCCCCTTGTCACCATTGTTGAGGTACACGAAAATACATAAACAGAAACAGATTTCATTCTTCCTACAACTTCCAAGCATCATTTCATTACTCAAAATTTTTCACGGTAACACTTGAGTTTCCTTTGCTCAATTGTTCCATTGCTATTTTATCTTGAGAGAAAATTGTCCAGGACTATAAAGGATACATACGGGGCAATATTATCTTAAAGACAGAGTGCAACACTCGACTCAGCATACACAAAAACAGTTCCAGTTTCTTATTCAAGATTATTGTAATTTCAGTTTGTTGTTGAATTGTAATTTCAGTTCTTGCATTACTTAGAAGTTATTTGTAATTTTCGTTTCCTGCACCTTTGTAACCAACAAAATTCAAGATTTAGCTACAAGGATGAGGGATTAAGAAACCGTTGGCGACCGGAGGTACCAACTGTAGTTGGATAGAACCTGTTGGATAGAGCACTGTTTACCGTTTACCGACAGAGTTACTGTTCACCGGCGAAACTGCTGGAACACTGATTACCCGTGCAAATCCCAAACAAGCACTACAATAGCAAAAATAAAAAAGAGCAGCAAAAATAAAACAGAACAGCAAAAATAAAAACAAGTTATAGAAAGGGGAAAAAACAAAGACAAGATAAAAAGATTGCTGACAAATCCCCAGTCGCGTTATTGGCACGCTCTTTCTTGTGAGAATAGAAATGATTTTGGCAGTCATAACAAAGAATAAAGAATTGGTCAGAATTAATTAGAGTAAGAAACAGAGAAGCCAAAACCACAAAACAAGAGAAGAAGAGAAAGCACATTAATCTTCACAAAATAACCATCAATAAAAAATAGTAAGAAGAGAGAGAGAGAGGAAAAGGGTTGCTTACTAAATAGTATATGAAGCTACCCTTTTTTCATCTAGAAATGAGCTACAAAATGTGCAAAAAATAGTCTTGTCAAAGATCGATAGTCCTAGATTTTATCTTGATATAGTTTGACCAAAATTGATTTTTTCAGCTGAATCTGAAGTGGGGTTTGATCAAAATCAAATTTTGTGCTGAAATCTTGAAGTGGGGGTTTGTTCAAAATTGAATCTTGGAATGGAAGAGACAAGTGTTTCAGGTAAAGCTGCAACACCACCACCAACAGAGGAGTTGTTAAATAAGATCCAAGAATTGGAAGCAGGGCATGCTCGGTTGAAGCAAGAGATGTCTAAACTTATTGTTTCAAATGATAGCTGCACATCAGAGAGACAAAGGTCTCATTCTATCTCCCCTCAACGGCCTCCTCGACTTAGAAGCTCTACTGATGCATTGTGGAAGAAAGGTTCAACTTCTTTTAGGTGTTCCTCACCCTTACAAAGAGAGAGTAGTAGTAGTAGTAGTAGTAGTAGTAAAAGTGGAGGTCCAGCTGCAGTGAAGTTTACTGATAAACAGTATTTGAGCATATTGCAATCCATGGGCCAAGCTGTCCATATATTTGACCTCAATTATCGCTTAATTTACTGGTAAGTGAACTTGCTATTTAAGTAATAGTTATAGAGTGTTATATAGTACCAGCATAATTTAACATGTTATAGCAAATTACTTTTTCCTATCTATGTGCGGTATCTTTGTTGCTTGCCTATCCTTTTCTGGTAGGGACTTGGGAGAGAAAACAAGGAAAGAAGCCTTAATATACATTAGTTTTATCTTGGATAGGGTTGAGAACCATGAATTTCTAGTTCGAATCCTTGCGGAGGCAGAGTTACTAGGCTATTTCTCCTTAGCTATTCAAGCCTTGGTGGACAGAGTTATCTGGTACCTGTGTTGGTGGGAGGTAGCAGGTACCCGTGGAATTAGTCAAGGTGCGTGCAATTTGGCCCGGACACCTTTGTTAACAATTGTCTTTGTTTGTTTTGGGTAGGTGTTAAGCATGTATATTGGATTCTTTATTTGTTCCAAATTGAATATTTATATTGTATCTACTGACTATTTGGGATTGACGCTTAGTTGTATTGGCATGTTTACATTAGGTCCGTGTTTGTTAGGATCTTCTTTAGTTTTTTTCAAGGATTTGTACGTTAATAGAAAATGTAGTGAACCTCTACTACATAAGAACCTTGATTAGTCTTTAAAAACAAGGCATAATATCTCGGCACTCCCTGAACATGACACCTTTTATTCCATGTACACCTAAATTGTCGTTGGTCCTAATTACCCCATATACTTGGTTATTTGGTAGAAGGGGGAGCCTTGGAGTAACTGGTAAAGTTGCTGCCATGTGATCTGGAGATCATGGGTTCAAGCCGTGGAAACAACCTCTTGCAGAAATGCAAGGTAAGACTGCGTACAATAGACCCTTGTGGTCCGGCCCTTCCCCGGACTCCGCGCATAGCGGGAGCTTAGTGCACCAGGCTGCCCTTTTTTACTTGGTTATTTGTTAGCTTTCATCCCCTGGATGTTAACATGGCTAAGAGAGTACACTCACTTTTGGGCGCATGAAGTTGTTGAAAAATTGACAAATCAGCTCTCAAGTGGAGTATTTTTCAACCACTAATTGCCACACAGTCATATACAATGGTTTATTTGTTCCAACTTTGTATTTCTTCTTACTTCTTAATTTACCACACATATTTTACCTCAACTTTGTATTTTTCTTATGTATCTGTAGAACAACTATTTAGTCCAAATATTCTTTTTCTAGTGAATTCTGCAAAAAAATATTCCAGAACTCCGTCATTTTTATACAAATAACGTTTTTAGCCAAATTGATGAATTTTTAACTGTGTAGTTCTCTTTATTTCATCTTTAGATGCAATGCTGATTGGTTTTAACCGTGTATTTCTTTTTTTTTTTCCATGCCAAATATTTGCATTTTGTTTTTGGGGAAAACTCCATTACAACAATATACCCAGTATAATCTCATCAGGTGAGGTCTGGAGAGGGTAGAGTGTACGTAGACCTTACCCCTGCCTTTTGACGGATAGAGAGGTTGTTTTTGATAGATCCCCGGTTCAAGTACAAATGAAAAAACAACAATAATAGTAAGCAGTAATAGAAGCAAGAAAATAATATAACAAAGTGAAAGAAACAAGAATGAGAATACTAAAATTAAAATGATCGGGAAATAATATTGATCCTACACGAAAGGAAAATAATCTTAATCCTAATACTAGCCCACTACCTTAATCCTCGATCTCCACACCTTTCTATCTAGGGTCATGTTTTCGGTAAGCTGAAGACTCGCCATATCCTGTCCGATTGCCTCTCCATAACACTTCTTTGACCTACCTCTACCTCTCATCAAGCCCTTCATCGCCAACCTCTCACACCTCCTCATCGGAGCGTCTGCCTCTCCTTTGGACATGTCCGAACCATTTCAGCCTCGCCTCCCGTATCTTGTATGTGTCACGCCCCAAAATATCCCCTAGATGTGATTGGCACCCGCTAACACCACATGCCAGGCGAACTAGTTTCCATACACTTTACCATTACTATAAAGATTGAGAGAAGAAATGTGCAAGTCCAAGCACATCAAAAATCATTAAATTACGAAATAATTATCCAACCAAAATTAATATATCAATATACGAAATCCAACAATCGCTCAAATAATAATCTCTAGTCCAAATCCCATGTTAAGACCATGGAACATCTAATAGAGTAACATGAGTTTAACTGTCGGGCATGCAAACCCAATGAAATAAAATAAATGCTATAAAATAGATAGAACTGAAACGACAGCCTTCACAAACAATGCGAAGGCTCACCTCAGCAACATGATGTACGCAAATGAACTCGTCAGCCACTAATCTTGCCCTTAGCAACAATATCTGCATAGACATGCAGGTAAGGAGTGAGTTATACGTAAATATAACCCAGTAAGATCCTCAACCCGTCACTTCAAATACCCCGGAAACAAGTGTTAGCAAATACAAACACACAACGAGTACAAAAATATATTCACAAAAGTATATTTTATAATATATTGCTCAATAAGCTCCAAACAAATGTTCAATAAGTACACTACATATCTCAACACATTTCACACTCGGGACTTGTCATAAACGACAGCAAAGGAGATTAACCTAACACCCCGATGAGTTCGCGATAACATATATGATGCCCTAAAAGTATACTATGACAGCAAGTACAAGGCCCCAAACATATTACGACAACATGTGTATGCCCCTAACACATTATGACAGCGTATGCACGCCCCTAGTGAATATATAACGACAACGAAGGAATGATGTCCACGGCCCAACGCCACACCACTGACCACACCACAAACCACTCATTAAATAAGTTTTAATATTCTTCTCAATATAACATATCCGCGGCTGATCAAAGACCATCGATTCTGTCAAGCACACGCTCGTCCCAACACATGGACCAAGCATACAAAACATATTTTTAAAATGGGTTTGAAAAGCAAGCACTCAAAGCTTAAAGTCTCACTTACCTCAAATTTGCAATTCAAGGAAACTTTTTAATAAATTAAAATTGCGTTCTCGAGTCTCCGGATCATCTGAAACTACACTAAAATGGATTTAGAATTGTCAAAACTCTTAAGGTAAACCACTTCTATAATTTTAGAGGCTTAAACGGTCAAAGTCAAATTTTAGAGGACGAAAATGTCCTCTGGTCAATGGGTTCAAATCCCGACAATACGTATGTTTTCGGGAAGCTCTCAACGAGACGATTCCAACGATATATAGAAGTCTCAAATCCGACACTGTTTGCCCCTTCAAATCAATGATTTAGGTTGAAGAGCTCTAGGGTTAATCTTTCTCAGTTCCTCCAAATATTCCCTTGTTTTCACCATAAAAATTCACCCATAATGACATACTAATAAACTTAGATAAAAGATTAGAGGAATTACCTTGATGATTTGGGTTGAAAATCTCTATTTTTCTCCCCACTTTTCCCCTCTTTTCCTCCCTATCTTTTCTTTCATTTCAGTGTGTTTTTCCCCCCTCTGTTTTGTACGTTTTGTTTCTTTTCTTATGTTGCTGCTCCCTCACGAGCAGAGCAGATGGCTTAGAAGCCATTTTGTTTTCAATTTCCCTTATTGGGCTTAGCCCACTAAACTCCTTTTTTCCCCATTTCTTTAGGTAAAGACAAACATATCCCTAATTTAGTTTGAGTTATTACAGTCTGTCTCGTAGGCCACTCCAACCTTGTCCCAAATTTCTTCATTTCTGGCCATATCTCTCCTAGTAAGCCCACACATCCATCTCAACATTCTCATTTCCGCAACTTTCATCTTCTGGACATAAGAGTTCTTAACTGGCCACCATTCTGCCCCATACAACAACGTCGGTCTAACCACTACTCTGTAGAAATTACCTTTCAATCTTAGTGACACCTTTATATCACACAGGACACCAATGCTAGCCTCCCATCTCAACCACCCTACTCTAATACGATGTGTGACATCCTCATCAATCTCCCTATTACCTTGTATTAAAACCCCAAGGTACTTGAAACTCCTTCTCCTTGGGACGACTTGTGAGTCTAGCCTCACTTCCACGTCAGCGTCACTTGTCACACACTGAGCTTGCACTCCACATACTCAGTCTTAGTCCTACTAAATTTGAAATCTTTAAATTTCAGGGCCTGTTTTCAAACCTCCAGCCTAGCATTCATCCTGTTCCGCGTCTCGTTGATCAATATAATATCATTCGCAAATAATATGCACCATAACACATCCCCTTGAATGTGACTTGTAAATACATCCAACACAAGAGCAAATAAAAATGGGCTAAGAGCCGATCCCTAATGCAACCCCATCACGATAGGAAAATGTCCTGAGTCTCCTCACACTGTGCTTACCCGACTCTTAGCTCCATCATACATATCCTTGATCGTCCTAATATATGCAACTGGAACGCTTCTAGCCTTCAAACATCTCCATAGGACCTTTCTTGGGACTTTGTCGTATACTTTCTCCAAGTTGATGAACACCATACGCAAGTCCCTTTTCTTTTCCCTTTATTGCTCTACCTATCTCGTCACAAGATGGATGACCTCTGTAGTCGATCGCCCTAACATGAATTCGAATTGGTTCTCGAAGATTAATACCCTCTTCCTCACCCTCCACTCTACCATCATCTCCCAAACTTTCATGGTGTGGCTCGACAACTTGATACCTCTATAGTTGTAGTTTTTAAATATCACCCTTTTTCTTGTACAATGGAATCATCGTACTCCACCTCCACTCTTCAGGCATCTTTGTCTTCCTAAAGATAACATCAAACAACGCAGTTAACCACTCCAAACCTTCTCTGCCCGCACTCTTCCAAAATTCCATCGTGATCTCGTCTGGCCAGGTCGCTTTACCCTTACTCATCTTACGCATAACTCCCTCAACCTCAATCTTAATACGCCTACAATACCCAAAATCTCGATGACTCTCAGAGTGTTCCAGATCACCCAGCACGATACTCCTGTCCACCTCTTCATTCAAAAGTTTGTGGAAGTACATCTGCCACCTTCGTCTAATATGCTCCTCCGCCACCAATACATTGTCCTCCTTATCTTTGATGTATTTCATTTGGTCCATGTCGCAGAACTTCTTCTCTCTCGCTTTGGCTAGCCTGTATAACTTCTTGTTCCCGCCTTTGTCCCTTAACTCTTCATACAAGCGTTAACGTTGTCTTCACCGCGGTAACTGCTAACTTCGCCTTTTTCCTTGCCGCCTTGTACCGCTCCCTAGTCGCCCTTTTCTCTTCTTTGTCTTTACTGTCCACTAGCTTCAAGTGCGTCACCTTTTTTGCTTCCATTTTCCCTTGCACCTCCTCATTTGTGCCCACCAGAGAAATCCGTTGCCACTCCTAATACCTCTTTAACGGCTTCCCTAATGCAACTTGCTGTCCAGGTCCACCTACTACTCTCGTCCCCACTACTCCTCTAGGCCCCCACTTCCATCAACTTCTCCCTAGCTCCTGAGCTTTGTTCTTAGTCAAGGCACCCCACTTGATCTTTGGTTGTCCATACACATCCCTTTTCTTCCTCTTGATTTCCAAGTCCATCACCAAGAGCCTATGTCGGTCGTGATAACCTTGCATCCCGTGCATAAACCTCTATCACACTCTCGAAAGAGTAGGTAGTCAATTTGAGTCATGGCCACCGCACTCTGAAAGGTGGCCAAGTGCTCATCCCTCTTCTGAAAACTCGCGTTAGCTATCACCAACTCAAAAGCTCTAGCGAAATCTAACAAAGTTCCTCCTTCGTTTCTTTCTCCAAAACCGAAACCACCATGCACATCGTCATAACCCGAAGACGCCTTCTCGATGTGACCATTGAAATCACCACCAAGGAATAACTTCTTGGCGGGCGGAATGCATCGGACAATCTCGTCCAGGCTGTCTTAGAACTTCCTCTTGACCTCCTCATCCAAGCCTGCTTGCGGTGCGTACACGCTAATTATGTTCAATGTATGCCCACCACCAACCATCTTAATAGTCACTATCTTGTCATTCATCCTCCTAACCCCCACCACAAGATCCCTGAGCTCACTATCGACCAAAATGCCTACACCATTCTTACTATTCAGGCCTCCTAAATATCACAACTTATACCATCTACATCACGAGCCTTGGGACTCACCCACCTAGTTTCCTAGCTATATTGATCTTCCTCTTCTGGAGAATCTTCACAAACTTTTTAGACTTTCTCATCAGTACCTATGTTCCAAGACCCAACCCTAAGCCTAGAGGCTACCTTTCCCCCTTGCTATCCTTAACCCCCGCCCCACACCCCACCCGCCCCACCCGAGGACATAACCTTACTCCACCATCACACACCAAAGGCACTATAGTCCAGGAATTACTAAGCTATCACTACCACTACAACAAGAAAAGGAGTCTAGAATGCAGAACAAGCGCAAGAACCAAAAAAATAAGCAGGTAACAACAAGCAACACTAGTAAACACAATCTAACAATTCTAAAACAACAAATACAAAGCAAAATGGGTTGAAAGCTACCAACTTAGGATCAAAGATAGCTTATGTGTACACTAAATAAAAGGTGTCAAGTTTAGGGGGGTCCAAAGTATTATGCCTAAAAACAAACTATTGAATCTAGGAATGAAACCAGTCCTAATGGAGCATAGTGGAAATTTTGGATTCATATAGATGATCTCAACTAGTTTAGGATAGATGCGTGGTTGTTATTGTTGAATCTTAATAATGTTGCACTAAACTATAGATTTACTAACTTCACAAATTTGGCTTGTAACTGTTATGCAGGAATCGAAGTGCTGAGCAACTATATGGTTATTCAGCTGCCGAAGCTATTGGGCAGCATCTTCTTGAGCTGATAACAGATTATAAGGATCATGCTGTGGCTAAAGTCATTATAAACAGCGTGAAAATGGGTGAGAATTGGACTGGACAATTTCCTGTGAAGAATAAGCAAGGGGACAGATTTTTAGTTGTAGCAACAGATACCCCTCTTTATGACGATGATGGTGCATTTGTTGGTATTATTTGTGTATCAAGTGATGTGAGGCCTTTTCAAGAAACATCTTCAGAGGTGAAGCATATAGAAGCTGATAAAAGTCCTGGTAGGCCTAGAAGCATTGCTAATGCAAGACTTGGACTCGATCCACAGCAACCTCTGCAAGTTGCTATTGCCTCCAAAATATCGAATTTGGTTAGTATGGAACATGATTTCTGTTCGCTTTCGTTTTTACTTTTTTTATATGAGGTGCTGACGTGATGAATACCTCAAATAGGCTACAAAGATGAGCAACAAGGTTAAGTCAAAAATGAAAACTGGAGAGGGCAGCATCCTTCGGGAAGGTGGAAGTGGAGATAGTCACCATTCTGATCATAATGCTTTTTCTGACGCTGCTTTATCAGATCAAAGAGAAGATGCAAATTCAAGTGGAGCAAGTACACCGAGGGGAGATGTTCACGTTTCTCCATTTGGGGTATTCTCAAAAGAGGAGCAGTGTCCAGAAAAACCCTCAAGAGACTCTGGAGATGAGAGTGAGGAAAAACCTGGGATTTCTAAGATAATAACCTCAAAGGCAGAGGCATGGATGGTTAAGAAGAACTTATCATGGCCATGGAAAGGCAATGAGAGAGAAGTATCAGAGGCAAAGACGACACGATTTGTTTGGCCCTGGCTAAACAACGACCAAGATAATGAGTGGAATCATTGCAAGAGTTCTAATGCAGTATCAACACCAGACGATCAGGTTATTGAAAACAACTGTACAGCTACCAATGAGGCTTGGGGATCCTGGTCATCATCATTTAATGTTAATAGCTCAAGCAGTGCTAGTAGTACTGATAGCACCACTAGTACTGCTGTAAATAAAGTGGACGCCGATACTGACTGCTTGGATTATGAAATCTTGTGGGAGGACATGACAATTGGAGAACAAATTGGACAAGGTATGTCAAATTCTTTCTTTACTGGTAAAATTCTTCTTACTATCAGTTTTGTGGACTTTTTTCTTTTTTTAAGGTATTAGAAAGCATCCATGATGCTTGTCAGGTTCTGTTTTACAGCACTTGTAGACATTAAGTGAAACAATCATAAGGTCAGACAAACTTTAGCAACAACTACTTACTATGCATATTTTCGAAGCTTATATACTAGTAATTTCTCAATGAGGATTACATTTTTGCGTTACAGTTATTAGATTTATGTCTTTCATGGTTTTACTAGAGTTTCTCATGTTTTCTGTTTCATCGTTCTCACTTTTCCTTTGTTTATGTTTCAATAGGTTCTTGTGGAACTGTTTATCATGGGCTGTGGTTCGGATCAGTATGTTCTCTGGCTCTTTTATGGCATTCCTTTCATAGAGAATGTTGTGTTTAAGTGTTTCCAAACATAATGCGACATGATGAAATGTCTTGTAATCAGATATCACGCGTATAAGTTATCAAGTTGATAGGAGCTTACACTAGTAGGGAAAAAGGGGGCTAAATCCTTGCTGCTTTAAGCCAGTATTTGAACAGTGTTTAGCATGCCATTTCTCATGTTCTATGAATCTCATTTGAGTTCTAGATTAACTGGTTACTTTAAGGAGTGGAACAACTGCTGCTTCACTTTTGTAAATGCCTTTGTTTTGCAGGATGTTGCAGTTAAAGTATTCTCCAAGCAAGAATATTCTGAAGATGTCATATGTTCCTTCAGACAGGAGGTCAGTATGTTCCTCATGAACAAAGCGTGAAAAGCTTTTACTTGTTTCCGGATTGGAAATTGTTTTTCCAAAGCAGTTAAGCTGGATCACAGTTATTATTGCGTTTTTCCTAGTTTTAGGTTCGTGATAGCATGCGTGCGGTAACTTCACCTCTAAGAGATATTGCACTTGCTTTTCTGCAGGTGTCACTAATGAAACGTCTCCGACATCCAAATATTCTTCTTTTCATGGGTGCGGTAACTTCACCTCAACGCCTCTGCATTGTTACAGAATTCTTGCCACGGTCTATTCTCAATTCTTAAAACCAATTTGTTATGCTCATTTTATGTGATGAAGTCTCTATTATTGCGATGATATCATGTAATTTACGAACCATTTCCGTTTTCCATTAATGCAGAGGAAGTTTGTTTAGGTTACTACAAAGGAATGCATCCAAACTAGAATGGAGACGGCGTATTCACATGGCTTTAGATATAGTGAGTTCCTATGAAATCTGTAATACCTAAAACATCTCATATTATGCAGAATCCCTGTGGACCACCTTGAACTTGGCACCGTTATTCGGTGCACGCTTGAGTTATATTTTTTCATTATTACCCACCTATACTTGGCTATTTGTTAGCCTCAACCCCCTGACTAATCTCACCTGATGGAGATGAGAGCCGTGTGCTACATGACATTTTTGTAAGATGAAATATATCTCGTTACCTTTTTAAATTTGTTAATTTTGGATCAAATTTTTTGGGTCAAATTAGTAAAAAAACATGGGTGGAATTCCATTTTTGAGAAATAAATACAAAGTTTGGTTAATAGATGCATTGTTTAATAAGAAGCCAGAAGAAATACACAATTGGAACAAATAATACAAAGTATATGACTGGCAATTAACGGTTGGAAAATACCCCACTTGGAAGCTGTTTTTCAATTTTTCTTCACTCCACGGGCCTAAAAGAGAGGTGTATTAACGCCCTTCACCATGTTAGCGTCCAGCGGTGATAGCTTCCAAGTTCAGGGGGTTCATTAGGACAAAAATAGTTCAGGTGTGCACCCAATAAATGGTGCCAAGTTCAGGAGGTCCCGAGGAATTATGTCTTTCATATCATCATGAGTGGCATCCATTATCTACTGGAAAAAGCATCATTTCTACTTCACCTTTTCATGATCTTTGGACATGTTTCCATATTATGCTTTCTTTTCAATGATGTAGCATTTGTCTGGGATTTTGGCATATCAAGGAAATCATGTTATTTAATTGTAATGTGTTTCTATATGCAGGCTCGTGGCATGAACTATCTTCATCATTTCAACCCACCTATAGTTCATCGGGATCTGAAGTCTTCAAATCTTCTTGTGGACAAGAACTGGACCGTTAAGGTTAGAGTATAATTTTCCCCTGAATTTCCTTCCCAAACTCCTAAACCTCGGTCACTTGGATGTATTGAGATTCTCACTATGCAAGTAATACATGTATAGGTTGGGGACTTTGGTCTGTCACGTCTCAAGCACGAGACATATCTAACAACAAAGAATGGGAAAGGAACGGTATTCAACTTGAACTGAGGACCTCTTTTTCTTAGCATATCAATATAAGTTGACCTGTACATTCAAACTTCAAGTTCCTGGCTGACTTTATGTAAAACTTCAATCTGTTGCAGCCACAATGGATGGCTCCAGAAGTTCTTCGCAATGAACCTTCAAATGAGAAGTATGTCAACAATAAGAGTTTAATAAATCTTTTCGGTGATATTGATGAATTTCATGCAGATTCCTGAATAATTAATGATATTGGTTGTTACATTCAGGGCTGATATATACAGTTTTGGAGTGATACTATGGGAACTTGCCACGGAAAAGATCCCTTGGGATAACCTCAACTCAATGCAGGTATTTTCATCACTTGGATTTCATACCAAAAAATTCTCTTATTTGGGCCAGATTGGACCTCTGAAAAAAATAACCAAAAGAAAAAAAATCAAAAGAAAATGTATTCGTTTAGTTGAGAACAATTACTTGGAGTCACTTCAGGTGATTGGAGCTGTAGGATTCATGAATCAGCGGCTAGATATCCCCAAGGATGTTGATCCACAGTGGGCTTCTATTATTGAGAGCTGTTGGCATAGGTTTGTATTTTATTCTTTTTGCCATCATCATTTGTTTAATTGAAGCAAATAGGCTTTATTAAGAATATGATTATTGCCCCTGGAGTTTGTGTCCTTGACAAGCTGTACTTGCACAACATCTTAACATATAGAGATGTTTCATGACATTTAGGGAAAATAACTTGACAATATATAATCTGAGTGAGGCTTGATGTTTGTAAACCAGAAGGTTTTAATTTGTTTAAAATGGTGTATCATTTGTTTTTGAAGACTTGGAATTTTAGTAAATTTATGTTTAGAGGTGACACATCAGTATTACTCGCTGCAGCTTCCAAATTTGACTCACTGACTAAAATTTTAAGCACTTCGACCGAAAGATCAGTGTATCTTTCTTCTGATTTTCTTTTGTTTGTTTTAGCATTACTTTGCATTTAATTTAACTAATATGCACCTTTTATTTGTCCACCTCAGTGAGCCACAATTACGGCCAACGTTCCTAGAGTTGGTAGATAAACTCAAGGATATGCTGAGGCAGTATGCCATTCAGGCCCAGGCAGCACGTAACGTTGCAGGAGATAACAGCCAGAAGGAACTATAGATAAAGCTGGTGTACGTTTGTGTGGGATTGCCTGCCAGCAGATACAGTGATAACACTTGAGGCTCAGTGACTGTTTGCTTGAAAGTGTCACTCAGAGCTCACAAATTTCTTGTGTTGTCGGATCCAAAATTTGGTGAAAATTGTCAAGCGAGCGAAGATAGCAGCTGTCATTTATCGGTGTCAAGGCAGAACATAAATCCAATAGGATATTGCGTATATTTGAAATCATAACTTTCATATCTAGTTCATCCACTGTGTGAACTGAACTCGTCTCCCTGTCACACTGGCTCTTAGTGTTAAATCATCACCTCAAGTTTGGGCTGTGCCTTGCAACTTTTAGTTTGTTTGTCAAGGATTCCATAGAGATCCTGGTCTATCAACTGAGGTTGTGTTTTATTGAGGCTTAGAAAGAGTCTTTTACATCGTTTCTACATCTAATCTCCCTCCTAGCCTTGTTTGTGCGTCTACTTTGGACTTTTGCGTGCCTCCTAGACTCACCCGACTAAATGTTCTCTTTTCACGTCTAGTTAACCTATTGTGTACTTTACCATCTCTCCCCCCCCCCAAAGATGGATCCTTGCATTACTCAAATAAGCTTACACACCGTTTTCTGCATTTTGTCACTAGAGTTGCTCTCTTTCTGTAACCTTATTCAGCAGTGTGAAAAATTAATTGCACTGTTCCAGTGCTCATCTTTTAAACTCAGTATTAGCTATGAGCAATCCATTTAAAGACATTAGATGGGTGAAAACATATTACAAAACCACTTGAAAAAAGGGTCTTAAGTATTAAAAGTACATCTTGGACCAACAAAGAAGGGGTCCCAGTACTAGCTCTTTGCTTTTCATTGTGATATACAAATGCCGTATTGCAGCCACAGCATTACGTTTATGCTCCCGCAAAATCCTTACAGAAACCTTCTTGTCTACCTGTTGCAGAAAAAGAGTGAAAGAAGTTACTGCAGAGATTTACAATCAACCAACCGAAACGAGATACTATATATTCATTTGCAATTACATCAATAACAGCAGCTAGTTCCTTCTTCCTGTTATGGACAATTTATGGATTAAGAGACTTCAGCAAAAGCTATCTTGAGAGCAGATAATAGATTTCTAGTGCTCAGTTTACACAGGGAAAGGTAATATGAAAGTCACATTCTGCTATCACTTGTTTAACATAACCAGTTCACACATTGATAGGATAAGTTTATAAAAGTTATGATGCAATAATATTCTTTTGTGTCGGTCAAGACTAATGTCATGCATTGCCAAGTGCTCATATTTTATCACCTGATCAAATTTGATTGAGCAAAGAAAATACGAAACAACCAAATCTATGGGTTGCTTGTTGAAAAAGCATAAATTTTACTTTATTCCATTTAAATATAATTACTTTCTTATCTCAATGACTCTTCAAATAATAAAAATACTAGCCTTTGACAATGCACAATTGCTTTTGTGAAGGAATACATAAAATTTTGTAAGCACATGCCTTTGATTACATTTTCTGCACTTATTTACTTGTTCACTATACTAAAAATAGATTTCTAGTTTTACTTATTTAATTTAAAAAATTAAAAAATAATTTATCATTTGATATCTATTTTCTTTATTATTAAGTAATACTAATTATTTCCAATTCATTTTCCAACATGAATGACTTATAGGAGTAATAATTAAGAAATATATAGTAACATTATTATTTTATTAATTAATTCTTAAAGAGTATACCAAGTCAAACAGACAAATAAACATGGACGGAGGAGTATTGGGCAACAAAATTTTTTATTAATGAAACAAAGAAACAACTCATCTTAAATTACAGGAGAACGACTTAAATTATCCGAGAACGAAAAGGGTTTTAAATTCATATGCATAAGCAACAACTCACTCATTTGTTGGGTTTTCCCTTGATTTTCTTATCATATTTGAATTTTACTTTTCTCTTGAAGTAAAATATTATCATAATTACTTTTATTTTTTCGGAAAAGAATTCTCTTCACTATTTCGTTATTCCTTGTCTTGGAGGAAAAGTTTTGGACATTTATAAATTGAAGACCTCATTCCCACAACTAAACACAATAACATCCACAATGTAGTCATTTAGAGAATTTTATTAAACGAGATATTTTTTCTCAATAGTTTTTATGCTTTTCATATTAGATTTTCAATATGTAGGTCATTTGGCCAAACCATATTATAATATTATGCCTTTTTAGTATTACTTTTGTTCCTGATTTATCTCGTTAGCTTCCGCATGACGTACTATTATTTTGATCCCAACAAGTGGTATCAGAGCAACGGTTCAACGAGTTGAAGACAGACTCAAGGGGCCGGTTCAAATCAAACTGCAACCAGTATCACGATAATGAAGATTTTGTCCGGAGTACTATATGTGAAGATGATTTTCAGTCATATTTCAACATTCATGTTATTGTATCTTTAAAAATAAAATATAAATATTTTTTAAACAAATATTTTAACCTTATTTTTAACCATGACAAGTAACAATGATGAAGATTATGTGAAGGAGGAACAAGACTATTTTACCAGAAAATTCAGGCGAAGGGAGATTTGTTAGGGTTTTTGACCTGATATTCTTACCATATTTGAGTTTTACTTTTATCTTGAAGGAAATTCAAAGTATTACCATAATTGTTTTTACTTTTCATGAGAGAAATTCTCTTCACTATTTCGTTATTCCTTGTCTCGGAGGAATTTTTTTGAACATACAACTAAACACAATAACATCCACAATGTAGTCATTTAGAGAGTTTTGTTTAGGGGAAGATTTTTTCTCTCAATAGTTTTTTTTATGCTTTTCATATTAGATTTTCAATAAATAGGTCACTTGACCAAACCATATTATAATATTATGCCTTTTAAGTATATTTACTTTTGTTCCTGATTTATCGTCGTTTAAGGTTTGCAATCGTTAGGTTCCGCATGGAGTCTTGTTATTTTGATCCCAACATCATCTTTAATTACAATAAAACAAGATTTCTAAATCAATACACATAGACGGTGCAAATTTTTTTACATAATACAATATAAGCGGATATAGAAGTTAAAACTCAAACATAAATAAATAAAAAGAGCAAGCCTCATTCACATAGCTTGAATATCAACTTCTTTGAGTTAGTGACCTGATGGTCACTCAACTTATGGTAATTGTCCATCATAGTCACTCAACTTTATTTTGTCTTCTAGAAGCCGCTCAACTTTGTCTAGTTAGCTTCCAAGGTCATTTAGCCGATGTTTACCCATAAAATGGTACAATTGAATTTGTATACATAGTCAAGAATACATGAAGATTGACAGACATGTATACATAAACTGACATGAGATATGAATACGTGTATACATGGATATCATAACATTATATTTGATTGTCGGACTGATGAATGTTACAACATGAGATCTGAATTGTTGAGCGGAGATAAGACCTGAAAACTGAACCGACATGAGGTCTGAATACTTGAGGTAGTTACCTTGGACATTTTTTCTTATCAATCAATAAGTGCGGATATTTGGATTTCATGTCCTCTTTGTCTTTCTATGTAATCCCCTTACATTTTGGTTCCTTTATAACACTTTCACTAGAGAGACTTCCTTTTTGTCCTCAACTTGCAAACATGATGATCTTTCGTACGATCCTGTATGGTCTAATATATTTGGGACTAACTTCTCTTTCTTCTTAAATCATATGAGGCCTTTTATAGGCAAACTTTCTAGAAACACCCAATCGTTAATATGAAACTCTGAATCTCTACGTCGCACATTCACATAGAACTCTTGCGACTCTTGGCCATTTTTAAACACTCCTGAAATAATTTAGCTTTTTAAATAGCCTAATGGAACAAGTCTAGCCCTAGCAATTCTAATTTGCCAATGTTTTTATATAGAATTCAAGAATCTAAGTTTCAATATGGCCTAGAGTCTGTAAGGTAATCCCTGCTCATTTATCAAGCTTTTGATCTGATTATATGTTTGTCTAGTTTTCAAACAAGCATGGAAGTATTATGAGTTGGTATATCCTAATCTGAGCCATTGGACTCTTTGACTTTTGCTTCAAAATGCTTTCCTGTATATTTGCCCATTTTTCAAGTTCATCTTCACATGTTTTTGCCTTCTGAATAAGATGCACAGAGCTAATTGAATCCCTCATGCTAGCTTGGACAACCTTCAAATCATCTCTGGCCTTTTCCAACCTCTTTTCCACTACCTCAAACTCTCTCTTAGTAAGCCCCTTCATATCTTTCTTAACATTCTTGAGATTACCCTAGACATATTGCATTGTAGGGTAATATATGTGCCTCCATGCTTTGTTAACCTCAGCTTCAAACTGTTGGTGAACAACTAGATAGTTATAAAATCTAAAAGGTTTTGGGGCCCCTCTTTATGTTTCCTCAAAACTTATGCTAAGAGAACAATGAACAGGCAGTTGAGGATCCATGACAATACCCTTAATGTGTGGCCGTCTCAGAAACCATTTATCATTGACTAAAATCCAATCTATCTTATTATAGATGTGGGTATTAGTCCAAGTGTACCTCCTTCCAATAGTTTTAAGCTCCATCATATTTGAATTATCTAGAAAGGTTTTGAAATATTGAACCTCCCCATCACATGCTTGATTGCCACCCATCATGTCTTCTCAATTAAGAATAGTATTGAAATCTCTCATTATGAGTAATGGCTTTGTAGCATATGTCACCTCTTGTAATCCAGACCAGAGTTCCCTCCTATCACTAATAGTATGCAGCCCATAAAACCTGTGAAATAAAACCCCACCTGGGACTACAGTATAGTCACATATCCATGGATAAATTATTGATGGATCACCTCAGGTGTAAACTGTACTAGGGAAAGATTCCATAGAATCCAGATCCTTCCCCTTGGATCAGCATTATAATTAGCAACCTGTTGCCAACTTCCAACTACCTTCTCAATTATTTTCCTAGCTCTAACATCTTTTACTTTGTGCTCTAATACTGCCGCAATAGCTACTTTATTTGTCCTACAAAACTCCTTAAACTCATTCTGCTTATGCACTTTATTTAGCCCTTTACATTCCAGGATATACATTTTATCATTAATTTATATATTCTGAGGAGGGTCAATATCACGCCCCGAACCAAGGCCTGAGCGAAATACGACACTCTGTGCCTGACTGTATGTGACTGAGCGAACCACATGGCTTGCTGAATCAACATGGACATCAAAATATGCAATAGTAATGATTTAAAACATGTAAAGCTGATTACTGAAATATAGTCTGAAAATATATTGCGGAAATATTTGAAAATATAATAAGTCTGAAATACTAATTTTTCTGATGTGACGTGCTAGACTAGTCTAGTCTATGAAACCCCTGAAACGTGAGTCTAACTGCAAAACTGTTTTACCAGGACAACACTCTGGCCTACCTTTACTATAAAGCATACCATGTAAAATAACTGACTGACACTCCGAAGGAAATGGGGCTCACTAATAACTGATACTGAGGTGAATCTTAATAAGCAGATCTGTCCCAAGACAATGATACCAACACAATAACTCTCCTTATTCATTTTCTTCTTATTGTTTTGTCCGTTGTGGTCATGGACACACTTGGATTCTTAAGTGCGTTCATTTGAGGCGGCCTGTCCTCGCACTTAAATAGGTGATCTCCTACAAGGTATCCTGCTATACCCCACTTCACAAGTGTTAGGGATCATTAAAAGTTTCCCCAACCTTAACCTCAACCGTTTGAGGATCGTTAAAGGTTTGGAAGCTTAACCTTTACCCACCATACAGGTAGCACTTTAATGTCTATCGCGGGAACAACTTTGGATTCATGTTTTCCTACAGAAATCATCATCCAAAGTGCTCTTGCTTCCACCGAAGCGCTCAACTGAACCTTTTGCAGCCTAGTTTTCCCATTGAACCAAATTCTTGGGATCTCCAGTCAGTAAGGTTGGGTTACCACAACAAAGGTTCGTATTGTTTGAGTTTTAAGCCCGTTCCCCTAGACAGGCAGAACACTTGATCTCCGGGTAGTCCCTTAGTTAAAAGTGTCCACTATATCCTTTGATTAGTAATAAAGGAAGTGACACCCGTGATGATCAACTGCCATACGGTCTTATGTCTCCGACAAATCCTGACAGATATGTCCAGACGCCGTCATCCGTGTCCTTCCTGAAGCCACCCGGCTAGCCACAATGTATAACTGCTGAAGGCACGGGTTTCTCCCAATAAGGGACGTCCTCTAAGGAGTCGTGAAGTTACTCAACTTCTTTCATGCTTTGTATAAAGCGATAAACTCCGATTCTATCATGAATGGGTCGATGCAAGTTTGCTTAGAGGATTTTTCAAGACCCACCATACATATTTACTTGTGGCTTTGGTGTTCTTCATATCTGATGTCCAGTCTGCATCACTGTGTTCTCCCAGAACAGCTGGATATCCAGAATACCATGATCCGTAGATAAATGAATATTTCAGATATCGTCATATTTGACTTAACACCTTCTATCGATCATTTTTAGAATCATCAGTGAACCTTAGTTCAACTGATCTGCTTTGTAAGCCGATACCAGGTCGATTGTAGAGTGTAACATACATTGAACTACATGTGACCTGCGCATATCGCTCCTTGTATATGGGTGCACTATGATTTCAATCAGTTATATGATTCATATCTATTGGTTGTTTCAACGAGACTGTCAACTATCTCACAACTGAGTTTGGAGTTAGACCAGTCCGTTAGATGTCTTAGAAATCCCAATTCCTACGATGTCATCTGTGATACCCATTGACTTTCACTTTCAGACTGTTGGTTTTCCAACTATTGGCTTTCTAACTTCAGAGTCAATATTTCTGTGGTCAGATTCATTATTTATGTTTTATCTGAAACTTCCAGGACCAAAATGTAAATATTTCAGGGACCAAAATGAAAGTTCAGGAAGAATCCCAACAGTCCAGCAAACCAACTCTGATCCTCCCCTTCCAACTCTCCGGTTAGGAAGGTTGTTTTAACATCCATGTCACGCAAGACTGTAATGGCCCTGGATGTTAAGTTATTCACAGGGAAGCACATGTACAAGTTACCGAGGCCTTATACTCGTCAGTAGATCCATCTACTTTGTACTCACTTTTGAGTACCCACTTTTACAACCCAAAGGTTCTTTTCCCGGAGGAAGATCAACCATTACACAAGTATGGTTCTATATGATGGAATCTATTTCTCTCTTTGTAGCTTCTTTCCAAAGCAGTGCTTTTGAAGATGACAATTATTTGTTAATTGCCCACGGTTCGTTCTCAACCATACAAGCTAGAAGGCCTGGAATAAGTATTTGTCCCCTCTTTGCTCCGTCTCGGTTCAACATCTAGAATCCCTGAGTTCTGTAGATCTGGAATATTAAGTTCCGATAGACAGCAACTTCTGAGTCCTGTAGATACGGAACGTCTAGTTCCGGACAGTCAGGCCCTCGCGGGTTCTTGTTAACCTCGAGTAATTAATTCTTTTTCCTTTTCAAGGAAAGTTATCTTCAAAGAATTCAACATTCTTTGACGCCAAGAGGCGATAAGCACAACTGTTATTTACAAATCCAGTGGATATGCAATTTACAGTCTTAGGTCCAACTTGACCTGTTTTGGTAGTCCAACTTCTACCAAGCCACCCCACATCACAATATTTGTATGTGAGATCCTTTTTATGTCTCACACGGATGGTTATCCTTATCCTTATGCGGAGTTCTATTGAGAATCGCATTAGCGGTAAGGATCGCCTTGCCCCACATATTTTGGGCTTACGGCAGTGCGCTTGGATAATACCGTTAGACTGAGGTGAGTAATGAGCAGTCGTTTGATGAACGATGCTTCACATTCTCCCCCTCTAGCACTACGAATTCCTCCATCCGTAGGCTTAGTTAATTTTCAACTTCTGCTTTGTAGCGCTTATCTGCTTCAATAAGTTCATCTTTGGTTTTCTACAAACAAAGGATGCAATACGTTGTACAATCATCAATGAAGGTCACAAAGTACTTGTCTCCCCCCTCTATTTTGTATAAACTTCAAATCACCCAAGTAGGTGTGACTAAGTTCTAGAGGAGCGGTGCTTCTTTCGCTATTCCTTTGACGGAATGGAAAGATGATTTTGCCTCTTCGTCTACCTCACATTCATTTTAAGGGTTTATGTCGACAGAAGGCAACAATCTCAACTTCGTTAGCTTTTGAATGACTTTCTATTTAACGTGTCTTAATCTATGATGACATAGATGCACGGATTACAAATATATCATTCATTTAGCTACAGACATACTGTACCATTCTTAGTTATTACAGACCTGTTGGACTAGTCTCAAACCAGCTTGACCAACAACGTCTCTTAAACCAAGTTTGGGACATGTATCACATCATCTGAGAGTGATCCCATTCCCTGAAGTCCTATTGAGGACAACCTCTCCAACCCCTTCTACTTTAGAGGTGGCGTTGCTTCACATGAACAACCTCTTGCCTGTGGTTAGGCGTAACCGGATCATATGTGATCTGGATACTCTGGCCCACTCCAGTTGCTTTGGCAGACTGAGTGTCCAATCTCTTTTATGCCTTTCTTTTGGCCTTCAGATTATTTAAGACCTAGAAATTCTGGCCCACCACACTAGGTGTGCATTACTTTTCCTATGAAATGAATTCTGGCCCCACTCCAATTGCCCGTAGGCTTTGTATGACTGAGTGTCCAATATCATCCTATCAAAGGAATTTTGGCCCCACTCCAGTCGCCCGTAGGCTTTGTATGACTGAGTGTCCAATATCATTCTATAAATGATCTTCTGCCAAATAGTGTGACATGCTCAACGTCTTTAGCTTTTAGTCTTCTTCCCTTATGATTGGTGTCCAGACAATTCTTGGCGCTTACTTAAGAGTGGTAACAGTTTTTGCACAGTCAGTGGAGCTTTCTCCCTCGTATGTGCGAACATAATTTACACATTTTTAATAATCACACTTAAAAAGAACGGATCTTTTTAAGTTGTTTACAAAATCCAATCTTTAATCGGGAAGGAAGATGAGATTAAACTTCTGATTTTAAAGCGTAAGGAATATAAATTATTTCGGAAAACATTTTCATATTCCTCCTTACTTTAAGCCATTTTTAATCAGACATCATTTAATCTTATTTTTGACAAGGAAAGCAAATTACTTATCCCAATTTCGGATTCTGGCCCACTTCAGTCACTTCATCGGACTGAGTGTCCATTTCCTCCTTACCATAATTCGAATCCTTTGTCTGGGACAGATATAGACCTTCTGCTACAAGATAGAATCACATCTTCAGCCTTCTCCTCTTGTCCCAGTTGACATCCTCAGCCTCTCGTGGGCACTTGTTCCCACCACTCTCGGGAGCAGTGACACCATGAACACCTTGACCTTCAATAGCATAATCAAAACTCTCTTCAACCAGAAAACCACAGCCATATCCAGATTTGGTCACACAACTTTTGACCGACATCTTTCGAACACTAATACAATCTTGTCTTAAAATTTGTGGGATATGTAAAACAATACGGGAAGTAATAAATATTACAAGTGTTCGAAAGGATAAACAAACAAGGCAATGTTCAGAACTGCCGCAAGGTTGTTGAGTCTTGAATCTTGATAACATGAAATCAAGAAATACTAAATCTGGATTGTTACAACTGTGGGCTGAGTCGAGAGATGACTCTCTGTATTTAAGACAAGATTGCCCCGTATATATGCTTTTACGTTAACAGGCAATAGTCTCCCAAGATAAAACAATAACTAATCAACACTACAAAGCAAATATGTTGATTTTGACGAAGAAAACAAAACACGAAACGACTTACTGAAGAATGGAAAAGGAAGGAAGAGTTTTCTGTTTTTATCCCAACTGCTCACATTTTGGACTGTGTCTATATGTTGTAGTCTCTATTTTTTCGTCTCTGCAATTGAGCCAAAAGGCTCCAATATATAACATAAGGGGAGAGACTCCTCAACTGCCAAATAATGGCTGTTTATAGTCATTAGTGAGGGAGTTGATCAGCCATATAATGGCTGATTTAATGTGCAACGTTCCAAAACCCAACCCAAATGGCTTCATTCGTTCCCAATTTCATCTTTTCAGAAACTCCAGGGACCAAACTGTAAATATTAAATAATTTGAAGGTTTATCAAAAGAAGCCCAAGACCCAAGACCCAAGACCTGTGATGGCTTAGCCTTGAACCCAAGCACATCTAAGTCCTCTCTCCTTCAAACACATGGGTTACCCCTTGGAGTCCCAAACCCTTGGCCAATTTTGAGACTTATAAAGAGAACAATTCTTCATTTTCCCACCGATGTGGTAGATTTGTCCCACACCATATTTTCATGCCTCAAACACCTTACTTCGTGGACCAATATCTCTTTCATTTCTCAATGGAATTTGACGATTCTTGGCCCTACGGTCATCTACTCACTTAGTAGATTATGCACGTGTGAAGAGACAACGCCTCCAACATACGGAACTCTAGTGTTTAAGTCATTAAATATGAGTGGACGCACCTCCTACCAAAGACAAATTTCCAACAAAAGTATCAGCATACAGTGGCTACCCCAATCCACTACCAATTTTACTTAGGGCAGAGTTGTTCCAGCAACTCAAAGGCAAATCAGGTAGCTTCTATAGTCCGTAGAACCTCCTCTTGGAAATTAAAATTAGGCGCCCATGATTTGATAATAACAGGCCTATTATTCATGGTATATGGACCAGAAAACATAACTTCCTCTTTATCGCTGCTGCTGCAAAATCGCACGACAAAGTAGCCCTCCTTATGCAGGAACACTTTGGGTTTTTGGACAAAATTCCACTGACTAGCAATGAATCTCTCCACTGCCCCAATTGATGGTGTATTACCCCTCGCGTACATCACAATCGCTTGCTTCCAAACACCATTGCCGACTTCCATATCCTCATCGGTTAACTTTACAACCACCTCTCCATTCTGAATGATAGGAGGAATATATATCAGGCTCATTCCCTTCGCAGCTAGCCTATTAACTTCAAATAGGCCAACCCACACCCTATCCCCCTCCATTCCACCAGTTTCCTCGCCTTTCCCCTTTCCTCCTACGTGCACCGCCTTCACGACATTGTTCATCATACCCGGAGGAACTGTTCCATTGAGTTGGGTCGGGGTGGGACGTTTTGATCTAGTACTGACCTGCATAGTATCTGTGGACTTATGCACAACAGCATTGGTTTGATTCGCCGGCCTTGGAGTGACCGGATTGATGCGATTAACTTTCAGATCTGGCCATGGTATCTCATCTTCATCATTCCGATCCTCGTATTGTGCGTTATTCAGCGAAACTAATGGGCTATTGCGTTTGACTCCACTAGTGGAGTCACCGATGGTGCGCGAGATCTCGTTGTTCTTAGCAGTAGTTTTCTCGGCTATCCTCTTGGCCATGCGGGCAAGCCCAGGTTAGAGTATCACCTAACGTGCGCGAGAGGTTAGAGTAAAATGATGGCCAAATTAGTTGTCATTTTAGAAAATTAAGGTATAATTAAGGTCTGAGGAGATGTGATCAGACAACGAGTCTTCAGCTTACCGAGAACATGACCCTAGATAGGATGGTGTGGAGGTCGAGTATTAGGGTAGAAGAAAACAAGAGTGGAGAGCATTTTCTCTAGAAAAACAAGTTCATTATAAAACAAAGTAGGGAAAATAAGTTTTACAAGTAACATTCTAAGTTTATTGTGTCCTTTCTACCCACCTAACGCCCTCAACCCTATCCCTGCCACTTTCGAATCCCCACTCTTCACCCCATGCCATCCCCATAATGTTTTGTTAGATTACATATAAATGCTCTTAGGATAACATTTTTTTTCACTTACTTATCAAATACTAGAAAATAAATAAGAAATTCACTTGTTTTCCAAAAAATGAAAATATTTTCCTTCATATCATACATACCCTTAGTTAAAGACTTGTCAAGAAAATAAATAAGAAACAAAGGAAGAAATGAAAGATTATGATCTTAAAATGACTTCCAATATAATGGTGCTATGCTACTGATGCTTGTAAATCTTTTTATTATTTATATAATTTCATTTTCACCCAAATTTTCATCTCGTTTGGTGATAGGGAGTTTGGCTTGTAACACTAAACATGTCCTAAAAAGATTTTCCGAATAAAAAGGTAATAAGAAATGAAAGATAAAGTATTTTTTGTCTTTTTAAAGGACTTTCAAAATAATATATGTTGCTACGAAATAATACCACAAATGATAGAAAATGCAACACCCTCGGGAGGAAAAGGTTATGGACAACATTACTAACAACTTTGTAACTTCAGTATTTTGAAACGTATATAAGATACTAATATCTTCTGAGATTTTATTTGGGTATGCAAAATTATACAAATATTATTCGATTTAGTAATAAAATTTATATTTTTAAAAAGTAGCAAGAGTTTTTTTTATTATAAAATATATACAATTTGCATATAATATTTTGTTATATAGAATTCGATCAAAAACATATAACTTACATACAATTATGTGTTTGTATGTATTTTGTATGTCGTATGTATGTCACTTTGTCCAATGATACATTGCACATACAAATAACATATACCCAAAATACAAAATGCATACAACTTATTTGTACATCAGGATATGGAGAAAGCAACATTGTTCTTCTTTCTCTTCGGGTCTCAATATGAAATTCTAACAAAAACCAACTCAAATCTTCACCAAACTCCCTCAAATTGATATATAAACTCCAAATGATATTTTCAATTGTTTCTAACAATATTTAATCCAAATAAATAACAATTTCGCAAATCTCAATTTCAAATCCAAAGCTTTAAAGTTTTTTAATGGTTGTTAATGGAGCTTTTCTCGGCTTGGATATGCTTGGCGAGAGAGAGAAAATGAGGAAAAGTATAGCCTAAAATGAGGAAAATTGAAGTCTAATCTCTTACATTTAATTTACTTGGTAAAATGTTGTTATAATAAAGAATTGATATATAGTAAATTAAGTCTTAAAAATAGCTTACCTATATAAAAATTCCTTATCTTTTCATATGATGTAATTGAAGGAGTTTTTGAAGATGTGTATCAAACATGAAGCAAAAATTTCTATTCACTGCTCTTTGGCTTTCTACTCAATGATTTATACAGTTGCTTCCCCCTCTTTATATATTACATGTATATGCCTCTATAATTAAGTCAATCCTATTCAATTACAACTAAAGTACCTGCTCCCCAAGTTTTCATTTTCTTTATGACGTTGGACTCTTATGTAGAGTCTTACATGGACTCACGTTCATGCCCCCTCAAGCTGGATGTTAGAATCGAGACAACTCCAAGCTTGTCGCGAAGAAACTGAAATGGTTGCTTTGTCAAAGCCTTTGTGAAGATGTCCGCAACTTGGTGTAAAGATGACACATATTTGGTTACCATGGCACCTGTTGTCACCTTTTCTCTTATGAAATGATAGTCCAACTCAATGTGCTTCGTGCGAGCATGAAGTATGGGATTGCTCGTCAAATGTAAAGCACTGATATTATCGGAATAAAGGACTGGAGAGACTTTATGTTGTTTCTTAGATAACCATGAGATACAATTAGCTCCCAAGAAGACACATAGACCTGCAGTAGATGTCCGAGTAATAGCACACCCTGCCCAATCTACATCGGAGAAGCTAACAATGTTCAAAGAAGATCTAGATGTGATGCACATGGCAAAGTTGGTACCAACTAGGTACCACAATATATGTTTTACTCCTTGCCAATGTATAGTTGTAGGAGCTTGCATAAATTGACATACTTGGTTGACAACATAGGTTAGATTTGGTCATGTGAAAGTAAGATATTGGAGTGCTCTGTAACACCCCGTACTTTCAGGCGATGGTTTGAGCAACTAGACATATGCAAGTAGACCCGAGCCTTGGAGGATTATGTCATATTCATATATGCTAATAAAGAGCTTAGTATATAAAGTGATACGGTCCCGAAGTAATTTCAGATTTTAAAAGCATGACAACGATGACAAGAGATAATATTTTATGCGTACCGAAAAAGGCTATTGACTAGTGTTATATCACATGACTCTGATAATGCGTATATGAAGTATGCTAGATGTGATTAATATTTAAGTGAATTGAGATAAGAATTATTTATATTGGTAATTAGTTAAATATTGGTATGTAGTGGGAATTAAAAATAATTAGGTAATATCCAAGGGATAATATGTCTACGTGGGTCCACAAAGGGGAAAGATCATTTTATAGGTAATTAATGGATATAGATACATGTTTGGTTTAGGGCTGTCAACGTGGAGTAATTTTGGTGCACTTATATAGGTGACTCAACTAATCAAGTGGCTAGCTAATTAAGTGGGAGGGCCCACATGTTTCTTTCATGATTCAAGTAGACCAAAAATGTTCCACCTTGTTCCTTTCAATTGAATAATTTGTTTCTTTCATTTTGAGAATTAGTTCATCCACTTCTGGGATTGTTTTGAAGAAAAAAAAAAAACGTACAGAAACCATTTATGGTAACTTTGGTGAATTTCACAACTTTTTAGTAACTTAATTCTTGAGAATAGGAGGGAAGAAACATACCTATGTTGCAGCAACATAATACTCATTTATGCAGCAACGAAGTATAGACATCAACGAAGGAAAAATGGCAGCAACGAGGAAGGCATCGTTCTTGTAGATATCCCTTTTAGATTAAGGAGTAAAGTTCTCCCTTGGTATAACCAAGTAAAGGAACTGATTTTCCGACTTATTGAGATCATAGAGTACGATTGAATTTGTTGTTAAACTCGAATAGACGACAAGAGGTATGTTAAGGCAAATCCTTCCTTCTTTTGGCATGTTCTAAGTACGAAACGTAAACATAATACTGTCCCATAAGTGATTCTACTCTTAGTAGTTAAGGATGTTCATGTTATTCATTCCTATTTTCAAAGCATGTTTAAGTATGTTCCTAAATCCCTATTGTGGTATATGGGAAATATGTTAATATTCATAATGTTAATCGGAGGTGAAGCGATATTACGTCACTCTGATAAACTCAGAGTGTCTTAGTATCATTCATGAATTATATTCATGTATATACCTTGACCTCAAAGGAGTTATATACGCTACTATATGCATGCATTATATATGTATGGGGATGGGAAAATGGATACGACGTTATATACGCACCACCACCTGATCAACTGGTATATGATGATGATTATCCCCATAGAGGCCTGTATGATATGATGGGATGCCCACAGAGGCTTGATGGTGTTATATATGCATATGTATATGTATGACCGCATTGTGCTTCACACGTAGGCATATTATGGCCCTCAGAGGCATTCTCTACTAGTTGGTTTTTTCTTATCTCATGTTTCTTTCAGGTCTCTATTATGCTATTCTTCATGCCTGACATACTCGGTACATCAGTCGTACTAACGTCCCTTTTGTCGGGGGACGCTGCGTTTCATGCCCACAGGCTCAATTAGATAAGGTGAAGGTCCGCACTAGTAGATTGCTGGTTCAGCTGATATTATAGCACTCTACTTGTTCCAGAGTTGTAGTCTGGTCATGGTACAATATTCTTGATATGCATAAGGATATGGCGGGGCCCTATCCCGACCTTATGATGGTACGTACTCTTTAGAGGCTTGTAGACAATTGTCTTGTGTATAGTTGTCGTGTATGGACTTGTCGGCCTTAGTATGCATATGTACATAGGTTGGGTTCTTCTGGTTGCAGGATTTTACATAGCTCATTTCTAGTTTATTATTTATGTGTCAGCAGGTTACCTTGTGGCGGCCCTCGTGGCACATGCTTAATTACGGTTAGGTGATAAATATATGATTAGTGGTGCTCGACAAGTAAGGTCGGGTGCCCGTCATGGCCCTCCGGTTTGGGTCGTGACAAGCTTGGTATCAGAGCAGGTCTATCCTAAGGAGTCTACAACTCGTGTCTAGTAGAGTCTTGTTTATGGGTGTGTTGTTCAACACACTTATAGATAGGAGGCTACAATGCATTTTACCTTCCTTCTTGATCCATAATCGTGCTATATAGCTGAATTGTAGGAATTCTTTATTTAAATCTTATCGTGTTTATGATTACAACAATGCATTCTTCCAGTAGGGCTATGATTAGCAAGGAGATTGAGGTTGGATTGAGTGTAGATGCGAGTAGTATGCTCTTTATTGAGACAGACCCGTCAGAGGATATGAGTAAGTTGCTTTCCCGGGTATCGACGAAATTAGAAGTACCAGAGGAGTTGAGGGAAGCTCCCGTATCATCAGTCCTACCACCGGCTCCATCTAATAAGGATGTAAGGAGAGCGGTGCAGGTAATGAATCAATTAGTTGCCTCCCAGGCATGACTTCATCCTAGAGCATCTGATAGAGATAGGCCCCTTGAGGGGTCAGGGAGCTCATTACCTAGGGAGTTTATTAGTCAGGAATCACTGATATTTAAAGGGTTTAAAGATTCCAATATCTCAGGGTCAAAGTTATAAAGGTCGAGTGAGACCGCCCCAACTATCTTGTAGTCAGTGTGGTCGAGCACATGCCGGATTATGGCGCAAAGGAATAGGCGGTTGGTTTAGTGTGGCAGTCATGGCCATAACGTTCCGAAGTGTCCCAAGTGGATGCGTAAAGGTAAGGATAAGATGATTATAAGTTGTACAGATTAAAAGCAGAAGACATTATTGGGAGGTTTAGTAGGTTATGAAAATCTACACGTTTTACAGTGACTCTTGCTGATTAGAATGAGGAAATATGTTATGTATGTGCGACCTAAATTGTAATGTATTACCTAGAATAGATTGGAAATAGTCCCAGGATATCATTAACGGGAATGGATTGCCACAATCGAATCATGTGAAGAGTGACTATCAGTAAATTTAAGAAGATCACGTAAGGTGACGTACCCAGAATAGTGAGCCCAAGTCATATATAAAGATCGAGTTATCCACGGTAGTGGAAGGGGACATAATCCCCTCGTCCGTGCGTAAAGGGCCATACAACGTATTATTGAGAATTACATGTATCATTATTGGTAAGCTAAGGCATGCTATATGTGTTGGGCTGGTAAGGTCTTCGATTTCATTGTGCAACATGTTACTATTCTAAATAACCTCTGGATAACAATAGCTTGTTAGGGGAAATTGAGGACGAGAACTATGTAACAATCGAAGAATGGTTGTAAGAAATATGAAAAAATTAATAAGTATGAATGGAATGGTATGATCAAGTATCAAGGAAGAAATATTTTTCATTTAATGACGAGTAGAAGGAAGGATTACGATGAGAAGGATAAAGGTGAATGAGATTATAGTTATACAGGTTTCACAAACGTATGATTACTCCAGAACAACGTAAGGACCAATGGTAGATGAGGGACATTAAGAACTCTTCGGCCAAAGGTGACGAACCTCTGATGTTCAGGAAGATAGTATGAGAAATACTTTGAGATAAGAGACCCCCCCAAGGCACTTGAAATGGAAATGTAAAGGTAAGACGAATGAGCATTCAGTCGATAGTTGATCTAATAATGATAAGATAAGAAAGCTTGACAAGTCATTGAATCATGTAACACCGTGAATTGGATCTAAACATACGAAGTATCGGTTCCACAACATATGCAGTCATACCTCTCATAAAGCATGTAAATGGAGGTAGCAGTGAGTAAAGCTCGAGATAAACACTTAAACATGTGAAAATGGGCCAATGATTCCTATGAATACAAGGTAGACATTAAAGATATATATCAAGAGATAATGACATTATAATGAAGATAAAATGTTAGGCAACTATAGATGTCTATGAGCATTTTTGAACTGATCAAAGGTTCTACGAGATAGATAAAGTTATAGGTTTACAACTTAACGAGATTAAGGAAATCTTTTCCCAAAGCGCCATGGACAGAAAGTCTTAGCCATGAGGCAAGTAAAGGAATTAGAATCTAAGTATAATGACCAGGTTTGGATATAGTAGGCCAACGTCATGTAATACAAATTCTCCAGAATCTTTCACGTACAGAATATGGGAATAAGTTAACAACTCATCATTTAAGGGGTAGTAACGACAAAGATTGGAATCAGGAGAAATGTTTGAGATTATGTATGTATACCAGAATATTTTAGAATTAAGAAGAGTACGATAAGTAAGAAAATGAGTGGACAGGTGTCAAAAGAAGTAAAGAAAGGAAGTTGTTTATAATTACGAGTAGTGAGAATGTACAAAAAAGTGATTCATTTCAGACTATGAATGCGAGTTAACTGCGATGATACGCGCACTTCAGATTCGAATGACATTTTCCATAAAGTGTTCACAATTGAGATACTACAAATATAAGAGTTTTCAGCACATCAGTTAGTAAACAAAGCTAAGTTGACAATAGAATCATTCACCCACAAGCGGTTTAACTAGTGTGAGGACTAATGAGAGAAGTTGTCATGAGGGAACGCATCAGTTAGTTAAGTGGGAGTCCGATTAGAGGATTCAGATAGTGATAGCCCTATGACTCAGAATACAGTAAGGTCATCCCTCATACTGGAAGAAGAGGAATGTCATGATGAATATCCCATTTTTAGGGAAGATCGGGAAGGATATCTAACAAAATAGAATCGCAACCTTCGAGCATAATGGGAGAGGGACCCCCAGGTGGAAGGTCTATTTGTGTATTCCCAATGTAGCAGGATTACGAGACAAAATTATGACGGAGGTCCATTGCTCACGATATTCCATTCACCCTGGATCTACTAAGATGTATCATGATCTCAAAGGTATGTAAATGTACATAGGTTGGATTCTTCTGGTTGCAGGATTTTACGTAGTTCCTTTCCAGTTTATTATTTCTATATGTCAACAGGTTACCTCGTGACAGCCATCGTGGCCCATGCTTAATTATGGTTAGGTGGTAAATATATGATTAGTAGCGCTCGACAAGTAAGGCCTGGGTGCCCGTCATGGCCCTCTGTTTTGGGTCGTGACAAACTTGAATGACATGAAGATGAACATTGCGGAGTTTGGAGCTCAATGTCTTAATTGTTAGCAAGTAAAAGTAGAGCACCAAAAGCCCGACGACTTGACTCAGAACATTGAGATCCTGATGTGGAAATGGGAAATGATTAATATGGATTTCATTACGGGTTTACCTCATTCTTATCATAAGTTGATTCTATTTGGGTGATTGTTGATAGACTGACCAAATCAGCTCAATTCCTGGCGGTCAAAACTACATACACAGCCGAGGACTACGCAAAGTTGTACGTTAAAGAGATTGCTCGCCTTCATAGTATGCCTAGTTATATTATATCTGACCGAGATGCGCAGTTCACAACTAAATTCTGGAGATCATTTCAAAAAGGTTTGGGCACTCAAGTTAATCATAGCACAACTTTCCATCCTCAGACATATAGGCAGGCCGAGCGTACGATTCAAATACTCGAGGTCATGTTACGAGCTTGTGTATTGGACTTTAAGGGAAGTTGGAATGATCATTTACCCTTTATTGAATTTACGTACAACAACAGTTATCATGCTAGCATTAAAATGGCTCCATATGAGGCTTTGTACGGACAGAAATGTAGATCTCCTATCGGATGATTTGAAGTAGGCAAATCAGAATTATTTTGGCCTAACCTAGTGCACCAAGCCATAGAGAATGTGAAGCTTATCCAAGATTGGCTGTTAACCGCTCAGAGTCGTCGGAAGTCATATTCAGAAGTGCGGCGGCGGGACTTAGAGTTCCAAGTGGATGATTGGGTCTTCTTGAAGATCTCTCCAATGAAAGGTGTAATGAGGTTTGAAAAAAAAGACAACTCAATCCAAGGTATATTGGGCCATATCACATAATTCGATGAATCGGCCAAGTGGCTTACGAATTGGACTTGCCTTTGGAGTTAGAGTTTGTTCATCCGATTTTTCATATTTCTATGTTGAGAGCATGTGTTGGGGATCCTACCCAAATTATGTCAATTGACAATGTGAAGGTTATAGAGGACTTATCATATGAATAGGTTCCTATTGCTATCTTAGATCGTCAAGTTCGCAAGTTGAGGACTAAAGAAGTAGCCTCCGCGAAAGTTCTATGGTAGAATAGGAATGTAGGAGAGATGACATGGGAGGCGGAAGATGAGATGAAGCACAAATATCCTTAACCAACTTATTATTTGTTATAAGTGAACGAATGATATTCTAGTAGCAATGGGCCGTGATTGTGAAGAAGAGACCAGAGTAGAAGTAACAAGACCACAACATTGTTCTAGCAGGCTAGTGAGATATGAGATTTCACCGATGGACGGTTAATACATGATTTGAACCTTTCTAACCTTGTATTCAGAAATCACGGACTCACATTATGCTAAGTAACTGGTTAGAGGTAGGTTAGATGTGTTGTTTAACTCTTTATGGGAGAAGCTATAATAATATTTTGTGTAATCGCAATGGAGACAAAGACAACCGGCAATCCAGACGAGGAGCCTAGAGGTGACTAGAGTGGTTAGTTCAGGGTAAGTTAGGGATTAAGGGCATATGAAATGATAAGGTATAAATTTCGCGTTAAGCGCCAAGAAGGAGCCTGATTTATAGATATTAAGTGAGACTAGAATGAATTACCTAGGTTTAAATCAAAAGAATAGAACATCGTAACGGAAGTAGTAGCCATTGATTGGTCCACAGGTAACGACTGGTTGTATGAGGACAAATGTGATAATGAGAATGCTAGACGTGGAAATCCCAACATTCGAGGATGAATTTTTCAAAGGGGGAAAGAATGTAACACCCTAGACTTTCGGGCAATGGTTTGAGAAACTAGACGTATGCAAGTAGAGCCGAGCCTTGGAAGATTTTATGTCATATTCATGTATGCTAATAAAGATCTTAGTATATAAAAGGATACAGTCCCGATGTAATTTAAGATTTTAAAAGCGTGAAAATTATGACTAGTGAAAATAATTTATGCGTACCAAAAAGGCTATGGACTAGTGTTATATCATATGACAATGATAATGCATATATGAAGTATGTTAGAGGTGATTAATATTTAAGTGAATTGAGATAAGAATTATTTATATTGCTAATTAGTTAAATGTTGGGATGTAGTGGGAATTAAAAATAATTAGGTAATGTCCAAGGGATAATATGTCTACGTGGGTCCACAAAGGGGAAAATCATTTTTATAAGTAATTAATGGATATAGATACATGTTTGGTTTAGGGCAGTCAACGTGGAGTAATTTTGGTGCACTTATATATGTGACTCAACTAATCAAGTGGCTAGCTAATTAAGTGGGAGGGCCCACATGTTTCTTTCATGATTCAAGTAGACCAAAAATGTTCCACCTTGTTCCATTCAATTGAATAATTTGTTTCTTTCATTTTGAGAATTAGTTCATCCACTTCTGGGATGGTTTTGAAGCAAAAAAAACGTACAGAAACCATTTATGGTAACTTTGGTGAATTTCACAACTTTTTAGTAACTTAATTCTTGAGAATAGGAGGGCAGAAACGTACCTATGTTGCAGCAACATAATACTCCTTTATGCAGCAACGAAGTATAGACATCAACGAAGGAAAAATGGCAGCAACGAGGAAGGCATCGTTCTTGTAGATATCCCTTTTAGATTAAGGAGTAAAGTTCTCCCTTGGTATAACCAAGTAAAGGAACTGATTTCCGACTTATTGAGATCATAGAGTACGATTGAATTTGTTGTTAAACTCGAATAGACGACAAGAGGTATGTTAAGGCAAATCCTTCCTTTTTTTGGCATGTTCTAAGTACGAAACATAAACGTAATACTGTCCCATAAGTGATTCTACTCTTAGTAGTTAAGGATGTTCATGTTATTCATTCCTATTTTCAAAGCATGATTAAGTATGTTCCTAAATCCCTATTGTGGTATATGGGAAATATGTTAATATTCATAATGTTAATCGGAGGTGAAGCGATATTACGTCACTCTGATAAACTCAGAGTGTCTTAGTATCATTCATGAATTATATTCATGTATATACCTTGACCTCAAAGGAGTTATATACGCTACTATATGCATGCATTATATATGTATGGGGATGGGAAAATGGATACGACGTTATATACGCACCACCACCTGATCAACTGGTATATGATGATGATTATCCCCATAGAGGCCTGTATGATATGATGGGATGCCCACAGAGGCTTGATGGTGTTATATATGCATATGTATTTGTATGACCGCATTGTGCTTGACACGTAGGCATATTATGGCCCTCAGAGGCATTCTCTACTAGTTGGTTTTTTCTTATCTCATGTTACTTTCAGGTCTCTATTATGCTATTCTTCATGCCTGACATACTCGGTACATCAGTCGTACTAACGTCCCTTTTGTCGGGGGACGCTGCATTTCATGCCCGCAGGCTCAATTAGATAAGGTGACGGTCCGCACTAGTAGGTTGCTGGTTCAGCTGATATTAGAGCACTCTACTTGTTCCAGAGTTGCAGTCTGGTCATGGTACGATATTCTTGATATGCATAGGGGTATGTCGGCGCCCTTTCCCGACCTTATGATGTCACATACTCTTTAGAGGCTTGTAGACAATTGTCTTGTGTATAGTAGTCGTGTATGTCCTTGTCGTCCTTAGTATGTATGTGTACATAAATTAGGTTCTTCTGATTGCAGGATTTTACGTAGCTCCTTTATAATTTATTAATTCTATGTGTCGGTAGGTTACCTCGTAGCGGCCCTTGTGGCCCATACTTAATTACAGTTAGGTGATAAATATATGATTAGTGGTGCTCGATAAGTAAGGCCCGGGTGCCCATCACGGCCCTCCGGTTTTGGTCGTGACATGTCTTACAGTAAAAAAGGGTCTACGGTGAAGCGCAAGAGTGTAAATTATTTTTCTGTGATGTAGGATCTTTCGAAAATAACCGCTCTACATACGAATGTGTGATTTCATTGGGTATGTTGTTGTTGATGTAGGAGTGTGAATGGCCCGTGCATACATCATCATTGTCATATTATGAATGTCCTTTGCATACTTGGCTTGAATTTGTTAAACACCATCTTTGTAAGGAAGTACTTCAATCCCTAAGAAGAAATAAAGAGTGCCCATATCTTTTAGAGCAAACTGGTTACTTAGTTGAGATATAACAGAGACAAGAAGATTTGGATTGTTCCCAATAACACCTATATTATCAACATACAAGAGCACAATTATATCAGTGTTTTTGTGAATAACAAAGAGTGAAGAATCGGCATGGCTTCCGTGGAACCCGAGGCGAAGAAAAGATTCACTAAATCGCTGAAACCAAGCCTCTTGTTTCTATAAGATTGTATTAATCTTCCTTGGGGAGCCTTTCTCATTAATACAAAATATATATAGGTGTACAATGTGGAATTTTTATACAACAAGGGATCCTAATTCTACCATAATTACATAACACTAAATATGGTAAATATAAACATAGTACACTTGCTAATACACCCCCTCAGTCGGAGCTAGAGGAGGCCGGATGCTAAGACTGGATCTGAAGTCTAGGAAGAGTTGTCTAGGAAGGCCCTTTGTGAATATATCCGCATACTGATATGAAGAAGGCACATGTAATACCTTGACGTGATCAAGAGCAACCTTCTCACGAACAAAGTGGATGTCCATCTCAATGTTCTTGGTTCGCTGATGTTGAACCAGATTATGAGAGAGATAAATAACGGATATGTTATTACAATAGACCAAATATGCCTTATAGAGAGGACACTGAAGCTCCAAAAGAAGGTTTCGGAGCCAGCAGATCTCAACAACAACATTAGCAACACCTTTGTATTCTTCTTTTGCACTCGAACGGGATTATGTGGCTTGTCTCTTGGATGACCAAGAAATGAGGTTATCCCCTAAGAACACACAATAGCCTGAGGTGGATCGTCGCATGTCCGGATAACCTGCCCAATCAACATTCGTATATGATAACAACCTGGTCGGTGCTGAGGGGTAGAGATGAAATCCATAATCAAGTGTGCCCTTAATATATCGAATGATACGTTTAAGGGCAGTAAAATGAGGCTCCCTGGGGGTATGCATGAATAAGCATACATGCTGAACATCATAAGAAATATCAGGTCTGGTGAAAGTAAGGTACTGTAGTGCTCCAGTAAGACTCATGTATAGAGTGGGATCTGACACTGGATTACCATCCAAAGCACTGAGCTTTGATTTAGAGTCAACTGGAGTAGACATGATTTTGCAATTTGCCATTTTAGCCCTGTACACAATCTCTTATTCATACTTACGCTGACAAAGAAACATAGTATCTGCAGATCTAGTCACTGAAATCTCCAAAAAATAGCTCAACTTCCCCAAGTCAGTCATAGAAAATTCGGTTTTAAGAAGTGTAATTATCTCATTTTTCAACACATCGGAAGAAGTAGTAAGAACAATATCATCCATATATAACAATAAATAATCCGTGTTACTACCTCTATGAAAAGTAAACAGAGAATTATCACACTTGCTGCAGTTAAACCCAATGCGCATAATAAACTTGCAAAGCGATCATACCACGCTCGAGGGGCCTATTTTAAACCATAAAGTGACTTACGGAGATGACATACATACTGAGGGGCTCCTGGATGGACAAAACCGGGCGGCTGGTGCATGTAGACGGTTTCTTTTAAATCCCCATGGAGAAAAACATTTTTCACATCAAACTGATGAATCGGCCAATGCTTTCCTATAGCGATGCTCAGAACTATGTGGATGATGGCCAGTTTAACAACCGGACTGAATGTCTTACCACAATCAATGCCCTCATGCTGATTAGCATTTTCCACAAGCCTTGCCTTATATCTTTCTAAGTCACCATTATCCTTGTACTTGTGATGAAAAAGCCACATGCAATAGATCACATTCACCCCCTCAAGTTGAGGAACCAAATCTCAAGTACGCTATTTTGTTAAAGCATTAAACTCCTCACACATGGCCGCATTCCAATTCAGGTCCATTTTGGCTAATTTTGGCTTTTGGGAATAGGGGAAATTATTTGTGTGGACATGTTAAATTGAACTTTGGATTTGAAAATCTCATGTTGGGAACGGGTTTCCATACAGTGCGAGGGTGCTGGCTGGGTATGTTTGATGGGTCTCAGGTTGAGTTGACTGTGGGGAGTTAGAATCGGGTTTTGGTGAAGTTCATTGGTCTATTGACTGGGTACGGTGGTGGATGTGGTTGGTGTTATCGATTTGGGTGGGTAGATATTAGGTACAGTGGTGAGGTGGTGTAGTGTCACCAATCCGGGTAGATCGAGACTGGTCGAGGTTGACGACGTGGGCTAAGGTGTCGGTGTTGGGTTGGGATTGGTGGGTTGGTTTGGTGGTGTGTTTATGGTGGTACTATATGGGTTTCCTTTGGTTGATGTGGCTGCGGGGTGGTGTTGGGGTATTGGTGGCGATACAACAGTGGGGACGGTGATTGGTGAGGGTACTGTGATGTTGGGCCGATTGCCGGTGGCGGTGGCAATCGATGTTGATTGTGACACAAAACAGGCGGGTGGCGAAGAATCAGTATTGTCGGCAGTTAGTGGCAGAGTTTGGTTGGTGGTGGTGGTGGTGGTGGACACTGAAGCAGTGGTGGTGGCAGATTGGATAGGAGAGCTTACGATCGGACTGCCAATAGTAGGTGTTTGTGCACCTGCTGCCGCCGGAACAATGGCAGTCTGACGGAGTATCTGTTAGACAAGCGTTGATGGGTCCGAATCTTCGAGGAATTGGTAATCAGTGACTAGGAATTTTTTATAGTTGTCAATCGGGAAAACATCCTTAACAAAAGTGACGTGGCGATAAATTATGATTTTGTCGGTGGGGATCTCATAGCACATGTATCCCCTATTGTTTGACGGGAAATCGAGGAAGGCACACAGAGTAGATCTGGATGCCAATTTGTGGGTGCCGTGGATGTCAGATTAGGGTAACACATACGACCGAAAATTCTAAGATGGTCATAGGTAGGGATCCGACGGTAGAGAATTTCGGTAGGTGTCCTATTTTGGATCGCACGGGTAGGTAAAATATTGAGAATATGTTCTACCATTTTTAGTGCATATACCCAAAACGTATGAGGGAGAGACGCATGAAAAAAAAGGGTATGAATCATATTGTTAATGTTTCAGAGAATTCTTTCGGCTTTACTATTTTGAGGGGAGGTATATGGGCATGACAAATGAAAAACCATGTTGTTAGCCGCACATAATTTATGAAATAAGGAATTATAAAACTTATGACCATTATCACATTGAAATGATTTTATGTTTTTTTCAAATTGCATTTTGATCTGTGTATTAAACTCTACAAATTTGGAGAACACTTGAGATTTGAGTTTGAGTGGGTATACCCAAAGAAAGTGAGAGAAATCATCCAAAAATATCAGATAATATTTGTGGCTTAAGTTGCTAGTTATGGGAGAGGTCCATAAATCAATGTGAATAATATCAAAGAGAGAGAGAGTGTTACTTAGAGAAGTCGTAAATGGTAGTCTAACGTGTTTCCCTAACTGACAGGAGGAACAACTATGAGAAAGGTTCCCTTTGTTATATTGGATTAAATTTTGGTGTCTAAGTGAAAAAAAACGTGAGACCCCGGATGACCAAGTCTACTATGCCATGTTGAGGGAGATATGTTTGTTAGAACGATGGGAGGATTGACACTAGTAGTGGATATGGGTAGGAAAGGATATAGGTCCCCCTTACTATTGCATCTCGTAAGGAGTTTTCCGGTACGGAGGTCCGTTACAGAAAATCCAAACGGGTCAAAATTAATCGAGACAAAATTATCGGTGGCAAATTTTCTAACAGAAATTAGTTTTTTGATGATGTGTGGGGGCATATAAGATGTTTTAAGTGAGAAGTGGGGATGCAGTGGTGGGGTAAGGGTGTGGCCAAATTCTTGAATCGGGATGCGATGATCGTTACCGACCATAATAGACTGCGAAGTTTGTAGCTTGCGCAGTTGAGGAAGATTACTAGAAGTGTGGGTGAGATGAGACGTGGCACATGTGTCCATATACCACACATTATCGTACTGTTGACTGGTCAAAGTGACAAATACTTTGCCCAAATTTGCTTGGGCTGGACCTGGGACAGACGGAGGGGCCCCAGGATATTGGGCCAGTCGGTTGTCACCTGGTGGTGTCGGTCCTAGACTAATGGGCCGATGCTGGGCTAGAAGCCACTGGGCCTATAACAGGCTGTTGAGTTACTGAGGAGGCCACTAGGTCGCTGGGTCTGGGATGCAGCTGGCAGCCCAGTCCTCTATAGTGCTGCTGTCGTTGCCCGTAAAACCGCTGTGATTAATCTCCGCCATGAATGCCCACCGGAATTTTTTCTGGTGGGGTTCGGGGCGTATATTTGGAGTGTATGTGAGGAAGTAGAAACTGTATACTCAGTGTATATCAGTTTGTTATAGAGATAAGGGGCCTGGGGAGCCTGTATATTTACTGTATATCAGTGTATACTAGTGGTATATGACCGGGTTCTGGCGTCGGAAAAAAAAGAAAAACGGTTGAAATTGAGGGATTAGGGTAGGAAGGAAGTTTTGGCTTTTAATACCATGTAAGATTGTATTAATCTCCCTTGGAGAGTCTATCTTATTAATACAAAATATATATAGGTGTACAATGTGGAATCCTTATACAACAATGGATCCTAATTCTTCCATAATTACATAACACTAACTATGGTAAATATAAACATGGTACACTCACTAATAGTTTTAATCCATATATGGCACGTTGGAGTAGGCAAACATCATCTGGAATAGTATTGTCCTTGAATCCGGAGGTTGTTCCATATATACTGTTTCTTTGAGTCATCCATGGAGGAAAGTATTTTTCACGTCAAGTTGTCGAAGTGGCCAATGTCGAACTGTTGCGAAGGTAAGAATGACATGAATAGTAGTACCTTTAACAACGGGACTGAATGTGTCTTCAAAATCAAGTCCTTCAATTTGATTATACCCTTTGGCGACAAGACCAACTTTGTGTCTATCGATCGTTCCATCAACTTTTAGCTTAATCTTGAAAACCCATTTCGAACCGACGACATTCATGTGAGGCTCACGAGGTACAAGTTACCATTTTTTATTCAGATGTAGAGTTTGCATCTCTTCTTCCATAACTTTTAACTAGTGAGGTTTCGATAGAGCATTTTTAACATTCTTGGGTTCCGTAGTATCACCTGAAGCAACAATAATTAAATTTAGTAATTTTCGTGGTGTGTCAGCGTTCCAGACTTTATTCGTGTAATCATGTGATTATAGAGGTTTGTTGGGTTCAAAACATATAAGTACGCACAACGGAAGTTTAAAGTTTTATTCTACTTACCCCAATAATTTCTTATGGTATGGTTATATGACAATAAAAACCTGTAACATAAAACATGAACACTTACAACTTAATAAATCTGGAGTCTTTACTTAGGGATTACACACGACTGTCCCTTCAACTGCAAGCACTATGCTATGGTGTATTCCTTTGTCAAGAAAGCCAGGAAATCTTGGCAGAGGTTTGAGAGAGTTTCGTCCTAGACTATAAGTCTAGAATTAGTTTATAGAATTGGTATTCTTGGTGTTGTATTAATAACTAGAGATTAGTGATGTATATATAGTGATTTTTAGGTCACAAAATGGATTAGGGTTGGACTCCAAGCCTGGCCCAAAACTGAGGTGCAGTGGGCCAGTCTGACTGGGCTCACTGCCGGGTCGGCGCCACGGCTCAGCCTAGCAAGGGCCGCGGCGCCTTACGTCAAATAATATTTCCCATTTTTCATTTAATATAAATATTCAGCACATTAAATCCAAAATCTAATTTTGATTTTATTAAATAATTTCCATCTAATAGAAATTATCCCATATTTATTATCAATTTAAATATCTCGATTCCAAATGGAATATTTAATACTTTCTCAATACACCCTTAGATCGAAGAGACAATCGACATAGTGTGATCCTATAGGCCTTCATATATCGACACTAATCCAATTAAGGTCCATACTGAACTCCTAGACTGCACCGTACGACGAACTCAATATATGAAGTATATTTACATGAATTTAGTAAACATAACCTTTATGTGAGATGATAAATTCATTTCATTCGCGACACACTCGATCAAGCTTAGGATTTGCCATTTGTCTATCCAAATGGCTTGATCACTTTATCTCATCTATATTAGTCGACAACTAGATCATATTCTAAATATGTCTTTTGCATTGGCCAATGACTTGGTCGACCTAATATTACTGAGAAGTTGAGTGTTCTCTCTAATATCCAATCGAGGAGTGAATCCTATTCTTAGCTCAACTACCACCTTAATTTACATCATAATGCACCCAACACAAGCCCTATCTTATACTATAAGGAGTTTAAGATTAGGACAAGGTCAAAGTACATTACTCTGTAAATAAGGTGCGTATTGACCTCAAGTCAAATGACCTTCATCTCCCACACGCTGATAACACTTTAGACATGTATAACAAATAGTTTATCAGCAGGGTATACCAATACTTTTCAAAATTATCCATGTGTCCATCACTAGTAACCATTACTAGTAGTAGGTGAGACATACTACATTCTCTAAGAATGTGATGCAGACCACATGTCGACTTATAACTTATCATCGATATCCCATTCTCGATGATCATTACTCGAGGCCATTTTAGAATTATGCTCTATCATTAATATCTCACTCTATTAATGACAACGTAAGCTCAAGGGATGCACATTAATAAATAATTACAAACAATCAAATAATAATTCAATAATTGCAAATGCCATAAATATTAATCTTATTAATAATACCGAATGTGTTCAAGTACATTTGTCCTTAATAATGATTGTCTCTAGGACATACATACTTTCAATCTCCACTTGGCCTAGAACTAATCTCCGATGTATCTAATACCCATGTTTTCAAAATGACCATTATGCTTAACTAAGCTTAATGGTTTAGTAAACTGGTCAGCTAGATTATCATATGTGGAAACATAGTCTAATCTTATTTCTTCACTTTTCACCATCTCCCTGAGTATGTGGTGTTTCCTCGGTACATGTTTGTTTCTATTTGTTGATCTTGGTTCCTTCACTTGAGCAATCGCACCAGTGTTGTCACAATAAATTGTTATTGGGCAAGTGATACTTGGAACAACCCCTAGTTCTTCTAGGAACTCAGATATTGCGTCAGTTTCTTTACTAGCTTCCGATCCAGCAATGTACTGGGCTTCTGTTGTCGAATCAGCAGTTGTAGCTTGCTTGGAACTTTTCCAACTCACTATTCCGCCATTGAAAATGAAGTCATATCCAGTTTGAGATTTGAAGTCATCAAGATCTGTCTAGAAGCTAGCATTAGTGTACCCAGTACACACTAGCTTCTCTTGTCCACCATAGACTAAGAAATATTCTTTAGTTCGTCTAAGATACTTAAGAATACTCTTGACTGCTTTCCAGTGTTCTTCCCCAGGATTCTGCTGGAATTTACAAGTCATACTAAGTGCATAGGATAGATCTGTCCTCGTACAGGTCATGGCATACATGATAGATCCTATAGCTGAAGCACATGGGATTCTTTTCATGCGTTCAAGTTCCGCAACAGTAGAAGGACTATCCTTCTTTGATAACTTGATGTATTGACCCATAGGAAGACTTCTTTTCTTGGAGTTTTCCATAGAGAATCGTCTTAGCACTTTGTCTATGTATATGGACTGTGACAACCCCAACAATCTATTAGGTCTATCTCTATAGATCCTAATTCTAAGAATGTAGCATGCTTCACCCAAGTCCTTCATCATGAAGGTGCTGGATAACCATTTCTTAACTGATTGCATGAGAGTCTTATTATCTCCCATTATTAATATGCCATATATATATATATATATATATATATATATATATATATAACAATGAAGACAATACTCTCTTCCTTGCGCTTACTATAAATGCAGGGATCTTCTTTGCTTCTAACAAAGTCAAACGATTTGACTGCTTTGTCAAAGCAAATATTCCAACTCCTTGAGGCTTGCTTAAGTCCATAAATGGACTTCTGTAGCTTGCATACTGCTTTGAGCTTAGTCTTGGATGTAAAACTCTCAGGTTGTATCATATACACCTCCTCAATTAGGTTACCATTGAGGAAAAGAGTTATAACATCCATTTTCCAAATGTCATAATCACGGTATGCGGCTATTGCAAGCAAAATCCAAATGGACTTAATTTTTGCAACAGGTGAAAATGTTTCATCATAATCGACCTCAGGCCGTTGATTATAACCTTTAGCCACCAGTCTTGCCTTATAAATCTGTACCTTGGCATATGCATAAATCTTCTTCTTGAAGACTCATTTGCATCCTATAGGTCTAACCCCTATTGGCAAATCAACCAAGTTTCAAACTTGATAGATGTACATCGAGTCCATCTCAGATTTCATGGCTTCTTGCTATCTCTGCGAATCAATGTCTAACATAGCTTCGCTGTAGGTTATAGGTTCATCGTCATCAAGAATATCTATCTCATTGTTTCAATAATGAGATTAAGTCTTTCAGGCGAACGATGAGTCCTAGTGGTCCTACGGAGTTGATTATTCTGCGTTTCAGTGTTTGTTGCATTCTGATTGTAAGAAGGTCTTTGTGTGCTGGACAATCCATCACCTTGAGAGCTTTCAGGAATGTCATTTTCATGTATTTCCTTAATGGAATGATGTACAACCATTGTATCATATGCAGGGCACCCCTAGGGTCGCATGTGTTTAAGTGTTGGTTTCTTGCCGTTCCATATCTCATATGGAGTTTTCTCTACTGACTTTGAAGGAACCCTATTCAGAATATAAATTGAGATTTGCAATACATAGCCCTAAAGGTATGTTGGTAGAGCTGAGAAACTAATCATGGATCTAACCTTATGTAATAGGGTTCGATTTCTCCTTTCAGCAACACCATTCATCTGTGGCGTTCTAGGAGGTGTCCATTGTGATTGGACTCCATGAAGCTTCAAGTAATCCAGAAATTCTTTACTTAAGTATTCACCTCATCGATCTGATCAAAGGGTCTTGATTCTTGTTTCAAGTTGCTTCTCTACTTCTGACTTGTACTCCTTGAATTTCTCAAAGGCTTCGGACTTGTGTTTCATAAGATACACATGCCTAAACCTTGTGAAATTGTCTGTAAAAGTGATGAAGTAAGGGAAGCCTCCCTTAGCTTGAGTTATAAATGGCCCACATACATCAGTATGGACCAGCTCAAGTACCTCTTTGTCTCGCACCCCTTTCCCAGAAAGTGGCTTGTTGGTCATCTTTTCTCTCAAGCAAGATTCACAGTTATCATAGGACTCCAAGTCAAATTGTTCCAGGTAGTCTAACTTTATAAATCTTGCTATCCTTGATTCATTGATGTGACCAAGTCTACAATGCCATAAGTAGGTGGAGTTTCTTGGATTACTTATCTTAGCTCATTTATTTTGCACATTAAAAATTTCACAACTACAGTTTAAAACATACAAACCATCCACAAGCGGAGCATTTCCACAAACAAAACCATTAAAAGACAGTACATAACTGCCATTGATAATAAATGAGGAAAACCCCTCAATGTCTAACATTGGGATAGAAATGATATTCCTCGTTAATGAGGGAACAAAATAACAATTATTTAGTTCTAAACAAAAGCCTAAAGGTAAATCTAGTCTATAAGTTCCCACGCGTTCAACATCCACTCGTGCTTCATTTCTAAGGCGCATGTCTACCTCCCAAGGTCCAACCTTTTTGCTGTCAATCAGACCCTGCACATTATTACAAATGTGTGAGCCACATGCGGTAGCCAATACCCAGCAGTGATAGTTATTTATAGACATAATTATCTCAATGACAAACATACCTTGTCCAATAGAGCCAGGAGCACCTAGTGCTTTGCCTCATCCTTGAGCTGTGCAGTCCTTCTTCCAGTGCCCCTTCTTCTTGCAGTTGAGGCACACATCCGAAGCTACCTTTGCCTTCTTCTGAACACATCCTCTAGGTTTCATAACTGTAGGTGCAACAACTGTCTTACCCTTCTTCTTCTGCATGTTCTTACCCTTGGGTTTGAACTTGCTAGAAGAGCCCACTATGAGCACGACTTTACCTTTAGAGGTAGATGATTCAAAGGACTTCAATATGTTGTGAAGCTCTGGAATACTTGCCTTGGTCCTATGCATATTGAAGTTCACAATGAAATTCTCAAATGAACTAGGAAGTTAATTCAGGATCAGGTTGATAAAGACATTTATAGGCAGCTTTGTTCCAATTGAAGCTAACCTTTCTATCAACCCAATCATCTTCAGAACATGTGCCGACACTTGACCCCCATCGTTCAGCTTACATTTGAAAAGGTCCCTCAACAGTTCATACTCCATTGTCTGAGACTGTGAGTCATAGAGACTCTTCAAGTGTTCTAGCATTTCGTTGGGGCCCATGTTTTCATGTTGCCTTTGTAACTCCACAGTCATAGAGGATAACATTACACACTGTGCCGATGTAGTATCGTCTAGATGCTTCTGATAAGCCCCCTTGTCAAACAGGGCATACTCAGCAGAGCTTCTAGCAGGGACTGTGGGGAACACTGTGTCTAATACATACTCAATTCTTTCTTGTCTTAACACCAATCGCATATTTATTAACCAGTCAGGGTAATTTGCTCCAGCTTGTTTGTCTCGACCAACATTTTCAGTGATAGATTCGACATTTTGTATAAACTGAAGATATAGATAGACTTGAAATTAAACTCTAATATAATTTCTATTGAACACATTCGTTAACTAATTAACATGGTCTTTAGTTTAATTAGCTCCCACTATTTTAATATACTCTTCAACCCTATGGAAGAATACAGACTCATATCAAATATGGTCATAATGAGCCAAGATCCAGGTTCATGATATCTCCGCGTTTGTTGTGGCTGATAACTTTAATAGCACAACCTGGTAGGTCTCCAAACCAATTACAAACAATTTGTAACTCTTGTTTGACCGAATGTTCTAATCAATCGATTTGCGTCCCTCGGCTTGTCCGACACTGTGGCGCCAAGACAACCTAGCAAGTCAACCCCGTTATGCGACTGCAATTATGTATCTAAGTGAGGTTTGCCTTATAGAGCAAACACTGTGGTGTAAATACCCATGAAGGTTTATCACCCACTTCTACATTTAACATGCATCTATGAAAGAGTCTGAGTCCTCGTAGAGTTAGAGAAAATGCTGTGGAATAAATACTCATCTCACCGAAAAGAATTTTGCACTACAATCAATTATAACGGACGACGCGTTCATTTCAAATGAGACTTGTATTAAAATTTTAGGGAATATTTTAATTCAGAGTTTTAACCAAGATCAACTCTAGTATGCTATATTAAATATAACATCTTAATTATCATGCAAAGTCTATTAAGCCCTTATTGGGTACCGCCTGCCCAAACATGATATTAAGCGGTTTAAACACATATTGGGTGCCGCCTACCCAGACAGTTATTTGCGGACGTTATTATAGTAATTTAAATGACAAATAATTTGACATTTAGAACATAAACAGTATACTTATCAAATAATATATTTTATAATAATAATCGTGGGTTAAACATTTTGATTTTTTTTTGGACTGATGGGGCCGCGACGCTAATCATTAGAGTCGCGACGCCAGTGAGGCAGAAACCAAAATTCTGCTTCTATAACGCATTAGCGCTGCGGCGCTGGCAAGGCAGAAACCTTTCGGCTTTTGTAGTTTATTAGGGTCGCGGCGCTCCACCATGGAGCCGTGACGCCTACTGTCCAGTAAGTCCAGAATTTTAAAATGAAGCATTAGGGATGTGGCGCTCCACCATGGAGCCGCGTCGCCGCTATCTTAGCAAGCGCCGGATATCCAATTTAGGGATCAAATCACAGATCCTTTATCATCACCCACCATTATCAATAACACACATATCGAACATCATCCATTCTTACCCGTTCTTTGCAGTGCACCGTGCAATGAGCCGGATATCCGCACTTTTGTCTTAGTTTGAGTTAGAATGGAATGACTTTCTCGAGTTAGCGTAGGAGATAATTTAGGGTGACATAAAAAGGTCTACTTTGTTCAACCAAGATTTGTAGGATTTCAAGAAGCCTTGTTTTAACCCAATTTTATGTTTAACCCATATTATTATGTTATTCAATTGTTAAATAACCATTGAACCAACCTAGGCTCTGATACCACTGTGGGGTTTTGTTGGGTTCAAAACATATAAGTAGGCACAACGGAAGTTTAAAATTTTGTTCTACTTACCCCAATAATTTTTTCTGGTATAGTTATATGACAATCAAAACATGTAACATAAAATATGAACACTTACAACTTAATAAATCTGGAGTCTTTACTTAGGGATTACACGCGACTGTCCCTTCAACTGCAAACACTATGCTATGGTGTATTCCTCTGTCAAAAAAGCCAGGAAATCATGGCAGAGGTTTGAGAGATTTTCGTCCTAGACTCTAAATCTAGAATTAGTTTATAGAATTGGTATTCTTGGTGTTGTATTAATAACTAGAGATTAGTGTTGTATATATAGTGATTTTTAGGTCACAAAACGGATTAGGGTTGGGCTCCAAGCCTGGCCCAAAACCGAGGTGTAGTGGGCCAATCTGACTGGGCTCACTACCGGGTCGGCCCCGCGGCTCAGCCTAGCAGGCACCGTGGTGCCTTACGTCAAACAATGTTTCCCGTTTTTCGTTTAATATATATATTCAGCACATTAAATCCAAAATCTAATTTTGATTTAATTAAATAATTTCCATCTAATAGAAATTATCCCATAGTTATTATCAATTTAAATATCTCGATTCCAAATCGAATATTTAATACTTTCTCAATACACCCTTAGATCGAAGAGACAGTTGACATAGTGTGACCCTATATGTCTTCATATATCGACACTAATCCAATTAAGGTCCATACGGAACTCCTAGACTCATGCTGCATTACGACGAACTCAATATATGAAGTACGTTTACATGAATCCAGCAAACATAACCTTTATGTTAGATGATAAATTCCTTTCGTTCGCGACACACTCGATCAAGCTTAGGATTTGCCATGTGTCTATCCAAATGGCTTGATCACTTTATCTCATCTATATTAGTCGACAACTAGATCATATTCTAAATATGTCTCTTGCATTGGACAATGATTTGGTCGACCTAATATTACTGAGAAGTTGAGTGCTCTCTCGAATATCCAATCGAGGAATGAATCCTATTCTTGGCTCAACTACCACCTTAATTTACATCATAATGCACCAAACACAAACCATATCTTATCCTATAAGGAATTTAAGCTTTGGACTGGGTCAAAGTACATTACTATGTAAACAAGGTGCATATTGACCTCAAGTCAAATAACCTTCATCTCCCACACGCTGATAACACTTTAGACATGTATAATAAATAGTTTATCAGCAGGGTATACCAATACTTTCCAAAAGTATCCATGTGTCCATCACTAGTAACCATTACTAGTAGCACGTGAGACATATTAGAAATGTGATGCAGACCACATATCGACTTATAACATATCATCGATATCCCATTCTCGATGATCATTAGTCGAGGCCGTTTTAGAGTTACGCTCTATCATTAATATCTCACTCTATTAATGACAACATAAGCTCAAGGGATGCACATTAATGAATAATTACAAACAATCAAATAATAATTCAATAATTGCAAATGCCATAAATATTAATCTTATTAATAATACAAATGTGTTCAAGTACATTTGTTCCTAATAATGATTGTCTCCAGGACATACATATTTTCAGTGATGACCAATATTCTCTGAACTTTCGGACATAGAACGAGTGGGTGAAGTAACGGACTGTATTCCATGAACGTCAACTTGAGGTGTATCACCTGAACTCACGGACGCCGACTCAGTTGGTGAAGTGACGGGCTGTGCACCTTGTTGACCTGGATTATAGTCCGAGACAGAAGATTGCTCAATGTAAGATTCTATGTCAATTGTAGGTTTCTCAATCAGAGGTGTTATGTCAACTGTAGGTTGCTCAATATGAGATTTTTGTTCATCTTCAAGATATTTTGCATGGTCTGTATGGTTTGCATTCTCACATGTATCACCTTTTGGCTCAAGAAATTCATTGTATGTAGTGATGACAAAGTTTTTACCTGCATGTGCGACACTAGAAACAAATGGTAAGCATTGTTCATAAAAAATTACATGTCTAGAGATGTAAACCTTTTTAGTTTATGGATGGAACAACCTATATCCTTTGTGCAAAGTGTTGTAACCAATAAATACACAAGGAAAGGTCTTTGGTTGAAACTTATTGCTATTATATCCTCTCAGACGTGGAAAACATCTCCAACCAAAGATCTTTAGGGCTTCATAATCTAGCCTTTTTTCACATAATCTCTGAAGAGGAGTTTGCATCTTGGAGACAGGTGTAGGGAGTATATTTACCAGATATGTCGCAGTCATAAAAGCTTCAACCATAAATATAAAGGTACTCTTGCATTAAAGAGTAAGGTCAGTCCAGTCTCTACTAAATATATACTTTCTTTTAGCAACCTCATTTTGTTCAGGCGAATGAGGACATGAAACTTGTCTCTGAATTTCATATTGTGCAAGATGTTCAGTAAATGCTTGACTGCTAAATTCTCCTCCACCATCGCATTGAAATTTTTTGATTTTCTTACAACAACAACAACATACTCAGTGAAATTCTACACCGTGGGGTCTGGGGAGAGTAAAGTGTACACAGAACTTAGCCTTACCTCCACCTTGGTAGGTAGAGCGGCTGTTTCCGGGAGACTCTCGGCTCAAGACAAAGCATAATCACAAGCAATGCAATCAAAACAAAGCAAGAGTAAATAGTAAAGCAAGAGAAACGGTCAGACTTAGATTATGAATTAAAGCAGTATAAAGTACATTCGAACAAAGGGGAGCAATAGCTAACACAACTAAATAAGCTAAACTAGATAAGGAAAATTTATTTGATAAGAAAATCAAAAAAATCAAATAATTTTTCCACCAATTTTTTAAAGGTAACAAAGGTGGTGAAGAATTCAGATTTTTTTCTCAAAGGGTAGAACCAAGTATATTTTGTATGATCTTCCACGAAAATCACATAATATTTCATCTCTTGAGGGGAAGTAACAGGTGAAGGCCCCATAAATCACAATGAATTTTAGCAAGAGATTTAGTCACACTTTTATTTGAAATCTCAAAAAAGTTGCTTACAACTCTTTCTCACTTGACAAGCGGTGCAAATTGAAATACTCTTATTCCAATCACCAATTCTAACTAAAATTCGGAAGCAGAGATTATATCCGCGGCATACTTTCGTTGACAGAGAAATAATCAGGTTGGTCCGTGTGCAACTTCAACTCCCAGAAAATACTCTAGGGCCCAAATCCTTCGTGTCAAAACAGGTGCGGCGATAATTTTTAAATCGTTCAACGACACTATGGTATCAGAAACAATTCTCTCATTATTCTTGTCTCTCTAAATTGTCGTCTACCCATTTAGTTTATGATGAACAGTTAATATACTTTAATTTGAGTTATCTTATGAATCTTCCTCTTCTCTTCTCTTCTCTTCTCTCTTTGGCTCCTTGTTGTCTTTGACATTTGTAAAGTCTATAAGGGTGTACTTTTTTGTAAAATGGTAGAATTACATACTGCGTCAGTTAATTATGAGCTAACTAGAAAAGGAAAATAGTTGTTGTGGGAAGACAATGGGTGTGGCCGTTATTAGCTCAAGTTACATCTGTATAATTACGTTCGAACTCCTTTATGAAAAGAAAAAAAGAAGTGAGAGTCATATGACTCAAAGATTAATTCGTTCACACAGTACACATTTATGAAGATCCCCACTTTCTGCTTGTACGTACTTGCAGAATATGAAGACGACATATAGCTGTTTTTTTTTTTTTAATCAGGATCATGAATATAATGCACAAACAATTTCATACCTCTTAAAAAGAGAGTATGTCTATGATAAAAGTAGCAGGAGCACTGCTAGTACTAGTTTTGGACTATATTTGCAGTAATGATCAAGTTGAAGAGCTCTCTTATGGTTTCTATGATAAAGTATGTCCACAATTGGAAGGCATTATTAGGGGTGGTGTCGAATCTATGTCTTTCACTGATCCCACTACTCCTGCTGCTCTTTTAAGGCTTATGTTCCATGACTGCCAAGTTCAGGTTTCATTACCCTCTATTTCTTCTAAATTTTTAATTTGTAACCTGACTGAAAATTTTGAATCGTACATATTCTGGAGTAGTTTTTCATTTTTATTTTTTGCATAAACTAAATTAAAAACACACCTCTAATGACATTCGTTTTTTTTTCTTTGTGAAAATTAAAATGTTTCAAAGTTTTTTAAGAAACAAAATTTTGGAAAAATATTATTTAACTAAATTTTGAAACAAATTAAATGCCTACAATTAGTTTCATTTGTGCTCGTAACATTCATATTTTAACAAATTTTACAAAGTCACGAGACAATTCTCACATACTTTATCGATCAAGACGCTATATTTTTTGTAGTTCTTAATGATTAACTATTCAAAGCATGGCAAAGTGGTAAATTAAGCACGAAGTTTTTATATCGCGATTGTGATGCAAAGATGGACACAGGATTTAGATCTAGTAAGTTAGCGTGAGCATAGTTTATTATGTACATTTATATTATAATTTTTTTCCAATTAATATATATGACCCAGGCCAAAAACTATATTGCTACTACTGTACTACATATTACATCAATTAGACTAAATAACCTATTACTCCCTCCGTCCCAATTTATATGAAGTTGTGTTGACTTCACACGAAATTTAAGAGATAAAGACTTTTAAAATTTATGATATACATAGATATTTGTGTGGATATAAATAATTTCATTAAGGATAAATTGAGTATTTTAAAGTTAAATTATTACTAAATATGGAAATGTGTCATTTTTTATGACTGACTAAAAAATAAAGAGTGTCATATAAATTGGGACGGACATATTAAAGTTGTATTAATTGTATAAAAATAAAATTGCACTGTCACGGTATACATAACTTAAAGCTTGGAGTATTTCAATAAGCATTATCACTGATTTCAGAAAGAAAAAAAATGGGAGTGGCAGGGCTGTGATGCTTCCATTCTGGTGGATACAGTTGATTGGGAGAGTAATTACAAATCAGAGATGACATCAAGCAGAAACTTGGGAATCAGAAAGAGAGAAGCAATGAATTTGCTTAAATCTCTTGTGGAAGCCCAATGTCCGCAGCAAGTATCATGTGCTGACATTAGCTATTTCTATTTCGGGTGATCCGAGAATTAATGTTCCTTTTATAGGTTTTGAACTTTTAGTTTCTCAAGAATCAAATTTAACTAATTAGATAACGTTATATGATCAAGCTCTATAGTGTGGGGATACCTATGGAAATCTTACACACAATAGGTGATTTAATCTCATTGTTTCCTTACTCTTTCCTTTCTCCATGTAATAGATTTTTTTTTAAAGAAATTTGATAACGTTATTATTTCTCATAATTTAGAAGTGGGACAACATTGCAACTTTGTATTTTTCAAATTATTTCTGTATCTTTGCGTTTTATTTTCAAAATATGGATTGTCTTATAACCAATTTAACTAGTTCAGTTGATTCTAAAAAATATAAAGTTAAAGGGGCTTATGAATTACTAGTATGCTTTGTTGCAAGCTCAAATAAATAAATAAAAATGTCAAATCGCTTCAAGTTTAAGTTTTTAGATGAATCCATTCACACAAGTTTAATTTGATATTAAAGCACACAAGGTCATGAATTTAGGTCTTGGTGTACTTGAATTGATCTTGATGCAGGGGCTCACACACTAGGAGTAACACACTGCTTCAACATCGAAAGTAGGCTATATGATGACCCATCAAAAAGAGATCAAGCCAATAATGAACATGGAAGAGAGTTTGAAATGTACTTGAAATTGAGCTGTCCACAAGGCTCTATAACCTCAAACGTTAGCTTTGAGCTAAATGAACCTACAACACTCACCTTTGACAATCACTACTTCATCAATGCCATCAATGGCCGTGGAGTTCTAAGGATTGATGCTGAAATCCCTTTCGGTCCTCGTACCGCTCCCTTTGTACAACGTTTTGCAGCTGATCAAGATGCGTTCTTTCAAGCTTTCTCTTCTGCTTTTGTCAAGCTTTCTACTTCTGGGATTCTTACTGATTCTCAAGGCACGGTTAGAAGAAGCTGTAATGCATTGAATTGAGAAAATATTGATTTGGTCTACATGGTGCGGCATTACGCTGTTTTCTATGTTGCTTGGATCCTCAAAAATTCATTACATTTTTGGAGGATTTGAGCAACATAGTTTTGAAATAAAAAAAATTAGGATTGTGTATTTCTTAAAGAGAATAAGTTAATAGCTAAAGCCACATGTATACTAGCTGCATAGAATATTTTTTATCGATGGCTTGTAGTTTGATGGCACGAATAAAGTGTTGTATTGTCTATCAGAAAAGTTATTCAAGGCCATTTTGATTTATCAAGAATATTCACTTTGGGGAAACATGTTTGTCTAGATGAATTTTGTGCTTGAACAGGGGAATTTAAAAGGATGAGAAGACAGTACTGGCTAGAACAAAATAAGGGAGACGAAAGAAAGAATAATCATCGTGTCCTTTTTAATTTCCTCATTGTTGTATACTTTAAGAACCCTTTTGGACATATGTTGAAATTAACACATAAGAAATTAATGTAGCGTGACTATACATGTATGAAAAGGATAGTACATAACAGCTGCCAAAAAAAACTTCACATCCATATGTATCGAGGGTTTTGAGCTCCAAGAACTTGTTACACATGAGATTTGGCTGGAGCACTGGATAATTTTAGCTTTCAACGTCCACCTCTCCTAGTTGTGTTGGTACTCTATCGTACTTTATAAAGCGGTACGGGATGTAAATAACTATTACAAATGTTCGAAAGGATAAATAAATGGTCAATCTAAAAAAGTGCCGCAAGTGTGTTGTGTCTTGAATCTTGATCACCTTGTAAAGCCAACGTTGAGAACTGCCGCAAGCTTGTTGTGTCTTCAATCTTGATATCTTGAAATCAAGAAATAACTAAATCTGGATGGTTACATCGTTGTGTGTTGAGTCGAGGATAGCCCTCTATCCTTAAGACAAGATTGCCCCGTATATATGCTTTTACGTTAGCGGGCAATAGTCTCCCAAGATAAAACAACACTTTAATCTCAACACTACAAAGCCAATAGGTTGAGCCTATCGAAGAAAACAAATATGACTCGACTTGCTGAAGATATGGAATAGGAAGGAAGAGTTTCTCAATACTCTTCTCTTTTGTCTCTGTGTGTATAGTGTGTCTCTATAATGTATATCATGTGTATATGAGGGTGTTTGGTCAGTGATTTTCGTCACTGGTTTGGAGTGTTTCTGCTCACTGTTTTGTGTGCAATATTACTGTTTTCCCAGTGTATTTTGCTGTCTGTTTTTCTGCTTATTCCAGCCTGTTTTGAGCCTGTTTTTCGTTCAATTTTTTGGCTGTTTTCTGGACATTTTTCTGCCTGTTTTCAGCCTTTTGTTCTCTCCAAAATTGAGCCAACAACTGCTCAATATATAGCATGCAATAGGGGCTGTCCAACTGCCAAAACAAGGCTGTAATGGCTATTAAGGGAGGCCATTAAAACAGCCAAGTAATGGCTATTAAAGCCATTGAAAGAGGCTGCCCAAGTGTCCAAGTAATGGGCTGTTAATGGAGAGTTAATCAACCAAGTAATGGTTGGTTAATGCTCCAAAACGCAGTCCAACGGTAGGCAGAAAAAGTCTCTAGAAATTCTGGGGACCAAACGGTAAATATTGAAACTTCAGGGACCAAACTGTACATATGAAATAATTCAGGGCCAAACTGTACATATGAAAGAATTCAGGGCCAAACTGTACATATGAAACTCCAGGGATCAAACTGTACATCTGGCAGAGTTCTCTGGTCCAAAAAGATCTAATCAGGAAGTCCCCACAGCCCACGACCCGTGACCCGTGACCGGACCGGACGGGATGGGCGGGCGGCGGCGGCGCGCGTGTGGGCTTAGCCATGAACCCAAGCACATCTAGGTCTTCCCTCCTTTAAACACATGGGATACCCCTTGGGGTCCCAAACCCTTTACCAATTAGAGATTTATATAGAGAGCAATTCTTCCTATTTCCACCGATGTGGTAGATTTGTCCCACACCACATTTCCATGTCTCAAACACCTTACTTCGTAGACCAATATCTCTTTCATTTCTCAATGAAATTTGATGATTCTTGGCCCTACGGTCATCTACTCACTTCGTAGATCATGCATGTGCGAAGAGACAAGGTCTCCAACATGCGGAACACTAGTGTTTAATTCATCAAAGATGGGTGGACGCATCTCCCCGCCAAAGGCAAATTTCCAACAATCCCCTCTATGTAAGAGAGATTGTGGCGCACGCACAAGGTGCCTACATTTCAGCAATCTTTCAGCGAAAAAGTTATTGCATCAGGAGAGGTAGCTTCCGCTTTGAACCTTCCCTAGTTGAAACCATCGGACTTACTTACTGCGCGGTGAACGTGATGTCTTGAACCGTCAGTGTTTAGTGTAAGCCAAGACAATGATAACAACACAATAACTCTTCTTATTCATTTTCCTTCTTACGTTTTTGTCCATTGTGACCTTGGACACACTTGGATTCTTAAGTGCGTTCATTTGAGACGGCCATCCTCGCACTTAAATAGGTGATCTCCTACAAGGTATCCTGCTATACCCCACTTCACAAGTGTTAGGAATCATTAAAAGTTTCCCCAACCTTAACCTCAACAATTTGAGGATCGTTAAAGGTTTGGAAGCTTAACCTTTACCCACCATGCAGGTAGCACTTTAATGTCTATCGCGGGAACAGCTTTGGATTCATGTTTCCGTACAGAAATCATCATCCGAAGTGCTTCTTGCTTCCACCGAAGCGCTCAACTGAACCTTTTGCCGCTTAGTTTTCCCATTGAACAAAATTCTTGGGATCTCCAATCAGTATGGTTGGGTTTCCACCGCAAAGGTTCGTATTGTTTGGGTTTTACACCCATTCCCCTAGACAGCGAGTAACACTTGATCTCCGGTTGTCCCTTAGTTAGTAAACAAGGAAGTGACACCCGTGATGATCAACCGCCATACGGTCTTATGTCTCCCCCGACGGATCCCGACATATGCCCGACGCCGTCATCCGTGTCCTTCCTGAAGCCGACCGGCTAGCCACAGTGTATAACTGCTGAAGACACGGGTTTCTCCCAATAAGGGACGTCCTTTAAAGAGTCATGAAGTTACTCAACTTCTTTCATGCTTTGTATAAAGCGATAAACTCTGATTCCATCATGAATCGGTCGATGCAAGTTTGCTTAGAGGTTTTTCTAAGACCCACCATACACATTTACTTGTGGCTTTAGTGTTCTTCAGATCTGATGTCCAGTTTGCATCACTGTGTTCTCCCGTAACCGCCGGGACATCCGAATACTATAATCCGTAGATAAGCGAATAATTTAGATATCGTCATATCCGACTTAACGCCTTCTATTGATCATGTATTAAGATCGTCAGTGAACCTTAGTTCAACTGATCTGTTTGTAGGACGATACAAGGTCGGTTGTAGTGTGTACAATACATTGAACTACACATGACCTGTGCATATCGCTCCTTGTCTAAGAGTGCACCATGATTTCAATCAGTTCTATGATTCATATCCATTGGTGGCTTCAACGAGACTGTCAACTATCGACCAGTCTGTTAGATGTCTTAGAAATCCAATTCCTAAGATGTCATCTCAGATACCCATATCTTTCATATCGAGACTTTGTTTCAATATGACTTTTACTTTCGACCGTTGATTCTCCAACTCGTTGGCTTTCTAACTTCGCAGTCAATGTTTCGTGGTCGATTCATTGTTCCCGTTTTATCTCGAAACTTTCGGACCAAAATGTAAACATTTCGGGACCAAAATAAAAGTTCGGAAGAAGCCCAACAGCTTCGAAGAAACCAATTCGATCCTCTTCTTCCAACTCTCCGGTTGGGAAGGTCATTTCAACATCCATGCCATGTAACACTACAATGGCCCCGGATGTGATGCTACTCACATGGGAGCACATTTTACAACCCAAAGGTTCTTTTCCCGGAGAAAGATCAACCATTACGCAAGTATGGTTCTATATGATAGAATCTATTTCTTTCTTTAGCTTCTTTCCAAAGCAGCGCTTTTGGAGATGACAATTATTTGTCAATTGTCCATGGTTCGTTCTCAACCATACAAGCTAGAAGGACTGGAATAAGTCTTTGTCCCCTCTTTGCTCCTTCTCGGTTCAACATCTAGAATCCCTGAGTTCTGCAGATCTGGAATATTAAGTTCCGGATAGCCAGCAACTTTCGAGTCCTGTAGATACGGAACGTCTAGTTCCGGACAGTCAGGCCCTCGCGGGTTCTTGTTAACCTTGAGCAATTATTCCTTTTTCCTTTTAAAGGAAATTTATCTTCTAAGAATTCAACATTTTTTAACGCCAAGAGGCGATAAGCACTACTGTTATTTGCAGATCCAGTGGATATGCAATCTACAGTCTTAGGTACAATTTGACCTGTTTCGGTATTCCAACTTTTACCAAGCCACCCCACATAATTTGGGCGTATGACTTAGCGCTTGGCTAACACCGTTGGACTGAGGTGAGTAATGAATAGTCGTTTAATGAACGATGCTTCACATTCTCCCCCTCTATCGCTACGAATTCCTCAATCCGTAGGCTTAGTTGATTTTCAACTTCTGTTTTGTAGCGCTTATTCGCTTCAACAACTTCATCTTTGTTTTTCAACAAACAAAGGATAAAATATGTTGTACCGTTATCAAAGAAGGTCACAACGTACTTGTCTCCCCCCCTCTATTTTGTATACACTTCAAATCACCCATAAAGGTGTGACTAAGTTCTAGAGGAGCGGTGCTTCTTTCGCTATTCCTTTGACAGAATTTGGAAAGGTGATTTTGCCTCTTCGCTTACCTCACCTTCATTTTGAGGGTTTATGTCGACAGAAGGCAACAATCTCAACATCGTTAGCTTTTGAATGACTTGCTATTTAACGTGTCTTAATCTATGATGGCATAGATGCACGGATTACAAATATATCATTCATTTAGCTACAGACGTACTGTACCATTCTTAGTTGTTATAGACCTGTTGGACTAGTCTCAAACCAGCTTGACCAACAGCGTCCCTTAAACCAAGTTTGGGATATGTATCACCTCATCTTAGAGTGATCCCAATCCCTGAAGTCCTATTGAGGACAACCTCTCCAACCCCTTCTACTTTAGAGGTGGCGTTGCTTCACATGAACAACCTCTTGCCCGTGGTTAGGGCGTAACCGGATCATATGTGATCTAGATACTCGGCCTACTCCGCTTTGCTTTGGCGGATCGAGTGTCCAATTTCTTTTCTCGCCTTTCTTTAGGCCTTCAGATCATTTAAGACCTGGAAACTCTGGCCCACCACACTAGGTGTCCATTACTTTTCCTATGAAATGAATTCTGGCACCACTCCAGTCACCCGGAGGCTTTGTATGACTGAGTGTCCAATATCATCATATCAAAGGAATTTTGTCCCACTCCAGTCGCCCGGAGGCTTTGTATGACTGAGTGTCCAATATCATCCTATGAAGGATCTTCTGCCAAATAGTATGACTGTCTCAACGTCTTTAGCTTTTAGTCTTCTTCCGTTATGATTGGTGCCCAGATAATTCTTGGCGCTTACTTAAGAGTGGTAAGAGTTTCCGCACAGTTAGTGGATCTTTCTCCATTGTATGTGCGACATACTTTACACACTTTTAATAATTACACTTAAAAGAACGGATCTTTTTAAGTTGTTTACAAAATCCAATCTTTAAACGGAAAAGAAGAGGAGATTAAACTTCTGATTTTTAAAGCGTAAGGAATATAAATTATTTTCATATTCCTCCTTACTTTAATCCATTTTTAATCAGACATCATTTAATCTTTATTCTTGACAAGTAAGAAAATTACTCATCCCAATTTCGGATTCTGGCTCACTTCAGTCACTTCATCAGACTGAGTGTCCATTTCCTTCTTACCATTATTCAGATCTTTTATCTGGGACAGATATAGGCCTTCTACTGCAAGATAGAAGAACATCTTCAGTCTTCTCCTCTTGTCCCAGTTGACATACTCAGGCTCTCGAGAGCGCTTGTTCCCACCAGTCTTGGTAGCGGTGACGCCATGAACACGTTCATCATCATCACTCTCTTCTACCAAAAAACCATTTCCATATCCAGATTTGGTCACACAACTTTTGACCGACATCTTTCGAACACTAATAGTATTACAATACATTTCTTGTCTTAAATTGTTGGTACTCTATCGTACTTTATAAAGCAGTACGGGATGTAAATAACTATTACAAATGTTCGAAAGGATAAATAAATGGTCAATCTTCAAAACTGCCGCAAGTGTGTTGTGTCTTGAATCTTGATCACCTTGTAAAGCCAACGTTGAGAACTGCCGCAAGCTTGTTGTGTCTTCAATCTTGATATCTTGAAATCAAGAAATAACTAAATCTGGATGGTTACATCGTTGTGTGTTGAGCCGAGGATAGCCCTCTATCCTTAAGACAAGATTGCCCCGTATATATGTTTTTACGTTAGCGGGCAATAGTCTCCCAAGATAAAACAAAACTTTAATCTCAACACTACAAAGCCAATAGGTTGAGCCTGTCGAAGAAAACAAATATGACTCGACTTGCTGAAGATATGGAATAGGAAGGAAGAGTTTCTCAATACTCTTCTCTTTTGTCTCTGTGTGTATAGTGTGTCTCTATAATGTATATCATGTGTATATGAGGGTGTTTGGTCAGTGATTTTCATCACTGGTTTGGAGTGTTTCTGCTCACTGTTTTGTGTGCAATATTACTGTTTTCCCAGTGTATTTTTTGTCTCTTTTTTCTCGCTTATTCCAGCCTGTTTTGAGCCTGTTTTTCGTTCAATTTTTTGGCTGTTTTCTGGTCATTTTTCTGCCTGTTTTCAGCCTTTTTTGCTCTCCAAAATTGAGCCAACAACTGCTCAATATATAGCATGCAATAGGGGCTGTCCAACTGCCAAAACAAGGCTGTAATGGCTATTAAGGGAGGCCATTAAAATAGCCAAGTAATGGCTATTAAGGCCATTGAAAGAGGCTGCCCAAATGCCCAAGTAATGGGCTATTAATGGAGAGTTAATCAACCAAGTAATGGCTGGTTAATGCTCCAAAACGCAGTCCAACGGTAGGCAGAAAAAGTCTCTAGAAATTATGGGGACCAAACTGTAAATATTGAAACTTCAGGAACCAAACTGTACATATGAAAGAATTCAGGGCCAAACTGTACATATGAAACTCCAGGGATCAAACTGTACATCCGCGAGTTCTCTCGTCCAAAAAGATCTATTCGAAGTCCCCACCCACACATGACCCACAAATTACCCCGCCCGGCCCCGACCCCGACCCACGACCCACGACCCCGGCCCACGGCCCGGCCCGACGCACGATAAATGCGCCCCCGACCGGACGGGATGGGCGGGCGGCGGCGGCGCGCGTGTGGGCTTAGCCATGAACCCAAGCAAATCTAGGTCTTCCCTCCTTTAAACACATGGGATACCCCTTGCGGTCCCAAACCCTTTACCAATTAGAGACTTATATAGAGAGCAATTCTTCCTATTCCCACCGATGTGGTAGATTTGTCCCACACCACATTTCCATGTCTCAAACACCTTACTTCGTAGACCAATATCTCTTTCATTTCTCAATGAAATTTGACGATTCTTGGCCCTACGGTCATCTACTCACTTCGTAGATCATGCATGTGCGAAGAGACAAGGTCTCCAACATGCGGAACACTAGTGTTTAATTCATCAAAGATGGGTGGACGCATCTCCCCGCCAAAGGCAAATTTCCAACAAGTTGTTCTTCTGCTTGTAACAGTTACTACTTGACAATTCCCAAGTTAGTTAAACGATGATACCTACCACACTTTTAATTACTTTGTTCAATGCGGTGCCTCAGTTAAAGGCGTACGTACCACGACCAGTTTATCCCTCATATTCAGAAGTTGAGTTGGTCCTCTTTCTCATTCGTCTGATAGATAAATTTTGTAAAGTTACAAGGATTATCTAGTCTCTGTGTTACCTTACATGTTATGAATACCTCTTGTAATTGTTCAATATTGTTTATCAAAAGATATCTATTGTTTGATATTCCAAGCATTTGTTCTAAATGTGTTGCATATTTCTCTATTAATCATTGTTAAATTCCAAAATCAAAATAAACTTTTTACAATATTTTTGTCTTCTCAAAAAGTTATCAAGCAGTAATGAATAGAACAGTATCCTAATCCTCGTGGAGTCAATAGCCTTTTATACTATCTTTGATAAGCGAAAGTGTTATTTTGATATATAAATTTTACACTTGTAAATACAATCTTAAAAGGGACTCGGAGAGGTATATATGGTGAGAAAAAAGCTGAAAAAAGAGTGGCAGAAGATGGGATTAAAACCATGTGAAAGGCTGGCAAAGTAATGGTCAATGGATGAATTGATGGAAACGGAGGGGTTCATGTTGAACGGTTGAAGTCCTTGAAAATCCATGCTATCTTGGTTATTATTTAAAACTGGTGAGGTGGCATTGAAATTAACAAAGTTCGAAATTGGAATGGGGTGGACTTGTAACAAGTTTTTGGGAGTTAAAGTTGCTGACATTGGCTTCTATAAAATAAAAATAAAAATAAAAATATGCTGTAACTTTGAGCTAGGAGTTGCAGATGTGATTTAGAGTAGGTTTAGGCTTTTGGTTGGTTTTACTCGATTGATTCTAATATCATGTAGGATTTGAGCATTATTGATTAAGATAGGCCAAAACTCATGTATTATTATATAGATGAATATAATTTTTTGAACTAAATATAGATGAATGTATACTAGTGTAAGAATGGAAAGGAAATAGTAAACCTAAAACTATGGTCACATAATATTCTAGTTATGGTACATAACATGCTTTCCTTGGTACACTATTAACTCTTCAATTACAATTTTTTCATCCGAAATAAGTGTTTATGGTTTGTAATACTGGAGTAATTATTTAAATAATTATTTTGGGTACTATATTTAAAATAACTAGCTTGAGTACCAGAGATGAAACAGGTACGTAGTTGAAAACTTGTTTTGGGTACCACCATTGAAATGATGGAACCAACTTCACTCGCTGGAAGGATAAAATGGTGTTTCTTCTCACTGCTCTGGAAATTTATTATGTTTTGAATCCTGCAATCACTACAATTCCAGAACCAACGGAAGGAGAATCAGAAACTGTGAAAGCATTAAGAAAGAAACGTGAAAAATGAAAGAATTAATCCCTTGATTAATTCCTTGATTATTCTTATTGAATGAATATGTATATATACAAGTTACAATCTCCAAATATGGAAAATCATATTCCTACTAAACTTCTAATATCCTAGTTCTACTTGTACAAGAATTCTACAATTATGGTAATTATACAACATAATTTAATACTTCTATTTATGGTGCAAGACTAGTCAAAATCGTGTATATCATAGGGATATACATGGTATATTCTATCACACCCCCGCAGTTATAGCGGGCGGTTGTCGTACGCTGAGACTGTCCCTAAAATCTTCAAATAAAACAGAGGGAAGGCCATTCATAAAGATGTCAGCAATTTGGTATCGCGAGGGCACATGTAAGACGCGTACTTGTCCACGAGCGACCTTTTCGCGAACAAAGTGAATATCCATCTCGATATGTTTAGTGTGTTGATGTTGGACTGGATTGCCAGAAAGATAAACTGCACTAACATTATCACAGTAGACAAAAGTAGCTTTCTGAATAGGAAAGTGTAGTTCTAACAAAAGATTACGCAGCCAACATGATTCTGACATCACATTTGCCACGCCTCGATACTCGGCCTTGGCACTGGATCTTGATAATGTAGCTTGTCATTTTGCAGACCACGAGACCAAGTTATCCCCAAAAAATATACAATAACCAGAAGTCGAGCGTCTGGTATCAGGACAACCACCCCAATCAGCATATGTATAAGACATAAGTGTAGAAACGGACGTAGGATACAAATACGAGCCGTAATCAAGTGTGCCCTGGATGTACCGTATAATGCATTTGAGCGCATTCATAGGCTCAATCCGTGGATCATGCATAAACAAACACACATGTTGAAATGCATAAGTAATACCAGGCCTTGTGAAGGTAAGATACTGAAGTGCCCCTGCAAGGTTGCGATTGTGTGTGAGATCCTCGAACTTAGTGCTAGATGTAACACTCAGCTTCGGGTTAGTAACAACCGGAGTAGAAGTAGATTTACACGATGACATACCAACTTTTTCAATGATCTCAGCGGCATATTTCCTTTGTGATAAAAATAGACCACCTGAATGACGAGTGACAGCAATCCCCAAGAAATAACTCAAGGCCCCCAAATCTTTCATAGCAAATTCAGAACTGAGAAGTGTCATGATAGACTTGCGCAGATTATTAGACGAAGCAGTCAATATAATATCATCGACATACAACAAAATGTATGCCAGAGAAGTACCACGGCGATATATAAAGAGTGAATGATCAGACCAGCTGTGACAAAAACCAATAGAAGATACATAATATGCAAACCTTTTATACCAAGCCCGTGGGGCCTGCTTAAGTCCATACAAGGACTTTTTCAGCAAACAGACATGATGAAGATGATTGGGATCTCAAAAACTCAAGGGCTGATGCATATAAACCGTCTCCTTAAGATCACCGTGTAAAAAAACATTTTTCACATCCAACTGATGAATGTGCCATGCTTTTGAGAGAGCCAAATTGAGAACAATACGAATTGTAGCTGGTTTGACCATCGGACTAAACGTTTCACCACAATCCACGCCAACCTGTTGAGTTTTACCATCACCTACAAAACGAGCCTTATGTCTCTCAAAGAACCGTCAGAATTTTATTTATGAGTAAAAATCCACATAGACCGAATAATATTAACACCAGAAGGTCGGGGCACCAACTCCCACGTCTTATTTTCAATAAGAGCATTATATTCGTCAGTCATAACCAATTTCCAATTCGGGTTATTTAATGCGGACACAGGGTTACGCGGGAGGGCAGATTTAAGGGCATTAGAATTGAGATTAAAATATTGTTTTGGTTTAAAAATACCCCTTTGACCACGAGTAACAGGCCTTTGACTAGAGGAGGAATTGGATGGATTTTGGGCAATGTGTGGAACGAGGACGGACTGGCCAGCAGGCAGTGGGCCTGCTGTTCCAACAACTGGAACAGGAACAGTAACAGGCTCGGGATTGGGCTAAAACACGGGAACAGTACCAGATCAGTATTGGACCGTGTCATCAGTCCACTGGGTAGAACAGTGGTTGCGATAGACTGTGGGCTAGAAGGCAGTGGGCCTGCTGGCGTATTTTGGTCACGGGACAAGTCGGAAAAATGGTGGATAATATATGTTGAGACCTCGTCATCTAAAAAATTATATGAACTCAGCACAGGACTTCTCACTTTAGCAAAAGGAAATTGGGTTTCATAAAACATAACATGGCGACTAATTATGATTTTATTAGATGATAAATCAAAACATTTGTAACCACGATGATTAGACGGATAACCCAAAAACACACAAGCGGTAGAACGGGCCTGAAGCTTGTTAATTGTAATTGACAGAAAAAGTGGATATCATAAACACCCAAAGACCCTATGATGAGAATACGAAGGATCCTTATTATAGGAAACTTAAAGAGGAGATTTAGATGCTAATCCTTTGGTAGGAAGTATGTTAAGGAGGTAAGTAGTCATTTGTAGTGCATGATGCCAAAAATAAGGGGTACAGAAGCATGGGCTAATAAGTTCTGACAATATTATTAATGGTATGAATTTTTCGTTCCGTTTTACCATTTTTGTGACGTATGAGGACAAGAAAAACTATGCCATTAGCATCACAAAATTCCCGAAACAATCTATTATCATATTCCTTGCCATTATCACATTGAATACTTTTAATTTTCCGTGCGAATTGGGTACGGATGAATTCTCTAAATTTTAAGAATGTGGAAAAAATATGAGACTTTTTCGATAAAGGAAAGGTCTACAAAAAATTAGAATAATCATCCAAAAATAGGATATAATAACGATGACTCGTAAAACTTAACACGGGGGATGTCCATAAATCACTATGAATAATGTCAAATGGCATCAATGTACTAAAAGTAGAGGCTACAAATGATAATCTAACATATTTCCCTAACGGGCAAGAAGAACAAAGTGGATTACTACACGTACCCTTACAATAAATAAAATTATTTTTATGCAAAGATGAAATTTTAGACGATCCCGGATGACCCAAACGTGCATGCCACAAGGAATGAGCAAGGGTGGCAAAAGCAGATGACATGGATTGACTCGCGGAAGTGGTGGTATTTGTGATAGGATAAAGCTCCCCCTTACTATTGCATCTCATTAGAGGTATCCCCGTCTTGAAATCCCTCACAAAAAACCCAAAGGGATCAAAATTAATAGAAACCCAATTATCAATGGTGAATTTTCGGACATACACCAAATTTTTAATTAAGTTAGGGGCATAAAGGGTATTTTTCAAAACCAGAGGTGGATGTGGGGAAGACAAAGTTGTATGTCCATAACCGCGAATTGGAATTGAGTTGCCATTACCAACAATAATACCATGATTTTTGCTCAAATTGAAATAAGACGAGAGAGTACCTTGGTCAGACGTCATGTGAGAAGTGGCTCCGGTGTCCATATACCGATTCACGTCTGAAAAATTTAATCCAAGTGTGTGCATTGCGGCCTCAATATCTGTCGGAGTTGGTGTGGGGCCCACTATCTAGAACGCTTGTAGAGGCCCAAGCAAACCTGCCTGCGACCCCGGTCCAGAAGTAAATCTACTGCCAGTATTCAGACCCGATAAACTAGGCATGGCCTGTTGCTGGAAATGGGCACAGTTACCCGAGTAAGGGCTGAGAGGAAAATAGGGATTGTTAGGCCAATGGCCACTGGCCCAGCTCCATGGCCAGGGGGCCCACGACTGGGACCAGTTGGCCTGTGGCCCACTGCCCCGAGGCCCACTACCGCTGCCACCATTGTTCGGCCACATCTGTTACCACCGCAATTGCCATCGCGGTTTTTGCCATTATTTTTACGATTTTGCCCCTTTTTGCCATCACTGTTGTTGCGGTGTCGACCAGAATTCTCAGAGAATGAGTGAGGTTCGTCTGACGTGGTCATCATGGCGATGGAATTTACACTTGTAGCCATCTTTTTAGCTAAGTCGGCTTCTTTTAACGTGAGCTTAGAAAGGACCTGATAAAAGGGTGGTAGAGGGTTACTTTGACGAAGTAGTGTGCCAATGCCGTTATAGGCCTCAAACAGGCCTGTAACCATTTGGAGAACAAGACTATCATTGGTAATCGACACACTAACATTGCGGAGTTGGTCTGCCAATTCCTTTAGCCTTTTATAATAGGTCGAAACATTAGAAAAATCTACCATGTGGACATGTGAAAATTCCTGCTCGAGGGTGACAGCACGGGAATTCTTGTTATCTTGGAATATATCATGCACCCTATTCCAAGTTTCCATTGTCGTAGTGTCGGGCTCAATGATCGTTTGTAGGAGGTCGGTAGAAATAGTGGAATAAATCCACTGGAGAACGGTAGCATCAAGTGTCGTCCATAACGTAGGATTTTCCTCGGGGTTAGGCACCTCCTCTGTGCCAGGTGTCAAGGGAATTATGTGATGGAGGACTTGACGCGAGCGTGCGTGAATTTTGAATAATTCTGCCCAAGTCGCGTATTGGACGTTTTCCATCTCAAGAACAATAGGGATGTGCTTCCTGATGTTGAAAACTGTAAGGGCTGGATGAAACAGGTTCTTTGATGTAGACATAACGAAAGAACAATAGGAGAATTAGGGATTTTAAAGAAAATTTGGGAAGGGAGGAAGAAGAAGTCTGTCGGAAACCGAGAAGGGTTCTCGGAATTTGAGCCGAGAGTAGCAGAAGAAAATTGGGAAGAGAGGTAGTTTAGACCTAGACTTCTGATACCATGAAAGAATTAATTCCTTGATTAATCCCTTGATTATTCTTATTGAATGAATAGGTATATATACAAGTTATAATCTCCAAATATGGAAAATCCTATTCCTACTAAACTTCTAATATCCTAGTTCTACTTGTACAAGAATTCTATAATTATCACAATTATACAACATAATTTAATACTTCTATTTATGGTACAAGACTAGTCAAACCCGTGTATATCATAGGGATATACACGGTATATTCTATCAAAAAAGATGAACTAATTTGTATATTTTCATCATCTAACAACCCTGAAGAGGGTAGGAATATATATGGCATATTAACATATTCATATGTAGGTTTAACAAATAATAGGCATGTAGTACGGAAGCAGGTATTATTAACTCAAAATTCATTTTTAAATAAAAGTCTATAACCTTCTATCAACATTTAACATCATAATTGCAGAGATGTATACTTATCAAGTTTATAATTAAAAACACATAGTCGGAAAACATACCTCTTAGCAGAATTTTAAAATCACCGGAGATACTCAACCCACCCTGGCTCTGCCTCTATTTTTTCCTCTATGGTGACGGGATAAATGGCCTAGGTATTGGGAGTTGCTCGACAGATTCTTTTTTAAATTTTCTTTTAAGAGATGGTGTTTTATGGACTAATATGGTTCTTAAGTATAAGCTTTCAAAGTATTTATCTTCTGGTATTATGATATTAATCTTGATATTGGCTATAGACAAGAAGGGTTTTTAGCTAGACATGAGAGAGTGTTTCAAAGATTGAAGCTGTTGTATTTCGAAAGATGATTTCAGAAGTTACAGTGAGGCTCTTTTTATAGATAACCTCGGTTGCCTTTCACTATTGGCATGCTGAAAAAGTAATAAAGTCGATACATTATTGTTACAAAAGTCCTAAAGCAAATAGTGTTTTGCCTCTTGTCCTTTCATGCTTTTCTTAAAGTTGTTTGTCGTTGCTGTCATTTTTTTTTTCAATGTTTGTTGGCCTGTCATCTTCTGTCTTTGATTCCTTGTGGGTCCGGCGGATTTTTCTTTCTTCCACATGCATCTTTACAGGTGTCTTCTTTGCACATAGGCATCTTTTGTCTGTCTTCTTTTCACAAAAAGATGATTTTTTTATTTTTTTATTTTTTTTCTTCGACGATACTCCTATAGAATAGGAACGATATCGTTTTAATTTTTTGATACTCCTATAGAATAGGAATGGTATTTTTTAGTAGTATGATAATAGATGGGCTTTACTGTAGTTTGGACTACATTGGGCCATATTAATTTGTTAATTTTGTAGTTTAAACTACATTGGGCCGTTTCATTCAAAAAGGATTAGGTGATCCTTCTTTTTTCATATTAACCTGCGTAGTATCCTCCTTTATGCTTATAACATGCCTTTTCTTCTGGCCTATTAAGAGTTTGTACTGTTCTACTGTCTCATTGGAGTGTTTGTGCTCCATCTTAGTGATTCTATCATGCATGTTGGTAAGGTGTGTGGTGTCTTGTGAGAATACCTCGTTGTTGTAGTATAGTGTGATAATTTTTTCGGTTTTTCCTCCTTTGGAGTTTCCAATAATGTTGGCTTTGCCTGCTCTTAGCATATCTTCAATTTTTGATTTCAGGGTTGATAGTCCTATGGCTCTTTTGACACTGAGCCACTCTTGAAACTTTTCTATAGTACATGGTATTTTCATTTTCAGGTATTTGTCATCCCCGCTTATATTGCTATTCCTTCATGTTTTAAATAGTTGGCATATAATGATAGGTTTTCCTGTTAAGTCTGTCGAGGCGTCGAACATTTGTATGCCGTAGATACCTCTTCCAAATGATATCATCATTAACCTAGCAGATTCTACTAAAACATTGGGTAATTTAGCAATATTATAAAAAGTTTCATCTACTAGTATTTTATCTATAAATCCGTAAGTAAAAAGTTTAAGAACTATATCAGGGTTTGATTTTTCATTGCATAAAAACCTTGGGTATTTTCTTAATTTTGCACTACTTAAAATGTGTGAGTTTGATATATAATCATAAAATTTATTAATTTACTCGTAAGCTGTAATATTCTCAGGTGAGAATTTCACTTTGTCGCACATTGTTACTGCCGTAAAAGACGATGCTGTTATGAGTGATGGTATAGTGGTTGGCATGGCTGCAAGTTTAGATGTGAAAGTCTTTGGTTTTTCTGTAGGGGTTTGGGAAGATTTCAAGGTTTGTTGGGGTTTGAAGTCTTTAAAGGCTTCTGTCAGTTGTTCTAGCAAATGTGTATTTTCTTCCATTTTGGTTGTAATAATTTTTTGGTTTTGTTTGATGATTCCTGTAACATTGGTAATATATTCTTCGAATTTGTCACTACTGGTTGACATCGTTGTACCTGCTAAGAAAATCAGCTAGAATATTCTTAGTCCCGGATATATTTTTGACAATAAAATCATAACAATAAAAGAATGATTGCCATTTTCTTCTCTTATTTAGTTATTGGAAATGGTCTATTTTATTTGTAATGAAAGCTCTTACTTGGGTGTTATCTGTTCTAACGATGAATTTTACTGGTAATAGGTGATATTGGAATCTCTTTATTCCAAATTTTACTGCTAATAGTTCCTTCTCGTTAATATGATAATTTTTTCTCATTAGGCTTCCATGTTCCGCCTCCATATCCACAAATTAGTGGTTTTTCTTTATCTATATCCTCTTTATCATATGCTATGAAGACTGCTCCCCATCCTATATCACTGACATCAGTAAAAAGTTCTAGTTGATCTAGTTCTTATGATATTCTATGTTTTGGCAAGACTTTCACTTTTTCGTTGATTTTATTTATGGCTTTAGTATGTTTTTTCTTCCATTCAAAAGTTATATTTTTTCTAGTTAGTTCTGTAATGGTTTTCTCAAAAGTGGTAAATCCTTTATATGGTCTGAGGCATATTTTACTACTCCTAGAAATTGTTGTACTTCCTTTTTGCTCTATAATTTATCTTTAAATTTTTTTATTTTTGTTACAATGTGTTCCTATAATTGTAATCCTTCATTATCTACTATGTATCCCAAATATTCTATACTATTTTTGAAGATTTCATATTTCTTTTCAGATAATAATATTCCATGATGTTTCACAGTTTTTTATAAATTCTTCTAGATGTTTAATATGATTTTTCAAATCATCACTATATATTAATATGTCGTCAACATATACTATACAATATTCTGTTAATTTTCTGAACACTTGGTCCATGTTCTGTGAAATATTTGTGGTGCATTCTTTAATCCAAATGGTAGTACATTCCATTCGTAGTGTCCTTGAGGGGCACTAAATGTTGTTAAAGCTTTTGATTCATTTTTTAGTTTTATTTTCCAAAATTCACTTTTACAATCAAATTTACTGAACCATTTTTTATTCTCTAATCTATTAATAAGGTTTCTATTGTATGGTAAAAAATATCCATCAAATACAGTTTTCTTGTTTAGCTCTCTATAGTCAATCACCATTCTAGCCTTTCCTCTTTTTTGTTCGCTATGTTTTCTAACTAAAAAGGCTGGGCTACTATGTGAGCTTTTACTTTCTTGTATTAATTTTAATTCTAATAACTCTTTTAGTTGGGTTTCAAATTCCTTCTGATTTGTTGGGCTATATCTAATAGGCTTAGATCTAACTATATCGCTAAGATTTATTAGTTTGATTTCAGCATATATTTTTTCTTTTTCACATAGTTGCCTCGGATTTTCTCCAAAATTTATTTTTAGTATATTGAGGTATTTTTCTCTTAATAACGGTAGGTTATTATTCCTATCCGATCTTATGTTACATATTTTTAGTGTATGTATTGGCAATATTCTCTTTAGTATTATCCATTTATTACAAGGTGTTTGTAGGCTGAAAGTATTATTATTTATCACTTGCGTTTTAAAGTAGTCTAGGAAATTGTTTCCTAACAATACTTGTTGTTTCATATCATTTAGTTGGTATATAACTGGTAGTCTAAATATTGTCTTTCCTAATACTATTCGCATGTTTTAACGAACAAACAAAAGAATTAGATATAGTAGCAGAAAACATGAGAATAGTATTAGGAAAGACAATATTTAGACTACCAAGTTATATACCAACTAAATGATATGAAACAACAAGTATTGTTAGGAAACAATTTCCTAGACTACTTTAAAATGCAAGTGATAAATAATAATACTTTCAGCCTACAACACCTTGTAATAAATGGATAATACTATAGAGAATATTACCAATACATACACTAAGAATATGTAACATAAGATCGGATAATAATAATAACCTACTGTTATTAAGAGAAAAATACCTCAATATACTAAAAATAAATTTTGGAGAAAATCCGAGGCAACTATGGGAAAAAGAAAAAATATATGCTGAAATCAAACTAATAAATCTTAGAGATATAGTTAGATCTAAGCCTATTAGATATAGCCCAACAAATCAGAAGGAATTTGAAACCCAACTAAAAGAGTTATTAGAATTAAAATTAATACAAGAAAGTAAAAGCTCACATAGTAGCCCAACCTTTTTAGTTAGAAAACATAGTGAATAAAAAAGAGGAAATGCTAGAATGGTGATTGACTATAGAGAGCTAAACAAGAAAACTGTATTTGATGGATATTTTTTACCATACAATAGAAACCTTATTAATATATTAGGGAATAAAAAATGGTTCAGTAAATTTGATTATAAAAGTGGATTTTGGCAAATAAAACTAAAAAATAAATCAAAAGTTTTAACATCATTTAGTGCCCCTCAAGGACACTACGAATGGAATGTATTACCATTTGGATTAAAGAATGCACCACAAATATTTCAGAGAACATGGACCAAGTGTTCAGAAAATTAACAGAATATTGTATAGTATATGTTGACGACATATTAATATATAGTGATGATTTGAAAAATCATATTAAACATCTAGAAGAATTTATAAAAAACTGTGAAACATCATGGAATATTATTATCTGAAAAGAAATATGAAATCTTCAAAAATAGTATAGAATATTTGGGATACATAGTAGATAATGAAGGATTACAATTATAGGAACACATTGTAACAAAAATAAAAAAATTTAAAGATAAATTATAGAGCAAAAAGGAAGTACAACAATTTCTAGGAGTAGTAAAATATGCCTCAGACCATATAAAGGATTTACCACTTTTGAGAAAACCATTACAGGAACTAACTAGAAAAAATATAACTTTTGAATGGAAGGAAAAACATACTAAAGCCATAAATAAAATCAACGAAAAAGTGAAAGTCTTGCCAAAACATAGAATATCATAAGAACTAGATCAACTAGAACTTTTTACTGATGTCAGTGATATAGGATGGGGAGCAGTCTTCATAGCATATGATAAAGAGGATATAGATAAAGAAAAACCACTAATTTGTGGATATGGAGGCGGAACATGGAAGCCTAATGAGAAAAAATTATCATATTAACGAGAAGGAACTATTAGCAGTAAAATTTGGAATAAAGAGATTCCAATATCACATATTACCAGTAAAATTCGTCGTTAGAACAGATAACACCCAAGTAAAGAGCTTTCATTACAAATAAAATAGACCATTTCCAATAACTAAATAAGAGAAGAAAATGGCAATCATTCTTTTATTGTTATGATTTTATTGTCAAAAATATATCCGGGACTAAGAATATTCTAGCTGATTTTCTTAGCAGGTACAACGATGTCAACCAGTAGTGACAAATTCGAAGAATATATTACCAATGTTACAGGAATCATCAAACAAAACCAAAAAATTATTACAACCAAAATGGAAGAAAATACACATTTGCTAGAACAGCTGACAGAAGCCTTTAAAGACTTCAAACCCCAACAAACCTTGAAATCTTCCCAAACCCCTACAGAAAAACCAAAGACTTTCACATCTAAACTTGCAGCCATGCAACCACTATACCATCACTCATAACAGCATCGTCTTCAACGGCAGTAACAATGTGTGACAAAGTGAAATTCTCACCTGAGTATATTACAGCTTACGAGCAAATTAATAAATTTTATGATTATAAATCAAACCCACACATTTTAAAAAGTGCAAAATTAAGCAAATACCTAAGGTTTTTTATTTAATGAAAAATCAAACCCTGATATCGTTCTTAAACTCTTTACTGGCAGATTTATAGATAAAATACTAGTAGATGAAACTTTTTATAATATTGCTAAATTACCAAATGTTTTAGTAGAATCTGCTAGGTTAATGATGGAATCATTTGGAAGAGGTATTTGCGACATACAACTGTTCGACGCCTTGACAGACTTAACAGGAAGCCTATCATTATATGCCAACTATTTAAAATAGGAAGGAATAGCAATATAAGCGAAGATGACAAAGACCTGAAAATGAAAATACCATGTACTATAGAAAAGTTTCAAGAATGGCTCAGTGCCAAAAGAGTTATAGGACTATCAACCCTGAAATCAAAAATTGAAGATATGCTAAGAGCTGGCAAAGCCAGCATTATTGGAAACTCCAAAGGAGGAGAAACCGAAGAAATTATCACACTATACTACAACAACGAGGTACTCTCACAAGACACCACACACCTTACCAACATGCATGATAGAATCACTAAGATGGAGCACACACACTCCAATGAGACAGTAGAACAGTACAAACTCTTAATAGGCCAGAAGAAAAGGCCTGTTATAAGCATAAAGGAGGATACTACGCAGGTTAATATGAAAAAAGAAGGATCACCTAATCCTTTTTGAATGAAACGGCCCAATGTAGTTTAAACTACAGAAAGCCACAATGTAACAAATTAATATCGCCCAATGTAGTCCAAACTACAGTAAAGCCCATGTATTATCATACTACTAAAAAAATACCATTCCTATTCTATAGGAGTATCAAAAAATTAAAGCGATATCGTTCCTATTCTATAGGAGTATCGTCGAAGAAGATAAAAAATTAAAAAAAATTCATCTTTTTGTGAAAAGAAGACAGAAAAAAGATGCCTCTATGCAAAGAAGACACCTGTAAAGATGCATGTGGAAGAAAGCAAAAGCCACCGGACCCACAGGGAATCAAAGACAGAAGATGACAAGCCAACAAATGTTGAAAAAAAAAATGGCAGCAACGACAAACAACTTTAAGAAAAGTATGAAAGGACAAGAGACATAGCACTATTTACTTTAGGAATTTGTAACAATAATGTATCGACTTTATTACTTTTTCAGCATGACAATAGTGAAAGGCAACCGAAGTTATCTATATAAAGAGCCTCATTGTAACTTCTGAAATCATCTTTCGAAATACAACAACTTCAATCTTTGAAACATTCTCTTATGTCTAGCTAAAAACCTTTCTAGTCTATAGCCAATATCAAGATTAATATCAGAATACCAGAAGATAAATACTTTGAAAGCTTATACTTAAGAATCACATTAGTCCATAAAACACCATCTCTTAAAAGAAAATTTAACAAAGAATCTGTCGAGCAACTCCCAACACCTAGGTCATTTATCCCGTCACTAGAGAGGAAAAAAGGGAGGCAGAGCCAAGGTTGGTTGAATATATCCGGTGATCTTAAAATTCTACTAAGAGGTATGTTTTCAGACTATGTGTTTCTAATTATAAACTTGATAAGTATACATCTCTGCAATTTTGATGTTAAATGTTGATAGAAGGTTATAGACTTTTATTTAAAAAATGAATTTTGAGTTAATAATACATGCTTCCGTACTACATGCCTATTATTTGTTAAACCTACATATGAATATGTCAATATGCTATCTATATTTCTACCATGTTCAGGGTTGTTAGATGATGAAAAGATCTGCCCAGAAAATGGTATCAGAGCTTTGTAAAGGGAATAAGTTATAAAAAATGAAAAATCGTGAAGAATTTTCCCAAGCCAGAGCATTAAATAAAAGAATGTTCATACTAAAAATGATAAGACACCTAGTATTACAAAGAAGAAACCACACTGAAACATTAGTAAAATACTATAGTGATTTAGTAGAATTAAAGAAACTAGGACTAGCAATAAAGAAACTGAAAGATTATGAGAAAATAAAAGAAGAGGCTGACTTAGCAGAGATAAGTTCTAATTTGGACGATGTTATAAGAAATTACAGAGTATTGATAGATCTCAACACCGAATTAGATGGAATAAACCAAGAAATAACATATCGTAAAAAAGATCTACGAATGACAATAGAACAGTATGGGTGAAAATAGACTGATAGAACAACAAAATAAATTAGAAGAACTTAGAATGATAGCAGAAAAACCCCTTACATATAATAGAGATATAAACCAACATATAATAAGTTGCAGAATAAGTATAGATCTAATAAATGAAAAAGATAAAAACTTACAAGAAAATGCTAAAGAAGTTTATGAATAGGAAAGTACTATTAAAGAATTAAAAAATAAAATAGCATTAAAAGACGAAGAGTTAAGACAGAAGGAAGAAGAAAATATAAAACTTCTAGAAAATAAATTAAGAGAAATAATAAGAAAGGATAATGAATTAAAGGATCTAAATGATATAATAAAAGAACAATATAAGTAGATCAACTTATTAAAATATGGATAAAGGAAAGGAAATAGTAGAAGACTCTAAAGAAACTTATTATCAAATGAATACATATGAAGGAGGATCAACACAAACATTAAGCTTTAAACCAGAAACATATCAGAAGATACAAGATGAAAAAGAAGAATTATCCATAAAGAAAATATTTAAAACAAAATGATTTGAAAGAAATAAATAAATAAGGTACATAGCACACAAGCATGAAAATATAATAGATACAATGAGTGTAAATGGAAGAACGAAAATAAACTTGATAACAGATGAAGTAATAAAAAGAGAGTTATCAAAACTATCAACTAGGGAAGCTAAAAAATATAGAAATATATACTTTGGAGGAGTAGAATTTACTATAAAAGCATACTTTCAGAAAAAACATAGATACACCTATAAAAATATACATATTAGATGATAGAATATTAGGAAATCTACAAGATGCTTTAATATCAGTAGTAAAAGGAAATTTAATATATCAAAAATTAAAATTTACGGTACAATCAGACTTTAGTATATCATTAAAAGATGAACACAAAGACTTAGCCCTAACACTATATTATAAACTAGATGGAATGACAATGCCATCAGGAAGTAAAGTCATAAGTATTGAAACAAAAATGATATATGCCCTAACCGGAAACCACCATTTAAAGAAACAACATGAAATGAATATATTAGTACCAAGAAATATTAGAACAAATAGAACATAAAGAAAATTCCAAAATAACCATACCAGAAGAAATATATATGGATTTTAATACAAGAGCCCTTACACCATCCAATAGACTAATACCAAAAATAGAGGGTTCTAAATTAAGTATTACGAGAGAACCAACAATGTCACGACAAACTAGTGTTATACAACCTAGAATACTAGATTTAATAAATATAAACATAAATAGATTAAAAATTAAAGTAATAATATTTAAAGGAATGATAACAACAAACTGTATAGCTGAAGTAAACATTGGAGCTATAAAAAGTTTTATACATATAAGTAAAATTGATGAAAATGATTGTGATTTAATAGACCCACAAACTTATAATTATCCTGAAAATGAAAGAGAAATAATAATTACCAAAAGTATTAATTTAAGATTCAAGATCCAAGATTTGGAGTATAAGATAAATATAGGAGTAATAGAATATGATAGTTTTAAGGAATTACTTCTAGGAAGTGACTTTTTAACCATGATAAATTATAAGATAAATAATAATGGAATTGAAATAAATGACCAAGGGAAAACAAGATTCGTAAATAAGGTATGAACATACAAAAAGAAATAGTAGAGAAAAAACAGAAATTAAAATCGATAAGAAGAGCTTTATCAGAAGAATATCCTCACAACTCAAATACTTAAAATATAAGGCAAAAGAAATAAAGCTGGAAGAAAAGATAAAACAGCTAGAACAACAATGTGAAACGTCTGATAAAATATGGATAGATATGAGAAACGGATGGAGAAAAAGAATTAATAATCCTCACGAGCTCTAGTGAAAAAATTAGTGCATTATGGGAAGAAATAGTAGTAAAAGAACAAATGAAGAATACATTAGTATTAATGGATGAAATAAAAGAAAACCAAACTAAAATGCAAGAAATAATAAGAGAAGAATTAACAAAATTATGGAATGTATCTGAGATACCAACATTTAAAATAATATTGGAAAAACTAAACATATTAATAGAAGAAAAAAGTAAAGATAAAGGTAAACAAGTAGAAGAAGATGAACCTAGTACGAGCAAAGAAAACACTATAATTAGCACTACAACTCAACAACCAGAAATAGTACCAATTGATGCTTGGAGAAGGAGTAAAGAACCAATAATGGTAGATATTAGTAAAATAAAACCAAGACTGCCAAAGAAAGTAGAAAAAATATTAGATAGCCTAGCAATATTGAGTAAGAAAAGATAATTTTAAATGGAAAATCAAGAACCTAGTGTACTTACGTTTTTAAGAAACCATAGAAAAACTATACTGGAAAGAGAACGATACAAGTATGAACCAATGAACAGAAAAGAAAAAACCACACCAGACAATAATTCAAAAAGTGAAAACATATACTTAAAAGACGTAAAGAAAACAACCAACGAGTATTTAAATCTAAAATTAGATAAACAATAACGAAAATTAGTGAATTAGAAACAAAAAATTCCAAATTGAAAACACACAATAATGTGGATTGGTACAACAAATATAAAAAATACAAAAACAAATTTAAGGATACAAAGAAAGAATTAAAAGAAACCAAAGTAGAACTAAAACAAACAAAAGAGGAATTGAAAGATGTGAAACAAGAATTAACTGATGTAAAACAAGAATTAGGAGAATTAAAAGATGAAATAAAAATCCTAAGAGAAGAGATAAAAAGGTTAAAAGGAAAAAAAGAAAGTAAGAAATAATAGAACAAGTGAAGAAACTACATCTAGTAGTGAAAAGACTGAGAGCGATACTAATGAAGACAACAACATTGAATGAGTAAACCAAGAGGTAAAGGTACCAGAATTCATAGAAGAGGAAGAAGACTCAGAGATAGTGAAGGAAAATAACCAGATAATAGTAGACTTACAAAAAATGAAAAGTGTAAATGCAATCATAGAAGAAGAACCCGAAAGTGATATAGAGGATGAATCTAATAATCCTATAGAAATAGAAATAGAAACTGATGATATAATAAATGAAGATGCAAATGATTACCCAGAAGAAGAATTAGTAGATCCCAACTTGGAAATAATAAATAGAAGACAAACTAGATTACCAAATCATATCCCAGTAGGACAACAAACTGAATTTAAAGAATTTGTAGGATCAATGGCACAAGGCGTAAATTACAATGGATATTTCTTAGACTTAGACAATGTTTATGATGAATAAGAAAATAGGATTAAGAGAAGTATATGGATTTACAGAAAGAAGACTAGTATTCGGATGTGAGGATAATAAAAGAGAAAAGAAATATAAGAAAGGCCATAAAAAGAAATACCAACACATAAGATATAAAAGATATAATAATTACAGTAGACAAAACCAACAACCTTATTACAAACCTTATAGGAAAAAGAGATTTAAATGGTATAGAAATACCCTTGAAACTAGAAAAAAATTTAAGCATAAGAGAAATTTAGGAAAAGAAAATATGTAAAACCAATTGAAGAAGAAAAACTTAAAGAATGTAAATGTTGGAATTGCAATGAAAAAGGACATTATGCTAATAAATGCCCAAAACTAAAGAAAAAAGGTGTAAAATATATAGACACGACACAATTTATAATGAGTCTACAACAAATAAAAGAAGAAAATAATAATTGGTACGAATATGAAGATTTTTATGTCACTCAAACTGATGAAGAAAGTGAATCAGAAACTATTAATTTCATTTATCAAAACTCAGAAAGTGAAAATAGTTCTAACTAAATGAAGTCGCAAGAAGAAAGAAAGTTACTAGAAGAAAGAGATTAGTAGATGCAATATGAAAGGTATGTTTGCAATAAGCTTATTACAACTACTAGTGCAATAGGAAATAGATACTATAGTGATAGGTACATAAGATTACAAAAAGCCTTAGCAGAATAGGAGAAAGGTTAAGTGAGATAAGATGGAAGAAATTACTAGAAGAAGTAAAAGAAATGGAACAAGATGAAGAGCTTCAACAAAGATTAAGAAAAATGAATGTAGAACGAAATAATAATTAGATGGTAGCAATCTACATAGAAGCTCATATAGAATACAAACCTAATAAAATGATAAAACAAAAGATTTTTATTTACAGTGGAGCAGACTTATGTCTAGCAAATAAAGAAGTATTAGAACCACACAGATGAAAAAGATCTAAAACACATAGAACAAAAGTATCAGGCTTTAACGAACAAACAAAAGAATTAGATATAGTAGCAGAAAACATGAGAATAGTATTAGGAAAGACAATATTTAGACTACTAGTTATATACCAACTAAATGATATGAAACAAGTATTGTCAGGAAACAATTTCCTAGACTACTTTAAAACGCAAGTGATAAATAATAATACTTTTAGCCTACAAACACCTTGTAATAAATGGATAATACTAAAGAGAATATTATCAATACATACACTAAGAATATGTAACATAAGATCGGATATGAATAATAACCTACAGTTATTAAGAGAAAAATACCTCAATATACTAAAATAAATTTTGGAGAAAATCCGATGCAACTATGGGAAAAAGAAAAAATATATGCTGAAATTAAACAAATAAATCTTAGCCATATAGTTAGATCTAAACCTATTATCTATAGCCCAACAGATCAGAAAGAATTTGAAACTCAACTAAAAGAGTAGAATTAAAATTAATAAAAGAAAGTAAAAGCTCACATAGTAGCCCAACCTTTTTAGTTAGAAAACATAGTGAACAAAAATGAGGAAAGGCTAGAATGGTGATTGACTATAGAGAGCTAAACAAGAAAACTGTATTTGATGGATATTTTTTACCATACAAAAAGAAACCTTATTAAAAGATTAGGGAATAAAAAATGGTTCAATAAATTTGATAGTAAAAGTGGATTTTGGCAAATAAAACTAAAAAATAAATTTTGAGTTAATAATATCTGCTTCCGTACTACATGGCTATTATTTGTTAAACCTACATATGAATATGTTAATATGCCATCTATATTCCTACCCTCTTCAGGGTTGTTAGATGATGAAAAGATCCGCCCAGAAAACTAAGATTTATTAGTTTGATTTCAGCATATATTTTTTCTTTTTCCCATAGTTGCATCGGATTTTCTCCAAAATTTATTTTTAGTATATTGACGTACCATTTTCTGGCGGATCTTTTCATCATATAACAACCCTGAAGAGGGTAGGAATATAGATGGCATATTAACATATTCATATGTAAGTTTAACAAATAATAGGCATGTAATTCGAAAGCAGGTATTATTAACTCAAAATTCATTTTTTAAATAAAAGTCTATAACCTTCTATCAACATTTAACATCATAATTGCAGAGATGTATACTTATCAAGTTTATAATTAGAAACACATAGTCTGAAAACATACCTCTTAGCAGAATTTTAAGATCACCTGAGATACTCAACCCACCCTGGCTCTGCCTCCCTTTTCCCCTCTCTGGTGACGGGATAAATGGCCTAGGTGCTGGGAGTTGCTTGACAGATTCTTTGTCAAATTTTCTTTTAAGAGATGGTATTTTATTGACTAATATGGTTCTTAAGTATAAGCTTTCAAAGTATTTATCTTCTGGTATTATGATATTAATCTTGATATTGGCTATAGACTAGAAGGGTTTTTAGCTAGACATGAGAGAGTGTTTCAAAGATTGAAGCTGTTGTATTTCGAAAGATGGTTTCAGAAGTTACAATGAGGCTCTTTATATAGATAACCTCAGTTGACTTTCACTATTGGTATGCTGAAAAAGTAATAAAGTCGATACGTTATTGTTACAAAAGTCCTAAAGCAAATAGTGCTTTGCCTCTTGTCCTTTTATGCTTTTCTTAAAGTTGTTTGTCGTTGCTGCCATTTTTTTTCAATGTTTGTTGGCTTGTCATCTTCTGTCTTTGATTCCTTGTGGGTCCGACGACTTTTGCTTTCTTCCACATGCATCTTTAAATGTGTCTTCTTTGCACATAGACATCTTTTGTCTGTCTTCTTTTCACAAAAAGACGATTTTTTTCTTCGACGATACTCCTATAGAATAGGAACGGTATCTTTTTAGTAGTATGATAATACATGGGCTTTACTGTAGTTTGGACTACATTGGGCCATATTAATTTGTTAAATTGTGGCTTTCTGTAGTTTAAACTACATTGGGCCGTTTCATTCAAAAAGGATTAGGTGATCCTTCTTTTAACATAGTAACCTGCGTAGTATCCTCCTTTATGCTTATAACAGGCCTTTTCCTCTGGCCTATTAAGAGTTTGTACTGTTCTACTGTCTCATTGGAGTGTTTGTGCTCCATCTCAGTAATTCTATCATGCATGTTGGTAAGGTGTGTAGTATCTTGTTAGAGTACCTCGTTGTTGTAGTATAGTGTGATGATTTCTTCGGTTTCTCCTCCTTTGGAGTTTCCAATAATGATGGCTTTTCCTGCTCTTACCATATCTTCAATTTTTGATTCCAGGGTTGATAGTCCTATGGCTCTTTTGGCACTGAGCCATTCTTGAAACTTTTCTATAGTACATGGTATTTTCATTTTTAGGTATTTGTCATCTCTGCTTATATTGCTATTCCTTCTTGTTTTAATATTTGTCATATAATGATAGGTTTTCCTGTTAAGTCTGTTGAGGCGTCGAACATTTGTATTCCGTAGATACCTCTTCCAAATGATTCCATCATTAACCTAGAAGATTCTACTAAAACATTGGGTAATTTTGCAATATTATAAAAAGTTTCATCTACTAGTATTTTATCTATAAATCCGTAAGTAAAGAGTTTAAGAACTATATCAGGGTTTGATTTTTCATTGCATAAAAACCTTGGGTATTTTCTTAATTTTGCACTTCTTAAAATGTGTGGGTTTGATTTATAATCATAAAATTTATTAATTTGCTCGTAAGCTATAATATACTCAGGTGAGAATTTCACTTTGTCGCACATTGTTACTACCGTTGAAGACGATGTTGTTATGGGTGATGGTATAGTGGTTGGCATGGCTGCAAGTTTAGATGTGAAAGTCTTTGGTTTTTCTGTAGGGGTTTGGGAAGATTTCAAGGTTTGTAGGGTTTTTGAGTCTTTAAAGGCTTTTGTCAGCTGTTCTAGCAAGTGTGTATTTTCTTTTATTTTGGTTGTAATAATTTTTTGGTTTTGTTTGACGATTCCTGTAATATTGGTAATATATTTTTCGAATTTGTCACTGCTGGTTGACATTGTTGTACCTGCTAAGAAAATCAGCTAGAATATTCTTAGTCCCGGATATATTTTTGACAATAAAATCATAACAATAAAAGAATGATTGTCATTTTCTTCTCTTATTTAGTTCTAGCAAAGGGTCTATTTTATTTGTAATGAAAGCTCATACTTTGGTGTTATCTGTTCTAATGACGAATTTTACTGGTAATAGGTGATAATGGAATCTCTTTATTCCAAATTTTACTGCTAATAGTTTCTTCTCGTTAATATGGTAATTTTTCTCATTAGGCTTCCATGTTCCGCCTCCATATCCACAAATTAGTGGTTTTTCTTTATCTATATCCTCTTTATCATATGCTATGAGGACTGCTCCCCATCCTATATCACTGGCATCAGTAAAAAGTTCTAGTTGATCCAGCTCCATTGGTATTCTATGTTTTGGCAAGGCTTTCACTTTTTCCATGATTTTATTTATGGCTTTAGTATGTTCTTCCTTCCATTCAAAAGTTATATTTTTTCTAGTTAGTTCCTGTAATGGTTTTCTCAGAAGTGGTAAATCCTTTATATGGTCTGAGACATAGTTTACTACTCCTAGAAATTGTTGTACTTCCTTTTTACTCTCTAATTTCTTTAAAATTGTTTATTTTTGTTACAATGTGTTCCTGTTATTGTAATCCTTCATTATCTATTATGTATCCCAAATATTCTATACTATTTTTGAAGATGTCAGATTTCTTTTCAGATAATAATATTTCACGCTATTTCACAGTTTTTATAAATTCTTCTAGATGTTTTATATGATTTTCAAATCATCACTATATATTAATATGTCATCAACATATTCTATACAATATTCTGTTAATTTTCTGAACATTTGGTCCATTCTTCTCTGAAATATTTGTGGTGCATTCTTTAATCCAAATGGTAGTACATTCCATTCGTAGTGTCCTTGAGGGGCACTAAATGTTGTTAAAGCTTTTGATTCATTTTTTAGTTTTATTTGCCAAAATCCACTTTTACAATCAAATTTACTGAACCATTTTTTATTCCCTAATCTATTAATAAGGTTTCATTTCTATGGTAAAAAATATTGATCAAATACAGTTTTCTTGTTTAGCTCTCTATAGTCAATCACCATTCTAGCCTTTCCTCTTTTTTGTTCACTATGTTTTCTAACTAAAAAGGCTGGGCTACTATGTGAGCTTTTACTTTCTTGTATTAATTTTAATTCTAATAACTCTTTTAGTTGGGTTTCAAATTCCTTCTGATCTGTTGGGCTATATCTAATAGGCTTAGATCTAACTATATCGCTAAGATTTATTTGTTTGATTTCAACATATATTTTTTCTTTTCCCATAGTTGCATCGGATTTTCTCCACAATTTATTTTTAGTATATTGAGATATTTTTCTATTAATAACTGTAGGTTATTATTCCTATCTGATCTTATGTTACATATTTTTAGTGTATGTATTGTTAATATTCTCTTTAGTATTATCCATTTATTACAAGGTGTTTGTAGGCTAAAAGTATTATTATTTATCACTTGCGTTTTAAAGTAGTGTAGGAAATTGTTTCCTAATAATACTTGTTTCATATCATTTAGTTGGTATATAACTGGTAGTCTAAATATTGTCTTTCCTAATACTATTCTCATGTTTTCTGCTGTTTAACAAGGTATATATACCTGTGATATACACTTGATATACATAGTGTATACCACGGGTACAACAGTAGCTTTCAGCCCATCACGGGCAGCAGTGGTGTGGGCTGGACAGTAGCCCATTCTCGGCAGAGGCCCATCACGGTAGATATAGATGGGTTGTATATTAGGAATGTATATTTATGTAATATTGTAGTGTAAAGGTTACCTTAAGTAGTCTTATACACTTACCATAATTGTATAGTTAGAATTGTGGTAGAATAAGGTTTTAGGAGTAGAATAGGAATATGATTCTCCTATTTTGTAACTTGTATAGATACCTTTCAATAAATGAAAATAATCAAGGGGATTATTTCTTTCATGGTATCAAAAGTCTAGGTCACACAAATTTTTTCTCTCCAAGTTTTGTGCCTCCATGTCAGCCGAGACCCCACCCCCCCTCGGGTTTTACCAATATTTTTTCTTCCGCTCTCAAAATCTCTCTTACAAATCCCTCTTTCTCTTGTTCTTTCGTTATGTCGACGTCAAAGAACTCGTTTCCCCCTTCCCTTGTTGTTTCTAACATCAAGAATCATATCCCGTAAATTCTTGAAATAGAAAACGTACAATACGCGACGTGGGCCGAGTTGTTCAAAATTCACACTCGTTCGCATCAAGTCATCCATCACATCATCCCCACGGATCTTGATGATATAGAGGTGCCTAAACGCGAGGATGATCCTAAATTATGGACAACACTTGATGCTACTGTCCTTCGGTGGATATATTCTACTATCTCCACCGACCTATTGCAGACGATTATCGAGCCAGACGCTACGGTGATGGCCGCTTGGGATAGACTGCGTGACCTATTCCTGGATAATCAAAATTCCAGAGCTGTTACCCTAAAACAGGATTTTCCCACGTCAACATGGAAAATTTCCCAAACGTTTCAGCATATTGCAAAAGGTTGAAGGAATTGGCGGACCAACTCCGCAACATTGGTGTGCCTGTTAGTGACGATCATCTTGTTTTACAGATGGTCGCTGGCCTATCCGAGGCCTATAGTTGCGTTGGAACTCTCCTTCGTCAAAGTAATCCTCTTCCAAGGTTCTATCAAGCCCGATCCATGCTTACCTTGGAAGAAGCTGGTTTGGCTAAAAAAGGTGGCTACTAATGCTAGTCCCGTGGTCATGATGACTTCCTCCCCTAGTCCTCAAAATTTTGGCAACAATTCGAACCAAAACCAATCCCACGGGGGCAACAAGAATGGCCGGAAAAATAAAAATTGCGGGGGCAAACGCGGCGATTCCGGCAGCAGTCACGGTGGCCAAAGCAGTGGCAGTGGGTCCCATCCAAGTTCTAATGGGCCACCGAACCCCTGGTCTCAGCCTTGGGCCTCTAGGCCGTGGGCTTGGACCAGTGGCCCTACGGTCCACCTCCACCACAATTTTTAACAACTGGCCAGTGGGCTTTTCAGCAGCCCAGATGGCCCACTGCCCACTTGCCTAGTAACGACAATAGTTCCAGCAGTTTCAGCCCAGTTCTGGAATACTTACGCCCCGGCATCCGCAAGCTCACTACGCAATAGGCCCCACTCAGACAGATATCGAGGCCGTGATGCATATAGTAGGGTTGACACAACTGGACACGAATTGGTATATGGATACCGGTTCCACTACCCACATGACATCTGATTTAGGTACTCTCTCATCTTATTCCAATTTGAGCAACCTTCGTGGTATAATTGTTGGTAATGGCAACTCTATTCCAATTCAGGGTTATGGTCAGAAAACGTTGTCTCCCCCCAATCTACCCCTTATCTTGAAAAATACTTTACATGCTCCAAAATTGATTAAAAACTTAGTGTCTGTCCGAAAGTTCACCACTGACAATTCAATTTCTGTTGAATTTGATCCTTTTGGTTTCTCTGTGAAGGATTTCAAGACAGGGTGTCCTCTCATGAGGTGTGATAGTAGGGGAGTTCTTTATCCTATCACGCCCGGTTTCAGTCCATCGAGTCACGCTTTGCCATCAGCCTTTGCAGTAATTTCTCCTTCCTTGTGGCATGCTCGCCTTGGTCATCCGGGATCCTCTATTTTATCAGTTTTAGATAAAAAATAGTTTTATTTCTTGTTAGGGTACGAGTGGTACCCCAATTTGTCAATCTTGTTCGTTAGGAAAAAGTGTTAAGTTTCCATTTGTAGACTCAAATTCTCATACTTCAATGCCATTTGATATTATTCATAGCGACTTATGGACATCTCCTACTCTAAGTTCGTTGGGTCATCGGTATTATGTTCTTTTTTTGGATGATTATTCTAAATTTTTGTGGACGTTTCCAATTGCAAATAAATCTCAATTGTTTTCCGTCTTCATAAAGTTTAGAGCATTCATTGGAACACAATTCGAAAGAGAAATAAAAAATATTCAGTGTGATAATGGAAAAGAGTATGACAATAGGGAGTTTCAGAGTTCTGTGCCAATAATGAGATCAATTTTTATTTTTCGTGTCCTCATACATCTTCACAAAATGGGAAAGCCAAACGCAAAATTCATTCCATAAATAACATTGTCCGAACTCTCTAAATTCATGCTTCCGTACCTCCATATTTTTGGCATCATGCCCTACAAATGGCCACATATCTCCTTAACATAATTCCTTCCAAAGGTCTGACATATTCTTCCCCCCTCTAAACCCTATATAATAAGAACCCTTCTTATTCTCATCTTCGGGTTTTTGGGTGCTTGTGTTATCCGTTATTACCATCCACCACAATTAACAAACTTCAGGCTCGGTCTACTCCGTGTGTGTTTTTGGGTTATCCGTCTAATCATCATGGTTACAAATGCTTTGATTTATCCTCCAAGAAAATCATAATTAATCGCCATGTCATTTTTGATGAAACCCAATTTCCATTTACGAAAGTTCATACTCCCGAGCCTAGTTCATATAATTTTTTGGATGACCAAATATCCCCGTATATTATTCAGCATTTTTCGGACATCTCCCGCACCCAAAATTCTCCAGCGGGCCCACAGCCCGCTGGTCCCACTGGCCCACTCGGTCAGCTCTTCCCAGTCTTCTCACTGGGCCAGTTTTAGTGATTGGGCCAGTCCAGCCCAACACTGGAACTGGTCTAGTTCCAATTACTATTTCCGACGCTGTGTCTGCTTCCAGAATTGGGCCAGCAGGCCCACTGCTTGCTGGCCAGTCTATCCCGAGCCCAGAAAATTCCCAAAATTCGCCCACCTCTTCCTTGAGTCTTAGGCCAGTCACTCGTAGTCAACGGGGTATTTTTACACCAAAAGACCTTTTAATTTACATTCGAATGTCTCTAAATCCCCCTTGCCTTGTAATCCTGTGTTTGCCATAAACGACTATTATTGGAAAATTGCTATGACTGATGAATATAATTCTCTTATTGATAATAAGACGTGGGAGTTGGTGCCCCATCCCTCTGGTATTAATGTTATCAGGTCTATGTGGATTTTTTCTCATAAGGAAAATTCGGATGGTTCATTCGCTCGACATAAGGCATGACTTATGGGTGATGGTAAGACTCATCAGGTTGGGATATATTGTGGTGAGTCATTTAGTCCGGTGGTCAAGCCGGCTACCATTCGCTCTGTGCTTAGCTTGGCTCTTTCAAAGGCATGACCTATTCATCAGTTGGATGTCAAGAATGCTTTCCTACATGGTGATCTCAAGAAAACAGTCTATATGCATCAGTCGTTGGGATTCAGGGATCCCAACCGTCCTCATCATGTCTGTTTATTGAAGAAGTCCTTATATGGGCTTAATCAGTCTCTACAGGCCTGTATATGAGGTTTGCTGGACTATGTTTCGATTATTGGGTTCACTCACAACAGGTCGATAATTCCTTGTTCATCTACCGTCGTGGTTCGTCCTTGGCCTACATTCTTGTTGTATGTGGATGATATCATTTTGACTGCCTCTTTCGATGCCTTACGCCGGTCTATCATGGCCATGCTCAGCTCTGAGTTTGCTATGAAAGACTTAGGGCCCTTCAGTTACTTTTTGGGGATTGCCGTCAAGCGTCATTCAGATGGTTTATTTTTGTCTCAAAGAAAGTATGCGGCTAAGATCATCGAGAGGGCTGGGATGTCATCCTGTAAGTCTACTTCCACTCCAGTTATACAAAGCCCAAGCTTAGTGTCGCGGCCGGCGCACCATACGAGGACCCGACCCGCTATCACAGTCTTGCAAGGGCCCTTTAGTATCTTACTTTTACAAGACCGGATATTACGTATGCCGTCCAACAGGTGTGTTTATTCATGCATGATCCCCGAATTGAGCACATGAATGCGATCAAACACATCATTAGGTATATTCAGGGTACACTGGACTATGGTTTGCATTTATATGCTTCCTCGCCATCCACACTTGTCTCATACACAGATGCTGATTGGGGTGGTTATCCAGACACCAGACGGTCGATATCTGGCTACTGTATGTTCCTTGGCAACAACTTGGTCTCCTGGTCTGCAAAGCGTCAGACAACTCTATCCCGCTCAAGTACCGAGGCCGAATATCGAGGGGTGGCTAATGTGGTCTCAGAATCATGTTGGTTATGTAATTTTCTTTTGGAGCTTCATTGTCCCATTCAGAAGGCAACCTTAGTATATTGCGATAATATTAGTGCCATCTACCTTTCAGGTAACCGGGTTCAGCACCAACGCACTAAGCATATCTAAATGGACATTCACTTTGTCCGTGAAAAGGTTGCTCAGGGTCACGTTCTCGTATGCCATGTCCCGTCTCGATATCAAATTGCAAACATCTTTACAAAGGGTCTACCCGCGATCCTTTTTGAAGATTTTAGGGTCAGTCTCAATGTTCGAAGACCGCCCGTTATGACTGCGGGGGTGTGTTAAATAAGGTATATATACCCGTGATATACACTTGATATACATAGTGTATACCACGGGTACAGTAGTAGCTTTCAGCCCATCACGGGCAGCAGTGGTGTGGGCTGGCCGGTAGCCCATTCTCGGCAGAGACCCATCACGGTTGATATAGAAGGGTTGTATATTAGGAATGTATATTGATGTAATATTGTAGTGTAAAGGTTACCTTAATTAGTCTTATACACTTACCATAATTGTATAGTTAGAATTATGGTAGAATAAGGTTTTAGGAGTAGAATAGGAATATGATTCTCCTATTTTGTAACTTGTATATATACCTTTCAATTAATGAAAATAATCAAGAGGATTATTTCTTTCATCTGCTTCTATATCTAATTCTTTTGTTTGTTCGTTAAAGCCTGATACTTTTGTTCTATGTGTTTTAGATCTTTTCCATCTGTGTGGTTCTAATACTTCTTTCTTTGCTAGACATAAGTCTGCGTGGTCAATTCAAATCTTTTGTTTTATCATTTTATTAGGTTTGTATTCTATATTTTCTTCTATGTAGATTGCTACCATCTAATTATTATTTCGTTCTAAATCCATTTTTCGTAATCTTTGTTGAAGCTCTTCACCTTGTTCCATTTCTTTTACTTCTTCTAGTAATTTCTTCCATCTTATCTCACTTAACCTTTCTCCTATTCTGCTAAGGCTTTTTGTAATCTTATTGTACCTATCACTATAGTATCTATTTCCTATTGTACTAGTAGTTGTAATAAGCTTATTGCGAACATACCTTTCATATTGCATCCATTAATCTCTTTCTTCTAGTAACTTTCTTTCTTCTTGTGACTTCATTTAGTCAGAACTATTTTCACTTTCTGAGTTTTGATAAATGAAATTAATATTTTCTGATTCACTTTCTTCATCAGTTTGACTGACATAAAAATCTTCATATTCGTACCAATTATTATTTCCTTCTTTTATTTGTTGTAGACTCATTATAAATTGTGTCGTGTCTATATATTTTATACTTTTTTTCTTTAGTTTTGGGCATTTATTAGCATAATGTCCTTTTTCATTGCAATTCTAACATTTACATTCTTTAAGTTTTTCTTCTTCAATTGGTTTTACATATTTTCTTTTCCTAAATTTTCTCTTATCTTTAAATTTTTTTCTGGTTTCAGGGGTATTTCTATACCTTTTAAATCTCTTTTTCCTATAAGGTTTGTAATAAGGTTGTTGGTTTTGTCTACTGTAATTATTATATCTTCTATATCTTTTGTGTTGGTATTTCTTTTTATGGCCTTTCTTATATTTCTTTTCTCTTTTATTATCCTCACATCCGAATACTAGTCTTCTTTCTGTAAATCCACATACTTCTCTTAATCCTATTTTCTTATCTTTTTTAATCTTTTGTTGCATCCTATATTCTTCACATTTTCGCATTAGATATGCTCTTAGTACTCTTATTCTTTCTCCTAATGTATTTTCTCTTGGTTCTAGTTGGGTGTATTCCTTTGATATTTATGTGTTATAAGGTATATGTAGGTGGTCATAATAAAGTTGTTGGTATATTAAACCTTCTTCTGGAAAGAATCTTGCTTCATAAAAGAACTTATTAAAACTTATTGTGTATTCTGGTAATTTATTAATTTTACAACATTTCATGTTATTTAGATTCATTATTATCTCAGTTTTTCTTTCTGTGAGTACGTTTTCTCATGCTACCAACCATTTTTCTCCTAAAAATTCTCTTTTTAGTATGATATCAAATATTATTAGCATAGATTTCCAATCTCCTGCATGGCTAAATACTTCTCCTCTTAATTGGTATGCTATGGATTCTATCCAATAAGCTACTTTTCTGATTAATGTTTTAGATATCAAGTCATACATATATTCTAGGTTTTCTGTTTGTGTGGAGTTCATTAATGCTAAATACATTCCAGGATTCCAATCATTTATTCTTCTTCCTATTTCTTGTTCATCATAAATATTGTCTAAGTCTAAGAAATATCCATTGTAATTTACACCTTGTGCCATTGATCCTACAAATTCTTTAAATTCAGCTTGTTGTCCTACTGGTATATGATTTGGTAATCTAGTTTGTCTTCTATTTATTATTTCCAAGTTGGGATCTACTAATTCTTCTTCTGGGTAATCATTTGCATCTTCATTTATTATATCATCAGTTTCTATTTCTGTTTCTATAGGATTATTAGATTCATCCTCTATATCACTTTCGGGTTCTTCTTCTATGATTGCATTTACACTTTTCATTTTTTGTAAGTCTACTATTATCTGGTTATTTTCCTTCACTATCTCTGAGTCTTCTTCCTCTTCTATGAATTCTGGTACCTTTACCTCTTGGTTTACTAATTCAATGTTGTTGTCTTCGTTAGTATCGCTCTCAGTCTTTTCACTACTAGATGTAGTTTCTTCACTTGTTCTATTATTTCTTACTTTCTTTTTTCCTTTTAACCTTTTTATCTCTTCTCTTAGGATTTTTATTTCATCTTTTAATTCTCCTAATTCTTGTTTTACATCAGTTAATTCTTGTTTCACATCTTTCAATTCCTCTTTTGTTTGTTTTAGTTCTACTTTGGTTTCTTTTAATTCTTTCTTTGTATCCTTAAATTTTTGTTTGTATTTTTTATATTTGTTGTACCATTCCTCATTATTGTGTGTTTTTAATTTGGTATTTTATGTTTCTAATTCACATAATTTTCGTTCTTGTTTATCTAATTTTAGATTTAAATACTCGTTGGTTGTTTTCTTTACGTCTTTTAAGTATATGTTTTCACTTTTTGAATTATTGTCTGGTGTGGTTTTTTCTTTTCTGTTCATTGGTTCATACTTGTATCGTTCTCTTTCCATTATATTTTTTCCATGGTTTCTTAAAAACGTAAGTACACTAGGTTCTTGATTTTCCATTTAAAATTGTCTTTTCTTACTCAATATTGCTAGGCTATCTAATATTTTTTCTACTTTCTTTGGCAGTCTTGGTTTTATTTTACTAATATCTACCATTATTGGTTCTTTACTCCTTCTCCAATCATCTATTGGTACTATTTTTGGTTGTTGAGTTGTAGTGCTAATTATAGTGTTTTCTTTGCTTGTACTAGGTTCATCTTCTTCTACTTGTTTACCTTTATCTTTTCTTTTTTCTTCTACTAATATGTTTAATTTTTCCAATATTATTTTAAATGTCGGTATCTCAGATACATTCCATAATTTTGTTAATTCTTTTCTTATTATTTCTTGCATTTTAGTTTGGTTTTCTTTTATTTCATCCATTAATACTAATGTATTCTTCATTTGTTCTTTTACTACTATTTCTTCCCATAATGCACTAATTTTTTCGTTAGGGCATATATCTTTACATGGTGGTTTCCGGTTAGGGCATATATCATTTTTGTTTCAATACTTATGACTTTACTTCCTGGTGGCATTGTTATTCCATCTAGTTTATAATATAGTGTTAGGGCTAAGTCTTTGTGTTCATCTTTTAATGATATACTAAAGTCTGGTTGTACCGTAAATTTTAATTTTTGATATATTAAATTTCCTTTTACTACTGATATTAAAGCATCTTGTAGATTTCCTAATATCCTATCATCTAATATGTATATTTGTATAGGTGTATCTATATTTTTCTGAAAGTATGCTTTTGTAGTAAATTCTACTCCTCCAAAGTTTATAATTCTATATTTTTTAGCTTCCCTAGTTGATAGTTTTGATAACTCTCTTTTTGTTACTTCATCTGTTATCAAGTTTATTTTCGTTCTTCCATTTACACTCATTGTATCTATTATATTTTCATGCTTGTGTGCTATGTACCTTATTTCTTTATTTCTTTCAAACCATTTTGTTTTAAATATTTCCTTTATCCTTTATCCATTTTTTGGGCGGATCTTTCATCATCTAACAACCCTGAAGAGGGTAGGAATATAGATGGCATATTAACATATTCATATGTAGGTTTAACAAATAATAGGCATGTAGTACGAAAGCAGGTATTATTAACTCAAAATTCATTTTTAAAATAAAAGTCTATAACCTTCTATCAACATTTAACATCATAATTGCAGAGATGTATACTTATCAAGTTTATAATTAGAAACACATAGTCTGAAAACATACCTCTTAGCAAAAATTTAACATCACTGGAGATACTCAACCCACCCTGGCTCTGCCTCCATTTTTTCCTCTATGGTGACGGTATAAATGGCCTAGGTGCTGGGAGTTGCTCGACAGATTCTTTCTTAAATTTTCTTTTAAGAGATGGTGTTTTATGGACTAATATGGTTCTTAAGTATAATCTTTTAAAGTATTAATCTTCTGGTATTATGATATTAATCTTGATATTGGCTATAGACTAGAAGGGTTTTATCTAGACATGAGAGAGTGTTGCAAAGATTGAAGCTGTTGTATTTCGAAAGATGATTTCAGAAGTTACAATAAGGCTCTTTATTTAGATAACCTCGGTTGACTTTCACTATTGGCATGCTAAAAAAGTAATAAAGTCGATATATTATTGTTACAAAAGTCCTAAAGCAAATAGTGCTTTGTCTCTTGTCCTTTCATGCTTTTCTTAAAGTTGTTTGTCGTTGCTGCCATTTTTTTTCAACGTTTGTTGGCTTGTCATCTTCTGTTTTTGATTCCTTGTGGGTCTGGAGGCTTTTTCTTTCTTCCACAGGAATCTTTATAGGTGTCTTCTTTGCACTGAGTCATCTTTTGTCTGTCTTCCTTTCACAAAAAGATGATTTTTTTATGACCCTAGTTGCAGATGTGGCGAAATACTGGGGGAAGGGCGGAACAACGTTCGAAGTACTTTTCCAATGCAGATGACGCCGTTGCATAGGCGTAATGAGATGATGTCATTGCTTAGACGTTATGCATATGGCGCCATTGCATAGGCGTAATGAGATGATGTCGTTGCTTAGACGTTATGTATATGGCGTCGTTGCATAAGCATGACTGAAATTAAAATACCCACATTAGGAGGTGGGCGCCTGATTGAACATAAAATAACCGCATTAGGAGGTGGGCGCCTGATTGAAAATAAAATACCCGCATTAGGAGGTGGGTCCCTGATTGAAAATAAAATACCTGCATTAGGAGGTGGGCACCTGATTGAAAATAAAATACCCGCATTAGGAGGTGGGCGCCTGATTGAAATTGAAATACCTGCATTAGGAAGTGGGCGCCTGATTGAAATTAAAATACCCGCATTAAAAGGTGGGTGCCTGATTAAAATAAAATACCCGCATTAGGAGGTGGGTACTTGATTGAAATTAAAATACCAGCATTAGGAGGTGGACACCTGATTTAAATTAAAATACCCGCATTGGGATCCCGCCATACCCATATGTGTATGCAAAAATACTGTACCATGACCAGACTGCAACTCTGAAACAAATAGAGTGCTCCAACATCAGCTGAACCAGCAACCTACTAGCGTCAACCTTCACCCTCTTTAACTGAACCTGCGGGCATGAAACGCAGCGTCCCCCGACAAAAGGGACGTCAGTACGACTGATGTACTGAGTATGTCAGGCATGAACAATAGTATAATAGGGATATACCAATAACTAAAACCGAAACAACTGACCAACCGTAAATGCCTATGAGGGCCCTAATACATATGCCTAAATGTTATGCACAATGCAGTATACTTATACATCAGCCTCATCGGGCATCTTCCTTACCATAACAGCCTCTGTGAGCATACTTTCATTTCGGCCTCTGTGGGTATAATATGTCTAAATGTCATGCATAATGCGGTAAATACATATATACGGCCACACAAGGGCATCTTCCTCCCAATCATATATATATATATATATATATATATATATATATATATATATATATATATATATATATATTGGCCCTTAATCGTGCATCTTCCTTCGTTAAGCCACACAGGCTTTATCATTATCATATCCCAGCTGATCAGGTGGTATGTGTTTCCCATTTCCCGTCCCCAATATACGGTCTTGGGTAAAACATGAATGCAATGCAAATGAAAATGCATGAATCACAATAAAATATCATGAATGACATAGTTTCCTTGTACCTTCGGTTAACGCCGTAAATATTAATATTTTTTCCGTATGCCTTGATAAGGACTTAGGAACATATTTAGACATGCTTTTAACATAGGAATCAATAATATGAATATTCTTAACTTCTAAGAGTAGAATAAATTATGGAGCAATATCACGGTTATATTTCGGTACATGGAACATGCCAAAAGAAAGAAATAATTTACCTTAGCATACCTTCGTTGATTGTTGATAACCAATTCATATTGCAGTGAACATCTAACCCCCATAAACTCCAGGATTCAACTGATATTGCAAAATCCCAAAATAAACATGGGTAGTAAATAAAAAAGGGAAGTGATTGAACGAAATTACTTCAATTCCGTGGAAAATTGGGTTGCTGCATACGTTTTGGGTAGAAAGTCCCAAAGTAAAAACTAACTTGCTGCCTCCCTATTAATTTCGTCCTACACTAGTTCCTAATTCTAATCTCCAAACTGTTAAATAACTTTCCCTTAGTATGTAGGTATATATATGTGCAAAGTGAATGTTTATCTCTCAAAATGAAAGGTTAAGTTGCTGGCCACAACTAACACTTAATTACCGTTCATAAGACACGTTAGCAACCTTGATGAGTCATTATTTGTCAATGTCTCCTAGTTAATCCCTTTAGACCACCCTCCGTATTTAACTCATCACACACATAATTAATTTCTTGATCCCAATTCACTTAAATCTTAATGACTTATAAAACCTTTATATACTCAATGTCATAATTTTGTAGTACGACACTAATCCATAGCCTCTTTGTGCACGCACCAAATTTATTTTCGCTCCCCGTCGTCACATTTGTTACATCCAAAATTATTTCGGGGTCTAATCTCTTTTATATACTAATTTTTTTATTAGCATACGCAAATATAACATAAATTTTCCCAACGCTCGGGTCTATTTACATACGCCTAGCAATTTTACATACGCCTAGCGGTTCAAACCATGACCCAAAAGTACGGGATGTTACAAGTGGGCGCCTGATTGAAATTGAAATACCCGCATTAGGAGGTGGACGCTTGATTTAAATTAAAATACATGCATTAGAAGGTGGGTGCCTGATTGAAATTGAAATACCCGCATTAGAAGGTGGGCGCCTAATTTACGTCGTTGTATTGACGTAATGCAAAGTGTGACCCTAAGGTCGAAATGCTATATCATCAGTCTAGATGAAAAGTTAATGCGTGGACATAGGTGATGCAAAAGTTGAGTAGATGAGAATGTGACCATGTGAGTCGAAATACCGCTCTTCGCATGGACATAACGCGGTTGGGACCCTGTAGGTCAACATGACGTCTTTGTACAGTCGCGAAACAGGAAAGCGATCCTTGTGGTGAGCTGCGATGGGGAGGTCCTTTGCAAACTCGAGCATAAATGTTGCGGCTTCCCGCTTCTTTCAACCTGAAGAACATGTACTTAAAGAAAATTTGTGAGTTTGGGGATGGACGGTTGATTCGCGTTGACTTTGTAGCTTTGGCTCTTGACTCTTGCAAGTTCAGACTGGTTTGGATTGAAGATTTAGTTGGCCGACACTTTTCCATGTCTATTGGCGTATTCTTGTAGTGTACCCTTAAAATTTGCCCCAATTTCAGGTATATATGAAGATGCTGAACTTCCAACTGGACAAACCTGAGTTTGTGTGGGCAGCTTGCTTGTCCTATTAAGGCGATCATGTGGGACTATTGTGTTATGTGCAAGATTAGGGACAAAAATTTCCAATGGTGTGGCCGAAGCCAATATAAGCCGCCTACGTATTCCGACAAAGGAAATCAGGTCATAACGTAGTTCGTTACAAGCAAAAAGGGATTGTGAAGTTTTCCAAAAATGGGACCGAAGCCGATGCGGCCGCCTACGTATCCCGCCGAGGGAATCAGGTCATAACGTAGTTCATGTTGCGAAAGGGATTTGTAAGGGTTTTCTAAAAATGGGGTCGAAGCTGATGTGGCCGCCTACGTATCCCGCTGAGGGAATCAGGTCATAACGTAGTTCATGTGGCAAAAGGTAATCAAATTCTGGGTTGTTTATTCGAGACTCTGTGGAAAAAAGGAATTTGAGTCTATAGAATATTATTTTTTTTGGTAAAAATGATGCAACATATTTTGCAAGGTTTTGTTTTTTGATTTTTTTGAAAATATGAAAAGACAGAATCACGTCTTGACTTTAGTTGGTACCAAACAATTAGTATTGTGCTTAGAGGCTCCCGTTATTGCTTTCTGTCTACCGAGACTGACTCCAGGTAATTCCTACAGCTTCATATGCTACCTCAAACATACCTAAGTATCGACACTTGCTTCAAGCAAAGGTTTCAACCTATACGTATCCTTATGTTTCAAATGCCCTCACTAAAAGAAAGTCCCTTCCTCAGATATTCAGTATTTTGAATTTTGTGACGTCTAGAGAAGTACACTCACACTCAGAAAGATGTTCAATACATTTAATTGTGATACCATAGGCTTGGCCGTCATGTGAGTATCCACTAATGTGATAACCCTCTGTATAGGATCATGTACGGCTTGTAATGTAGGCTTGGGGAAAGGAAAGGATATCATTTGGGTAAGGAGTGACTAATCCTTCCTTGAGCGTTGGAATATGTCCGCGCTTGGTATTTGTGTGCCTTGATGCCGATCTGTTTCTTTTTGCCCCCTTTGTTTTTTACTGACTTCTTTTGAATATTTCATTTGGAGCTTTTTCCCCTTTTTCAGAGTTATTTCCTTTTTTTTATATTGTCGGGGCTTTTGACTTCTTCTTTGTGTGAAGTCGTCCTTTTGTTTTGTTTTCTTTTCCTCTTTTGAGAACATTGCAACTTCAATTCGGATCCTTTTCAGCAATCTGCACATTTCTGATGCGCTCAAGGAGGTCGAGCCAAGAGAGGGATAGTGCGTGTATGCACTCAGAAATGGTATAGGCATAAAATGTGGTTGTTAAAATAATAGGCTTTAGGCTCAAAGGGGAAATGCTACAGATACTGTTATTTGGTACGCTGGAAAGGCTCAAACGGATCAAAGAAAGCCTATGATCATTTCCTGTACCAAGTGTTACTCAGGATTTCTCCTCAACAAATATTCGAGCTAAGTTCTAGATTCGTCTATCATTATCACGCTACACATAATATGCTGATGGGTCGTGAGACCCATCGACAATTTGGTAAATTTCTTAATTGTGGAGTCGATGCCAAGTATTGACCCACCTAAGGTGTATGTATGCATGACTTAAGATAAAGGGTAATATAGCTCTATCTTAAATTTTCTAGGATTTGGCTGACTAGACTCAAGGTTCCCGAGCGGACTACTCAAGTGAGAAGGCTACGCGGCCACCGGATGGTCCGGACACTCCGCGCATACGCCAACTCCCTAAAAATTTGGGTAATTTGAAAGAAAATGTTGCGGGTGAGCGAAACACACCTCGCGTGTATGTGTGATAGTGTCAATCTTCCAAAGTGAAAGAAATATGAGCGGAATGCCAATTTAAGAAAAGCGGTAAAGAAAATGGCAATTAAAGCAGTTATGCATGCAAAATTTCACAAAGGAAATAATTTAAAACATTAAATCAAATAAGGAGAAAAACAAAAAGCGCAATAATAATTAACCTGAATTTGCTATGGTTAAGAACCTGAAACTCCCCAGCGGAGTTGACATAAAGTCGCGCCCGTTTTTAACCGCGGCTTCGCGATGCGATGGCGTCGATTCCCTCTGGTTTTGATAAAAAAAAAGCTTGCTTTGAGGAGTCGCCACCTAATTATTCTAAGGTGAATTAGGGCACCTAAATGTTAACTAAAATGCTGCAAAATAACTCCGATTTTATGGTATGCGAAACTAATGAAATTTTAGATAAGGGTTCTTTATTATTCTAAAGGGAAGGGGTTAGGCATCCTTTAAGATCCGCTAACTTGCGGATATCCGGTCAAACTCAGGTTAATTATTATGCTAAGAAAAATGCATATTTTTTACAAGTATAAAAATAATGTTGTAAGTAGTTAATAAAAGATGCATTTTGTACAAATATGCATTTGTATGACATTATTTATAAATATATATAAAGTGATTTTTGTAAGAAGAGAAACAACTTATTTGTAATGTAAAGAAAATGATATTTTAGAAGTCATTTTAAATAACGAATCGGATAAAAATAAGATTATTTCGTATGATTAATAGTGTGAGAAAAATGTGACTAATAGTTTTAAAAATTCTGAACAATTAAAAAATAAGCTAGCGTTTTGAAAGTATGGGCGACGAACTAAAAATAAATAAACTAACGTTTTGAGAGTATGGGCAACGGGCCTAAAAAAGATAAATTAGCAGTTTTCGATTTTAAATCTACTCTTTCTAGATTATTAATTTTAAGTCTACCTATTCTAAACATTTTGATAATTACACAAGTACAATAAATAATATTACAATACAAAATAAAATAAAGTTGAATCAATGAAAATAAAACAACAACAAAATAAATCATCTCCGAGGAGTATCTTTATCTTTTTTAACTGTGTTCCTTGCAAGCTGTCAAGAACAAACGGTTAGAAAACGGTTGAATATAAATAAACTTCAGATCAGTATCCAATACAGTAAATGTTTTGATTACGGAGGGATCAAACTTAAATTTTGAAAAGATCATTCCAATCTCGTCGTGGTTGCGAACATATGACTCGTTGGTCATTTTAGTTGCCTTGCCTACCGAACGTATTGGTCTCTCGGGTGAAAAAGATTTAAGTTTCATCCTTGCCCAGAAGTTTTATTTCCGTCTTTCCAACCGTGGAGGCCTAAAAAATCGACGAATATTTTTCATCGGCCAGTGTAGTATCATGTTCAAATCAGCAAAATGTACCTAAATAGTAAAACCGAAAACCGAGAAACAACTTCCGAAGGGACACGACCTCAAATTCAATTTCATTGGCCTAAGTGTAGTATTTGTTCAAATCAGTAAAAATAACAAAATAGTCGCATAACGGACGTTCAAATACCAAAATAAACCAACAGTCTGCATTTAAAATGTCCGACCCGAATTCTGAGATTTTTGAACCGAAATAGAACTTGAAATGCTCCTGAAAAGCCGACCCGACAGAACAGTGACCTGACCCAATTTTCGGGTCGACCCGACCCGGATAAACAACCATATAGTAAAGAAAAATTAGGTATTTCGACCCAGTGCTGAAAACAGACCCCGATAGATGACCCAGATTTCGGGTCGACCTGACCTGAGAAATACAACCCGAAGTAGTGACTTGACCCGGAATCAATTTTTTTTTGGATTTTCAGATAACCAACAACAAAAATATCAAAGCCAAATGCTGGAAAATTACCCGACCTGGATTCTGTCCCGACCCGACCGGAATAGTGACCCAACAAGAAAACAAGGCCGAATCCGAGAAACACATTTATTTTTATTGCAATTTCAGATAACCAATCAAAAGTCAAAGGATAATCATTAACAATAAATCACATAAGAACCAACTTTATTTTCAGATTTTTGGCACCGATTTCAACCCAAAACAGAAAACAGATCCGACCCGAAACAATGAACAAAGGGTAAAAATCCACCTAAAATCCGACCTAAACTCCGACCGAAAAACAATGGACAAAGGACAAAAATCCACCCAAAATCCGACCTCAACTCCGACCGAAAACCCCCCTCAAACACAACCCAAAGGGTTGTATTTATAGCCCACTATTGAGTACCTAATGGCTAAGATTTGAAATTCGAATTCAAAGCAAAAGGCTAAAAATGTGATGATTTCCCACTAATTTTTGAAAAGGAATAGACGATGATAAAGGGTATGGATTTAGGCCCTTACCCATAGAATTTGAGCTTTGAACCGGAAGCTCTTCGAGTTCCCCTTTCGCGGACAACAGGTTATGGCTTCTTTAATGTCTAAAAAAAAGGGAAAGATGATAGGTGAGGTGATGGTAGGTGATGGTTTCTGCCATGGCTAGGCTAGGGGTGAGGGAGAGGCGATTATCCGGCGGTCCGTTGGGTGTAGCGGTGGTTTCTTGGTTGTTATTGGATGATTTTAGGCTTAGGTCGGTTCTGGCTTGGTTTTGGACGATGGGGGTTTTAATTGGGATTGGGCTCGGGAATGGGTAGCCGATTTGGGCCTGGTTTGGGGAAAATAAGTAGGCTGGTTGTTTTGGGTGAGGGTTAGAATATACAAGGAGTTTTATTTTAAAAGGATGTTTTGCAAATGATGTAAATTATTTAAAATAACATAACGATGTGATAATAATAAAAACATAATATTTGATAAAAGCTTAATTCTTAATAAAAATGGAAATGCGATGCAATTTTGCGAAAATAAAATAACATAAAATATTAGGGTAAAATTATGATTATGATTTAAAAAAGGCAAAATGATAGTAAAAATGTGAATAATAATAATAATAAATAATGATATTAATAATATATATATATATATTAAAATTGTTTTTGAGGTGTGAAAAATATTTTAAATTGCAAATAAATTGGAAAAGATGGGACAAAATTGGGTGTCAACACTCCATCCTTAGGCTTTGACATGAGAAGAGGGTTGGATAGGTAAGCTTTCAGGTCCAGTAGGGCCTATTGTCATTTGAGCGTCCAAACAAAATCATTCTTCTTCTTCATAAGTGAAAAGAACATGTGACATTTTTTTGATGATCGGGAGATAAACCTACTCAGAGCCACAACTCACCTGGTCAACCACTGTACTTCTTTCATATCTTTAAGTATGTCCAGTATCTCTTCGATAGCCTTTATTTTATCAAGGTTTATCTCAATTTCTCTCTAGCAAACTAAGAAACCCGAAACATTTCCAGAACCCACACCGAAAGCACACTTCTCGGGGTTAAGCTTTACGTTATACTTCTTTAACACCTCGAAGGTTTCCTATAAATGGATTAAATGGTCCTCTGTATGAAGACTCTTAACAAGCATATCGTCGGTATATACTTCCATTTTTTTTCCTATTTGCTTTTCAAATATTTTATTTACTAACCTTTGATATGTAGTTGTGGTGTTTTTCAATCCAAAGGCATAAATTTATAACAATAAGTACCAAAATTAGTTAAAAATATGTTTTATCTTTGTCTTCCAGGTGCATCCCTATTTGGTTATACCCAGAATACGCATCGAGAAAATGCATTACCTCGTGCCCGGTCGTAGTATTGATCATCTAATCTATGTTTGGCAATGGAAACGAGTTTTTTGTACATGCTTTATTTAAATCTTTATAATCAATGCACATTCTAAACTTGTTCATCTTTTTAGGTACTACGACTACGTTTGCTACCTAGTCTGGATATTTTACCTCCCGGATGGACCCGATATTAAGTAATATAGCTACCTCCCCTTTAACAAACCTGTTGCAGAGTTTGGCAATTGGCCGTTTTTTCTGCCGTATGGGAGGGAAACTGAGATCCAGGCCCAACTTATGAGTTGGACTTTTGGAGGAATGCATGTCATATCTTCGTGAGATCATGTAAAGCAATCAACATTAGATGAAAGATATTTAAGAATTAAATTCCTGAGCCCCGGGGTTAACTCGGTGCTAAAAAATACCTTCATGTGGGGAGTTTTTAGGTGTAGCACAATCTGCTCAAGTTGCTCTACAGTGGACTTAGTGGCATCTGACTCAATAGGTACCTAAAAATACCTAGGCACTTGGTACCGGTCTGAAAACTACTCCAGATAGGTTGATTTTGATTCTATCGGCAGAAGTCATTCAACATTTTTTGATACCGACTTCGCTTCCTATTATTGCTATTTGGGAACTGCCACCGCTTATGGTTCCTCTATGCGAACATTTCCCTAGCAGCGGGCTGTTTGCTCCAAATTTACTGAATCCCTCTTGGTGTAGGGAATTTTACCAACAAATGCAGTGTTGATGGGACCGTATTCATATCATGTATCCATGGCCTCCCAAATATTGTATTATATCTCATGTCACCGTTGATGACATAGAATTGCATCGCCTTAACGAGCCCTATAGTGTCCACCGATAAATCCACTTCCCCCTTCGTGGTCTCGCTTGACATATTGAAACCTGAGATGGAACTATCTTATCCGTCATATTCATCTCTTCTACCACCTTCAACCGGATAATATTAGTTGAGCTCCTGGGATCAATCATGACTCTTTTCACCCGAAAGAAATCGATAGGTAATGTGATCACCAGTGCATCGTTGTGATGGAATATCACATCAACAGTGTCTTCTTCGGTGAACGTGATAGTTTGTTCATCAGGTATCTCTCGGAATATCTTTTCCCAGGTAATCAAGATTTTTGTCTTCTTGGCCGTAGTGAAAGATGTAGCAGCAATCATTGACCCACCATAGATCATGTTTATAACATGGGTTGGTGTGGTTGGAATAGGTTTATCTTCGGTGGGTGGTCCTCGCTCATAACTGTTATGAGCTCTCTCGCTCAGATATACTTGGAGGTGGCCCCTACTTAGCATTCCCACCACATCTTCTTTTAGATGTCTGTAATCTGTAGTTTTATGGCCGTGAGTATCGTGGAAATCACACCAGATGGACTGATCTACTTTGCAAGGATCATATTGCAATGGTTTCGGAGGTCGGGACGCTAGATGAGTTCTTACTACCGCTAGCATTTGATCCTTGTAAATATTGAAGTTGTACTCAGACAATTTTGGGTATTCGGTACCCATAGTAGAATTAGATAAATTCCCTTTATCGAAATTCACCATTCCTTGATTATTGCGTCAGGATCCTCCCTTGTTGTTTGTCTTTTTCAAGGAGCAAAAACTTTTTTCGCCTCCTTGCTTTCCCAAAGTAGGATAGGGTTGGAAGCGATTCTTCTTCGAGGAATTTCATTCTACTCCAGCTCCTTTATCTGACTTCTAAAAAATACTTCCGTCTTGAGTCCCCAACATATGATCTTCTATCTAGATTTTAGACTCATACCAGTTATGTACGTCCTCCCAGGTTGTGGCTTGGAATTCCAAGAGATTCTTCTTAAGCTTTAGTGAAACGTCTAAACATAAAGGATTTAGACCCTTTGTGAAAGCTCTGTAGCCCACTCGTCCAGGACTACTGGTAGCAGCATACGTTCCTTCTGGAACTGATAAACAAAATCCCTAAGGAGTTCCGTTTCTCCCTGCACAATGAGAAAGATGTCCACTTTACGCGTCTTCACCTTCCATGCCCCCGCATGAGCTTTTATGAATATGTCAGCGAGCTTGGCGAATGATTCGATTGAATTCTCAGGGAGGAGTGAATACCATATCAAGGCTTCCTTAGCAAGTGTTTCGACAAACTTCTTGATCAGAATCGATTCTATTTCGTGTTCTCTTAGATCATTTGCTTATGTGGATCAGTAGTCCCATCATACTTGGCTATAAATTGCATTTTAAACCTTTTAGGGATTAATTCGATGCAACCTCTGGCTTATATGGCAACTGAATATATCATTTTGTGTCCCCCTTCAACCACATGAGGGAGTCCCCGTATGTGATTCATCCGGTGCCGAAATTCCTTGGCATTTTTCTCTGCCTTCTCTGCGTTGGTTTCTACTTTGTTTGTCATGTCCTTCATAAATTTCAAAACATGTTCCTGAAAAGGATTTTCAGGAATGACTTCGCTCTTCGAGGCTCCATAATTTCTTGATCTACTTTAGTCATTCCAGGTTTCTCCATTATCATTTGGTGGAGGTGTTGGTTCGTCTGTTGGAGTACTACCAACATTCTTGAATATGTATTCCGAGTGAAACCGCATCAGGTGATCCAATTGTTTGCTCATAGTGGCATTTTGTGCCCTCAAATTTTATATGGCTTCTTCAAGCATTTCGTCATTGGGAACATCCTCATGCTGAGTCTGTACGCCTACAGAAGTGGCTCTGTCTGCAAACATCGGGACTTCTGGTATCGTGGTTCCTATCGGCAAACCATCCGGTCTGAGCAGGATATTGGTTGTGTTATCCCCGATGTTGTGACTGCTTTCGTGCTATCCTATTCTTGTTATCTATTTGTTTTGAACAAAAAACAAGACTTGAAAAGAAAATTAGATTAGTAGGGGGTCACTTGTGACACCACAGTTGTCCAGGCCCCACGGTGGGTGCCAAACTATTTACCTGTAAAACGATACAGTTGAACTTGTATACGTGGTGAAGGACACATGGATCTCAAGTGACTGATTTGAAAATAAAGTTAGATAAAATATACTGTGAATAAACAATAATAAGATTTAGAAAAGTAATTATTAGCATGAGGCTTGTGTTAGCTTCTGGAAAACATCACTGTGTACGTAGAAAAGCACAATAATCAAGAAAAAAATGAGTATGTGTATTGTAATAACTTGAATCTAATCCTTTTACAATGGAACTGTATGTCCTATTTATACATGAGTCTTTTAGGTACACACCCCACGAAATATGTCCTCATTAGTACATGAGAATGAATGTTGTAATAATTGGACAATTAGTATCTCAAAAATATTAATAATGATCTGTTGGAAGATATATGACTGGTTCAGTAACGGCTATCCGTTGTATTTCAAACAGCTCTCCTGACCTTTCAAGTTACCGGTATCGCATATGCACACGATGCTCCCAGCATCGCTTGTACTTTATGGGTAGCGCCTTAGGATGACCTAGACTTGACTCAACATCACCTGCCACATGTCATATCATAATTTGTACAACTCTCTTATACGAATTTTTTTCCATACATGCACAAAACTAAAAAACATATATACTTTTGGATTTGCAGACAAATGTTATTGTAGAATCGGTGCATGTGGAATTTAAAAAAAATAAATTTCTATATAATTCTAATGAGAATTCCACAAAAGAGCAACACACAAATTCTCCTACTCAAAGTAAATTTGAAGTAATAAATAAGAAAAGAGTATATGATACTCAACCTGAAGTGAACCTAGAAAGAGTCTACGAGTGAGAAAAGAAAAGTATTTAGACTCCGGTTTTATTTCTTCACAAGCAATTGTATTTCTTGTTGAAGGAAGTAGGAGGAAAGTACATTAGTGTATACCCATTTTATTAAATACTGAAAGTGATCCAAAAAGTTTGAAATAAGCAATGTCTTCCAGAGATGCAACTTTTTGGAAAGAAGCAATAAATGATGAAATGAATGCTATATTATCCAACAACACTTGGATAATAGTAGATCTTCCTATTGGTTCTAAACCTATATGTTGTAAATGAGTATTTAGAAGAAAATATGATACTAATGGTCGTGTACAAACCTTTAAGGCAAGGTTAGTTGCTAAGTAGTTTACACAAAAGGAAGGTATTAATTATTTTGATACATATGCTCTTGTTGCATGAATAACATTCATAAGAATTCTTTTGGCTTTAGCTTCTATATATAAATTATATGTGCATCAAATGGATGTGAAAATGACCTTCTTGAATGGTGATTTATGTGTAGAAATATATGTAGAACAACCAGAGGGATTTGTTCTTCCTGGAAATGAGAATAAAGTTTGTAAATTAGTAAAATTCTTTTATGGGTTAAAGCAAGCTCGAAAGCAGTGGCATAAAAAATTTGATGATGTCATTTTATCATATGAATTTGTACACAATAATGCTGATAAATGCATTTATTCTAAGTTCACAAAAGACTATGGTGTCATTATAAGTCTCTATGTGGATGACTCATTGATTTTTGATACAAATATGCTTGGAGTTAATGATACTAAAAGGTATCTCAATTCAGTCTTTAAAATTAAAGATCTTAATGAACTTGAAACCATTCTTGAAATTAAGATCAAGAAAAGTGACAAAGGTACCTCCTTAAATCAATCACATTACATAGAAAATGTGATTCAGAAATTTAATCACTTGGAAATCAAAGAATATAAAACTCCTTTAGATTCAAATATAAAATTGACTGAAATTTTTGAAAGGGTCATAGCTCAATTGGATTATGCTAGTGCTATTGAAAGGATTATGTATGCAACACATAACACACGACCGGATATAGCGCATGAAGTTTGCAAACTTTTAAGATATACAAGTAAATCAAGCATTGAACATTGGAAAGCTATTTCAAGAGTGCTTGGTTATTTAAAGAAAACAAAGAATGTTGGATTATATTATAACGATTTTCCTAGTACGTTAGCAGGATTCTCTTATGCTAGTTGGATAACGATGATGATAAAAAATTCACATCGGGATGAATTTTTACATTAGGTGGAGGTGCTATAAGTTGCGCATCAAAGAAGCATATTTTTATTACACATTCTACAATAGAATCATAATTTTTAACATTAGCAGCTGTTGGAAAAGAAGCAGAAAGACTGAGAAACTTGTTATTAGATATAAAGTTGTGGCCACAACCGATGCCAGTCATTCCCATATATTGCGATAATGAGGCAACATTGAGTGCTGCTTATAATAAGATATACAATGGAAAGTCTAGACATATTAGTCTGTGGCATGCCTATTTGAAAGAATTGATTATAAGTGGTGTCATGACAATTATATATGTTAAGTCTTGCAAGAATTTAGCGGATCCACTTACAAAAGCACTTCCTAGAGATTCTACTACAATAACATCTAGTGGGATGGGGTTAAAAATATTAACAATAAGTATATTAGTAGAAGGAACCCAATCTTGAGTTAGAAAAACTAACAATAAAGGTTCAATTGGTAATAACAATCTATTAATATCGTTTCGAGCACTGAAAATAGCATCGAATCTTTAAGCCATGTCTTAGGATAATTAGTGCTTACTGTTAGAGGGAGAGGATGAGCAAGGGGTCTTAATGAAAATATCAAATGTCTAGAGTAACAGGGACATAAAAGACCTTTATGTTCTTGAGTGAATCAGTGACTTGAAGTGGTTGGATAATATCATGGTGTGATATTTTTGGTTTAGGCACAAGGGAGCTTACAAACTAATGGGGGATTATTATATAGTTTGTAATATTGGAATAATTATTTAAATAATTATTTTGGGTTCTACAGTTAAAATAACTAGTTTGGATACCATAGATGAAATTAGGGTTGTCCAGTGGGCCGGGTCGGCCTGATCCCGACCCGATTACCGCATAGCCTCGGCCCTAAAAAAATGGAATGAAATTATAGGTAGCGGGCTTTGATCTCTGGACGGAAGTAGGACGCGTCCTGCCCGTCCCGATCCCGCCCCATCCCACCCCCATCCCGTCCCTCCCCATCCTGACCCGGTCTCCCCCCTTACAGAAATAGTCGTTACAACAACGGTCCTGCCATTTTTGTCCCCCCTCCCCCATAAATCTCTCCTACCCCCTTAATATTTATTTTTAACCCCTATGTTAGTATATTTATACTTTAACCCTATTTCTTAACTATAAATATCTCATTTTCCTCTTCATTTTTTCTAACAAATCTTCCTACCATCACTCTAATCTCTCAATCTATCTCTCTACAAGTCTACATTGCCTACTAAATATTATATTTTATTTGCTTATTTGTATCAAAGTTTAAAAATTGGGAATGAAATTGGAAACTATCTTGAGGATCATCCATTGAGCAAAGTTTTAATTTTCAACCTCGATTACACGTCGACGTTACGTCGGCGTTTGGTACCTTCGTTCCTTTTTTTAATTATTATTGTTACTTAATTTTAATTATCGTACTTAATTTCATTTACTTTAATTATTTATTCGCATAATTATAATGGAATGACTTGGACGTTTGATTTCTGGTAAAGGTACTAGGGGTAACAAGGATAAGGGTGCATCTTCTAGTAATCCTATTCCTAGTCCCAATGATTTCACTCATATAGATGAAAATGATTTTTTTAATGATATTAATATACCATTAGATCATGAGGTATATTCTGTATCTGGACCAGCCTTTAATTTTGACAATGAATTAGACGATAATGCAGATAACACACCAACTAGTGCACCTCCACCTCAGGCTCAGACCGAGTCTCAGCCTGAAACTGAATTGTCTCATAATCCTCCTAGTATGAGTCGAGGCCACAAATAATGAAAATTAAAATCACCTGCATGTGATTGTTTTGATAGGGACATTGATAATCAACTAGCTAGGTGTAAAATTTGTCAAGAAGTTTATAAATTTTAAAAACCAGAAAAAGTCATGGAGGGATGAGAGGTTTATTGAGACATGTACAAAGCATGTACAGAGCTAGGTATAACAAATATCTGGCTGAAAATCGGGTGTGACAATGCCTTCTGATTCGGGACAAGGTTCACATAGTATCCCGACCAAATACAAGATCGAATTAACTCGATGGCGGGGGGGAATTATAGGTCCTAAATATGATAAACACAAAGATAGGGGGAAAATAGCAAAATTAGTTGCGGTGGAGGATTTGTCTTTTTCATTTCCTTCCTCTCCTGATTTTATTCATTACATTAGAGAAATGTATAATCTTGCTTTTAACGGTTTTCCTAGATCAACTGTTAGAAGAGACATTTTTAAATTTGCACATGAATATCAACAACATTTACGTTATGCATTATATCATTTTAATGGCAAAGTAGCTATCACTTTCGATATAGGTCATAGTACTAACGGTAATGATTATTTAACTGTTACATGTCATTGGATAGATTAGACTTGGTCTATGCAAAAATGTATTTTAGCATATAGATATATTGATGATAGGCACACTGGATTATTTATTGCAAGAAATATTCATGAAATTTGTGAATATTATGGAATTACTGATAAAATTATGACTGTTACATTAGATAATGGTACTGTTAATGATTATGCTGTAAACATTTTAAAAACTCGATTTACTCCATCTTTTCTCGATATTTTTCATATTAGATGTGCATACCATATTTATAACTTAGTTGTAAATGATGGCCTAAAACTTTTTAAAAACATTCTTGATAAAGTACAATTTGCTATAAATTTTATTTTTAAAGGTAATAAAATACAAAGACGCAAAGAGTAAAAAAAATTTGTCATGATTGTGGACTACCTTATAGAAAAATTTCGACTAGGTGAAATTCTTTATATGAACAACTACTTGTTGCTCACGAGTATAAAAGACCTATAACTTTATTATTTAACACCCATAATCAAAGTTCAACATATATGCTGGTAGATGATGATTGGGAAAAAATTTCGAAACTTATTGCATTTTTAGAGAAATTTTTTCAACCTACTAAAGAATTTTCTGGAATTTATTAACCTACTATTTCAACTATGTTATTTTATATAGCTAATATTTTTGTTACTTAATGAATATATGCAAAAACGAGCTTACACTCCGGCTATTAAAAAATGTTTATAAAATTTTAAAAAAATCCTATTCCACTATATATTTTATTGGTGTTGTATTAAATCTGACTATTAAAGTAGACGGTTGTAAAGCACTTGTTGAAACGATTTATGAAAGCTTAGAAATACTTCCAACAGATCCAAATGAAGAAGAAGAAGAAGAAGCAGAAGAAGAACCAACTAACTAACCAACTAAAGAAGAAGTTATGTCTAGCATACACAATGAATGCAAAAATATATATATATATATGTATTACCAGCAAGAAAGTGCAAATAATCAACCGGCTTCGGTACCATCTTCTTCTACTTCACTGCAACCTAATAAAAGACATGCAGTTTCTGCTACTAGTGTTCAAGGCGTTAGAAATAGAATGTTTAGTGGTTCAACTTCTTCACAAATTAGCGAATTTGATGTTTATGTTTTGCAGGGTATTGTACTGTACGAATCAATTGTCAATGAAGATGGACGTGAAGACTTGATGAGATATTGGAGGGAGAATGCGAAGATATTTCGACACTATCAAAGATGGCCCGAGATGTGTTGAACATTCAAGCGTCATCAACAGTGTCTCAAAGCCTTTTTCTGCTGGAAGATTTCAAATAGGAGAGCACATACACTCATTGGCGGGAGACAGCTTGGAGATTGTATTTTTATTCAGAGATTGGATTAGAGCGGAGCGTAGAAGGTACGGTCAACCGGAGATCAACGAAGAAGACGACTACAACTACAATAAAATCTTGTCCGAGGGAGCAGGAAGCGACGTCGAACAATTTGACCATCAACTTCCAATTCCAACCGAAGATCCTCAAGACATTGTGAGGAAATTATAAAAAGTATGGTTAACTATGTAATTTTTTTAATGTCAATTTTACTATGTGATTTGCATCTTTTGAACAACGAAACAAAGTTGAAATTTTGAAATTATATTACAAAAAAATCATATTTCTATTAAATAATATAAGAGGCACAAATACAAGGCTAGTTTTTTACACTATCTTGTTCAATTATTTAAGTGTTTATATATATATTTTTTAAATTAAGTGTCTAAAAAAAACTCAAATCTCGCAACCCAACCCGACCGATCACCCCAAATCCCCGCCCCTCTTCCGACGGGATGTGGGATGGGACGAGACGGAACCTCTTCCCGTCCCGCCGGATCCCGGTCCCTCCACCCTCCTTTCCCCCCTCCCCCGTCCCGCCGAAATCCGTCCCAGCCCTCCCTGACCCGCCCCACTGGCCACCCCTAGATGAAATAGGTACCGTAGCTAAAAACTTGTTTTGAGTACCACCTTTGAAATGGACACCACTAGTGAAATATTCAACAGACGTGTTTGTTCGGCAAAAGACACAACATTTCAGAACAAGTGCCTATTTCTACTACTTATCTTCTCTATAAATAGAGACGTAATTACTCACATAATAGGTTTATTGTATCCAAAATAGCGTTGTCTGCTAACCCCATAGTGATAATATCACGCCTCAAGCCTTCTCTTCCTATTCTCTTCATCTAATTTCTAACAATAAGTGCGAACAAACAGTGTAATTACAATAAAAGAGATATTGTTAAAGAGCGGTAGAAGATAAAAGTTAAGGTATGGAGTTTGAGCACTGTAAATGGAGTCTCCTTTGATACGAAGTGCTACAGAATCACAGCAATTGGATCTGCAAAAATGAATAAACAGTATCAAACCACTTGACTTATCAGTTGTACATAATGAAGACATATTTTTCTTTTATAATTTTCAAGATTCTGTCGTGATTAATCTTCTATGGATAAAATTATAAGTCGGTGTCCAATTGGTGGAATTTGAAAGTCAAAGAGCATGAATGCATTGTTGCCCTTACTTTAAACTTGCTTGGTTTGCTTTCAACCACGCCTATTGTTCTTTTCTTTCTCAGTATTATAATTGCAGCTTTTGAAAACAAACATTAGGAAATAAGAAGGAAGAAGAATAAGAGAATAAACAAAGGCTCCCCATGAACAGAATAAATGCCATACTGTAAATTTAATTGAATGCACGTACTGTGCCATCCAATTGGTTTAGAATTTGAAGGTTGGCAGTTGCATAGTTTATTTTCTTACCACCAACAGGTATTTAAAAGTTGCAAACTTTGACAGAAATCCAGTAACCACAATTTAATACTCTATTTCTTTGGTTCTGTTTCTCTTTGGGAAATACATTCTTGTTCAAGATTGGCTCCAGCAAATCATAACCTTCTCTGATTGGTACTGCTGATTCTGTGACTAGGCATTTAATGAGAAAAAGCTTTCATTTTTCTTTTCCACCAACTTCCAGACTAGTCTTGTTATTTCTATTTGTAGCTCTACTTTATCATTTTGTTGAGCTGTGAGGAGATTTTCCCTTTACAGTTGAATTGTCACCAAATATCTTGTGAAAGCTTCATTCACTTTAATTCTCTATTTATTGTCCATCCTAAGTTCATAGGTTTAGTTAGACATGCACACTGAAATCTGCTTTTAATTGTCCTCTAGTTACCATCATTTTTTGGTGTGTTAGTCCTTGATTTGCTAATAAATTCATAGAATAGTCTGGCCCATCCTAATTAAGTTCATAGTATAATTATGTCCATAGTACTATAATTATGTTCATAGTATAATTATGTCCATAGTACTATAATTATGTTCATAGTATAATTATGTCCACCGAAAAGCTTAGTTGTTTTTAGTTCTATAGCAATCTACACCTCTTTCAAAGGCCTTTCTTTCTTCGCTTGAAAGAAGTCTTCAAATTCTTTGCTTTTATTTGTCTAGGTGTTTGAAATGTGTAATTTATCATATTATATGCTGGTCATTTTGGGAGTTGTGCTTCAGAGCTTGATGGTTTGTTTGGCAGAAAATATGACTGCTAATTTTGTGTTTGGAGATTCATTGGTTGATGTGGGTAACAATAACTACATTGCTTCTCTTTCAAAAGTAAATTTCCGTGGGATACAACAATTGCAGGAAACGGGAAGTAAGTAAATATTATAATTGTTAGAAAGGATAATCTAAAGATTACAATAAAACTGAAAATAAAAAATGAAACAAACTCCTTGTGTGATTTGCTGAGTCGAGTGATGACACTCTGTCTTTAAGATAAGATTGCCCCGTATATCTCCTTTTACGTTATCGGGCAATAGTCTCCCAAGATACAACAACAACTTAACAATTGAGCAAAAGAAACTCAAGTGTTACTCTTGAAGAACTTTGAGTGTAGTAAACTTGCTAGAGAGGAAGAAGAAGATGTTAGAAAATTATGTAGTATTTTTCTAAGTGTTGTGAACAATTGAGCCAAATGCCTCAATTTATAGTGTAATGAGATGACCCTTCAACTAGCCAACTAATGGCCTTCAATAGCCATGTAATGGCACTTGATGGAGGGGTTACATTAAGCCAAATAATGGATGAAGTCATGTGCCAAGTAATAAAGATTCAATGCTCCAAAATCAGCCTAAAGGTCATAACTTTCCAACTTCCCATCGCAACATTCTGCCTCCGAAGCGTCGCGGCTCTGCGAATTAGCGTCCCAGCTCCAGTGACTGGCCACCCAATTAGCATCGTGGCGCTCTCTGGGAGGCGCCTCGCCTCCGACGGGGCTGCTCAACGGCGACTTCCGACTCATTTCATCTTACACTCCGTACACTTCTTCCTTCGTTTACCAACGTGCAATACTTTGTCATTTAGCCAATAACCGTCCATCATTCTATGTCTCAAACGTATTACATACGTATCAATATCTCTTTCACTAATGAAATTTACGATACTTGGCACTGCGTGTGGAAATGAAATTTTCAACATGCGGGCCCCCAATTGTTTGAGTCATAAATAATGGGATATACTTAATTCCACATTAGTAAATTTCCAACAATCTCCTCTTGAAAGATATTTTGGCGCACGCACATGGTGCCTTTTCCAGCAATCTTTCAGCGGACCGATGTTGCATCTGGATAGGTAGCTTTCGCTTTGAATCTTCCATAGTTGAATATCATCGGACTTACTTACTGCGCGGTAAATGTGATGTCTTGAATAGTCAGTGTTTAGTGTAATCCAAGTCAATGGTACCAACACAACAACTTTCCTTACTCTGTTCTTCGTAATATTTTGTCTGTTGTGGCCGTGAACACTTCTTGGATTCTTAAGTATGTTCATTTGAGGCGCATGTCCTCGCACTTAAATAGGTGGTATCCTACAAGTTATCATGCTATACCCACTTTACAATGTTAGGAACTATTAAAAGTTTCCCCAAACCTAACCTTAACCGGTGAGGATCATTAGAGGTTTTGGAAACTTAACCTTTACCCACACTGCAGATAGCACTTATAGTCTATCGCAGGAACGGCTTTGGATTTGGTGTTTCTTTACAGAAATCACTATCTGAAGTGCTCATGCTTCTACCGAAGCGCTCAACCGAACCTTTACAACTTAGTTTTCCCATTGAACCTAATTCCTGGGATCTCGAGTCAGTCAGGTTGGGTTACCATCGTATTGGTCCTTATACCTTAGGTTTTAAGCCTATTCCCCTAGACAGCCAGAACATCTGATCCTTGGGTAAGCCCTTTGTCAGTGGGTCCGCTATGTTATCCTTGTATTTTATGTAATCAATGGATATTATACTCGTGGTAATCAGCTGCCTAATGGTCTTATGCCTCCGTCGAATATGACGAGACTTGTTATTGTACATAAAACTCCATACCCTTCCTAGAGCCGACTGACTGTCGCAGTGGATCATTACAGAAAGTACGGGTTTTTCCCAACAAGGAACATCCTCTAAGAAGTCGTGAAGCCACTCAACTTCTTCTCTTGCTTTGTCTAAAGCGATAAACTCTGATTCCATCGTGGATCGGGTGATGCAAGTTTGCTTCGAGGATTTCCAAGACACAGCCCCACCACCAATTGTAAATGCATACCCACTGGTGGACTTGGTGTTCCCTATATCAGATATCCAGTTTGCATCACTGTACCCCAATAGTACAATTGGATATCTCGAATAATGCAACCCGTAAGTTAGCATGTATTTCAAGTATCGTAGTACCCGATTCAACGCCTTCCAATGATCATTACTCGGATTACAGGTAAACCTAGCCAACTTGTTGACTACATAAGCAATATCAGGTCGGGTGCAGTTTGTTATGTACATCAAACTCCCAATCACCTGTGCATATTGCTCCTGGCATACGGGTGCACACCGATTTTTATCAAGCTTTTGATATCTATCCATTGGTGACTTCATAGGCGAACTGTCAAACATCTCGAACTTTCTCAACACATCCTCGATGTAATGAGACTGAGATAAGACCAGTCCGTCAGATGTTTTAGAGATCTTAATCCCTAAGATAACATCTGTGATACTCATATCCTTCATGTCGAAGCATTGTTTCAACATGTTCTTAGTCTTTAGAATCAAGCTAGGACTGCTCCTTGTGATCAACATACAATCTACGTACATGCATATCATGACAAACGAGCCAGAATTACCTTTCATGTAGACACATTTGTCACTCATTAATGGAGAAATCCTTCAATAGTAGAGTACTATCAAATTTTTTGTGCCATTGCTTCGGGGCTAGTTTCAGCCCGTACAAAGATTTGACAAGTCGACAGACTTTCTTCTCTTGCCCTGGAAGCACATACCCCTCGGATTGTTCCATATAGATTTCTTCTTCCAAATCACCATTTAGGAAGGCTGTCTTGGTATCCATTTGATGTATCTCAAGGTCACACAACGTTGCGATAGCAATAAATACTCGTATAGACGTCATCCTAGACACCAGGGAGTACGTGTCAAAATATTCAAGGACTTCCTTCTGTCGATAGCCCTTGACTACCAACCTAGCCTTGTACTTATCTATAGACCCATCTGTTTTATACTTCCATTTGAGTATCCACTTACAACCCAACGATTTATTTCCCAGAGGAAGATCAACCAACTCCCAAGTATGGTTATGCAAGATGGAGTCTATTTCAATCTCAATAGCTTCTTTCCAGAGCGGTGCCTCTAGAGTTGACAATGCTTCAGCAATTGTCCTTGGTTCGTTATCAACCATGTAAGCTACAAAGTCAGGACCGAATGATTTATCCTTCCTGGCCCTTTTACTTCGCCTTGGTTCCATCTCTGGAGTCTCCAAGTTCTGAGAATCTGGAACATTAGATTCCTGATATTCAGCCATTTCAAAGTCCACTAGATCTGAACCATCTAGATCCAGGCAGTCAACGACTCCCGGGGTCCTGAGAGCTTTATTTATAACTTTGTTTGTGAGAGATTATGTTTTTTCCTTTCTTGGAAAGGTATCTTCAAAGAATTTATCATTCCTTGATTTCATGATTGTACCCCCGTGGATATCTGGAATATCTGACTTATGCACTAAGAAGCGATAAGCACTACTATTATTTACATACACGATAAAAATGCAATCTACAGTCTTAGGCCCAATCTTGACCTGTTTTGGCTTGGGTATTTCAACCTTTGCCAAACAACCCCACACCTTTAAATATTTATAGGTGTGTTTCTTTCCCTTCCATGATTCATATGGAGTTTTGTCCTTACCCTTATGTGGGACTCTGTTAAGAACTGTATTAGCGGTAAGTAGGCTTCTCCCCACATGTTTTGGGGAAGACTGGAATTGATGAGCAAGGCATTTATCATTTTCTTCAATGTGCGATTCTTACGTTCCGCCACACCGTTCGATTATGCGTTGTACTTCTTTTGCAGTTTCTCCCATAACTCTTTGGCGGTGCCAACGGTGCAATACACCATGTAGAGAGGGTCTGACAAACAGTTTAAAATATAGTTCTTACACATGAAATCACTATGACTCCATGCATCAAGAACCATCTTCATGCCATTAATGACATGGATACCTTGGCCCCCTTCAATCGTTTCAGTAGGCGAATGGTCCATTTTATCTCCAGTTTGTGGAGGATCTTCTGTTAGGAAATGAGTCATTCTCATAACAGTCAGATAAAAGAGCATCTTCTATTGCCATCTCTTGAAATTGGAGCCCATGAACTTTTCAGGGCGTTCATGGTGAAATCCAGCGGGTGGAGGAACGGCAACGTTCCCTTGAGCAACAGAAAAGGCGTTGATTGAGCCTTGAGCAATAGGAAAGGCGTTTGGTGTGCCTTGAGCAGTGGGGAAGGCAGAGGGTTGCCTTGAGTAGTAGCAGCAACAGAATCATAAGCTACTTGTTCTCTTCCAGTCATCTTTCTAAGCATTTACGACAAATCTTGTCTTAAAATTGTGGGATACAATAATTGCAAGAAACGGAAAGTAAGTAAATATTACAATTGTTAGAAAGGATAATCTAAAGATTACAATAAAACTAGAAATCAAGAATGAAACAAACTCTTTGTGTGATTTGCTGAGTCGAGTGATGACACTCTGTCTTTAAGACAAGATTACCCGTATATCTCATTTTACGTTATCTGGAAATAGTATCCCAAGATACAACAGCAACTTAACAATTGAGAAAAGGAAATCCAAGTATTACTCTTGAAGAACTTTGAGTGTAGTAAACTTGCTAGAGAGAAAGAAGAAGATGTTAGAAAATTCTGTAGTATTTTTCTAAGTGTTGTGAACGATTGAGCCAAAGGCCTCAATTTATAGTGTAATGAGATGTCCCTTAAACTAGCCAACTAATGACCTTCAATAGCCATGTAATGGCACTTGATGGAGGGGTTACATTCAGCCAAATAATGGATGAATTCATGTGCCAAGTAACGGAGATTCAATGCTCCAAAATCAGCCCAAAGGTCAGAACTTTCTGACTTTCTGTCGCAGCATTCTGCCTCCGAAGCGTTGCGGCTCAGTGAATTAGCACCGCGGCTGGCCACCTAATTAGCACTGCGGCACTCTATGGGAGGCGTCGCGGCGCTCCGGCGCCTCGGCTCCGACCGGGCTGCACCGCGGCCCTTCGCGGCTCCGCGGCGACTTCCGACTCATTTCATAACATCTATACAATGACGTCATCAGCAATGTCTATACAACGACGTCATCGGCATAACGTTCATACAATGACGACATCCGCATAATGTCTATTTAACGACGTCATCAGCTTAACGCACATACAATGACGACATCAGCAACGTCTATACAATGACGGCATCAGCAACGTCTATACAACGGCGACATCAACATAACATCCATACAATGGCTTCATCTGCATAACATCCATACAATGACTTCATCTGCACAATGTCTATATAACGACATCATTAGCAACGTCCATGCAACGACATCATCATCATAACGTCTATACAATGACGTCATCAGCAACATCTATACAACGATATCATCAGCAACGTCCATGTAACGACGTTATCAGCATAACGTATATACAATGACGTCATCAGCAACGACATCATCAGCATAACGTCTATACAACGACGTCAGCAGCGATGTCCATACAACGACGTTATCAGCAACATCTATACAATAATAACTTCAGCAACGTCTATACAACGACGACATTAGCAATGTCTATACAACGACGACATCAGCAACGTCCATACAACGACGTTATCAGCATAATGTCTATACAATGACGTCATTCGTAATACGTCTATACAACGACGCCATCTCAGCTCATGCGGGTTACAAACGCAAAACAACATTACAACAACGTAATCGATGTTACGACGGCACAACAACTATCTTTTACAGCATTACAATGACGTCACCAGCATTATGTCAGCACGACACATCTACGCAATGACATCTTTAGCACTACATCTACACGATGACGTCTTCAACACAACACGTCTATACAACGACATCATCAACAACATTACGTCGATACAACGACGGCATCAGCATTACATTCTTACAACAACGTCATCAGTATTACATCTACGCAACGACGTCTTCATCACTACGTCTACAAGATGATGTCTTCAACACAACACGTCCATACAATGATGTCATGAACAACATTACGTCGATACAATGACAGCATCAGCATTACGCCCTTACAACAACGTCATCGCATTAATTTGCAGGAGCTTTAATTTGCATGAACTTTGGCACAGCATGGCGACTACTCCTCGTTCAAATCCTGATGATCAGGAAAAAATTGGCTACTCAGTCAACTTCTTTGGCCGAAAACTCTTTCATCGTCTCCGGCCAAATAGGGGCATCTGTTGACACCCAATTTTGTCTCGTTTTTTCCAATTTATTCGCAATTTTAAATATTTTCGAACACCTCAAAAACAATTTTAATATAGGCATATATATATATATATATATAATTTTTAATATCATTATTTATTATTATTATTATTATTCACATGTTTTACTAAAATTTGCCTTTTTAAAATCATAATTTACCCTAATATTCTATGTTATTCTATTTTTCGCAAAATTGCATCGCATTTCCATTTTTTATTAAGCATTAAACAATTCGCAAATTTATGTTTTTATTATTATCACATCATTATGTTATTTTAAATAATTTACATCTTTTGCAAAACATCTTTTTAAAATATTAAACCCATTTTTATATTTTTAAACCCATAACCCATCTTATTTCCCTTATCCCAAAACCTAACAATCTAACCCCACCGTCGGCCCAAACCCGATCCCAATATCCATTCCCCCCCCCCCTTTTCCCCTTAACCCCTAAAAACCCAACCCAAAACCTAACAACCCTAAAGTAAAACAAAACCAAACACACCCTTGCGGCTCCCCTCCCAAGTCGCCGAAATCCCGTCACCTCCCCTGAAACCGTCGCCTGACACCACCAACCTACCCCATCACCTCACCAACCCATATCCCCTCAAATCGCCCTAAAACCTAATACCTAAATACCAAAACTAGACCTCTCCAAAACCTGCAACTTTCACACGAAATCACCCTCGGACCGCCGGATAAATGCCACCACCGACATCCCTGCCACCATGTCCTTTCCACCTCAGACCTCTCGCATCACCCCCAGTCATTTTTCCCCTTTATAAAAATCTCAGAGCCTAGCTCGTCCAATCAAATCGTCTTGAAATTGCAAAGCATGCATGAGTCGTTAGGTCTCTAGGACGAACCTTCAAGGATTCGATGGGTAAGAGCATCAACCCATACCTCTGTCATCATCATCTCAGTTTCGAAATCTGTCAAAATCGTCACTTTTTCCCCTCTTTTATTTGAATTTGAATTTTGAATTCTACCTATAAAACCCCCTTTTTGTTCTTCAAGAAAAGGGGACCGAGACTGAAAAGAAAGAAAAAATATCTATTGTGTTCTTGATTTTCAACATTCGCCTTGTTATTCAAGAAATAAGTCCGAAAACAAGTCCAAAATCGAAAGAAAAAGGGGTGAGTTTCATTCTTGAACTTTGGTTTTAAATACTTCTATTGGGTCCCGTAAACCCCAATTCAAAAAAATCTTTTTTTTGTGGTTTGTTGTTCACAGTTTTCAGGTCTCCAATTTGGGTCACTGTTCGGGTCGGGTCGACCCGGTTTGGGGTAAGGACCAGATTTATGTGTTGTATATCATGTTGGTTATCTGAAATTGGTGAAAAAAATTGATTCGGGTCGAGACCCCTGATTCAGGTCTGGTCATCGATACGGGTCGGCCCGGTTCGAATAAATTTCCAAATTTTGTGTTTTATATCTTGTTGTTGTTAGTTATCTGAGAATCCAAAAATTGATTTCGGGTCACCACTGTTTCAGGTTGCATTTCTCGGATCGGGTCGACCCGAAATCTGGGTCATCTATTCAAGTCTGTTTTTCAGAACTGGGTTGATTACTTAATTTTCTCTACTATTTTTGTCATCTATCCGGGTCTGTTTTTCAGAACTGGGTCGATTGCCTAATTTTCTCTACTGTTTTTGTCGTAATCCGGGTCGGGTCAAATTTCAGGACTCGAGTCAAATTTTCAGTAGCATTTCAAGTTCTGTTTCGGTTTGAAAATTTCAGAATTCGGGTCGGACATTTTTAATTGCGAACTGTTGGTTTATTTTGGCATTTAAACATCCGTACACTGATATCTTACTATTTTACTGATTTGAACAAATACTACATTTAGGCCAATGAAATTGAATTTGAGGTCACGCCCCTTCGGAAATTGCTTCTCGGTTTTAGTCTGTTGTTTTTGGTATATTTCATTGATTTGAACAAATACTACACTTAGGCCAATGAAATTGAATTTGAGGCCGCGCCCCTTCGAAAATTGCCTCTCGATTTCAGTTTGTTGTTTTTGGTATATTTTGTTGATTTGAACATGATACTACACTGGTCGATGAAACTTCCGTCGAATTTGAGGCCTCCACAGTTGGAAAGACGGAAATAAAACTTCTGAGCAAGGATGAAACTTAAATTATTTTTTTCATCTGAGAGACCAACATGTTCAGTAGGCGAGGCAACTAAAATGACCAACGAGTCATATGTTCGCAGTCACGACGTGATTGGAATGATCTTTTCAAAATTTAAGTCTGAGCCCTTCGTGATCAAAACATTTACTATTTTGGATACGGATCCGAAGTTTATTTATATTCAACTGATATCTAATTGTTCTTGGCAGCTAGCAAGGAACACAGATAAAGAAGACAAAAATACCCCTCGGAGATTATCTATTTTGCTGTTGTTCTTACTTTCTTTAATTCAACTTTATTTTATTCTGTATTGTATTATTATTTATTGTCCTTATGTAATTATTTGAAATGTTTAGAATAGGTAGACTTAGAATTAATTAATAGGGTAGTCTAAAACTGGAAACCCGTCGCTAGCTTATTTACTTGTAGGCTCGTTTAGTTCAAACTTAGAAACCCTCCGCTAGTTATCTACTTTTAGGCTCGTCATGCATATTCAAAATTTTCAAAACAACTTTGGTCATCTTTTATTCGCTTTATTAATCTTGCAAATAAGTTTGTCTTTTCCGATTTGCAACTCAAAATAATTTCCAAAAAAAAAAAGATCACTTCTTTGGCATTATAAATAAATTGCTTTTCTATCAATTGTCAAAAATGCATATTTTTATTCAAAATCACTTTACATGTATTTTTATAAATAATGCCACAAATGCATGTCTTTTATCTCAAAAAAATTAATTTTACATATAGTTGCATAAGCATACTCTTTCCGGATTTTATGTCGGAATTTATTTCTCAAAACCACAATCATCTTTGCGAGACCTTCAAATGAATAAATGGTAAAATCTTTACATTATCAAATGCATCTTTTTATTAATTATTTGCAAACATCTTTTTAACTTTATATACTTTTAAACATGCATTTTCCTTAGCACAATAATTAACCTGAGTTTGACCGGATAACCGCAAGTTAGCGGATCTTAAAGGATGTCTAACCCCTTCCCTTTAGGATAATAAAGAACCCTTACCTAGAATCTCATTAGTTTCGCAGACCATAAAATTGGAGTTATTTTGCAGCATTTAGTTAAACATTTAGATGCCCTAATTCACCTTAGAATAATTAGGTGGCGACTCCTCAAAGCAAGCATTATTTTTTATCAATCCAGAGGGAATCGACGCCAGTCGCGTCGTGAAGCCCGCGGTAAAAAACGGGCACAACAATAACATTGTTCGAACTTTATTGATTCATTCTTCCGTACCCCCTTCTTTTTGTCATCATGCTCTACAAATGGCTACATATCTTCTTAACATTCTTCCTTCCAAAGGTTTGACATATTCGTCCCCTCTTTAAATTTTATATAATAAGACTCCTTCGTATTCACATCTTAGGGTCTTTGGGTGCTTGTGTTATCCACTCTTTCCGTCCACCACAATTAACAAACTTCAGGTCCGGTCTACCCCTTGTATGTTTTTGGGTTATCCGTCAAATCATCGTGGTTACAAATATTTTGATTTATCATCTAATAAAATCATCATTAGTCGCCATGTAATTTTTTATGAATCTTAATTTCCGTTTTCTAAGGTTAGTAATCATGTGCCTAGTTCGTATAATTTTTTGGATGATGGTATATCTCCGTATATTATTCACTATTTCTCAGATGTGTCCCGCACCCCAAATCCAACAGCGGGCCCACTGCTCGCTGGCCCCACAGTTCCAGCCGTTGTATCCAGTCCCGTAACTAGGCCAGTGATGGTAATTGGGCCAGATTCCCAGCCCATTACCGCCATTATTCCACTGACGAGTTCTAGCCCATTACCGTCACATAACTCCGGTATTGGGCCAGCAGGCTCACTGCCTGCTGGCCGGTCCGTCACGTGTCCCGGTAGTTCCCGAAATCCACACAATTCTCCCCCAAGTCATAGAACAGTCACTCGTAGTCAACGGGGTATTTTTAAACCAAAAAGACATTTTAATTTACATTTTAATATTCTTAAATCACCCTTACCCCGTAATCCTGTGTCTGCTTTAAATGACCCGAATTGGAAAATTTCTATGACCGACGAATATAATGCTCTTATTGATAATAAGACGTGGGAGTTGGTGCCCCGTCCGTCTGGTGTTAATATTATTCGGTCTATGTGGATTTTTGCTTATAAGGACAATTCTGACGGATCTTTTGCGAGGCATAAGGCTCGTCTTGTAGATGATTGTAAGACTCAACAGGTTGGTGTGGATTGTGGTGAGACGTTTAGTCCAGTGGTCAAGCCGGCTACCATTCGCACTGTGCTCATCTTGGCTCTTTCGAAAGCATGGCACATTCATCAGTTAGATGTGAAGAATACTTTCTTACATAGTGATCTCAAGGAGACAGTCTATATGCATCAGCCATTGGGGTTTAAGGATCCCAAATATCCTCATCGTGTCTATTTGTTGAAGAAGTCTTTGTATGGGCTTAAGCAGTCTCCACGGGCTTGGTATAAGAGGTTTGCAGACTATGTTTTGACTATTGGGTTCTCTCACAGCAGGTCTGATAATTCATTGTTCATGTATCATCGTGGTTCTTCTCTGGCATATATACTATTATATATGGATGATATTATCTTGACTGCCTCTTCTGATGCATTACGCCAGTCTATCATGACAATGCTCAATTCTGAGTTTTCTATGAAAGACTTGGGGCCCTTGAGTTACCTTTTGGGGAATGCTGTCACTCGTCATGCAGGTGGGTTATTCTTATCACAGCGTAAGTATGCAGCTGAGATCATTGAGCGAGCTGGTATGTCCTCATGCAAGTCTACTTCCACTCCAGTTGATACTAAACCCAAGTTGGGTGCTGCGGCAGGCTCCCCTTACGAGGATCCAACCCGCTATCGCAGTCTTGTAGGGGCTCTTTAGTATTTTACTTTCATGAGACCAGATATTATGTATGTCGTACAACAGGTGTGCTTGTTTATGCATGATCCTAGGGTTGAACATATGAATGCGCTCAAACGCATTATTCGGTACATCCAAGGGACACTTGACTATGGCTTACATTTATATCCTTCGTTGATGTCTACACTTTTCTCGTACGCAAATGCTGATTGGGGTGGTTGTCCAGACATCAGACGTTCTACGTCTGGCTATTGTATGTTTCTTGGTAATAACTTGGTCTCATGGTCTGCAAAGCGTCAGTCGACTTTATCACGCTTTAGTGCAGAGGCCGAGTATAGAGGGGTAACCAATGTGGTCTCTAAATCCTGTTGGTTACGTAATCTTCTGTTAGAGCTTCATTGTCCTATTCAGAAAGTTACCTTGGTTTATTGTGATAATGTTAGTATCATCTACCTTTCTAGTAATCCGGTTCAGCACCAACGCACTAAGCATATAGAGATGGATATCCACTTTGTTCGTGAAAAGGTAGCTCGTGGACAAGTACACGTCTGTCATGTCCCTTTCAGGTATCAAATTGCAGACATCTTTACCAAAGGTCTTCCCTCGGTCCTTTTTGACGATTTTAGGGACAGTCTCAGCGTACGAAGACCGCCCGCTATGATTGCGGGGATGTGATAATTAACATAAGTATACACTGTTGTCTCACCGTGTATATCTTATTTATGGTAACAAAATAGTTTGTACTAATTGTATATAATTAGCATTGTATACTTACCATAATTGTAGGATCTTTGTACAAGTAGAATAGGGTTTTGGGATTAGAATAGGAATAGGATTTTCCTATTATGGAAATTGTAAATTGTATATATACTCTTTCATTAATGAAAATAATCAAGAGATTATTTCTTTCAGATTTATTGTTATTGAAAACCATGTGCAGAGACTTTATAATATGGATTCCAGGAAGGTAATAGTGGTGAATAAATCCATCAGCTGGAGATAAGTGTGTTGAATTCCCAAATGGGCTTGCACAACTAATTAACAACCAATTGAGAGGCCTTGTGACTGAACTCAGTTCCAAATTTACTGGATCAAAGTTTGTCTATGCAGATGTCTACGCTATCGTCCAAGATATTATTCAGAACCACTCATCTTATGGTGAGTTCTACTCGTCTTCGGTAATATATGGATCTTGGGAAAAGCCCAGCACTATCTAAACACTTACCCGCATTAGATGATGAACGCATTTAAGCTGATTTATTGGTTTGGTGCACGCAACTGATGCTATCAATGTACTTAAGCTGATTTATTGGTTTGGTGCATGCAACTAATGCGATCAATGCAGTTAAGCTGATTTATTGGTTTGGTGCATACAACTATACTATGAAGTGGTTTTACAAGACAACATAGTAATTTTAGTCGAACTTTAGCCTAAATTCTTCGGACGTATCAAGAAATTAAGTCCAACTGAAGATTTTGGTAATAATTGATGGGGATTTTGTTATTGATATGCAGGATTTGAGAGTGCAAACTCAGCTTGTTGTTCTGGTGGTGGAAGATTTGAGGGCATAGTCCCATGTGGTCCTTCATCTAAAATATGTCAAGATAGAAGTAAGTATGTGTTTTGGGATCCATACCATCCAACTGATGCTGCTAATGTCATCATAGCAAAACGCCTGCTGGACGGAAACTCTGCTGATATTTGGCCTATCAATGTCAGGCAGCTCCTTGCATCTTCCTAATTTTAGAAGAGCGTTATTTTGTTACTATGTCATCACACAAATGGTAGCTTACTGATCAGTTGTCAATAGACATATATACATGAGAGAAAAATTCATCATGCAATGTACTGTTCTGCTGACAAATAAGTAGTGAAAGAAAATATTTATGCTTTTTCTCTTACATATCTTTTGAGTACTGTTTTTACATATTACTACTCCCTCCGTCCCATTTTATACGAAGATCTTTGACTTAGCACGGAGTTTAAAAAATAAAGGAAGACTTTTAAATCTTGTAGTCTAAAATAAGTCAAAGATATTTATATGGTTATAGATCATCTATTTAAATGTAAAATATAAAGTTTAAAATTAAATTGTTGCCAAATAAGAAAATGTGTCATTTTTTTATGGACTGACTAAAAAGGAAAGTGTGTCATATAAATTGAGACTGAGACAGAGGGAGTAGTAACTTGTATTCGTACTCACATGTTGCGCGGAGAGTTAAAATAATTAAAAATTATAAGTAAATTTACTTAGAATAATACGGTAGACATAAAGGAGCATGAAAGAAATCCAATTTTTTTATTTGTTGTCTCGTTAAATATGTTGGGATCTTATTGCTCTTCATAATATTTACGTACATAATCTACACACATTGTGTGTTTCAAACAAAGAGAAAATCAAGATAGCATAAATAATTTACTTAAATGTTTAAAGGTGATGTTGTAAACCAAGTTTTTGGGCTTTACCATTCTTTGATAATCCTATAAAAGTTAGTGAAATCCATAACTTATATAGAATTGATGTGATCCAAATTTGCCTTGGCAGCTCTAGTTGTTGCTCTTGACCAGCGCGAAATCGATGTCTCGTGCTTCTCAAGATCAAGAAATGAAATAGTAGTGTGTTTGAATTGCAAAATGTATTAGTTTTCACCTGTAAATAATTGAAAAGTGTATCAAGAAAATCTGAAATCAATACAATTTTATTTTAACAGAAAGGAAATCAAAATACATATCAACTTTGTTGAATGTGTACTGCACAATCAGCTAATTTTTGTCTCGTCCGAAAGCTTTTGTATACTTTCTCCAACTTTACAGATGTTTCATGTTTTGTGCAACTACTATATACCAAAAGCTGTAAGATTTGACATATTTTTCATTTAAAGGGTCAGGACTTGACAAAGTTATCATTTTGGTAATGTAAATCAAGTGATTCTAATAGAGCACACGTTTCAGAAAGAGATGCCAATTCCACATACCTAAAGCACACACCAAACTTCAAACAACTTATATTCACCAAGAGTCTTTAAAGGTATAACATGGTATAGAATTTCTTGAGACCCAACACAACAATTGATGTTAAAAGCAGAGACGTGTATTTGAATACGATGTTGAGAAAGATCACATGTGTGTATATGAATCATGTGTGACATATTGAAGATTTATATTCTTCTTTTTCTGTATCGGCCTTATTACAAACTAACATTTTTTTGAAACAACAAATCAATGGCGAAATGTGAGCTCAAAAATAGAATATATCGGTAGCAAATTGATTTAAGAAATTGTTTGTCAAGTATCCGGTAAATCTATGCAAGAGACATACACGGTGGGTAGAAATCTCTGATAATTTGATAGCAATATTGTTCTCGATGAAAGTATATTTATGTCCTAGAGACAATCTGTATTAGGAAAAATGTACATTATACACATTCGTATTATTATTAATGGAGATTAATATTTTGGCATTTGCAAATTATTGAATTATTAATTGATTGTTTGTAATATTCTATAATATGCATCCCTTGAGGTTACGCTGTTATTAATAGTGTGAGATACTAATATTATAACGTAACTCTTAAAATAGCATCGACTAATGATCATCGAGAATGGGATATCGATGATATGTGATAAGTCGACATGTGGTTTGCATCACATCCTTAGAGGATGTAGTATGTCTCACATGCTACGAGTAATGGCTACTCGTGATGGACACATGAATACTTTGGAAGTATTGGTATACCCTGCTGATATACTGTTTGTTATACTTGTCTAAAGTATGATCAGCGTGTGGGAGATAAAAGTCCTTAGACTTGAGGTCAATACGCGCCTTGTCTACAAAGTAATGTACTTTGATCCCTTCCTAAGCTCAAATGCCTTATAGGTTGAGATACGGCTTGTATTGGGTACATTACGATGTGAATTAAAGGTGGTAGTTGAGCCAAGATTAGGATTCATTCCTCGAATGTATATTCGAGAGAACACTCGGATTCTCAGTGATAATAGGTTGACTAAGTCGTTGGCCAACGCAATAGACATATTTAGAATATGACCTAGTTTTCAACTAATATAGATGAGATACAATGATTAATCCATTTGGATAGACACTTGACAAATCCTAAGCTTGATCGGGTGTGTCGTGAATGAAAGGATTTTATCTTACCACATAAAGGTTAAGTTTACTGGATTCGCGTAAACATATTTCACATATTGAGTTCGTCTTGCGGCGCCATTTAGGAGTTCCGCGTAGACCTTAATTTGATTAATGTTGATATGAGAAGGCCTGTGGGGTCACACTATGTCGATTGTCCGTTCGATCTAAGGATGTATTGAGAGAGTAATTAAATGTTCGATTTAGAATCAAGATATCTAAATGAATAATGATTATTTTAATTAAGTCAAAATTGGATTTTGGATTTAATTAAGAATGCGCAGAAAATAAATCGAGACAGTGCAGGAGCAAGTCGAGCGCCGCGGCGCCCATACCCTAGGGCCGCGGCGCCTCTGCCTCGAATTTTGGCCACGCCCAAGGTCAAACCTTAATCCTGTTTTGACATATTTTTCAACTATAAACAGAGGCATTATTTTCATTATTGATACACTAATTTTCAGATTATCATTCTAAGCCTTAGAGACTTAGAATTAAAATACTCACTCAAACCTCTGCCGAATTTCCTAGCTTTTCGAAAGAGAAATACATTGAAGCTTGGAGCTTGCAATCGGAAGGGCAACCGCGTGTCAACCTTATAGTAGATAAAGATTTCAGATACTATAACCTGTAAGTATTATGATTTATGTTACAAGTTTGATTGTAGTATAACCATACCAGAAAACTTGTTGGGGTAAGTAAGAAACAAAAATTTTAAACTTCTGTTGTGCCTTACTTATGTGTTTTGAACCCAATAAAACCCTTCACTCGATGATATTTTTCAGTATAATTTAGAATATGAAATTGGGAATTACACATTTCATGCCAAAAATGTTCAAAAACATGTGGTCCTGCAATGCATAAGTAAATAATGCACATCTTATGTACCCATGTTGCGGGTGAAGCATTGTTGCATAAGTAAATTTCCCTTTTCTTACAACCCACGCGATGCGCGACATTAACATTTGCTTAATGTTTAGAAAGCAATGAACTTATCTATGCTGTGTTTTACAGTTGTGTTCATTCTATAGCTAAAATAATGTCGTATATAGATGGCTATTTCATTACTCTCTCCATTTCAATTTGTTTATCTGGTCTTGATTTGACACGGCGGTAAAGAAAATAAAGAAAAACTTTTGAATCTTGTTGTCTTAAATTAAAAATATGTTGAATGTATCAAAATGTTCTTTAATTTTGTGGTCCTCTAAACATGTCATATGAAAAGTTATAATTAAAGAATTGTCAAAAATAAAAAGAGATATTATTTTTGTAACGTACTAAAAATGAGAGTAAAACAAACAAACGAATTAAAACAGAAGGATTATTTATTTGCTTCTTTATTTATAATGACGTTGGGGTGCTTCAGAGGCCAACTAATAACTCACTTCCCCTGAATGCAGGGTCAAAATCATGAAAACAAATTGGTGTAGTAGTTTAAATTGAGTGCAGCGCCAAAACTCAACAGGTATTTCAATTGTGCTAAGAATTAGGCTTCAAGAACGCATTCAGTTTCACATTCATCGAAAAAAATGTTTTATCATATTTAAAAAAAAACAGTAAATAGTAGCTTAAAAACAGCAACTGATATAGAGAGACTCGTTCTTATTTTCCTAGCACGAAGGTATATTATTTATTCTTTTACACAGACTTCCGAGATCATATGCGTTAAAGTATTTGTAAAGATACGTTGGTATTTTTCGGAGGCAAACTAATAACTCAATTTGCATGAATGTAGGGTGAAAAGCCTTGTCAAAATAAATTGGTGCAATAGCTTAGATAGAGTGCAGCGCCAAAACTCGACAGGTATTTCATATGTGCTATGAATTAGCCTTTCAAGAATGCTTTCATATTCACATTCACTGAAGGAAAAATGTTAAAATAGTAGTATAACTTAAAAATCGGTAACTAATATGGAGAAACTCGTTCTTGTTTTTGTAGCAGCAAGGTTTATTATTTCTTGTTTTTGCAGACTTTCGAGATCATATGCGTTAAAATGTTTTTAAGATGACGTTCGCATTTTTCGGAGGCAAACTAATAATAGGACCTTTAATTTTTCCTTCCACGAAAGGTCTTTTCACATCCATTTTCAAGAGATTTACGACATAGAATAATGAAAACAGGTATTGTTATGAAGACAATGCACAATACCAACAGCAACAACGACAACATAAAACTTGTTCATAACCAAAATAGCTTATAGACATTGTAAAACAAATGTTTAACAAAGAAAAGACCTGACTGAAATAAAAGTGTGCATTTAGTTACTACAAGCTCCTATTATCCTATAAGTGAAGAACTCGTGTTTCTTTTTTCCTTTTTAATCACTTTCCGAACCTTATTGCTGGATAGTTTTGCATTAACTCATCATCATGTTCTTCCATGGAAGATTTGCCTACGGATTTGGTTCTCTTGGTAGATAGTTTTTGAAACAAATAATCCTTTCATTATTTTCATTAATTGAAAGAGTATATATACAATTTACATATTTTCATAATAGGAAAATTCTATTCCTATTCTACTCCTAAAACCCTATTCTAGTAGTACAAGAATCCTATAATTATGGTAAGTGCACAATACTAATTAATAAAAAATATTTACACTATAATTGATGCCTCAAACCGTGATATACACTTAATTAAGGAAAGTGTATATCACGGTATATACTACACGGATAGTCTATATTTAACACATACCCGCAGTCATAGTGGACGGTCTTCGTACGCTGAGACTGTCCCTAAAATCATCAAAGAGTACTGACAGAAAACCTTTGGTAAAGATATCTGCAATTTGATACCTGGAAGGGACATGGCAGACGCGTACTTATCCACGAGCTACCTTTTCGCGAACAAAGTGAATGTCCATCTCGACGTGTTTAGTGCGTTGGTGCTGAACCGGATTACCAGAAAGGTAGATGACACTAACATTATTACAGTAAACCAAGGTAGCTTTTTGAATAGGACAATGAAGCTCCAAAATAATATTACGTAACCAACATGATTCAGAGACTACATTGGCTACCCCTCGATACTCGGCCTCTGCATTAGAGCGGGATAAAGTCGACTAACGCTTTGCAGACCATGAGACCAAGTTATTTCCAAGAAACATACAATAGCCAGACGTAAAACGTCTGGTGTCTGGACAACCACCCCAATCAGCATTTGTATACGAGACAAGTGTAGATGTCGACGACGGATATAAATGTAAGCCATAGTCAAGTGTCCCCTGGATGTACCGAATAATGCGTTTGAGCGCATTCATGTGCTCAATCCTGGGATCATGCATAAACAATCACACCTGATGTACGGCATACGTAATATCTAGTCTCGTGAACGTAAGATGTTGAAGGGCCCTTGCAAGACTGCGATAGCAGGTCGGATCCTCATAAGGTGAGCCATTTGCAGCACCCAACTTGGGTTTAGTATCAACCGGAGTATAAGTAGACTTACATGATGACATTCCAGCTCGCTCAATAATCTCAATTGCATACTTACGCTGTGATAAGAATAACCCACCTGCATGACCAGTGACAGCAATCCCCAAAAAGTAACTCAAGGACCTCAAGTCTTTCATAGCAAACTCAGAACTGCGCATTTTCATGATAGACTGGCGTAATGCATCAGAAGAGGCAGTCAATATAATATCATCAACATATAATAGTATATAAGTCAGAGAAGAACCATGATGATATATGAACAATGAATTATCAGACCTGCTGTGAGAGAACCCAATAGTCGAAACATAGTCTGCAAACCTCTTATACCAAGCCCGTGGAGACTACTTATGCCCATACAAAGACTTTTTCAACAAATAGACATGATGAGGATATTTGGGATCCCTAAACCCCAAGGGCTGATGCATATAGACTGTCTCCTTGAGATCACCATGTAAGAAAGTATTCTTTACATCTAACTGATGAATGGGCCATGCTTTCGAAAGAGCCAAGCTGAGTACAGTGCGAATGGTAGCCGGCTTGACCATCGGACTAAACGTCTCACCAAAATCCACATCAACCTGCTGAGTCTTACCATTATCTACAAGACGAGCCTTATGCCTCGCAAACGAACCGTCAGACTTGTCTTTGTGAGCAAAAATCCACATAGACCAAATAATATTAACACCATATGGACGGGGCACCAACTCCCACGTCTTATTATCAATAAGAGCATTATATTCGTCAGTCATAGTAATTTTCCAATTCGGGTCATTTAAAGCAGACACATGATTACGGCGTGTGTGTGATTTAAGAATATTAAAATTTAAATTAAAATGTCTATTTGGTTTTAAAATATCTCGTTGGCTACGAGTGACTGGTCTATGACTCGAGGGAGAATCTGGTGAATTTTAGGAAATAACGGGACTAGTGACGGACTGGGCAGCAGACCGTGGGCTTGCTGGCCCAACACGGGAAATTGGTACTGTTTCCGTCACTGAAACTGGGACAAGAGTTGGGGTGGGGAGGCAGCCCAGTTTCTGGACCCACGACGGGATGCAGTGGCGAAACTGTAGAACCTATGGGTAGTGGGCCCGCTGGCGGATTTGGGGTGCGGGACATGTCCTATAAATGGTGGATAAATACGGGTAGACATCGTCAACCAAAAAATTATACGAACTAGGCACGGGACTACTCACTTTAGCAAACGGAAATTGGGACGCATCAAAAATAACATGGCGACTAATGATGATTTTATTAGACGATAAATCAAAACATTTGTAACCATGATGATTAGACGGATAACCCAAAAATACACAAGGGGTAGAACGAGCCTGAAGTTTGTTAATTATGGTGGATGAAAACAACGGATAACATAAGCACCCAAAGATCCAAAGATGTGAATACGAATGAGTCTTATTATATAAAATTTGAAGAGGGGACGAATATGTCAAACCTTTGGTAGGAAGAATGTTAAGAAGATAGGTAGTCATTTGTAGAGCATGATACCAAAACAAAGGGGGTATGGAAGCATGAATCAATAAAGTTCGGACAATGTTATTAATGGTATGAATTTTACGTTCGGCTTTCTCATTTTGTGAAGACGTATGAGGACAAGAAAAATGAAAATTGATCTTATTAGTAGCACAAAACTTCTGAAACACCCCATTATCACACTGAATATTTTTTATTTTCCGTTCGAATTCAGTTCTAATGAATGTTCTAAATTTTAAGAGAGTGGAAAAAACTTGAGATTTTTTTGCAAACGGAAAAGTCCATAAAAATTAGAATGATCATCCAGAAATAGAACCTAATAACGATGACCCAAAGAACTAAAAATGGGAGATGTCCATAAATCACTATGAATAATATCAAATGGCATTAAAGTGTGAGAATTAGAGTCTAAAAATGGCAATCTAACAATTTTTTCTAAGAACAAGATTGACAATTCGGAGTACTACGCGTACCCTTACAAGAAATAAAATTATTTTTATCTAAGACAAAATAGACGACCCCGGATGACCTAGACGAGCATGCAACAATGAAGGAGCAAGGGCTGCAAAAGTTGATGGCAAGGCTTGACTCAAGAAACCGGAATATGGCGTGATAGGATAAAGATCTCCCCTACTATCACACCTCATGAGAGGACTCCCCGTCTTGAAATCTTTCAGAGAAAATCCAAACAGATCAAATTCAACGGAAACAGAATTATCAATGGTGAATTTATAGAGCTTCGCTCGGTTGGCCTTCCTACGCTGACGGATGCCATGGACAGACACCAAATTTTAATTAATTTAGGGGCATGAAGGGTATTTTTCAAGATAAGAGGTGGATTGGGGGGAGACGAAGTTTTATGACCATAACCGCGAATCAGAATTGAATTACCATTACCAACAATTATCCCTGACTGTTGCTCAAATTGGAATAAGATGAGAGAGTAACTGAATCGGACGTCATGTGAGAGGTTGCACCAGTGTCCATGTACCAATTTCCGTCTGGAGGATTTAATCTAAATGTGTGCATTGCGGCTTCAATGTCGGTCGGGGTGGGGCCTGCTGCATGATGGGCCTGAGGAGGCGGGGGACCAAGCACACCGACTTGCTACCCCGGCCCAGAATTTGAGCGGTATCCACCGGAACTAGGCCAGAATGCATTGGGCCGAGACTGTTTAGTAGCCCAATTTCCTGGAACTGGGTACGCTGGAACGTAGGGATTTTTGGGCCACTGCCCACTACCAAGGGAACAGGGCTGGGACTAGTGAGACAGTGGCCCACCGCTACCTGGATGGGGCCCACTGCCTAAATTTTGACCAGTGCCACCACTGCCGGAAACACCGCATTTGCCCCCGCGATTTTTGCCATTATCTTTTCGATTATGCTTGCCGCCACCGTGATCACGGTTTTGGCATGAATTATCACCAACCCCTGCAGAATTAGTGGAGGACGTCATCATGAATCCGGGACTAGCGCCGATAGCCGCCTTTTTGGCCAAGCCGACTTCTTCGAGCATAAGCATAGAACGAGCCTGATAAAATTGAGGAAGAGGGCTGCTCTGACGAAGAAGCATGCCAACACTACTATAGGCCTCCGATAGGCCTGCAACCATTTGTAGGACTAAGCGATCATTTGTAACGGGCGCGCCAACGTTGCGAAGTTGGTTCGCCAATTCTTTCAACCTTTTGCAGTATACTGAAACGTTGGGAATATCTCTCATATTGACGTGAGAGAATTCCTGCTCAAATGTAACAACACGAGAATTTTGATTATCTTGAAATTTATCACGCACTCTATTCCACGCATTCATCGCCGTAGCGTCTGGTTCGATAATTGTTTGCAACAGATCAGTAGAAATAGTGGAGTAAATCCACTGAAGAACGGTATCATCAAGGGTTGTCCATAACTTGGATCATCCTCGGGTTTGGGAACCTCGATATCTGCAGGAGCCGCGGGGATAATGTGATGGAGGACTTGATGCGAGCGTGCGTGAACTTTGAACAGTTCGGCCCACGTCACGTATTGGACGTTTTCTATTTCAAAAATAATAGGGATATGCTTCTTGATATTAGAAACAGTAAGGGCATGGTGAAACGTGTTCTTTGATGTAGACGTAACGAAAGAACAATACGTGATTGAGGGATTTAGAAGAAAAAATTTGGGAAGAGGGCACCGCCGATCACGGAAAACGAGGGAAGAGAGCTCGGATTCCGGCTGTTTGGACGGAAAGTTTGAGAGAGGATTTTAAGACCTACACTTCTGATACCATGAAAAAAATAATCTCTTCATTATTTTCATTAATTGAAAGAGTATATATACAATTTACATATTTTCATAATAGGAAAATCCAATTTCTATTCTACTCCTAAAACTCTATTCTAGCGGTACAAGAATCCTATAATTATGGTAAGTGTATAATGCTAATTAATATAAAATATTTACTCTATAATTGATGTCTTAAACCGTGATATATTCTTAATTAAGAAAAGTGTATATCACGATATATACTACACGGATAGTCTATATTTAACAGTTTTGCATTCTAATCATCACCATCTTCCAGCCTGGACGATCCACTTTCTGATATGCTTTTCTTGATGGGAGTTTGTAAAGAAGACATCATCTCACTCTCGGCCATACAATCCTACAGAAGAAACAACATGAGTTTTGATACAAAAAGTGTAGGAGCATCTAGATGAAAAATATCTAAGATTTTCTTATTTTTATAAAGAGCACGTTGCCAAACCTTTCTCTACCATAAGCTACAAATGCAAAATTGTCAATTAGTTGAAGCACCGATAGAACTACCGAAGCATACTTATTTTCCAACAGTTGGAAATACAACGTTTCCGATGGACAGTCTTAGATGCTCCATTGAAAGTATATGTATGTCCTAGAGACAATCTATATTAGGACAAATATATTTTATACATATTCGTATTATTATTAATGGAGATTAATATTTTGGCATTTGCAATTATTAAATTACTAGTTGATTGTTTATAATATTCTATAATATGCATCCCTAGAGGTTACGTTGTTATTAATAATGTGAGATATTAATATTATAACGTAACTCTTATAATAGCCTCGACTAATGATCATCGAGAATGGGATATCGATGATATGTGATAAGTCGACATGTGGTCTGCATCACATCCTTAGAGGATGTAGTATGTCTCACCTGCTACGAGTAATGGCTACTCGTGATGGACACATGGATACTTTGGAAGTATTGGTATACCCTGCTGATATACTGTTTGTTATACTTGTCTAAAGTATGATCTGCGTGTGGGAGATAGAAGTCCTTAGAATTGAGGTCAATGCGTACCTTGTCTACAAAGTAATATACTTTGATTCTGTCCTAAGCTCAAATGTCATATAGGTTTAGATACTGCTTGTATTGGGTACATTACGATGTGGATTAAAGGTGGTAGTTGAGCCAAGATTAGTATTCATTCCTCGAATGTATATTCGAGAGAACATTCAGCTTCTCAGTTATATTAGGTTGACTAAGTCGTTGGCCAACACAATAGACATATTTAGAATATAGTCTAGTTGTCAACTAATAAAGATGAGATACAATGATTAAGTCATTTGGATAGACACTTGACAAATCCTAAGCTTGATCGGGTGTGTCGTGAATGAAAGGATTTTATCTTACCACATAGAGATTAAGTTTACTGGATTCGTGTAAACGTACTTCACATATTGAGTTCGTCTTGCGGCGCCGTCTAGGAGTTCCGCGTAGACCTTAATTTGATTAATGTCGATATGTGAATGTCTGTAGGGTCACACTATGTTGATTGTCTTTTCGATATAAGGATGTATTGAGAGAGTATTAAATATTTGATTTAGAATCGAGATATTTAAATGAATGATGCTTTTTTAATTAAGTCAAAATTGGATTTTGGATTTAATTAAGAATGTGCTGAAAATTTTTGGGCCAGGCCCAAGGTCAAACCGGTTTGACCTAATTTTCACCTATAAATACAGACCTACACTTCATTATTCATTACACTTGATTTTCATATCATTATTCTAAGTCTTAGATACTCAGAAACACTCTCTCGAACCTCTGCCGGATTTCCTAGCTTTCCAAAGGAGGAATACATTGAAGTTTGGAGCTTGCAATCGAAAGGGCATTCGCGTGCGCACCCACATTTGATAAAGATTCCATATATTGTAAACATGTAAGTACCATTCAAGTCTTATGTTTACAGTTTTAAATTACCCTATAGTCAAACAGTTCTACGTTTGTTGGGTTTGAAACAAGTTTTCAATATCTGATGAGTACAACAACCCAACAATAACCCTACAGTAGTATCAAGAGTCGGGGTTGTTTTGTATGATTATAAGGTAATTAGTTAATAATATTATGGGTTAGAATTTGTTTAAATATGAAATTTATGTCGTTTAAAGCTTGAAAATTTAATATCTTAAAAGCACATCATCCCTGTCTACCAAACTATTAAACAATGATGTAATCGAGGAAGTCATTCCGATCTAACTCTTCTAAGTCAATGTGTGTAATCGGTTCATTGCGAACATGGTGCACTGAAGCGAAGAACGAGAAGGGATTGGATGATGGTCGATGAACGTGTTGTTTGATAGTGAAGGGTAACGAAGATGAATCTGCAAATCTGACCCTGAACCAGTTTTAGAATTTCGAAAATGTGGATTTTGTGCTTCTGAGACGGAGGCGTTGCGGCACCAAGGCTCCAATTAAAAAAAATAATATATATATATATATATATATATTTGGAACAGTGAACAGTAACTGAACACTGTTCCGGCGTTTTAAAAAAAATCCGGAACAGTGAACAGTGGCGGCAGTCACTGTTCCGACGAGGCAGTGACGGTTTCCGAAATTGCAATTTACCCTTGGAGCAAATCTGAAAATTTTAGAAGTTTTTGAAATTGCAATCTGGTCCCTGAAAAAGTTTTTAAAATCATCAGATTTGGTCCTTGGGGAAAATCTGTAAATTTCATAAAACCAAATCTGTAATTTATTTAAAATTTTGGAAATTACAGACAGGTCCCTGAAATCTGAAAATATTTTCTGAAAATTAAAATTGGATTTTCTGAATTTAAAGGGGTTCAAAATTGAAATTTTAAATTCTTGAGGGACTAAACTGTAAATTTTGAAATTTTGGAACTTACAGAAATATCCTGAAAATCAGTTTTTAAAATCAAAAAATGTTGAAGGGACTGTTTGGATTAGACTTAAATTTTAGAGTGTAGACAAGTTAGCTCATGATTATTATTAATTGTATATTATTGAATAATATACGAATTATATGCTAAGTGTTTAAATACTTTCATTTAATAATTAGAATAGTGTCCGCTATAACTGTCTGGGCAGGCGGCGCCCAATATTTGATTAAACCATCTTATATCATACATATTGGGTTGATGGTTCCCAACTATATGTGTCATTAGTTTTGCATGATATTAAGATGTCATATTGGATATGGAGTAAAAGAATTGATCGTGGTTAAAATCAAGAATTAAAATATTCCCCAAAATTTTAAATACAAGTCTAAATTAAAATGTGCCGTCCATTATAATTGTTAGAGTGCAAAATCCTTTTCGGCGATACGAGTATTTATGCCAAAGTATTTGCTCTAAGTCTACAAGGACCGAGACTCTTTCAAAGATATGTTTTAAATGTAAAGGTAAACGATAAACTTTTGTGGGTATTTACACCAAAGTGTTTGCTCACAAAAGCCAAATTTACTTAGATATATAAACACAGTCGTGTAATGGGGTTGACTTGGTTAGACATATCTTGGCGCTAAAGTGTCGGACTAATCTAAGGACGCAAGATTAAACATAATATTTGATCAACCAAGAGTTGCAAATAAGTTTTGCAATTGGTTTAGAACCTACCAAGATGTGTTATTAAAGTTATCAGCCAAAGCAAACGCGGAGATAGCATAGACTTGGATCTTGGCCCATTATGACCTCAATTAATATAGGTTTGTATTCTATCATGGGGTCATAGAAGTATGTTAAAATAGTGGGATCTAATTAAAAAAAAGATCATGTTGATTAACCTAAACGAATGTGTATAATAGGAAATAAAGTTTGAGTTTGATTTCCAGTCTATCTAATTCTTCAGATTATCAAAGATGTCGAGCTTATCATTGAAAATGTTGATTGAAATGAACAAACTTACTGGACCTAACTACCTTGACTGGCTAAGAAATTTGCGAATAGTGCTAAGACAAGAGAAATTAGAATACGTATTGGACACGGTGTTCCCAACAGTCCCTGCGACAAACTCTGCTGAATATGCCTCTTTTGATAAGGATGCTTACCAAAAACACCTAGATGATGCCACTTCAGCACAATGCGTGATGTTGTCTTCCATGTCTATGGAACTTCAGAGACAACATGAGAACATGGGTCCCAATGAGATGCTCGAACACTTGAAAAGTCTCTATGACTCACAATCCCAGACTATGGAATATGAGTTACTAATAGAACTTTTTAAGTGTAAGCTCAATGAAGGGGGCCAGGTCTCGCAGTATGTGTTGAAGATGATAGGGCTGATAGAGAGACTTGCTTCAATTGGAACGAAGCTGCAAAAGAATGTCGCTACCACCCTCATCATGAACTCTCTCCCTCGTTCTTTTGAAAACTTCATAGTGAATTACAATATGAATGGAACGAAGGCGAGTCTGCCGGAGCTGCACAACATGCTCAAGACCTTTGAGTCTTCCACTTCCAAGGAAAAGTTGTGCTCATGGTGAGCTCTACTAGCTGACCCAAGTCGAAAGGTAAGGAATAGCATAAGAGGAAGGGCAAAGCAGTCCCTGCGCCCTCAACTATGAAGCCTAAGGGAGGTGTGAAGAAGAATAAGGTGAATCCGGCTAAGGATGTATGCCTCAACTGCAACAAGAAGGGGCATTGGAAGAAGGATTGCACTGCACCAGGAGGAGGAAAAGCATCAGGTGCTTCTACCTCTGGTGGACAAGGTATGTACGTCATTGAAATAAATATGTCTATAAATAACTCTCATTCCTGGCTATTGGATACCGCTTGTGGCTCACACATTTGTATCAATGTGTAGGGCTAACTGATAGCAGGACGGTTGGACCAAGAGAGGTGGACCTATGTGTTGGAAATGGAGCACGAGTGGATGCTGAGCGCGTAGGAACTTATAGATTAAATTTGCCTTCTGGCTATTGTCTAGTGTTAAATGATTGTTACTATGTACCCTCGTTAACAAGGAATATCATTTCTATCCCTGTTTTGGACATGGAGGGTTTTTCCTCATATATTTATAATGGCAGTCAAGTACTGTCTTTTGATAATGTTATATATGGAATTGCTCCTCTTGTGGATGGATTATATACACTAAATTGTAGTCGAGAAATATTCAATGTATAAAACAAACGAGCTAAGATAAGTAATAGAAACTCTACCTACCTATGGAATTGCGGACTTGGTCATATCAACGAATCAAGGATAGCAAGGTTGAAGAAGTTAGACTACCTCGAACCATTTGACTTGGAGTCTTATGGTAACTGCGAATCTTGCTTGAGAGGAAAGATGACCAATAAGCCACTTTCTGGGAAAGGTGTGCAAGCCAAGGAGGTGCTTGAGTTGGTCCATACTGATGTATGTGGGCCATTTTTTACTCAAGCTAAAGGAGGTTTCCCATACTTCATCACTTTTACTGACGACTTCAAAAGGTATGGATATGTGTATCTTATGAGACATAAATCCGAGGCTTTTGAGAAGTTCAAAGAGTACAAGTCGAAATTAGAGAAGCAACTTGCAACAAGTATCAAGACCCTTCGATCGGATCGAGGAAGTGAATACTTAAGCAAGTATTTTCTAGATTACTTAAAGCTACATGGAGTCCAATCAGAGTGGACACCTCCTGGAACACCACAGATGAATGGTGTTGCCGAAAGGAGAAATCGAACCTTATTAGATATGGTTCGATCCATGATGAGCTTCTCAGCTCTACCGACATACCTTTGGGGACATGCTATACAAACCTCAATATATGTTCTGAACAGGATTCCTTCCAAGTAAGTAGAAAATACACCCTATGAGATATGGTGTGGCAAGAAGCCAGCTCTTAAACATATAAGACCCTGGGGGTGCCCTGCATATGTTAAGAAGATGCTCACTTACAAGTTGGAATCCAAAAGTGAGAAATGTTACTTCGTGGAGTATCCAAAGGAAACAAAGGGATACTACTTCTATCTTCCTGGAGAACGTAAGGTCATTGTTTCCAGGAACGCAACTTTTCTTGAAGAAGAATATGTATACAAGGAACATAGTTGCACAGAGATAGAACTTGAAGAAATTCAAGAATCACAAGATAACATAGATGTTGAATCCTTGCCGAATGACCAAGGAAAGAATTCAGTGGGAGTATTTGGCGAAGATTGGGTACTTCAAGTATGCCCTTCGGCCAGTGGGAGTGTTACGAGGAACAATGCAGAAATGCAAGATCCTTCTACACAGCCTTTGGGAGTAGATGTAATGGTTGCACCTCCTCCCATTCAGGAAATACATGAAAATGATATTCCTGAAAGCTCTCAAGTTAGTGGATTATCCAACACACAAGAACCCTATCACAGTCAGAACATACCAAGCACTGAACTGCAAAACAATCAACTCTGTAGGTCCACTAGGACTCATCGTCCTCCTAAAAAACTAAATCTACTTGTGGAAACAAATAGTGAGATAGATATTCCCGATAACGATGAGCCTACAACCTATAGCGAAGTAATGTTGGACATTGATTCGAAGAGATGGCAAGAAGCCATGAAATCCAAGATAAAATCTATGTACATCAATCAAGTGTGGAACTTGGTTGATTTGCCAGCTGGGGTTAAACCCATAGGATGCAAATGGGTCTTCAAGAAGAAGATCGATGCATTTGGAAATGTCCAGACCTATAAAGAAAGGTTGGTGGCTAAATGTTATAATCAACGGCATGGGCTCGATTATGATGAAACATTTTCACCTGTTGCTAAGATTAAGTCCATTCAAATTTTGCTTGCAATAGCTGCATATTATGATTATGACATTTGGCAGATGGACGTCAAAACCACTTTCCTCAATGGTAATCTAGTTGAGGAGGTGTATATGAAACAACCTGAGGGTTTTTCGCTTGAGTCCAAACCAAATGATGTATGCAAGCTACAAAAGTCCATTTATGGGCTTAAGCAAGCCTCGAAGAGTTGGAACATTTGCTTTGACAAGGCTATCAAGTCATTTGATTTTGTCAGAAGCAAAGAGGATCCATGTGTTTATAGTAAACTCAAGGATGAGAGTATTGCCTTTATTATTATATATGTAGATGACATATTGATAACGGGAGACAATAAGACTCTCCTGCAGTCAGTCAAGGAGTGGTTATCCAGTACCTTCATGATGAAGGATTTAGGTGAAGCCTGCTACATTCTGGGAATTAGGATCTATAGAGATAGACCTAATAGATTGTTGAGGATGTCACAATCAGTCTACATAGACAAAGTGCTTAGACATTTTTCTATGGAAAATTCCAAGAAAGGTGGTCTACCTATGGGACAATGCATCAAGTTATCTAAGAAGGACAATCCTTCTAATACTATAGAACTTGAACGCATGAATAGGATCTCATATGCTTCGGCTATAGGATCGATCATGTATGTCATGACCTGTACTAAGCCAGAAGTGGCCTTTGCACTTAGTATGACTTCCAAATTCCAGCAGAATCCTGGGGAAGAACACTGGAAGCAGACAAGAGTATTCTTAAGTATCTTAGACGAACTAAATATTACTTCTTAGTATATGGTGGGGAAGAGAATCTAGCTGCTACTGGGTACACTGATGCTAGCTTCCAGACGGACCTTGATGACTTCAAATCTCAGTCTAGGTACACATTCATTTTCAATGGTGGAGCAGTGAGCTGAAAAAGTTCCAAACATGCTACAACTGTTGATTCGACCACAAAAGTTAAGTACATTGCTAGATCGGAAGCTGGTAAAGAAGTTGTCGCGATTTCTAAGTTCCAGAAGGAACTAAAGGTAGTTCCGAGTGCCAGTTGTCCAATAACTATTTATTGTGACAACACTGGTGCGATTGCACAGGCTAAGGAACCAAGATCAACAAACAGTAACAAGCATGTACCAAGGAAGTACCACATACTCACGGAGATGGTGGAGACCGAAGATATTAGATTAGACTATGTTCTCACAAACGATAATCTAGATAACCCATTCACTAAACCATTAAGCTTTGTCAAGTATAATGGTCATTTTGAGAATATGGACATTAGATATGTTGGAGATTGGATCTAGGCCAAGTGGGAGATTGAAAGTATATGTATGTCCTAGAGACAATCTGTATTAGGACAAATATACTTTATTCACATTCGTATTATTATTAATGGAGATTAATATTTTGGCATTTGCAATTATTGAATTATTAGTTGATTGTTTATAATATTCTATAATATGCATCCATAGAGGTTACGTTATTAATAATGTGAGATATTAATATTATAACGTAACTCTTAAAATAGCCTCGACTAATGATCATCGAGAATGGGATATCGATGATATGTGATAAGTCGACATGTGGTCTGTATCACATCCTTAGAGGATGTAGTATGTCTCACCTGCTACGAGTAATGGCTACTCATGATGGACACATGGATACTTTGGAAGTATTGATATACCCTGCTGATATACTGTTTGTTATACTTGTCTAAAGTATGATCAGCGTGTGGGAGATAGAAGTCCTTAGACTTGAGGTCAATGTGCACCTTGTCTACAAAGTAATATACTTTGGTCATGTCCTAAGCTCAAATGGCTTATAGGTTGAGATACGGCTTGTATTGGGTACATTACGATGTGGATTAAAGGTGGTAGTTGAGCCAAGATTAGGATTCATTCCTCGAATGTATATTCGAGAGAACACTCAGATTCTCAGTGATATTAGGTTGACTAAGTCATTGGCCAACGCAGTAGACATATTTAGAATATAGTCTAGTTGTCAACTAATATAGATGAGATGCAATGATTAATCAATTTGGGTAGACACTTCACAAATCCTAAGCTTGATCGGGTGTGTCGTGAATGAAATGATTTTATCTTACCACACAGAGGTCAAGTTTACTTGATTCGTGTAAACGTACTTCACATATTGAGTTCGTCTTGCGGCGCCGTCTAGGTGTTCCGCGTAGACCTTAATTTGATTAATGTTGATATATGAAGGTCTGTAGGGTCACACTATGTCGATTGTCTTTTCGATCTAAGTATGTATTGAGAGAGTATTAAATATTCGATTTATAATTGAGATATTTAAATGAATGATGATTATTTTAATTAAGTCAAAATTGGATTTTGAATGTAATTAAGAATGTGCTGAAATTTTTTTGGTCAGGCCCAAGGTCAAACCCTAATCCGGTTTGACATAATTTTTTCACCTATAAATACAGACCTACACTTCATTATTCATTACACTTGATTTTCATATCATTATTCTAAGTCTTAAGAGACTCAGAATCAAAACACTCTCTCGAACCTCTGCCGGATTTCCTAGTTTTCCAAATGAGGAATACATTGAAGTTTGGAGCTTGCAATCGAAAGGACATTCGCGTGCGCACCCATAGTTGATAAAAATTTCAGATGTTGTAAACATGTAAGTACAATTCAAGTCTTATGTTTACAGTTTTAAATTACCCTATAGTCAAATAGTTCTACATTTGTTGGATTTGAAATAAGTTTTCAATATCCGTTGCGTACAACAACCCAACAAAAACCCTACACCATGATCCCGTGTATGTAAGGATGTTGGGTTTGTATTGTTCATTAATTTGACCTCCGCTACTTAGATTATGTTTTAAGTAGATTCAGCGGACAAAATTTAGCAGAATGACAGTGGACTAAATTCAGCAGCTATAAACCCAAAACATCATTTTTTTCTACACTAAACACAACTACTGTAAACAAAACAAAAATACTCAAAACAGAGAAATTGTAGAAACAAAGTGAATTCATACAGCAACACGGCTAACAAATTTAGTAAAAATCGCATTTTTAAAGAAACTTTAGGTCAATTTCACACTGTAATCACATCAGACTATAGTCAACACATTTACTTGCAGAACTTGTTGGAAATTTGCCTTTGGCGGGGAGTGCGTCCACCCATCTTTGATGAATTAAACACTAGTGTTCCGCATGTTGGAGACCTTGTCTCTTCGCACATTCATGATCTACGGTGAGTAGATGACCGTAGGGCCAAGAATCATCAAATCGTTGAGAAATGAAAGAGATATTGGTCCACGAAGTAAGGTGTTTAAGGCATGGAAATGTGGTGTGGGACAAATCTACCACATCGGTGAGAATAGGAAGAATTGCTCTCTATATAAGTCTCTAATTAGTAAAGGGTTTGGGACCCCAAGGGGTATCCTATGTGTTTAAAGGAGGGAAGACCTAGATGTGCTTGGGTTCATGTCTAAGCCCACACGCGCGCGGCCGCCGCCCGCCCGTCCCGTCCGGTCCGGTCTCGGGCTCGAGTCACAGGTCGTGGGCTGTGGACTGTGGGCTGTGGGGACTTTCTGATATTATCTTTTTGGACCAGAGAACCCTGAAGTTTCAAATGTACAGTATGGACCAGAATTCTTTCATATGTACAGTTTGGTCCCCGAAGTTTCAATATTTACGCTTTGGTCCCCGAGTTTCGGAAAGCTTTCGCCTACCGTTGGACTATTTTCTGGAGCATTAACCAGCCATTATTTGGCTGATTAATTCCTCCATTAACAACCCATTACTTGGGCAGTGAGCAGCCTCTTTCAATGGCCTTAATGGCCATTACTTGACTGTTTTAATGGCCTCCCTTAATGGCCATTACAGCCTTATTTTTGGCAGTTGGACAACCCCTCTTGCATGCTATATATTGAGTAGTTGTTGGCTTAATTTTGGACTGCACAACAGGCTGAAAAACAGTCACCAATATACACTGCAAAACAGCACTGGAAACACAACAAAATAGACAAAAACAGTGAGCAAAATCACTGGAAAAACAGTGAAGAAAAATGACTGAAAAACAGTGACCAAACCCTCACGTATACACAAGATATACACTACAGAGACACTATATACACAGAGACAAAAGAGAAGAGTAAAGAGAAACTCTTCCTTCCTATTCCATATCTTCAGCAAGTCGAGTCATATTTGTTTTCTTCGACAGGCTCAACCTATTGGCTTTGTAGCGTTGAGATTAAAGTGGTGTTTTATCTTGGGAGACTATTGCCCGCTAACGTAAAAGCATATATACGGGGCAATCTTGTCTTAAGGACAGAGTGCAATCACTCGACTCAACACACAACGTTGTAACCATCCAAATTTAGTTGTTTCTTGATTTCAGGATATCAAGATTCAAGACACAACAAGCTTGCGATAGTTCTCAACATTGGCTTTGCAAGGTTATCAATATTCAAGACACACACGCTTGCGGCAGTTTTGAAGATTGACCATTTATTTATTCTTTCGAACATTTGTAATAGTTATTACTTCCCGTACTGCTCTATAAAGTACAATAGAGTACGCCAAGACAAGATTGTATTGTAGTACTATTAGTGTTCGAAAGATGTCGGTCAAAAGTTGTGTGACCAAATCTGGATATGGCTATGGTTTTCTACTTGAAGACAGTGATGATGATATTGTTGAAGTTCAACATGTTCATGGTGTCACCGCTCCCAAGAGTGGTGGGAACAAGCACTCACGAGAGCCTGAGGATGTCAACTGGGACAAGAGGAGAAGGCTGAAGATGTGGTTCTATCTTGCAGCAGAAGGCGTATATCTGTCCCAGACAAAGAATCCAAAATTGGGATAAGTATTTTTCTTACTAGTCAAGAATAAGATTAAATGATTTCTGATTAAAAATGAATTAAAGTAAGGAGGAATATAAAAATAATTTATATTCCTTACGCTTTAAAAATCAAAACTTTAATCTCTTCTTCTTTCCCGTTTAAAGATTGGATTTTGTAAACGACTTAAAAAGATCCGTTCTTTTAAGTGTGATTATTAAAAGTGTGTAAAGTATGTTCGCACATACGATGGAGAGAGATCCACTAACTGTGCGAAAACTGTTACCACTCTTAAGTAAGCGCCAAGAATTATCTGGGCACCAATCATAACAGAAGAAGTCTAAAAGTTAAAGACGTTGAGCCTGTCACACTATTTGGCAGAAGATCCTTCATAAGATGATGTTGGACACTCAGTCATACAAAGCCTCCGGGCGACTGGAGTGGGCCAAAATTCCTTTGATATGATGATATTGGACACTCAGTCATACAAAGCCTCAGGGCGACTGGAGTGGTGCCAGAATTCATTTCATAGGAAAACTAATGGACACCTAGTGTGGTGGGCCAGAGTTTCCAGGTCTTAAATGATCTGAAGGCCTAAAGAAAGGCAGAAAAGAAATTGGACACTCAGTCTGCAAAGCAACTGCAGTGGGCCAGAGTATCCAGATCACATATGATCCGGTTACGCCCTAACCACGGGCAAGAGGTTGTTCATGTGAAGCAACGCCACCTCTAAAGTAGAAGGGGTTGGAGAGGTTGTCCTCAATAGGACTTCAGGGAATGGGATCACTCTATGATGAGGTGATACATGTCCCAAACTTGGTTTAAGGGACGCTGTTGGTCAAGCTGGTTTGAGACTAGTCCAACAGGTCTGTAATAACTAAGAATGGTACAGTATGTCTGTAGCCAATTAAATGATATATTTGTAATCCGTGCATCTATGCCATCATAGATTAAGATACGTTAAATAGCAAGTCATTCAAAAGCTAACGATGTAGAGATTGTTGCCTTCTGTCGACATAAACCCTCAAAATAAATGTGAGGTAGACGAAGAGGAAAAATCACCATTCCAAATTCCGTCAAGGGAATAGCGAAAGAAGCACCGCATCTCTAGAACTTAGTCACACCTACTTGGGTGATTTGAAGTTTATACAAAATAGAGGGGGGAGACAAGTACGTTGTGATCTTCATTGATGATGGTACAACGTATGGAATCCTTTGTTTGTTGAAAAAGCAAAGATGAAGTTGTTGAAGCGGATAAGCGCTACAAAGCAGAAGTTGGAAATCAACTAAGCCTATGGATTGCGAAATTCGTAGTGATAGAGGGGGAGAATGTGAAGCATCGTTCATTAAACGACTGTTCATTTCTCACCTCAGTCCAATGGTGTTAGCCAAGCTCAAAATCATATGCCCAAATTATGTAGGGTGGCTTGGTAAAAGTTGAAATACTGAAACAGGTCAAGTTGTACCTAAGACTGTAGATTGCATATCCACTAGATCTGCAAATAACAGTAATGTTGATCGCCTCTTGGTGTCAAAGAATGCTGAATTCTTAGAAGATAACTTTCCTTGAAAAAAGGAAAAATGAGTAATTGCTCAAGGTTAACAAGAACCCGCGAGGGCCTGACTGTCCGAAGCTAGACGTTCCGTATCTACAGGACTCGAAAGTTGCTGGCTATTCGGAACTTAATATTCCAAATCTGCAGAACTCAGGGATTCTAGATGTTGAACCGAGACGGAGCAAAGAAGGGGACAAAGACTTGTTCCAGTCCTTCTAGCATGTATGGTTAAGAATGAACCATGAACAATTAACAAATAATTGTCATCTCCAAAAGCACTGCTTTGGAAAGAAGCTAAAGAAAGAAATATATTCCATCATATAGAACCATACTTGTGTAATGGTTGATCTTCCTCCGAGAAAAGAACCTTTGGGTTGTAAAATGTGCTCCCTTGTGAGTAGCTAAACATCTAGGGCCATTGCAGTCTTGTGTGGCATGGATGTTGAAACAGCCTTCCCAACCGGAGAGTTGGAAGAAGAGAATCAGAGTTGGTTTGCTAGATTGTTGGGCTTCTTCCTGAACTTTCATTTTGGTCCCTGAATTGTTTACATTTTGGTCCTGAAAGTTTCAAATAAAACAGAAACAATGAATCTGACCACAGAAACATTGACTCTGAAGTTAGAAATCCAACAGTCTGAAAGTAAAAGTCATATTGAAACAAAGTCTCGATATGAAAGATATGGGTATCACAGATGACATCTTAGGAATTCGATTTCTAAGACATCTAACGGACTGGTCGATAGTTGACAGTCTCGTTGAAGCCACCAATGGATATGAATCATAGAACTGATTGGAATCATGGTGCACCCATAAACAAGGAGCGATATGCTCAGGTCACGTGTAGTTCAATGTATTGTACACACTACAACCGACCTGGTATCGTCCTACAAAGCAGATCAGTTGAACTAAGATTCACTGATGATCTTAATACATGATCAATAGAAGGCGTTAAGTCGGATATGACGATATCTAAATTATTCGTTTATCTACAGATTATAGTATTCTGGATATCCAACGGTTCTGGGAGAACACAGTGATGCAAATTGGACATCAGATCTGAAGAACACCAAAGCCACAAGTAAATGTGTATAGTGGGTCTTAGAAAAACCTCTAAGCAAACTTGCATCGACCGATTCATGATGGAATTGGAGTTTATCTCTTTATATAAAGCATGAAAGAAGTTGAATAACTTCATGACTCCTTAGAGGACGTCCCTTATTGGGAGAAACCCGTGCCTTCATCAGTTATACACTGTGGCTAGCCGGTCGGCTTCAGGAAGGACACGGATGACGGCGTCTGGACATATCTGTCAGGATATGTCGGAGACATAAGACCGTATGGCAGTTGATCATCACGGGTGTCACTTCCTTGTTTACTAACTAAGGGACTACCCAAAGATCAAGTGTTCTGCCTGTCTAGGGAAATGGGCTTAAAACCCAAACAATACGAACCTTTGCGGTGGTAACCCAACCATACTGATTGGAGATCCCAAGAATGTGGTTCAATGGGAAAACTAAGCGGCAAAAGGTTCAGTTGAGCGCTTCGGTGGAAGCAAGAAGCACTTCGGATGATGATTTCTGTATGGAAACATGAATCCAAAGTTGTTCCCGCGATAGACATTAAAGTGCTACCTGCATGGTGGGTAAATGTTAAGCTTCCAAACCTTTAATGATCCTCAAGCTGTTGAGGTTAAGGTTGGGGAAACTTTTAATGATTCCTAACACTTGTGAAGTGGGGTATAGCAGGATACCTTGTAGGAGATCACCTATTTAAGTGCGAGGATGGCCGTCTCAAATGAACGCACTTAAGAATCCAAGTGTGTCCATGGCCACAACGGACAGAAACCTAAGAAGGAAAATGAATAAGAATAGTTATTGTGTTGGTATCATTGTCTTGGCTTACACTAAACACTAACGGTTCAAGACATCACGTTCACCGCGCAGTAAGTAAGTCCGATGGTTTCAACTAGGGAAGGTTCAAAGCGAAAGCTACCTCTCCTGATGCAATATCTTTTTCGCTGAAAGATTGCTGAAATGTAGGCACCTTGTGCGTGCGCCACAATCTCTCTTTCATAGAGGGGATTGTTGGAAATTTGCCTTTGGCGGGGAGATGCGTCCACCCATCTTTGATGAATTAAACACTAGTGTTCCGCATGTTGGAGACCTTGTCTCTTCGCACATGCATGATCTACGAAGTGAGTAGATGACCGTAGGGCCAAGAATCGTCAAATTTCGTTGAGAAATGAAAGAGATATTGGTCAACGAAGTAAGGTGTTTAAGGCATGGAAATGTGGTATGGGACAAATCTACCACATCGGTGGGAATAGGAAGAATTGCTCTCTATATAAGTCTCTAATTGGTAAAGGGTTTGGGACCCCAGGGGGTATCCCATGTGTTTAAAGGAGGGAAGACCTAGATGTGCTTGGGTTCATGGCTAAGCCCACACGCGCGCCGCCGCCGCCCGCCCGTCCCGTCCGGTCCGGTCTCGGGCTCGGGTCACGGGTCACGGGTCGTGGGCTGTGGGCTGTGGGGACTTTCTGATATTATCTTTTTGGACCAGAGAACCCTGAAGTTTCATATGTACAGTTTGGACCAGAATTCTTTCATATGTACAGTTTGGTCCCTGAAGTTTTAATATTTACAGTTTTGTCCCTAGAATTTCTGGAAAGCTTTCTGCCTACCGTTGGACTATTTTCTGGAGCATTAACCAGCCATTATTTGGCTGATTAATTCCTCCATTAACAACCCATTACTTGGGCAGTGAGCAGCCTCTTTCAATGGCCTTAATAGCCATTACTTGGCTGTTTTAATGGCCTCCCTTAATGGCCATTACAGCCTTGTTTTTGGCAGTTGGACAGCCCCTCTTGCATGCTATATATTGAGTAGTTGTTGGCTCAATTCTGGACTGCACAACATGCTGAAAAACAGTCACCAATATACACTGCGAAACAGCACTGGAAACACAGCAAAATAGACAGAAACAGTGAGCAAAATCACTGGAAAAACAGTGAAGAAAAACGACTGAAAAACAGTGACCAAACCCTCACGTATACACAAGATATACACTACAGAGACACTATATACACAGAGACAAAAGAGAAGAGTAAAGAGAAACTCTTCCTTCCTATTCCATATCTTCAGCAAGTCGAGTCATATTTGTTTTCTTCGACAGGCTCAACCTATTGGCTTTGTAGCGTTGAGATTAAAGTGTTGTTTTATCTTGGGAGACTATTGCCCGCTAACGTAAAAGCATATATACGGGGCAATCTTGTCTTAAGGACAGAGTGCAATCACTCGACTCAACACACAACGTTGTAACCATCCAGATTTAGTTGTTTCTTGATTTCAGGATATCAAGATTCAAGACACAACAAGCTTGCGACAATTCTCAACATTGGCTTTGCAAGGTTATCAATATTCAAGACACAACACGCTTGCGGCAGTTTTGAAGATTGACCATTTATTTATTCTTTCGAACATTTGTAATAGTTATTACTTCCCGTACTGCTCTATAAAGTACAATAGAGTACGCCAACAGAACTACACCGAAAAGAGCTACTGTAAACAAAATATACGGCAAACAGAGTGAAAATATAAAAACAAAGTGAATACAGCCAGCAACACAGCTAATAAATTCAGTAACAATCGCATTTAAAAAAAATTAAGGTCAACTTCACACCGTAATCACATCAGACTATATTCAGCACATTTATTTTCAAAACTACACCGAGAAAAGCTGCTGGAAAAAATGCAATACTTATCCTAAAAGATAAGATAAACTTACTAAGATCTGAAAGTTCAAATCTTGTCAATATGGAATCTAACTGAATTGCTTTTTTTGATTTATAATTGTAAATTTTATTAGTGGTGTTGCTTAAAAGGTCTAAAATAACCAAACAATCTCAGTGTCAGTGAGTATTTGAACCAAACTACGAAGTGTGAAAAAACATGTGTATAAAAAATCAATATAGTGAAAACATAAGCACATCTCAACGATTCTTTTGCTTATTGGCACAAAATATAAAACAATTGGTGAATGAAGGTTACCTGCCTAATCAAGGTTTACCAATTTGCCATAGACATTACAACAGGTTCTAAATTAAGTACACTCATGAGAATGCTAGACTATGAATCTTGTACACTTTAAAAAGGTTAGTAATTTTTGTAAGGTAAGCAAATTGTTTATGACTTAATGTTAGCAGAATTATTGGTTATTTATTGTTTGAGCTGAGGGTCTATCGGACTACCTTCACAATGTAGTGGTAAGGTCTGCGTACACATCACTCTCCCCAGATCCCACTTGTGGATTACAATGGATATGTTGTTGTTGTACATACATAGTCAAAAACTTGTAGAGTTAATTATAAGTTCAATCCTTTAAGAGTGTGCTTGGTATGAAGGAAAATGTTTTGCATGGAAAATCTTTTTCTTGAAAAACAAGTAAGTTTCTTACTTATGTTCTAGTGTTAGGAAAGGAAGAAAAAAAATATCATTTCAAGGCATTTGTATGTAATATAGCAAAACACTATAGGGTTGGAATGGAGTGGAGTGTGGGGTGGGCGGGGGTGGGTTGGTCAAGGAGTGGGGGTTGGGGCGTTGGGTGGGTGGAGAGGAAATAATGAACTTGGAATGTCACTTATGTAACTTGTTTTTTTTCCTAAGTCATTTTACTCATTTTTGAGGAACTTGTTTTTCTAAAAAAATGTTTTTTTAAAATTTTGGTCAACCAAACACACCCCAAGTAAGTAATCATTTTGGTTATTAATTTGCTCTTTTCAGTTGTTTAAAACTGTTTCATTTTTTTCCTTTTATTTTGTATAATTAATTTTTTTTTGTGTGGTAATGAAACTTGTCATCATACTATGCTTTTGCTTCTAGTATTCTATATAAAAGATTGATTAAAAAGGTATAGAAAATATCTAATGAACAGATGCGGATTAAAATTTTGGAATTTGTGGGTCCTGCAAACCTAAAATAAATAAGCAATAATTACTGGACTAAGTTATGAATTTTGTCTTATGGTTTTTGGTTTACTATTGTATTTTGATTTAAAAACAAGTGCTTAAAGCACTTTTTTATTTTATTCCAATATTATAAAAGAGTTTAAAAATTATTTTGGATAAAAATCACTTAAAATAAGTCCAATTAGGCTCTAACAAAACGAGTATCAAACAATTAGGCTCTAACAAAACGAGTATCAATATTTAAGATATATTTAAAGCGTAATGAACCACTAAACACAACATGTAATTTCCAATTATATTTACCGACTAATCATATTTTGAAGATGATCAATGATAAATAGACATGAATCACTTTCCTGTATATTTAGGATTAATTTGCCCCAAATATTCCAGTGGCCAATATTCATTTATTTTGTTTAGGTCTCCTTGGAGCAACCTTTTTCCCACTTAGTTGTTTAAACAATTAATTTCATTTAGTTTTTAAAACAAAAAAAAAAGAGCAAAAGAATCAAGTGCACTGTGCCAGCGTGCTGGTGTGGGTTTTGTAAGAACGATCAAAGGAGTGAGCAGGCGCTCCACTGATCAATGAACCACCAATTACTTTGATATATATATATATATATATATATATATATATATATATATATATATATATATTATATTTAATTTTTTCTATAATTGTTATTCGTTATAATATTATTTCACTATAACCTTCTAATTTTTTCTAGAATCGGTTTGTCATGTTATATTTTAGGTTGAATCCATCGCGGGCCCTTGTGGTTGGCAAGATTTTTCACTTAAACACCTCAAGTAAGCTTTATTCCATTTAGACACTTTAAGTGGGCCCCTACTATTTCATTTAGACACTTTTTGATGATATCACGACCCAAACCGGAGGGTCATGACGAGCACCCGGACCTTTCTTGCCGAGTACCACTAATCATATGTTTAGCATATATCCGTAATTTCGCATGGCCCACAAAACCGTCACGAGATACCCTGTTGACATATAAAAATAGTAAACTGGAAAGGAGCTATGCAAAATTCTACAACCAGAAGGACCCACCTATATAGATATACATACCAAGGCCGACAAGGCCATACACGATTACTATACACAAGACAACTGTCTGCAAGCCTCTAGAGAGTACGTGATATCACAAGATCGGGACAGGGCCCCGCCACATGCAAAAATACTGTCGTACCAAGACTAGACCGCAACCTCGGAATAAATGGAGTGCTCCAATATCAGCTGAATTGGCAACCTACTGGTGCGGATCGTCGTCCTATCTACCTGGACCTGCGGGCATGAAACACAGCATCCCCCGACAAAAGGGACGTTAGTACGAATAATGTACCGAGTATGTCAGGCATGAAAAATAGCATAATAGAGACGTGAAAGTAACATGAGACAAGAAACAACCAACCAGTAGAGAATGCCTCTAAGGGCCATAATATGCCTAAGTACCATGTTTGTGCAGAATTTCTCTGAGAGCCATAATATGCCTAAATGTCATGCACAATGTGGTCATACATATACATATGCGTATATAACGCCATCAAGCCTCTATGGGCATCACATCATATCATGTCAGCCTATGTGGGCATAACCATCATCGTGTATATCTGTACTAGCTGCAGGTGGTGGTGCGTATATAACGTTTTTCCTTTTCCCATACTCCATACATATATATAATGCATACATATAGTAGAGTATATAACTCCTTTGAGGTCAAGGTATGTACATGAATATAATGCATGAATGATATGATAATAAGACACTATAAGTTTGTCGGAGTGATGTAATATCGCTTTACCTCCGATTAACATTATGAATGCTAACATCTTTCCCATATACCTCAATAAAGATTTAGGAACATATTTAGACATGCTTTGACGATAGTAATGAATAACATGAATATCCATAACTACTAACAGTAGAATCATTTGTGGGACAATATTACGTTTACGTTTCGTACTCAGAACATGCCAAAATATAGAAGGATTTGCCTTAACATACCTTTATAACCTTCTGCCCAACAACATCCAAACTTATCTCGCCGCTCCTTAGCTTTATATTCCAAGAACTATTATTCTTCCACCTTACTTCACTTCGAAGAAAGCTCAAACTCAACAACGCAACAAACGGAACAACGGGATCAAAGTGGTGAGTGAAATTCATATGTCATTCTTCATACCTTTCTTTCGGCAATACGAGAACGTATATATGTATGCAGCTGCTTCTTAAGTCATGAAAATCGTTGTTGCCTCCTATCTTAAAGAACTAATGTTACTAAGAATATGACTCTTTGTGACACTTTCCAATTAAGGTGTTAATGCTCTTAAGCCTGTTCTAGTCCATTGTGGGGGCCATATGCATATATGTGTACTGATAATGATATTACATTTCACTACAAAATGCCACCTACTAGGAACATGGGCTTAGTAATCCTTGATGCCCCAACACGTGCCAATACTCCATGTATATCTATAATTAACTAATCAACCTTCTAGTCTCCCGCTAAATTTGAACATTTAACCAATTACACACATAATTAATACACGCATTACCATGATCATGTGATATATCACTAGTCCATAGCCTCTTTAGACACACACATAAGTTCTTTTTCTCAATCACCGTCATCATACTTTTAAGTCCTAAATCATTTTGGGACTTTATCATTTTATATACCAAGCTCTTGATGTGAATACTTAAATATAACAAAATTTCTCCAAGACTCAGGTCTACTTCCATATGTCTAGTGACTCAAACCATGGTCCGAAAGTACGGGGTGTTACATCTTTTTCCCCTTAGAAACATTCATCCTCGAATGTTGGGGTGACACATCTAATCCTCGTTACGTAACTAGAGAATACAACTACTTTTTCAAGGGACCATATAATATAATATACATCATTACATCAGACCTCTCATGGTCCTTAAGCATTAAGAAATAGAATTCACCTTATGCTTCTTTCGGAACCTCGGCGTTGATCTGTAATAGGTATGGATATTTGTGTTTCATCTCTTCTTCCACCTCCTATGTCACTTCCTTTATTATTATTCCGCCATAGAACTTTCACGGAGGCTACTTCTTTAGTCCTTAACTTGTGGACTTGACGATCTAAGATAGCAAGGAACCTCTTCATATGATAGATGCTCTGTAAACTTCACATTGTCAATTGGAATAATTCGGGAAGGATCCCCAACACACGCTCTTAACATAGAAACATGGAAAACCGGATGAACCAACTCTAACTCCGAAGGCAAGTCCAATTCGTAAGCTACTTGGTTGGTTTGTTGAATTATGCGATATGGCCCAGTATACCTTGGGCTAAGCTTTCCCTTTTTCCCAAACCTCACTACACCCTTCATAGGAGAGATCCTTAAAAAGACTCAATCATCCACTTGGAACTCTAAGCCCCGTTGTCGCACATCTGAATACGACTTTTGACGACTCTGAGCGGTTAACAGCCGTTCTTGATAAGTTTCACCTTCTCTATGGCTTGGTGCATTAGGTCAGGCCCAAGTAATTCTGATTTTCCTACTTCAAACCATCCGATAGAAGATCTACATTTCCGTCCATATAAAGCCTCGTATGGAGCCATTTTAATGCTAGCATGATAACTGTTATTGTACACAAATTCAATAAGGGGTAAATGAACATCCCAACTTCCCTTAAGGTCCAATACACAAGCTCGTAGCATGTCCTCGGGTGTTTGAATCGTATGCTCAGCTTGCTCATCTGTCTGAGAGTGGAAAGTTGTGCTAAGATTCACTTGGGTGCCTAAACCTTTTTGAAGTGATTTCCAAAAGTTAGTTGTGAACTGTGCAAGTTGGTCAGATATAATAATAGGCACACCATGAAGGCGAACAATCTCCTTAACGTACCACTTCGCGTAGTCCTCGACTGTGTAGGTAGTTTTGACCTCTAGGAATTGAGCTGATTTAGTCAATCAAACTTATGATAAGAGCGATGTAAACCCGTAATGAAATCCATATTAATCATTTCCCATTTTCACGTCGGGATCTCAATATTCTGAGCCAAGCCACCGGGCTTTTGGTGTTATATTTTTACTTGCTGACAATCAGGACACTGAGCTACAAACTCCGCAACGCTCCTCTTCATATCGTTCCACCAATAAATACCCTTGAGATCATGATACATTTTAGTAGATCCATGGTGAATAGAATATCGTGAGCAATGTACGTCCATCATAATTTTGTCTCGTAATCCCGTTACATTTGGAACACATAAACGGCCCCTGGTGCTTAAGAACCCCGTTTCTGTCAATCTCGAAGGTTGTGTGTTGACACCCATTTTTGTCCCATCTTTTCTGATTTTATTTATAATTTTAAATATTTTAACACCTCAAAATAATTTTAATATATATACATACATGTGTATATATATATATATATATATTATTATTCTCAATATTATTATTATTATTCGCATTTTTTTACTGTCATTTGCATATTTTTATCATAATCATAGTTTTATCTGAAAATTCTATGTTATTTTATTTTCCGCAAAATGACATCGCATTTCTATTTTTTATCAAGCATTAAACATTTCACAAATATTATATTTTATTACTATCACATCGTTATCTTTATAATTTATATTTTTCGCAAAATATCTTTTTAATAATAAACCCTTTTTATTTTATTTTATTCAAATTCATTTTTACCCTTTTTATATTTAAACCCTTAACTCATTTATTTTCCAACCCAAAATAATTTCTACCCCAAATAAACCAACCCATTTTCGGACCCCATCCAAGGCCCAACTCCCGCAGCCCACACCTGACCGGCCTAGACCCAACTCACCCAACCACCTTTTTATCCCCCTAACACAAAACCAAACTCTAAACCTTTCTCTCTCAACCAATCACACCCTTTCGGCCGACACCCCCATACCCAGGCCCTGACCCTTCACATCGCTGGTCACCTCACCCCTGCCACCACCAACCCCTGACACTACCAACCCCCCTCTGTTACACCGACACCACCAACCCTTCGACCCATACCCTTATCCCCACAAAATCCGCGACCCATACCCCTAAAATCCATTTCAAAATCGTTGCTTTTGGGCCCCTTTATTTTGAATTCAAGCTCGGTTTTAGGGGGGAATCCACCTATAAAAACCCCCCATTTTTTGTTCTGCATGAAGGAGGTCGATTGGAGGTCCGAATCCACCTATAAAACCCCCTTTTTGTTCTTAAAAAAAAGGGAGAGACCGGGATCGAAAATAAAGAAAAAATATCTGTTGTGTTCCTGATTTTTAGCATTTGCCTTCCTTGTTATTCAAGATATAAGTCCGAAAACAAGTCCAAAATCGGAAGGAAAAGGAGTGAGATTCATTCTTAAATTTTGGGGGTTAAATACTTCTATTGGCTTCGTGAATCCCAATCCGAAAATTTATTTTGTTTTGTTGTTGTTGTTCTTCACTGAATCAGGTTTTTCAATCCGGGTCGGGTCGACCCGTTTCGAGTAAGATTTTCAGGTTTATATGTTTGATATTTTGTTGTTGGTTATCTGACATTTGGAAAGAAGTCGATTCGGGCTGAGACCTCTGATTCGGGTCGGGTAACCGATTCGAGTCGGGTCAGGTCGACCCGGTTTGGGTATATTTTCCAGATTCTGTGTTTTACATCTTATTTGTTGGTTATCTAAAAAATCAAAAAATTGATTCCGATTTCGGTCACTGCTTCGGATTGCATTTCTCGGGTTGGGTCGACCCAAAATCCGGGTTGTCTATCCGAGTCTATTTTTTAGCACCGAGTTAGGTCGTTGTTCATGATTCGGGTCACTGTTCAGAATCCGGGTTAGTTTTTCATAAACGTTCTGAATCCTGTTTCGGTTCGAAAATTTCAGAATTCGGTTCGGATATTTTAATTACTTACTGTTGGTTTATTTTGGCACTTGAACATCCGTTATGCGGCTATGTTATTATTTTACTGATTTGAATAAATACTGCACTCCGGCCAATGAAATTGAATTCAAGGCCGCGTCCCTTCGAAAATCATTTCTCTGTTTCAGTTTATTTCTTTGATATTATTTTTCTGATTTGAACAAATACTGCATTTAGCCCAATGAAATTGAATTCGAGGTCGCGTCCCTTCAGAAATCATTTCTCTTTTTTAATTTACTGTTTTTGGCATTTAAATATCCGTACACGAATATCTTACTGTTTTACTGATTTGAACTACTACTGCATTTAGGCCAATGAAATTGAATTCGAGGTCGCGTCCCTTTGGAAATTGTTTCTCTGTTTCAGTTTATTGCTTTGATATTGTTTTACTGATTTGAACAAATACTACATTTAGGCCAATGAAATTGAATTTGAGGTCGCGCCCCTTCGGAAATTGCTTCTCGGTTTCAGTTTGCTATTTTTGGTGTAGTTCGCTGATTTGAACAAATACTACACTTAGGCTAATGAAATTGAATTTGAGGCCGCATCCCTTCGGAAATTGTCTCTCGGTTTCGGCTTGCTGCTTCGGTATAATTTACTGATTTGAACATGATACTACACTGGCCGATGAAAATATCCATCGATTTTGAGGCCTTCACAGTTGAAAAGACGGAAATAAAACTTTTGGGCAAGGATGAAACTTAAATCCTTTTTTTATTTCATCCGAGAGATCAACATGTTTAGTAGGCGAGGCAACTAAAATGACCAACGAGTTATATGTTCGCAGCCACGACGTGATTGGAATGATCTTTTCATTTTTCATCCGAGAGATCAACATGTTTAGTAGGCGAGGCAACTAAAATGACCAACGAGTTATATGTTCGCAGTCATGACGTGATTGGAATGATCTTTTCAAAATTTAAGTCTGAGCCCTAAGTAATCAAAACATTTACTGTTTTGGATACGGATTCGAAGTTATTTATATTCAACTGTTTCTAACCGTTTTTATTGACAGCTTGCAAGGAACAAAGTCAACAAAGACAAATACTCCTCGAAAATTATTTATTTTGTTGTTTTTACTTTCTTTAATTCAGTTTTATCTCGTTCTGTATTGTAATATTATTTATTGTACTTGTTAAATTATTGAAATGCTTAGAATAGGTAGACTTAGAATTAATTAATAGGGTTGTCTAAAACTGGAAACTCGTCGCTAGCTTATTTACTTGTAGGCTCGGTTAATTCAAACATAAAAATCCTCCTCTAGTTTATTTATTTCTAGGCTCGTCATGCATATTCAAAAAATTTAAAACAACTTCGGTCATCGTTTATTCGCTTTATTAATCTTACATATAAGTTTGTCTTTTCAGATTTGCAACTCAAAATGATTTCCAAAAAAAAAATACTTCTTTGGCATTATAAATAAATTACTTTTCTATCAATTGTCAAAAATGCATGTTTTTATTCAAAATCACTTTACATGTATTTTTATAAATAATGCTACAAATGCATGTCTTTTAACTCAAAAAATCAATTTTACATATAGTTGCATAAAATGCAAATCTTTACATTATCAAATGCATCTTTTTTAATTATTTGCAAACATCTTTTTAACTTTATATACTTTTAAACATGCATTTTCCTTAGCACAATAATTAACCTGAGTTTGACCGGATAATCGCAAGTTAGCGGATCTTAAAGGATGCCTAACCCCTTCCCTTTAGGATAATAAAGATCTCTTACCTAGAATCTCATTAGTTTCGCATACCATAAAATCGGAGTTATTTTACAGCTTTTAGTTAGCATTTAGGTGTCCTAATTCACCGTAAAATAATTAGGTGGCGACTCCTTAATCCAATACGCCAGGAATCACCGATATGTTGTACTCCGGTTTGACCATAGTTAAAATGGGATATGACACTGTGGTCTTATTTTGTTGAATACTCTCTCTAATTCCTCCTAAGATGGGGTCTTCCCACTGGCGTTCCTTAACTTCCGATCTGAGGGACGACTCTGATGTATTCCGAATCCCAAAGCCACCATTCTCCAAATCAAGTTTAACTCTTTTTGTTTAAATATGTATTGCAGACTTTTATGATCCGTGAAAATATCTACCTGAACACCACCGTAGTCAACTCTAAATCATACGTCGGATATTTCATGTTTCCTCAATTGCCTTGAGGCATAGGCAATCACTGTACCATGTTGCATTCGCACGTACCCTAAACCTGCTTCTGGGGCATCAATATACACCACGTAGCCTTCTGGACTCTTTGGGAGAGTAAGGATTAGTGCCGATGTTAGTCTGTCCTTTAATTCTTGAAAACTCATCTCACGGGCATCGGACCACTAGAACTTTATGACCTTTTGTGTCAACTTTGTTATAATCCTTTTGTCGATTGATTGTTGGAAGATCCAGTCTGTTGGATAGCATTGCATCGTTCTTCCCTCCTTTGGTGAGTGTACTAACCACCTTAGCTACTTAGACTGTTGCCCCCCTTACATTGATTTGTTACATCCAACTTCTTTTTTCTTGTGACTCAACTTCCCTGTTAAGATATACGTCGCATAGTATGGCATATTCAACGTCATTTAGGTGCTCGGAAGGGACATGTACATACATACATATTATATCTTACTGTGGTGGGGATTTCTTGCCTTACCAAGCTTACTAGTGTTGTTTCAAGGAAAGCTTTGGGTTTCAACCAGTAAGATAATAACAAAGACAGTAAAGATGCAAGTAAGAAAATCACATCAAAGGGATAGTTTTAAAGATGCTGAAAAAGTTATAATCTTAACAAAATTTGTAAGTGAATACCAATAAAGAAATTGGACAAAAACTCTCAAACAGGACGGTGCTTAAACTAAGACAACTTCAATCATTCTAAAAAAAAGCAACAGATCATTCTAAGAGTTAGCATTATCCTGAAGCTAAGTAACTATCTCAGAACTCATAAGTTCGCTGCAGAAATTACTACTAATTGCTTAGGAAGACATTTTCTTTAAGCACATAAACAAGCATCAGTTTAAGTAGAATTTCAGATTTGCAACTAAATCTTAAAGGAAGGGAAAACCATTTATCAATCTTTGAGCTATTGTTCTACCTCATTTTAAGAATACCAAAAGAGAGCATATTCAAATCATTTCTCACTACCCAAACAGTGACCATACATAATTCTCTGAATTTTTTCTACTCTTTTTGACAGGCAACTTACTTATTTGAAACCCAACTGCACTAAAGAAGTTTAGGTAAGAAAACTGGATTTTAACATACATCATTTAACCAAATTAGAACTTACAAAATAGATTTGGCTTAACAACAAACTAGTTATTTCATACTCATATTAGTCCACTCTTAATCATCAGCTGGACAACAAAGACCAAACATGTGAACAAAATGGACCAGTCAAACAAATAGTTGAAACTACACCAATGTTATAATATAGTTAAGTTTTTCAACCATCTTAGCCTATATGCATGTTATTCATGCATACACAAGCAATTTGAAACAAAACAGACACCTATCTTCACAACACTAAATTGTACAACAATCTTATCAACTAACATACAAAATCCAAAAACTTATTCGATTAATCCAAACATATAACCATATATCGGTTCAGCACAATACATGATCTACTTAAAGGTAACTAATATAAGGACCTTATGGGCTATTAGGATAGGCGCTAGGACAATGTTGTGATCCTGTTAGTATACCTACACTATCCTGTCTCGGTCCTATATATGAGCCTCGATCAGACACACTTTGAAGTGGAACCCTCTTATCCTTACTAACCACTCGCATGATATAAACCAACGAGCCCTGATTAACGGACTCCTAAGATTGTGGACTATCCAGAACCTCAGAAGATTCGATATTAGTGAATGAAATGAATACCCTGTCATGGCGCTGCACCTGAGGGGAACCCGGCTATACTAATCCCTGTGCTGCCCTAGTTATACCATGATCAATAGGGACCTATACTGAAACTAAGGGCCTCGGTAAGGTCGAAACTCCCCTCACCCCATCTTTCATTGGCAAAACCAAAATTGTTCGAGCGGGTGACTCATATGGATCCTCCTCAATATAAACCATGATCTTCGACGAGTCTGACTCCATAGTGTAACTTACGTCTCTTTTTTCCACCTCTGTATCCCTCTGACCCGTACCAGTGGGTGGTACCTGTCTAATATCTTCCCTCACAAAAATATCCGCACTCGTACTAACCTGGGTCTTTCTCGTCATAGACATCGCTGCAATTTCAAATGGGAAAATAAGATTAGGAACAATTTTTCTTACGACTCGGCTCTATCGAACGATCTAGGTTATGAAAGAAAGAGACCATCCTAAATGTCCTGTAGCCTCCTACTTATAAGTGTGGCGCGCTACACACCCATAAACAAGACTCTACTAGACATGACTTGTAGACATACCTACTTTGATACAAAGTTTGTCACGATCAAAATCAAAAGGTCATGACAAGCACCCGAACCTTACTTGTCGAGTACCACTAATCATATGTTTAGCATATATCCGTAATTTCACATGGCCCACGAGGCCGTCATAAGATACCCTGCTGACATTAAAAAATAGTAAATTGCAAAGGAGCTATGCAAAATCCTACAACCAGAAGGACCCCACCTATATACATATACATACCAAGGTCGACAAGGCCATACACGATTACTATACACAAGAAAAATGTTTGCAAGCCTCTATAGAGTACGTGATATCACAGGGTAGGGACAGGGCCCCGTCATACCCATATGCACATGCAAAAATATTGTCGTACCAAGACTAGACTGCAACCCCGGAATAAATAGAGTGCTCCAATATCAGCTGAATTGGCAAACTACTGGTGCGAATCATCATTCCTATCTACCTGGACCTGCAGGCATGAAACACAGCATCCCCCGACAAAACGGACGTTAGTACGAATAATGTACCGAGTATGTTAGGCATGAAAATAGCATAATAGAGACCTGAAAGTAACATGAGACAAGAAACAATCAACCAATAGAGAATGCCTCTGAGGGCCATAATATGTCTAAGTACCATGTCTGTGCAAAATGCCTCTAAGAGCCATAATATGCCTAAATCCCATGCACAATGCGGTCATACATATACATATGCGTATATAACGCCATCAAGCCTCTGTGGGCATCCCATCATATCAGGTCGGCCTATGTGGGCATAACCATCATCGTGTATATCTGTACTAGCTGCAGGTAGTGGTGTGTATATTGTCACGACCCGACCCGACGGGCCGCGACTAACCACCCTAATGACATCATTACACTAACCTGTCACACATAATCCAACTAACACTTAATGAGTCTGAAATTCGGCAGCATAACGCTGCAATAACAACATATGTCAGGGTAGGCGAGCCGACAAGGCTGCCTTTACCCCCGAATATACCTGCCTCCTGAGGAGTCACAACTAGTCAACACAATATAACAGGCAAGCCGACAAAGCTGCCAACAGATAATATAACATATACACGGGAACACCCCAACATAGAGTACAATAATAAGGCTGACCGAAACAAATTTCTGACCCTTATACCAGTCCAACCCACAACTGTCTACAGACCTCTACAAGAAGGATAAAGACATATGACGGGATAGGGCCCCGTTGTGCCCCTAAATATACATAAATAAAAAAATAGGGTTCCGTACAAAAAATGGTAAAGCTCTGGATCAAAGGAGCTTTCCAAATAACAGCGCAGGAACCTAAACCGGAGGATCACCAAACTGAGCACCTGTACCTGCGGGCATGAACGCAGCCCCCCGAGGAAAGGGGGTCAGTACGAAATAATGTACTGAGTATGTAATCATGAAATACTGCAAATGAGATCATAAGTAGCCAATGGATAACAGGAGATCAGTATAAAAAATCAGGATTCAAATCCAACTGTGCCATAACAATAGAAGTCAGTTGCCTTATAAAAATGAGAGTCAAGTCAAGAAAACATGAGTGCCTGTCCATATACATATATATATATATATGTAACGTAACCCAACCCACTAGTGCGGGACTCGGTGGAATCATATCATAACCCGGCCCATGCTGGGACTCGGTAAAGTCATATCTCATCTATGGTTCCATCCTACGTAACCCGGCCCTTTAGTGAGGGTCTCGGTGAAAAATGCAAGGTTGTGCACGAACGTAACCCGGCCCGGGACTCGGTGAGGTGAAGTAGTAACACTTAGCACGAGTAGATATCATGAGTAACCATATGCAAGTAAAAATTATCATTTGACTCTCAATAAAAATTATTATAATAATGTCATAATAAACTCTTTGCTGAAAAATCATAGGCACTTCTCATAACAATCCTCTTTAGGAATTAAACTGTATAAGAATCAAGTATGTCCGCCATACCTTCATTAAATAAAAATCATGCCAAAGAAAGAAGGAATAGTTCACATACCTCTTAGACGAACTAATCAACTCTATATTAGAGTACGTCTCGATTTAGAACTTCAACCTATAATAATGGTAATACGTTCGTCAATTCTATGATCACTAGCATACTTTATATCGAATAACAACTTCTTATTCTATAAACATTCGGGCAGCACTTCCCCTGTTTATACATGTTTCCACAACTTTCAAACGAGGCTAATAACATCAATAAACAAGCACCAATTATGAGCACAACTAAAACAACAATAAAGGAAATTTACACACCCACTTCTCATGTAAATTTAGCCTCTTAATCTACCTTAAAAACAGCCCACAAAACCGTCCATGTTCCAACAACAACGAGGGTAGAATGTGAAGCCTTTCTACGCCTTTCTACACCCTTATTCCTTTAGGACTTACATTAGCAATTACCACACTTAAACATGCATAATGGTGACTAAATTTTCAGAATTATAACACCACAAAACAGTCCCTAAAACAGTCCATATACATCACAACATGTCCAACAATTTCATGCAAGTTCTTGGCCACAACATGTCATAATTCCATAATTCTTATCTTAATTCCTATAATCCAATTTCAGATTTCAATACTTCCATATAACTAATTCCAACTAAATCTCAATGTTTCCTTTCAATTTCATCATGCAATTAGTGATAATAATAACAACAATAACCAACGAATCCAACAACACCAAAATCTGTCCCAAATTGGCAACTAGCCCAAAATTGTCACATGCAATGCTTAAATTCTAATTTTTTCTTAACACAAATTCATTACCTTAATTATAACAACATGCATTACAATTATATCATATAAAGAAGAATTTTTATACCTCAAATTCGTCCAAAACAGTCCGCAATTTTCTGCCCACTGTTTGTCCGAAAATTCCCACTGTTTTGTAATTTTTCTCCTCTTTTTTGTTCACTTCTTCAACTCCAATTGACATGCAAGTGTTCTACAATGTTAAGCCATCATCCCTACACGTTTTTCTTCCAAAATTTCATCCCAAAAATCTTAATTTTCTGGGCAGATTTTCGGACAAGCAGTGGCTGTTTTGCCACTATTTTTGGTGTTGTTTTGCTTCAAATTTTTGGTGAAAAATGTAGTCTAGGAAGAGAAGATAAAAACCTTAAATTTGGTTATGGGTGGAGGGTGATTTTTGCTGAGCTTAGGGGAGAGAATGAGAGGAGAGTTTTTGTTAAGTTTGGAATGAGGAAGATGAAAGATGAGGAGTGTAGGTTTATTATAAAAAAAAATCTGATTTTTCATTTTTACACTTTGGTCCCCAAGTTCTTCAATTAATAAATCTTAAACCCACCTCTTTTAGTTCCCGAGAATTTCATAAAGCCTCGTATCCTCAATGTCGAAATTTTATAATATAATACTATTCCATAACTCCATTGGAATATACTCAACTACTAGGATTAATTCTCGTCGTCACATGTATAACACTAAAGAAAAACTATTCCGGAATAACATCCGTTTATACACTAATTTCCCGTATTAACATATGTAAGCGTTCCTTATATTCAATATCCGAAACTTATTTCCTTAATGACGTTCTTAATTATCGTCTTAATCTTACGAGGTGTAACATTCTTCCCCCCTTAGAAACATTCGTCCTCGAATGTTCATAATAAGTCTAATGCTAGAAAAATTTCGGCAAAGTCTCATTTATAACTATGTCCATCCACCTATATTCAGCAAACCAACAGATGTCACACAGGGCCACAATATATCACACATATGCAATTCACCAATTACAATAATCAAATGGGGAGTTGAATTAAATTACCTGGAGGCACAGGGAACAAATGAGGATACTTCTTCTTCATCTCATCCTCTGCCTCCCAAGTCATTTCCTCCTTATTGTGGTTCCTCCACAATACCTTGACGGAAGCCACATCCTTCGTCCGTAATCTCCTGACCTGGCGATCAAGTATGGCTACGGGGCTTTCCTCGTAGGACAGCTCCTCTGTCACCTGGACGTCATCTACTGGGAAGACTGTGGAAGGATCACCAATACATTTGCGCAGCATAGATACATGGAAGACTGGATGTGCTTCTTCCAAATCAGGCGGTAGATCCAACTCATAGGCAACCTTGCCTATCCTACGAATGATCTGGTAAGGCCCAATGTACCTTGGGCTAAGCTTCCCTTTCTTGCCAAACCTCATTACACCCTTCATGGGTGACACCTTTAGGAACACCCAATCATCAACCTGAAACTCTAAGTGTCGACGTCGATTGTCAGCATATGACTTCTGTCGACTCTGTGCTGCTAATAACCTCTCCTGAATAAGTTTCACCTTATCAATAGCTTGCTGAACCATGTCTGGGCCGATCAACTTAGTCTCACCTACGTCAAACCAACCAATAGGTGGCCTGCACTTCCTCTCATATAAAGCCTCATACGGTGCCATCTGGATGCTAGAATGGTAGTTGTTGTTATAAGCAAACTCAATGAGTGGTAAATGGTCATCCCAACTACCTCTGAAGTCAATAATACATGCCCTCAGCATATCCTCTAATGTCTGGATAGTACGCTCTGCCTGCCCGTCTGTCTGAGGGTGAAATGTTGTGCTGAGACTCACATGTGTCCCCAATCCCTTCTGGAATGATCTCCAGAAGTTAGCTGTAAACTGAGCTCCTCGGTCTGATATAATAGATGTGGGAACCCATGCAGTCTCACTATCTCCCTGATGTACAGCCTAGCATAGTCTTCAGCTGAGTAAGTAGTCCTAACTGGAAGAAAATGGGCTAATTTCGTCAGCCTATCCACGATAACCCATATGGAATCACACTTCCGCTAAGTGCGAGGTAAGCCTGTAATGAAGTCCATATTGATGACTTCCCACTTCCAAGTCGGGATCTTGATCTCCTATAATAATCCAGCATGCTTCTGATGTTCAACCTTAACCTCCTGACAATTCGGGCACTGGGCAACAAATTCTGCTATGTCTCTTTTCATGCCATCCCACTAATATAAGCATCTAAGGTCATGGTACATCTTCGTCGATCCTGGATGAATGGAATAACGGGCATTGTGTGCCTCTCCCATAATCTGCTGTCGTAGCCCTACAACATCAGGTACGCATAATCTGCCCTCATACCTCAGCACATCATTAGGTGTAACCTCAAATAGAGTCTTTCCCTTTCGGAGAGTTGCATCTCTATACCGGGCCAGAACAGGATCCTCATACTGACGTTACTTTACCTCTTCCATGATAGAGGACTCAGCAACATCCCGAATAAGAACCCCGCTATCTCCCGAATTCGCCAACCGGACTTCAAGACTCGCTAGCCTATGTATCTCACGAACCATTTTCCTTCTGTCTGGCTGCACATCTGTCAAGCTACCCATGGATCTACGGCTAAGAGCATCTGCCACAACATTGGCTTTTCCCGGGTGGTACAAGATATCAACATCATAGTCCTTTAGCAACTCTAACCACCGCCTCTGCCGTAGGTTCAACTCCTTCTGCTTAAAGATATATTGGAGACTCTTGTGATCCATATAAATATCAACATGAATCCCATACAAATAATGTCTCTAAATCTTCAAGGCATGAATCACCGCTGCTACCTCCAAATCATGAGTGGGATAATTCTTTTCATGCTTTCTGAGCTGTCGAGAGGCATAAGCTATAACTTTGCCATGTTGCATCAACACACAACCTAGCCCAATGCCTGAAGCATCACAATAAATGACATAACCATCCGATCCCTCAGGAAGAGTCAGAACTGGAGCCGTTGTCAACTTGTCCTTCAGCAACTGGAAACTGTGCTCACAAGCATCCGTCCACTAAAACTTAGCTACCTTCTGAGTTAGCCTAGTCAAAGGCGCTGAGATCGAGGCAAAATTCTCCACAAACCTTCTGTAATACCCTGCTAGCCCCAGAAAACTGCGTACCTCAGTAGGTGCCGTAGGTCTGGGCCAAGTCTTCACCACCTCAATCTTCTGTGTATCCACCCGAATATCATTAGCCCCAATAATATGCCCCAAGAATGCCACCAAAGTCAACCAGAACTCACACTTGGAAAACTTGGCATACAACTGCTGGTGCTGGAGGACCCTAAGTACCGTCCTCAAATGGTCTACATGCTCCTGCTCTGAACGGGAATAAATCAGGATATCATCAATGAATACAATGATGAACATGTCTAAGAACGGCCTGAATACCCAGTTCATCAAATCCATAAATACTGATGGAGCATTGGTCAGTCCAAAAGACATCACCCTAAACTCATAATGTCCATATCGGGTTCTAAATGATGTCTTTGGAATATCTGCCTCCCTTACCCGCACCTGATGATAACTTGGCCGCAAGTCTATCTTCGAGAAGCACTTAGCACCCTGCAACTGGTCAAATAAATCATCAATCCTGGGAAGGGGGTACCTGTTCTTGATGGTTACCTTATTCAGCTGCCTATAATCCATACACATTCGCAGTGATCCATCTTTCTTCCTCACAAATAACACTGGTGCTCCCCATGGAGATGTACTTGGCCTAATAAAGCCTTTCTCCAACAAGTCCCTCAGCTGCTCCTTCAACTCCTTCAGCTCTGCAGGTGCCATTCTATAAGGAGGAATGGATATAGGTTGGGTACCTGGCAATACATCTATACTGAAATCTATCTCCCGCTCTGGAGGGAGACCTGGAAGATCATCCGGGAATACATTCGGAAACTCACTAACTACGGAACTGACTGAAGAGCCGGTACCTCCGCTTCTGTATCATGCACCCGAACCAAATGATAGGTACAACCTTTTCTGACCATCTTCCTTGCCTTGAGGTATGAAATAAACTTACCCCTCGGCGATGTTGCATTCCTTTTCCATTCTATAACTGGCTCGCCTGGGAACTGAAATCGAACCAACTTCTCTCTACAATCAACGTTGGCAAAACAAGAAGCCAACCAATCCATGCCCATAATGACATCAAAGTCGGCCATATCCAACTCTATTAAATCTGCTAAGGTATGACGGCTATATATCACCACCGAATAATTTTTATACATACGCTCAGCTATAACCGAATCTCCTACCGGTGGAGCTACCTCGAATGGTTCTATCGGCTCAGATTCTATCCCTATTCTATTAGCAACAAGAGGGGATATGTAGGACAAGGTGGAACCTGGATCTATCAAAGCATATACATTATAGAAAAAGACCGATAGTATACCTGTAACAACATCTGGCGACGCCTCCTGATCACGTCTACTGGCCAAAGCATATATGCGGTTCGAAGGACCGCCGGAACTAGAAACTCTACCACGACCTCTACCACGGCCTGCTGGCGTCTGAATACCCCACCCGATGGGGCACATAGCTATAGATAACGACGAACCAACACCCGACCCCGTAGGCTGAGCCATCCCACCTGAACCACCTATGTTGGGACACTCTCTCATCATATGGCCCTGACGGCCGCAAGAGAAGCAAGCACCTGTGGTCGAACGACATTCCCCAATATGAAACTTACCACACTGAGAGCACCGAGGATAAGGTGGTTTCAACTGACTAGAGCCCCTGTTCCTCTGAGAACCCGAAGCCCTGGAGCTCTGTCCGGCTCCAGAATACCCGGAGCGGTCGAACCTCCTGCCCGTATCCTGTAGAGGAGCACTCTGTGCTAGCTGAGATGAATATCTGATCTGCTGCTGGAACTGTCTGCCTCGAGACTCACCGGAATAAGCTGCCGACCTAGCCCTCTTATGCTGGTCCCTGTCATGACCTCTCGTCCGGTCATGCGCCCTCTATGTCGGTCCTCAACCCCCTGTGCATATTCCTGGACACGAGTAATATCCATACCCGGCTGAAGAGCTACCGCCATACAACCATCGATCAGATAATGGTCCAGCCCCATCACAAAGCGATGCACCCTGTCTGCCATATCTGCTACAATAGTAGGTGCGTATCTGGCCAATGAATCAAACTCCAGGCTATACTCACGAATGGTCCTGCCACTCTACCTCAACTGTAAGAATCTGTCCACTCTAGCTCTTCTCATTTCTGGAGGCAAGAAGTGACCAAGGAAGGCCTCTGTAAACTCATCCCATGTAGCTGGAGGAACATCCTCTCCCCTAGACAACTCCCAAGACTCATACCAGTTTGTGGCTATATCCCGCATCCTATACGAAGCCAACTCCACAGACTCAGTCTCTGAAGCCCCGATTACCCTCAAAGTACGCTGCATCTGCCGGATAAACTCATGCGGGTCCTCCTTGGGCTGAGACCCGAAAAACTCTGAAGGGTTACAACTCAAGAAATTATGAACCCTCAAACTGTCAGACCTAGGGTCGGCTCTTGGTCCCTGTCTGCGGTTCTGCCCTGCCACCAATCTAGTCATCAGCTAAACTGCATCTCTCATGGCTCTGTCCTCTGCCCCCGGCTGAAGAACTGATGGCTCAGGTGCTGGGGCCTCGGAAACTGGTGATGTTGCCCCCTGAACTGGAGCCTCTGGTGGTGGCGATGAAGAAGAGCTCTTCGACTGGGGCATAGTCTCCGGCATAGACTGGGTACGGGACCTAGTAACTCTCTGAATCCGGCTGGTATCTCCCGCTGTAGACTTGCCATTCTGGGTCGTTGTCGCCTTCTTCGGAGGCATAGATGTAATCATAGTAAGTCGTCAGAAAGGAATTATCCTAATAACATAGCTCTATTGCACAATCTAAGAGATGCAAGAATAGAAACCAATCATAAATGCCCTGCAGCCTCCTACGTATAAGTATGGTGCACAACATACCCATACGCAAGACTCTACTAGACACGATCTGTAGACATTCCGAGGACTAACTGCTCTGATACCACTTTTGTCACGACACGACCCGACCCGACGGGCCGCGACTAACCGCCCTAATGACGTCATTACACTAACCTATCACACATAATTCAACTAACACTTAATGAGTCTGAAATTCGGCGGCATAACGCTGCATTAACAACATATGCCAGGGTAGGCGAGCCGACAAGGCTGCCTTTACCCCCGAATGTACCTGCCTCCTGAGGAGTCACAACTAGCCAACACAATACAACAGGCAAGCCGACAAGGCTGCCAACAGATAATATAACATATACACGAGAACACCCCAACATAGAGTACAATAATATGGCTGACCGAAACAGATTTCTGACCCTTACACCAGTCCAACCCACAACTGTCTACAGACCTCTACAAGAAGGATAACGACATATGACGGGACAGGGCCCCGTCGTGCCCCTAAATATACATAAATAAAAAGATACGGTTCCATAAAAAAAATGGTAAAGCTCTGGATCAAAGGAGCTTTCCAAACAACTGCGCAGGAACCTAAACCGGAGGATCACCAAACTGAGCACCTGTACCTGCGGGCATGAACGCAGCCCCCCGAGGAAAGGGGGTCAGTACGAAATAATGTACTGAGTATGTAAACATGAAATACTGCAAATGAGATCATAAGTAGCCAATGGATAACAGGAGATTAGTATAAAAAATCAGGATTCAAATCCAACTGTGCCATAATAATAGAAGTCAGTTGCCTTATGAAAATGAGAGTCAAGTCAAGAAAACATGAGTGCCTGTCCATATACATATATATATATATATATATGTAACGTAACCCGACCCACTAGTGCGGGACTCGGGGAATCATATCATAACCCGGCCCATGCTGGGACTCGGTAAAGTCATATCTCATCTATGGATCCATCCTATGTAACCCGACCCTCTAGTGAGGGTCTCGGTGAAAAATGCAAGGCTGTGCACGAACGTAACCCGGCCCGGGACTCGGTGAGGTGAAGTAGTAACACTTAGCACGAGTAGATATCATGAGTAACCATATGCAAGTAAAAATTATCATTTGACTCTCAATAAAATCATTATAATAATGTCATAATAAACTCTTTGTTGAAAAATCATAGGCACTTCTCATAACAATCCTCTTTAGGAATTAAACTGTATAAGAATCAAGTACGTCCGCCGTACCTTCATTAAATAAAAATCATGCCAAAGAAAGAAGGAATAGTTCACATACCTTTTAGACGAACTAATCAACTCTATATTAGAATACGTCTCGATTTAGAACTTCAACCTATAATAATGGTAATACGTTCGTCAATTCTATGATCACTAGCATACTTTATATCGAATAATGACTTCTTATTCTATAAAAATTCGGGCAGAACTGCCCCTTTTTATACTAGGGCTGGCCAGTGGGCCGGGATGGCCCGACCCCGACCCGACCCTGTCCCGAGCCCGCCCCGATCCCGCTTAAAAATAAATAAATAAATAACGGGGGCGGGACTCGAACTCGGGACGGGATGATGTCTCGTCCCGCCAGACCCGAGCCCGCCCCAGGCCCGCCTGACCCGAGACCGCCCCGAGCCCGTCCCGACCCCGACCCCGCCCTTTTCCCCCTTTGCAAAAATGGCCGTTGCACCAACGGCCATTTTTGATTATGGCCGTTGGCCAACGACCATTTTAGGGCCCCCCCTCCCCCAACCCCCCACCCCTTAATATTTATTTTTAACCCATAAGTTATTATATTTACACTTTAACCCAATTTTTCAACTATAAATAACTCATTTTCTCTTCATCTTTCTCACAAATCTTCCTACAATCTCTCTAATTTCTCAATATATCTCTCTACAAGTCTACATTGTTTGCTAAATATTCAATTTTATTAATTCATTTGGGAATTGGGAGTGAAGTTGGCAACTAGCTTGAGGATCTTCCATCGAGCAAAGTTTCAATTTTCAACCTCTCGATTACACGTCGACGTTACGTCGGCGTTTGGTACATTCATTCCTTCATTAAATTATTATTGTATGTTTATTTTATTTAGCGCACTTAATTTTATTGTCTTTAATTATATATTATCATAATTAAAATGGAAGGATTAAAAGGTATGTTTAAGGGTAAGGGTAAGGGTGCTTCTTCTAGTAGGGCAACCAGGGCAAGGGTACTTCTTCTAGTCATCTTATTCCTACACAGGATGATTTTGTTGATACTCAACATTTTCCTACAATACCATTAGATTTAGACCAGGAGCTATTTTCTGGAACTCAAGAAGACTTTAATTTAGACGATGATCTAGATGATATACCCACTAATGTTGATGACAACACACCCACTAGTGCACCTTCAACTGAAATACCTCCTATTCCCCCTAGTATGAGACGAGGTCCAAAGAAAACGACCATTAAAATCGATGCATGGACATTTTTTGATAGGGACGTAGAGAATCAAGTAGCCATATGTAAAATTTGTAAAAATGTTTTAAAATTTAAAACTGGAAAAGGTCACGGTGGGACGGGGGGTTTAATTAGACAATTAGTAAGTGCTCATCCAGCTAGGTATGCCCAATACCAGGCTTCAAAATCGGGTGCGCAAACGCCCGCTCTATCGGGACAAGGTTCACATACTGATACTGTCCCGGACCAAGTACAGGGCCAAATTAACCCTATGACAGGAGAAATTGTAGGCTCTAAATACAATAAACATAGAGATAGGGAAGCAATATCAAAATTAGTTGCTGTGGAGGGTTTGCCTTTTTCATTTTCTTCATCTCCCAGTTTTATTCATTACATTAGAGATATATATAATCCTGCTTTTAACGGTTTTCCTAGATCAACTGTTAAGAGAGATGTATTTAAATTCGTGCATGAATATCAACAATATTTACGTTTTTCATTATATAATTTTAATGGAAAAGTATCTATCACGTCTGATATAGGTCGTAGTACTAACGGCCATGATTATTTAACTATAACTTGTCATTGGATAGATTATAAATGGTCTATGCAAAAACGTATTTTAGCGTATAGATATATAGATGATAGGCACACTGGTACTTTTATTGCGAGAAAATATTTATCAAGTGTGCGATTATTACGGAATTACCGATAAAATTATGACTATTACATTAGATAACGCTTCTAATAACAATTACGCAATTACAATGTTAAAAAATAGTTTAACTCCATCTTTTCCAGACCATTTTCATATAAAATGCGCGTGCCATATATATAACTTAATTGTAAAGGATGGTCTATCACTTTTTGAAGACATTCTTAGTAAAATACAATTTGCTATAAACTTTATTTTTAAAAGTAATAAAGTACAATGTAGAAAAGAATATAAAAAAACTTCTCACGATTGTGGACTACCTTATAGAAGAATTCCACAAGAAGTATCCACTAGGTGGAATTCTTTATACGAGCAACTACTTGTTGCTTATGACTATAAATTACCTATAACTTTATTTTTTAACTCTCATAATAAAAAGCCAGCTGATATGATTTTAGATAGTGATTGGGTAAAAATTTCCGAACTTATTGTATTTTTAGAGAAATTTTTTCAAGCAACAAAAGAATTTTCCGGTATATATTATCCTACTATTTCAACTATGTTATTTTATATAACTCTAATATTTTTATTACTTAGTGAATATATGGAAAAACCAGCTAACAAGGCAGCTATTAAAAAAATGTTTGTCAAAATAAAAAAATATTTTATTCCTATTCCCTCTATTTATATTATTGGTTCTGTATTAAATCCTACTATTAAAATAGACGGTACTAAATCACTAATTGAAACTATTTACGATTGTATAGAAGTACTACCACCTCCAAGTCCCAAAAATCTAAATCACCCACCACCTATTGAACAAACTAAAGAAGAAGCGGTGTCTAGCGTAGAACACCAATGCAAAAATATATATAGATTTTATCAACAAGAAAATGCTAGTAACTTACCGGCTTCCATACCATCTTCTTCATCTTTAACACAACCTCACAAAAGACATGCTGTTTCTACGGCGAGTTGGATATTTTTGTTCTGCAGGGTTCTGTACCGTATCAAGAAGTTATCAATGAAGATGGACACATGAAGACTTGCTGAAAAATCTTTGGAGGGGGAATGAGAAGACCTTTCCGACACTTTCATTGATGGCTCGAGATGTTTTGAACATTCAAGCGTCATCAATCGCGTCGAAAGCGCTTTTTCTGCAGACAGATATCAAATAGGAGACCACGGACACTCGTTGGCCGGAGACGACTTGGAAATTGCGGTATTATTCGAGAGATTGGATACGAGCGGAGCGGAGAAGGTGCGTTCAACCGGAGATCAACGAAGAAGATGATGAAAACTACAACGAAATCTTAACCGAAGGTAGTGGAAGCGACGTGGATCAATTTGACCAACAAATACCAATTCCAACCGAAGAACCACAGGAAATCATCAAGCAATTAGAATAGGTTTTTTTGAGAATGTAATTTTTTTAATTGCAATTTTATTATGTAATTTGCAACTTTTGGACAACACCACAAAGTTGCAATTTAGATTTTAGACAATTGTATTTGTATTACAAAAAAATCATATGTCTATTAAATAATATAAGAGGCACAAAAACAGTCTTGGGATGTTTTTATTATACTATCTTGTTTTGTTTATTGAGTTTTTTTTATACATATGTAATTTTTAAAATAAAAAAAAAAAAGGAAAACCCGACCGTACCCCGCCCCGAGCCCGAGCCCGAGCCCGACCCGACCCCGCCCCGCACCGATACCGACGGGATCGGGATCGGGACGGGACTGGAGCAGGTCCCTCCAGACCCGACCCCGCTAGGCCCCGCTAGACCCGACCCCGACCCCGGCCCACTGGCCACCCTTAGTTTATACATGTTTCCACAACTTCTAAACGAGGCTAATAACATCAATAAACAAGCACCAATTAAGGGCACAACCAAAACAACAATAAAGGGAATTTACACACCCACTTCTCATGTAAATTTAGCCTCTTAATCTACCTTAAAAACAGCCCACAAAACAGTCCATGTTCCAACAACAACGAGGGTAGAATGTGAAGCCTTTCTACGCCTTTCTACACCCTTATTCCTTTAGGACTAACATTAGCAATTACCACACTTAAACATGCATAATGGTGATTAAATTTTCAGAATTATAACACCACAAAACAGTCCCTAAAACAGTCCATATACATCACAACATGTCCAACAATTTCATGCAAGTTCTTGGCCACAACATGTTATAATTCCATAATTCTTATCTTAATTCCTATAATCCAATTTCGGATTTCAATACTTCCATATAACTAATTCCAACTAAATCTCAATGTTTCCTTTCAATTTCATCATGCAATTAGTGATAATAATAACAAGAATAACCAACGAATCCAACAACACCAAAATGTGTCCCAAATTGGCAACTAGCCCAAAATTGTCACATGCAATGCTTAAATTCCAATTTTTCCTTAACACAAATTCATTACCTTAATTCTAACAACATGCATTACAATTATATCATATAAAGAAGAATTTTTATACCTCAAATTCATCCAAAATAGTCCGCAATTTTCTGCCCACTGTTTGTCCGAAAATCCCCACTGTTTTGTAATTTTTCTCCTCTTTTTTGTTCACTTCTTCAACTCCAATTGACATGCAAGTGTTCTACAATTTTAAGCCATCATCCCTACACGTTTTTCTTCCAAAATTTCCTCCCAAAAATCTCAATTTTCTGGGCAGATTTTCGGCCAAGCAGTGGCTGTTTTGCCATTGTTTTTGGTGTTGTTTTGCTTCAAATTTTTGGTGAAAAATGTAGTCTATGAAGAGGATAAAAACCTTAAATTTGGTTATGGGTGGAGGGTGATTTTTGCTGAGCTTAGAGGAGAGAATGAGAGGAGAGTTTTTGTTAAGTTTGGAATGAGGAAGATGAAAGATGAAGAGTGTAGGTTTATAAAGAAAAAACTGATTTTTCGTTTTTACACTTTGGCCCCCAAGTTCTTCAATTAATAAATCTTAAACCCACTTCTTTTAATTCTCGAGAATTTCATAAAGCCTCGTATCCTCAATGTCGAAATTTTATAATATAATACTATTCCATAACTCCATTGGAATATACTCAACTACTAGGATTAATTCTCGTCGTCACATGTATAGCACTAAAGAAAAACTATTCCGGGATAACATCCGTTTATACACTAATTTTCCGTATTAACATATGTAAGCGTTCCTTATATTCAATATCCGAAACTTACTTCCTTAATGACGTTCTTAATTATCGTCTTAATCTTACGAGGTGTAACATATATAACGCCTTTCCTTTTCTCATACCACATACATATATATAATGCATACATATAATAGAGTACATAACTCATTTGAGGTCAATGTATGTACATGAATATAATGCATGAATGATATGATAATAAGACAATATAAGTTTGTCGGAGTGATGTAATATCGCTTTACCTCCGATTAACATTATGATTGCTAACATCTTTCCCATATACCTCAATAAATATTTAGGAACATATTTAGACATGCTTTGACAATAATAATGAATAACATGAATATCCATAACTACTAACAGTAGAATCATTTGTGGGATAATATTACGTTTACGTTTCGTACTTAGAACATGCCAAAATAAATAAGGATTTGCCTTAACATACTTTTATAACCTTTTGCCCAACAACATCCAAACTTATCTCGCCGCTCCTTAGCTTTATATTCCAAGAACTATTATTCTTCCACCTTACTTCTCTTCGAAGAAAGCCCAAATTCAACAATGCAACAAACGGAACAACTGGATCGAAATGGTGAGTGAAATTCATATGTATGCTTCATACCTTTCTTCGGCAATACGAGAACGTATATATGTATGCAGCTGCTTCCTAAGTCATGAAAATCGATTATGCCTCATATCTTAAAGAACTAATGCTACTAAGAATATGACTTTTTGTGACACTTTCCAATTAAGGTGGTAATGCTCCTAAGCCTTTTCTTGTGCATTGTGGGGGCCATATGCATATATGTGTACTGATAATGATATTACATTTCTCTACAAAATGCCACCTACTAGGAACATGGGCTTAGTAATCCTTGATGCCCAATACATGCCAATACTCCATGTATATCTATAATTGACTAATCAACCTTCTAGTCTCCCGCTAAATTCGAACATTTAACCAATTAATACACTCATTACCATGATCATGTGATGTATCACTCGGCCATAGCCTCTTTAGACACACACACAAGTTCTTATTTCCCAATCACTGTCATCATACGTTTAAGTCCTAAATCATTTTGGGACTTTATCCTTTTATACACGAAGCTCTTGATGTGAATACTTAAATATAACAAAATTTCTCCAGGAATCAGGTCTACTTCCATATGTCTAGCGACTCAAACCATGGTCCGAACGTACGGAGTGTTACAGATGAGTCAGCCAAATATGTAAAGAGTGTGTAACATACTCATTTCTTATCATTTATCATTATGTCCTTTACGTTTCAGTTAGTACTTTGTCTTTCATTTTCAGACATTTATTCTAAATTATTAGCTCTGTACTCGTGACTATCGGATTTTGGAGTTGGTTTTGCAAGTTTATGTTTTAAGTATCAAAGCTTGACAATACTTCTGTTGTTTCTTACTTTTCTGCATTTTTATTTATATTATTCTATTTGGATGTCGATGGTTCGCCGATGGGTTAGGGTAGGTGCCCTCACAACACAAATGGAATTTTGAATCATGACAAATTGGTATCAGAGCACTAGGTTCAATTGTATCATGAGTACAAGAGTGATGTCTAGTAGAGTCTTGCGGATTGGTACGAAGAGCTCTGTACCTATCTTGGAGAGGCTATAAGACATTTAGTAAAATTTGTTTCTTTCAACCTTCGTGCATTTCTACAATGATTGGATTCTAAATCTCTTTTATTTCACTATTTCTCACAGATGGTAAGGACTCAATCAGGAGCACACACCTGCATCCGCACCCATTGTTAGAGGTGGTGCACGGGACAGAGGGCGAGGTAAAGGTAGAGCTAGACCTCGAGTGGTAACACCAGCCCGAGGCCGAGCACCTGCAGTTGCTCGGGCTTATGACAGAGTAGAGTCTCCGGGGCTATTTTGGAGGGATGATCAGATTCTGATAGATGAAGATGACTAGGGTCAGGCTTATTGGGGCAGGTCTAGCTCAAGTTCCCTTGGGTTTCATTGCTACACCGGTACTTCAGGATACTCTAATCCGTATGATGAGCTTTCTTGAGACTATAGCTTAGGGTATTCATCCGGTCACTTTTGATGGATCACATACTAGAGTTGGAGGGTAGACTCCTGACCATGTGCCTATGCCCAGATGTTAGACACCAAGGGTTTGGCAGCACTTACTAGGGTTCCTTATTTCTTAGGTGTGACAGTGCTTGATCTTGTTACACCTCCAGCTGCTCAGTCTGCGATGTCTATTGAGGAGTAGAAGATGTTCTAGAGGTCCTACATAGGATGGATATCTAGAGGATGATGCGTATGAGTTCCTAATTAGTTGTCTTGAGCGGTTGCATAACCTCAATTTAGTAGAGTCCCGTAGAGTTGATTATACTGCTTTCCAGATGGTTGGACCTGTCAAGTAGTGGTAGAGGTCTTATGTTGAGTCTAGACTAGCAGGGTCCCCTCCTTTCACTTGTGTTTTATTTACTCATATCTTCTTAGAGAAGTTTGTGCCTCGTAGTGTTAGAGAGAGAAGACGAGCTCCGTTTGAGGGGTATATTAGGGGCGGATGACTGTGACGGAGTACGAGACACGTTTCTATGCATTGTCTCACTATGCTTTGATGATTCTTTCTGATAAGGCTGAAAGGGTGATGAGGTTCACCAATGGATTGATTTGTCTTCTTCGTTTGATTGTAGCACAGATGGTTACCACAGATTTCACCTTCTTGCAGATTATTGATGCAGTTAGAGAGGCCGAGTTTATTCGGCGAGAGGATTATGAGGAGAGAGTGGTCAAGAGGCCTCGTTTTAGCAATCAGGTAGTTTCCTCATCTGGAGGTAGAGGTCATTATGGTGTAGGTCATCACCGTTTAAGTGCTAGGCTGGTTGTTGCTGCTATGCCTACATCTGAGGGAGGACAATCTTTGCATACTTCTTATGGTTCGGGGCAACTGACCTTGAGTTCTTATCGGCTATCTGGCTGTAGTGGCCATTCTGGTGCCAGTTCTTCTTCTCAGCAGTCAGCAGTTCCTAGAGGTTATTTTAAGTGTAGTAGTTGACACCTAATTTTTACCCTCTAATAATTTTATTTAATTATTCAAAGTTCCTAAGTCATAGACGGAGTAAAATATATTTTTTTACAAGATGAAAAGGATCTTAAAAAATTATTCCAGAAATATTTTATCATTTCATTATTTAGATCATTAATTGTAATTTTTAAAATTTTTAAAATATAATTGTGAAATTAATTGTCTTAAAATCCTCAATTTAAAGAAATCAATATTTTACTCTGTCAAAGTGGAGAAATTGATTAATTAAATAGGATAATTGAATTACATCTCGACTTCAAAGCATGTTTTTAAATCAAGAAAATGTTGCATTATTTAAATTTCTTAATTTCTAATTAGTGTTAAATTTAGGCTTAAATAAAGCCTTTTATCTAATTAGGTTATTTTTAAAATTACTTGGTCATTTTTAATTTAAAATATGGCCACATTTGTAAAATTGTATCCTTTATCTAAAGCGTTGCAAAACTGTTTCGGCCCTTCTTATTCTCATTTAAATTGGCCGAGCACGTCATAACATTAAGCAGACCAAGGCATCATTTGCCTTTCACTTTTACGATTTTTGGGGTTTTCCCAAACCCTAGCCGCCACAAAGGCCATCGTCTCCAATGCCATTTTTGGTAAAAGAGCAGGTACGACTCCTTTTTTGTAGCTTGTCCGTCTACTTCGGACAAGGGCATTAATATCCCTTGCCCTTATCTCACCTTATTTGATCAACTACAGGGTGTTTTGGTCTTTTCTAAGATTTAAGGTCCGGTTATCATTAGCTGAAGATCAGGGCCGAGGTTGTTCCTAAGACTGCCTTCCGGACTCGATATGGGCATTATGAATTTTTGGTGATATCATTTGGGTTAACAAATGCACTTGCAACCTTTATGGAATTGATGAATGATGTGTTCAGACCCTACTTGGATTCGTTCGTGATTGTGTTTATTGATGATATCTTGATCTATTCTCAGAGCGAGGAGGAGCATATGCAGTATTTGAGGATCGTGTTTAGTATTCTGAAGGAAAAGTAACTCTATGCAAAATTTTCAAAGTGTGAGTTCTGCCTCAATTCGGTAGCTTTCTTGGGGCATGTGGTTACTAAGGATGGTATCATGGTAGATCCCAAGAAGATTGAGGCAGTTCAGGATTTGATTCAGCATGTTTCAGTTACCGAGGTTTAGAGTTTTATTGTCCTCGTAAGGTATTATCGTCAATTTATGGAAGGAATTCCATCTATTACAGCTTCGTTAGCTAGATTGACTCAAATGGAAGTTGCATTCCAGTGGTCCGAGGAGTGTAAGGAAGTTCAAGGCCTTATTGACTACCGCTCCGATTTTGACCTTGCTAGATGAAGGAGAGAGATTTACGGTCTATTGTGATGCTTCTAGGGTAGGTCTTGGGTGTTATTGATGCAAAAGGGAAAAGTGATAGCCTATGGTTCGAGATAATTGAAGGTTCATGAAAAGAATTATCCTACCCATAACTTAGAGTTGGCGGCGATTATATTTGCCTTGAAGATTTTGAGGCATTATCTCTATGGGGTGCATTGTTAGGTGTACACTGACCATTACAGTCTTCAGTATTTGTTCAATCAGAATGATCTTAATTTGATATAGCGTAGATGGTTAGAGATACTTAAAGATTATGACATGACTATCTTGTATCACCCGAGCAAAGCAAATATGGTAGCAGATGCCTTGAGTCGCAAGGCAGTGAGCATAGGCGGTTTGGCTATATTGCATGTGGGAGAGCGTCATATGGCCATGGATGTCCAGACTTTGGCTAATCAGTTTGTGTGGCTTGATATTTTGGATCCCCGATAGAGTGTTAACCTTTGTGGAGGTGCGATCTTCTTTATTGGAGTAGATTAGATCATAGCAGTTTGATGATGTATATTTGTGCAAAATCTGTGACAAGGTGTTGCGGGGAGAGGCAAATGAGGTTGTTATTGATAGTGATGGTGTTTTGAGGATCAAGGGTCGAGTTTGTGTTCCTAGGGTGGGGGATTTGACAAAAGTGATCATGGAAGAGGCCTATCGTTTGAAGTATTACATTCACCCAAGGGCTATGAAGATGTACCGTGACTTGAAACAACATAATTAGTGGTGCAAGATGAAGAGGGACATAGTGGAGTTTGTGTCCCGGTGTTTGAATTGCTAGTAAGTGAAGTATGAGCACCGGAGGCCTGGTGGCATGATTCAAATGATACCCATACCCGAGTGAAAGTGGGAGCGGTTTGCTATGGACTTCATGGTAGGATTACCATAGACTTTGGGAAAGTTTGACGCTATATGGGTTATTGTGGACAGGTTGACCAAATCTACGCATTTCATTCCAGTCCAGACTATTTACAATTCAGAGAAGTTGGGCAGGATTTACATTTGAGAGATAGTTCAATTGCATGGGGTGCTTGTTTCTATCATTTCGGACCGGGGTACACAGTTTACTTCTCACTTTTGGTGGTCTATACAGAAGGAGTTGGGTACTGAGTGGAGCTTAGTACAGCTTTCTACCCTCAGAATGACGGCCAGCCCGAGTGAACTATTTTGATTCTCGAGGATATGTTGCGAGCTTGCGTGATTGACTTTGGTGGTCATTGGGACCAGTTTCTACCCTTGGCAGAGTTTGCTTACAACAACAGCTACTATTCGAGTATTGAGATGACACCATTTGAGGTCCTATATGGTAGGAGTTGTCGCTTACCAGTTGGATGATTTGATGTTTTTGAGGTTAGACCTTGGGATACTGATCTTTTGAGAGACTCTTTGGTTAAGGTTAAGTTGATCCATGATCTACTTCTTATAAGCCAGAGCAGACATAAGAGCTATGTGGATTGAAAGGTTCGTGCTTTGGATTTTATGGTTGGAGAGCGGGTTTTGTTGAAGGTTTCACCCATGAAGGGTGTGATAAGGTTTGTAAAGAAGGACAAGCTTAGCCTGAGGTTTATTGACCCTTTTGAGATAGTTGATAGAGTTGATGAGTTGGCTTTACCTCCTGGGTTATCGGGTGTGCACCATGTGTTCCATGTATCGATGCTAAAAAGTATATTTATGATGGTTCTCATGTGATTAGATGGGATTCGGTGGTGCTTGATCATAACTTAGCTTATGTGGAGGGGCATGTAGTTATTTTGGACAGGCAGGTTCAAAAGTTGAGGTTCAAGGAGATAGCATCTGTGAAAATGCAATGGAAAATAATCCGGTAGAGGAAGCTATTTGGGAGACTAAGACCGATATGTGGGCTAACTAGCGTGAGCTATTTGAGAGTCCAGGTATTTCCTTTTCTTTATCATTAGAGGACGAACGTTTATTTAAGTGGTATCTGATGTAACAACTCAAAAAGTCATTTTACTTGTTTTGCTTTGAAATCCCTAAATTATCCTTTCTAAGCCTTTCTGTACTTGTTTGTGACTTGCAAGGATGGGTGACACGGTTCTCAAGGTGATCACATAGGTTTCGAACCCTTTTTGGTAAGTTTGGAAATCCTAAGTTAAAGAGAATAAGGTGGTTTGACTCATAGTTGACTTTTGGGTAAACGCATATGTTTCATTGATTCCATTAGCTCTGAAGCGATGTTTATGACTTACTCGAGCCTTCGGTTCGGATCCCGAGTTAACTGAGTGTGTTTGGGTGATTAATTATGAAATAGTGAAATTAGAACTTAAGGGTTGACTTTGGTCAAACCCGAGACTTTGGTTTGTATCCGAAGGATCCCAAGAGTATTTCGGCTGTTTGACGGAGAGTTGACTATGTTTGGGTTATTGGTGGTGTCTGGTGTCCGCACCAACGTTCCTCTGTCTTCGCAGATTCGAGATTATCAGGTCTTGATTGTCTGCTTCTGCAGAGGCTTTTCTTGCAGAGGCGAGTGCACCTCTGCGGAATCATGTCTGCCTTAGCAGAAATTCGAGAGATTAAGTGACCTCGCCTCGACGACTTATTTTTTTGCCGAAGCGTATCCGCGCTAGTGAAGTTGATTCCGTTGAAGTAGAATCGTTGTTTCAGTCAGAATATTTAATGCCGTGAAAATGATCCTATTTCCCAAAAATTCATTTCCTTGAGATTAGAGCTCGACTAAGAGGAGGCTTATTGAGGATTTCATGTGGGTTCTTCATTGGAGGTATATTTTGATTTTTTTAATCATTTAAGTTCCCTATCTTAGTGTAATCTCTAAATTGGGGGAAAGAATTTGGCTTAGTTCCATCATTGAGAATAAGAGAGTATGAATCATTGATTTGAGGATGAATTATTGATTAGTTGATGTTAGTATTGTAAATTAGTGTTGATTCATGTTAGAAGATGATGTTGAAATGACTAATTTAATGTTAGAAACCCTTTTTGGAATTGGGAAAAAATTCTAGTGTTTGGAATTGTTTTTTTTTATCTAAACTTGTAATTGAGGATCCGATCGGGCTTAGTTTTTAAATTAACTTAAGGATATGATTATTGAGTATGTTATTTTACTTTTTGGGTAATAAAGTTTGGATTTTGCTATCGTGAGCCCAGGGTTCCTTTTTAGTTTAACTCGGGGATTCTAGTTTCATATATCGATATGGGTACCGTTAGACCCGTAATCTAATCTAGTTAATGTACTTGAACAAAGTGGGCTTGTGAGGAAGCTCAGAGAAAAGGGAAAGCAGTTGTGTGATTCCTCGAGTCCGAAACAGGTAAGTTGAGACTTACTAGACTCTAATGTAGTGTTTATGTGTTGGTATGCTAATTAAGAGGACAAATGGAGAGTTGGGAGTCCCATACTGGTAGAGGTGACGAGCACTTGTACAAGTACTGATGAACTTAAAGGGTAATTAAATGAACTAGTATGTTATACATGACGGAGATTATGCGTTTAGCCTTCGGGCCGTGAGTGTGATGCATAAATCCACTTAGGTTGGTATGATTGCTGATTATTTAGGCTCATATCCATGTTTGATAGCTTATTATGATTTGACTTATCATGCATTCATCACTCAACATCTCATCTAAATACTTGAAAAGGATTTGATAATACTGATTGTATCAATTATGATGTTGTATAGTGTACATATCCATATCATTCATACACATTATTATTGACATTTGAACTGTTGAGATAGTTATGAAAGGGGCTTGAAAGCCGGATAATGAATATGGTACATGGTACATGCTACATGATTAATTATTAATTATGACACTACAGCCATAGAGCAGGAATCCGATGAGATATTCCGAATGGGTATATGGACCTCATGAGTCCTCCATGGGTCACGTGACACCTACTATAGGAGCGTGTGTATACGGGGTACATATGACCCTTGCATACATACAATATCATCTGCATTGCATTCATTCATATTATTGATATGTATCTGGTGATATGTGTACTCGGTGTTGATTTCTGGTAGACCTTATGATCTTATGGCTCATGATAGAAGAAATATTGATAGTTGTGACTTATACCTATTGTGAGATCGAGTTGTGAGACTTGATGAGACTAGACGTCCTGAATGGGGTTTAGCTAATTTTGGTAACACTATTGGACTTAACTCTAGTAATACTTGGTATTTGTGGTAAGACTCGTGAGTTTGATGATACTTGTAACATGATTGAACTATAGAAACTACTGATAGGTTGGATAACTGAACTCTTTTATACTTAGTTGACTAACTAGTAAAGAGGTATCAGAAAGTACTGACCCTCACCACCATTATAGTTAGGGTCGGTTGACGAGTTGGGCGATAGCGGAGCAGCTTGACGCAGAGCTTGGAGATTCTTTATTGGAGTCTAGGGTGAGTCGCAGATTCCATCCCGGCACTGTAGCTCCTTTTTTATCATTTATCCCACACTCCTTACTTTTTAGACAGTACTTTGTATTTCATTTTCAATCATGTATTCTAAATTAGTAGCTATGTACTCGTAACTACCGGATTTTGGGGTTTGTTTTTCAAGTTTATGTTTTAAGTATCAAAGTTCTACAATACTTCAGTTGTTTCTTATTTTTCCGTATTTTTATATATATTATTTTATTTGGATGTTGGTGGTTCGCCTACGGATTAGGGTAGGTGCTCTCATGGCACAAATGGGATTTTGGGTTGTGACATATACACCCGTTAATTAGGACCAAACTTGAAATAATGTCAAAACATTAAGAATTTCCTTGCGGTATTTCTAGAATGTTTGACAGAAAATCCAAACATGGTAGAACGTCTGATGGCTTAGAAAAAGCATATAATTATTAAAAAGAAATAGATAGTACTAAATTTTTACAGGTAAGAACTTATTTTCATTGAGTCAATATCTTTTATTTAATCATAATTGATTCACACGTATTTTTTACTTTATTGAATTACTTATTCACAGTAAATTGTATTAATTTGATGTAAACATATTTTTACCTATCTTATGCGGTATAAAATTATAGGACAAGAAAGAGAGGGAAAATCATTATATGTGTTAGTGAAAATACAATTACAATTGAAAAATAAAATGAAGAAAATAAATAATCTTCAGGTTGAGGCGCGAATATCTCACTCTCTTTAAGGAGATTCAAGTGTACTGTAGTAAATCTGTACCAGTCTAGCAATAATCTTCCTGAATTGTCCCTCCACGATACAACAGTCTGACCACGCTGTATAACTCAACAAACTCTGGACAAAATGTTGAGTCCAAAACTCCACCAAATTAATGTTGGGATACAATTGTTGTAGGGAACGGGAAGTAAGTAACTATTACAATAGTAGAAAGGATAAACAAACTATTACAATAAAATTGGAAATCAAAACCTTAACAAACTGCTTGTGTGATATGCTGAGTCGAGTGATGTCACTCTTTCTTTAATACAAGATTGCCCCGTATGTCTTCTTTTACGGTGTTGAGCAATAGTCTCCCAAGATACAACAACAACTTTAACAAGTGAGCAAAAGAAACTCAAGTGTTACTCTTGAAGAACTTTGAGTATAGTAACTTTGCTAGAGAGGAAGAAGAAGGTGAACTCTGAAAAATTTTGAGTATTTTCTAAGTGTTGAATGTTTTCAATTGAGCCAAAGGCCTCAATTTATAGTGTAAGTAGAAGACCCTCAACTAGCCAACTAATGGCCTTCAATAGCCATGTAATTGCACTTGATTTAGGGGTTACATTCAGTCAAATAATGGCTGAATTCATGTGCCAAGTAATGGAGAATCAATGCTCCAAAACCAGCCCAAAGGTCAGATTTTTTCAACTTCCCGTCATAGCTTTCTGCGTCCGAGGCACCGCGACCCTGTGAATTAGCATCGCGGCTCCAGTAACTGGCCAGCCAATTTGTGCCGCGGCTCCGACGGTGTGGCGCCGCGGCCCTTCACAGCAATTTCCGACTCGTTTCATTTTACACTTTGTACACTTCTTCCTTCATTTACCAACGTGGAATACTTTGTCATTTGGCCAATAACTGCCCATAATTGTATGTCTCAAATGTATAGTAAATTAATGGAATATACTTAATTCCACATTTAGTAAAATTCCAACAATCCCCTCTTGAAAGAGATTTTGGCACACACACTTGGTGCCTTTTCCAGCAATCTTTTAGCGTACCGATGTTGCATCTGAATAGGTAGCATATGCTTTGAACCTTCCATAGTTGAATACCATTGGACTTACTTACTGTGCGGTGAACGTGATGTCTTGAACCGTCAGTGTTTAGTATAAGCCAAGTCAACGGTACCAACACAACAACTTCCTCTACTCAGTTCTTCGTAATGTTTTGTCCGTTGTGGTCGTGGACACTTCTTGGATTCTTAAGTGCATTCATTTGAGACGGCATGTCCTCGCACTTAAATAGGTGGTCTCCTACAAGGTATCCTGCTATACCCCACTTTACAAATGTTAGAAACCATTAAAAATTTCCCCAAACCTAACCTCAACCGGTGAGGATCATTAAAGGTTTTGGAAACTTAACCTTCACCCACACTGTAGATAGCACTTATAGTCTATCGCGGGAACGGCTTTGGATTTGGTGTTTCTTTACAGAAATCACTATCCGAAGTGCTCATGCTTCCACCGAAGCGATCAACTGAACCTCTACAACTTAGTTTTCCCATTGAACCTAATTCCTGGGATCTCCAGTCAGTAACGTTGGGTTACCACCGTATTGGTCCTTATCCTTTGGGTTTTAAGCTCATTCCCCTAGACAGGCAGAACATCTAATCTTTGGGTAAGCCCTTTGTCAGCGGGTCTGCTATGTTATCCTTTAACTTTATGTAATCAATGGATAGTATACCCGTGGTGATCAGCTGTCTAACGGTATTATGCCTCCATCGAATATAACGAGACTTGCCGTTGTACATAGCATTTCGTGCTCTTTCTAGAGCTAACCGGTTGTCGCAATGGATCATTACAGAAGGTATGGGTTTGTTCCAACACGGAACATCCTCTAAGAAGTCGTGAAGCCACTCAGTTTCTTCTCATGCTTTGTCTAAAGTGATAAACTCTGATTCCATCGTGGATTGGGCAATGCAAGTTTTCTTAGAGGATTTCCAAGACACAACCCCACCACCAATTGTAAATACATACCCACTGGTGGACTTGGTGTTCTCTATGTCAGATATCCAGTTTGCATCACTGTACCTCTCTAGTACAGCTGGATATCTCGAATAATGCAACTCGTAAGTAAGCGTGTATTTCAGGTATTGAAGTACCCGATTCAACGCCTTCCAGTGATCATTACTCGGATTACCAGTAAACCTAGCCAACTTGTTGATCGCATAAGCAATATCAGGTCGGGTGCAGTTTGTTATGTACTTCAAACTACCAATCACCTGTGCATATTGCTCATGGCATATGGGTGCACCATGATTTTTATCAAGCTTTTGATTTCTATCCATTGGTGACTTTATAGGCGAACTGTCAAACATCTCGAACATTCTCAAAACATCCTCGATGTAGTGAGACTGAGATAAGACCAGTCCGTCAGACGTCTTAGAGTTTTTTATCCCTAAGATGACATCTGCGATACCCATATTCTTCATGTCGAAGCATTATTTCAACATGTTCTTAGTCTCTAGAATTATGCTAGGACTGCTCCTTGTGATCAACATGTCGTCTACATACAGGCATATCATAACAAACGAGTCAGAGTTACCTTTCATGTAGACACATTTGTCACACTCATTAATGGCGAAACCCTTCGATAGTAGAGTACTATCAATTTTTTCGTGCCATTGCTACGGGGCTTGTTTCAGCCCGTATAGAGATTTGATAAGCCGACAGACTTTCTTCTCTTGCCCTTAAACCACATACCCCTCGGGTTGGTCCATATAAATTTCTTCTTCCAAATCACCATTTAGGAAGGTTGTCTTGACATCCATTTGATGTATCTCAAGGTCACGCAATGCTGCGATCGCAATGAATACTCGTATGGATGTCATCCTAGACACCGGGGAGTACGTGTCAAAGTAGTCAAGGCCTTCCTTTTGCCGATAACCCTTGACTACCAACCTGGCCTTGTACTTATCTATAGACCCATCTGCTTTATACTTCCATTTGAGTATCCACTTACAACCCAACGGTTTATTTCCCAGAGAAAGATCTACCAACTCCCAAGTATGGTTATGCAGAATGGAGCCTATTTCACTCTCAATAGCTTCTTTCTAGAGCGGTGCCTCTGGAGTTGACAGTACTTCAGCAATTGTCCTTAGTTCATCATCAACCATATAAGCTACAAAGTCAGGACCGAAGGATTTATCCTTCCTGGCCCTTTTACTTCGCCTTAGTTTCATCTCTGGAGTCTCCAAGTTTTGAGAATCTGGAACACTAGATTCCGGATATTCATCCACTTCTAGATCCACTAGATCTGAACCATCTAGATTCGGGCCGTCAATGACTCCCGGTTCTTGAAAGCTTTGTTCATAACTTCGTTTGCGAGAGGTTATGCCTTTTTCCTTTCTAGGAAATGTATCTTCAAAGAATTGAGCATTTCTTGATTCCATGATTGTACCCCCGTGGATATCTGGAATATCTGACTTATGCACTAAGAAGCGATAAGCACTACTGTTATTTGCATATCCGATGAATATGCAATCTACAGTCTTAGGCCCAATCTTGACCTGCTTTGGCTTGGGTACTTTAACCTTTGCCAAACAACCCCACATCTTTAAATATTTATATATGGGTTTCTTTTATTTCCATGATTCATATGGAGTTTTGTTCTTACCCTTATGTGGGACTCTATTAAGAATCGTATTAGCAATAAGGACAGCTTCTCCCCACATATTTTGGGGAAGATCGGAATTGATGAGCAAGGCATTCATCATTTCCTTCAATGTGTGGTTCTTACATTCCGCCACACCGTTCGATTGAGGTGAGTATGGAAACGTCGTTTGATGAACAATGGCTGATTGGGCACAATATTCCTCAAATGGCGCTACGTATTCTCCCCCTCTATCGCTACGAATGGATTTAATATGCATGCTTAGTTGGTTCTCAAGTTCTGCTTTGTAACATCGGAATGCTTCAAAGGCTTCATCCTTACTTTTCAACAAGTAAAGGTAACAATACCTTGTGCTATCATAAATGAATGTCACAAAGTAATTGTTCCCTCTAGTTTGTGCAAATTTCAAATCACATATATCTGTGTGAATAAGTTCTAGAGGAGCGGTATTCCTTTCGACGGATCAAAAATGAAGTTTTGTGAGTTTTGCCTCTACGCACACCTCACACTTATGTTGAGGGTTTACGTCGATAGATGGCAACAACTCCAACTTTACCAATGTTTGGATGGACTTGTAGTTAATATGTCCTAATATATGATGCCATAAATTAGAGGACTCAAGCAAGTAAGAAGAAGCTTCAATATTATTGCTTGCACATAGTATAGACATGGCGTTAAATTTGAAGAGGCCTTCTCAGATGAAGCCCCTTCCCACAAACGTTCCATTCTTGGTGATTACAAATTTATTGGACTCAAACACTAGCCTAAAACCAGCATTAACCAATAAATGACCTGAAATTAAATTTCTCCTAATCTCATGAACATTCATCACCTCCTTCAGAGTGACCTCTTTTCCAGAAGTCATCTTCAGGACTACCTTTCCTACCCCCAGCACGTTAGAGGAAGCGTTGTTACCTATGAACAACTTCTTATTAGTAACTGGTGTATAAGTGGAGAAGGCATCTCTATTGGAACAGATGTGTCTTGTAGCACATGTATCCATCCACCACTGCATGGGATTCTCAACAAGGTTTGCTTCTAGCACCACCGCTGAGAACTCCTCAATCATGTCATCCAGAAATTGGTCTTTGACGACGTTAACCTGTGTCTTACCCTTAGCCTTGGCCTTCTCTTGTTTCTTAGTCTTGAGTTTGCGGTAGTCCTTGATCATGTGACCAGGTTTCCCACAGTGGTGACAATTTCCTTTGAACTTCTCTACTGCTTGGGTCTTACCGTCTTTCTAGAACTTGCGTTTCTTTCTTGGGTTCCTTTGGCCTCAGCCAGATTTGCCTTTGCCTTTGCCTCAGCGGCTTGTTTACCCCTAGGCAAGGCCTTCTTATTATCTTCCTGAATTTGGAGTTTGATAATAAGTTCTTTAAAGGTCATTTCCTTTGTCTTGAGTTTTAAGTAACTCATTCCATGAACGGGGTAACTTTTCAATCAGTGATGCAACCAAAAATTGCTCATGTGGTTTCATTCCTTCTAAATCCAGGTGATGTAGAATCATTTGGAATTCCTGGACTTGGGACATCACTGTTTTACTATCCACCATTTGAAATTTCAGAAATTTCCCAACGATGAATTTCTTGGTACCTGCATCTTGTGCGTTGTACTTCTTTTGCAGCTTCTCCCATAACTCTTTAACAGTGTCAACGGTGCAATACACCATGTAGAGAGGGTCTGACAAGTAGTTCAATATGTAATTCTTACACATGAAATCACTATGACTCCATGCATCAAGAACCATCTTCATGCCATTAATGACATGGATACCTAGGCCCCCTTCACCCGTTTCAGAAGGCGAAGGGTCCATTTCATCTCCATCTTGTGGAGGATCTTCTGTTAGGAAACATGCCATTCCCATAACAGTCAGATAGAATAGCATCTTTTGTTGCCATCTCTTGAAGTTTGACCCCAAATCCAGCGGGTGGAGGAACGACAACATTCCCTTGAGCGGCAGTAAAGGCGTTGGATGAGCCTTGAGCAACCGGAAAGGCATTAGGAGTGTCTTGAGCAGTAGGGAAGGCAGAGGGATTGCCTTGAGCAGCAACAGCAGAATCAGAATAAGTTTAATTTATGCTAGTCATCTTTCTAACTTACTTACAACAAATCTTGTCTTAAAATTGTTGGGATACAATTGTTGTAGGGAACGGAAAGTAAGTAACTATTACAATAGTAGAAAAGATAAACAAACTATTACAATAAAACTGGAAATCAAAACCTTAACAAACTGTTTGTGTGATATGTTGAGTTGAGTGATGCCACTCTTTCTTTAAGACAACATTGTTCCGTATGTCTCCTTTTACGGTGTTGAGCAATAGTCTCTCAAGATACAATAACAACTTTAACAAGTGAGCAAAGGAAACTCAAGTGTTACTCTTGAAGAACTTTGAGTATAGTAACTTTGCTAGAGAGGAAGAAGAAGATGAACTCTGAAAATTCTGGAGTATTTTCTAAGTGTTGAGTGTTTTCAATTGAGCCAAAGGCCTCAATTTATAGTGTAAGTAGAAGACCCATCAACTAGCCAACTAATGGCCTTTAATAGCCATGTAATTGCACTTGATTGAGGGATTACATTCAGCCAAATAATGATTGAATTCATGTGCCAAGTAATGGAGAATCAATGCTCCAAAACCAGCCCAAAGGTCAGATTTTCCAACTTCCCGTCGCAGCTTTCTGCCTCCGAAGCGCCGCGGCTCTGTGAATTTGCGTCGGGGATCCAATAACTGGCCAGCCAATTTGCGCCGCGGCTCCGATGGTGTGGTGTCGCAGCCCTTCACAGCTCCGCTATGATTTCCGACTCGTTTCATTTTACACTTTGTACTCTTCTTCCTTCATTTACCAACGTGGAATACTTTGTCATTTGGCTAATAACCATTCATAATTCTATGTCTCAAACGTACACGTACTAATAACTCTTTCACTAATGAAATTTGCGATACTTGGCACTACGTGTGCACGTATGTGGAAACGACGTTTCCGACATGCGGGCCCCAATTGTTCGAGTCATAAATTAATGGGATATACTTAATTCCACATTTAGTAAATTTTCAACAATTAAAATCTTCCTTCAACTAAATAAAACTCTCTTTTTTCACTCACTTTTTCATGCACTCTATATTTTTTGCTCACCCCACAAGATTACTCTTGTGGAAGTATTACTTTTTCATGCACTCTAAATAAACAAATGACTTATTCGTTCATATTAGTAGTCGTAGTATTACTCTTGTAGTTTCTTGTTCTTCTTTCTCTACTTGCTGCCATCTGTTGTGCTTGTATTTTGATCATCGTATTCATTTGTTGTTTTTATCCATACTGCTTTATCTTGCTTTTTGTAATATTTTTTTGCCATGACTTTTCTATATTGCTTTGGATTTCATGTGTCGAGGGTCTTCCGAAAACAGTCTCTCTACCTCCTAAGATAGAGATAAGATCTGCGTACACTCTATCCTCTCCAGATTCCACTTTATGAAATTTTATGGATATGTTGTTGTACCCCCACAAGATAAGGATGACTAACTATTTATAGGTGAAAATTTTCATCTTTACCATGGATTTGAAAAATGTGGGAAGGTGGGGTAATAAATTAGCAAGAATATAGAGTAGCAAATTGTAAGAATATGAATATAAGTTATAAATTACCACATTCTCCGCTAATTAAAATGAGTAATGAGGCATAAAATTCCCACTAACGAAAATGCGAAAAGTTACACAGTTAGGAGATGTAAAAGGATGCACTTTAATATAATATATTTAATATTAAAATGCTCAATATGATCAACAATATGGAAAGAAAGTAATATGCTTGCTAGGAAGTTTTTTTTATATGCTTGCTAAGTAGTTTTTGTTTTTTGGTTTGATGCTAGAAAGTTTTTTAATACAGAGAAAAAATCATTATCTGGAAAGAAATAAATTATGGTTCTTCCATTAAAATTTCTGCTTCTTTCCTTAAAATTCAGTTCTTGCTACATACTCCAGGAAGCTTCAAGGAGCGTCTCTACGACAAAAAAAAGATGGCCAAATTAAAATAAATTAAAGTCTTCCGCTTTGCCCTCATCAACGCTCATTTATTTTGAAAGTGCAAGAGGAGGGTGAATTGTAATTTTTTTCTAGTCGACTGCCTTGGATCGGTAGTCGATTGCTAGCAGATATAGTGCATAAAGTAAGTGCTAAAAGTAAGTAACATCAAATGTTTTATACTGGTTCGGATTCAATATGAATCCTAGTCCAATCCCATTGGACTGCAAGGATGTTATCTACAACTGTTTTTGAAAGTATGTTTGGTACAATAGTTGTTTGAATGGAGTTCCTATGTCTACACTCAAACAATCTTATGTTGGAATATGTAAAGCAACAACGGAAATAGTAAATAACTATTACAGTGATCGAAAGGATAAACAACAATGAGGACAACAACAAGTTGTCAATAACTTGATCTTGAATGAAACTTCAATTATAAAACTTGTATTCGGAAATACAAGAACATGAACTGCTACTCTTGTGGCTTGTAGATCCGCTGAGAATACGAACGGTTAGAGTCCTTCGTCTGTTAATTTAACACTTGAAACACTTAACAACCAATTAGATAAACCACAACACCACCGGTTGAGTCGAGAGATGTCTCTATGTCTTTAAGACAAGATTGCCCCCGTATATATAGGCTTTACGGAAGTGTGGACAATATTCTCCCAAGATGAAACAGCAAATTATCAAGTGTACAAAGCCTACACAAATGATCTCAGCGAAGAACACGAATAATGAAGATTGCTAAGAGAAGGATTGCTATTAGGAAAATCAGATCTCTTTGTGGTGTTGTGAACTTGTTTTTCTGTTCATATGTTCATACATGTTCTTCTTTCTTCTTCTATAGGATTGAGCCAGGGCTTCAATTTATAGGTGTGTAAGATGGCCATTCAAATGCCCCAAAATGGCAATCAATTGCCATGTAATGAATGACATTTAACCCCCAAGTAATGCAACAACATAATGGTCCAAGTAATGGCCATTATTGGGTGGATTCAATGCCATTGAAATCCCCTCAACAGCCAATCCTTTTGGGATTCCGTCGAGCAGTCGCTGTCAATGAAGCGTCGCGGCTCTGCCACATTAGCGTCGAAACGCTAATTCAACCAGAAAACCTACGACGCTCACTGCCAGTCAGGCGCCGCGGCACTGCTAAGGGGCTCCGCGGCCCTTCTCGGCTTCGCGGCCCTTTTCCGACCCATACCATCTTACACTTCGCACAATCCTTCCTTCGTTTACCATCATGGAACACTTGTCATTTATTAAATAATCGTCCATCATTCTATGTCTCAAACATTTCACTTACGTACCAATATCTCTTTCATTAACGAAATTTACGATACTTGACACCAAGATTGCACGTGTGTGGAAACGATATTTTCGATGTGTGGGGCCCAATTGTTCGAGTCATAAATAATGGGATAAACTTATTTCCACATTAGTAAATTTCCAACAATCCCCTCTTGAAAGAGATTTTGGCGCACACACAAGGTGCATACATTCAGCAATCTTTCAGCGAAAAGATATTGCATCAGGAGAGGTAGCTTCCGCTTTGAAGCTTCCCTAGTTGAATACCATCGGACTTACTTACTGTGCGGTGAACGTGATGTCTTGAACCGTCAGTGTTTAATGTAAGCCTAGACAATGGTACCAACACAATACCTTTTCTTTATTCGTTTCTTCTTTAGTTTTGTCCGTTGTGGCCGTGGACACACTTGGATTCTTAAGTGCCTTCCTTTGAGGCGGCCTGTCCTCGCACTTAAATAGGTGATCTGCTACACGGTATCCTACTATACCCCACTTCACAAGTGTTAGGAATCATTAAAAGCTTCCCCAACCTTAACCTCAATCGTTTGAGGATCGTTAAAGGTTTGGAAGCTTAACCTTTACCCCCATGCAAGTAGCACTTTAATGTCTATCGCGGGAACGACTTTGGATTCATGTTTCTTTACAGAAATCATATTCTGAAGTGCTCTTTCTTCTACCGAAGCGCTCAATTCAATCTTTTCCAGCTTAGTTTTCCCATTGAACCAAATTCTTGGGATAACCAATCAGTATGGTTGGGTTACCACCGCAAAGGTTCGTATTGTTTGGGTTTTAAGCCCAGTCCACTAGACATGCAGAACTCTTGATCTTCGGGTAGTCCCTTAGTTAAAGGGTCCGCTATACCCTTTGATTAGTAATCAAAGAAGTGACACCCGTGATGATCAACTGCCATACGATCTCATGTCTTTGACAGATCCGACAGATATGTCCAGACGCCATCATCCGTGCCCTTACTGAAGCCGATCGGCTAGCCACAATGTATAACTGCTGAAGGCACGGGTTTCTCCCAATAAGGGATGTCCTCTAAGGAGTCGTAAGTTACTCAACTTCTTTTATGCTTTGTATAAAGCGATAACCTCCGATTCCATCATGAATCGGCCGATGCAAGTTTGCTTAGAGGATTTTTCCAAGACCCACCATACACATGTACTTGTGGTTTTGGTATTCTTCATAACTAATGTCCAGTTTGCATCACTGTGTTCTCCCAGAACCGCTGGACATCCAGAATACCATAATCCGTAGATAAGCGAATATTTCAGATATCGTCATATCCGACTTAACACCTTCTATCGTTCATTTCTAGAAACACGAGTGAACCTTAGTTCAACTGATTTGCTTTGTAGGTCGATACCAGGTCGGTTGTAGTGTGTATAATATATTGAACTACATGTGACCTGCATATATCGCTTATCGTATATGGGTGCACCATGATTCCAATCAGTTATATGATTCATATCCATTAGTGGCTTCAACGAGACTGTCAACTATCTTACAACTGAGTTTGGAGTTAGACCAGTCCTTTAGATGTCTTAGAAATTCTAATTCCTAAGATGTCATTTGTGATACTCATATCTTTCATATCGAGACTTTTGTTTCAATATGACTTCCACTTTCAGACTGTTGGTTTTTCCAACTGTTGGCTTTATAACTTCAGATTCAATGTTTCTGTTGTCAGATTCATTGTCACTGTTTTAACTGAAACTTCCAAGACCAAAATGAAAGTTCAGGAACACGCCCAACAGTCCAATAAACCAAATCTGATCCTCCCCTTCCAACTCTCCGGTTAGGAAGGAGGCATCAACATCTATATCACGCAAAACTGCAATGGCCCTGAATGTTAAGTTATTCACAGGGGAGCACATGTACAAGTAGCGAGGCCTTATACTTGTCAGTAGGTCCATCTACTTTGTACTCACTTTTGAGTATCCACTTTTACAACCCAAAGATTTTTTTCCCGGAGGAAGGTCAACCATTACACAAGTATGGTTCTATATGATGGAATCTATTTCTCTTTCTGTAGCTTCTTTCCAAAGCGGCACTTCTGGAGATGACAATTCTTTGTTAATTATCCATGGTTCATTCTCAACTATACAGCTAGAAGGCCTGGAACAAGTCTTTGTCCTCTCTTTGCTCCGTCTCGGTTCAACATCTAGAATCCTTAAGTTCTGTAGATCTGGAATATTAAGTTTCGGATAATCAACAACTTCTGAGTCCTGTAGATACGGAATGTCTAATTCCGAACAGTCAGGCCCTCGCGGGTTCTTGTTAACCTCGAGTAATTACTTCTTTTTCCTTCTCAAGGAAAGTTATCTTCAAAGAATTCGGCATTCTTTGACACCAAGAGGCGATAAGCACAACTGTTATTTGCAGGTCCAGTGGTTATGCAATTTACAGTCTTAGGTCCAACTTGATCTATTTCGGTATTCCAACCTCTACCAGGCCACCCCACAACACAACATTTGTGTGTGAGATCCTTTCCATATTTCACACGAAGAGTTATCCTTATCCTTATGTGTAGTTCTGTTGAGAATCGCATTAGCGGTAAGGATCGCCTTGCCCCACATATTTTGGGTGTACGGCTTTGCGCTTGGCTAACACCGTTAGACTGAGGTGAGTAATGAGCAATCGTTTAATGAACGATGTTTCACATTCTCCCCCTCTATCACTACGAATTCCTAAATCCGTAGGATTAGTTGATCTTCAATTTCTTCTTTGTAGCGCTTATCCGCTTCAATATCTTCATCTTTTCTTTTCAAAAAACAAATGATACAATACGGTGTACCATCATCAATGAAGGTCACAAAGTACTTGTCTCCCCCCTCTATTTTGTATAAACTTCAAATCACTCATATAGGTGTGACTAAGTTCTAGAAGAGCGGTGCTTCTTTCGCTATTCCTTTGACGGAATGGAAAGGTAATTTTGCCTCTTCGCCTACCTCATATTCATTTTGAGGGTTTATGTCGACAGAAGGCAACAATCTCAACTTCGTTAGCTTTTGAATGACTTTCTATTTAACGTGTCTTAATCTATGATGGCATAGATGCACGGATTACAAATATATCATTCATTTAGCTACAGACATACTGTACCATTCTTAGTTATTATAGACCTATTGGACTAGTCTCAAACTAGCTTAACCAACAACATCCCTTAAACTAAGTTTGGGACATGTATCTCCTCCTTTTAGAGTGATCCCATTCCCTGAAGTCCTATTGAGGACAACCTCTCCAACCCCTTCTACTTTAGAGGTGGTGTTGCTTCACATGAACAACCTCTTGCCCGTGGTTAGGGCGTAACCGGATCATATGTGATCTGAATACTCTGGGCCACTCCAGTTGCTTTGGCAGACTGGTGTCCAATTACTTTTCTGTCTTTATTTTGGCCTTTAGATCATTTAAGACCTGGAAAACTCTAGCCCACCTCACTAAGTGTCCATTACTTTTCTGTCAACTGAATTCTGGCCCACTCCAATCGCCCGTAGGCTTTGTACGACTGAGTGTCCAACATCATCTTATCAAATGTATTCTGGCCCACTCCAGTTGCCCGTAGGCTTTATATGACTGAGTGTCCAATATTATCCTGTCAAATGAATGATCTTCTGTCAGATAGTGTGACAGGTTCAACGTCTAAAGATAAGCCATTATCTTTTAGTCTTCTTCTCTTATGATTGGTGCCCAGGGAAATCCCTGGCGCTTACTTAAGAGTGGTAACAGTTTTCGCACAATCAGTGGATCTCTCTCCTTCGTATGTGCGAACATACTTTATACACTTTTAATAATTACACCCAAAAGTACAGATATTTTAAGTTTTGTTTACAATAGTCCAATTTTTAACCCGGAAGGAAGGAGATTCAATATTTGATTTTAGAGTGTAGGGAATATAGGTTTTTAATGAAACACTTTCATATTCCCAGCCTTTCTTTACACACATTTATTCAGATATTAACCAAACACATATATTGATAAGGAAGGATAAACTTAGACCTTTTGGATTCTGGCCCACTTCAGTTAGACTGAGTGTCCAAATCCTCCTTACCATAATTCAGATCCTTTGTCTGGGATAGATATAGGACTTTTGCGATATGATAGAACATCATCTTCAGCCTTCTCCTCTTGTCCCAGTTGACATCCTCAGCCTCTTGTGGGCGCTTATTTCCACCACCCTCGGGAGCGGTGACACCAACTCATCCTTGATCTTTAGCCGTACTAGCATGACTATCAGCAGTGTCTTGAAGCTCAGCATCAGATCCAGAGATCCCTCCTTTGACGGAAATAAATTTGTAATTGTCGTCAAAGAGAGAACCATAACTAGGCCCAATCTTGAAAGCACGGTTGTTGTTTGAAATGTTAGCAAAACTGTCAACAGAACTGTTTTCAAGAAGAAAACCACAACCAGATTTGGTCACACACTTATCGACCAACATCTTTCGAATCACTAATACAAATTTTGTCTTAAAATTACTGGAATATGTAAAGCAACAACGGAAATAGTAAATAACCATTACAGTGATCGAAAGAATAAACAACAATGAGGACAACAACAAGTTGTCAATATCTTGATTTTGAATGAAACTTCAATTATAGAACTTGTATTCGGAAATACAAGAACATAAACTGCTACTCTTGTGGCTTGTAGATCTGCTGAGAATACAAACGGTTAGAGTCCTTCATCTGTTAAGTTAACACCTGAAATACTTAGCAACCAATTAGATAAACCACAACACCACCGGCTGAGTCGAGAGATAACTCTCTGTCTTTAAGACAAGATTTCCCCCGTATATATAGGCTTTACGGAAGTGCGGACAATAGTCTCCAAAGATGAAACAACAAACTATCAAGTGTGCAAAGCCTACACAAATGATCTCAGCGAAGAACACGAATAATGAAGATTGCTAAGAGAAGGATTGCTATTAGGAAAATCAGATCTCTTTGTGGTGTTGTGAACTTGTTTTTCTGTTCATATGTTCATACATGTTCTTCTTTCTTCTTCTATTGAATTGAGCCAAGGCTTCAATTTATAGGTGTGTAAGATGGTCTTTCAAATGCCCCATAATGACAATCAATTGACATGTAATGGATGTCATTTAACCCCCAAGTAATGCAGCAACATAATGGTTCAAGTAATGACCATTATTGGGTCAATTCAATGCCGTTGAAACCCTCTCAACAACCAAACCTTTTGGGATTCCGTCGATCAGTCACTGCCAATGAAGCGCCGCGGCTCTGCCACATTAGCGTCGCGGCGCTAATTCAACCAGAAAACCCACGACGCTCACTGCCAGTCAGGCACCGTAGCGCCCCCTAGCAGCGCCACAGCCCAGTCCGGGAGGCGCCGCAGCCCAGTCCGGGAGGCGCCGCGGCCCTTTTCCGACCCGTACCATCTTACACTTCGCACAATCCTTCCTTCGTTTACCAACCTGGAACACTTGTCATTTAGCAAATAATCGTCCATCATTCTATGTCTCAAACATTTCACTTACGTACCAATATCTCTTTCATTAATAAAATTTACGATACTTGGCACTAAGATTGCACGTGTGTGGAAATGATATTTCCGATGTGCGGGGCCCAATTATTCGAGTCATAAATAATGGGATAAACTTATTTCCACATTAGTAAATTTCCAACATCTTAATCTTTTGATACAATACCTCACCAACTATACTATATCTCTTTTCACCTTTTTGTTTACACTATAAGTCACTCAGAATTACAATGCTTGTTAAAATTAAAAAGTAGAGAGCTTGAGATGAAAGTCTATTGTTCTTCGTATTTGGAGCCGTCCTTGGTAGTTTTAAAGGATGAACGTTAGGCTCTTGCAGAGATGGCAACCCAAGAGATTTGATCCTTGGAAAAGGAATCATGAATCCTATTTTTCAAGAATTAGGCTAGAGCTTTTTAATGCTGCTTGGTCTTCCTTTCTTGTATACTTCATAGTCGAATCTTTAGTGTGTAGCTTCCTTAAATGTTTGATACTTGTTTTCTTGTTAGAATTCGCTTGATATGCTCCAAGATACTTGGTACTTATTTCCTTGTTGAAATTCGCTTGATCGATGCACCAAGATTCTTGATACTTATTTCCTTGTTGAAGTACGTTTAATTAATGTTCTTCCAAGATTAATTTATTTGCTAACCGTTGTCTCCATAAATAAGTGATGACTTATTTATTTAGCTTGATCTGGAAGGGCTCTTCTTGATTTAGTCATTGTGGACTTTAGAAGTCAGTCGGGCTGTACTTGAACTGCATAAGTCAACTTGGGCATGCTTGTCATTATGCGATTTCCTGCACAAATAAGTTTGTCTTCATTAAAACTCGACGCTAACAATATCCCCCTTTTTGATGATGATATTAAAATTAGACAGTGTAGTCAACTTTCCTATTGGTATGTCGACTGATACTCCCACTGAGTAGTTGTCTTGCTGCTCCCATGAGTAGTTAACTATATTGTCTTTCATTTCTCCCCCTTTGGCATCAATAAAAAAAGAAACATATAGAGAAATAAGAAGCACTACATAATCATATGAATTATGTCCAGCAAAAACATAATAGTCTAACAAGCAACGGGACTTATGCCCACATACACAACATATTGTTTGAAAAACAAGTCACCAAAATAACACAAATAGTCTGCAATAAACACACAAAAGTCTTTAGAGAGATTAATGTTCCTCCACATCCTCCTACTCTTGTTGCTCGCCCTGCTCCTCCACATCCTCTTGCTGTTGTTACTGCTGAAATTGTTGTGCAAGAGGTTGAAGGAAGTAAGCCAAGGTGTTGACAATGGCATCCTTAGTGGCCTCAAGAGTGTCAGAAAATTTTCCAGGCAGGTCAGTCATACTTGTCTGCAACTAGGCATACAATTTTGCAGCTTCCTTTAGCATGTGCTCTAGTTTCATCCTCAGACAAGCAACATCACTTCTTGTATCTTTGGTGGATTCTTGAATTTTTCTCAATACGTAAGAGAGAGGATGCCATCAAGTCTTTGAGAGACTCAACTTTGGAATCAATGGCATTGAATTTGAAAAGAACATCCACAGAAAAGTCACTCATGATAGGAGATGGATCAGAAGGTTTGGTTTTGGAAGGAGATCCAGGGTGTGGTTCCTGAGGAATATCCTTGGCAATCCAAGTATCCCAAAGAGAACATATTCCATACTACTAATCGCTCTAGAGTTATAGCATTGCTTGGCATGAGTGTTGGTATAGTCATTCAAGTTAACATGATGGGCCTTATGAATGTGCGTAATGAGCATGCCATAGGGAAGACGGGTGGGATTAGAGGCACAATCTATCATGTAGTTGATGATAATAGATGACAATTTTAGCTTCTTTTTGGATAGCAAGCAGTAGGCAACAAGGGAATCTCGTTGGGTGATATTTGAGAGGGAACCAGCATGAGGAACAATGGGTCAACCCTATTGACACCTAATTTTTACTCTTCAATAATCTTAGTTAATTATTCAAGATTTCTGAGTCACAGACGGGGTAAAATATACTTTTTACAAGACGATGATTTTATAAAATTATTTCGAGAGTATTTTGTCATTTCATTTGATAAAATATCATCTGGTATATTTATTGTACATCATGTCCTATTTTTACAATAATTTGATCATTAATTATGAAATTTTAAAAGATAATCTGAAATTAATTATCTTGAAATTCTCAATTTAAGGAAACCAATATTTTACTTCGTCAAAATCGGTTTCATTTTTCAAAGAATGCTTTAAAATTAAAAGGATTTTTGCATGGTTTAATTTTCTTAAATCCTAATTAATATCAAACGCGGGTTCAAAATGAAGCTTTTAATTTAATTTAGGTTATTTATGAAATTGTTTGGTCATCTTTTATTTAAAATATGACCATATGTATTTAAAACTCATTTTAATTCACGATTTGGGCCCCTATTTATTTTAAATCGGCCGAGCCCAAGTCCATCGACCCGGACCCGACTCAACTCGTGGCACAAACAGCCGAAAGGGATTTCATTTGGATGCCTGCACGATGAAGGTTTCTCAGGAAAAGAAAAACCTAGACGCTTCTCTGCTCCAACTCGCCATTTATGGCAAAGAAGCAGAGCCCAGCTCTCTTATACAGATTTGTTCGTCCATTTTGGGCAAAGACATTAATGGCCTTTTCCCTTTCTCACACCAGTACGCCACCAAACCCTACCCCAAGGTGAGATCGCCCCTCTTTCCTTTTGCTTTTTAACTGTGTTGTCTTAATTGCATTTGTCTCATACGATTTGAAGTAGAGGTTTTCTATTGGTTGAGAACTATATTGGAGGGAAATCCCCCCCCCCCCCCTCAAATCTGTTCTCCCACATTGTTTGAAAGCCGATTTTAAGCTAAAACTTGACTGATTTGTGCTCCTTGGAATCCAAGCCCTTTGGTGGATCCCATATCTTGCATAACTCTGTCATTGACAACTAAAACACCTTCCTTATTGTGTGATTTGCAAGTTTGGAGAGTTCTGAGTGAAGATTCAAGACTCTTCGACCTTTCGGCTACCTCCACACAAGGTAATGTCATTTCCTTTCTTAATTTTTGCTTAGTTCATATCTTAAGAACTGTGTTTTGTAATATGTATGCAGTGTTGTTTGGTTGCCTATTCATAATTTAGCTTATTATAAGACTATATTTTCCTTTAGATGGTTGTTAAAATTTAAGTAATGTTGTAGAACTGATATAAGCATGCCTTTAGGATCACAAAGTATTATAAACTAGCTAAGTTAACCTGAATGCCTAAAAATCAGTTGTTAATCTGGTATTATGTTAGTTCTGAGTAGTTTAAAGGTATTTAATGAGCTTATTGAGTTAATCATGTCCCATTTGTAATCTGTTACTTGTGTATGCTTTGTTTGGATACAATGTGTAGCTATGGTTGTGTCCAGTACATTTTAGAACATAGCTATTCCTTACATGTCTCAGAGGGTATTGTATATTGATGTTAAGTGGAAATGACACTAATGGGGCAGTCTGAGACTAGATTTAGCTATATAGATACTGAGTAATCAGTATAGTACTCAACATGTTAGTTTGGATTCTACTCCCTATGTCAACATTTCTGTTTAACTTTAGTATGATTGTGTTTACCTAAAACCATGAAGTGACAGTATGTTATTGTTATGTGAGTTGATCATGTCTATTTTAAGATTTCTATTGATGTCTCAGTTTAGGTGATTACTTGTACACCTCAAAGTGACCTTGTTCTGCTCATGTGTGATCCTATTTCATGCTCATTCACTATGTCTTAGCTTTCCTGTCACTCATGACTGTGTTCTGTTTCCCCTTTATAAATTTGAACCTTGTTACTTGAGCCATCTGCATCTCTGTTTAAGTGTTTAGTGAATACCTAGTCTCTTCCCATATTCTCATTTAGTCTAAGCTACCCTGCATACCCAATAAAATTGCTTGCATCAGCTCACTCAATCTATGTTATTGCTGCCTACACGGGGGTTTGCATTACTTAGTCTAGAATGCATGTTCAGGTAGGGAATAAAAAGGGGTCAAATGTTTATGTGCTATTTTCCATGTCGCCAACTGTTTTTTTTAATAAATTAGGCCAGTGTTTTAGCATGCTAGTTTTGAATGATCTGATTCACATATCTATGGTATGTCTGCATGTTAGTTAATTCAAGGAGCTGTGATTATCTACCTTTGTGTCCCTATTTGATGGTATTTAGATCAATCGTGATATTAGAGCATTTAGGGAGATTAAATGGTGACTATTGACAGGTATACTTGTATGTTTTCCTCAATAGGATGTAGTTTTAAGGAAATGATATTCAGTTGACAGTTTTGTATGAGTTAGGATTTGTTTATATGCCTCCTTGCGTCCTTAAATCATGTGAAACTAGTAATGCTAAGTAACATGTCTATTTTCCTCTTTTGTATGAATCTGGCAATGCATATAGGATCAACAGGACATTGTTTCATACATTATGTGTCTAAGACAATGATAGAGATGATGAAAACACTTGAATGATCTCTTATCTGATGTCTGGTTCTCTTATACCTTCTACTGCTTACTGGTTCTTGTCTAGTATCCATAGCGTCTGGGTCTTGCATATAGGGATATCTGTCGGTGCCTTATTGTGATCAAATGATTCCTACTTAACCAAGTTCAGTTATGTGTTTAGGGGGGCCTGTTTAACCTATTTGTGTCTATCATGTATCTGCCTTAATTGAATCTTGGCTGATATAAGCATGAGTTGCATGTTTGGTACTTGTTTAGCTTCATTACTCATCCCTTACATGCTCATTCTAAATGAATTAGACTTAAGATGATTTTGACTTGACTTTGAAATACCTTCCAAGCTTTGTGATCCATCATGAAATAGTTTATATGTTCACCTGGTCTTTCCTATGTCTCTGAATATATGTATATATGCTGTTATAGGCAAACAATGGTATGAAATGAGCCTAAGCATATTCTTCTTCCCCTTCTTTTGTGTCAGTTATGTGAGTATTGGTATACATGTTTGATATATACAGTTTGTATATGTAGTATACTTGGTATATTAGATATATAGGCTGTATATTATCTTGTATATCATTTATGTTAATCTTGTCTTGGAAGTCTGCTGGGCTTAGCCCATTTGTATCGCCTCCCTTTATTTCCTATTCAAGTTGCAAAATAATTGGGCAGGGTCCATCTTTGTCAAATTGTTTCTTTAAATATGGGCTTGGCCCAATGTCTTATTTGCTGCCTGTTTTCTCGTCTGTCTACATGATTCGAATTGGGCTGAGCCCAACTATTTACTTCTTCCTTCATTACCTGTTGCTATTGATTTAGGCCGACCAAAATGTCTTGAGTTAAAGTTATATTTATTATGGACTTGTTTATGTATTTTATTTTTTTTATTTGCATATGATGGGTTTGGGTGCTTTCTAACTGTGCTTCTCTTTTTCCCCTTCTTTTCTCCACTGTCCACGACAACTTGGGCATGTGGGCCTATGGTCTCATTTCCAACCAGTTGGGTTGAGGCCCAACTAACCTCTTTTGATCGAGTCCGAAAAAGTTGCTGCGCAATTGAAGGCCCAACTATGGGTGAAAATAGTAATTGGTGGGCTTAGGTAGGCCCACCAGCCTAAACTCAGCCTCTTTTATTTCCATATATGTATATGTTATCTATTGTTTGTAATAAAAAATACTTTGATATATGTATTGGAACCTTATTACAATTACGAATCTAGGATAGGCAAAACGATACGTACATCGTTTGGTTAGGATTGCCATAAATGATTTTCAAAACTTGGTTAATTTTGAATTTGAAAGAAAACAGATTGTTTTGGCTTTAAAAGAATCTGGAAAAACAAGAAATGGATTTTCAAATTTGGACAGAGACTATTTTGGATTTTTTTTCAACTCGTGAATTTGGCTATTTCTGAACTATATCTGGACTGCAAATTCATCAAAACAGACTGAATTGATTGACGACAAATTTGGGCCAAGGAAGGCCCAAAAAAATGACATTTCAACGGCTGATTTTTGGGATAAACTCAATACAAATAGTTTTAAAGGATTAAATTGTCTTTACTTGAGTCAAATTAAGGGTTGTGACATTATAGACTATGAGTTGACCTTGGACATAGCATGGAAAGGATGAGAGAAAAGCTTGTTTTCTATTACTTGCAAAAACCCAAAGCTTGTCATTATAAATGAATTGCACTCCTTTTCAACTTCAAAAAGTTTTTTTCAAAAATGATGCAAGTGTTATTGGATAACTTATTGGACTAAATAGTAGAGTTTTACTCAAGTTAATCCTTGGGTGTTCTTAGTCCGAAAATAAGTTGACTAAACTATCCCTGTGCAAATCACTTGGCGAAAGCTTAACACTTTTATTTTCAAAAAATCTATGAGTTTTGAATAAATGAATGACAAGGATTATGCGGATTTTTAAACACTTATAGGCAATTCAAATCATTTAAGCAAGCTATAGAATTCGAATGTCAATCATATTCTATGGATCCTTAATATCGGAGTGTCTAACACCTTCCCCCGGATCACCAGAACCCTTACCTTGACTCTGGTTTAGATAGAATTTTTTAACATTTTTTAATAAATCATTTCAACTCGATTTTTGTAATTTACCTATAGATTAGATGACGACTCTAAAAATAATTGTCAAACTAGAGCACATCCAAACCTCTTAGTAGTTTTTATGTCTTCGTGTAAAAGTGAACCGTAACAGACACAATGTGGCAGAGAACACATGAACAAGGGGTAGTTTGACAGGACTTTTTTGGCTTGGTCAAAAGAAACACTGAGAGACTTAGGCCAAGCGGTCTTAGGTAAATCATAAAAACTAGAACAAGAGCAACCAAGAATAGAGTAAAGAACGACATAATCCAACACAATATGTGTCCCAAGGACAAGAGTTTCAAAGTTCATTGGGTTTAGAGGAGCGGAGGTTAGCATAAAACATACGTAGAGGAATTTCATAAACACGAGCAGTATTTTGAAAGAAATTTTTCCAACCTTGATAAGTGCAAAGATGTTTTACCTTGCAAGATTGAATTTGCATAAAGAGAGGTTGTGAGGGAGAATGATTGATAAAGTGGGTAGTTAAAGAGAGAGGTTGGATGAAGCGTCAAAGAATGGGGAAAGTCTTTTTGGGGAAGAGAAACCGCCGGCGAATTAATACAATGGATGGGATAGGGACTGACAAAAGTAATTATGATGATCGAATTGACAAGAGAGGAGTTCAAACACAATTATTTAATATAGGTGAATATCACAATTAAGAAAACAAATTTAAAAAAATTCAGTGGAGTCTAAGTAAATTAAAAAAATTTCACATAGGGTTTGCAATATTTCCTAGAGATTCTCTAAGCATGCAAAAGTGTTCGTCCAATAAAGATTTTGTAAAAATATTAGCAAGTTGTTTCTCAATGCACATAAAATGCAGTTCAATAGCTCCCCTAAGAATATGATTTATAATAAAATGATGTTTAATATCTATATGCTTGCCCTATAGTGATGCATAAGATTTTTAGTCAAGCAGATAGCACTAGAGTTATCACAATAATTTCACAGGTTTAAAAAGTAAATCATAAGTAATCACTTAATTGATGAATCATTTATAGTAATTAAGCACATCATTGTCCAATGACAATGTATTGTACTTTAGTGGTAGATAGTGACACACTTCCTTATTTTTTGCTATTCCATGAGATTAGGGATTGTCTAAGTAGTTGACAAGTACAACTGGTACTTTTATGATCATCTTTATCCCCTACAAAATCAGCATCGAAAAATCTTTCTAATTTAAAGGAGTTAGTTTTTGGGTACCATAAACCATGAGAGATTGTTCCAATTAAGTATCTAATGATTATTTTGACAACACTAAGGTGGGATTCCTTAAGATCTGACTGATACCTGACACACCTGCAAATACTAAACATGATGTCTGGTCGACTAACAGTAAGATAAAGTAATAAACCAATCATTTCTCTATACTTTTTTAATCAACTGTTTACCTTCACCATCTTTGTGAATTGAACAAGTAGGGCTCATTGGAGTCCCTATGACTTTTACTTCACTCATATTGAACTTCTGAATAAGCTATTCGGTATATTTACTTTGAAAAATGAATCTCTTTCTTAGCTTGGTGAATTTGTAATCCCAAGAAGAATGTCAATTCTCCAATCATGCTCATCTCAAATTCACTTTGCATAAGATTAGAAAATTTCTTGCACAAAGATGAGTTAGAACTTTCAGAGATAATATCATCAACATAGATTTGTATGATAAGATTTACAGAGGAGGTTCATTTAATAAAGAGAGTTGAGTCAATTTTACTTCTAGAAATATCATGTTCAATTAAGAAAGTACTTAGCCTATCATACCAAGCTTTTGGGGCTTATTTAAGGCCATATAGAATTTTAGATAGTTGGAACACATAATAACGGAATTTGGAGTTTTCAAAACCAGGTGGTTGTTTAATAAAAACTTCTTTATCAATAAAAACATTTAAAAGGCGTTTTTAACATCCATTTGAAACAGCATAAGAAGTAACATTTGAATTGATTTTAACTGAGAAACTAGAGCAAAAATTTCATCATAGTTAACTTCTTTCTGTTGTGAGTGTCCTTGAGCAACCAGTCGAGCTTTATTTCTTATCACTTCTCCTGCTTCATTCAACTTGTTTTGAAACACCCATTTAGTTTTAACAACTGAAGCATTTTCAGGCCTAGGAACCAAAATCTACACTTTATTTTTATCAAATTGATTCAGTTCCTCTTTCATAGCCTTGACCCAGTGATCGTCCTTTAGGGCTTCATCACTTTCTTTGACTCTAGTGGTGATATAAGAGCCAAATTTGCATTATTTTTATTTAAAGCTCTAGTTTTCATCCCCTCATTTATGTCCCCTATAACGAACGTCTTTGAATAGTCAGATTCGCTTCTCCACTCATTTAGAACAGGTCCAATTGTTAAGTTAGTCGACTTGGTGGTTTCAGTCGTCGATATTTTTTCATTGTTTGGATCAATAGTTGGAGTAATTTTTGTGATTGGCCAGACTATCTTCCTCATCTGCAATTTTATCTTTCTCGACCAAGCGATTAATATCATTAAAAATCACATGAATAGATTATTCAACAGTTAATGTACGCTTATTAAATATTCTATAAGATCTACTGTTAGTTGAGTAACCAAGAAAAATACCTTCATCTCTTCGTGCATCAAACTTACCAAGCTTGTCCTTTCCATTGTTATGAATAAAACTTACCCAAACGGATGAAAGTAGGTTACATTAGGCTTCTTTCCATATCATAACTCATATGAAGTTTTCTTTAGAATTAGCATGATTAAACATCTATTTAGAACATGACAGGTTGTACTTACAGCCCCAGCCCAAAAGTGATTTGGTAGCTCATTTTCCACAATCATTGTTCTTGCCATATCTTGCAAAGTCCTATTCTTTTATTCAACAACACCATTTTTTAGGAGATCGCGGTGAAGAGAAATTATGAGTATATCCATGTTCATTACATAACTCTTCAAAAGCTTTATTTTTCAAATTCTTCTCCATGATCACTTCTGATAGAAGAGATGTAGTATCCCTTTTCATGTTGTACTTTCTCACAGAAAAACTTAAAATTCTTTAAAGTATCATCATTATGAGTAAGAAATATAACTCATGTAAAACGAGAGAAGTCATCTATTATGACAAAAACATACATTTTTCTCCAATGCAATTCTAGTAGGACCTACAAGGTCCATGTGAAGTAGTTGTAATGGTTTAGAGGTAGACACAATCTTTTTTGAATTAAAAGAGTTTCTAGTTTGCTTACCTTTTTTATATGCATCACAGATATGATCCTTGGAATAGTTCAGTTTGGGCAGCCCTAGAACCAGTTCAAGCCTTCCGAGTTTTTCTATTAGTCGCGTACTTGCATGTTCCAGCTTCTTATGCCATAACCATAGATCTTCCACCATTGATGTTAAACAGATGTGTCTTACTGGACTTTTAACCGAGTCTAGTACATACATATTTTTATTCCTACTTTCAGGTAATACAGCTTTGCCAGATAGATCTTCAATAATACAACCTATTTTTTTTAAATCTTACCTCTAGATCGGAGTTACATAGTTAACTTATGCTCAACATGTTATATCTAAGACCCTTCACCAAATAAACATTAGTAATATCACAAAAGTTACTGAAGGCAATGGTTCATATACCAATTAAAATTTCAGTGGAGTTGTCTCCAAAGGTTACTAGTCCTCCATCAAAGTCCACAATAGATTTGAAATTTTTTTTGTCGTCTGTCATATGGCTTGAACACACATTGTCTAAATACCATTTTTCTTTTAATTTTTCATCGTGGTGTTCCTGCAAAATAGAGTAGTTACTTTCTGTTAAATACCCAAGTTTTTTTGGGTCCTTGAGGGTTAGTTCTATCATTTTTGAATTTTCATATCCATCCTGGAGTAGTTGTATAGCAAAATCTGTAGTTATAGGATTTGTGCCCAATTTTGCGATAACAAAAACAAGTATAAGAGAAGTGTTCTTCAGTGACATACTGATTAGTCTACTTGCTTGTATTAATATTCTTAACAGACTTCCTATCAGTTGACTTGGTTAACCTAGTCGATTGATTTGTCTTAAAATAAATAATAAACTTATCAGTTGAGTTGCTAGTAGCTTTTTTAAAAAAAAGTTATTACATAGGGGGCAGGGGAAGAGTAAATTGGGAGGGAATTACAATGTGGAGATTTGAACCCTCACCAAGAAGGTGAAAGTTCAGGTAGCCAACCAACTGAGCTACTAGATCCCTACGAGTTGCTAGTAGCTGATTTGTCACTTATAGGTTTTTTTTCAGTTGACTTGTAGTTATGAGTCGACTGGTTAGACCTGACAGAACTATGACTGGTAGATTTCCACAAATTATTTAATTTTAATTGCAAATCATGGACTTCTTCTTGAAGAAGGTCTCTTTATTTTCACAAACTTCTAAATTAAATTTATTTCTCAATCTTTCTTTTATTTTTGTAATTTTCTATATTTATCAAAAACTTTATTTAGGTCTTCAAGAGTTTGGTCTAATAACTCTTGGTTTTCATGATACTTAGAGCATGGATAAGGTCTTACCTCACTAATTTCATCGATTGCCATGAAACCGACATTTTCAGCTTCATCATTTTCATCTTCTAAGATTTCATCTTCACTCCAACTGTTGAATGTTCTTTGTTTTTGTTGACCTCTAAATTATTTTCTTTTTTACTTTGGACACTAAGATGCTATGTGGCCATACTTACCACATTCAAAGCATTTTTCATCGTTCCTTGGTTGATCATTTTGAAATTTCCCTTTTCTGAAGCTTGAAGTGCCTCTTCTATTGTTTCTAGATCTCATCATGGCTTCCACCACAGATCTAGATATCATAGCAACTTCATCCTCTCTAATATCATCATCAATTTGTAAAATTGCTCTAGGAATATGATATCCAGACATTTGATCTTTTCTCACAAGCTGTTAGCTACTGAGTAAGACCTTGCTCTGATACCAATTTAAAGTGCAGGGGGGGGATGAATTGTAATTTTTCATTTTTCTAGTCGACCGCCTTGGATCGGTAGTCGACTGCTAACATATATAGTGCAGAAAGTAAGTGCTAAAAGTAAGTAACACCAAATGTTTTTTTACTAAAGTAAGTAACATCAAATATTTTTAGACTGGTTCGGATTCAATGTGAATTCTAATGCAGTCCCCTTGGATTGCAAGAATGTTCTCTGCAGCTCTTGTTGAAAGTATGTTTGGTACAATGGTTGTTTGAATGGAGTTCATACGTCTACACTCAAACACTCTTAATCTTTTGATACAATGTCTCACCAACTATAGTATATCTCTTCTCACCTTTTTTTTTACACTATAAGTTACTCAGAATTACAATGCTTGTTAAAAGTAAAGTAGAGAGCTTAAAAAGTTGAGATGAAAGTCTATTGTTCTTCTTCTTTGAAGCCGTCCTTTATAGTTTGAAAGGATGAACGTTATGCTCTTGCATAAATGGCAACCCAAGAGATTTGATCCTTGGAAAAAGGAATCATGAATCCTATTTTTCAAGAATAAGGCTAAAGCTCTTTAATGCTGCTTGATCTTCCTTCCTTGTATACTTCATGGTTGAATCTTTAGTGTGTAGCTTCCTTAAATGTTTGGTACTTGTTTCCTTATTGGAATCCGCTTGATTGATGTGCCAAAATACTTGGCACTTATTTCCTTGTTGAAGTATATTTGATTAATGTTTTTCGAAGACTAATTTATTTGCTAGCCGTTGTCTCATAAATAAGTGGTCTTATTTATTTAGCTTCATTTGAAAGGGCTTTTCTTGATTTAGTCATCATGGGCTTAAGAAGTCAGACGGGCTGAACTTGTGCGGCATGAGTCAACTTGGGTCTGCTTATCCTTATGAGTTTTCTTGCACAAATAAAATTTTCATGCGATACTAACATATTTTTTTGTATGTAGTTTGCATTTTCTACTCTCTGATACTTTAAAATTTTGCCGTTTTAGTTTTTCTCATCTTCCAATGTCTTAAAGAATTGAATTAGATCATGAATGAAGAAGAATGTGATTGAGAATTAGATATATACTTCCTTCCCCTGAACAAATTAACACTTTTCATTTTTGAGAGTCAAACTTTCTAATTTTGATCGTATGTTATAATATTGAATCTTTAAAATTTGAAATTAAAGTTACATATTTGAAAACTACGTGAAAAGTATTATAAATTACTATAATTATTAATTTAAAATAGTTAAAAGACATTTAAAAAAATTACGGTAGAACAACTCATTTGACTCTCGAAAACGAAAAAATGCTAATCTTTTTGGAATTGAGAGAGTATATATCTTTTTTAGAAATCATTAAATAATACTTAGTGGAGGAATGTATTAATAACTAATAAAAAGTATTTAAAACAATAAAACAAAAGCAAAATGAAAGAACAAAATACATGTAGCCGACAGGGAGTTAGATATTGGTTAGGAAGAATGAAGAAAAAAAAAAGGATAGGCTGAAAGGAGGATTGGAGGAGATAAGGTATACAAAGCGTGCAAAATGGGCTTACTATCCAAGTGTCACAAGCTGAATGGAGCTTCACACACCTATAATAAAAAATTAGTAAAAATGTCAAATATATCCATTTATTTTATTTTATTAATTAATTTTATTCCCGTTAGTGATGGTAAATAAATATACCATACTGTCTTCAAACTTCATATCTATACCTTATTGGATGAAAACCTCAAATCAAATTAAATTATTCAATTCTAAAAATAATCCATCCGACCCGCCCATCAATTTAACCCATACGCAATAATTCGTCTTCTCTGATTGATCACTCATGAATTTTTGCCTTGCTGTTGAAATTACCTTTGTTGACTATTTGGGTAGAAATTGATGGTGTAATAATTCGATTGAATTTCAGTTCTAGTTTGAAAGAAATAATCTCTTAATTATTTTTATTTATTAAAATAATATATATACAATTTACAAATTTTCATAATAGGAGAATTTTATTTCTATTCTACTCCTAAAACCTTATGCTACTTGAACACTAACTATACAATTATGATAATACAATTATGGTAAGTATACAATACTAATTACACTCAAATACTACCTAAACTAATATACAAAATCTGAAATATACATATGATATATTGTATCTCATATGTATATTTAACACACCCCCGCAGTCATAGTGGGCGGTCTTCGAACGCTGAGAATGTCCCTAAAATCTTCAAAAAGGACCGAGGGAAGACCCTTTGTAAAGATGTCTGCAATTTGATACCTGGAAGGGACATGACAGACGCGTACCTGACCACGAGCAACCTTTTCGTGAACAAAGTGAATATCCATCTCGATATGTTTAGTGTGTTGGTGCTGAACCGGATTACCAGAAAGGAAGCTAGCACTAACATTATCACAATAAACCAAGGTCGCTTTCTGAATAGGACACGGAAGCTCTAACAACAAATTACGTAACCTACATGATTCAGAGACCACATTAGCTATCCCTCGATACTCGGCCTCTGCACTGGAACGGGATAAATTCGACTGATGCTTCGTAGACCATGAGACCAAGTTATTACCAAGAAAAATACAATAGCCAGATGTAGACCGTCTGGTGTCCGGACAACCACCCCAATCGGCATCCGTATATGAGACAAGTGCTGACGTCGAAGAAGGATATAAATGCAAGCCATAGTCAAGTGTACCCTGAATATACCGAATGATGCGTTTGAGCGCACTCATGTGCTAAACTCTGGGATCATGCATAAACAAACACACCTGCTATACATCATACGTAATATCTGGTCTCGTGAATGTAAGATACTGAAGGGCCCCTACAAGACTGCGATATCGGGTCGGATCCTCGTATGGTGCGCCGGCCGCATCATTAAGCTTGGGCTTAGTATCAACAGGAGTGGAAGTGGACTTACAGGATGACATCCCAACCCTCTCAATGATATCAGCTACATACTTCCGTTGAGATAAGAATAACCCACATGCATGACGAGTGACAACAATCCCCAAAAAATAACTCAAAGGTCCCAAGTCTTTCATAGCAAACTCAGACCTGAGCATTGTCATGATAGACATGCGTAATGCATCGGCAGAGGCAGTCAAGATAATATCATCCACATGTAAAAGTATATAAACAAGGACGACCCACGACGATATATGAACAAGGAATTATCCGACCTGCTGTGAGTGAACCCAATAGTCGAAACATAGTCGGCAAACCTCTTATACCAGGCCTGCGCAGACAAATTAAGCCCATATAAGGACTTCTTCAACAAACAGACATGATTAGGATATTTGGGGTCTCTAAACCCCAAGGGTTGATGCATATACACTGTTTCCTTGAGATCACCATGTAAGAAAACATTCTTTACATCTAACTGATGGATGAGCCATGCTTTCGAAAGAGCCAGGCTGAGTACAGTACGAATGGTAGTCGGCTTGACCACCAGATTAAACGTCTCCCCACAATCCACACCAACCTGCTGAGTCTTACCATCCCCGACAAGCCGAGCCTTATGCCTTGCAAACGAACCATCTGAATTGTCTTTATGAGCAAAAATTCACATAGTCCTAATAATATTAATATCAGATGGATGGGGCACCAACTCCCACGTCTTATTATCCGTAAGAGCATTATATTCATCAATCATAACTATTTTCCAATTCGGGTCATTCAAGGCAGACACAGGATTACAGAATAAGTGTGATTTAAGAACATTAGAATTTAAATTAAAAGACTTTTTTGGTTTAAAAATACCCCGTTGACTACGAGTGACCGGTCTATGACTCGGGGAAGAATTGGGTGGATTTTAAGATTTTTCTGGGCTCGGAACGGACTGGCCAGCAGGTAGTGGGCGTGCTGGCCCAACACGGTAAATCGAAGCAGGAATTGGACCAGTTCCAGAATTGGGTTGGACTGGCCCAATTGCTGAAACTGGCCCAGTGACTATACTGGGAATCGATGCTTGTGACAGACCAGTGGGACCAGTGGGCAGTGTACCCGCTGGAGAATTTTAGGTGCGGGACATGTCCGAAAAATGGTGAATAATATACGAGAATATACCATCATCCAAAAAATTATACGAACTAGGCACGGGATTACTCACCTTATCAAACGAAAATTGGGATTTATAAAAAATGACATGACGACTAATGATGATTTTATTAGAGGATAAATCAAAGCATTTATAACCACGATGATTAGACGGAAAATCCAAAAACACACACGGAGTAGACCGGGCCTGAAGTTTGTTAATTGTGGTGGACGGGAATAACGGATAACATAGACACTCAAAGACCCTAAGATGTGAATACGAAGGAGTCTTATTATATAAAATTTTAAGGGGGGAAGAATATGTCAAACCTTCAGCTTTCCCATTTTGTGAAGACGTATGAGGACAAGAAAAATGAAAATTGATCCCATTATTAGCACAAAATTTCCGAAACACCCCATTGTCATATTCTTAGCCATTATCACATTGAATAGTTTTTATATTCCGTTCGAATTGAGTTCTAATGAATGCTCTAAATTTTAAGAAGATGGAAAAAGCTTGAGATTTTTTCGCTATCGGAAAAGTCCATAAAAATTTAGAATAATCATCCAAAAAAAAGAACATAATACCGATGACCCAATGAATTAAGAACAAGAGACATCCATAAGTTGCTATGAATAATATCAAATGACATTAAAGTATGAGAGGTAGAGTCTACAAATGGCAACTTAACAATTTTTCCTACAGAACAAGATTGACAATTCGGAGTGCGATGCTCACCCTTACAAGAAATAAAATTATTTTTCTTTAAGGAAGACACGATAGACGATCCCGGATGACCTAGACAAGCATGCCACAAGGAAGGAGCAAGGGCTGCAAACGCTGACGGCAAGACTTGACTCGATAGACCGGAACATGGCGTGATAAGATAAAGATCTCCCCTACTATCACACCTCATGAGAGGACTCCCCGTTTTGAAATCCTTCACAGTGAACCCAAATGGATCAAATTCTATGGACACAGAATTATCAGTGGTGAATTTTCGAACAGAAACCAAGTTTTTAATCAATTTTGGAGCGTGAAGGATGTCGCGCCCGTTTTTCGACCCGCGGTCAAAGCGGAGCACAACGCATTTGTGATTCCTGGGTATTGGATTAAGGAGTCGCCACCTAATTATGTTACGGTGAATTAGGGAAGCCTAAATGTTTACTATAAATGCTGCAAAATAACTCTAATTTTAAGGTTTGCGAAACTAATGAGGTTCTAGGTAAGGGTTCTTTATTATCCTAAAGGGAAGGGTTAGGCATCCTTTAAGATCCGCTAACTTGCGGTTATCCGGTCAAACTCAGGTTAATTATTGTACTAAGGAAAATGCATATTTTAAAAATAGAAAGTTAAAAAGATATTTGCAAATATTTAGTAAAGGATGCATTTTGTACAAGTATGCATTTGCATGATATTCATGAAAAATACATGTAAAGTTTAAAAAAATATGCATTTGTAACAATTAATAGTAAGGAGAAAAATGAATTTATTTATAATGCCAAACAAGTAAAAAATTTTTTGGAAATCATTGAGTTGCAAATTGAAAAAAAAAGATAAAACTTAATTGTATAAAAAATGAATAAAAGATGATCATAGTTGTTTTTTTTTTGAAATTTTTGAATATGCATGACGAGCCTAAAAATAAATAAACTAGCGGAGGATTTCTAAGTTTTAGACTAACCAAGCCTACAAGTAAATAAGCTAGCGACGTCCAGTTTTAGACTACCTTATTAATTAATTCTAAGTCTACCTATTCTAAGCATTTCAATAATTACATAAGTGCAATAAATAATATTACAATACAGAGCAAGATAAAGCTGAATTAAAGAAAGTAAGAACAACAGAATAAATAATCTCCGAGGAGTATCTGCCTTCGTTGACTTTGTTCCTTGCAAGCTGTCAAGAACAAATGGTTAGAAACAGTTCAATATAAATAACTTCGGATCCGTATCCAAAATAATGAATGTTTTGATCACGGAGGGCTCAAACTTAAATTTTGAAAAGACCATTCCAATCACGTCATGGCTGCAAACATATGACTCGGTGGTCATTTTAATTGCTTCGCCTACTAAACATGTTGGTTTCTCAGATGAAAAAGAAAGATCATTCCAATCACGTCGTGGCTGCAAACATATAACTCGTCGGTCATTTTAGTTACCTCGCCTACTAAACATGTTGATATCTCGGATGAAATAAAAAAGATTTAAGTTTTATCCTTTCCCAAAAGTTATATTTCCGTCTTTACAACTGTGGAGGCCTAAAAAATCGACGGATATTTTTTCATCGACCAGTGTAGTATCATGTTCAAATCAGTAAATTATACCAAAGCAGCACAACCGAAACCGAGAGGCAATTTCCGAAGGGGCGCGGCCTCGAATTCAATTTCATTGGCCTAAGTTTAGCATTTGTTCAAATCAGTAAAATAATACCCAAACAGTAAAAACTGAAACCGAGAGGCATTTTCTAAAGGGACGCGGCCTCAAATTCAATTTCATTGGCCTAAGTGTAGTATTTGTTCAAATCAGTAAAAGAATACCAAAATAGCAAAACTGAAACCGAGAAGCAATGCCCGAAAAGACGCGGCCTCGAATTCAATTTCATTGGCCTAAATGCAATATTTATTCAAACTAGTAAAACAAACCAAACAGTAAAAACTGAAACCGAGAGGCATTTTCTGAAGGGACGCGGCCTCGAATTCAATTTCATTGGCCTAAATGCAATATTTATTCAAATCAGTAAAACAGTAAGATATCCGTATACGGATGTTTAAATGCCAAAAACAGTAAACTGAAACAGAGAAACGATTTCCGAAGAGAATGCAGTATTACTTCAAACCAGTAAAATAAACAACATAGCAATAAACTGAAATAGAGAAACGATTTTCAAAGGGACGTAGCCTCGAATTCAATTTCATTGGCCTAAATGCGGTAATAATTCAAATAAGTAGAATAGACAACACATCAATAAACTGAATCAGGGAAGCGACTTCCGAAGAGACGCGGTATTAGTTCAAATCAACAAAATAACAACATAGCCGCAGTAAACCAACAGTAAGCAATTAAAATATCCGACCCGAATTCTAAAATTTCGGAACCGAAACAGGATTCAGAATGTTTATGGAAACCCGACCAGGATTCTGAACAGTGACCTGAATGGGCGACCCGATCCGAGAAATGCAATCCGAAGCAGTGACCGGAATCGGAATCAATTTTTTTGATTTTTCAGATAACCAACAAATAAGATGTAAAACACAAAATCTGGAAATATATACCCAAACCGGGTCGACCTGACCCGAATCAGATATTTTCACCAATTTCAGATAACCAACATGATATACAACATATAAATTTGGAAATTTACCCGAACCGGGTCGACCCGACCCGGATCAGAGGTTTTCAACCCGAATCGATTTCTTCTCAGATTTTCAGATAACCAACAACAAGATATAAAATATATAAATATGGAAATCTACTCGAACCGGGTCGACCCGACCCGATCGGAACAGTGACCCAACCGGAACCCGAAAACAGTGAAGAACAACAAACAAAAGCAGATTTTCGGAGTAGGGTTCACGAAGCAAATAGAGGTATTTTAACCCTAAAATTTAAGAATGAAACACACCCCTTTCTTTCGGATTTTTGGACTTGTTTTCGGACTTATTTCTTTGAATAACTAGGAGGGCGAATGCTAAAAATCAAGAACACAACAGATACTTTTAGATGGAATCGGACTTCCGAAATCTTTTTTTTTATCGTCTGGCAGTGAACAAATGGGGCCCTTTTATAGATGTAATTCTCCAACGTTCATCCCATCAAATCGAGTTTGAATTTCAAAAATAAAGTGACGATTTTGGGACGGATTTGAGGGGATATGGGTCACAAATTTTGTGGGGATAAGGGTATGGGTCGAAGGGTTGGTGGTGTCAGCGTAACAGGGGGGATTTGGTGGTGTCAGGGGTCGGTGGTGGCAGGGGTAAGGAGACCGGCGACGTGGGGTCGCGGGTAGGTTAGCAGCGACGCCGATTTTGGGGGGGTTAGGGGTGTTAGGGTTTTTGTTGATTTTTGTTTTTGGGTTTTGGGTTAGGGGGATAAAAGGGAAGGTTTGGTCGAGTGGGCTTCGGTTTTGGGCCGGTTCGGGTCGGGTTGGAGGGGTAAGGGAAATAAAGGGTGAGGGTTGTTGGGCCGACGGGTTGGCTTGGGAATTGGGCTTCGGTTTGGATGATTTTGTTAGGTTAGTAGAGTGTTTTAGTTTTGTGGGTTGGGGAAATAAAGGAATGGGTTGTTGGGCCTTGGGCGAAAATGGGTTTTGGGTGAAATTAGTTTGGGTAGAAATTGTTTTGGGTTGGGAAATGAATGGGTTATGGGTTTAAAAATATAAAAAAGGGTTTAATATTAAAAAAGCTTTGAAGAAAAAATGCAAATTATTTTTTAAATAGGATATAACGATGTGATAATAATAAAACATAATATTTGCGAAGTGTTTAATGCTTGATAAAAAATAGAAATGCGATGCCATTTTTGCAGAAAATAGAATAACATAGAATTTCCGGATAACACTTATGATTATGATAAAAATGCAAATGACAGTAAAAAATGTGAATAATAATAATAATAATGAGAATAATAATATATATATATATATATATACGCATGTATGTATATAGATTAAAATTGTTTTGAGGTGTTAAAAATATTTAGAATTGCAAATAAAATTGGAAAAGACGGGACAAAATTGGGTGTCAACAAAGGATATTTTTCAAAATAAGGGTGGATGGGGGGAGACAATGTTTTATGACCATAACCATGAATTAGAATTGAATTACCATTACCAACAATTATACCATGATTGTTGCTCAAATTGGAATAAGACGAGAGAGTACCTGAATCGGATGTCATGTGAGTAGTGGTGCCGGTGTCCATGTACCAATTTGGGTCCGAAGGATTTATTCCAAGCGTGTGCATCGCGGCTTCGATGTCGGTAGGAGTGCGGCCCACTGCATGATAGGCCTGGTGGGGCCCAGGCATACCTCCCTGCTGACCCGGTACCCCACTAGATCGCTGGACCGAGACTGGGCTGGAGTAGTTGGGCCGTAAAGAAGGATGAAATTGGGCCCAATTACGGTGGGCTGGAGGCACTGAAAAGCCGAGATTGTTGGGCCACTGTCCACTGGCCCAGGCCCACGGCCAGGGGGCCCAAGACTGGGACCAGTGGGGCTGAAGCCCACTGTTGATGGGGCGGGCCCCACTGTCGCCGGTAATGTTGACGTTACCACCGCGTTTGCCACCGCGGTTTCTTCCATTATTTTTCCTAGTATTCTTGCTGCCACCGTGAGCACGGTTTCGGCCCGAATTATCAACACACCCTGGAGAATTTGTGGAGGACGTCATCATGACCACGAGACTTACCCCGGTAGCCGCCTTCTTAACCAGTCCGGCTTCTTCCAAAGTAAGCATGGAGCGGGCTTGATAGAACTTTGGGAGAGGGTTACTTTGACGAAGGAGGGTCCCAACGCCACTAAATGCCTCGGAGAGGCCAACAACCATCTGTAGAACCAGACAATCTTTACTAACGGGCGCACCAACGTTGCGGACTTGATCTGCCAATTCCTTCAACCTTTTGCAATACACTGAAACATTTGGGAAATTTTCCATGTTGACGTGGGAAAAGTGCTGCTCAAGAGTAACACCTCTGGAATTCTGATTATCTTGGAATATGTCACGTAGCCTATCCTAAGCAGCCATCGCCGTAGCGTCTGACTCAATAATCGTCTGCAACAGGTCAGTAGAGATAGTAGAATAAATCTCCTGAAGGACGGTGGCATCAAGCGTTGTCCATAACTTAGGATCATCCTCACGTTGAGGCACTTCCGTATCCTCAGGAGCCGCGGGGATTATGTGATGGATGACTTGATGCGAGCGAGCGTGAATTTTAAACAACTCGGCCCACGTCGCGTATTGGACGTTTTCTATTTCAAGAATGAGAGGTATGTGATTCTTGATGTTAGAAACAACACAGGTAGGATAAAACGTGCTATTTGTCGTCGACATAACGAAAGAACAATAGGTGATTTGAGGAAAAAATAAAAGAATACCATCGACAGTCACGAAATCCGGGAAGGGGGCGGAAACCGAGCACAAAGTCGACGGAAAAGAGGTTGGAAAAATAACCTAGACTTCTGATACCATGAAAGAAATAATCCCTTGATTATTTTCATTGATTGAAAGAGTATATATACAATTTACATATTTCCATAATAGGAGAATCATATTCCTAATATACTCCTAAAACCTTATTCTACTTGGACACTAACTATACAATTATGGTAAGTATACAATACTAATTACACTCAAATACTACCTAAACTAATATACAAAATCCGAATATACATATGATATACAAATACTCCTAAAACCTTATTCTACTTGGACACTAACTATACAATTATGATAAGTATACAATACTAATTACACTCAATTACTACCTAAACTAATATACAAAATCTGAAATATACTTATGATTTATTGTATATCATATGTATATTTAACATAGTTGATTATGATGATCATCTTACGAAGGAGCAATCACCCTCCCTTCTCTCTCAAATGTCCAAACTAATTTCGGGTACGAATTAAATTGATGGGTGGGTCGAATGGATAATTTTTAGAAATTAGATAATATAGGTTGATTTGGGGATTTTTATTTAAATACGGATATAAATATAAAATTTAAAAATAATATTATGAGTCACTAATGAAGAATAAAATTAACTAATAAAACAAAATATGAGTATATTCTATCGTTTTTCTAAAAAAATTTGCTCATGCTACATCTGTTTTCATTTATAATAAACCTATATTTCAAGTTTTTTTAAGAAAACATAATATATGACGTAAACGCCACTGTAATTGGCACACAGCCCCATGACATTATTTTCCTATCCTGATATACATACGCAAGTAGGAGTACCAATTTGATACAAATACAACTATTACATCCACTTGATTTGAGTAGATACAAATACAATACAATTCAGAAGATGGAGAAATCATCACATGAGAAGCTTATACTGGTTACCCGAGAACCCAACGGGGTAGCATGGATCACAATAAACCGACCCAAGTCCCTAAATTCTCTGACCAAGTCAATGATGGTGGATCTTGCTCGAATATTCAAGTCCCTGGACGCGGATGATTCGGTTCGGGTCATCATACTTACCGGATCGGGTCGATCGTTCTGCTCGGGGGTTGACCTGACTGCTGCGGAGGACGTGTTTAAGGGTGACGTGAAGGATGTGGAGACAGACCCAGTTGCCCAAATGGAGAGGTGTAGGAAGCCCATCATTGGGGCTATTGCTGGATTTGCTGTTACTGCTGGTTTTGAGATTTCTCTCGCTTGTGATTTGTTACTTGCCTCTAAAGATGCTAAATTTTTGGACACTCATGCAAGGTTTCTCTTAATTTTTTCACACTTTATCTTTTGCTTAACCATCACTTTTTTCGCCAGTTTCACACTTATCAAAATGTTCCCTTTTCCTATACTAACGATGACCATTCATGTATTAAAGCACACTTAGTTGATAATTCAAGTTGGAAAAGAGAACAACTAATAGGTGGCTTAATCAGTTTGGAGGTGTGTTTTGATATATAAGTGGTAATAGTTCAGCTACGAAAAGTGAACAACTGATAGTTGATGTGTGAAACTCGTGAAAAAATAATAGTTCACGTGTTTTTTAATCATTATTTCTTTATTTCTTTCTTTATTTGGATGGTTTTGTTTATGCTTCGACTCTATTGATGTTAGTATTGATGAATAAACCATATGATGAACTTTTAGAGGTTTTTTGGATAATGATGCTATTTTAAAGCTGGATGTTGTTGATTCTAAGGAGTTGAGCTTTCTAAAGATTTGTGGTTATCTGTATGCTATGATTCTAATGATGAGGAAACTATATAACAATTCTTGTAAGATTTATTTGGATAACGGTACTGTTGAAGCTGGATGGTTTTGATTTTTAAGATTTGAGCTCTATTACCTAGTCATGGTATATTGGAGAAATTGAGACTGATTTTGTCTTGATTCTTTAGTTAGTAAATTTTTTAAGGTGAGCAGGCTCGATGAATTTCTCCCTACAGAGAATCTCATTTCTCATGTGTCAATCAAACTAGTCCAGCTCTCCTATCCGAAAAAAGATAAGTAAAAAAAATTACTAGTTGAGCTCAGTTTGAAATGGACTTTTTGTCTCTTTCATTAATAGCTTTATTTGTTAAGAGCTCAGATTACACCAGATAGGAGTTGGTTTTCCTGCAAAATTTCACTTAGTAGCACCAAGCCAGCTATTTAGCCTTGCTGTCTCTCCTTATTGAACTTGATTTTTAAGGTATTGATAGGGCTTCAGCTTCGGAGTCAATTTTATTGTGGAACAGTGTTAAATTTAAAGCTTATTGGTTGCGAGATCTAAAATGAAATCTGTGGATTTGACCAAACATTAGTCATGTTTGGACTTTAGGCCCATCAAAGTAGCTAAAAGCATTAGACAAAGTCCTTAGCTGTAGAACTACAAGCTGAAAATTCGTTGAGTCCAGAGAGTTCCCTTCATCCTCCAAAGTATCAAGATAACTAGGGCTATCAACTCTTTAGTAGCAATTATGGTATTCAGCTGTCCTACTTGAGTTCTGAGCTAATTCAACAGTTCTGTGAACCCGATCAGAAATACAAGTTCTGTGATATTAATGTCAAGCTCCTTGTGTTTCCAGATGATTTTCTGATGAGAGTGTCTTTGCTTTTGTGTTGCAGGTTTGGGATATTTCCTTCTTGGGGTCTATCTCAGAAACTATCTCGCGTTATTGGACCCAACCGAGCTCGTGAAGTGTCTTTAACGGCAACGCCTATCAATGCAGAACAAGCTGAGAGATGGGGTTTGGTAAATTATGTTGTAGATAGAAGTGAACTTTTGAACAAAGCTAGGCAAATTGCAGAAGCCATCATCAAGAACAACCAAGACTTGGTTTTGAGGTACAAGGCAGTTATCAATGATGGGTTCAAACAAGACTTGACCCGAGCCCTTGCTCTTGAGAAGGTAATTAACGACATCTGTTATCGTTACGGCTTTACCAGCTAATTGTACATCTTGTTTGAAGCAGTTTTCATCATGACTAATTTTAGTTCAACTTTTTGCTTATGATCTATTTCAAGTATCTATAATCTATGACTGTGTTAAAAGAGAACCCCTGCATGCATTGCTTGTGTTGTAGATGCAAATAGCAATTAGAAAGAAAGGGTAATACTTTGTAAGAAAACTCTCTCTCTCTCTTCCTTGTACCAATAGCCCCTCCAATCCTCTCACCAAAAGAAAAGAAAAAAGACCTTACAAAAGACCAGTTAAGAATCCGAAGAATCAAGATAGCAGAGATTGAGATAGGGGCAAAAGGAGAAACCAAATCAGTTGCTTGCACCTTTTAAAAGTTAATCCTAAATCATGTGTGAGAAAAATAAGAGATTGAGTTGGGAAAGCGAAAAACTAACTGAGGTGCTTGCACCTTTCAAAAGCTAATCCTAAATCATGCATTGAGAATCTGATAGTAATCTAACATCAAGATTGATAACTAATACTACATTCCTTCCAGTTTATGTAACACTATTTCCTTTTTATTCTGCCAAAAAGAATGATCTCTCGCATTATCATCTTGATACTGTTTTTAATAAAAAGTTACCTTATAAAAAATGATCTCTTTATATATTTGGAAAAATAATTAACTTTAAACTTCTCATTTTACCCTCAGTGACATGATTTTATAGCCACAAAAAATGTCATGGGATGTCTAAGACCCCGAGTTCCAAAAATCTTTTTTCTTTCTCTTTTTTTTTTAGCTTTGTGCCCGGTCAAACAAGATCCATAAAATTAAACGGAGAGAGTACAAGTCTCTGGCATGGCCATTCCCTATGGTGACCATATTCTTAAATGCAGTAACTCGCCTAATGATGAATATCCGACTCCGAGTTAGTCTCCAACTTAAGTGATCCACATAGTCTTTTACTAGTTCCTCTTTTAGATGCGTTGAGTTTCTTTTTGAAGTCAATTGTTCTTCATTGTTAACCTGCCCTCAGACCCCACTTGTGGGATTACAATGGGTTTGTTGTTGTTGTTAACCTGCCCAGCTACTGCCTGTGGTGTCAAATATTTAGAAACAAATGAAGTGAACTACTAGTACAAATCCTGCAATCACCTTGTAGTCTGCATTACGTGCAATTTAAAGTTCTGGCAGAACATGGGTTATTTGCAATGTATGTGGTCTATTTTACTCGTGTGTGCGTTTTGTCATTTTCAGGAGAGGGCTTACGAGTATTACGACGGAATGAGCAAGGATCACTTTAAGAAAATGCAAGAGTTCATTGCGGGTCGGAGTTCAAGCATACCTTCATCAAAATTATAAATCCTCGTGTCTAATTTTTTTCTGCTTTTCAAATAAACTAGTTTCCACACATGTTTAATCTCATTTTACACGGCAATGGTTTAATAGAACACAATTAAGATATTATTGTAATTTGAGTTGAGTGATGGTGTTGTTAGCAAGCGACAATCATAGTCAACCATATTACATTCTTACTCTTTACTCTTCAAAGAAGAAGTGGTTTTGTTAAGTGTATACACACTTTATATGAGAAAGAAAGAATATAAAAATAGTGGTTGTCTTAACGTGTGTTTTACCTGCGATAATATCTTGGATAATTTACAAGTTCTGTAATCATTTTGCGTGCCGAAAATAGCTACAAACTAGTATAATATCACTTGGATGTGATGGTAAATGTATGAGGTGTACTGAAAGTGATTTAGGGTCTAAGGGGAGCCTAAAGACCAAGCTAAGTTTGAAATTACACGATGGATTAAAGTTTCAAACAACCGACTTCAACTGGCTGAAGCTCTTTGAGTCTAGTTTCCAACGTTTCAAGTCGTTCTATCATTTGGACGTCCCTATAAAAAGTAATGTTCATTTTATTGATGGGCGGCAAAGCTATTGCTGGGCGCACGAAAGCCTGTGCGTGAAAATGGCTTTCAAGGTACAAAAGGTTGGTGGTGCACTCTGGCTAGCACGTGGGCATGCACGGTTCTGAAGCGAAAAGTTTTACTATGTGCCTCACATGCCAATGCCAAGTCATACTCGTGTGAGGCACTTCTTTACTTGACAAATGAACAATCGGGTCCCACTTTCAAAGACTTCCTCTCTCCTTGGCCAAGCTCCCCTAATACATTTGAAACCTCTTGTTCTAGTAAAGATCCATCATTCTAACTCCTATTTTCCCCTTCTTTTATCTTCTTTCTTGTTTCATTCAACCATTAATTTCTTTTATCTTCCTCTTTCAGATTATTTTCTCTCTATTTTGTTTAATTTATTTTTTTACGATTTTTTTTAGAGCAAGTTTTAATTCTTCATATTTTATAATATGAATTAGAATGTTTTATATTTCAAATGTTTAAATTTGGAGAATTATTTTTGGGGAATTTTATAGCTAATTGAATCAGTTCCAGGTTTTTTTTTGTGGTCAACTGGGTTTTGAGTTTTTATAAGAACATTTTAGTTATAAGAATTGAAAATGATAATGACAATGAATTTTCTTCTTTCTTTTCTTGATGTAGCAGGACACTCTCTACCAAATTTTTATTCACCCATATTGAGGAAAATATCATTCAGTTGTTTTTACTTCCCGTTCTTCATTTCCTTCTTCTCCGTCGTTAGCTAATTAATCAAAAGATTGCTGCTGAAAAACGTTGCCAGGCTAGCGCGGCTCGCTTCGCTCTTCAAGCACCGCCCCCCTTACTCAACCTCAACATCTATAAAAAAAATTGAATAAAGAATCTAAATAGAAGGAACCGGGGTGAACTCGGATTGAAGAAAGGGTTATGCAAGGGAATCATGTCAGGGAAAAAGGAAGGACCTTAGAGCGCGTATGTGCCCGGCTTCGCAGGATCGGGCCTTAGGGCATTGATGGAGGATCTTTTATTGGGGGGGGGGGGGGGGGGGTTGGGAAAGGAGGAGGAGGACGAAATTTTGTGTTGAAAATAGTCTCTAAATTGGTGTTCCAGTTGGTGAACTACAAAGTGTAGTAGAAGAGAAATGAGAACATATTAACAGAGGAATGGGAGGAAGAAAATAAAGAGGGAGCTTGGTAGAGGAGAGAGGAAGTCTTTGAAAGTGGGCCCAAATTTTTCCATTTATTAAGTAAAGAAGTGCCTCACATAAGTATGACTTGGCATGTGAGGTACATAGTAAAACTTTTCACCTAAAGTTATTAAAATCGGGTATCAAAGAGAGAAAAAGGGGATCAAATTTTAAAGTCTTGGGGTTCTGCTCTAGACCACCGTCATTCCATACATTTGAAGTTGAGATTTTTTTTAGTTTATTCATAATGGATTAACACTATTTTAATGTTGATACATCCGGGGCTATGATGACGTGCATGGAGGATTTGGCCCAGGGAACAAGAATGGGAGAGGCGTCTCACTTTTAGAGTTCGCTAGAGCTTATGAGATGGTGATAGCCAATTGGAGGTTCTTGAAGAAGGAGGAGCACTTGATGACTTTCCATAGTTCGGTGGCTAAGACTCAGATATACTTTTTGCTTCTTAGAAAGTTGACAAGGGTCATTGTAAAGACTGCAAGGTTATTCTGATGGAGTATCTTACAACCCGACATAAGCTTCTGGTGATGGATTTGGAGATCAATAAGGAGAAGAAGAGGAGGGTTGTGGATGACAGGTTAAGAATCAAATGGGGGAGTTTGATCATGGCTTGTGCAAATAAGATAGGGAGAGGTTGATGGCCAATGGGGCTTGGGGGAGTAGTGGGGATGCGACCGATATGTGGGACAAGACAACCAATTACATTCAAGAGGTAGCTAGAGAAGTGCTTGGGGTCTTGAGGGGTAGCCGTGGTGGGCATCGAGGGGACTGGTGGTGGAATGGTAAAGTTCAAGAGAAGGTGGAAGCAAAGAAAACGACGTATGTGAGATTGGTAGAAAGAAAGGATGAGGTGGAGAAGTGGACGAATAGGGAACTGTATAAGATGGAGAGGAAGGAGGCAAATCTTGCGGTTATGGCAACGAAAATATAAGCTTTTGAACGCATGTATGTGGAATTAGAGGAGAAAAACGGGGTTAGGAAGTTGTACAGACTAGCCAATGCGAGAGAGAGGAGGGCCCGTGACTTGGATCACGTGAGGTGCATCAAGGACGAGGACGACAAAGTACTGGTGGAGGACGCGCATATTAGGTGGAGGTGTCAGTCTTAGTTCCATAAACTATTGAACAAAAAAGGAGATAGAGACATCGTGATCGGAGATCTGGAGCAATCTGGTAGGTACCAGAATTTTAGGTATTGTAGAAGCATTAAGGTAGAGGAGGTTAATGATGATGTTTGCAGGATGAGCAGGGGACGAGCGACCGGGCCTGATGAGATCCCAGTTGAATTTTGGAAGAGCGAAAGCAAGGCAGGTTTTGAGTGGCTGACTGAGTTGTTTAACATCATTTTTAAGACTATGAGAATGCCTGATGAATGGAGGTGGAGTACAATGATCCCATTGTACAAGAACAAACGTGATATCCAGAATTACAACAACTATAGAGGTATCAAGTTGCTAAGCCACACTATGTCATGGATATGAGAGTGAGAAGAGGTGTGTCTATTTTCGAGAATCAGTTTGGATTCATGCCGAGGTGTTCGACCACAGAAGACATTCATCTTATTAGGAGGTTGGTGGAGCAGTATAGGAAGTGGAAGAGAGACTTACATATGGTTTTCATCGACCTCGAGAAGGCATACGACAAAGTTCCCAGGGAGGTTCTATGGAGATATTTGGAGGTTAGAGGTGTACATGTTGTGTACATTAGGGCGATCAAAGATATGTATGATAGATCCAAGACCAGGGTACAGACAGTGGAAAGAGATTCAGAGCAATTTTCAGTGATGATGGGGCTGCACCAGGGATCAACTCTTAGCCCATTCTTATTTGCCTTGGTGATAGATGGACTGACGCAACAAATTCAAGAGAAGGTGCCATAGTGTATGTTATTCACATACGACATAGTTCTGATTGATGAGACTCACATCGAAGTGAACGCTAAGCTGGAGGTTTGGAGATAGACTCTGGAATCTAGAGGGTTCAGACTTAGTAGGACCAAAACAAAATACTTGGAGTGCAAGTTCAGTAACGGGAGTGCCCTTGAACTAGACGTGGAGGTCAGGCTTGGTACTCAAGTCATTCCAAATAAATGAAACTTCAAGTACCTCGGGTCTATTATCCAAGGGGATAGAGAGATTGATGATGATGTCACACATCGTATTGGGGCAGGGTGGATGAAATTGAGGCTCGTATATGGAGTTTTATGCAACAAAAAGGTTCCACCAAAACTTAAAGGCAAGTTCTATAGGGCAGTGGTTAGACCGACTATGTTGTATGAGGCGGACTGTTGGCCAGTCCAGACTTCACACATCCAAAAGATAAAAGTTGCGGAGATGAAGATTCTAAGATGGATGTGCGGGCATACAAGGAGGGATATGATTAGAAATGATGATATCCAGGATAGAGTGGGAGTGGCCTCGGTGATAAGATGCAGGAAGCGAGGTTGAGATGGTTTGGGCATGTGCAAATGAGAGACACAAATGCTCAAGTGCGGAGGTGTGAGAGGTTGACTATGGATGGGTTCAAGAGAGGTAGAGGTTAGCCAAAGAAATATTAGGGAGAGGTGATTAGACGGGATATGGCGCAGGTGCAACTTACTGAGGACATGACCTTAGATAGGGGGTTGTGGAGGACACTGATTAGGGTAGAAGGGTAGTAGGTAGTCGAGCGTAGTCCTACTTATGCTTGCAAATGGGTAGTTGTAGTATTATTATTGTAGGCCCGCTTAGCCTATCATACTAATAGGCGCATTATTGCTTTATAGTCTCCTGTAGTTCGATTTCTGATGCTATGTGTCCTTTAATGTACTTTATTTAGCTTATTTATCTGCGCTAGTTACTGCTTACTTTTTCAAAATGCGCTATAATGGATTATTTGCCTTTGATACCAGCATTTTCATACTCCTTTAAATTTTTTCTGACCGGGTCTGACTGTTTCTCTTGCTTTGCTTTTGCTGTTGCTTAGATTGTGCTCTGTCTTGAGCCGATGTTCTCTAGGAAACAACCGCTCTACCTACCAAGGTCTGCGTACTCTCTACTCTCTCAGACCCCACGTTGTGGAATTTCACTGAGTATGTTGTTGTTGTACTGATATTATTATGAATCAAAATTCATAGGAATTACTTCAATTTTCGAGAATCAATTTCAAAGTGTTAGAAATTAATACATAACAAGGACAATGAATTGTGTATCTTAATGCAACAGAAGAAATGTTGAACTTACCACTAAAAGAATCGCTCCAAGTCAAGTTTTGAATCTCGTGAAAATAAAGTAAAAATCCCACAAACCATATGTTTTTAACTTATGTGTGTTTGTATGGAAGAAAACATAGAAGATTTCTTATGTATGGATTCCAGTAGTTAAAGAAAGGAGACACAATTATCCTTTTAAAGAAGAAAAAAAATAATCGTCGAAAAAATTGACTCCATCATGTATACATGTTTACATGAGCAGTTTTTTTCCAGTTATGGGATAACTTCTCCCGCACTTATCTCCTCTAAAATGGGTCGGGTCAGTCCACATGGGTGACCCGCGATCCAAATCTGAATATTCAATGTCTCTCACTTCGCACATGGTGGACTAGGCTCAAACCAGTACCATATCAATAAAACACGTAATTCATACAGACAAATAGTTCGTGTGACCTGCAAACATCAAGAGCTATACCTATTAAGGTTTTACAGAAGCTCAATGTAGAAATCCAATCACATGCGGAAATAATCCACTATAAATATAAGGATCATATTACTCGCAATACCCCAGACATCAATTGCTACACCAGTATACATTTATCCGATCCCTCATCTCCTAAGAGGTGAACTCGAGTTCATATTTAACTTTATATCCACAATTACACTTGATGCCTTTATGGTAAGTGTAATGGTTGGCCTGTGTATACAAGTTAAATTACTAATGTTAATTGTCTTCCATTTCTACTCGAAACTATCGATCCCAGATCAATTGCTTTCCTAGACATGCACTGCATTGTCGAATCACTCATAGCTATTAACGGCATGCTAAAGTAGCAACATTGATCTGTACTTCAAGAAACAGTAAAATGTCAAAGGGTATTCCAGTGGAAAGTCAATATTACTTTATGAGTCTCACACAATGAAGAAGCAGGGATTCATTCTTCCATTAACCCATTGGTCGCTAAGCACACATGGTATAAAACATATGCTACAATGTTCTCACCTTATATTGGTGCGTGTGTCTCATTCTTTTACTCATTCTACACTGTACAAATCTTCGTCTAGACACATCTAGATGTCTAACCCGAGCTTTTATCTTCAATGATCCTCAAATCCATCTTCTTAGAGAAACTCATCTAGCTTACAAAATAAGTCATAACATGGTGGTGGAATTCATCTCTGCATGTTACTCAACGTAAGAGGCCATTGCTCATGTGAGAGAGCCAATCTCGAGACTTGTTCGACACACTTTATCAATAAAACACACTATCACATGCATACAAGATATGCACATAAATTCAAGAGTCTAATATTGATGATAATATTATAACAATTAAGTCATTTTACAATACATAAGTATGATCATATTCTATGCAAACCTATAGCCATAACATGTTTCTCAAACATTTCTCTAGATATCGCCTTTGTAAAAGGATCAACTACCATTTCTCACGTAGGTATGTATCGTAAAGTTACTTCTCCACTTGCTATCATGTCTCTCACAAAGTTATACTTGATGTCAATATATTTGGTTTTGATGTGATACTTAGGATCCTTTGTGTATGCAATAGCCGCTTGACTATCACAATATAAAATCGTTGATCCTTGAAGATTCTTTGCAACATTCAAATGCTCAAAGAATCTTCTTAACCAAACAACTTCTTGTGCTGCAGATGCACAAGCTACGAACTCAGCTTCCATAGTCGAAAGGGCCGTGCAAGTTTATTTCTTACTTCTCCATGAAATAACACCACATTAAGTAAAAATGCATAACCGGAGGTCAATTTTCTATCATTCCGGTCACCAGCCTAATCAACATCTGTATACTCTCTCAAGTGTAAATTATTTCTACTATAACATAGTGAATAATCAACAGTTCCTTTCAGGTATCGAAAGATCCTCTTCACAACTTTACAATGATCTCTTCCAGGATTGGACTGATACTTGCTAACCACACCTATGACAAACAAATGTTTGGACGAGTACACATCATAGCGTACATCAAGCTCCCGACAATACTTGAATATGGAACTTGAGACATGTTATTTTTATTTTTCAGTATTTGGACACATTTCAAGTATTAAAGTCTCACCTCTTGATATAGGAGTATCCATGGGTTTGCAACTATTCATTCTGAAGCGTTCCAAAATATTTTGTATACAAGTTTCTTGAGATAGACTTAAAAACTTCTTGGAATGATCTCTTTGGATCTTAACACCCAATATATAGTCTGCTTCACCCATGTATTTCATGTCAAATGACTTTGAGAACCATGACTTGATAGTTTGCACATACTCCAAATTATTTTCGGCTAATAAAATATCATGCACGTTTAGGGAAAGAATTACAAACATTTCGTTGGACTTTTTTTACATAGATGCAATGGTCTTCATAGATCATGGTGAAATCATATGAAATCACCTCCTTGTGAAATCACAAATATCAATGCCTTGAAGACTATTTCAGGTCATAAATAGATCTTTTTAATTTGCAGACTTTCTTTTCTTGGCCTTTAACGATGAAACCTACATGTTGTTTCATGTAGATTTTCTCATTGATTTCTCTATTGAGAAAATATGTCTTCGCATCCATTTGATGTAATTCTAGATCTAAACGTGCAACAATATCCAAAAGTAAGAGAATTGAGGTAAACTTCATAAACAATTGGTGAAAAGGTCTGCTTATAATCTATTCCAGCTTGCTGGGTACAATCTTTTACGACTAATCATGCCTTGTTTCTTTCTATGAACCCGTCCGCTTTGCGTTTAACTTTGAGAACCCATTTGTCCCAATAACTTTACACCCAGAAGGAAGATCAATCAGACCCCAGACTTTGTTGGTTCTCATGGACTCCAATTCTTCTTTCATTGCTTTCATCCATTCATCTTTTCCAGGACTTGCCAAAGTCTCAGTCACATAATTAGGCTCATCCAATTCTGTAGGAGATACAAAGAATTTTGAAAATACTAGGTATTATGTTTTATAATTAAAGTAACCAGAAAAATAATTTAATATTTCGACGTCGGTATTGATGATCGATTTTCTCTTATAATATTTCACCAATTACTAAATTAATCATTTTTATTATATGAATATTCTATTTTTCTCAAACTGAATACGTATATTAATTCACTTGTATCGTAATTTATATATGTATGCACTTTTGAAAATTAATTAGGACAAAGAAGCATATTTCAATTAATTAAAGTAGGAAAAGAATTAAAAGAATTAGATTAGTGACGAATTGCTAATTCATCTGTTGGGCCACCAAATCCTCATCTCCACCAAATCGTGGCCCAAAACCATAAAACCCCAAACTCGCCACACCCACCATCCCAATATCCAACCGAACCGGCCCAAACTCCCAACTAAAACTCTGAATCCCCCATCGTCCAAAACCTAACCAGAACTAAAACCAAACGACCCATCTCCATCACTTCATCACCGCTACACCCTTTACCCATCGGTTCCACCTTTGTTCATCGGATAAACGCAACCTCGACGCCACTACCACCAGTCTCCTTTTCCCATCACGTCGTCACATCCACTTTTTCTGGACCGAGAGGTCATTTCAACATCTGAGAAGGAAGGGCCATGGAGATCTTCCGGATTCAAAGTGGTTTCCTCTCCGACTCGACGGATAAGAGATCGATTCGAGTTTTACAGAGCTCGAGTCACTAATCACCTTCATACCGATTCGAGTTTTGCAGAGATTGATTCGATTTATATCGGGAATTTGTGTCTCAGAATCGCAAATCACCTTTGCAAGACTCCTCAAAAGAATATAAGTGGTAAAAAGTCGTTACATTGTCAAAATGCATCTTTTAATTAACTACTTGCAACATCTTTTCAAATAACCTTATACTTTTGAACATGCATTTTTCCTTAGCATAATAATTAACCTAAGTTTGACCGGATAACCGTAGTTAGCTGATCTTAAAGGATGCCTAACACCTTCCCTTTAGGATAATAAAGAACCCATACCCAGAATCTAATATATTAGCAAACCATCAATCAGAGTTCATTTTGTAGCATTTATGTTAACATTTAGGTGTCCTAATTCACCGTAGAATAATTAGGTGGCGACTCCTTAAGTTTCAATTAATTTAGGAATCACCAATATGTCACAACCATGTTGGATCCCTCTTCTTCGCGGGGGGGGGGGGGGGGGGGGTTAAAAACGTGTGCGAGAGCATGGTGACTCCGATGGGGACACTTTTAGGTTCTTAACCATAGCAAACCTAGGTTAATTATTATTGCGCTTTATTTGCTCCTTGTTTGATCTAGTGCTTTAAATTGTTTCCTTTATGTATGCTTAACTGCTTTAATTGCTACTTTCTTTTACTACTTTTCTTAAATTGGCATTTCGCTCATATTTTCTCCACTTTGGAAAATTGACACTATCACACATACACACGAGGTATGTTTCACGCACCCGCAAATTTTTCCTTCAAATTTCCAAATTTTAGGAGAGTTGACGTATGCGGTGTCCGGACCATCCGATGGCCGCTTAGCCTTCTTACTCGAGCAGTCCGCTCGGGAACCTTGGGTCTAGTAAGCCAAATCTTAGAAAATTTAGGATAGAGCTATACAACTCTTTATCTTAAGTCATGCATGCATACATCTAAGGTGGGTCGATCCTTGGTATCGACTCCACAATTAAGAAATCCACCAATTGTCGACGGGTCTCACAACCTAACGACCAATCAATATATTATGTGTAGCATGATAATGGTAGATGGATCCAAGCCTAATCATGGCATGCCGGAGTTGGAAAATGTATATTCATTTTTGTATATTTGTATTATAGGATGGAATCTATTCTGAAATCAGGATGGTGAGTGGGATTCCGAGTAAGCTGGAAATATGGTGGGCAAATTTCGACCTTGGCAGCCAAATGGCAATTAGGAGGAGATTGGGGTGCCTTGTTTCATTATTCGATATCTCCCCCGATCAGCACTTGGTCAGAGTACTAATTCGGTTTTGGGATCCAGATCGGGTTGTCTTTAAATTAAGAGATTTTGAGATAACTCCTACTCTGGAAGAGATCAACTATTTTACCAACTTAATTTACTAAGGTAGAGGACAAATTATCCCGCACGGTCAGTCCGGAAAGAAATTTCTCCGCTACTTGGGGCTGAAGAACACTAAGGAACTTCGGTGCTTTGAAAATAAATGGGTCTCTATGGATTATCTTTATGAGAGATACGGCTGTCGAGATGGCTACAAGCTGTTCAAAAAAGAATTCTCTTGCACTCCCGATTATTGGCGAGTTAGGCGCCCTATCGCATTTGTTGTCGCTTTAATGGAGACTTTGGTATTTCCACTTGAGCACGGGAAAATTAGTACTTGCATATGTTCCGTAGCTCGGGAAAATTTTGAAGGAGTTGACGACACACAACTCACTTTGGCTCCTATGATTTTAGCGGAGATATTTCAGGCTCTAGGGAAATGTAAAAGTGGTGAAACAAATTTCTTTGAAGGTTGCAACCTTATCTTGCAGATGTGGGCGATGGAACACTTTTATCAACGCCCGAACATGGTAGACATATGGTTCAGCGAGTCAAATAAAATTGTCAGCTTTTACGACAGAACGAAACGGTTTGTGTCACCAGTCGGCACCGATGATTGGTATAAGTTCTTGGCGTCCCGTACTAATGATCAGATCCAATGGAAATACCCATTGCTCCCGAGCACCAAGAAAGCCTATATAAGATGCAAAAGGCTTTATTATATCGAGCTTATCGGGTTGAAATGCCTCCAACCATATGCTCCACTCCGCGTACTTTGACAGTTTGGCCAAGAGCAAATAATCCCTCTCCGAGCAAATATGAGAGTTTCTGAAATCCAATTCGGGCCGAAATTCATTGTCTCAGAGCTAGGCAAATTCTCGATGAATGGAGCAACATTGACAAAATGGATATTGGAGATAGACAGGCAGGGAGTATTCCAGAATATCACGCGTGGCTGCGAGAAGATCACGGTAAGATAAACCTTAGTCCCGAAGGCGAGCAAGGTTTTGAGGATATTGAGACAACAATTTGGGTAAGAAATTTTCAGCTCAGGACACAGTCGTTACCCCTGAAATATGGCATCAAATACAAAATATAATGCAATACCTAGAAGGCGCAGGAGCCAGACCTAGTAGTGTTGGGGCTTCATCTTCGTTTCCCCCATCTGTGTGATCAAGAGCAAGATTTAAGCATGGTCATAGGAGTACTTTATGTTATGTCAATCAATTATATTATTGTATGCATTATTGTTATTACAGTATAATTCAACCTTTATTTCCAACGGAAAGCATTTCACTTTAGTGGCTTGGATCAATCTATCATAATCTCACATATTTGGCGTTTAGGCCCACATCTGGCATAAGAGAGACCCATGCATGTTAGGAAGCGCATTTGATTTTCATACAATTCGCTTGCTATTTTTGTTGCTTTCCACTCTGTGCATATTATTTAAAGCAATAATTACTCGCCTTATACTAACTTGGTTTTCTTAATTTTTTAGAAGGTTTATTTTGCCTGTTTGATTTCCCCAAAAGGTTGATTCGTGTTGACTAAAACTGGCGGAACACCCCTACTTCACAAGATCAAATGAAGGATCATCCAACAAAATGACTGATTCAGGTGCATCCAAACAGACTGGTCTGGGACTTGTCGCTCTCCCGAGAGATGAACCAGAAGCTTCAGAAAGGAAAAATACTACCATCCAGGATGAATACCTTGCCCAACTGTTGCAACAGATGTCAACCATGTAGACTGAGATTGAGTGGCTCAGAAATCTCACCAACCTATCAATCAGCCTCAATACTCCACTACCTGAACAAAGGACGAGTGCAACTGCACCACAAACCTTTCCATCTCCTGAACACTATTTCCCCAAAACCTTTCCCAAAATCCCTCACTAAGCAAAACCAATCCGCAACACACCAGCCCGCAGCATACTAACCCACATCCTATCAACCCACAAGTCACTCCACAACAAAGCCCGCTATAAAATGATCCATTATCCTTCACAACTCCATACGCGCCTCAAGATCCACTTACCCAAACTACCCCACTCGTCCAAAATATCTCTCCCACGCAACATTACCAAGCAACCCAACAAATACTGATGACAAACATCGCTAACCATAACAAGAAGTATGTGCCACTGGTATATGTAACGGAAGCCCAACCTTTTACTACCACCATACCAAACATACCTCCTCAGGAAATTGACCAGTATGAAGAGATGGAAAAGCAAGTAAGGATCAGAACTGATGAAAGTATGGCAAGAGAAATTCATAGCCTAAAAGAAGAATTCAAGAACATCCAAACAAGCAAGGGACATGAAGGACTCGAGTACGAAGATCTCTGCATGTATCCCGACGTTGAGTTGCCTGTCGGATATAAGGTGACAAAATTTGACTTGTTTGATAGGAAGGGAAATTCTCGCGCTCATTTAAGATCGTATTGTGACAAGCTTGTTGGAGTAGGTAAAGATCAGGCCATCATAATAAAGCTGTTCATAAGGAGTTTGACAGGAGAAGCGCTCGACTGGTAGACAAGCCAAGATCCGCGAAAATAGCATAATTGGGGCGCGATGGCACAAGATTTTGTGGACAGATTTAGGTTTAACACTGACACAATCTTGGATATATTTTATTTGATGAAATTGGAAAAGAAATCCACAGAGACATTCAGAGAATATGCCATGAAGTGGAGGGCAGAAGCAACAAAGGTGCAACCCCCGATGGTGGAAAGTGAGATGACCACTCTCTTTGTGCAATCTTTGAAAGACGCAAAATACTATGAAAGAATGATAAGCGTCATAGGACGGAGTTTCTCTGAAGTTGTAAGGATGAAAGATTTCATAGAAGAGGGTATCAAAACAGGAAGAATAATAAACTTGGCGGCATTGCAAGTAACGAGTAAGGCAATTCAGTGGGACTCATTTGGGGGAGCAATCAAGAAGAAGAGGGATGAAGTGCAACCTGTCATGACGGTCCAGGAACATAGGCCAAACCAAAAGTCAACCTACCAAAGCCCATCATCTTAGCCTCCCTACTGCAACCAAAATACCCAAAGTCCTCAACCTTCCTATTATAGCCAAAACGCCCAAAGCCCTCAGCCTTATTATCAACACTCACCTGCTCCATACCCTGTCTACCATACCCAGCCAATATATAGCCCACCTCGAGCGCCTACCTATCCGAATCCCTCACAATATCGACCCATATACTCACCTCAACCACGAGTCCATCCACCAAACGCACCCAGACCCTACGCAAATTATGAAAGAAAGCTATTCAAAACCTATACACCTTTAGCTGAACCTCTAGCCCAGTTGTATGAAAGACTGAGAACTGGAGGAATACTCCAACCCATCCCAAGAAATATTCCCAATCCTATTCCCAGATGGTACGATAAGACCACGCATTATGCATACCACTATGGAATCACTGGACACGACACTGGAAGTTGCTATGCCCTCAAAGACAAAATTGAGACATTGATCAAAGAAGGAGTCATTTAACTGAAAGGAGCTCCTCCTAATGTAAACAATAACCCTTTGCCAAATCATGACAATGCCAATGTGAACATGATCACTGTTGATGAAGAAAATAATTTGGAAGGGACTATTGTGCCACTCCAGAGAGAGGGAAAAGTTGAATCATCGACCTTTATCACCCCTATAATTACAGTTCAAGTGAGGGCACTGTTTGAAGTGGAAGTGCTTCCTCCGAATCCGCGGATCATGACACCGTCTTTTGATACCAAAACTGTTCCTTGGAGTTATTCGACTGGGGAAAAGAGCAGGGGAAAAGAAAAATAGATTGTAGAAGTTGTCGCCGTTGGTATGACAAGATCTGGGCAGTGTTATGCCCCACAGAGGTAGCGCGAGAAGCGCCAGGAAAGGAAGACAATCCAAAAAAGGCAGTAACAAAGGCCGAAGTGGAAGAGTTCTGGAGGAAAATGCCAACTAAGGAATATTCTGTTGTAGAACAGCTGAAGAAAACACTGGCCCAAATTTCTTTGCTATCATTATTGATGAATTCCGCAACCCACGGGCGTGCTTTGTTGGAGGTACTAAAAGAAACTTATGTTCCGAGGGAGACCACCGACAAAAATCTCTCGGCCTTGGTCAGACAAATTTTAGAGGCCCATAAAGTCTCTTTTCATGACAAAGAGTTGCCTCTTGAAGGCTTGGGGCGCAACAAAGTGTTGAACATAACTGTAAAGTGCATGAACAAGTTCATTTCTAGAGTGTTGATTGATGGAGGCTCAGCTGTCAACATCTGTCATGTGACAACTCTCCGAGCCCTAGGAATTGACATTAGAAAGATTCGCGAAATCCATGTGAGAGTTAAAGGCTTTGATGGAGCCTAAATGTGCGTTATGGGGGAAATCGATTTGACATTGGAAGTATGACCTGTAGAGTTCATCGTGGAATTTGAAGTGTTAGACATATCTACCGGCTACAACTTGCTGATGGAAAGACCTTGGATCCATATGGCTGGTGCAGTCCCTTCTACCCTACACCAGATCTTAAAGTTTGTCTGGAATCGTCACGAGGTCGTGATACACGGAGAAGAGAGCAATTCAATATATCAAGAAAGCCAAATCCCTGTTGTTGAAAGTATGGAGAGGTTGGATGGATCTGTTTTCCATATCAGGGAGATTGCATGTGCTTCTAAAGTTGAAAAGCTGAAATTATCTCGGGTTCTCACAATGGTGGCCTAGGAAATGTTGAAAAATGACTTTAAGCCTGGTCGAGGCCTCGTATTGAACTTGGAAGGTGTAGCGGAGCTGATTTATTTGCTCAGTAAAAAAGATACTTTTGGTCTTGGATATGAACCCATTCATGAAGAAGTCTTATCGACCAATCTTCGAAGGAAAAGAGATACTTCCTTGCCAAAGCCTATTCCGCCTCTGAATCAGTCATTTGTCAAAGCATGCGCTGCTCAGAAATCAAAGAAAGATGATGCAGACAACCTCGCGGAAGGGCTCAAAAGTCTTTTCATTGCTAAAGAAGAAGCAAAATGCAATGTGATTCTGGATGATTACACTGGAGACCCAACCATTTGGGATGCAGAGCAGGGAGATATTTTGAAAAATTAGACTTGTGCCCCGGCCCTATTTCTCTGAGAAGTTTGGTAGAAATTGCATTAGTACTTAATGAAACAATGCTATTCAGATTGAGGCCTGAATCGCATTTACACATTTAATGTGTTTTGCCTCCACCTTTTGAAAGCTTAAATGACAAATCCATATTGCTTTCGCTATTTCAAAATTCATTTTGTTTAATAATTTTCTTTTCTCTTTCAGCATGCAAATTAATAAATCTGTCGATAATGTGAATGTGACATGTTATGAAACAAGCGAACAAAGTCCAAACGACGAAGATAACTTCGAGGAATATGAGGAAGATTCACAGTCGAAAGAATTGGAGCATTTTGAGAATAAGCCAAAGCCAAATTTGGATGAAACAGATGCAGTAAATTTAGGAGACGCAGAACCTGTGAAGGAAACAAGAATCAACATCCATCTAAGCACCGCACAAAATAAAGAATTGGTGGATCTTTTGCGGAAATATGTCTATATATTTGCTTGGTCTTATGACGATATGCCAGGTTTGAGCACATATATTATTCACATAGATTACCCATCGAGCCATCTTGCCCTCCGGTGAAGCAAAAGCCGATGGAAATCAAGCCTGATTTGAGTTTAAAGGTCAATGAAGAAGCTTCCAAGCAATTCAATGCAAAGGTTATTCGAGTTACAAAGTACCAAACTTGGCTAGCCAACATCGTACCTGTGCCAAAGAAAGTTGGGAAAATACTGGTATGCGTGAATTATCAGGATCTCAATAAGGCTAGCCCTAAGGATGATTTTCCTCTCCCAAATATCCACATACTCATTGATAACTGTGCGAAGCATGAGTTGAAGTCATTTGTTGATTGCTTTGCTGGTTACCACCAAATGCTGATGGATGAGGAAGATGCAGAAAAGACAGCATTCACTACACCTTAGGGAGTATACTATTATCGGATAATGCCGTTCGGACTCAAGAACGCAGGTGCCACCTATATGAGATCCATGGCTACTATTTTTCATGATATGATCCATAAAGAAATCGAGGTTTACGTGGATGACGTTATTATCAAGTCGCGAAGGGCTTCAGATCACTTGACAGATTTGAAGAAATTCTTTGACCGGTTAAGACAGTACAATCTGAAGTTAAATCCTGCAAATTGTGCATTTGGTGTCCTTGCTGGGAAACTGTTAGATTTCATCTTGAGTAGAAAGGGCATTGAATTGGACCCCTCAAAGATAAAAGTTATTCAAGACTTGCCTCTTCTAAAGAGTTGAAAGGACGTGATGAGTTTTCTCGGTCGTCTCAATTACATCAGCAGGTTCATAGCGCAATCAATAGTGATATGTGAGCCAATATTCAAGCTACTGAAGAAAGACGCCGCTACCAAGTGGACAACAGATTGCCAGCAAGTTTTTGATAAAATCAAGAAATATCTGTCTAATCCGCCTGTTTTGGTGCCTCCAGAACCCGGAAGGCCTATGTTGTTATATCTGTCTGTATTAGAAAATGCATTTGGATGCGTGGTGGGACAACACAATGAAATATGAAAGAAAGAGCAAGCTATATACTACTTGAGCAAGAAGTTCACGCCTTATGAAGCTCGGTATACTTTGCTGAAACACACTTGTTGTGCCTTGACTTGGGTGACACAAAAGTTTAGATTTTATCTGTCTGCGTATACCACTTATCTCAAGAATGGACCCTCTCAAATACATCTTTCAGAAGCCCATGCCTACTAGGAAGCTAGCAAAATGGCAAATCTTGCTAAGTGAGTTCGGCATCATATATGTTACCCAAAAGTCCATCAAAAGATAAGCGCTAGCTGATCATCTTGCGGAAAACCCGGTAGATGAAGAATACATGCCTTTTCGGACTTATTTTTCGGATGATGAGGTATTGTTTGTTGGAGAAGATATCTCAGAAGAATACCCGGGTTGGATAATGTTCTTTGACGAAGCTGCAAACTTCAAAGGAGTTGGTATCAGAGCAGTCTTGATTTCAGAATCAGGTTAGCACTACCCAATCTCGGCGAAGCTCAGATTCCCGTGCACCAACAATATGGTAGAATATGAAGCTTGTTTACTAGGACTTAGAATGATCGTTGATATAAACATATAAGAATTATTGGTTATCGGTGATTCAAACTTATTAATTCATCAGGTACAAGGCGAATGGGCCACCAAGAACTTGAATATACTTTCTTACTTGCATTGCGTAAAAGAATTGTGCAAAAGGTTCAGCGAGATAGAATTCAAGCATATTCCACGAACTCAAAATGAATTTGCTGATGCTCTGGCAACTCTGTCCTCTCTGATTCAACATCCGGATAAGAATTACATTGATCCTATCAAGGTGAACTTGTTGGATCAACAACCTATTATTTCCACAGAGATGAATAACTAGATGGGAATCCCTGGTACCATGACATTAAAGGGTATCTCAAGGCAGGCGAATATCTAGAAGGCATAACCAGCACTCAAAAGAAGACACTTCGGAGGTTAGCAAATAATTTCTTTCTAAATGGAGAAGTCCTTTTATCGGAGGACTCCGAATCTAGGCTTGTTAAGATGTGTTGATGCTCAAGAGGCAAGCAGGTTAGTTGAAGAGATACATGAAGGCACGTGTGGGCCTCATATGAATGGCTTCACTTTAGCAAAGAAGATTCTGTGAGCGGGGTATTTTTGGATGACCATGGAAACAGATTGCATGCGCTTTGTGCAAAAGTGCCATCAATGTCAGATTCATGGCGACTTAATCCGAGTACTTCCTAACGAGCTCAATGTGACGAGTTCTCCTTGGCCATTTGCAGCTTGGGTCATGGATGTCATTGGTCCTATTGAACTTGCTGCGTCAAATGAACATAGATTCATTCTAGTGGCAATTGACTACTTCACGAAGTGGGTAGAAGCATCATCACATAAGTTAGTGACGAAGAAGGTGGTAGTTGACTTTGTCCGCAATAACATCATTTGCCAATTTGGAATCCCTGAGTCGATTATAACAGATAACAGAGCCAATCTCAATAGTAATTTGATGCATGAGGTATGTGAGAAGTTTAAGATCACTCACTGCAATTCCACTCCATATCGATCTCAGATGAATGGAGCAGTCGAAGCAGTCAGTAAAAACATCAAGAGAATACTGCGGAAGATGGTTGATAATTACAAGCACTGGCCTGAGCATTTGTCCTTTGCACTTTTGGGCTATCGCACTACAATCAGGACTTCTACTGGGGCAACACCGTATCTTTTGGTCTATGGAATAGAAGTTGTGTTACCAGTAGAGGTAGAAATACCATCTTTAAGAATTATCCAAGAAGCCAAGTTGAGCGAAGCAGAGTGGATACAAAATCTATACGAGCAATTGATGTTGATTGATGAAAAGCGGATGAATGCAGTTTGTCATGGGCAACTTTATCAGAACAGAATGGCCAAAACTTTCAACAAAGAAGTGAAACCAAGGATTTTCAAACCGGGACAATTGGTGTTAAAACGTGTATTCCCGCACCAAAATGAAGCGAAAGGAAAATTCCCACCTAACTGGCAAGGGCCTTACATAGTTCACCGAGTGCTAACTGGAGGGGCACTAATCCTAGTTGAAATGGACGGCGAAGTATGGCCAAAATCTATCAACGCAGATGTGGTGAAAAGATACTACATTTAGGAACTTTTCTATGTAGTGCATTTTCTATGTTTTAAAAGTTGCGCTCCCTTGGCGGGATACGCAAAGAACCCATGTCGGGTTCCGTCTCTTTAAAGCACAAATTTCCCTAAAATACCATTTACTTGTAACATGAACTACGTTATGATCTGATTCCCTTGGCGGGATATGTAGGTGGCCCACATCGACTTCGGTCCCATTTTTAGAAAACCTTACAATCCCTTTTGCTTGTAACGAACTACGTATGAGGACCTTTATGAGCTTCTAAAATATCTTTTAGTCCATGACCAATACCCAGTTGGTCCTATACATGTGACCCGCTATCAGGAGGCAACAATTAACTTCCCCTTATTTATTGTGGTCCCAAGAGGCGTAATAACCTAAAAGTTATCCAGTCCTAATCAAGACAGGAAAACCTTTAGGCTTCTTCAGAAAAGGAACTTCGCTCCTTGCTGGCGGAGCGGCATACCGAAAAAAAAGGCAATCAATCAGAATCTTGAAAATAAGTCAAAAAATCTTGATAAATTGTGGAACGTTTCCCCTGTGCAGTCTGCTTGATTCGCACCCATCTTTAATAGGACTGGACTAAGTTCGGGCAGATCTCCGTTGAGCCCCGCCTAGAGGGAGGCGCTAAGGGAAGGGCGTAGCGTTAAATCTACCTCGCCTTGAAGACGTTTGGAACCCTTCTATTAAGCACCAATTAGAAATCCAATCTGACTTCTAAAACGGAAGTGAGCGGTACGGAACAATAGTATCGTTATGGTAGATACACAAATCACCTTAAATCTAAGAAGCCGAGTTGGTGGGTTGGTTTCAACAGAGATTGGTGCTGCGAGGGCGAAGCGAAAATCACTCCGTGCCGCTTGCTGCGCGAAGTCAAACTTCGCGACGGAAGCAAGAAAAGAAAAAAATTACGATTTCACCAACCACTTCACCATAGGTTGTGTTTGAGAGCCGTGTGATGGGTGACTATCCAGCACGGTTCGGAGAGCACTTTTAGTCTGCACTGGTGCCTATATCGGCTTCGGTCACACCTGTTGACACCCAATTTTGTCCCGTCTTTTCCAATTTATTTGCAATTTTAAATACTTTTACACCTCAAAACAATTTTAATCTATATACATAAATGCATATATATATACATTATTATTCTCTTATTATTATTCTCTTATTATTATTCTCTTATTATTATTATTATTTGCATTTTTACTATCATTTGCATTTTTATCACAATCATAAGTTTTATCCGAAAATTCTATGTTATTTTATTCTCGCAAAATTGCATCGCATTTCCATTTTTATTTAAGCATTAAACATTTCGCAAATATTATATTTTTTATTATTATCACATCGTTATGTTATTTTAAATAATTCACATCTTTTACAAAAAAAAAATATTTTTAATATTAAACCCCCTTTTATATTTTTAACCCATAACCCACTCATTTCTACCCAAACAATATTCACCCAAAACCCATTTTTTTCGTCCAAGCCCATTCCCCTTGTTTCCTTCCCCTTTATTTCCCCCCAATTCCCCAATACCGAATCGAAGCCCATACCATTTCCCTAACCAAAACATAACCCACAAAACAAAAAAAAACCACCAGCCCAATACCCCTTTAAACCCAAAACAATTTCTAACCCATTTTTGTTTTCCCAACCCAATACAAATTCCCCCAACCAAATCCCAAAAGCCCAACTCCTTTTTTTTAATTCCCCATCGTCAGCCCAAACCAACCCGAGCCCAAATTCCCCTCAAAACCCAACCCGACCGGCCCAAACCCATTCCCCTTACCCTTTAAACCCAACGCCCAAAGCCCCCAAAACCAAAAAATCAAAATAAAAAAAAAACCTAAACCCTATCTCTCCAAATCAGCCGCCACCCTACCCCCCACGCCGCCACCCAACGCCCCTACCCCTACGGCTGACACCACCAGTCGCCACACCACCGCCTGACACCACCAATCCACCCCATCACCTTTCCGCAACACATGCCCCAAGAACACGCCCCCAAAAATCAGATTTTGTCCCCCTTTATTTTAAAATTTGAATTCGTTTTTAGGGGGGTATGAGGGGGGTTGAACGTTGGGGTTTGACACCTATAAAAACCCCCTTTGGTTCACACAAATGTGGGAGGTTTTTTCGGAGCTTTTTTGGAGGTTTTAGGGAGGATTTTTGAGTTTCTTTTTCGGGTCCCAAGAACACAAAAAGGGGGTTCGATTTTTCGGATAAAAAGGGTTCTTTTTTGGGAGTTTTCTAATTCGATTTTTTGGGTTGAAAATTTAGATTCAAATCTCTGTTTCTTTTGATTTTATTAGTGTTGTTCTTCACTGAAAAAGAAAAAAATCCGAAACTCATAAGAACGTTTCTTTATTCTTGCATGTGTTCTTCAATCTAAAAATTCGAAATATAGTTTGAAATTATTGGTTTGTGGTGTTAGGGAAATCTGGAATTTCTGTTTGTTTGCTTCGACCGTTTTCATTCCGGGTCGGGCCCGAGATCGAAAAACGAGTCCTATTTCCAGAAAAAATCAGGATTCAAAAAAACCTACAACAAATCAGAATTCTAACATTTCCTAGCGGATTCGACGATTCAAAACACGCCTCGGTTCGCTACCCGAAAAAGGTTAGACTCATTCCAATTCTTCTATATTTCTTTAAGCTTATTTGATTGTGTGTTATGCTTGATTTAGTATGATATTTTGCTAAGTAATGTAGTCTTGATTGATTAATATGATAATGCGACGTTTTGCTTATAATTGTATATATGTCGTTGGGATATTTCTGATTTGGAGTAGATATGTGATAGATGATATTACCTCGATGTGTTGGTTAACTAATTATTGCCATTAGCTTTAATAAGATATCTTGGGTTCATTGTTAAATGCAATACGGATAATGTAAGATTAATATGTGTTTGGAAGAGCTATGGCTTGATTAAGTACTCTTAGGACACCTAGCGGATTGTTGATATTCAAATTATTGTATGTTGTGTAAGTTGTTAGTTTGGGGGCTGCCTAATTAATAAAAAAGGAAAAAAGAGTATACTTTAATTGATTAAAATGGCGATATTTACATGCCATATTCTAGATTAATATGTGCAATTTTAAAAGGAGTATATTATCCATGTTTAATATAATAGTATGTGCGTTTGGTTTAAGTTTATGAATGTCACGTTTGGTTTAAGTTTATGGATGTCGTGTTTCTTTAAGATTAAGATGAGTTCAATGGAATTTATCATGTATGTTTACCTAATTTATACATTGGTCTTCCTTGCCTCTTTTATTCTTGTTTAAATTTAGAGCCGGTTGTGTTAGCATATATTCTTTCTTCGGCTACTTTAATGTGCCAAAATCTGAAAAAATAATGTCTTAAGGATATGTAAAATATATGGCCATGAGTATTCATTCCTATGTATATTTCGTGTATATATATATATTAGGAATATTCATGTGTTTATATCTTCGTTCCGTCTACTAATCCTTTTCTTTTCTTTTCTTTTACTTACATGAAATGCATCGGGAGTAACGAAGAGTTTCGTTATGAGACTCATCATGACTTCGTCCAAAATGAAGAACTACATCTATGCTCATTGCATTCCCCGCTCTCGGAACTTCAAAACAAATAGGGTGCCGATGATATTGTCATCCGTCCTAGCCGCCACTTCTATTTATTGTCTAATTTTGTCTTTCATTATTATTTGGGTTGTAATAATTATTTAATTAGGTATTGTCATTAGAATGCTTAGAATAATTAGGCCGCGAATAGATGAATGAATAGGATAGTCTAACTCCCGTTAGTTTATCTCTTAGGCTCATTTGAATTGGAAACCATCGCTAGCTTTATTTGTTTAGGGCCGTCTTGTATGTTCCAAACTTAGCCTCTAGTTACTTTGCTCTATTTTTAGGTTCGTTATGCATGCTTTAATATCTTTCAAAATAATTTGGCTATTTATCACTCACTTTCTTTAAACCTAAAAAATAAGGTTTGCATTTTATCCGATTTGCAACATTGAAAGATTTTCATAAAATTTACTTTTATTATCACCTAATACATATTTTTTGTAAACGAATGAACTTTATATCTATTTGTTATGTATAGTGTTTTATGAAATGCATACTTTCTCAACTCTACATGTACTTTTATAAATAATGCTTTACAAATGCATGCTTTCATGTATTCCAAAATCAACTTCACATATATACAAAATGCATACTTTATGGGCATAATATAATGTATACTTTTCATCAAAACCAATTCACATGTGTATGTACTTTTGTTCTATATGCATCTTATAAGTCATGTTTCACAAATGCATTCGTTTTTTTTTAATTTTATCCCCTATATATTTTATAAGTTATGTCATGCAATACATACTTTGCTAACAAACTCATTTTATATTTATTTTTATATAGCCATGCAATTTGGCAAAAAATGTATCTTTTAAATAAATTATTTGCAATATTCTTTCCTTAAAACTTCATATCTTTTAAACATGCATTTTTCAGCACAATAAATAACCTGAGTTTGACCGGATAACCGCAAGTTAGCGGATTCTAAAGGATGCCTAACCCCTTCCCTTTAGGATAATAAAGAACCCTTACCTAGAATCTCAAATAGTTTTGCAGACCTTAAAATTGGAGTTTACATTGCAGCATTTAGTTTAAATATTTAGGTGTCCTAATTCACCGTAAAAAATAATTAGGTGGCGACTCCTCAACCCTTTTTACCTAGGAATCACCCTGAACACGCCGTGCTCCGCTTTGACCTGCGAGCGGGTCGGAAAAAATTGGGCGCGACAGCATGGCGACTCCGCTGGGGAAATTCAGGTTCTTAACCATAGCAAAATCAGGTTAATTATTATTGTGCTTTACCTTTTTTGCTCCTTATTTGTTTTAATGCTTTGATATGCTTCATTTTTGTGGAAATTTTGCATAATTGTTTTAATTTCCACATTGTTTTACTGCTTTCCTTAAATTGACATTCCGCTCATATTTCTTCCACTCTGGAAAATTGACACTAGCACACACTACACGCGAGGTGTGTTTTGCGCACCCGCAAATTTCTTTCAAATTACCAAATGTTTAGGAGAGTTGGTATATGCGCGGAGCGTCCGGACCATCCGGTTGGCCGCGTAGCCTTCTCACTTGAGCAGTCCGCTCGGGAACCTTGAGTCTAGTCAGCCAAATCTTAGAAAATTTAGGATAGAGCTATACCACCCTTTATCTTAAGTCATGCATGCATATACCTTAGGTGGGTCGATCCTTGGTATCGACTCCACAATTAAGAAATCCGCCAAAAATGGTTACGGGTCTCACAACCCAACGACCAATCAACATATTATGTGTAGCGTGATAATGATAGACTAATCCAAGACTAATCATGACATGCTGAAATTGGAAAATGTACATTCATTTTGTCTCATTTCCGACAAAGCATTGCAGTTTAGCAGCTTGGATCAAATCTGTCGTAATCCCGCATATCTGGCGTTTAGGCCCACCTCTGGCATAAGGGAGTCCCCATGCATATTAGGATGCGCGTTTGCCTTACAATCATTTTGTTGTTTTCTCCTGCTTTTTTACTCTGTGCATATCATTTAAAGCAGTAATTACTCCCCTTATACTAACTTGGTTTTCTTCATTTTTTTTAGAAGGTTTATTTTGTCAGGATTATTTTCCCAAAGGTTGATTTGCGTTGACTAAAACTGGCGGATCATCCCTACTTCACGAGGTCAAAGGCACAATCCTTCAGCAAAATGACTGATTCAGATGCATCCGAACAGACTGGCCTGGAACTTATCGCTCTTTTGAGAGATGAACCAGAAGCTTCGGAAAATAGAAATGCTACCGTCCAAGAAAAATACATCGCCCAACTGTTACAACAGATTGCAGGCATGCAGAGTGAGATAGAACGGCTCCAAAATCTCACAAACCTGTCCATTAGTGCCAATACCCCACTCCCTGAACAAGGGACGAATGCAACTGCACCACAAATTTTTTCATCTCCTGAATTGCCATTTCCCCAAAACCTCCCTGAAAATTCGCCACTAAAAAAAACCAATCCACAGCACACTAACCCGCAAGCTTGTCCACCACAACTTTCGCTACAAAATGATCCGGCATCCTTCACAACTCCACATACCCAAATTACCCCACTCATCCAAAGCACCCCTTCCACGCAAAATCACCCGACAGCCACACACATATTGATGGCACACGTCGCTGATCCCAACGAGCAGCATGTTCCACCAGTATATGCAACGGAAGCTCAACCTTTTACTACCACAATACCAAACATGGATCTTCAGGAAATTGGTCAGTGTGAAGAAATGGACAGGCGGGTAAGGATAAGAACCGATGAAAGTGTGGCGAGAGAGATTCACACCCTAAAAGAAGCATTCAAGAATATCCAAACCAGCAAGGGGCATGAAGGACTCGAGTACGAAGATCTGTGCAGGCATCCCGACATTGAATTGCCTGTCGGATATAAAATGCCAAAATTGGACTTGTTTAATGGGAAAGGAAATCCGTACTCCCATTTGAGATCGTACCGCGACAAACTGGTTGGGGTAGGTAAAAACCAGGCCATCATAATGAAGTTATTCATAAGGAGTTTGACAGGAGAAGCACTCGACTGGTACACAAGCCAGGACCCGCGAAAATGGCATAACTGGGGCACAATGGTACAAGATTTCGTGGATAGATTTAAGTTCAACACTGACACAGTCTTGGACAGATTTTATCTGATGAAGTTGGAAAAGAAATCCACAGAGACCTTCAGAGAGTACGCCATGAAGTGGAGGGCAGAAGCAGCAAAAGTTCAACCCCCGATAGCGGGAAGTGAGATGGCCACTCTTTTTGTACAATCTTTGAAAGATGCAACATACTATGAGAGAATGATAAGCGTCATGGGGCGGAGTTTCTCTGAAGTCGTAAGGATGAGAGATTTCATAGAAGAGGGAATCAGAATGGGAAGAATTACAAACTTTGTAGCATTGCAAGCAACGAGTGAGACAATCCAGTCGGACTCATTTGAGGGAGCAGTGAAGAGGAAGAAAGACGGAGTGTCCCCAGTCATGACGGTTCGGGAACATAGGCCAAATCAAATGTCAATCTACCAAATGCCATCACCTCAGCCTCCCTATTACAATCAAAACAACCAAAGTTCTCAACTTTCCTATTACAGCCTATACGCCCAAAACCCTCGACCTTATTATCAACACCCACCTGCTCCCTACCCTGCTTACCATAATCAGCCAATATATAGCCTGCCTCGAGCACCTGTCTATCCAAATCCCCCGCAATATCAGCCCGCATACTTACCTCATCCACGAGTCCATCTACCAAACGCACCCAGACCCCGCGCAAAAGACTAAAGAAAGCCAGCTAAAACCTATACACCTTTAGCCGAACCTCGAGCCCAGTTGTATGAACGACTAAGAACCGCAGAATACTCCACCCATCCCAGAAATGTCCCCAATCTCGTTCCCAAATGTCATGATGAGACTAAGCATTGTGCATACTACTCGGGAATCCCTGGACATGACACTGAAAATTGTTATTCCCTCAGAGACAAAATCGAGGCATTAGTCAAAGAAGGAGTTATTCGACTGAAAGGACCTGCCTCTAATGAAAACAATAACTCTTTGCCAGATCATGACGATGCAAATGTAAACATGATTACTGTTGATGAAGAACACAACTTGGAAGGGACTATTGTGCCAGTCCAGAGAAAGGAAAAGGTTAAATCATCAGCCTTTGTCACCCCTATGATTACAGTCCAATTGAGGGCACCGTTTGGAGTAGAAGCACTTCCTCTAAAGTCACGGGTCATGGCACCATCTTTTCTTGGAAAAATCCTATCAACCAATCTCCGAAGGAAGAGAGATGCTCTTTTGCCAAAGCCTATTCCACCTCTGAGTCAGTCATTCGTCAGAGCATGCGCCACTCAGGAATCAAAGGAGGACAATGCAGCCAACCTCGTTGAAGGATTCAAAAGTCTTTTCATTACTGAAGAAGAAGCAGGATGCAGTGTGATTCTCGATGATTACGCTAAAGATGCAGAGCAAGAAGATGATTTGCGAAATTGGACCTGTGCCCCGGCCTTGTTTCTCCCATAAACTAGTTAATTTCGTTAATGTTTAATGAAACAATGCGATTCAGATTGAGGCCTGAATCACATATATGCATTTAATATGTTTTACCTCCACCTTTTGAAAGCTTAAAAAAGACAAATCTGCATTGCTTTTGCTATTTAAAAAAAAAAAATTAAAAATAATAATAATAATAATAATAATAAAAAAAAATATGTTTGTTTAATAATCTTCTTTTCTTTTTCATCATGCAAACTAATAAATCTGTCGATAATATGTGACATATAATGAAACAAGCAAACAAGGTCCAAAACAACAAGCAAGGCTTCGAAGAATAAGAGAAGGACTCACAACCGGAAGAACTGGGACATTTTTTTGGAATAAGTCGAAGCCAGATTTGGATGAAACATCAGGATAGTTGATAAGTTACAAGCATCGGCACGGACGTTTGCCATTGGTACTCTTGGGCTACCACGCTACGACCAGGACTTCTACTGGGGCATTTCCCTATCGTTCGAAGCCAAATCATGTACGAAGAGACTGAGTGATGAAAGCAGATGGACGCAATCGTCCGGGGCAACCTTATCAGAATAGAATGGCCGAAAACCATCAATGCAGATGCAGTGAAGAGATACCATATCTAAGATTAGTTATTCTCTATGTAATACTTTTTCTATGTTGTAAAAGTTGCGCTCCCTCGGCGGGATACGCATAGAACCCACATAGGGTTTCGCCTCTTTAAGACTGAAATTTCCCGAAAAATTGCATTTGTTTACTTGTAACATGAACTACGTCATGACCTGATTCCCTCGGCGGGATACGTAGGCGGCCACATCGGCTTCGGTCCCATTTTTAGAAAAACCCTTACAATCTCCTTTGCTTACATGAACTACGTCATGACCTGATTCCCTCGGCGGGATACGTAGGCGGCCACATCGGCTTCGGTCCCATTTTTTAGAAAAACCCATACAATCTCCTTTGCTTGTAATGAACTACGTCATGACCTGATTCCCTCGGCGGGATACGTAGGCGGCCTAAATAGGCCTCGGTCCCACCATTAGGAAATATTTTTTCCTTTATATCACATATGACAAAAATGCACCCATCTGATCGCCTCGACAGGCCAGGAAAACAGCCCACTCAAGACTCGACTTGGTCCAGTTGAAAGTTCAGCATCCTCACATATCGAAAACTGGGGAATTTTTTAAGGGATCACCGCCGAGAGACGCCAATGAACATGGAAAAGCATCGGCAAACTAAGCCTTCAGCCGAGAAGGATTTTGGATTAGACGTTTGCTTTGTTTCACGACATGTCACTGCTCGACATAACTTTTTACATATATGCCTACTTTCTTATAAGTAAATTATTTTCAACAAATATTTTCATTAGAGTTCGACAAGAACTTTCTTACTGATATGCCTACTTTCTTATAAGCAAATTATTTTCAACAAAAATTTTCATTAGAGTTCGGCAAGAACTTTTACTGATATGCATACTTTCTCATAAGCAAATTATTTTCAACAAAAATTTTCATTTGAGTTCGCCAAGAACTTTTACTGATATGCATACTTTCTCGTAAACAAATTGTTTTCAACAGTTTCCATTAGCGGTTAGCCAAGACTGGGAACTAGATAGGGGCACCAGGTCCGAATCAGCAGGACATGCAACTATCAAGAGCCAAAGCTACAAAGTCAACGCGAATCAACCGCCCCTCCCCCGAACTCATAAATTTTCTTTGAGTACAGGTTCTTCAGGTTGGAAGAAGCAGGGAAGCCACATCACTTATGATCAATTTCCCAAATAATTTCGGCATCACAACTCACTACAAGGATTACGTTCCAGTTTTGCATCTATACGACGACATCAACATTATGTCCTTACAACAACGTCATCGCATTACGTTTGTTCAAGGGCGTCATTTCGACTCACAGTATTACAATGATGTCATCGGCAACACGCACATACAACGGCGTCATCAACAACGCGCCCATACAACGGCGTCATCAACAACATGTCCATACAACGGCGTCATTTGCACAACAACTATCTTACAGCATTACAACGACGTCTTCAACACAACACATCAATACAACGACGTCATTTCAGGCGCCCACCTCATAATGCGGGTATTTTAAATTTCAGTCAGGCGCCCACCTCATAATTCGGGTATTTTAATTTCAGTCAGGCACCCACCTCATAATTCGGGTATTTTAAATTTCAGTCAGGCGCCCACCTCATAATTCGGGTATTTTAATTTCAATCAGGCACCCACCTCATAATTCGGGTATTTTAATTTCAGTCAGGCACCCACCTCATAATTCGGGTATTTAAATTTCAGTCAGGCGCCCACCTCATAATGCGGGAATTTTAAATTTCAGTCAGGCGCCCACCTCATAATTCGGGTATATTAATTTCAGTCAGGCGCCCACCTCATAATGCGGGAATTTTAATTTCAGTCAGGCGCCCACCTCATAATGCGGGTATTTTAAATTTCAGTCAGGCGCCCACCTCATAATCCGGGTATTTTAATTTCCGTCAGGCGCCCACCACATAATGCGGGTATTTTAAATTTCAGTCAGGCGCCCACCTTATAATTCGGGTATTTAAATTTCAGTCAGGCGCCCACCTCATAATTCGGGTATTTAATTTCTGTCAGGCGCCCACCTCATAATGCGGGAATTTTAATTTCAGTCAGGCGCCCACCTCATAATGCGGGTATTTAAATTTCAGTCAGGCGCCCACCTCATAATGCGGGTATTTAATTTCAATCAGGCGCCCACCTCATAATGCGGGTATTTAATTTCTGTCAGGAGCCCACCTCATAATGCGGGTATTTAAATTTCAGTCAGGCGCCCACCTCATAATGCGGGTATTTAATTTCGGTCAGGCACCCAAGTCATATTCTTATATACACATTGTATGTAACAGTTATGCACTAATTTTATCTTAGCTTTAGTCCACAGGAGTTTGAATCGGCGGGAGCTTTCAGCACAACGTGGAACTATTTCTTATGGCGAACCGAGGCAATTTGGTCAACGACCTACTTCAAATGTCGATCCGCTCTTCCCCAATAAGTTTTCACATCTGCAACCAGTGTCATCATAACTCGACACTGGGGCATTATTTCTGGAATCTGCACCATCTTTTACAACTTCTCTCCCCATCGGGATTCGATTTCTACCAGTGCACCCCTACTCCTCGTTCAATGCTCGAGGGTCAGGACAAAATTGGCTACTGGGTCAACTTCTTTGTCCGAAAACTCTTTCATCGTCTCCGGCCAAAGAGGGGCATCTGTTGACACCCAATTTTGTCCCGTCTTTTCCAATTTATTTGCAATTTTAAATACTTTTACACCTCAAAACAATTTTAATCTATATACATACATGCATATATATATACATTATTATTCTCTTATTATTATTCTCTTATTATTATTCTCTTATTATTATTATTATTTGCATTTTTACTATCATTTGCATTTTTATCACAATCATAAGTTTTATCCAAAAATTCTATGTTATTTTATTCTCGCAAAATTGCATCGCATTTCCATTTTTATTTAAGCATTAAACATTTCGCAAATATTATATTTTTTATTATTATCACATCGTTATGTTATTTTAAATAATTCACATCTTTTACAAAAAAAAAAATATTTTTAATATTAAACCCCCTTTTATATTTTTAATCCATAACCTACTCATTTCTACCCAAACAATATTCACCCAAAACCCATTTTTTTCGTCCAAGCCCATTCCCCTTGTTTCCTTCCCCTTTATTTCCCCCCAATTCCCCAATACCGAATCGAAGCCCATACCATTTCCCTAACCAAAACATAACCCACAAAACAAAAAAAAACCACCAGCCCAATACCCCTTTAAACCCAAAACAATTTCTAACCCATTTTTGTTTTCCCAACCCAATACAAATTCCCCCAACCAAATCCCAAAAGCCCAACTCCTTTTTTTTTAATTCCCCATCGTCAGCCCAAACCAACCCGAGCCCAAATTCCCCTCAAAACCCAACCCGACCGGCCCAAACCCATTCCCCTTACCCTTTAAACCCAACGCCCAAAGCCCCCAAAACCAAAAAATCAAAATAAAAAAAAAACCTAAACCCTATCTCTCCAAATCAGCCGCCACCCTACCCCCCACGCCGCCACCCAACGCCCCTACCCCTACGGCCGACACCACCGGCCACACCACCGCCCGCGACACCACCAATCCACCCCATCACCTTTCCGCAACACATGCCCCAAGAACACGCCCCCAAAAATCAGATTTTGTCCCCCTTTATTTTAAAATTTGAATTCGTTTTTAGGGGGGTATGAGGGGGGTTGAACGTTGGGGTTTGACACCTATAAAAACCCCCTTTGGTTCACACAAATGTGGGAGGTTTTTTCGGAGCTTTTTTGGAGGTTTTAGGGAGGATTTTTGAGTTTCTTTTTCGGGTCCCAAGAACACAAAAAGGGGGTTCGATTTTTCGGATAAAAAGGGTTCTTTTTTGGGAGTTTTCTAATTCGATTTTTTGGGTTGAAAATTTAGATTCAAATCTCTGTTTCTTTTGATTTTATTAGTGTTGTTCTTCACTGAAAAAGAAAAAAATCCGAAACTCATAAGAACGTTTCTTTATTCTTGCATGTGTTCTTCAATCTAAAAATTCGAAATATAGTTTGAAATTATTGGTTTGTGGTGTTAGGGAAATCTGGAATTTCTGTTTGCTTCTGACCGTTTTCATTCCGGGTCGGGCCCGAGATCAGAAAACAGAGTCCTATTTCCAGAAAAATCAGGATTCAAAAAAACCTACAACAAATCAGAATTCTAACATTTCCTAGCGGATTCGACGATTCAAAACACGCCTCGGTTCGCTACCCGAAAAAGGTTAGACTCATTCCAATTCTTCTATATTTCTTTAAGCTTATTTGATTGTGTGTTATGCTTGATTTAGTATGATATTTTGCTAAGTAATGTAGTCTTGATTGATTAATATGATAATGCGACGTTTTGCTTATAATTGTATATATGTCGTTGGGATATTTCTGATTTGGAGTAGATATGTGATAGATGATATTACCTCGATGTGTTGGTTAACTAATTATTGCCATTAGCTTTAATAAGATATCTTGGGTTCATTGTTAAATGCAATACGGATAATGTAAGATTAATATGTGTTTGGAAGAGCTATGGCTTGATTAAGTACTCTTAGGACACCTAGCGGATTGTTGATAGTCAAATTATTGTATGTTGTGTAAGTTGTTAGTTTGGGGGCTGCCTAATTAATAAAAAAGGAAAAAAGAGTATACTTTAATTGATTAAAATGGCGATATTTACATGCCATATTCTAGATTAATATGTGCAATTTTAAAAGGAGTATATTATCCATGTTTAATATAATAGTATGTGCGTTTGGTTTAAGTTTATGAATGTCACGTTTGGTTTAAGTTTATGGATGTCGTGTTTCTTTAAGATTAAGATGAGTTCAATGGAATTTATCATGTATGTTTACCTAATTTATACATTGGTCTTCCTTGCCTCTTTTATTCTTGTTTAAATTTAGAGCCGGTTGTGTTAGCATATATTCTTTCTTCGGCTACTTTAATGTGCCAAAATCTGAAAAAATAATGTCTTAAGGATATGTAAAATATATGGCCATGAATATTCATTCCTATGTATATTTCGTGTATATATATATATTAGGAATATTCATGTGTTTATATCTTCGTTCCGTCTACTAATCCTTTTCTTTTCTTTTCTTTTACTTACATGAAATGCATCGGGAGTAACGAAGAGTTTCGTTATGAGACTCATCATGACTTCGTCCAAAATGAAGAACTACATCTATGCTCATTGCATTCCCCGCTCTCGGAACTTCAAAACAAATAGGGTGCCGATGATATTGTCATCCGTCCTAGCCGCCACTTCTATTTATTGTCTAATTTTGTCATTCATTATTATTTGGGTTGTAATAATTATTTAATTAGGTATTGTCATTAGAATGCTTAGAATAATTAGGCCGCGAATAGATGAATGAATAGGATAGTCTAACTCCCGTTAGTTTATCTCTTAGGCTCATTTGAATTGGAAACCATCGCTAGCTTTATTTGTTTAGGGCCGTCTTGTATGTTCCAAACTTAGCCTCTAGTTACTTTGCTCTATTTTTAGGTTCGTTATGCATGCTTTAATATCTTTCAAAATAATTTGGCTATTTATCACTCACTTTCTTTAAACCTAAAAAATAAGGTTTGCATTTTATCCGATTTGCAACATTGAAAGATTTTCATAAAATTTACTTTTATTATCACCTAATACATATTTTTTGTAAACGAATGAACTTTATATCTATTTGTTATGTATAGTGTTTTATGAAATGCATACTTTCTCAACTCTACATGTACTTTTATAAATAATGCTTTACAAATGCATGCTTTCATGTATTCCAAAATCAACTTCACATATATACAAAATGCATACTTTATGGGCATAATATAATGTATACTTTTCATCAAAACCAATTCACATGTGTATGTACTTTTGTTCTATATGCATCTTATAAGTCATGTTTCACAAATGCATTCGTTTTTTTTTAATTTTATCCCCTATATATTTTATAAGTTATGTCATGCAATACATACTTTGCTAACAAACTCATTTTATATTTATTTTTATATAGCCATGCAATTTGGCAAAAAATGTATCTTTTAAATAAATTATTTGCAATATTCTTTCCTTAAAACTTCATATCTTTTAAACATGCATTTTTCAGCACAATAAATAACCTGAGTTTGACCGGATAACCGCAAGTTAGCGGATTCTAAAGGATGCCTAACCCCTTCCCTTTAGGATAATAAAGAACCCTTACCTAGAATCTCAAATAGTTTCGCAGACCTTAAAATTGGAGTTTACATTGCAGCATTTAGTTTAAATATTTAGGTGTCCTAATTCACCGTAAAAAATAATTAGGTGGCGACTCCTCAACCCTTTTTACCCAGGAATCACCCGAAATACGCCGTGCTCCGCTTTGACCTACTCGCGGGTCGGGTAAAAATCGGGCGCGACAACACCATTAGAAATTTTTCTCCCTTATCTTGCATATAACGAAATATGCCCATCTGATCACCTTGATAAGACATGCAAGCAACCCACACAAGACTCGGTCTTGTCCAGTTGAAAGTTCAGCATCCTCACATACCAGAAACTGGGGCAAATTTTAAGGGTTCACTGCAAGAAAACGCTGATAGACATGGAAAAATATTGGCCAACTAAGTCTTCAGTCAAGAGAAGAATTTTGGATAAGACATTTGCTTTGTTTCACTGCATGTCACTATTCGAGAGCTCAACATAAATTTTTATTAATATGCATACTTTCTTATAAGCAAGTTATTTTCAACAAATATTTTCATTAACAACTAGCCAAGACTAGAAACCAGACAGAGGTTACAGGTCCAAACCAATGGGACGTGCAAGTATCAAGAGCCTAATCTACAAAGTCAACGCGATTCAACCGCCCCTCCCCCCAAACTCACAAATTTCTTTGAGTACATGTTCTTCAGGTTGAAAGAGACAAGGAAGCTGCAACATTTATGTTTAATTTCACAAAGAGCTTTCGCATCGCAGTACGGCCCGTGAGGATCACGTTCATGTTTTGCATCTGTACAAAGACGTCATCTTGACCTACAGGGTCTCAACCGCGGTATGTCTGTGTAAGGACAATATTTTGACTCACAGGGTCATATTCTCATCCTCATCTATTCATTTTACATCGCCTATGTCCACACATTAGCTTTTCATCCATATTGAGTTTGCAAGAACTTCAACATCGCATTTCGGCCTCAGGGTCACGTATCATTGCGTCTATGCAAGGACGTCATTTTGCATTACGTCTGTGCAAGGATGATATCATTTCATCGTGTCTCTGCAAGGACGTCATTCTTATTACGTCTGTGCAAAGATGTCACATCTCATTACATATGTGCAAGGAAGACTTTGCATTACGTCTGTGCAAGGGCATCATTCTTATTACGTCTGTGCAAGGACGTCGCATCTCATTACGTCTGTGTAAGGACGCCACATCTCATTACGTCTGTGCAAGGATGACATTTTGCACCATGTCTGTGCAAGGACGTTATTCTCATTAAGTATGTGCAAGGACATCGCATCTCATTACGTCTGTGCAAGGACGTTATTTTGCATTACGTCTGTGCAAGGATGACATTTTGCATTATGTCTGGGCAAGGACATCATTTTGCATTACGTCTGTGCAAAGACGTCATTCTTCATTTCATCATGTCTGTGCAAGGACGTCACTTTTATTATATTAGAGTTGAAACCCCTACCCCCGCATCTCAAATATGCATACTTGGGTGAGGGTAAAACTCTTGCAGTTATATTAGAAGCTGAATTAAATGAGGCAGAAGTAGAGATGTCTTTGGGGGTCCTGAAAAACTGAAAAGAGAGCATTGGGTTGGCAGATATCTGACATTCAGGACATCAACCTTGCATTTTACATGCACATGATACTTCTGGAGGAGGATCATAAGTCAAGTATACAACATCACAGGAGGTTAAATCCGGTAATAAAAGAAGTGGTCAAGAAAGAGGTAATTAAGTGGTTAGACACATACATTGTCTATCCGATCTCTGATCGCAACTGGGTGAGCCCAGTATAGTACATCCCAAAGAAGGAGGGATGGCATTGGTGAAAAATGACAAAAATGAGCTCATCCCAATGAGAACAGTTGTAGGGTGGTGGATTTTGATGGATTATCGCAAGATGAATGCGGCCACTAGGAAAGATCACTAGCCCATTCCGTTAATTGATCAGATGCTGGACAGATTGGCTAGGAAATAGTTATATTATTTTCTTGATGGATATTTAGGTTATAACCAGATAGATATTTCTCTCGAAGATCAGGAGAACACCACATTTACATGCCCCTATAGTACGTATGCTTTCAAGATAATGTCGTTCGGCTTATGCAATGCACCTGCGACTTTTCAAAGGTGTATGATGGCAATATTTTCTGAAATGATAGAGGACTTTGTGGAAGTTTTCATGGATGACTTCTTTGTATTCAGGAGCTCTTTCAAAACATGTTTGAAGAATCTAGATTAAGTCATTGCAAGTTGTGAAGAGACTAACCTATTGCTAAATTGGGAGAAGTGTCACTTTATGGTCTGAGAGGGTATTTTCCTCGGGCATAAGGTGTTGAAAAGATGTCTAGATGTTAATCATTCTAATGTTAAAGTTATTGAGAAACTATCACCACCTGTGTCTGTAATGGGAGTACACAGCTTTCTCGGTCACATAGGATTCTACAGACGGTTTATAAAGGACTTCTCTAAAATATCTAGTCCAATGTGTAACCTATTGGAAAAGGAGGTGAAGTTCATGTTCCACGATATTTGTCTGAAAGCGTTTGAGGAGTTGAAGCGAAGATTGGTGATTGCAACGACAATGATAGCATCGGATTGGAACTTGCCATTTGAATTGATGTGTGACGCTAGTGATAATGTAGTAGGGGCTATTCTGGGCCAAAGCAAAGAGAAATTTTTTTGCTCCATTTATTATGCCAATAAGACGTTGGACGCTGCTCAGATGAACTACACAGTTACTGATAAAGAACTATTAGCCGTGGTGTATGATTTTGATAAGTTTCGGTCTTACCTTATGGGAACTCATGTCACGGTGTATACATATCATGCTGCACTTTGGTACTTATTCAGCAAGAAATATGCGAAACCCAGGCTAATTCGGTGGATACTCTTATTGCAGAAATTCAATGTGGAGATCAAAGATAGTAAAACGATAGAAAATCAGGTTGCAGACCACCTTTCACAATTAGAGAGTCATTATCATATCATGGAAGATGAGAAAATCTGAGAAGCTTTTCCTGATGAGCATTTCTTTGCTATTTCGGATGCTGAAGTACCTTGGTATGCGGATATTGTGAACTTCATAGTGAGTGGGATATACCCACCTAAAACTACCACTCAACAGTGGAAGAAGTTATATCATGATTCGAAGTTCTACATCTAGGATGAACCATATCTATTCATGAAAGGTCCCAATCAATTTGTGAGAAGATGCATCTTGCAAATTGAGGTACATCAAGTATTGGAGAGTTGCCATTCTTCCCCATATGGGGGGCATTTATGAGGTGGCCGTACTGCCACTAAGGTATTGCAATCGAGTTTCTACTAGCCAACGTTGTTTAAGGATGCACATGTATTTCCCAAATGTTGTGATAGATGTCAATGAATGGGCAACATTTCTAAGAAGAATGATATGCCTCCGAACAATATCTTAGAGGTGGAAATTTTATTACGTATGGAGCATCGATTTCCTGGGACCATTCCCACCATCTTATGGAAACAAATGTGTTCTCCTAGCGGTGGATTATGTGTCAAAATGGGTGGAGGTAGTCCCTCTTCCCACCAATGATGCAAAAGTGGTGGTAAATTTTGTGCAAAAAAATATATTTTCAAGATTCGGCACTCCAAGGGAAATGATTATTGATGGGGATGTCCATTTTAGCAATTAGTTGATGAAGTACCTCTTGGCAAAATATCGGGTAAAACACAAGGTTGCTACTGCTTACCACCCTTAAACACATGGACAAGTTAAAGTGTCCAACAGAGAGGTAAAGCAAATCTTGGAAAAAACAGTGAATCTACAGAGGAAAGATTGGGTAGCCAAACTAGATGATGCTTTGTGGGCGTACCAAACAGCATACAAAATGCCTATTGGGACCTCTCCCTATATGCTGATTTATTGGAAGGCATATCATCTACCCGTCGAGCTGGAACATAAAGAAATTAGGAAATTAAAAAGATCAATCTCGATATGAGCTTAGCAGGTGAGAAGCGGTTACTGCAGCTCTACGAGCTAGATGAATTCAGTTTGGGGGCTTATGAAAATGACAAGTTATACAAGCAGAAGACCAAGAAGTGGCACGATAAACATATTCAACATCGTGAATTTATGTCAGGGCAGCATGTACTCTTGTTCAACTTTAGGTTAAGGCTATTCCCTGGTAAGCTAAAATCTCATTGGTCAGGTCCCTTTGTTGTGATGAGAAACATGCCTCATGGAGTGGTGGAAATACAAACATTAGATGGGGTGCGCATGTTCTTAGACAATGGGCACCCCGTTAAGCATTATTGGGGTGGAGATATTGCAAAAGAGAAGGAGCAAGTGCTCTTTAATGATGATTAGCGGAAAGACTTATGTCATGACGTGATGTTAAATCAAGTTCTTCACAGAAGGCAACTCGTGCTTTTGTAATTTAGAATATGAAAACAACAAAAAATGAGAAAAATGGGGAAAATACAAAAAAAAAAAGTTTGTCACGCCACGATGTTAAGTAAGGTGCTTGTTGCAAGGCAACTCAACTTTTTATAGTGTTATGTTTGTTCTTGTTGTAGGACTTGGGAAGGAGAGGGAATGCAAAATGAGGCAACATTGAATCAAGGAGAACAAAAGTGTGAGATTTTCAGACTGTGATTAAGAGGGTGAATTTGTGCGATGTGCACGCGACGCACATACAGCGCACGAGCCCTCTGAATTTCAGAGTGGCCTTTGACCTGCGTTGGGTATGTGATGCAGACCCATCGCACGGGTCGGCCCAGTTCCAATTTTTTTCTTATAAGTCTTTAAAACCAACGGACCCTTACAAAAGTTATTTCACTTTCTCTCTCAAACTCTCAGGTCCGATCAAAAACCCTTCCCTACTCACTTTAACTTTCAATTAAACTCAAGAATCATCCTCATCCCTCATCAACATCCCAAGGTAAGTGAAGTTCATCATAAATCCATAAATTCCCTTCCCTAATTACCTTGTTCTTGAGTTTTATTTGAAGTTAAAAATTAGGGTTGCTGGGGTTGGGAGAAGTTGGTCAGGGTTTGGTATTGTGTGCTTGATTATTTATTGCTAGGTCTAAAATATGACTTCCCATTGAAAAAGGGAGGGTTATACAACTCCCATTGTTGTTATAATCAAAGGGATGATTCTATTCCAAAAGTATTTGATAAATTGCTTGAATCATATTTTTGGTGAAAATTGTGAAGTCTTGAGTAGCAATGGAACTTTAAATATCTATACCAATCCTTGGGCATCCAAAAACACATAAAATTGAGGACTTGACAGAAATTTTGATAATGAGCATGAAAAGACCTAAGTCCTAGAACATGTTTTATTGCTTTCTAGGAGTAACATAGAATAGATAACTTCTTTGTTTTCCATTTTTGTACCGTAGTTGGTAGTAAGTGTGGGGTCGGTTCAACCCCGGATTAAGAAGCCATGAACATTCCCTTATGTAAAATGCCAAGTAGTTCAAAAATGAGTAGTTTGAAATAAGTGTGGGGTCGTTCCACAACCCTTCTTTTGGATTATATATACTTATTATTTGGATGCTTCTGGTTGCAGGCACTATGGTTAACCTGAAATCAAAAGGAAAGGCAGTTACGGCATCCTCATTCCAGGGCACAAAAAGGGGGCTCTCTCTAAACCCTCCAAAGAAGAAGCAGGCTTCAAAATCTGAGGTGGGTGAAAATCCAACTATCCCCGTTCCCTAAAGAGCTGCTAACCTTCCACCCCCGACATTTCCAGCTTAGTGATGGGTATGCGAAAGAATGGTACAACAACTTTGATTTGTCAGAGGGGTACATACCTAAGAGGCATGTGAATCCGGACCTATTGAATTGGAACTTCAGGGATATTTATAATAAGATTATCGTCATAGGTTGGAAGTCAGTCTTCGAGCAGCCATGACCTGCAAATATTGATATGGTTCTAGAGTTGTATGCTAATTTTGCTCTGGCACGATCTGATGACAAGCATCCGATTGTTCTTGTGCGAAGAGAGTATGCCATGTTGCATCCATCTACTTTGTGTGCCATACATGGGGTACCTGATCATTCGATAGCATCACTGAATGACTTTATTATGAATCCCAACAACAAAGCTATACGGGAGACCTTATGTGGGATGGATTTTAAGGCAATATGGGCACGCTATGATGATAAGTACCAGAGGCACAAAAGTCTGAAGATGAGAAATTTTGGCAGGGAGGCTCATGTTTGGCTACGATTGCTGAACTACAAGATCATGCATCTTGATCATTACTCAAGTGTGAGTAAGGTGATGGTGTGCATAATGTACTTTTTGAAGAAGGGAATGCCGGTTAATATTGGGTATTGGATGATAAAAGAGATGGTGATGATGAGGTATTGAGAGGCAAAACAATTAGCTATGGCAACACACTGACCACTTATCTGATGACGTTGAATAATGATTTGACTCACTCACTTGATAGGGTTCTTGACCCACTTGATAACACAATTGATATCTCAAAAGTCTTAACACGAGGGCAATCCGTGAAGCACAACCTCACTCCCGCTGAGGAACGTTCGGGCCAGTCTACCTTTATCACCCAAATACACAAGATGATGGTGATACAAAGAGAGCACTTTATGTTGGACTATTTGAGTGTCTATGCCGAAGCCCCACATACCATATACTCTAGGGAATTGCTTGGTGAGGATGCTCATCTACCCGAAGATGAGGATGTCTGTTCAGTGGATCTGATGTTGGTAGATTTGGAAGCTGGTGAAGAAGTGGAGTCGCAGCCACAAGGTGACCCTGATGATGAGGAATACGAAGAGAGGTCCGAGCCGGAGGACATTGATGAGGAGGACTAGGCCCTAGTGGGCCCTAGGGAGTATTTCTTACCTTACTTTGCTTTCAATTGATTATAGATGCATTTATTACACTGCATATTTTAAATGTGGGGTGGGAAATTCATCCATTGTAATGTACAATTTTAAGGTTAAGGGTGATAACTAATATGCCGTAGGATCTTCTTTTAGTAGCTTTGAGTCTTAGAAAAAAAATAGATTGGTACAAAATTTCAAAAAGATTTTTGTTTCTTCTATTTTCTTTAGTAGTTTCTTAAATCTCTCATTAGTGGCATACATCACCCGCCCCCTTGGGTTTTATTATGGCCACAGTTCTTTCCCGAGGGGGGAACCTTTGAACCGGGTATTAGTTTTTCTTTAGGAAACCAAGTCCCAAACCCAATTGAATGCTAGTTACTCAGGTTAGGTGAGATACGATAATGAGCAATTCTCTGTGTTTAAAATAAAAGTCATGCTTAACAAAAATAAAGAAAAATAATCTTTTTGAGAAACTTAGGCTCGTATTCATGACTCTTAGATGACCCATTTGAGCTTAATCTGAATTATCTTATGTTTTTCTGATTTGAGGACTGATATAGATCCATCTTGAGTTAATTGTGTGCCATGTGTGTAAGGTGTTTTTGTGTACTCCGTGTTCTGTATTGATGTATTGAACTTGCCTAGTGTATTCGTGAAATGGAATGAAGTTGTTGATCTAGGAAGTGATAGAGAGTTTCCTTGTTAGCTAAAAATTAGCTTTAGTTTGCCTTCCTGTAAATAATTTCCCTAGTCATCCCCGTTGAGCCTTTAGACTTTTTCCTTGGTAGCCATTGATAAGTCAGTCCCATTCATTCTATTTTGCCTTAATTTGATCCTTCTTACTCCCTAAGCACTTTAATGATGTAATGATATAAAGGGGGTGGAAAAGTAAAAGAGAATGGGATGACTTTCTAGTTGATGCTCGAACACAGTATATAGGTGCACCTAAGTATTAAATGTAGTAATAGCTAGTTGGGAATATTTATAAGTATAAAAAGAGAAAAAAAAAGTGTGAAATGTTGAAACAGTTTTTCCTTGCTAGTTGGTGTATGCGAAATGATTGGTGCTTATTATTTGGGGCATGATTGGGATGAATGGGTGTTGGTTGATAATAAAGAAGTGTGGTTAATTGTCAAAGTTGTGTATTAAAGTTCTTAGGGAGAATATTCACTATTTTATCCAAAATATATCCTACCCGTCCCTTAGCCTACATACATCCCTTTAAGACCTCCTTGATCCTAGATTTAACATACTTGTATTAGTGAAGCAGTTACACTAAGAGCAAGCCTATGGTTCGTCATACATTGCACGTGAGGTTCTTTGCGGGAGTGAGCGTAAATTGTTGATTGGTTATGTCCATTCAAATTAGTTCAAAATGAAAACCATGTGAGATATGGAAAACTCTCTTTCGGTGAGGGCACATAATTTACGTAGGATAGGTTAAGTGTTGGTTTCTTTGCGGGTATCATGATGATTCTGGTAAAGTGGTGTCGTTGAGTCAATTTTTGATATTGAGTTATTTTGAGAAGGTTGTTCGTGGTTTAGATGTGTAAATATGTTGGCATGAGTATACTAAGAATTCTCTCGAATTGTGGTTTGTAAAATGATTTTGAAAGTATACTGTTAGCCATAGCCCGAGTAGACCTGTTCTGATTGGTGGTTGTTGTGTCTAGTGAAGTATTGTAGGTGCTAGGGGGTTGCTCGAGGGCGAGCAAAGTCTAAGTGTGGGGTGGTGATATTTGGCACAAATATCTAATATATAGTGTCACTTTACCTCTAATATTAGTGCTTTAATTACGTACTTTATGGTGAAATTGTTGTATCTGAGATTATGTTGGTGCTTCTTGTGTATTTAGATACAACGAAGACAAATGAGTTGAAACCGGGCAATTTTGGTGGATGTTGGATGCAATTGTACGGGGGAAAGATGATGAAGAGATTGTGAATCACTTATTGGAAAATTTAATCACTGCATGTACCCTGTACGCTGCAGTTGCATCGCACGCACAGGGCATGGAGATGGCCTTTCTGATTCTCCTTCTGCAGATTGACGAAGTGCAGGTGTGATACATATGCGTCGCTCACCTGTCTAAGGCCTCTTTGAAGTTTGAGAAATCAGCTTGATTGAGCAAGCTGCTATGAAGTTATGTTGCATGTACATGGCGATCACACTGCCTTTCTCAAGTTTGGAACTAAAAATTTGCAAACATATCCACGATGCATGTGCGTCGCGGGTGCATCACACAAGGCTACAACGAATTTCCTATTTTTAGTCGGATTTGGTTTACTTGTTTTATCTTTTAACCTAGACTATAAATAGACCCTTTGGGAGTTTTTTAAGGTTACACTGATTAATCTTTGTTTTTTTATTTTCTTTTCTTCATTAAACCCTAGTTTAATCATGAATTCTTGTGTTCTTGATACAATTATGAGTGGCTAAATTTTTCAAATTCTGGGATTGTGGTGTAACAATGATTGTTGACATTTTATATGGAATTAAATCTTAGTAGTTTATTCACGTACGATTGTTTCTTTACTTATGTTCTAAATTTCTTGATTGCCTGCGCAACAGTCGAGTCCTATTTACTATTTAATATACGTGCTTGGGAAATACATTATTAGATTAGAGAAGAAGTAAGGAGAGTGTGATATGATTATCACTAAAGTAGGGCTATGATTAGTGGCTAGGATAGGAATATACCTAGACACCGCATTCAATTAGATATCATGGACGAATTGCATTCTTAACAGGTTAACTCCATAGGAATATAGGCGGCGAACTATTCTGAATCGGAAGGTAGTAGTTCGGGAAAATGCTACACGATTAATAATCCGGTTAATTAGCAATTGTGAATAAAACTGCTAGGTTTAGTTACTCGAATGACGAAACATGATTGGTGAACCAACCACGACCATATAATATTCATCTTTCTGTGATAAATTCCAGTCTCAACAAATGTTCTCATCAAACTGTTAGAATAAATTAGATAATTACTTACTTTTCAACATTATTTATAAAACAAAACATATATTCTCTTTCATACATGCGTAATTAGTAGTGATAGTAAATTATTTTATAATTATTGATCATAAGTCTCTGTGGGTTCGATATTCGAGTTTTACAAGTCACTATATTACTTGGCGACCGCGTATACTTGCGTGTGCGTTTGGTAGCAACAGGGAGCACGATGCAGTTCGTTAGTTGGGAAATAGCGGTGAGAGTTTGAATTAGAAGACTCTCCACCATAGCTTTCATAGCCCCCGTTCACCTCATTCTCAGAAGTAGTGCTAATGGTGTTTACTTCAGAAAACTCATTTTTTAGTTTCTTATTATCAAGATATTTACGCCATCCTTTTGATGGGATGACAACTTTTTCTAGGCCTTGAAAGGTTCCAAAGATCAATATAGTGACAACGAGGTAGACAAGGATGCTCTTCATGATCCACAAATTCAATAGTCTGAAATATTGTTGAGGTTAAATTAGAGGTAACTGACGAGCACAAAACACAGTATAATTTAAGCGCTACACTAGTCAAATATAGTATAGTTTAAGATTATCTTAATATCGATTGATACAAATAATTACTCAAATAAAACTTGCTTAGTATTCTTCAAGTGATCGAAACTTGAGTTTGTTGTGGTTATAAATCACGATTATCAACCATAAATGTAACTAATGATAATTGACAACGAAAGCAAATGTTACTATTAATATGAGAAATAAGGGTAGTAGACAAGACATATGCAAGATTTTAGTAATTAGTTCCATTCGTTTTATCATTCTCATCTAAAATTTATTGACTCTTTCGAATTCAATAAGTAATTAGTTTACTCAAGAATCTAATAAACCCCTTTCGATTATTTATTCAGATTCCATAAATTAAACTAATGCAAGCCTTGAGAATGTTCAAAAATTATGGATAGAAATAGATCTACGAAGACTTCTCTAGAATACCACCAGTTATAACCCAAGATAAATATTCAAGAGTTTCTTCCGATTACTCAACAGAATCATTCAATCAAGAGTTTTATCAGATTTATATTAAGATAATTCACAGAACACTTCTTCTTGCGATTAAAGCATCCAGAAATATCTCAACAATCACGTAAATCTACTATCCATGAGTTCAAGACTAATGAAAAGCTCTGTGAGCATATGCAAGAAAATATTAAGGGTTTAGTCTAAAGAAAAACGTCTCTCGAATATTTTCCTCTCTTGGTTCAACCAATAATTCAAGAAGCTCTTTCAATTACTTAGAAGAATCACCAATTAAAACCTAACAAAATAATGTAGAGATATTCACCAAAACTATTCCTCTTTCGATTAAATAAAATAGTAAATAACTCTGCAATTCAAATCAAAATTCCATTAACGAATTCAAGCAATAAAATAAGAATTGAATCTAAAAAAATTAATCAATACATCATGTCTTGTCAAAACCCTATAAGAAAACTACTCCATAATAGAGTAAAAGAACATAGAAGAATTAGAATTAGAAGACATTACAATCGACGATTGATCCAAACTTCCGCATTGAATTACATTGTGATGGAAAGTAACGAATTCAGGCGTCTGAACTCTTCTACGTGCCTCCAATGCTCCCTAGGTCAAAAGTCCTCTCAGTATCGCTATGCCCCTCGCTTAGCCCCGCTCTTTGGTTTAGGATGGATCCGGACTGGAATAAGCTTGAAGATCTAATTACGGACTGGAAACGAAACGTAAAAATGGCTTCTTTCTTTGTCTCCGCTGGACTCTTTTGTAATAGCTTGATGAGCTGAACCAACAAGAGATATTACGTTCTACCTTCTGCTTCGAGCCCGACCGAGAGTGAGCTTCCCGATAGTCTCTTCCTTCCTAGAAATAGAACTCTAACTATCAAACCCGTCCCGTCTCCTTACTCGAGATATCTGAGATAGCTCCATAAACTAATAACTTATAATAGACGAGCCCATTATCCGTCGTTCGAACTTGCTTCTTGGTACAAGGGGAGGGGCGAAGAATTCTAGTTCTAGTTCTTCTTTTGCCTAATCTTTAGTACCGCTTTGAGATTGAATCTTTAGAACCATGTGCCTAAGAGGGCGAGGACCTTTATAGCCATAATTCTTCCCCCGTTCTACCTCCTTCGCAATAGTGATCTATCCCGTCAATCCCACCCGCGAGCTATCCATTCTAACCTGTCTTTGCCTAGCAAGATACGTCTAGTTCTCCCTCCGCTTGTCTATCTCAGTAGGAAATTGGAACAATCTCCGATTGAAAAGAAAAAACTGAGGCGAGAGCTATACCTTCTGGAACCGGAGCAATAACTGCTATAAAGTAAGGAGATGCGCAGGAACGATCCCTAAAGCAAAGACTCGGAATGCTCCACGACTAAGTATACCCATTCAGACTCGCTTTTGTTCAATTATAAAAAAATAAGCACTTTGATGAAGATTTATAGCATCATTCAAGTAAATACAGATTATACATATTCTCCATGTATTTATAAAATATCCTAAGTGTTCGGACGAGATTGCCCTTGAAAAAAAATCAGAAAATAAAGAATCTGCCGACACAGGCCTGGCGCGTCACGGCTGAAAATATTTCCAGCGAATGTGCGTTTACTGCTTATCAATTCCAAAGTGTAATATTGGAATACAATGAACTTTGTACATGTAATGATTACAAATAATCATTATGTGATGATTAGATCGAATATATATAACGTTTTTTCCTTTTCTTTTTTCAAATTCCATCTCCAGTGTATTTTTTTTTTGCTAGTCTTCGAACCCAAACTCGACCCAATTTATTCGTTGGACTTTTACTCAGATTTCGAAGTGCTAAAACCTTCATTTAAGCTCTAAAAATGCTTGTTTGTTCGGAAACACGTCCTATACAAGAAAACACACGTAATAAATATAAAATACAAACATTATAGCTCAACACGATTGAAATGTTGCAAATAAAAGGCGAATTATAGCTAAAAACCTGTGTTTCTAGACTACCATCAATACCTCACACTTAAATCATTGCTCTTCCTCAAGCAATCAAACTACACTCCAAAGAATGATGACCTTTTCAAATGACTCTCCCTAACTTGTCATGCCAAGAATATTTAAAACAAATATAGCACCCGCCTGTAATCACCTAACCTCAGGACTCAACTCAAAAGCACTAACAATCCTCGATCATTTAATCTATCAGGTAAGCCAAGGAATATCACTTAGCTTTCGCAAATCATGTGCCCCTCACACAAATAATATAAAATAGCTCCATACACACAAAATTCAAGAACAATCAGAGACTTAAGATGGAAAGAATTTACGCTCTCTCTTAGAAACAAAGTTCATGTGCCACAAAAAATGTACCATAAGATTGCCCTTGGTGTACTACTCCACTAATTCAAGCTCGTTCAGTTTAAGATCAACTAGGACTTAATTTGGTTGTAATGTAAGCTGAGGGACGGATAGGATACATATGGATAATAGTGACTACGCCTCCCTAAGACTTAATACTTACAATTTCACAATTCAAACCCCACACTTATGTTGAACAAACCTTTCTGGCCTTTAAAGTATTAGCACCAAGTTCCCCTTTTCTTTAAGCACAAACAACGCAAGAATCACCACCAGTAAGGAATAATTTTTTTTCTTTTTTTCTTTCAAGAACACATTTTTTTTCTCTTTTTGGTAGTCCTTACTAGATGATCTCTAGTTTTTTTTTAACAGTGCACCTTTCTCTATTTTTCTAAAGTTCCACTAAAAAATCAAACCAAACTTCCATTATCTTTTAAAAATCTTTTAATAACATCAAGTGCTCACGAGAGGTTAAAGGTTAAAAAAGATAGAAAAATTGAACCAAAAAGGTTAGACTTGTAGTGTGGTTGCCAAAGAAATAGGATTATAGGCTCAACGGGGCTTACTAGGATACATGCAATTAGGTGGATCAAAAAACATATCTAACTCAACAAATAAACGCCTATATCACTTCCTAGACTGATCAAGACTTACCATTTCACTTTGTAGACACTTAGGGCAAGTTCTAAACATCAATCACGTGCACATAACATAGCCAAAATTATCACCCACTCATTGGCACATGACTCACTCAGGGCAGGATTTCTCGATTTTCTCCTAGGACAAATTGAGACAAAGTAATTATTTTTAGTACCTATACATGAGTTGAAATGTGAGCCTACGCGTCACAAACACAACACTCATTATTCTCAGGGCATAGAGAAATTTACGAAGGATCCTCTAATTCTCACAAAAGCATTAAATTCTTTACTCCTAAAAATCTAACTACACCGGTTTAAAGAAAATCAACCCTCGCAAAAGAACCGTGGCACAAAGAAAAACCAAGGAGTTATTGCCTAAAGCAAGATTAAGACCCAAAATTATGCAAAAAAATAATAATAAACAAACACATTTTTACATTCCCCACCCCACAATTTAAATTGTGTCATGTCCTCATGACACTTAATTAAAAGATAAGAGGTAAGAATATTCCCCTAAAGTTTTTCCTTCTCCGGGAACTTACAAACTCAACCCCTAATTCTGAATACATTCATTGTTTTCGCTGCTTAGGGTTCTTTATAGAGCTCATTAGACAAAATTCTCCTGAGATTAAATGTAAGACCCACTCTTTTCTTTCTTTCTTGGCCTCATTTTGAGCAGTGAATTTTTCCTGCAAGATGATTCTCAACTTGTACTTGCATTCTTTCACAAGATCAATCCATGCATCATCCTGAAAATTTCCAAAAATAAAACCAACATAGTCAAGATTAGAATAAGTAAACAAAGAAGAAAGGGCATGAGAATATTATTCCTCTATGTTCAAGACCATTTATTTGTCATTCTTCTCCAATGAAGATTGTAAACATGGAAGGATGGATAGAGGTTTGAACTCTTTTTCCATTGTTTCACAATCAACCAAAGTATGATCATCCTTAATCATCTGAATCGAATCAGAATCCTCTTGTAGAGTAGCAACTTCTCTCTCTAAATGCTCATCCTCTTGGGTATGCTCATTATCACTTGGTATCTCCTTCATATGTTCACCATCACAATGCAACGAGTTCTCTTAAATAATACTTACTAATTGACTCAATTGCGTTGTTAGGTTCTCAATGATTGCGTCATTCTGTATAAATCTCTCTTCGACACTTTTCATGAACTTATACATAAGCTCTTCTAAGCTACTCTTCTCCGCTTGAGGTGGTTGTCTCACTTCGCTCTCATTCCAATCATAATTAGGATATTCATTCCATTCAGAGTTAGAATTGAGCTCATATGAAACATCATTCCTGTAAGCACTAGAAATAGAGTGACACTTTTCATAAAATGAGTCATGGGAGGAATACTTACCTGCTTGACAATTAAACCATTGATGATTCCACTATATTTAAAACAAATAACAGATTTTTGACAAGATTCAGCTGCTAACTCTGCAATAGTTTTTCTTGGTTGGTTGTGCTCCATCTTTTAGCACTTTGAATTCAATCCTCAAGTATGTTTTCTTCAAGCTTTCCTCCCTGGCACTTGTCAGGTGCTACAAAAGAAATTTTGAATACAAGTTAAATAAAAAACAAACAAAAGAAATAAAAATTAAATATAAAAAGTAATAACTATTTTATTATTATTTACACGAAATAAAATAAAAACTTGAATTAATACACAAGATACTATTCAAATATTATTTATTGTCAATCCCCGACAACGATGTCAAAATTTGACGAGCGCAAAACACAGTATAATTTAAGCGATACACTAGTCAAATATAATATAGTTTAAGATTGTCTTAACATCGATTGATACAAATAACTACTCAAATAAAACATGCTTAGTATTATTCAGGTGATCAAAACTTGAGTTTGTTGTGGTTATAAATTACGATTATCAACCATAAATGTAACTAATGACAATTGACAACGAAAGCAAATGTTACTAGTAATATGGGAAATAAGGGTAGTAGACAAGACAGATGCAAGATTTTAGCAATTAGTTCCAATTCATTTTATCATTTTCATCTAAAATTTATTGATTCTTTCCAATTCAGTAAGTAATTAGTTTACTCAAGAATCTAATAAACCCCTTCCGATTATTTATTTAGATTCGATAAATTAAACTAATCCAAGCCCTGAGAATGTTCAAAAACTATGGATAGAAATAGATCTTCGGACGACTTCTCAAGAATACCGTAAGTTATAACCCAAGATAAATATTCAAGAGTTTCTTCCGATTACTCAACAGAATCATTCAATCAAGAGCTTTATCAGATATATATTAAGATAATTCACAGAACACTTCTTCTTGCGATTAAAGCATCCAAGAATATCTCAACAATCACGTAAAACTACTATCCATGAGTTCAAGACTAATGAAAAGCTCTATGAGCATATGCAAGAATCCATTATGGGTTTAGTCTAAAGGAAAACGTCTCTCGAATATTTTTCTCTCTTGGTTCAACCAATAATTCAAGAAGCTCTTTCGATTACTTAGAAGAATCACCAATTAAAACCTAACAAAATAATGTAGAGATATTCACCAAACTATTCCTCTTTCGATTAAATAAAATAGTAAATAACTATACAATTTAATTCAAAATTCCATTAACGAATTCAAGCAATAAAACAAGAATTGAATCTAAAAACTCAATCAATACATCATGTCTTGTCAAAACCTACAAGAAAACTACTTCATAATAGAATAAAAGAACATAGAAAAATTAGAATTAGAATTAGAAGACATTACAACCGACAATTGATCCAAACTTCCGTATTAAATTAAAATGTGATAGAAAGTAACGAATTCAGGTGTCTGAACTCTACGTCGTGCCTTCAATACTCTCTAGGTCAAAAGTCGTCTAAAACACGTATTTTCCATGTATTTATAAAATACTCCAAGCGTCCGGACGAGATTGCCCTTGAAAAAAAGTCGGAAAATAAAGAATCTGCGGACACAGGCCTGGCGCGCTTCGGCTGGAAATATTTCCATCGAATGCGTTTACTGCTTATCAATTCCAAAGTGTAATATTGGACTACAACGAACTTTGTACTTTCATCTAATCATCATGTAATGATTACAAATAATCATTATGTGATGATTAGATCCAATATATAATGTTCTTTTTTTATTTTTAAATTCCATCTCCAATGTATTTTTTTTGGCTAGTCTTCGAACCCAAACTCGACTTGATTTATTCGTTGAATTTCTACTCAGATTTTGAAGTGCTAAAATCTCGATTTAAGCTCTTAAAATGTCCGTTTGCTCGGGGATAAGTGCTATAAAAAACACGTAATAAGTATAAACTATTAATATTATAGCTCAACACGATTAGAGTGTTGCAAATAAAAGGCGAATTATAGCTAAAAATCTGTACTTCTAGACTACCATTAGTAACTTCCCTTAAATAAGTGGAAGACAATATGCTATAACTAGTTATAAATTTGTATGTTATCAGCTTGTCCGTGTATATAAGTTAAATTCAAAAGGAATAATGTGGATGGATCAAAATGACCGTAAAAATAATAGCTCCAAATACTGTTGAGATTAAAATGTATCTATATTATATTAAAAGCATGAACATCTTAAATTTAAAAGTTAAATTACGTAAATACCACTGATAAATATTTTGAAGTGTCTTTTCTTAAAACGGGTGTGTCCTTTCAATTATGTAACTAACCTTATAATTAAAACACACATTTCTTTTCAAAATTAATCTACATCCGTTGGCAACCTTTAGAGTTGAATCCAAATTCTGTTCTCTCCTTTATTCTGCCTTTTTATTTCAAATTTAGTGTTTTTACTTTCAATTGTTCTTGGCATGGGGTTTTTTCAATTTTGTTGGTTTTTCTGCGTGGACATTATTTAAATTTACTTCAAGGTGAAATCAAAATATTTACATGAGCGAGATACAGAGAAGGAGCAAATGAGATTTCATATCCCGGAAATTTATGTCTGCCGGAGATGTCTATCCGTAGGTAACCCAAAATTAATTTTATGTTTTAATAGTATATTTTAGTTAGAACTTATCAACAAAAAAAAATCGTATATTTTAGTTAGACGTCTTTTACTGAAATTTATTATGTGTATATATACCTTTTAGTTATTTCTTCAAGTACTTTTTCAGCCTTATTTCTCAAATATATGCTCCATATTCTTTGAGGCGTGTTGGTTATTCTTTTAATATTACTGTTGATTTCTAACTTTTTATCGTAATTCTACCTTTTGACCCGTTGCAGAGATAAAAAGGGAAAAAATTGTTACTGTACTTGTTGTAGGGTTTTGTTGGATTCAAAACACATAAGTAAGGCACAATGGAAGTTTAAAATTTTGTTCTTACTTACCCCAACAATTACTTTTGTTATGGTTATATGACAATCAAAAGCCTGTAACTTAAAACATGAACACTTACAGGTTGTATTATCTGGAATCTTTATTAACTGTGGGTTCGCACGCGAAAGCCCTTTCGATTGCAAGCTCCAAGCTTCAATGTATTTCTCCTTTGGAAAGCTAGGAAATCGGGCAGAGGTTCGAGAGAGTGTTTTGATTCTAAGTCTCTAAGACTTAGAATGACAATATGAAATTAAGTGTATTGAATAATGAAGTGAATGTATGTATTTATAGGTGAAAATTAGGTCAAACCAGATTAGGGTTTGACCTTCGTTCTGGCCCAAAAATCGAAACAGATTAGGTCATTAGCGTCGCGGCCCTATGGTGTGGGCGCCGCGGTGCTTGACGTGGCCCTACACCGTCTCGATTTATTTTCCGCACATTCTTAATTAAATCCAAAATCCAATTTTGACTTAATTAAAATAATCATTATTCATTTAAATATCTCGATTCTAAATCGAATATTTAATACTCTCTCGATACATCCTTAGATCGAAAAGACAATCGATATAGTGTGACCCTACATGCCTTCACATATCGACATTAATCAAATTAAGGTCTACGCGGAACTCCTAGACGGCGCCGCAAGACGAACTCAATATGTGAAGTACGTTTACACGAATCCATTAAACTTAACTTCTATGTGGTAAGATAAAGTCCTTTCATTCACGACACACCCGATCAAACTTAGGATTTTTCAAGTGTCTATCCAAATTGCTTAATCATTGTATCTCATATATATTGGCTGACAACTAGACCATATTCTAAATATGTCTATTGCGTTGGCCAACGACTTAGTCAACCTAATATCACTGAGAATCTGAGTATTCTCTCGAATATACATTCGAGGAATGAATCCGAATCTTGGCTCAACTACCACCTTTAATCCACATCGTAATGTACCCAACACAAGCCATCTCAACCTATAAGGCATTTGAGTTTAGGACAGGATCAAAGTACATTACTTTGTAAACAAGGTGCGTATTGACCTCAAGTCTAAGGACTTCTATCTCCCACACGCTGATCATACTTTAGACAAGTATAACAAACAGTATATCAGCAGGGTATACCAATACTTCCAAAGTATCTATGTGTCCATTACGAGTAGCCATTACTCGTAGCAGGTGAGACATACTACATCCTCTAAGGATGTGATGTAGACCACATGTCGACTTATCACATATCATCGATATCCCATTCTCGATGATCATTAGTCGAGGCTATTTTAAGAGTTACATTATAATATTAATAACTCACATTATTAATAACAGCGTAACCTCCATGGATGCATATTATAGAATATTATAAACAATCAATTAATAATTCAATAATTACAAATGCCAAAATATTAATCTCCATTAATAATAATATGAATGTGTATTAAAGTACATTTGTCCTAATACAGATTGTCTCTAGGACACAAAAATACTTTCAATCTCCCACTTGGCCTAGAGCCAATCTCCAACATATCTAATGCTCATATTCTCAAAATGACCATAATGCTTGACTAAGCTTAATGGTTTAGTGAATGGGTCAACTAGATTATCGTCTGTGGGAACATAGTCTAATCTAATCTCTTCAGTCTCCACCATCTCCATGAGTATGTGGTACTTCTTTGGTACATACTTGTTTCTGTTTGTTGATCTTGGTTCCTTAGCTTGCGCAATCGCACCAGTGTTGTCACAATAAATCGTTATTGGACAAGTGGCACTTGGAACAACCCCTAGTTTCTTTAGGAACTCAGAAATCGCGATAGCTTCTTTACCAGCTTCCGATCCAGCAATGTACTCAGCTTCTGTTGTCGAATTAGTAGTTGTAGCTTGTTTGGAACTTTTCCAGCTTACTGCTCCACCATTGAAAATGAATGTGTACCCAGATTGAGATTTGAAGTCATGAAGATTCGTCTGGAAGCCAGCATCAGTGTACCTAGTAGAAGCTAGCTTTTCTTCCTCACCATAGACTAAGAAGTAATTTTTAGTCTGTCTAAGATACTTAAGAATACTCTTGACTGCTTTTCAGTGTTCTTCCTCAGGATTCTGCAAGTCATACTAAGTGCAAAGGCCACATCTGGCCTAGTACAGGTCATGGCATATGTGATCGATCCTATAGCCGAAGCATATGGGATCATTTTCATGCGTTCAAGTTCTATAGTATTAGAAGGATTATCATTGTTAGATAACTTGATACCTTGTCCCATAGGTAGACCGTCTTTCTTGGAATTTTCCATAGAAAAATGTCTAAGCACTTTGTCTATGTAGACTGACTGTGACAGCCCCAACAATCTATTAGGTCTATCTCTATAGATCCTAATTCCCAGAATGTAGCAGGTTTCACCTAAATCCTTCATCATGAAGATACTGGACAACCACTCCTTGACTGACTGCAGTAGAGTCTTATTGTCTTCCATTATCAATATGTCATCTACATATATGATAATGAAGGCAATACTCACATCCTTGCATTTACTATAAACACATGGATCCTCTTTGCTTTTGACGAAATCAAATGACTTGATAGCCTTATCAAAGCAAATGTTCCAACTCCTTGAGGCTTGCTTAAGCCCATAAATGGACTTTTGTAGCTTGCATACAACATTCGGTTTGGACTCAAGCGAAAAACCCTTAGGTTGTTCCATATATACCTCCTCAACTAGATTACCATTGAGGAAGGCAGTTTTGACGTCCATCTGCCAAATGTCATAGTCATAATATGCAGTTATTGCAAGCAAAATCTGAATGGACTTAATTTTCGCAACAAGTGATAAAGTTTCATCATAATCGACCCCAGGCCGTTGATTATAACCTTTAGCCACCAATCTTGCCTTATAAGTCTGTACTTTGCCATATGCATAAATCTTTTTCTTGAAGACCCATTTGCATCCTATGGGTCTGACCCATGTTGGTAAATCAACCAAGTTCCAAACTTGATTTATGTACATCAAGTCCATCTAAGATCTTATGGCTTTTTGCCATCTCTGCGAATCAATGTCTAACATAGCTTCGTTGTAGGTTGTAGGTTGTACGTTCATCGTCATCAAGAATATCTACCTCATTGTGTGTTTTAACAAGGAGATTAAGTCTTTCAGGCGGACGATGAGTCCTAGTGGTCCTATAGAGTTGATTATTCTGCGTTTCAATGTTTGTTGCATTCCGATTGTGAGAAGGTCTTTGTGTGCTGGACAATCCATCACCTTGAGAGCTTTCAGGAATGTCATTCTCATCTATTTCCTTAATAGAATGATGTACAACCATTATATCACCTTCCATTGGTTGTGTATGAGAGCCTTGCATTTCTGCACTATCTCTCACAACACTTCCACTGGCTGAAGGGCGTACTCTAAGTACCCAATCTTCACTAGATACTCCCACTGAATCCTTGTTTAGGTCATTCGACAAGGGTTCAATTTCTGTGTTATCTTGTGGTTCTTGAATTTCTTCAAGTTCTATCTCTGTGCAATTATGTTCCTTGTAGACATATTCTTCTTCAAGGAAAGTTGTGTTCCTGGAAACAATGACCTTACGTTCTCCAGTAAGATAGAAGTAGTATCCCTTAGTTTCCTTTGGATACCCCACGAAGTAACATTTCTCACTTTTGGATTCTAACTTGTCAGTGAGCATCTTCTTAACATATGCAGGGCACCCCAGGGTCTCATATATTTAAGAGTTGGCTTCTTGCCACACTATATCTGATAGGGTGTTTTTTCTACTGACTTGGAATGAACCCTGTTCAGAACATATATTGAGGTTTGTATAGCATGTCCCCAAAGGTATGTAGGTAGAGCTGAGGAGCTCATCATGGATCAAACCAAATCCAATAAGGTTCGGTTTCTCCTTTTGGCAACACCATTCATCTGTGGTGTTCCAGGAGGTGTCCACTCTGATTGGACTCCATGTAGCTTTAAGTAATCTAGAAAATCCTTGCTCAAGTATTCACCTCCTCGATCCGATCGTAGGGTTTTGATACTTGTTGCAAGTTGCTTCTCTACTTCTGACTTGTACTATTTGAACTTCTCAAAAGTCTCGAATTTGTGTCTCATAAGATACACATATCCATACCTTGTGAAGTCGTCAGTAAAAGTGATGAAGTATGGGAAGCCTCCTTTAGCTTGAGTAGAAAATGGCCCACATACATCAGTATGGACCAACTCAAGCACCTCATTGGCTTGCACACCTTTCCCAGAAAGTGGCTTATTGACCATCTTTCCTCTCAAGCAAGATTCGAAGTTACCATAAGACTCCAAGTCAAATGGTTTGAGGTAGTCTAACTTCCTCAACCTTGCTATCCTTAATTCGTTAATATGACTAAGTCTGTAATGCCATAGGTAGGTAGAGTTTCTATTACTTATCTTAGTTCATTTATTTTGTACATTGAGTATTTCTTGACTACAGTATAGTGTATATAATCCATCCACAAGAGGAGCAGTTCCATATATAACATTATCAAAAGACAGTACTTGACTGCCATTATAAATATATGAGGAAAAACCCTCCATGTCCAAAACAAGGATATAAATGATATTCCTCGTTAACGAGGGTACATAGTGGCAATCATTTAACACTAGACAATAGCCAAAAGGAAAATTTAATCTATAAGTTCCTACGCGCTCAGCATCCACTCGTGCTCCATTTCCAACGCGTAGGTCTACCTCTCTTGGTCCAACCTTTCTGCTATCAGTAGCCCTTGCACATTTGTACAAATGTGTGAGCCACTAGCGGTATCTAATACCCAGGAATGAGAGTTATTTATAGACATATTTATTTCAATGACGTACATACCTTGTCCATCATAGGTAGAAGCACCTAATGTTTTTCCTCCTCCTGGTGCCGTGCAGTCCTTCTTCCAATGCCCCTTCTTGTTGCAGTTGAGGCATTCATCCTTAGCCGGATTTACCTTCTTCTTTTTCTTCATACCTCCCTTAGGCTTCATAGCTGAGGGCGCAGTGACTACTTTGCCCTTCTTCTTCGGCCATTCCTTACCTTTCGACTTGGGTCGGCTAGTAGAGCTCACCATGAGCACAACGTCGCCTTTGGAAGTGTAAGACTCAAAGGTCTTGAGCATGTTGTGCAACTCCGGCAGACTCGCCTTCGTTCCATTCATATTGTAATTGACTATGAAGTTTTCAAAGAAATGAGGGAGAGAGTTCAGGATGAGGGTGGTAGCGACATTCTTTTCTAGCTTCGTTCCAATTGAAGCAAACCTCTCTATCAGCCCTATCATCTTCAATACATGCTGCGAAACCTGGGCCCCCTTCATTGAGCTTACACTTGAAAAGTTCTATCAATAACTCATATTCCATAATCTGGGATTGTGAGTCATATAGACTCTTCAAGTGTTCGAGCATCTCATTGGGACCCATCTTCTTATGTTGTCTCTGAAGTTCCATAGACATGGAAGACAACATCACGCACTGTGCTGAAGTGGCATCATCTAGGTGTTTTTGGTAAGCATTCTTCTCAAAAGAGACATATTCAGCAGAGTCTGTCGTAGGGACTGTTGGGAACACCGTGTCCAACACGTATTCTATTTTCTCTTGTCTCAGCACTATTCGCAAATTTCTTAGCCAATCAAGGTAGTTAGGTCCAGTAAGTTTGTTCATTTCAATCAACATTTTCAATGATAAGCTCGACATCTTTGATAATATGAAGAATTAGATAGACTGGAAATAAAACTCAGAATTTATTTCCTATTACACACATCCGTTTAGGCTAATCAACATGACCTTTTATTTAATTAGCTCTCACTATTTTAACATACTTCTACGACCCCATGATAGAATATGGACCTATATTAATTGAGGTCATAATGGGCCAAGATCCAAGCCTATGCATTTGCTTTGACTGATAACTTCAATAACACATCTTGGTAGGTTCTAAACCAATTGCAAAATTATTTGCAACTCTTGGTTGATCAAATATTACATTTAATCTTGCGTCCATAGATTAGTCCAACAATTTGGCGCCAAGATTTTTCTAAGCAAGTCAACCCCATTACACGACTGTGTTTATGTATCTAAGTAAATTTGGCCTTTGTGAGTAAATACTTTGGTGTAAATACCCACAAAAGCTTATCGTTTACCTTTACATTAAAACATATCTATGAAAGAGTCTGGGTCCTCGTAGACTTAGAACAAATGCTTTGGAATAAATACTCGTATCGCCGAAAAGGATTTTGCACTCTAACAATTATAATGCACGACGCGTTTTAATTTAGACTTGTATTTAAAATTTTGGGGAACATTTTAATTCAGGGTTTTAACCAAGATCAACTCTTTTACACCATATCCAATATGACATTTTAATATCATGCAAAACTAATGACATATATAGTTGGGAACTGTCAACCCAATATGCATGATATAAGATGGTTTAATCAAATACTGGGCGTCGCCTGCCCAGACAGTTATAGCGGACGCTATTCTAGTAATTTCAATGACAAACGATTTGACATTTAGCACATAAACAATATACTTATCAAATAATATATTGTATTATAATAATCTTGGGTTAAACATTCTGAACTCTGATTTTTTTTTGTTTGTTTCTGGAGAGGTGGGGGCCGCGACACTAATCATTAGGTCTGTGGCGCCACTGAGGCAGAAGCCTCTCGGCTTTTATAAATGCATTAGTGTCGCGACGCTCCACCATAGAGCCGCGGCGCTGCAAGGGCAGAAATATTTCAGTATGGTTATATGACAATCGAAAGCCTGTAACTTAAAACATGAACACTTACAGGTTGTATTATCTGGAATCTTTATCAACTGTGGGTTCGCACATGAAAGCCCTTTCGATTACAAGCTCCAAGCTTCAATAAATTTCTTCTTTGGAAAGCTAGGAAATCCGGCAGAGGTTCGAGAGAGTGTTTTGATTCTAAGTCTCTATGACTTAGAATGACAATATAAAATTAAGTGTATTGAATAATGAAGTGAATGTCTGTATTTATAGGTGAAAATTAGGTCAAACCGGATTAGGGTTTGACCTTGGGCTTGGCCCAAAAATTGAGACAGATTAGGTCATTAGCGCCACGGCCCTATGGTGAGGGCGTCGCCGTGCTTGACGTGGCCCTACACCGTCTCGATTTATTTTCCGCACATTCTTAATTAAATCCAAAATCCAAGTTTGACTTAATTAAAACAATCATTATTCAATTAAATATCTTGATTCTAAATCGAATATTTAATACTCTCTCAATACATCCTTAGATCGAAAAGACAATCGACATAGTGTGACCCTACAGGACTTCACATATCTACATTAATCAAATAGGTCTACGCGGAACTTCTAGACGGTGCCGCAAGACGAACTTAATATATGAAGTACGTTTACACGAATCCAGTAAACTTAACCACTATGTGGTAAGATAAAGTCCTTTCATTCACGACATACCCGATCAAGCTTAGGATTTGTCAAGTGTCTATCCAAATGGCTTAATCATTGTATCTCATCTATATTGATTGACAACTAGACCATATTCTAAATATGTCTATTGCATTGGCCAACGACTTAGTCAACCTAATATCACTGAGAATCTGAGTGTTCTCTTGAATATACATTCGAGGAATGAATCCTAATCTTGGCTCAACTACCACCTTTAATCCACATCGTAAGTATCCAATACAAGTTGTATCTCAACCTATAAGGCATTTGAGCTTAGGACAGGATCAAAGTACATTACTTTGTAGACAAGGTGTGTATTGACCTTAAGTCTAAGGACTTCTATCTCCCACACGCTGATCATACTTTAGACAAGTATAACAAACAGTATATCAGTAGGGTATAGCAATACTTTCAAAGTATCCATGTGTCCATCACGAGTAGCCATTACTCGTAGCAGGTGAGACATACTACATCCTCTAAGGATGTGATGTATATCACATGACGACTTATCACATATCATCGATATCCCATTCTCGATGATCAGTAGTCGAGGCTATTTTAGGAGTTACGTTATAATATTATTAACTCACATTATTAATAACATCATAACCTCCATGGATGCATATTATAGAATATTATAAACAATCAATTAATAATTCAATAATTGCAAATGCTAAAATATTAATCTCTATTAATAATAATATGAATGTGTATTAAAGTACATTTGTCCTAATACATATTGTCTGTAGGACATAAATATACTTTCGCTTGCAGGGTTTTGTTGGGTTCAAAACATATAAGTAGGCACAACGGAAGTTCAAAATTTTGTTCTACTTACCCCAATAATTTCTTCTGGTATGGTTATATGACAATCAAAACCTGTAACATAAACCTAGAACACTTACAGGTTGTATTATCTAGAGTCTTTATTTAGGGATTACACGCGACTGTCCCTTCGACTGCAAGCACTATGCTATGGTGTATTCCTATGTCAAGTAAGCCAGAAAATCTTGCCAGAGGTTTGAGAGAGTTTCGTCCTAGACTCTAAGTCTAGAATTTAATTATAAGAATTGTTGTGTTTAACTTATGAGGTTTAGTGTTATTTATAAAGGGAGAATTAGGTCAACATTAGATTAGGGTTAGGCTCCAAGCCTGACCCAAATCCCGAGGTGCAGTGGGCCAGTCTGACTGGGCCTACTACCGGGTTGGCGCCGCGGCGCAGCTTAACAGGTACCGCGGCGCGGGTCGTCGCCGCGGCTCGGCCTGGTAGGCGCCGTAAATCCAAAATCCAATTTTGATATAATTAAATAATTTCCATCAAACAGAAATTATCCCATAGTTATTATCATTTTAAATATTTCGATTTCAAATCGAATATTTAATATTCTCTCAATATACCCTTAGATCGAAAAGACAATCGACATAGTGTGACCCTATAGGCCTTCACTTATCGACACTAATCCAATTAAGGTTCATACGGAACTCCTAGACTGCGACGTATGACGAACTCAATATGTGAAGTATGTTTACATGAATCCAACAAACATAACCTTTATGTGAGATGATAAATTCCTTTCATTCGCGACACACTCGATCAAGCTTAGGATTTGCCATGTGTCTATACAAATGGCTTGATCACTTTATCTCATCTACACTAGTCGACAACTACACCATATTCTAAATATGTCTCTTGCATTGGCCAATGACTTGGTCGACCTAATATCACTGAGAAGTTGAGTTCTCTCTCGAATATTCAATCGAGGAATGAATCCTATTCTTGGCTCAATTACCACCTTAATTTACATCATAATGTATCCAACACAAGCCGTGTCTTATCCTATAAGGAGTTTAAGCTTAGGACAAAGTCAAAGTACATTACTTTGTAAACAAGGTGTGTATTGACCTCAAGTCAAAGGACCTTTATATCCCACACGCTGATAACACTCTAGACATGTCTAACAAATAGTTTATCAGCAGGGTATACCAATACTTTCCAAAAGTATCCATGTGTCCATCACTAGTAACCATTACTAGTAGCAGGTGAGACATACTACATTCTCTAAGAATGTGATGCAAACCACATGTAGACTTATAATATATCATCGATATCCCATTCTCGATGATCATTAGTCAAGGCTATTTTAGAGTTACGCTCTACCATCAATATCTCACGCTATTAATGACAACGTAAGCTCAAGGGATGCACATTAATAAATAATTACAAATAATCAAATAATAATTCAATATCGCAAATGCCATAAATATTAATCTTATTAATAATACGAATGTCTTCAAGTATATTTGTCCCTAATAATGATTATCTCTAGAACATTTATACCTTCAGTAATTAGTTTTATCAAGGCTACCATTAGTCTGTTCACATGATCAGTCAAGCGGCAAATAAATCTATGGATCAAGCTTGGTTTGAAATAGAATTATTCGTTAGATGGTGTGGTCTGAGAATCAATGTGCAAAAATCTCTTTTTATATGGATATAAAACTATTAAGTATTAAATTTTATCTCTTATGCACTTTTGTGGAATTTCTTCATCCCACAAACTAGAGCTTTTATTGTATGGCAGAAGCGGAGAGTCTTATTGTGCGATTGACTAATTGATACACAAGATTAAGTTCTGAACCAAAAAGAAAGTGAGAATCTACTAAACATAGGGATAGTATTTTAAAGACAAATCAAACGATCAGGAAAACCATAGTCCGAAAGAAGTTCATGTGAAATTGAATGGTAAGTAGCTAGAGCCTAGAAGAGATTTTCTTAATTATTTTGTTCTCATGCATCTATATGGTGGACAATTTAGGGGGGAAATCATAAATATGATTGTAGAACACTGTAATTCTCTTTGTCCGGAGTCTTCTCATTAATACAATATATATAGGTATTTACAATTGTAATCATAATCGTATGAGAATATCTACTTTACATAATTACACTAAAATAATAATTACAGAATATATAGAGAATATTTACGTATTCTCTATCACACCCCTCAGTGGAAGCGGGAGGAGGCCGGACGCTCAGACTGGATCTGAAGTCAGGGAACAGCTGTCGAGGAAGTCCCTTAGTAAAAATATTTGCGTCCTGATAGGAAGAAGGAACATGTAACACCCGAACATGGCCCATGGCAATCTTCTCACGAATAAAGTGAATATCCATTTCAATATGTTTGGTTCGCTGATGCTGAACCGGGTTATGAGACAAGTAGATAGTAGATATGTTATCATAGTAGACAATGGATGCCTTACATAAGGGACAATGAAGCTCTAGAAGGAGGTTTCTGAGCCAACAAATTTGGCAATAACGTTCACAACTCCTCTATATTCTTTTTCTGCACTCGAACGGGAAAGCGTGGCCTGCCTTTGGCAGCCACGAGATGAGGTTATCACCCAAAAATACACAGTAGCCGGAAGTAGATCGATGTGTGTCTAGACAGCCGCTCCAATCGACGTCTGTATAAGATATCAACCTAGTCAGTGCAGATGGATAAAGATGTAATCCGTAGTCAAGAGTACCAAATTTAACGTACCGAATGATATGTTTAAGAGCGATAAAGTAAGGCTCCCTAGGAGCATGCATGAACAAACACATCTGCTGAACCGCATAGGCAATATCGGGCCTAGTGAAGGTAAGATACTGAAGTGCACCCACGAGACTCCTATAAAGAGAAGGATCAAGCATCGGGTCCCCATCATCAGTGCTAAGTTTCGCCTTCGAGTCGACTGAAGTGGGCATGATCTTACAGTTTGCCATTTTAGCCCTGTAAATAATCTCTTCAGCATATTTATGTTGAAACCGGAACACTGCATTCTCGGATCTGGTCACGAAAATCCCTAAAAAATAACTCAACTTATCCAGGTCTGTCATGGTAAATTCATATTTGAGCTGGGTAATGATGTCGTGTTTTAGCACATTAGATGAGGCAGTCAGAACAATGTCATCCACATAGAGCAAAAGGTTTGTAGTGTCATTAGCTCGATAAAAAATAAAAAGTGAATTATCATTTTTGTTGTACACGAACTTGATCTTCATGATGTAAGTGGAAAAGTACTCATACCACGCCCTAGGGCTTGTTTCAAGACATAAAGTGACTTTCGAAGATGGCGGACATACTGAAGAGCCGATGGATGCACAAAGCCAACCGGTTGATGCATATATACGGTTTCTTTCAAATCCCCATGTAAGAACTCATTTATCACATCAAGTTCATGAATTAGCTAGTTCTTTCCCATAGCTATGTTCAAAACAGTGTGAATGGTGGATGGATTAACCACTGGACTGAATGTCTCGTCACAATCAACTCCCTCTTATTGCCCCGTGCCATTTGCCACAAGTCTCGCCTTATGGCGTTCAAGCTCACCACTATCTATGAATTTGTGATGATATAGCCACATGCAATGAATCACATTCACCCCCTCTGGTTTCGGGTTAAGATCCGAAGTGTGTTGTGTAGTGAGCACATCAAATTCCTCACGCATGACAACAATCCAATTCGGGTCAAGCTTGGCTAATTTTGGGTTTTTAGGTAGAGGTGAGATAGTCTAAGTGAATAGGTTAAAGTGGACTTTCGGTTTGAAAATTCCGTGTTGGGCATGGGTTTTCATGCGGTGGGTCAGAATCGGGACTATTTGGGTGATAGGAACTGGAGGCAGTGGGGTTGTTTGGGTCACGGGAACTGGGGGAAGTTGGGTTATCGAGGCAGGGGGTGGTCGACAAAGGTTATGGGGACGTCGTCGGGGGATTTTGGCATTGGGGTAGTGGCATGTTTGACGGGAACGATGAGGCCGAGATAGGAATAGTGGATAGGGGGTGGTCGACTGGATGGGAAGAGGGGGGGTAGTCGACGGGTTCTTGGGCAGTGACAGAATGGTTGGCAGGGGCGTTGATTGTTGAGACGGAATACTAGCACTGTGTATTGTGTTTATAATTATAGGGGAAGTGTCCGGATCATCAAGGAAGTTGTAATCAATGATTTGAAATTTTCAGACGTTTGCAAATGGAAAAACGTTCTCCTCGAATGTGACATGGTGAGATACTAGGATTTTATTTGTGGATAAATCATAGCATAAGTACCCCCTATGGTTCGATGGGAAACCTAAGAAATGTAAGAAGTAGTCCTAGGTGCTAATTTGTGAGGGGCCATGGAGGTGAGATTCGGGTACGAAGGTAACCAAAAATCCAAAGGAGATCATAAGAGGGAATCCGACGGAAAAGAATTTCAGTTGGAGTTTTATTTTGAAGAATTTGTGTTGGTGATATATTAAGAAGGAAAGATACCATGTGTAATGCGTATACCCAAAATGAAGGGGGGATGGAAGCATGAAAGTGCATAGTGCGGATCTTATTCTTGACGGTGCGTAGGATTCTTTTGGCTTTACCATTTTGAGGTGAGGTATGTGGGAAAGAAAATTGAAACAACATTCCGTGGTCTGCACAAAATTTATGAAAGGGGAGGTTGTCAAACTCACGGCCTTTATCACATTGAAAAGTTTTGATGGTCTTCTCAAATTGGGTTTTAACATATGCTTGAAATTCAAGAAAAAAATGTGTAAACTTGGGACTTATATTTTAAAGGATAAACTCAAAGAAAATGAGAGAAATCATCCAAAAATACCAAATAATATTTGTGGCCCAGTTTGCTAGTAAATGGGAGATGTCCATAAATTCGCATAAATAATATCAAAAGGAGAAAACGTTACACTTAATGAAGATTGTAAAGGAAGTCTAACATGCTTTCCTAAAGGACAAGAGTAGCAAGCGATGATAAATTTCCCTTTATTACATTGAATGAAATTGACTTCTAAGAAAATTAAAAACTGGTGCTCCCGGGTGCCCGAGTCTACTGTGCCAAGTTGATGGAGAGATTGCAGCTAGAGAGGTTGGTGGATTGACACTTGCAGCAGAATTGGATGAGAAATGATATAGGCCCCCACACTATTGCATCTAGTAAGAGGTTTCCCCGTACATAGGTCATTCACAGAAAACCAAAAGGGTAAAACTCAATAGATACAAAATTGTCACTAGCGAATTTCATAATAGAGATTAAGTTTTAATGATGTTAGGAGCATATTGGACATTTTTCAGGGTAAATGGTGGCTGAGGTGGTTTTGTTTTAGTGGTGCCATAGCCTTGAATTGGAATGCGATTGCCATTGCTGACCAAAATAAATTGAGGATTGTTCAAATTAAATAAGTGAGGGAGATTACCAGAGTCGCGAGTGAGGTGAGATGTGACACCTGTATCCATGTACCATGCGTCGTCGGGCTGCTGGAGATTCATAGTGTTGTAGGCCTGAGTCAGTTCAGTAAGAGACATAGGGTCGTATTCCTGCTGTTTGGCCATAGAGAAGTGGGCCTGGTGTGGTTGACCCATGTGGCATGGGCTAGGAGCAGGGCCCAATATACTCAGTGTCGAACTCGAGTTCTGGGCCGGGGAGGTTGGATAAGGAGGGTAGGCCCAATTGCCGGAAGTAGGCCACGACATTGGGCTAGCCCACTGATATGGGGGTTGGGCCTGCCGTGGCTATCCACCGGAATTGGACAGGCCCTCGTGGCCCCTTCCTCTGCCTCCGTGACCGTTGCCTCGGCCACCGCACTGATTTTTGTTGTCCGGCAGGTGCAGGGGTGGTCGGTGTTGCATCTACTACCAATGTCTTCTGATTATGTTCGTCTTGTTTGGCACGCCTAGTCTCTTCCAATAGCAATTGTAAGTGGACCTTATTGAAGCTAAGGAGGGGATTAACTTGTTGAATAATCGTCGCAAGTGTATCGTACTCACCTTTCAGCAATCCATTGATGAGTTGCAAAACCATCTTTGTTTCAGAAATCGGATTGCAACATTAGATAATTGATCAGCAACTAATTTTAGGTGTTTACAATAGTCTGACATGTTAGCAAAGTTCTCAAGACAGATGTTGTTAAATTGTTCCTCCAGATACACAACACGTGTATGTTTGCTGTCTTGAAAGATTTATTCTAGTCTCATCCATAATTCGTGAGCCGAAGCACCTATCTTCATAATGGTATGAAGTAAATCCTTGGATATGGTGTCATATATCCATTGTTTGACGATTGCATCGAGGCGCTTTCACGTTGGGTTGTTGACGTCGGGTGGACGGGGGTGGTGACATCAATGTGATTAAGGACATTGTAAGCACAAGCATGTATTCGAAATAGTTCAACCCACGATGAGTATTGACCATCCTCTTGATCAAGAATCAAAGGGATAAAGTTCTTGATGTTTGTCACGGCAAAGGCCGGATGAAAGGTGTTAGGAGGGGGAGGGGGGAGAAGGAGTAGGATGTGTGTCATGGGTGGAGGAGGAAGAGATGGGAGAATCCATGGGCAAGGGCTGCCGGTGGCGGCGTGAAAAAGTGGTGCCGAATTTAAGGTTTTGGAGCCGGAGGCGGCGTGAAAAAGGGGTGGGGTGGCACCGAATTTAGGGTTTTGGAGGAGGGTAGGGTTTTGCTCTTGATACCATGTAGAATAGTGTAATTCTCCTTCTCCGGAGTCTTTTCATTAATATAATATATATATATATATATATATATATATATATATATATATATATATGTGTGTGTGTTTACAATTGTAATTCTAATCGTATGAGAATATTCACTTTACATAATTACACTAAAATAATAATTACAGAATATATGAAGAATATTTACGTATTCGCTATCACCCATGATAATAAGTAAATGTAATTACCTTCTGCAGCCTAAGCGTTTACTTTGGTTATATTTTTGTGTACAAGGAAGCAATACATGATGTAAAAGCCATGTTTGATTTTGTTAATACTCACTTTTGTAAATATCGTATCAGTTATGTCTCTATCATTGCAACGTAAAAGAATTTATAAAACGCTGTTAATTTTTATTTTTTAAACAGAGGCTAACGATTTTGGTCAGATGAATCAAAACCTATTATTACTAATAATATTTTTTTCAACATTCTCTATCATGACTTACTCACTTTGTTTGTCGTACTTGCTTGAGCTTGTGCCTTGTTTTGAGCCAAGGGTCTCTCGGAAACGGCCGCTCTACCTACCAAAGTAGAGGTAAGGTCTGTGTACACTCTACCCTCCCTAGATCCCACATTGTGGGATTTCAGTGGGTATGATGTTGTTGTTATATTTTTTTCAAGATAAGATGAAAAGAATTCTTAGGTCACATGCGCCCCAGTCACTTTTATAACTGTATGGCATCACACTTGCGAAAATCATGAACTTTTACTTAGGTAGTATGCATTTAGAAGAAGAAGATGATATTGCGGGTTTTGATTTTGTGGTTGGAGGTCTCTACAAATTAAAATATTGATAGTAGCAGAAATCTCTCTAAAACAATTGAAACAAAATAGAGAAATGAACTATGTCAAGTAGCTCTGTATTTTGCTATATTTGCATTAATGCCGTTGATCAATCTGTTTTACATTTTGCACTAAGTTAAGCCTTAAATATAGGGCTGACAATGGATCGGAGGTGGATCGGGTGGAGCTCAATCCGTCTCCACCCGTCAACCATTCATCCACCACCCGATCCATCCATCACCCTATTTTTTCTTCATCCACATTCGATCCACCCATCATCCACGGGTGAATCGGGTGCTTCGCGGATGAAAATTATAGCACAATCAGTTTGATACTTTTGGTTTATTTTTCAGTTTTCATACTATCTTGTTTTTCATACTATCTTGCTTTACCATTATAATTTGATCTTGATACCATTGTAATATTCCTCAACCTATTATATTGCTAACAGTTATAGTCATATATAGAGTGATGTTCAACATAGAAAATGTCAATTATGTATAACGTAGTACAAAAATAACATTTTTGATACTACGAATCATCGTTATTGTCATGTTGAAATTGAAAAAGAATTTCCATTCACTTTAGAAAAAAAAAAGACAACTATTGGAAATAAAACCAAGTACTAGTAACGACATGAGTCAGGGGTATGTTATCACTGAACTATACAAAAAATAACTATTTTATAAACGGGTGGATGGATGGGTCGGGTGGTGGGTTGGATGTATGTCCACCCGAATCCGACCCGATCCGTCATCCGATTCATCCGTCACCTGATTAAAATCCATGTTTTGTCGGTTTTTCGTCCATATAATCGGATCGGGTAGATCGGATACCCATCGGGTTAGGGTGAAATTGTCAGCCCTACTTAAATATCATTTTCATCTTCGATCCAATCTTCTAACTTTAAGCTTTAGTTTAACGATCAGTTACTGATTGATTTAGTAACATGTCAAAGTATGTCGATATTCTGTCAAATTCATAAATTGGAAGTATTTTAATGACCATCCAACTTAGTAGACAGTTATAATTTCGTAGTGCTTTTAATGTTACTACACTCTAGATGCATTATGAACTTCAAAGCTTAATTTAACAGGTAATACCCGCTTCGTGAAATCTTTTAATTCACAATGATATTGAAGAAGGTACGATGCTTTTGTTTTGCACCATTCTAACCTATTACATTTTTTGGTGGAGATGAAACATTATTGAACCAGCGAGTTTTAGAGTTTCAGCGTGATTTCCCTTAACAGATAATCGTGAATTTTTTATGTATTTTTATGTCAGCCCAAGAAAATAAGACATTAACTTTGGAAACATAGAGAGTTTTACCTAACAAAATGATTTGTTTCTGGTGTTGGATGACATGGTTAAGTGTCTGATATTCATTGTCCAGCAATTAAATGTACAAATGTATTTGAAGTCAAGAAATTGTCGATTGAAATGGAGTTGGGTTCACTATTTCTATTTGGACAGTCTTTTGGAATTTCTTCCTGGTCTCTCTATGTAATACCTTTGTTGCAGATAAGTATATAATTGAAAAAATATGTTTACTAGTGCAAGGGAAAAGATGGAACTATCTACTACATAATTCGGCATACACGTGTAACGCACGTGCCGAGAACTAGTTGTTATTAATCTGTATTCCAAAAAACCAGTAAACAATAATAGTTGAATAATGAACAGAATCAGTGTTGGAAAAATAAAAATATTTTTCAGAATATAATCGAGCCCACTTAGTTCAAAGTGTGTCCTTAAGGAAATTATTCCCCTCACAGTACTCGAGGTTGATGGAATATCCCCTCCCAGGATAGAACAATTATTTTACCAGAATAGTAGTACTCCAAATTCCGGTAGCGGCGAACCACTCAACAGTAGTATATCACACAGAATTTGTTTATGCAGAAGAAGAAGAAGTTTGTGTTGTTCAGAAAATTCGTAAGTAATATTCTGAGGAATCAAACGAATTTATAGCCATGGAAGTATTGTTTCTGAAGGTTTGCAACCTTTCTGAACAGCCACTGAAAATGGTGGGAAATTTAAATAAGGAAAAGAAATCGGGTCGCGGATCCGGCCGGGTCACTAACGGGTAGGATTGGATAAGTTAATTAATTTAATTAAATAATGATTAATTAAATAATTAAAAATTAAAGAAAATTTGGTACAAAAAGATTATCAATCAATCAGATCATTTGACCAAATCCAAATCCAAATCCAAATCCAAATCCAAATCCAAATCCAAATCCGAAGCCGAAGCCGAAGCCGTAGCCGTAGCCGTAGCCGTAGCCGAAGCCGAGCCGAGCGAGCGACGACGACGGCGTGAGGGGTCCTTGCCCCCTCAACCCTTTTACTGACAAGATGGAGTAATTCTACTTATAAGTAGAAGAACTTTTCTTTCCACTACCGATGTGGGACAAATGTTTATTTTATAAAGCAAGAGGGAACTCCCGCTTTTCTTTCCACTACTGATGTGGGACAACTCCCACTTTTCTTTCCAATCATTTCTCATTCACCAATATCAATACCCAACAATCCCCCACATGAATGGGGAATGACTATAATATAAAAGTGCGTACAAGTGTGATATACAAGCGAGAATTGACTGCATCTGGATAAGTAGGTTTCCCTTTGAACTTTCCGTAGTGAACTTATATCGGATATACTCGATCAATCGGTAGATTTGATATCTTTGAACCGTCGAACTTTGTTGTATACCTAGACAACATAAGTCACACAATCAACCCTCAACCATTTATGGTTCTCACGGTTGTGTTCGTTTCAGCCATGAACACTTCCTGGTTTCATGAGTGCGTAGAGAATGGGCCTTCACTGTCATTCCCCTTTAAAGCGGCTTACACTTAACACTCACATAGGTGATTTCTAAACATGTGGTCCTATAGCCACATTATCTGGTCATACACTGCCAGAATTAGATAATCATTAAAGAACCTTAATGCTTTATTAACTCATTAACAAGCCATGAGGTTTTATCCTTATTTCTGAACATTGTCTTCATCCGAGAATGGGTTGAGTTATTTGACTATGTTGAACCGTCAGTCATAACTTTGTTTGATCTCCTTGAACCTAGCTCTTGGGATCTCCAGTCTGCTAGGTAGAGTTACCGCCATGATGACTTGTCCTCGGCCTTAACCCCATTCTCATTGATGATCTACTAACTCCCTCTCTAGATAAGCCTTTTGTAAGTGGATCCGCCACGTTATCTCTTGACTTTACATAGTCAATCGTGATAACGCCACTAGAGAGGAGTTGTCTAACGGTATTATGTCTTCGTCGTATGTGACGAGATTTTCCGTTGTACCTTACGCTTCCTGCCCTACCTATTGCTGCTTGACTGTCACAATGTATACATATAGGAGCCAAAGGTTTGGGCCAGAATGGAATATCTTCTAAGAAATTCCGGAGACATTCAGCTTCTTCACCGGCCTTGTCTAAAGCTATAAATTCAGATTCCATTGTAGAGCGGGCGATGCATGTCTGTTTTGATGATTTCCAAGACACTGACCCACCCCCAATTGTGAAAACATAACCACTCGTGGATTTAACTTCATATGATCCGGTGATCCAATTTGCATCACTATATCCTTCGATCACGGCGGGATATTTGTTATAATGCAAAGCATAGTCTTGGGTGTGTTTTAAATACCCCAAGACTCGTTTCATTGCCATCCAATGAGTTTGATTGGGATTACTCGTGAATCGACTCACTTGCTTTGATAGCACATGCTATATCCGGTCGTGTACAATTCATAATATACATCAAACTTCCCAAAACTCATGCATAGTCCAATTGTGAGTCACTTTCACCTTTATTCTTTTGAAGTGCAAAACTTACATCAATTGGAGTCTTTGCAACATTGAAATTTAAATACTTAAACTTGTCAAGTACTCTTTCAATAAAATGAGACTGCGATAATGCTAGACCTTGTGGAGTTTTATGAATTCTGATACCTAAGATCAAATCAGCAACTCCTAAGTCCTTCATATCAAATTTGCTAGCCAGCATACGCTTCGAAGAATTTATATCGGTAATATCTCTACTCATTATCAACATGTCATCAACATATAAACAAACAATGACTTCATGATTTGGAGTATTTTTAATGTAAACACATTTGTCACACTCATTAATCTTAAATACATTTGCCAACATTGTTTGGTCAAATTTCGCATGCCATTGTTTGGGTGCTTGTTTAAGTCCATTGCACACTTTCCTTTCTTTACCAGGAACCACAAAACCCTCAGGTTGTTCCATGTAAATTTCTTCCTCCAATTCTCTATTTAAGAAAGCTGTCTTGACATCCATTTGATGGATCTCAAGACCATATACGGCCGCCAGTGCCACTAACACCCGAATAGATGTTATTCTTGTTACCGGCGAGTATGTGTCAAAGTAATCAAGGCCTTCTTTTTGTCTATAACCTTTGACCACAAGTCTTGCCTTATATTTGTCAATAGTGCCATCAGCTTTCATTTTCCTTTTAAAAATCCATTTTGATCCTAAAGGTTTATTTCCGGAGGAAGATCAACCAATTCCCATGTATGATTGTTCAAAATTGATTCAATCTCACTATTGACTCGCCTCTTTCCAAAATGCTGAATCAGAAGAAGACATCGCTGCTTTAAATGTTTGAGGCTCATTTTCAAGCAAGAATGTCACAAAACTGGTCCAAAGGAAGTAGATGTCCTTTGACGTTTGCTACGCCTTGCATCCTTTTTACTTGGTGTATTTTCCTTTGGTTCTTCCCGGGGTCGTTTAGATCTTTCACTTGACGACTCACATTCGGTTTTATACGGATAAATGTTTTCAAAGAATTCAGCATTATCTGATTCAATTACCGTATTAACATGTATTTCGGGATTGTCCGATTTGTGAACCAAAAACCGATAAGCTTTGCTGTTTGTAGCATAGCCAATAAACACAATCCACAATTTTTGGTCCGATTTTTACCCTTTTGGGCAAAGGAACTTGGACCTTTGCTAAACACCCCCACACTTTGAAATATTTCAAGTTGGGTTTTCTTCCTTTCCATAGTTCATATGGAATAGATTGTGTTTTGCTGTGGGGCACCTGTTGAGTATTCGGTTAGCTGTAAGGATAGCCTCCCCCCACAAGCTTTGCGGTAAACCGGAACTTATTAATAAGGCATTCATCATTTCCTTTAATGTTCGGTTTTTCCTTTCCGCAATTCCATTTGATTGTGGTGTGTAAGGGGCAGTAGTTTGATGAATAATTCCATATTCTAAACATATCTCTGCAAAAGGAGATTCGTACTCTCCACCCCTATCACTTCTAATCATTTTTATCTTTTTATTCAATTGATTTTCCACTTCGTTTTTGTATTGCTTAAATGCATCAATTGCTTCATCCTTACTATTAAGCAAATACACATAACAATATCGAGTGCAATCGTCAATAAAAGTTATAAAATACTTTTTCCCACCGCGAGATGGTATTGACTTCATATCACATATATCTGTGTGAATGAAGTCTAAAGGATTTGAATTCCTATCAATAGACTTATATGGATGTTTAGCAAACTTAGATTCAACACAGATTTCACATTTAGATTTATTACACTCGAATTTAGGCAATACTTCTAAATTAATCAATTTTCGCAAGGTTTTGTAGTTGACATGTCCTAAACGAACATGCCATAAATCATTTGACTCCAATAAGTAAGACGAAGCTGAATTTTTATTAATACTGTCAACAACCATTACATTGAGTTTGAAAAGGCCCTCGGTGAGGTAGCCCTTTCCTATGAACAAATCATTCTTACTTAATACAATTTTCTCACTAACCAACACACACTTAAACCCGTTTTTGACGAGTAGTCCGGCTGAAACTAAATTCTTCCGAATTGTTGGAACGTGCATAACATTGTTGAGAGTCAGGACCTTGTCGGAAGTCATCTTCAGAAGTATCTTCCCATATCCTTCAACCTTGGTCTGTTGCGTATTTCCCATAAACAAGACATCTTCGGGTCCAATGGGAGCATAGGTTGCAAATGCTTCTTTTGTAGCGCAAACATGTCGAGTGGCACCAGAATCAAGCCACCACTCCTTTGGGTTTCCAACCAAATTGCACTCCGATAGCATTGCACACAGATCATTCATATCATCATTCTTTTCCACCATATTGGCTTGTCATTTTCCCTTGTTCTTTTTCGGGAGACGACAATCTGGGGCTTTGTGGCCAGCTTTCCCATAATTAAAGCAGTTGCCCTTGAACTTTTTCTTATTAGAATCCTTCTCCTTTCCAGAAGGCCTCTTCCTTTTCTTGTTCTTTTTCGTAGCAAGATCTTCAACGATGTTTGCCCCTTCAATTGGTGAAGTCTTACGGTACCTCTTCTCAGCGGTTTTGTTATCTTCCTCGATCTTGAGACGAATCACAAGATCTTCCAACTTCATTTCCTTTCTTTTGTGCTTAGATAATTCTTGAAATCTTTCCATGAGGGCGGCAACTTCTCAATCATTACAGCCACTTGGAATGCTTCATTTACTACCATACCTTCAGCAATAAGGTCATGGAAGATAAGTTGAAGCTCTTGAACTTGGGTTCCAACAGTTTTCCATCCACCATTTTGTAGTCTAGGAATTTGGCAACCACAAACTTCTTCAAGCAAGCATCTTCGCTTTGTACTTCTTTTCAAGTGCACTCCATAGTTCTTTGGAGGTCTCTACTGCACTGTAGACGTTGTACAAGTCATCTTCTAAGGCACTCAAAATGTAGCCTTTGCACAAAAAATCAGCTTGTTTCCAAGCCTCAGTAACCATGAACTTTTGGTTGTCAGGCATGTCGGCGGCAGGCACGGGAGGGTCCTCACTGGTGAACTTTTGCATACCAAGGGTGGTAAGCCAAAAGAACATTCTTTGCTGCCATCCTTTAAAGTTGGCACCGGTGAACTTCGCAGTTTCTCAAATGGCCGGTGGCACACGGTACGGGTTGTAGGAGTAACCGCTGGTGCAAGTAATTGCGAGAGGTAGTTCCGTCTCAATTGTCATTATTCGTTTGTCATTGTCAAATCGACAAACCGTTTTAGTTAATAAAACCAGAATAGCAATTCAATCACAGACTTAAACGATGAAGATTTTATTTCTTCAAATTGCAGTATAATTATGAAACTTTAGTATTGGAACGAAGTTTTTATATCTTCGAGTCAGAATACTAATATTCATATGGAGTAGAAAACTGCACAAGTTTTAATCTCCAAACCAGAATGCAAAGAACGATGAAGTTTTTATGTTCTTCAAATCGTTGTACAAGTATGAACTTTAATATTCCAACGAAGTTTTTATGTCTTCAAGTCGAATATGAAATTTCACACGGAGTAGAAAACCACACAGTTTTAATCTCCAAAACAAAATACGATTAATCTAAAAATATAATTTCTTAAGATTGTTATTAATCCGTATTCCAAAAAACCAAGAAACAATAATAGTTGAATAATGAACAGAATCGGTGTTGGAAAAATAAAAATATTTTTCGAATATAATCGAGCCCACTTAGTTCAAAGTGTGTCCTTAAGGAAATTATTCCCCTCACAAGACTCGAGGTTGATGGAATATCCCCTCCCAGGATAGAACGATTATCTTACCGTAATAGTAGTACTCCAAATTCCGGTAGCGGCGAACCACTCAACAATAGTATATCACACGAAATTTGTTTATGCGAGAAGAAGAAGAAGTTTGTGTTGTTCGGAAAATTCGTAAGTAATATTCGAGGAATCAAACGAATTTATAGCCATGGAAGTACTGTTTCTGAAGGTTTGCAACCTTTCTGAACAGCCACTGAAAATGGTGGGAAATTTAAATAAGGAAAAGAAATCGGGTCGCGGATCCGGCCTGGTCACTAACGGGTAGGATTGGATAAGTTAATTAATTTAATTAAATAATGATTAATTAAATAATTAAAAATTAAAGAAAATTTGGTCCAAAAAGATTATCAATCAATCAGATCCGAAGCCGAAGCCGAAGCCGGAGCCGGAGCCGAGCCGAGCCGAGCTGAGCGAGCGACGACGACGGCGCGAGGGGTCCTTGCCCCCTCAACCCTTTTACTGACAAGAAGGAGTAATTCTACTTATAAGTAGAAGAACTTTTCTTTCCACTACCGATGTGGGACAAATGCTTATTTTATAAAGCAAGAGGGAACTCCCACTTTTATTTCCACTACCGATGTGGGACAACTCCCACTTTTCTTTCCAATCATTTCCCATTCACCAATATCAATACTCAACACTAGTAAATATGGTAAGAATGGAAATATCAATTCTAGTCGTCATATTTATATCTGGTTTACTTGTAAGTTTTAATGGATAGTAACAATATTCAGCTGGAAAATTAAGAACATTAAAAAGTAATGAGTTCAACTAAATTGTATGACTCCAAGTAATTATATTGCTTGCACGTGGAAGACAACTTGGTACAACACATTACTCCTTCGGTCTCAATTTATTTGACACATTTTCTTTTTAGTCAATCTTAAAAAGAATGACACATTTTCTTATTTAACAATAATTTAACTTTGAACTTTATTTTTTTACGTTTAACGAGATGATCTATAACCACACAAATATCTTTAGCTTATTTTAGATCAAATGATTTAAAAGTTTTTCGTTATTTCTTAAACTTCGTGAACAATCAAACTACATCATATAAATTGGGACGGAGGGAGTAAATTATATTAATAGTGTAAAAGTTAGTTAAATCTAAACGGAATAAAGTGGATAGATCAAAATGGCAGCTTCGTATATAGAAAAGTACAAATTTGGTTAGACAATATATTTGAAGATTCTGTTCTGGTTTGATGGGAAAAACCCAAGATTCAACTTTGCTCAAACTTCACCAGAACTAGGGTTTGAGAGAACTTACCAGTGCTTGCCTACTTCAAGTGGAAGGCGCTTTATATAGTGGTGATTATTACTGTTATTAGGGTTAATTAATTAGAGGAGAACTACGATTAAAGTTATTTAATTTGTTTAATTGAAGTGGAGGTCTTGTTGGTTACAAAGGTGCAGGAAACGGAAATTACAAATAACTGCTAACTAATACAAGAACTGAAATTACAATTCAACAACAAACTGAAATTACAATAATCTTGAACAAGAAACTGGAACTGTTTTTGTGTATGCTGAGTCGAGTGTTTACACTCTGTCTTTAAGACAATATTGCTCCGTATGTATCCTTTATACGTCCTGGACAATTGTCTCCCAAGATAAAACAGCAAAGGAACAATTGAGCAAAGGAAACTCAAGTGCTACCGTGAATAATTTTGAGTAATGATATAATGCTTGGAAGATTGTAGGAAGATGAATTTGTTTCTGTTTTTCGTTATCTTTGTGTACAGTGTGGCTCAACAATGGTGGCAAAGGATAAGTGCCATTACTGGCCAAGTAATGGCCATTATGGAGGTAGTAATTCCTCCAAAATAAATGGAGAAGATGTGCAACGGATTGGTCCAATATTAGAAGAAGCACAGCCCACAGCCCACGACCCACGACCCGTGAACCCGAGAACCCGGAACTGGAATCGGACCGGACGGAACGGGCCGGCGGCGGCGGCGCGCGTGTGGGCTTTCCTCGAACCGAAGCACATCTAGGTCCTCCCTCCTTTAGACACATGGAATACCCCTTGGGGTCCCAAATCCCAAGCCAACTTTGAGTCTATAAACAAAACAATTCTTTCTTCCTCCACCGATGAGGGAGAATTGGTCCCATACCACACTTTTCCATGCTTCAAACACCTCACTTCGTGGACCAATATCTCTTTCATTTCTCAACGAAAATTGACGATCCTTGGCCCTACGGTTATCTACGTACTTAGTAGATCATGCACGTGTGAAGAACCGGATTCTCCAACATGCGTAACACTAGTGTTTAAACCGTTAAAGTTGGTCGGACGCAACTTCCGCCAAAGGCAAATTTCCAACAGGTCTCACAGTGCACTAGTGATATAGAATTGGACGGATCTTGTTTCTCTCCATTATACCTTTCCTTCATTTTCTCAAGTACACATTTAGATGAATACATTTTTTCTTATTCAGTTAAAAATTTCCATTCTCTAGCAAGCATATTTATATAGATCAAAATTGATTTATCAAGCATCTTAACCATAGTTAAAAAAATATGTTTTGTTATCATTAGGTTTAAGTGTTTTATTTTTTAGGATTTGATTTAAGCGGATTATTTTTTTAGTCAAAGCATAACTTTATTTTGAATATGTCGACATTTTATCTTCCTAATTACTTCAGGATGCCACACGAGTTAGTAATAAACGACAATAAAGACTAAGAAAACTAATTATCATTAAGAAAATAATACTCAAAAAAATAATATTAACTTAAACTGTAGCTCGGACCTATGATTATCATGTAGACTAAGTACTGATCTATATATGGGCCCAGGTGAACGTTGGAATCCATGGAGGTGTCGTATCTGTACCAACAATGTTTAAATTATTCATTATCTTGTAATATTAATTATCTAATTCCTTATCGATAAATTATATTAACTAACTTATCCTTTATCAAAAAATTATATTAACTAACTAATCCTTTATCGGGCAATTATATTAACTATCTAATTTTTTGAAAAATTATAATAATGATGTTTAATAATAAACTAATGGTTTAGTTTATCATTCGTTGTTCATTTTATGATAAATTTGAAGTTTATCATTTATTCTAAATTTGTGAATTCGAATAATTATATTATATTATATTTTTATGAATAATTGAAATTACTCAATTAATTAATTAATTAATTAACTAATAATGTATATAAAATAACTAAACTATTTAATGGGAAGACTAACTAATATTTTATTAAAAAATTATATTAACTAACTAATATTTTATTAAAAATTATATTAATGATGTTCAATCGTAAACTAAGGATTAACTATTCCTTATTAATAATTGCTAATTAATTATAATTCTAACTACAATTAACAAAAAATTATATTATCTAACTAATCCTTTATCAAAAAATTATATTATTGTTACGACATGTTCAATCGTTACGTGCGTTCTGACTATTTTACCCTTGTTGACCCAATTCACGAAGTTATTGGACGATCCTAGTGGAAGTTGAGAAATTAGAACCTTTAAGTGAGATTGTTTGACCAATAGTTGACTTTTGAGTAAATAGATCTTTTCGGAATTCTGTCGATTTCGCGAGGTCCAGAGGGTCATTTATGACTTAGTGGGAAAGTTGGTTGGGTTCCCGAGGCCCTTGGGAGTGTTTTGACTATTGGTTGGAGAGTTGTTTTTAAGCCGTTGGGGGTTGATCCAAAGAAATAGACCTCTAATGGAAATTTCAAGATCGCGAGTGAGTTCGTAGCGTGTTTTTATGTATGTGTGCATATCTGATTTGTGTTTAGGAGGTATTGGGTGATTGTCGGGGTTCGGGGTTGAATTGTATGTGTGCATATCATATCCTTAGAAAAGGCAATACACTTATTATGTATGTGTGCATATCTGACAGACAGTCGCTGCAGCGGAGCCTTGGGAATTTGATGTTGGCCGTAGGCACGGGATAGAGCCGTTGGCGCGGGCTCGCTGTAGCGGACCCGATACCGCTACAACGAGGTATACCGCTACAGCGAGGTACCGTGTTCCAGATTCATTAAATGCTAGGATAAAACTCTTAACTCCCCACCATTTTCTTTCATTACTTCCTAAGAACTTTTGGGAAGAATTGAAGAGTTTTTGGCTGATTCTCTCTTGTGGTAAGCCTCCCAACCTAGCATTCATTATTTTAACGTTTCTAAGCTTGAATCCATGCTAGAAATCCATTATAATCTAAGAGGAATGGTGTGTTATGATGATAACTTCATAAAAAAGCGTTCTAGTTTTCTAAATGGAGATTGTTGGAGGATTTGACAAATATAATGAATTTGATGATTTCATAGTTTATAGGCTTGAATCTTCCATTTATGTGATGAATTTGAATGTTAGAAAATTAGGGTTCATACCCAAATTGGGGGTTTTCACTTGAATCTAAAAATTGATCTAATCTTGAGTTATTTTATGTATTGATTAGTAGGATTGAACTCCTATGAAGTTGAATTGCATAATTCACTTTTAAAATGATTGTTTTACCCTTGTGGGCTCATTTTTCCTTTCTCCCCTATTTCGTTTGGTTCAAAGAATAGTCTAGTGATATGGGTATTGTTAGTCCTCTTTTGTAACATAGATTTCAATAATGTCTAGACTTCGAGTGCTACTGGAACCCTCAGAAAGGCAAGGCTCAGGTGTGATCGTTTGTAGCTCCAGGTAGGTTGTGGCTTACCTTCTGGTTAGACTTCGGTTAGCGAATAATGTGCAGAGTTAGTTACTGTCGGAGAAAACATGTACGCCTTCGGGCATGAAGTTGTGATGGATTACTTAGGCTTAGTATTGTTGATTGATTTGTGGGCTTGTTGCCTCTTTGTGATTTATTGGCTTGCTCTCTAGTGTGGATATTGGATTTGCACTTAGCTTACATATAATCCTTGTGATATAGTTGTCTCTCACTTATCTTGGCAATATCATGGTTAGAGAAAAGGACTTGATTTGATATCGATATTGTGACATGTGTTCATGTGTGTCACGATTGGGATTGATATGATGCACTGGATATTGTCATTTTGCATTGCATTCATCTTCATTTCCCTGATACATCAATATTACCTGTGATTGACGTGATGGTGATAAGTGAGAAAGAAACATCTGTGATTCTTGTGACATAGTGATATCATAGCCATCTATGAGTTGTGTGTGGAATGGCTAGCGGTATGGTCGGTGGTAGAGTCATCTCCGGGCTGTGTACGGAATGACTGGTACATGGACTTTGCGAGTCCCCCATGGGTCATGACTGCCGGGATGTAAAGATATTTCGCTCAGAGCATGTATGTACAAATATTATATTTGGCTAGTGCATTGCATTACATATTTACTCATCATTACATTCACATAATTCTTGGATTCTAACTTGATTCTTTATACTTGGGTTGTTTATTCTTGGACTGTGATAGTATTTGTACTTGATTGTGAGCATGTCTATTCCTCAGTTTCTTCCTTTATATATGTTAGCTAATTGTTGTCGACCTATGATATCTACCGGTATATAGTATTTGTACTAATAATACCTTGTTGCATTCTTTCCTGAGTGAAGAGTACGTGGCCGGTTCCACATCCACTCCTCGCGACTAATCCCGAGGCTTGCTGCAGAGTCTTCTAGGGTGATCATGCTTGATAGATCCGTAGCTCGGAGACTCCTCCTTTATATACTTGTCTTTTCTTGCATTCAGAGACAATATTCACACATTGAGACTTATGTATTATTCCAGACTTGTATTGATTATTAGTGGCTCTTGTACTGTATTCAGACCAGTTCTTCGGGTTTGTATTAGTACTGTACTTCCGCACTTATGTATTTATGATTTAGACTTCAGTTTATCTTGTTCTATTTATTTTATTGCTATTGAATTATTGATTAAGGGATGGGTTCACCTACCGAGGTGGGAAATGGTAGGTGCCCGCACGACTTTGTGATTTGGGATCGTGACAAGTTGGTATCAGAGCCCTAGGTTACCCAGTCTATAAGTACAAGAGCATGTCTAGTAGATTCTTACAGATGGATACAATGAGCTCCGTACTTATCTGCTAGAAGCTATGAGACATTTAGGAAACTTCAATTTTTTCATTCTTTCGTGCTACTTTATTCAAATTAGTATCTGAAATGTTCGAATTGGTATCTGATTCATTTCTATTTTCTCACAGATGGTGAGGACACGAGTTGATATCGCGAGGGACGGCGCGCCTGAGCTCACTGTTGAGGCCGGTGTGAGAGGACGGGGAAAGACAAGAGGTCACTGCCGAGCTCTAGGCCGTGGTGTTGCACTGGCCAGGGGCAAGGCTCCTGCGACTGGACAGAGACGGGCACACTCAGCTTCTCCAGAACGTCTGCCCGAGGTAGACTAGGCAACTAGGAAAGGTTTAGGGCCAGCCCAGACTTACCCCGAGGTCATTTCCAACCCAGTATTCCAGGACACATTAGACCATATACTTCTACATCTTGATGCCCAGTAGGCCATGGCCAGTGTCACTCCAGGTGGTTCTCAGACTAGAGCAGGGTTGCATACGCCCGAGCAAGGACAAACATAGGGGATGTAGCCTGCTCCTGCCATGGCCCCGTGCATTGATGGTATACTAGCCCTTGATGACGTTCTTAGGCCGGTAGCAGCCCAGGACTTGACAAAGATCAGGAACTCATAGGTAGGTTCTTGAAGATGGAGCCGCCCAGGTTTCATGATACCCGCAGTGAGGATACGTATGAGTTCATCATATATATGCATGAGTGGCTGTACAAGATGGGTATTGTAGATTCCCATAGTGTGGACTATATGTTTTCTAGTTTTGTGACGACGCGAAGACGTGGTGGAGGTATTATATTGAGGGAAGACCAGTTGGTTCACCACCACTCACTTGGGTACAATTCCACCAGGTCTTCTTGGAGAAGTATGTGCCGCGTACTTTGAGGGATCAGCGCAGGGATGAGTTCACCCATTCGCGGCAGAGGGATATGTCGGTGGTAGAGTATGAGGCCAGATTCTTATTTTTAGCTCGATATGCGACACACTTGATTCCGATAGAGGCAGAGAGGATTAGTAGATTTGTTAATGGACTTGTGCTCTCACTTCATGTTCCCTGTCTTCAGCTTGTGGCTTTGGGGTCTCCCTTCCAGACAGTAGTGGATCATGCTATGAGTGTTGATGCAGCCACAATTTGATCTTTTGGAGGGTCTAGTGAGAATAGGCCTCGTCAACATAGTGGATTTAGTGGTTCTTCTAGTCACAGAGGTGGGGGTCAGTATTCCAGGACCTATCATTCAACCCCCAGTCATCCCGTTCAGTCTGCATTACAGACATCTTCTGGTAGTCTTGTTGCAAGAAATAATTGTTCATACACATTGAGAGAAAAAGAAAGGGGAAAATAAAATTTTTAGTCATTGCTATATTCTTATTTTAGTCCTTGTATCATTCATAATAGTACATTAGACATTCAAATATCAAGTGTGCATTTTTAGTCCTTAAGTTAACGACGACTTAACAGAGTTAGTTTCAGCTAAGGTCGTTTTGGACTTTTTGACCACGTCTATTGAAAATGAAGCAAAACTGAGTTATTTATCGGGATCAGAAAAGCTTCAGTTGTTCGGTAAAGGATGCTCAAAGTGATACTGACAATCGGCTAGACAATATTTAGTTCGACAAATTCTTGCGAATCGATGAACCCATCTCCATCGGCGTTAACTTTCGTAATATTTTTTTATGATTCTTCTTCAATTATGGCATTGCTGGCCACGATGGGACCAGTTCTGATGATGAGACTTATTCATCTCCGTTTATGTCGAACCTGTTGAACACCTGTTCTTGCTCCTCTTCGAAGTTGTTCGAAGAGTTTACCAACGATGAATGCATCAAGTCTTTCTTGTTGGAAAAACTCTTATTATTTCGATTTAAATTCATTTAAATCTCACATCCATAGAGTAACATGTATAATGATTATGAAGAAGAAAATGCAATAGAGATAAGAGTGGCAGAAATTCATTGGGTGATTTTTGGTAATTGTTGAGAGGACTATGAAGGGGTAATTTGAAATATGTATATTCTCTACTGTATCTACAATCATATACCATCTTGAGTTTTAGTGAAACTCTATAATGTAGGAGATACTGCATGAATGCACATGTGAAAAGAAGTTGAAAGTGTTGGCGTGTGTCTTTATTATGTGTTCTTTTTTTTTTTTTTTTTTTTTGATAATCCAGGTTTCCAGGCTTGTGCCTGACTACTTCACTCCAGATTACCCGCACGTCCTGGAGATGATGGGACCGGTCCTTCAAAGACCCCACCACCAGGTAAATCGTGGGATGTGCACACATGGTCAGTGTCTGCTTGCGTCCAAACGGATCAATGCTACAAGGTTGACCCCCCCACAGCCCCCATCCACAAGGCTTGGCGGAGACCGAACCCACACGCAACATGCCCGCGCGGCTTTTAGCGCCCAGGCTTTACTACATGTATGTGGCCCGGAGGACGATATCCGGAGGGGAGAATCGAACTTGCGACCCTAAGGCTTCAAAGTTGACTCCCTGCCTGCAAGCTGACCCCTCTAGATTATGTGTTTTCTTTCAACATGGGTGAAGAGATAAGTTAAGAACAGTGGTGAAAAGTGTATGAATGCGCTTGCAGTTAAGGTAGTTTAGTTGCACTTTTAATTTTAGCTTTTTTAAAACCCAAATAAATAGGGCATCTAATGGGTAGTTTAATAATTGCAAAATAAACAGTTAGTTTCAAATAGCTTTAAGGATAAAAAATGCACTTGATTTAATTGAAGGTTGAATGGGCAATCACAAATAATATAGGGATTAAAATAAGAATATAGTAATAACTCAAGGACCTAAAGAGCTATTTCCCCCAAAGAAAAAGTTCTAGAGATTTTAAGCAATGTATTGTTTTTGAAAATTTAAAAGACTATGAGAATGAGAAGAATCAGACTAAAGAATTTGGTCCTTGTGTAGTGTCTCTATACATCGAGTCTAGTCCTAATTTAGGTATATTATGATTATCGAGTTGTAACAATATACTTTGGAGAAGTACTATTATGTTGATGATGTTCTAGTGAAAATAACAATCGTGAAGTCTTTTTAAGTTATTATTGAAAAGAACAATTGTTGAGTCTTGGTAGGTTCTTCTACTGAAGAACTACTGTAGTTTTGTTGCAACTTCTTGTAGTGAAGATCGACTGTGTTGTTTCAAGTCAGTGTGACTTGAGGAGAGTGTGCGAGTCTGTTAAATATAAATATACACAATTATGTGTAATTTATGATAAATAATTAGTATCCTAGTTTAGGTAAGGTTGTAATATAATTAGTATTGTATTACCATAATTAATGTATTACCATAAATGTATAGAATAAGGTGTTAGAAATAGGATTCTCCTATTATATAACTTGTATATATAGCCTTTCAATTAATGAAAATAATCGAGGGATTATTTCTTTCAGAGTCGAGTGACTATTGATCTCAAGGGCTTAGAGTTAAGTCTTTAGTTAGAATTTTGATTGTAATCTGAATTTAAGCCCACTATATTAGTGAACTTTGGAGGTAAATCCTATTGGGACATGTCATAGATTTTGCACTTTTTGAGGCAAGTGATTTTTTATGAAAATATTATATGTTCTTATTGTTTCCGCACTTTATATTTTCGGTTGTCAAACTTAACATACATAAGAACCAACATCATCAGTGGGATTAGAAAAAATTAAGTGATAAAGAAAATTTGGTACGAAACGGTTCACCCTCCCCCTCTTGAATCGTTAAGGTGCATCTAAGGTAACAGATCGTCCCCCGTACTGATCATATGGTGACGTATTAAGAATAAAAATTAATAATAAGGGTTGATAGGTTGCTTGTATAGTTGAGATGCATAAGTGATTTTTTCGGACAACTTCAAAAGGCAACTTATGTATTTTATTTAAATTCAACAGTTTGATGATTTATCATATTATGATTATATTTATGCTAGTTTTGCAACTATTGCAGTTTTCTTGTTTTCATGTGTTGGAACTCTCTATTTTTACTATATTATTATAGATTTTCAAGAGACTTGGAATGATAAAGAGTTGGATCTCAGTGTTATCATAGCAATAAGACCATTTCACCACTTATAAAATACCTCATTGCATATTTAAATTAGACCTCCCTATTTAAGTTATACAAACTTACATAGAAAAAACTACTACTTCTCAGTTAGCTAATTCCTCACATTCGGTTTATGTATTCCCCTTTTATTTTTGTTAGTTTTTTTTTTAATTATCTTTTAAATAAGGAAAAATGGTTTAAAATGTTCCTGAACTATTAAAAATAGGTAAAATTTAACCTCTGTTATGTTTTTGCTGAAAATGTCATTGTTGTTACATTTTTAGCTCAAACATATCCTTGTCGTTATGTTTTTGGCTCAAAATTACTCTCCAACTAGCCAAATATCTCAAAACTACCCTTTTTACTAATGGTTCCAAAATATGAGAAAATGGACCAATTTTTCCCTTAAACTACTCGAAATGGGATAGTTTTGTCCTCGTTCTTTTTTAGGGGGGGTGGGGGTGGGGGTGGGGGTGGGGGGGATGAATGTATGAGAATATAATCATAACATAAAAAATAAGTATATAAACACTTTCCATTTTAATAAATAAAAAACTACGACATATAGCTCTTTTCTTCTTCTGATTACTCACACATTAGGTATGAGTTATTCTGAACATGATACCATGTACTTTTTCTTACGTAGTATTTAATTTGATTTTTTATTTCATTCAAACTATCTATCATGGTGCTAGTGACATTTTATTGCAAAAAAATCAAGGTATTTACAGAAAAAATAAATAACATAAAGAAACTAAAATCTACCCTATACTAGGAGTGGAAATTCATATGTGATTAGAAAGCAAAAGAATCAGCAACATCATGTAATACTGCAACATGTTCTTCCGCTTTGAATTGATGCCACTATCATCTCAAAGCTCTCATCATGTGCTATGGAATCAATTCCCTATGAAAATCTTTCAAGTAAAAGTATGGCTGCATTTCATGTTTGTTGTTGAGAAATCTGCTTCTGTTTTTTGCATCGAAAGCCGAGAGGCTAAAGAAAAAGTCCATCAACCTCGTGTTGAGTCGTTCCATCCCGGTGGGTGAAGAGGCCGATGTCGGGCGAGCAATCGATATTCTCTTGGACGAGGGCGACCCCTAATCCCTCGCCAAGGCGGAAAGAGCGATTTCTCGTCCCAATAGCCAATGATTTGAAAGCCTTCATCCGGGAGTTCAAACAATTACACCCAAATGCTCCCTGGGACGACTTCGATGTGCCTTAGTTTCGTTTCTCTTTGTGCATCTTTTGTTAAGGTACTAAACACTTGATAAGCTAATGTACTTCAACAAACTGATTAACTATCTAATGAATGTATGCTAATAGGCTAAACATTGATGTTAATACCACACACTAGCTAGGAGTCCCTTAGCCAATTAAATAGTATTGCATGTTACCAGCTTTTGTATTCCTGAATGTTACACTGTTTTACTGAAGAGACTGGAACTTTGTGTAACCAACCAGATTGTTATGGTTGATCTGTTGTTGTTGTTGATGATGTTCAACCAGGTTCTCTACATTTGTAAGTCTTGTACCTGAAGCAAGGCAGCATTGCCTTATCACTATTCAGAATCCTTCTTGCTCCTGTTGCCAGCTCCTGAAAAATTTGAATTTGTAATATACCTGCAAAATCAAAAACTTGATTAGCTAAAAAATCTGTAAGTGTATTGCCTTTTCTAAGGATGTGAGCAAAATACACTTGGCCCCTATTCCTCCAGTAATTAATGTTATTCACCTCCATACTGACTTTCCATGGCGTTTCTCATGCACCTTGTAATATGTTAACCATGGTTAAAGAGTTAGTCTCCATCATAACAGGCAATAACTGTTTAGTCACACAATATTCAAGTCCATCAAGAATTACAATAGCTTCTGCATAAACATTAGTTGTGTCTGTCAATCTTCTAGCACTTGTATATATCAGGTCACCCGTATCATCTCTTATACAAAATACAGCTGGACTTCGTCCTGGATTACCCCTTAAAGCCCCATTTGTGTTACATTTTTACCAACCTACTAAAGGGCATCTCCACTGCACCAACTTGTACCATGTTCTTGGTCTGTAACCAAGGTTATGTTGTGCATACCAGGTAATGTAGATTGTAATTGATTTCATGTATTACCGTCTTTCTACTCAGATTGCCTCCATGCATTATTGAATTTCTTCTCTTCAGAGTTTTCAACAACAGCTTGAAATATTGGTTTTAGTTTTGGAACACACTAAATACTTCACCATTTCACCACTGTCTGATGAAGTTTGATTAATGGACCAACAACCCCTTCTGCACTTATGTGATATTGCCATATAGAAGCTGCAAATTCTCCACATAGGAATAAGTGTTGTACTATTTTTTCCTATTGAGGGTGATCGCAACATCTACACCTTGATATAATGGATATCTTCATTCTCTTACGTACATCATCAACATGTATTTTATACTTCCACAATCTCCATAAAAGAAGGATATTTTGAAGGGCACTCTTTTCATCCACAGTATTGAAAAATGTATTGAAGATTAATCTTTTTGACTTTACATATTTCATGCACTTCCTACTTAAACTTTCATGTACTGTTGGGTATCCACCAAGGCCTATCCTTCTCATTAGATTGTCCCAAAAAATTCAAATATGATTCAACTTGATCCAAGATGATTGTTAGGAGAACTGTCTGCATCTTTGATATGTCCCAGCCCTCAGATGTCATAAAGAAAGATAACTCATAAATGCTTGTATAAATATGGAAATTTGCACCAATGTTTTGACTAATAGGACCAAGATTAGTTCAATTATCATCTCATACATCACATGCTTTATTACTTGATTCTCACCATATTAGATGATCAACCTGATCTCTAGCCTATAACATATTCTTTCATATTTGTGAATCTCCCTTCCATTGACTCTATTAGGCTTGAGTTTATTTCCGTATTTGTTCCACATGAAAGTTGACCATAGAGAGTTAGTTGTTCTAAACCTCCTCTATAATTTGGCAAATAAATCTTAAGCAATATCATATAAAGACCTGAAACCAAGCCCCCCCCCCCCCCCTTCTGCTTTTGGTAAATAGATATGCTCCCATAAAACCTAGTGCGTGATTTTTCTCTCTTTCTTGTTCTCCAAAAGAATCTTGCAAAGATCTTGTGCAACTCATTAATAGTATACTTTGTAGGAACTATAGCCGAAAGCACGTATACTGGTAGGCTTTGGAACACACTGATAATCAGTACTGCCTTCTCTCCATATGATACCAATTTTCCTTTTCAATTCTACAACTTGTTCTTCACTTTCTTGATAAGATCATTATAATACACATTTTCTTCCTAGCATGGAAAATTGGACAATCCAAATATGTCATGGGAATCGGCCCTTTGTGAAATCAGTGACCTATTCTACTTCTTGAACCACATTAGTTGCAACCTTCTGATACATGTAGAAAACACTTTTACCCCTATTAATAAGTTGTCCTGAAATTGCCTCATACTACTGCAGAATACTCATGATCTTCTGTAGTGAATTCTTTTCTGCAGATGCAAATATAATTGTATCAGCTGCATAAGCTAAGTTATTGATGTTATGGCTCCATTTTGGCATATCATGTCCCACATAACTGCTGCTTTCCAATACTGCATTCAAGGCTATAGAAAGAACTTATGTTGAAACAACAAATATAGGTGGTGACAGAGAATCTCCCTGTTTAACACCCCTTGTTGAATGAAAGAAACCCTTAGCTTATCAATTAAACAGTACGGAGCACCAGTTGTTGGCTATGAGCCTCCATATCATGTCCATAAAATGATCTGCAAATCCCATTTTGCTCAACACCTTAACTAAATACAACCATGCCACTTTATCATTATGCCTTAGCCATATCTAGTTTTATCACCACATTTGCAGGTTTGCCTCTCTTCCTGATGTCTGTGACAATTTACTATGTCAAAAGTAAATTCTTGGTGATACTCCTACCCTTGACCAAACCTGCTTGATTAGGGAAAATCAAATCAGATAAAACATCCACCAATCTGTCATGCACAACCCTTTACAACACTAGTTTGCTTTTCTATATTAATAGTAATGAATTATTTTACGGACTCTATGAATGATACAGTGAAATAAATCAAATTTGATTATACCTTGATAAATTATATTACTTGTTATAATTTTAAATTATCTCAAGTTTCAGTCGAGGGTCGGCACAATAATTTTGAAAGGAAACAGTAGAATAAATATTTTGTTGAAAATTTAATGATGGCAATTAAACTTTATATTTCATAAAATATGTATTGTATAAAAATTATTGTCGTTTAAAATAGTCAAAGTAATCTCATAATCTCTAATACTTTTTTTTGCTCAGGTCATTACTATAAAAATACTTTTTTTCTGAACTTTATAATAAGAGCACTTGTCCCAAACTTTAAATGGAGGACAAAACTGTCTGTTTTAAATAATTCAAGGATAAAATTGGCTCAATTTCTCTTGTTTTGAAGCAAATGTTAGTAAGAAGGGTATTATTTTGTTTGACTAGTTGGAGGGCATTTTTGAGTCAGAAATGTAACGGCGGGGACGATTTTTAGTCAAAAATATAATTGAGGGTAAATCCAACCTATTTCAAATAGTTCAAGGCATTTTTGGCCCTTTTCCCTTAATAATTACTCCCCCTGTCCCTAAAAGATTGTCCTATTAATTTGTTTAAAAAAGATTGACACATTTTTATATTTAGAAATAATTTAACTTTATAATATGATTTACAACACACAAATATCTAAAGCTGGTTTTAGATTACACATTTAAAAAATATTCTTTTATTTCTTAAATTTTATGTCAAATCAAATTAGGACTTTCTTTTTGGAACGGGGGAGTAGAATTTTTTGTACGTGTTCCATTTTATCTTGAATGACACTTATAAGAACGATATGCATGATTATGATAAACAAAATTAAAGGATATTTTTTTTTAATGTTCTATACACTTTTAGTTCAAGATTTTTTTTATATTCATAAATTTTGTGCCTAGTTAAATTAACATAATATTCATAGCGGGAGTGTAAAGTTATGGATTTAAATTATATAGACAAATACTGTGCGTTTTTTATATTATTAATGCAGTTAAACCAATCAATATATTTACGGATTATCAATTAATGCTTATGAGAGAGAAAAGTAAAAAGAAAAAAACACGCCCAATGCTGCTTCTTTTTAAAGAGGGCCAATGCGTGCTTTCCCGTGATTCCCCTTAATGAGGCCCCCCATCTCCCTTCCCCTCCCTCCCCTCTCTCTCTCTCCGATTGATCAATCGGTAGAACTAATTTTCCACTTGTAATCCTCTTCTTCATTATCATCAGGTATAATCAGTGGTTCATACTTCCTTTGTATGTAGTTAAAATGCATTTAACAATTGATCTCTTGCTTAATGATATATGATTTGTTTGTGTTAACCGTAATTATCTGTGTTTAATTTATCGGCTAATTACGAATCTGACTCGAATTTTATTGATTCCTTCTTATTTTCTTCAGAATCTATCTTTGAATCTGAATTCTTTCTTATACCTGTCTGTCTATTCATGTGACTGAATCTACAGGTCATCATCCTCTTCTTCAGAGCTCAAATTGGATAGTGATTCAATCGATTCTATTCGATTTTAAGTGAATCTGATGGAATCAATGGTTGTAGAGATGTCTTCAGCGGTGATCTTGAATCCTGTAACGTCCTCTAATAGAGTAATATCAAGGAGAAAAAAGAATAAGAAAAATTTGAAAAATCAAATTCAAAGGAGTAACAACAATAACAGTGAAACTCCAAGTAATACTACTGAATGGAAAACACAAGCTCAACAGCAAGTTTACTCTTCAAAGCTACTCAAAGCACTCCGTGAAGTGCGAATCAGTTCACCGGCGGCGGCGACTCCAGTGCCGAAAGGCGGGCGAGCCGTACGTGAAGTTGCTGACAGAGTCCTTGCGGTTACTGCTAAAGGACGATCCAGGTGGAGTCGAGCTATACTTACAAACCGGCTGAAGCTCAAGTTCATGAAGAAACACGCGGCTAAGCGGCAGAAAATGGGGGCTTCGTGTACGAGCCGGCTACATAGGAAGCCGAGAGTGGGAATTTTGAAGCTGAAAACCAAGAATTTGCCGGCTTTTCAGAAAAAGGCTCGAGTTTTGGGACGGCTTGTTCCTGGTTGCAGGAAACAACCACTGCCGGTGATTCTTGATGAAGCCACTGATTACATAGCGGCTCTTGAGATGCAAATTCGAGCCATGAGCGCTTTAGCTGACCTCCTTTCTGGAGCTTCCTCAAGTACTACGGCTCCTAGTTGATGATTTATTGTTAATCTTGTTTTTCTCTATTTTATCTATTTTCTTCTCTCCCTTTCTATGAATATTCCTCTGTTACATATATTTCTTCTACCCTTTTCAAGTGTTGGGAAAATATTACTTAACTGGATTATTGATCAGTTATGTAACGCCCTGATAATTTTGTTGGCTGTGAAATGGATTTTGAATGAAGTCTATATATCTTAATTGTTTTGGAATTGAGAAATAGTTAATTGACTCATTGATTTAATTACTCAATAGGTTAAGGCCTCGCCCCCTTGTGTCGGGTCTATTAGGAACAGAAACAGCCTTTGTACCTCCCTAGGGTAAGGTCTGCACTACTCCTCAAATCTATTTTGTGGGATTTCACTGGTTATATTGTTGTTAAGACCTTGACCCAGTAGGTCATCTGATATAATAAACTCGTGTATATGTATAGCTCTAAGCTTGTTGATACTTTATTGTTCTGTAATGTATTAATTATCTCCTAGAAGTATTGTAAGACATTGTTGTGTGATTGTATAATCTCCTACAAGTATTCCAATAGCTTTTTGGTGTTAACATCGATCTATGGTTAGATTCTGATTTTCTTGGGTGTCAAATATTTGAAGTTTGAGTTCAAACTGTTATTTGGTTCTTGTCAAATTTAAGCAAATTGGAGAGTGAGATAGTGCTATGGCCTATGAAGATGACCCATCCATGACTCAGGTAGTAACTGAATTGTCATTTTCGGTGACGAGGATAACCAAGAAGATAAAATTTGTATTCTGTGCTGTATTTTGTACCGTAGGCATTACTACCATCTGTATGTAATGTTAGTAGTTGATACATGCGTTGTATACAGGACAAATGAATTGATGAGCAACAGCAGCACTTCATGTGGCTATTTGTCCTTGTGCACTCCACTTTAGTAAATGGGGCCTCCTTCGCACATAAGAGACATGTGAGGCCATCTGACTTTCTGACCTACTCAATATTCATAGCCCTGCTTACTGTTAACTGCTAAGACAAAATGAACTTGATTGTGCAACTTATATGACTTGGATAAATCTCGGGAAACATGGAAACTGCTGGTTCACTCAATACAAACTTTATTTGAATGAATTATGAAACTTGTCTTTCTTTTATAATTAGGTCTTACATGTTTATGTATAACAGAAAATAAACAGATATTTCTTCATTACTTTTAGACGATTTGTAATATGGTTTTAGTTGGTGAAGTTTCTTGTCCAATTATTGAATTTCACCGAGGGTGAACTTGGATAATGGAGCCTTTTCAAGTGTCATTTGAATTGTATTGGTGATAAAACGTTGAAATGATATTGTGATTTGAGTTTGATTTTTTATTAAAACGTTTTTTTCGATTTTAGAAAACAGGTGTAAAGGATTTGTATTTACTAGTTTGAAATGCATAGGACCAAATCCTTTCATTCAAATGGACCATATAGTATTTCAGATCAAAAGTAACGATTTTGACTTGGACTAATCATATTGAGGCATGTAAAAATGGGATAGGGCAAAGGAAGAAGTACTATTTTTTTTTTATCTACTTTAGAGGATTCCAGTGAAACATCCACAAGCAGAAAGTATCACCCACAAATATACAGGAATACAAAGTGACGCGAACTTTTCGTATGTGTTACACGTATAGGTGGCAATTTGAATCCATATTTAGAGACTTAACCTATTTAACTCATATTTTACTAAATTGAGTCACTCATATTTTCAGTTGATAAATATGAATTTCAATTTTTTTTAATTCATAAAAATATGGGCAAATATTGGGATATTGTAGAAGCACTAAGGTTGAGGAGGTTAAGGGTATTGTTCTCATGATGCGCAGGGGAAGAGCGACCGAGCCTGATGAGATCCCAGTTGAATTTTGGAAGAGCGCAGGTAGGACAAGTTTGAAGTAGATGACTGAGTTGTTTAATGTCATTTTTAAGACGCCGAGAATGCCAGAAGAATGGAGGTGGAGTACAATGGTTCCTTTGTACAAGAACAAATGTGACATCCAGAATTGCAACAACTATAGGGGTATCAAGCTGCTAAGCCACACTATGAAAGTTTGGAAAAGGGTCGTGGAGATGAGAGTGAGAAGAGGCGTGTCTATTTTCGAGAACCAGTTTGGATTCATGCCGGAGCGTTCGACTAAGAAGTCATTCATCTTATTATGAGGTTGGTGGAGCAGTATAGGGAGAGGAAGAGAGACTTACATATGGTTTTCATCGACCTCGAGAAGGCATACGACAAAGTCCCTATGGAGGTTCTATGGAGATGTTTGGAGGTTAGAGGTGTACCTGTGGCGTACACTAGGGGAATCAAAGATATGTACGATGGAGCCAAGACCAGGGTACGGACAGTAGGAGGAGACTCGGAGTACTTTTCAGTGACGATGGGGCTGCACCAGGGATCAACTCTTAGTCCATTCTTATTTGCCTTGGTGATGAATGGACTGACGTGACAAATCCAAGGGGAGGTGTCATGGTGTATGTTATTCGCAGACGACATAGTCCTGATTGATGAGACTCGCAGCGGAGTAAACGCTAAGCTGAAGGTTTGGAGACAGACTCTGGAGTCTAAAGGGTTCAGGCTGAGTAGGACAAAGACAGAATACTTGAAGTGCAAGTTCAGTAACGGAAGCGACCAGGAGACAGGCGTGGAGGTGAGGCTTGATACTCAGGTCATTCCAAAGAAATTAAGCTTCAAGTACCTCGGGTCTATTATCCAAGGGAATTGAGATTTTGATGATGATGTCACACATCGTATTGGAGCAGGGTGGATGAAATGGAGGCTTGCATCTGAAGTCTTGTGCGATAAAAATGTGCCACCAAAACTTAAAGGAAAATTCTATAGGGTGGTGGTTAGACTAACTATGTTGTATGGGGCGGAGTGTTGGCCAGTCAAGACTTCGCACATCCAAAAGATGAAAGTTGCGGAGATGGATGTGTGGGCATACAAGGAGGGATAAGATTAGAAATGATGATATCTGGGACAGAGTGAGAGTGGCCTCAGTGGAGGGTAAGATGCGGGAAGTGAGGTTGAGATGGTTCGGGCATGTGAAGAGGAGAGACACAAATACCCCAGTGCGGAGGTGTGATAGGTTGGCTATGGACGGGTTCATGAGGGGTAGAGGTAGGCCGAATAAGTATTGGGGAGAGGTGATTAGACGAGATATGGCGCAGGTGCAACTTACTGAGGACATGACCTTAGATAGCGGGTTGTGGAGGACACATATTAGGGTAGAAGAGTAGTAGTTAGTTGAGCATAGTCTTACTTATGCTTACAAACTGATAGTTGTAGTGTTATTATTGTAGGCCTTCTTAGCCTATCATACTAGTAGGCGCAATATTATTTTATAGTCCATTGTCGTTTGATTTCTGATGCTATGTGTTCTTTAGTATACTTTATTTATCTTATTTACATGCGTTAATTACTGCTTCTTTTTTTAGAATGTGATATCATGGCTTATTCGCTTTTGTTACCAGCATTTTCGTACTACTTTAAATTTATTGTCCCGGTCTGATCGTTTCTCTTGCTTTGCTTGTGCTTATGCTTTTTCTTGAGCCGAGGGTCTTTCGGAAACAACCGCTTTACCTATCAAGGTAGATGTAAGGTTTGCGTACACTCTACCCTCTCCAAACCCCACGTTGTGGAATTTCACTAGGTATATTATTGTTGTAAAAATATGGGAAAATTTGGGTAAAATTTGAGTATCCATATATGTGAATCACTAGACCTAATAACCACTCATTTTCATCAAAACAGGAGAATATGTAAATTTGAGGGAAAACATTTTCCAGATCATAAAAATACATCAATGCCACCCCCCTCAACCCCAACCATTCTCCGCCACCCACTACCTACACTTACCCCCACCCCTACCCTACCTACCCACCTCCACCACCCTATGCTCACTACACCCCACACACCTCTACGCCACCCCTTACTCTCCCTCCCCCCCACCCACACCCACCAATAACATCCTCCCCACTATCACCCCCTGCCTTCACCGAATTTTTTATTTTATATATTTTATTGTACTTTTGTAAAAGATTTATGAAAAATAAGAATTTATTTTCTTACCACCCACCCTGAATCTTACCGACCTCCACCCCCGCACATCCCCCCTCCCCCCGCACACATATACATTTCCTATTTCATATCTTTTATCTTTCTTTTATAAAAATAATTCTGAAAAGTGGAATTTTTTTTTACCTCACCCCCACCACCACTCCGCCCACACCACACATTATTTATTTCATATATTTTATTTTTTATAGAAAAATTATACAAAATGAGATTTGTTTTACCCCACATACCACTCTACTCACCCCGACCACCCCGCCTGCCCCTCCCTCCACAGACACCACACATTATTTATTTCACATATTTTACTTTTATAAAAAAAATTATAAAAAATGAGATTTTTTACCACCCTACCCCACCCTTCTACCTCGCCCGCCCCCTCCCCCATAGACACCACCCATTTTTTATTTCATATATTTTACTTTCATAAAAAAAATTATAAAATTGAGAAATTTGTTTTTACACCCCTGCTTCCCCCTGACACGTTTTCTATTTCTTATATATTATCTTTATTTTAAAAAATTGTAAAAAGTGGTAAAATTTTCTTATCCCACACTCCACCCAACCACCCCCAACACAAATACACATTTTCTATGTTATATATTTTATTTTAATAAAAAATGGAATTTATTTTATTTATATAATTAACAATATATGAAAAAATAATTTAATTTGACAAAAAAAATTATAATATTACACTTGGAAAAATATTACACTTATATAATATGGGTAATATGGGCTAACCCATAACCAACCAATCCATTTATCATTAACCCATATTTACCCACATAAACTATGGGTAGGTTGAAACTCAACCCATGTTTATTCAAATCATTTTCAATCAAACCAAATTCAACCAAACCCAGTCATTTGCCATCCCTAGTTACACATTACATGTATCAGCTTAACAATACCTTTTCAAGGTTTTTTTTGTGACAGTGATAAAGGAGTGGTTAGCGATATCTGTTAGTGAATTTCCGCGATTATATTAAAGTACGATTGAGTTACTTATTTTTTAATTATAAAAACAGTTCAGTAACAGAAAGAGAATAATCTTCTGATTATTTTCATTAATAAGGATGTATATATATATATATATACACAATATCTAAGTATGAAAAATAAGTCTACTTTTTCCTAATACAAGACTAATACATTTTCCTAATGCAATACTACTTCCATAATTACACTTGTACAAGAATTCTATAAATATGATAAATTATATACAAAATCCTCCTAATTGATATACACAGTAAATACCGTGTATATCGTGTCTTTCACACCCCCACAGTCATAGCGGGCGGTTGTCGTACACTAAGACTGTCCCTACAATCTTCAAACAGAACTAAGGGAAAACCCTTAGTAAAGATGTCAGCAATTTGGTACCGTGAAGGGACATGCAAGACATGTACTTGTCCATGAGCTACCGTTTCACTAACAAAGTGAATATCCATCTCGATATGTTTAGTGCGCTGATGTTGGACCGGATTCCCAGAGAGATAGACTACACTAACATTATCACAGTAGACCAAGGTAGCTTTCTGAATAGGAGAGTGAAGCTCTAATAAAAGATTACGCAGCTAGTAGGACTCAGACACCACATTGGCTACCCCTCGATACTCGGCCTCCGCACTGGATCGCGATAAAGTAGTCTAACGGTTTGCCAACCAAGAGACCAAATTATCACCAAGACACATACAATAGCCAGATGTCGAACGTCTGGTATCTTGGCATCCACCCTAATCAACATCTGTATAAGACACAAAAGTCGAGACAGAGGATGGATATAAATGCAAACCATAATCAAGAGTGGCATGTATGTAACATATAATGCATTTGAGAGAATGTATGTGCTCGTCCCTCGAATCATGCATAAATAAATACACCTGCTGCACTGCATAAGTAATATCGGGCCTCTAGAAAGTAAGATACTGAAGAACCCCTGCAAGACTGCGATAGTGGGAAGGATCCTCATAAGGTGTGCTAGAGTTAGCACTCAGCTTCGGTTTTGTATTAACCGGAGTAGGAGAGGACTTACCGGATGACATTCCAACTCTCTCAATAATCTCAGCCACATACTTCCTTTATGATAAAAATAGACCACATGCATGACGTGTGACAGTTATACCTAAAAAATAACTCAAGGGCCCCAAGTCTTTCATAGTAAATTCGGAACTGAGAAGAGACATGATAGACTTGCGCAGTTTATCAGAAGAGGCAGTTAATATAATACCATCCACATATAACAAAATGTATGCCAGAGAAGTACCACGACGATAGATGAACAGAGAATGATTGGACATGCTAAGAGAAAACCCAATAGTAGACACATAATCTGCAAACCTCTTATACCACGCCCGTAGGGCCTGTTTAAGTCCATAAAAGGACTTTTTGAGCAAACAAACATGATTAGGATGATCGGGGTCCCTGAAATTCAAGGGCTGGTGCATGTATACTGTCTTCTTGAGATCACCGTGTAAGAAAGCATTTTTCACATCCAGCTGATGAATGAGCCATGCTTTCGAGAGAGCCAGACTAAGAACAGTACGAATGGTTACCGGTTTGACCATCTGACTAAATGTCTCTCCACAATCCACGTCAACCTGTTGAGTTTTGCCATCACCTACAAGACACACCTTATTCCTCTCAAAACAACCGTCATATTTTTCCTTATGAGTAAAAATCCACATAGAACGAATAACGTTGACACCAAGCAGACGGGGCACCAACTCCCACGTCTATAAGAGCATTAAATTCATCATCCATGACTATTTTCCAATTTAGGTCATGAAGGGCAGACATTAGGTTACGTGGCAAAGGCGATTTAGTGACATTAGAATTGAGAGTAAAATGTCTCTTAGGTTTAAAAATTCCTCGTTGGCTAAAGGTAGGTGTGGGAGAGATAAATTTGTGTGACCATAACCACGAATAGGAATTGAATTTCCATTCCAATAATAATGCCACAATTTTTGCTCAAACTGAAATAAGACTAGAGATTACCTGGCACAGATGTCATATGAGAAGTGGCCCCAATGTCCATGTACTAATTTGCGTCCGGAAGATTTAATCCAAGTGTATACATCGCAGCCTCGATATTCGTGGGGGTCGAAACTGCCGTTGGGGCGGCAACATCGAAGGCCTGCTGCCAGTTACCGTGTACTGGCCCAGTTGGCCTCTGCTGCTGGAATTTGGGCCTGGCCCAAGTTGAAGGTGCCGGGCAGGGAAGCATGTGCCACTGCCCATTGGCCCATAGCATGGCCTAAGGCCACTACCCCGCGGCCCAGGCCTGCTGCCATGGGTTCAGTGGCCTAGTGTCCTGCCTTCCACCACCACCCGTCGGTCCGCCACCACTGCCGCCACGATTTTTGCCACTATTTTTTTATTTTGGCCCTTTTTGCCGCCACCGTTGTTACGGTTTTGGCCAGAATTGTCCGATAAAGAGTGAGGGACATCAGACGTGGTTACCATCGTGGCGGAATTGACGCCGGTTGTTGCCTTTTTAGCTAAGTCGGCTTCTTCTAAAGTGAGCATGGAACGTGCTTGGTAGAATGGTGGGAGAGGATTACTTTGATGAAGAAACGTCCCAACGCCATTATAAGCCTCGGATAGGCCTGCAACCATCTGTAGAACAAGACGATCATTTGTGACGGGCGCGCCAATGTTCTTTAGTTGATCCGACAACTCATTGAGCCTCTTACAATAGACGGAGACATTCAGAAAATCCTCCATGTTGATGTGGGAGAATTCCTGCTCAAGGGTCACAGTACAAGAATTTTTGTTATATTGGAATATATCACGCAACTTATTTCAAGTGTCCATCGGCGTGGCATCGAGTTCAATAATAGTCTGCAAGAGGTCCGTAGAAATAGTGGAATAAATCCATTGGAGTACCGTAGCATCAAGAGTTACCCATAACTCAGTGTCATCATCGGTGGTAGGCACCTTCTCCTTGCCTATGTCCGAGGGATGATGTGATGAAGGACTCGATGAGAGCGTGCATGAACTTTAAATAATTTTGCCCACGTCGCGTATTGGACGTTTTTCATCTCAAGAACTATAGGGTTGTAGTTCTTGATGTTGGAGACTGCAAGGGCAGGATGAAATATGTTCTTTGAGGTAGACATGAGAAAAGAACAAGAGGAGAATTATGGATTTGGAAGAAAATTTTGGGAGAGAGGAGGTGTCGGCCGGTGGCCGGAAAACTCGGAATCCGAGAGGAGAAGAGGGCGGCGGAAGGTGAGAAGGAATTTTTGCCTAGACTTCTGATACCATGAAAGAGAATAATCTCCTGATTATTTTCATTAATGAAGAGGTATATATACATAATATACAATATCTAATTATGGAAAATAAATCTACCTTTTTTCTAATATAAGACTAATATTTTTTTCTAATGCAATACTACTACCATAATTACACATATACAAGAATTCTATAAATATGATAAATTATATAGAAAATCCTCCTAATTGATATATACAGTGTCTTTTAGTAACTTATACTCGTATGAACTTAATCGCTTGTTACTTTTGGGTATAGAAAAGTAGGTGATATGAATGATGAGAAAAGAGAACAGGAGAGAGCACGTAAAATAACATAATGTCAGGAAGTGACACAATGAAGAGTAAGATCAGTACGCATTCAGCTGTTTTCATGCAAAAAAGAAGCAATAACATCATTTCAGATTCCCATGTGCCCCTCTTCCTTTAGATCACTATCTTTTCACACTTTATAAATCCTTTAGCTATCCCTTTAATTTCACAGGCCAATTGGCTTTCTTAAGTGAAATTGCCTCTCTCCCTCGTGATCTATAGTTAAGTTGTACTAATGGTTTAATTGATCATCGTTTCAATAACCCTTGCAGGATAGAACAAGGTAACAAGAATCATTAGCCTCTCCTTTTAATTAAACTCCCTAAGCTAATTTATGAATCCCTATGTACTGACCATAGTACATGTGATTGCAAACTAAAATGAGTGCGCGACTTAAATGACCGACGTTGCGGGGCTTTGAACCAAAATACCTCATAAAAAATATGTTACATAAATACCTTACGCATATAAATTTTATGCACAAAAGGGGTTATTATAATTTTTCTCACACTTTATATAATTTCAAAGTTTTGAAATTTACGTTTTTTCATACTTTGACCAAAGATTAGTCATGTCTCAAAACTTTAAAATATCAATATTTTATATATAACCTGATATCTTTTTCTGCGAACAATAATGTAGACTCAATACATCAAAAAATACCTAAACGTTTGAATCGTCGTTTTAGGGGTTGTAAAGTTCCCCGAAGTAAGTTTTATTTAGAAACTTGTTATCGTTAGGTTTAATTGTTTTATTTTATAAGATTTTGATTTTAGCGTTTTATTATTTAGTCAAGGCATTACTTTATTTCAAATATGTCGAGATTTTTTTCATAATTAATTTAGGACGTCGCACGAGTTATTAATAAATGATAATAAAGACTAAGATAACTAATTATCATTAAGAAAATAATACGAAAAATATATAATATTAATATTAACATAAACTGTATAATTTATTTATATATACACAATCTCTAATGGGTCCCACATGTGGGAGCCTTTAGAGTAACCATAGGCCTAAGGAGATCCCACCACCACCATCATCTTAATCTCCCTTTCTCCTCCTAATCGCAGGATGCTCCAAGCCATGATCATCCGCCACCTTTTTTTCTTTGTCGCCCTTATTCGGTGTCCTGATCATGGCATGGACCTGATCGCCTTTAACTGGCACGATCAATGCAAATCTGTCCGGATCAGTAGGGTCAAAATCATCAACATCGTCCTTCTGTATAGAAGATCCACAGGCGCTGAAGGATGAACCTGAAATAATATATAAATAATTAGTATTAATTTTAATTTAGATTTAATTAATACATTATCTTTTGGTAAAAAATCAAACCTGTGTGTCGACGGACTCCTGAGATGGCTCATCATAGGACTCCTCAGCGGTCTCTTGAGCGAGCCCCGGAGTTGGAGCTGGAGTTGGATCCTAAGATATGGAAATTATTAAATAATCAGTATAAGTATTTTAATCAGTTAAAGTAATTATTGTAAACACTTACCTCCGGGCTCTGAAACATGTCGAAGTCCATGAATGTGTAGTCGTATTCCAGCTCCATGCCACCCTGTAGATCACAAACTGGCCGCTCACCCTGTGGACCATGAACTGGAGGCTGTGCAGACATTGATGCTTCATATGATCCCCAGTCTATGTGATTTGAATATAGTTGCACCGACTTATATAGAGGTGTCGACGGTCGGTAAGAAGTCATCGGGCACTTTGAAATCGATGAACGCTCTGAAGTCGACGAATGCTGCTAGACTGGAGTGGTAACATGCTCGTCAGGCTCATCTACTAGATAGAGGCCCCCACCACCACCACCTTAGTCACGATCTTCTCGGCCACAACCCCTATGGCCCTACCCTCTCTGCCACCCCCTTCTTCCACCACCACCACTTCCAGAGCATGACCACTCGCTGCATGATACGGGACCATTGGAACATGCTCATGTATACGTCCGAGCTCTTGAGATTGTCGCATACCATTATCAGCTAGCTCAACGATCTAGGCTACAAATCCCACTGTCTTGGGGAAAGCCATATGGTCCATGCCCACCCAGCGCATCGTTTGTACGGTCTGTAGCTGCATTGGTTTGCAAATATTAATGATTGAATAAATTTGTGATGTAATATATAAGAAGATTAATTAAGTTTAAGTGGGGTAAACTTACCAACACCTCATACTGTCCCACGCGTGTTGTATATCCTCGGCCATCTAGATGACGTGTCTCGGGGTTATTAATCAAGCTGTGTGTGATCTGCCTGTACCACTCCATGTAATATTAGATCGGAGTCGTATGTCTGACCACCACTAACGTCCCCAGCCTCTGATCCCAAAGATAGATTTAGGCCTGCATAAAGGCCCGGTATGCAGTAGTGGCAGTCGAACGCTCGTCCCGCATATAGTGGTCGTGCTCCCAAAGAACCGACTCAGGTATATTCTGTACATTCTCAAATTGTCATAAGACGCGGTGGGGCACATGATCCTCAACGAGATCCATGTGTATCAACGGACACTGCGACATTCACATGGGCTCACCATCCCTGCAAAATGCCGGCAATTGATCCAAAAACGAAACACACGACCTCAATATAAAAGAATGTAAAAAAGCTAAATTAGTAAATAATAAAGACAAAATAGTAAAAAAGAAGAAGATAATAATGTAAAATCAAACAAACTTACCATGTCCACCATCATACGATCTAGCTGATCCCTGAATGGAAAAATACTGTGGTGCGTATCCACATCTCGGAATATGCCTCCCGTTCATCTCCGCGCATAGGACATGTCATTAACTATGAAGTCAGGCTGAGGGTGTGCAACTACGGGTTGAAAAGGCATTAAAAATATTTTATTAGTCATCGTTTCAAAAAGCTATATTTAGAATAAAATTACACACTTAAATATATTACATGGAGGAGCGAGTGAAATCGAGCGATATCCGTCTTATTTCCCGTAGACGCTCAACATAGTGATCGATACAGGTAAGTCAGAACAATAGCACCCCATGTATAACATCCCAAATGGTTAAGATCCTCTAGAAATGGCAAATAATTTAAGCTCACATGAAAACCCGATGTGTTCGGGAATAAGATGCCCCATAATATGATGAGTAAGTATAGACGGGTAGGACGATCGACATCCACCTGAGGTGTGCCATCTGTAATATGATGCTCCATGTCTAAAAGATGCAAGTGAGTACATAGGGAATGCATCGACATCCGAGTCTATCCATGGATATCACCCTGCCGAGCCACATAATCAGTGAGCCTAGTCAACTCCTGCAAATACGACGGCGGCAGCTGAGGCTCCTCAATGTATAACGGACGTTCATCTACCCGTAGTCCATACATGACCTCCATATCTTGAAGCGTGATAGTTACCTCGACAGTGCGGAAATGAAAGGTGTGGGTCTCCGATTTCCATCGCTCAAACATAGTCGTCAGAAGAGCCCTATCATTCTGTACCCGACTAGAAGCGATGCAACGATAGATACCGCCCCGACATATCTAAGACGCAGAAATGTGGGGGCCTAGCCGCTAAAAGATCTCACGCATGTTCCACTTTATAGGGACGGAACAACGTACTCATACCTATCATTCCATCCTATAATAGCTGGGACCTAAGATTAGCCTGTAGATGAAGTACTGATGTATTGAAGGGCCCCAGATGAAGGTTGGGATCCATGTAGGCGTCGTATCTGTTTTAACAATTTTTAAATTAATCATTAACATGTAATATTAATTATGTAATCCTTTATCAAAAAATTATACTTACTAACTAATCCTTTAACGGAAAATTATATTAACTATCTAAATTTTCTAATTAATAATTTTTAATTAATCATTAACTAACTACAATTAGTGAACTAATATAATATTAATAATATTTTTAATCCTAAACTAATGATGTTCAATCCTAAACTAATATTGTTCAATCCTAAACTAATGTTGTTCAATCCTAAACTAAGGATTAACTATTTCTAATTAATAATTGTTAATTAATTATTATACTAACTATAATTAACTAACTAATATTATATTAATGATATTTTTAATCCTAAATTAAGGATGTTCAATCCTAAACTAAGGATTAACTATTTCTAATTAATAATTGATAATTAATTATTATACTAACTACAATTAACTAACTAATATAATATTAATGATATTTTAATCTTAAACTAATGATGTTTAATCCTAAACTAAGGATGTTCAATCCTAAACGAAGGATTAACTATTTCTAATTAATAATTAATAAATTAGATAACTAATTAGCACATTAACACATTAAATTTAGATAACTAATTACCACATAAAGTTAGATAACTAATTAGCAAATACAATTAGATTAACACATAAAATTAGATAACTAATTAGCACCTCAATAATTAACACTGATTAAACAATTTTACATATAAATAAATTAAAAATTAGATAATTAACAAATAAAGATATTATTAGGAGATTAGTATATTTTCTTATAATCAAACAATTAACAAATCATTAAAAAATAATTAAAAATTAATAAATCATTAACAAATAATTAACATTTAACTAATCAGATAATTAACAAATAAAAAAAATAAAAATAAAAAACTAAAAAAGGGGCTTGGCGGTGCGCGGACAACCCCTATTGCGCACAAAATAATTGCGTATTTTTTTTTTGAAATCCGAGACTATGAAACATTAATCATGCTTAGTATTATAAGGTATTTAACAATGTAATTGAAAAATTCATAGTAAAATACCTACATTAAATGTTATTTTTTATTTTTGAAATCGAGTTCTACGACGCTTTATTCCGAAATCCAAGCTTCGAAACTTGTTCCTTCACTTGAATATACCAAGAATATTGACTTTCGGGTTAAAAATTAACACGAAATGACAAAATATGGAAGTGGGACCTCGGGTTTGGTTCTCTAATGGCAGACATTTTATAATACTTGTGGGGACCGATGGTGAAGAAGAAAGCCAGGGTCGGTTTGTCAAACTCCTTTTGCGCAGAAATTTTTTACGCAAAAGATATTTGTGTAATATATTTTTTTTGTGGGGTATTTTGTCAATACCTCACTTTTTGGGTCATTTAAGTTACGTACCCAAACATGTTTTTTTCCAAAATAAAGTCAGAGAAGAAAGAAGAGCTTTTCTAATGGTGTATATATATATATATATATATATTGAACACACACTTTTGTGGTTGGCAATTGGGGTTGATGTGAATCAGTTTAAAGCTTGGAAAAAGAGGACAGTTACTAAAACTTGTGGTTTACAACAATTGCAGAAAATGGAAAGTAAGTAAATATTACAAATTGCTAGAAAGGATAAACTAAAGATTACAACAAAACTGGAATCAAGAACATTACAAACTCCTTGTGATTTACTGAGTCGAGTGATGACACTCTGCCTTTAAGACAAGATTGCCCCATATATATCCTTTTACGTTGTCGGGCAATAGTCTTCCAAGATACAACATCAAATTAACAAATGATCAAAGGAAACTCAAGTGTTACTCTTAAAGAACTTTGAGTATAGTAAACTTGCTAGAGAGGAAGAAGAAGATTTCAGAAAATTCTGTAAGTGTTTTCTTAGTGTTGAACAATTGAGCCAAATGCCTCAATTTATAGTGTAAGGAGACGACCTCTCAAATAGCCAACTAATGGCCTTCAATAGCCATGTAATGACACTTATTGAGGGGTTACATTCAGCCAAATAATGGCTGAATTCATGTACCAAATAATGGAGAATCAATGCTCCAAAACCAGCCTAAAAGTTAGAACTTTCCATCTTCTCGTCGCAGCATTCTGCCTCCGAAGTGCCGCGGCTCCAGTAACTGAACACCCAATTAGCACCGCGGTGCTGCCAGAGAGGCGCCGCGACCCTTTGCGGTGATTTCCGACTCGTTTCATCTTACACTTCGTACACTTCTTCCTTCGTTTACCAACTTGGAATACTTTGTCATTTGACCAATAATCGTCCATCATTCTATGTCTCAAATGTTTCACTTACGTACCAATATCTCTTTCACTAATAAAATTTGCGATACTTGGCACTACATTTGCACGTGTGTGGAAATGACGTTTCCGACTTGCGGGGCCCCAATTGTTCTAGTCATAAATAATGGGATATACTTAATTCCACATTAGTAAATTTCCAACAATCCCCTCTTGAAAGAGATTTTGGCGCACTCACATGGTGTCTTTTCCAGCAATCTTTCAGCGGACTGATGTTGCATCAGGAGAGGTAACTTCAGCTTTGAACCTTCCATGGTTGAATACCATCAGACTTACTTACTGCGCGGTGAACGTGATGTCTTGAACCGTCAGTGTTTAGTGTAAGCCAAGTCAACGGTACCAATACAACAACTTTCCTTACTCTATTCTTCATAATGTTTTGTCCGTTGTGGCCGTGGACACTTCTTGGATTCTTAAGTGCGTTCATTTGAGGCGGCTTGTCCTCACACTTAAATAGGCGGTCTCCTATAAGGTATTCTACTGTACCCTACTTTACAAGTGTTAGAAACCATTAAAAGTTTCCCCAAACCTAACCTCAACCGTGAAGATCATTAAAGGTTTTGGAAACTTAACCTTTACCCATACTGCAGATAGCACTTAACTTCTATCGCGGGAACGACTTTGGATTGATGCTTCTTTACAGAAATCACTATCCGAAGTGCTCATGCTTCCACCGAAGCGCTCAACTGAACCTTTACAACTTAGTTTTCCCATTGAACCTAATTCCTGGGATCTCCAGTCTGTAAGGTTGGGTTACCACCGTATTGGTCCTTATAGCTTAGGTTTTAAGCCCATTCCCTAGACAGGCAGAACATCTGATCCTTCGGTAAGCCCTTTGTTAGTGGGTCCGCTATGTTATCCTTTGATTTTATGTAATCAATGGATATTATACCCGTGGTGATCAGCTGCCTAACGGTCTTATGCCTCCGTCAAATATGACGAGACTTACTGTTGTACATAGAACTCCGTGCTCTTCCTAGAGCCGACTGACTGTCGCAGTGGATCATTACAGAAGGTATGGGTTTGTCCCAATAAGGGACATCCTTTAAGACGTCGTGAAGCCACTCAACTTCTTCTCCTGCTTTGTCTAAAGCGATAAACTTCGATTCCATCATGGATCGGGCGATGCAAGTTTGCTTAGAGGATTTCCAAGACATAGCCCTACCACCAATGGTAAATATATACCCACTGGTGGACTTGATGTTCTCTATATCAGATATCCAGTTTGCATCACTGTACCCATCTAGTTCAACTGGATATCTCGAATAATGCAAACCGTAAGTTAGCATATATTTCAGGTATCGTAGTACCCGATTCAACGCCTTCCAATGATCATTAATCGGATTACGGGTAAACCTAGCCAACTTGTTGACTGCATAAGCAATATCAGGTCGGGTGCAGTTTGTTATGTACATCAAACTCCCAATCAACTATGTATATTGCTCCTGGCATACAGGTGCACCATAATTTTTATCAAGCTTTTGATTTCTATCCAGTGGTGACTTCATAGGCGAACTGTCAAACATCTCAAACTTTCTCAACACATCCTCGATGTAGTGAGACTGAGATAAGACCAGTCCGTCAGATGTCTTAGAGATCTTTATCCCTAAGATGACATCTATGATACCCATATTCTTCATGTCGAAGCATTGTTTCAACATATTCTTAGTCTCTAGGATCAAGCTAGGACTGCTCCATGTGATCAACATGTCATCTACATACATGCATATCATGACGAACGAGTCAGAGTTACCTTTCGTGTAGACACATTTGTCACACTCATTAATGGAGAAACCCTTTGATAGTAGAGTACTATCAATTTTTTTGTGTCGTTGCTTCGGGGCTTATTTCAGCCCATACAGAGATTTGACAAGTTGACAGACTTTCTTCTCTTGCTCTGGAACCACATACCCCTCGGGTTGCTCCATATAGATTTCTTCTTCCAAATCACCATTTAGGAAGGCTGTCTTGACATCCATTTGATGTATCTCAAGGTCACGCAATGCTGCGATCGCAATGAATACTCATATGAACGTCATCCTAGACACCAGGGAGTACGTGTCAAAATAGTCAAGGCCTTCCTTCTGCCGATAGCCCTTGACTACCAACCTGGCCTTGTACTTATATATAGACCCATCTGCTTTATACTTCCGTTTGATTATCCATTTACTACCCAACGGTTTATATCCCGGAGGAAGATCAACCAACTCCCAAGTATGGTTATGCAGGATGAAATCTATTTCACTCTCAATAGCTTCTTTCCAGAGCGGTGCCTTTGGAGTTGACAATGCTTCAGCAATTGTCCTTGGTTCGTGATCAACCATATAAGCTACAAAGTCAAGACCGAAGGATTTATCCTTCCTGGCCCTTTTACTTCGCCTTAGTTCCATCTCTGGAGTCTCCAAGTTTTGAGAATCTGGAACACTAGTTTCCGGATATTCAGCCGCTTCGAAGTCCACTAGATCTGAACCATCTAGATCCGGACACTCAATGACTCCTGGTTCCTGAGAGCTTTGTTCATAACTTCGTTTGCGAGAGGTTATATCTTTTTCCTTTCTAGGAAAAATATCCTCAAAGAATTGAGCATTCCTTGATTCCATGATTGTACCCTCGTGAATATCTGGAATATCTGACTTATGCACTAGGAAGCGATAAATACTACTGTTATTTGCATATCCGATGAAAATGCAATCTGCAGTCTTAGGCCCAATCTTGACCTAATTTGTCTTGGGCACTTCAACCTTTGCCAAACAACCTCACACCTTTAAATATTTATAGGTGGGTTTCCTTTATTTCCATGATTCATATGGAGTTTTGTCCTTACCCTTATGTGGGACTCTGTTAAAAATCGTATTAGCGATAAGGACGGCTTCTCCCCACATGTTTTCGAGAAGACCGGAATTGATAAGCAAGACATTCATCATTTCCTTCAAAGTGCAGTTCTTGCGCTCCGCAACACTGTTCGACTGAGGTGAGTATGGAGCCGTTTTGATGAATAATGCCCGATTCGACACAATATTCCTCAAACGACGCTACGTATTCTCTCCCTCTATCGCTACAAATGGATTTAATCCGCATTCTAAGTTGGTTTTCAACTTATACTTTGTAACGTCAGAACGCTTCAAAGGCTTCATCTTTACTTTTCAACAAGTAAAGGTAACAATACCTTGTGCTATCATCAATGAATGTCACAAAGTACTTGTTCCCTCCCCTAGTTTGTGCAAACTTCAAATCACATATATATGTGTGAATAAGTTCTAGAGAAGCGGTATTCCTTTCGACGGATAGAAAAGGAAGCTTGTGAGTTTTGCCTCTACGCACACCTCACACTTATGTTGAGAGTTTACGTCGATAGACGACAATAACTCCAACTTAACCAACCTTTGGATGGACTTGTAGTTAACATGTCCTAATCTATGATGCCATAAATTAGAGGACTCAAGCAAGTAAGAAGAAACTTCAATATTATTGCTTGCACGTATTACAAACATGACGTTAACTTTGAAGAGGCCTTCACAGACGAAGCCTCTTCCCATAAAAGTTCCATTCGTGGTGATTACAAACTTATTGGACTCAAATACTAGCCTAAAACCAGCATTAACCAATAAATGACCTGAAACTAAATTTCTCCTAATCTCAGGGACATGCATCACCTCCTTCAGAGTGAGCTCTTTTCCAGAAGTCATCTTCAGGACTACCTTTCCTACCTCCAGCACTTCAGAGAAAGCGTGGTTACCCATGAACAACTTCTTGTTGGTAACTGGTGTATAAGTGTAGAAGGCATCTCTATTGGAACAGATGTGTCTGGTAACACCCGTGTCCATCCACAATTGTATGGGATTCTCAACAAGGTTTGCTTCAAGCACCACCGTCGAGAACTCCTCAATCAAGTCGTCAGGAAACGTGTCTTTGACGACGTTAGCCTGTGCCTTGCCTTTGGCCTTGGCCTTCTCTTATTGCTCAGTCTTGAGCTTGCGACAATCTTTGATCATGTGACCAGGTTTCCCACAATGGTGACAGTTTCCCTTGAACTTCTCTGCCACTTAGGTCTTGCCGTCTTTCTGGAACTTGCGCTTCTTGCTTGGGTTCCCTTTGGCCTCAGCTAGATTTTCCTTTGCCTTAGCGGGTTGTTTTCCCCTAGGCCTTCTTATTATCTTCCTGAATCTGGAGTTTGATGATAAGTTCTTCAAAGGTCATTTCCTTTGTCTTGAGTTTTAAGTAACTCATAAACTCATTCCACGAGGGAGGTAACTTTTCAATCAGTGATGCAACCAAAAACTGCTAATTTGGTTTCATACCTTCCAAATCCAGGTGATGTAAAATCATTTGGAATTCCTGGACTTGAGACATCACAATTTTGCTATCCACCATTTGAAATTTCAAGAATTTTCCAACGATAAATTTCTTAGTACTAGCATCTTGTGCGTTGTACTTCTTCTGCATCTTTTCCCATAACTCTTTGGCTGTGCCTATGGCGTAATACACCGTGTAGAGTGGGTCTGACAGATAGTTCAGAATATAGTTCTTACGCATGAAGTCACGATGACTCCAACCATCAAGAACCATCTTCATGCCATTGATGACATGTATACCTTGGCCCCCTTCAGCCGTTTCATTAGGATGAGGGTCCACTTCATCTCCAGCTTGTAGAGGATCTTCTGTTAGGAAATGAGTCATTTCCATAACAGTCAGATAAAATAACATCTTCTGCTGCCATCTCTTGAAGTTAGAGCCCCTGAATTTTTCTGGGTGTTCATGATGGAACCCAGAGGGTGGAGGAACTGTAACGTTCCCTTGAGCAGCAGAAAAGGCATTAGATGAGCCTTGAGCAGTGGTGAAGGCATTAGGTGTGCCTTGAGCAGTAGTGGGGAAGACAGATGGATTGCCTTGAGTAGCAGCAGCAGCAGAATCAGAAGCGAGTTGTTCTCTTCCAGTCATCTTTCTAAGCACTTACAACAATCTTGTCTTAAATTGTGGGTTACAACAATTGCAGGAAACGGGAACTAAGTAAATATTACAGATTGCTAGAAAGGATAAACTAAATATTACAACAAAACTGGAATCAAGAACGTTACAAACTCATTGTGATTTGCTGAGTCGAGTGATGATACTCTATCTTTAAGACAAGATTGCCCCGTATATATCCTTTTACGTTGTCGGGCAATAGTCTCCCAAGATACAACAACAACTTAACAAATGAGGAAAGGAAACTCAAGTGTTACTCTTGAAGAACTTTGAGTATAGTAAACTTGCTAGAGAGGAAGAAGAAGATTTCACAAAATTCTGTAAGTGTTTTCTTAGTGTTGAACAATTGAGACAAATGCCTCAATTTATAGTGTAAGGATATGACCCCTCAACTAGCCAACTAATGACCTTCAATAGCCATGTAATGACACTTATTGAGGGGTTACATTCTGCCAAATAATTGCTGAATTCATGTGCCAAATAACGGAGATTCAATGCTCCAAAACCATCCTAAAAGTCAGAACTTTCCATCTTATCGTCGCAGCATTCTGCCTCCGAAGCGCTGCGGCTCTGAGAATTAGCGCCGCGGCGCTCTGGTGCCTCGGCTTCGACGGGACTGCGCTCCGGTGCCTCGGCTCCGACGGGGCTGCGCTCCGGCGCCTCGGCTCCGACGGGGCTGCGCCGCGGCCCTTCGCGGCTCTGCGGCGATTTCCGACTCGTTTCTTCTTACACTTCGTACACTTCTTCCTTCGTTTACCAACGTGAAATACTTTGTCATTTGAACAATAACCGTCCATCATTCTATGTCTCAAATGTTTCACTTACGTACCAATATCTCTTTCACTAATGAAATTTGCGATACTTGGCACTACGTTTGCACGTGTGTGAAAATGACGTTTCCGACGTGCGGGGCCCCAATTGTTCGAGTCATAAATAATGGGATTTACTTAATTCCACATTAGTAAATTTCAACAAAACTGTCCACATCTGTGGTTAGTTTATATTTGATCTCAAACTGACTAACCACTAATACGTTTGGTAGATGGACTAAGTTATTCGACAATTATAATTTTGTGATTATAATTTTTGGATTAATTTGTCTGACCTAGAAGGTGGGATAACATAATACTAAACTTGAAGGTATAAGATGAGATAATCAAGATAAATTTGTGGTAAATTTTATACATTGTTTGGTTGAAGGTAATAATTTATACCTTTAACCAAATAAAATATAAAAAAATATTCCAAATTTAATCTCAAAATATCCACCTTATCCCGTGTACCAAACAACCCCTAACTGTTTTTGAGGTTTTCCACTCTCGTCGAGTTTGCTGTTTTGGTACAGGAACAGCATCACCATGCACTGTAATTACTATGTCAGTTCTATCTTCAGGATCTCTTGCAACAAGCAATGAGCATCTGGAAGTAGCTAAGAGGTCCTTGGTGTGAACAGCCAAGTCGCTAACGGCTAATATTGGAGATCTATAGGAATCGTATGCAAAATCAACCATGGAACCTGAAGGATAGCCCTCATACTTCTACAATTATCATACAAGGATCATAGCAACATACTGCTCAAACAAATTTTCTCTGATCGGTGAGAAATGAGAGAAACATTAGAATATATATTCCATACGTGATGTATGTGTCTTCATTTTCTTTCAATTTATATTAAAATATGCAATTTCTTTTATGTTTAGTAGCTTCTTATTTTACTCTCTAATTTAACAAGGAGTGGATGTAGTCTTTTAGCGACGTGTTCATAGAAACTCATAATTTTGAACGAATATATATATATATAATTTAATTTTAATAGTACAATAAATACAATGCTAAAAATATTAACAATTGAATCCATTAAATTTAAGTCATGAATCCACCTATGAATTTTAGCACCACAAAATATAAAAGATACATCATTGAGACGAGGAAGAGTAGCTTAGTGGTAAGTGTTATCTGTTATCATGTTTGTACAAGAGCATATATACACGGGAGAATTCATAATTTTAAAATTATGTATTCAAAATTTAATTTTTCTTTTGAGAATTTAGTGATTCTTTTGCATACATCTATATCTGTGTTAAAAGTAATAAATTTAATTGAACTTGTTAACTATATGCTACCTCCCCCACTGACCAATAAGACCATAAAAAATATAAGCTAGCAAAGAAAAGAATAAAAACAGAAAGTTTACCTACATCATATTTATATCTCATGAATCTGGGAAAATTTTCCGATTTTCCTAGTAAACACATAGCCATTATACATGAATTCTAATGGTCAGAAAGGAAAATAAAATAAAAAAATAAACTAGGATTATTTAGGTACATCGGTGTAAAAGTACAATGACAAGTATTAATCTTGAGTTGGAGAATGTCAAATGGGCACATCAAAGTATCAAACCACAAGAGACTTCTATTTCATTGAGCCTTTCGAAGTAGAATTCAAATTGTCCTCTCTTACACTTATTTGACCTTTTAAAGTTTAAGTTGCCACATTTAACATGGTGGCATTTGAAAGACGTCCCTTTCAATGTTGTATAGGTTCCCTAAGAATATGCTCTTTTACTTGCAATGAGTTTAAGAGGAAAGTTCATAATCAGTAAAATGGACTAGAAGAAGGTTTGTAATTTTATTTTATTATGGAGAGATTATAATGGATATCATAAGTGTACTTAATTACGTGCATGTATGATTATGAAAATTCGATAAAAATTGGACTTGAAATCGGAATTTTCTCTAAACTAATATCCTTAACAACAACAAGCTAATTTAACTTGTTGAAGAAGCATTAGATGATATTAGTTAGTAAAATATTAATTGTACATCAACAGCGATTTTAGTGTTTATAAGTAGTTATCATGAGAACATTATATTGTGGCAAATTTTATTTCGGCAACAAGTTTACATCATTTGAATTAACTAGTGTCTACCAAATTTCTGTTCCTTCGACTAAAATAAAACTAAAATATTTCAACAAACATAAGAACCTCGAGCCTAATAGGTATAGTCTTTTATTTCCCCTTTCTGTCTGTTTCCTTTTCTTAAAAACAATTAAAATTAAATTTATGTATCCAAGATGTGATTTAAGAGATAAGATAAGAATGATTATTCTAATGCAAAAAGATAAAATCAACACCTTATTCATGTGCACTTGAGGGGGATAAACTTCATTAACACAAAAGATAAAAAGGACAAATGGACAATACACTTGAACAACATTGGTTTTAATCATGATGTCTAATTCAACCCCATTACCAAAGTGGAAAATCACAAATTAAAGTTGTTGATCAATCATAAAACTAAGTAGCAAGTGCACGTGGGCAGACATGGCTATGGCCCTTAGGTTAGGCCCCATCTATATTTTATACCCCAAAAGAATAAAGTTTATATAGTGTCAAATAAAATAGGTTTGACAGCTCCATCAAAAAGTGATTACATTTCCATTTTAACATAAATTACCATAGAATCATATCACTGAGTGGCCACCATGTGGTGTGCCTACTCATCATCAACCTATTTATACTTTTCCAACACCCAACCTCGCCGCACTATTATTACTAATAACATATTGTTAAATATACCTAAGATATACACTATATATATATGTGTATATCCCCATGTATATTTAATTTTGGCTTTAGATAATGTTTTAGTGTAAATATTACGTTAATTAGTATTGTACACTTACCATAATTATAGGATTCTTGTATCACTAGAATAAAGTTTTGAGATTAGAATAAGAATAAGTTTTCTATTATGAAAAATTGTTTATATATACTCTTCCATTAATGAGAATAATAAAAGGATTATTTTTTTCATGGCATCAGAAGTCTAGCTCTTAAAATCCTCTCTCCAAATTCCTCCAAATTTCCGTCGACGTGCCTCGAGTTCCGAGCCTCTTTTTTCTCGGAATTCGTGTCTGACGGTCCCTCCTCTCTTCCCAATTTTTTCTTCCCAATCCATGCATCACGTCTTGCGTTGCTATTATGGCTAAGAACACGTTTCACCCTACCCTTACTGTTTCTAACATCAAGAATCACATCCCTATCATTCTTGAAATAGAAAACGTCCAATACGCGACGTGGGCCGAACTGTTCAAAGTTCACGCACGCTCGCATCAACTCCTCCATCATATTATCCCCGCGGCTCTTACGGATACGGAGGTGCCAAAATCCGAGGATGATTCTAAGTTATGGACAACCCTTGATGCTACTGTTCTTCAATAAATTTACTCCACTATTTCTACCGACCTCTTACAAACAATTATTGAGCCTGACACTACGGCGAAGGCTACTTGGGATAGAATACGTGATATATTCCAAGATAATCAAAATTCTAGAGCTGTTACCATTGAGCAGGAATTCACCCACGTCAACATGGAAGATTTCCCGAACGTTTCAGCTCATTGCAAAAGGTTGAAAGAATTGGCGGACCAACTCCGCAACGTTGGCTCCCGTTTCAAATGATCATTTGGTCATACAAATGGTTGCAGACCTATTTGAGTCCTATAGTGGTGTTGACACGCTTCTTCGTCAGAGCAGCCCTCTTCCGCAATTTTATCAGGCCCGTTCTATGCTTACGCTCGAAGAAGCCAGCTTGGCAAAAAAGGTGGCTACCGGTGCTAGTCCTGTCGTCATGATGACGTCCTCCACAAATTCTTCGGGTTTCGTTGATAATTCAGGCCAAAATCATGCTCGCGGTGGCGACAAGAATACTCGGAAAAATAATGGCATAAATCGCAGGGGCAAATGCGGTGATTCCGGCAGTGGTGTCGGTGGCCAAAATAATGGTAGTGGGCCCCGTCTAGGCAGCATTGGGCCACCGTCCCACTGGTCCCAGCCCTGGGCCCACTGGAAATTGACCTACACCGGTGGCCCAACATGGCCCCGGCGGCCCTGCGGTCCGGCGGTTCCGGCGCACAGGATCGGGCCCTTGCCCGCGATCCGATAAGCACTTTTCTCGGCCCAGTTAATTCTGGCCCAATGGATACAGCACCAGTTCTGGATCGGGGCAGCAAGCCGATGTGTTTGGGCCCCGACCTCCTCAGGCTCATCACGCAGTGGGCCCCACCCCGACAGACATTGAGGTTGCAATACACACTCTTGGATTAAATTCGCCAGACGGAAATTGGTACATGGTCACCGGTGTAACCTCTTACATGACATCCGATCAAGGTACTCTCTCGTCTTATTCCAATTTGAGCAACAGTCGTGGCATGATTGTTGGTAATGGTAATTCAGTTCTGATTCGTGGTTGTGGTCATAAAAATTTAGCTCATCCCCATCCACCTCTTATCTTGTAAAATACCTTTCATGCCCCTAAATTGATTAAAAATTTGGCGTCTGTCCGTAAATTCACCATTGATAATTATGTTTCTGTTGAATTTGATCCGTTTGGGTTTTCTGTGAAGGATTTCAAGACGGGGATTCCTCTCATGAGGTGTGATAGTACGGGGATATTTATCCTATCAAGCCAAGTTCCGGTCTCTCGAGTCAAGCCTTGCCATCAACTTTTGCAGCCCTTGCTCCTTTCTCGTGGCATGCTCGTCTAGGTCATTCAGGGTCATCTATTTTGTCTTCCTTAGATTAAAATAATTTTATTTCTTATAAGGGTACACGTAGTACTCCGAATTGTCAATCTTGTTCTTTAGGAAAAAATGTTAGATTGTCATTTATAGACTCTAATTCTCATACTTTAATGCCATTTGATATTATTCATAGCGATTTATGGACATCTCATGTTCTTAGTTCTTTGAGTCATCGTTATTATGTTCTATTTCTAGATGATTATTCTAATTTTTTATGAACATTTCCGATAGCGAAAAATCTCAAGTTTTTCCCACTTTCTTACAATTTAGAGCATTCATTAGAACCCAATTCGAACGGGAAATAAAAAATATTCAATGTGATAATGGAAAAGAATATGATAATGGGGTGTTTCAGGAGTTTTGTGCTAATAATGAGATTAATTTTCATTTTTCTTGTCCTCATACGTCTTCACAAAATGGGAAAGCTGAACGTAAAATTTGTACCATTAATAACATTGTCCGAACTTTATTGCTTCATGTTTCCTACCCCCTTCTTTTTGGCATCATGCTCTACAAATGACTATATAACTCCTTAACATACTTCCTATCAAAGGCTTGACATATTCCTCCCCTCTTCATATCTTATATAATAAGACTCATTCGTATTCCCATCTTAGGGTCTTTGGGTGCTTGTGTTATCCACTATTTCCGTCCACCACAATTAACAAACTTCAGGCTCGGTCTACCCCCTGTGTGTTTTTGAGTTATCCATCTAATCATCGTGGTTACAAATGCTTTGATTTATCGTCTAATAAAATCATCGTTAGTTGCCATGTTATTTTTGATGAATCCCGATTTCCATTTGCTAAAGTGAGTAGTCCCATGCCTAGTTCGTATAATTTTTTAGATGATGGTGTCTCCTCGTATATTATCCACCATTTATCGGACATGTCCCGCACCCAAAATCCACCAGCGGGCCCACTACCCGCTGGGTCTACAGTACCGTCGCCAACCACTGTTCCCAGTCCAGTGACTAGGCCAGTTTCGGTCATTGGGCCAGTTACCCAGCCCAATACAGAAACTGTTCCAGTCTCGGTTTCTGACAGTTATAGTGTTGGGCTAGCAGGCCCACTGCCTGCTGGCCAGTCTGACACGTGTCTCGATATTTCCCAAAATTTGCCCAGTTCTCCCATGATTCATAGACCAGTCACTCGTAGTCAATGGGGGTATTTATACACCAAAAAGACATTTTAATTTAACCTCTAATGTTCTTAAATCACCCCTACCTCGTAATCCCGTGTTTGCGTTAAATGACCCGAATTGGAAAATTGCTATGACCCAACGAATATAATGCTCTTATTGATAATAAGACATGGGAGTTGGTGCCTCGTCCATCCGGTGTTAATATTATCCGGTCTATGTGAATTTTTGCTCATAAGGACAATGCTGAAGGTTCTTTTGCAAGACATAAGGCTCATCTTGTAGGTGATGGTAAGACTCACCAAGTTGGTGTGGATTGTGGTGAGACATTTAGTCTGGTGGTCAAACTGGATACCATTCGCACTGTGCTTAGCTTGACTCTTTCGAAAGCATGACCCATTCATCAGTTGGATGTGAAGAATGCTTTCTTACATGATGATCTTAAAGAAACAGTCTATATGCATCAACCCTTGGGGTTTAGGGATCCCAAAAATCCTCATCATGTTTATTTATTGAAAAAGTCCTCGTACGGGCTTAAGCAATCCCCACGGGCTTGGTATAAGAGGTTTGCAGACTATGTTTCGACTATTGGGTTATCTCACAGCAGGTCTGATAATTCATTGTTCATATATCGTCGTGGTTCTTCACTGACTTATATACTATTATTTGTGGATAATATTATCTTGACTGCCTCTTCTGATGCATTACGCCAGTCTATTATGACAATGCTCACTTCTGAGTTTGCTATGAAATACTTGGGGCCTTTGAGTTACTTTTTGGGGATTGTTGTCACTCGTCATGCTGGTGGGTTATTCTTGTCACAACGGAAGTATGCATCTAAGATCATTGAGCGAGCAGGTATGTCATCATGTAAGTCCACATCCACTCTAGTTGATACTAAACCCAAGCTAGGGGCTGCGGCTGACTACCTTTACGAGGATCCAACCCGCTATCGCAGTTTTGCAGGGGCTCTTCGGTATCTTACGTTCACGAGACCAGACATTACGTATGCCGTACAATAAGTGTGTTTGTTTATGCATGATCCCAGGATTGAGCACATGAATGCTCTCAAACGTATTATTCCATACATCTAGGGGACACTTGACTTTGGCTTGCATTTATATCCCTCATCGACGTCTACACTTATCTCATATACAGATGCGGATTGGGGTGACTGTCCAGACACCAGACGCTCTATGTCTGACTATTGTATGTTTCTTGGTAATAACTTGGTCTCCTGGTCTGCAAAGCGTCAGTCGACGTTGTCCCGCTCTAGTGCAGAGGCTAAGTATCGATGGGTAGCCAATGTGGTCTCGGAATCCTGTTGGCTACGTAATTTTCTTTTAGAGCTTTATTGTCCTATTCAGAAAGCTACATTGGTTTATTGTGATAATGTTAGTGCCATCTACCTTTTTGGTAATCCAGTTCAGCACCAGCGCACTAAACATATCGAGATGGACATTCACTTTGTTCGCGAAAAGGTAGCTCGTGGACAAGTACGCATCTGCCATGTCCCTTCCAGGTATCAAATTGCAGACATCTTTACAAAGGGTCTTCCCTCGGTCCTTTTTGAAGATTTTAGGGACAGTCTCAGCGTACGAAGATCGCCCGCTATGAATGCGGGGGTATGTTAATATACATAAAATATACACGATATACACGTGTATATCCTATGTATATTTAGTCTCGGTTTTGTATATATTAAGTGTATATGGCCGTGTATATGATCTCGGTTTTAGGTAATGTTTTAGTGTAAATATTACGTTAATTAGTATTGTACACTTACCATAATTATAGGATTCTTGTACTACTAGAATATGGTTTTGGGATTAGAATAGAAATAGATTTTGTATTATGAAAAATTGTAAATTATATATATACTCTTTCATTATTGAGAATAATCAAGGAATTATTTCTTTCACATATGCTTAACTCATAGAATAGGTAAAATTTAACTAGAGTTGTCAAGTAAGCAAATTGAGCTATATTTGGACGAGTTAAAATGAATTTTAAATTAATAAATAGGCTAAGTTGATCTGCTTAATATTTACTTGGATTAAAATAGACGGGTTAATTTGGATAAATAATACTATATCATAACTTAATTCATCCTAATCAAAATAAAGGCAGAGCAAGAAATTCATAGTGGGTTAAAAAAAAAAATACTAAAATGTCAAATTTAAAATTTTATTTTGTGATCTAAACCAATTTTTGTGCCCTTTTTATCATTGAACTAGAATTTTGTCTTATATCAATGGAATTCAACAATTTATATATAATAATAACAAGAAGAAAAATCTTTTCAAAAATATAAATTTTCATACATAGGGAAATCAATAGAAACCTCTTGCCACAAACTAGTTCCGCTCGTGGCTCAAAAGCTTTCTTCATCTGTTTGTTTGTTTGTTTATTTTTTTTATAATAGGTATGATATCAATTAAGCTAACAAAAAATATTTTTTATTTATTATCATGATAATTTCAAGAAATTAAACTTAAAATAACCTATTTTTTATGTTTTGATAAATTTCCTTATGGATTAATTTAAACTACATATGCAATTCAAATTTTCAAATATACTAATATGGGAGAACCATCAAAGTTTGTAATGAGACGATTTATCCCTTAATCAGAGGTCTCGAGTTTGAGTCCGGTGTATGAAAAAATCCTTAGTAGGGAGCGTTTTCCTCGAATGAACTCTATGCGGTGCCAATTCAGATATAGTCAGACTTTAATACGGATATTGAACACCGGATGAGAAATTTTTTTGGGAGATACTCGAATATGTCCAGCTATTGCCTTGATTGTTTCATTTCTTAGAGAGTAATTGTAACATTAGTGAATGACTATTTATATGATTAAGTCTTTTATTCATTTAGGTGAAAGTTAAATTTAATTAACATTTATTTTTCTGAAAGAATACATGACATAATTTGATTTTTCATAATACTGTATTAACGATAAGGGGATACCATGAAAGAGCAAGAGTTGTATATGTGAAGAAGAAATAAGATTTAGTATTGAAGTAATCATGTGTGTATCATGACCAAAGGATCCAATTTACGAGTCTAAGCAAAGCAAAATGAGAACATATAAATCATGTTGTCCCGAATAACTTGAACATTAACCCTACAATATTCTTCAACCAAGCTTCATCTTTCCTTCTTTCCCTCTCTCTATTTTATTCTTTAATTACTATACTCAAAGGAAAGAAGAGTATAGAAAATTTGGATTACAGGAAGAACACAAGAATTAGAACAAATATCTCTCTCCATATATATATCACACTCTTTAGGTGCATACTTCGAACAACACACAAAACCTTCTCCTATTTATTATAGTTTTTGGTATTTAGGGATCCACCTTCCTCTGAGATAATTAAAGAACTATGTTTATTTATATATATTGACTGTATAAATCTTCTTCATAAATGTATCTTAACATGTTATATTTGCTATTCTTTTTCAATTTTCAAGTAATTACCTTTTGACTAATTCTCCTTTTCTAATATTACCCTCTTTCCTTATAACTAATTTTATGGATATTCTTTAAGAAAAATTCATTAAAATAAAACCGTATTTTTTTTATGTGTTTACCCTTAAAATGGTACAATTAAATTTGTATACGTGGTCAAGGACACGTGGATCTCAAGTGACACGTTTGACAACAATTCTAGATAAAATACACTATAATTAATCAATGATAAAATAACAGTAGTAAGCAATGATTAGCCTGAGCCTTGTGATAACTTTTGGGCTGACAATGCGTAAGCAACCACAAAGATCGAGAGAATATGAGCAAGTGTATTATAATAACTAAAGTGTGATGTCTTTACAATGAAGCAATGTGTCCTATTTATACACGAGCTACATGGGTACACAGTCCACAAAATATGCCCTCACTAATATAGAAGAATGAATGTTGTAATAATAGGACAATTAGTATCTCAATAAATGCCATTAAAGCTCTATTGGAAGACGTATGCCGGTTTTGTTACAGTCGTCTGTAACAATCCAAACGACTCTCAACCTTCTGTATTACCGGTATCAGCTTTGCACATAATGCTTGTATTTAATCGGTAGTGCCTCAGGTTGACGTGGCCATGACTCAGCACCGTGTTCCACATGCATACTATAATTCGTACAACTGTCTTATACAAATTTTGCCCTATACAGATAGTCCCCGTACTTTTCGGGCGTAATTCTCATTCACCCGGTAAGTGGATTTGAATTGACGACCAATCGGAGCTCTATATTTTGGCGGGAAAACTTTGAAGAATCTCATCCATATCTTTTGCTACTCCAATCGTCATCTCGTTGAAACAACGACAACTTTCAGACTTCCCTCGAATAACGGAAGATTGCAGAGTAATGATGAGGCGTGCCATCTAATCACTTCTACTCTAACACACACATGTCACTATCGATTGACATTCGTCACATCACATCTTCCAAACGGCGATACCCTTTCATCTCTTATAAATACACTATTACATGAAAGATTTATTCATTCAACTCTCATCTTTGAAAGATATTTTTCTTCAAACCTTTGACCTCTATTTACTTATTTGCCATAAAAACATGACCAACCCATCAACTAGCAACAATGTTCCTTCAAATAGAAAGAAAACCAACCCCCAAGATGGGGCTCCTCCTAGTCGAAACCCTCTGGCTTCTTCCTTCTTGTTGAATTCATGGAATTTTACTCATGACTTACAACAAAAAATAGTATTGAGAGTTTTTCCTGGCCACAGACATTCTCCCGCTGGGGATTACAAGACTCAAATCACTTTCAGTATTTTACCGACAATAAAGATCAATTGCGGTTGGGAATCGGTCGAAGTTTTGATTCCTAATAATGATGAAAGGGTCACTTCTTACAAGCAAGGGTATTCATTTGTTTATACCTATCGCTTCTCGATGAAACTCTGGAAAGTTATTGACGATGTTATTTTAGAAAATTTTGCCGTTGCTATAAAGTCTGTATAGCTCAAGTAAGCCCACTAGTTTAGAGGGCAGTCGCATGCCTCCGACATTTTTCTTGTGATGCCAAAATTTTCTTTTACTTTGGACCACCTTATTCGCCTCTACTCCCCGCGCACCTTTCGTGATGAAGTAATCAATATGTACCATCGGGGTGGCAAAACCATCCTGACCAATCTCGATGATGATCGTGACCGAGGTTGGATGGAAAGATTTGTTATTGTCCTTATTGCCGATCTCCTTCCCCCGATAGCCGCACCATTTCGGAACGATGGAACTTTCATCGTAAGTTTTTCTCTTTTTTTTCGCACTACCTTAATTCCAATGCTCCCTACTAAATGGGTTATTCCATATTTTGACTAGATTCTTTTTCTTTCATCAGCTACTATGTGGGAGCCTACGAAAATAGACAATCTTGAGGCTTGGGTTCAGGATATCCTCGTTGTATCCACCCCAAATATCCAGACGTGGAACACACTCACTGATACCCAAATTTGGGCACCTCGCAACCATGGTATAACCACTGATGCTTTCAATTTTCACTCATTTTTACCTCTCCCAAGAATTATCAATATAAAATCATTTTTCCTCTTTTGGTTAGGCCTTACCAAAGCTACTTCCAACGCTCCTCTTGAGGAGGAAATTGAAGATCCGGCATGCGGCCACCCTCATTATTCAATAGGCATGTGAACGGAAAAGACATTGCAAAATGAATCTTTCGCCAGCCTCCGAACGGGTCTAAAATGACTAAAGAAGAAAGTCATGGACCATACTGACCGCACTCCTTCCAACATTCCTGGAAATACCGGCTTAGCAGTTAGTTCTCTCCCTGTGGTAGACCTGGATGATGAAGGTCGAGGAGGAACAACCTCTATAAAGGAGACAGAATAATACTCCCTAGCTTTTTGTGGAGATTGAGATTGCCAGTCATAGAGCCGTCCATACCAACACATCTTTTGCCATTGTAAGCACTGTCGTGCATCAACCTCTACATGTACCTATCGCTGCCACTCTCCCACCAATTATTGAAGATCCCGAGTCTCTAGTCATGCCGACAATTTTCCAGGAAGAAGTTCATGAACCATCTTCCCCAAATCGGGTTTCTTCTTCATGAATGGATGAGTTAGTGAACAAACATATCATGAATACCCGAAACCAGTAGCTCTACATGCAGAATTCCAGACCATAACCTTCCAACTCCTCGCCAATTGTCATCTTTCTTCCAAGCCCGTTAGAGTGGCTATCTATATGAAGCATGTTGCTTCTGACCACATGAGGAAGGTTCACCAGGTGTTCGCAGAGTGTTATTAATGATGGGATGCATGCTTCTTCCAAGGTACTATCTTTCCTCCAATTCATTGTATTTTTACTACTTCTTCATATCTCCTTTACGATAATAACAAATATCATCTAGGCTAATTTTTATGCAATGAGGGGCTTCAGTGGATGATTGAAGAAAAAGCTGCCTTGACAACCGAAAGGGACAACGCCGTTCACCGTTTATCAGTTATAGAGGTGAAGCTTGCTCGTGTTGATAAACTGCATGTCAAACTCAAGAAACTAGAGGAAGAGAAAGAAGCCTATAGGAAACATGCCACATTGCATGAAGACCAAGCCAGAGATTGGCAGAAGAAGTGGAGTGAAACATCGGGCACCATGTCAGATACGATAATGCATCTGTCCAGACTTAAGGATGATGTGGGCACTTTCTCCGAACGCCACTAATTAAAGAAGCAGAAGTGACAATGAAATGTTGTTTAATCTAAAGCCCGGTTTGCCAATGCATCAACCAATTTATTACCCTATCTCAGAATATGGTTGAATGAAACAATCATGGTACTTATTAATTCACGTATCTCTTCTATCCATATTGCAATGCCCATGGTGGCTTCCATCATTCTCCAAAATTTTGCACACAATTTTGGATCAGTCTGGACTATAATATTGTCTAGTCTTTGTCCTCTGCAATATTTCATGGCTTCTAAAATTGCAATCACTTCAGCATCTGTATTTATTGTAATGTCAATTTCTTTTGTCTGTGCATACAACAAATCTCCTTCTGCATCCCTTAAACAAAATCCAAGAACTCCTCCGTGGATTTCCTCTTGAAACCCTATATGTATTGCAATTTATCCAACTTGATGGAGGGGATTTCCATGTAATCTTTGTGACTTTAATTAATGTTGTTCCTCCTTTTAACATTCTAATCAACTTATCTCATATGTTTGGTAGTATCTTGATAGATAGATTCCTAGTCTTTACTAGGCTTTGATTGGTACTAAATACTTGATATATCACTCTCCCCATGTTCAATGCTATTCATTCTCTTTTATAACTCCCAGACAATTATAGCAGGAATTGCCTTAAATACCTATTTAAGTCTTCCTATTACTGGTGCTTGCCACCATTTAATTATCAACTGTTGTAACTACATCCCCTCAATAGACATCCCTGTTTTTGAGCAAAACTAGAACTAAGTTTTGTTAGCCACATATGAAGTAGTAAAAAGATGTGTGTTGTCTCCTCTTTAGGATTGGAACAACACCAGCACCTAGACACTATATTGTAGTTCATCTTCCTCAACACATCATCCATAAGTAACTTAAATTTTCAACATCTCCACAAAAAGAAATAATTTTAAAGGTAGACCTTTCATCCACATATTTTTATATATGTCTATTTCCAGGCATCTCAACCTCACAACTTCCCAAGCTGACTTGACAGTAAAATCTCCTTTACTGTCTAATAGCCACCATGGTTTGTCCATTCCCTTGTCTTCCCTTGAGGGTGAAATAGTGTTTATAATATGTTGGACAATATCTTCTAGAAGTATTGCTGACAACTTGCTAACATTCCAAATTCCACCCCTTACTACTTGATTCACATTCTGTAACTTTTCATCACATACTTCTCCAGAGACAACATAATATAAAGACCCCATTATTGTCCAATTGCCAAACCAGAATTGGAAATTTCTCAATTTGGTTTGCCACCATATCTGATGTTCAACTAGATCTCTTGCATGTAGAATTCTCTTTCAAACTTGAGAACCATTCTTCCACCGAACCACTATTGCATTCTCCTTTCTACAATACTTGTTGCTGAGGAAAGCACTCAATAGGGATGTCTTTGTTATAAAATTCTACCATAATTTACAATATAAAGACACCGAGACATCATAGAGAGATCTAAAACTCACTCATCCCCCTTTGGTAGGTAAATGTTGAGAACTCCACTCTATTGTCTATCAAAATCTTATGTTGAGAAGTGTTTATCGCTTATTCATAGTTTTATGATCCTCATTTTTGGTTACTGATCATATCAGATGTTTTTGAAAGGAAGCATTCTAGAAAGATATAATTTTTGAGTCGACCAAGAGTCGTTCTAAGAATAAAGTCAAAGAGTTATGAGTTTCAGAAAGGCCAAAGAATCGTTATTATCATAAGTCTGTTGTGCACACCATATTTTCATTGGTATTGAAATGTTTTCATTAACACTAAGATCATACTCATGATTATATAGAGGATCAGGTTGCACATTTCGCAACATATACATATATAGAGGATATGGTTGAACATTCCGCAACATATACATATATATAGGATTGGGTTGCACATTCTGCAACATATACATATATTGGATCGGGTTGTACGTTCCGCAACATATACATATGATGGATCGGGTTGCGTGTTCTGCAACACATGCATGAGTTAATACGCATATTGCATTGCATATTCATACATTCACCTAAGATTAATGACATGTTATACCTCGCACTATAAGATAAGCATAGTTTATACATTGAAAGCCTATCCAAACATGTTGTATTATGTTTTAAAGTTTCATTATTCGTCCATGTGGCCCAGGTTGCTCATGTCTTCCCTTACAGCTAATTATTTAACATTGCTTATATGTTTTTCTTTATAGCTTACATATTTACATTGCTATTCATGCTTTACATACTCAATACATTATTTCATACTGATGTCCCTTTTGCTAGGGCGTTGTGTGTTCATGCCCCAGGTTCTGATAGAGATCTGCTAGGCCACCTTAGTAGGAGTTGTTGAGTTCAACCATCTGTAAGTGAGCTTCATCTTCCCGGAGCTTTCTGGTTGTATATATATGGAGTATTTTAGCAGAGATATGTATAATATGGGTAGGTCGGGGCCCTATCCCGGCCATATGCTTGTTTAGTCACTCGTAAAGTCTCACAGACTTGTTTGGTATGTACAATGTTGATGTATAGCCTTGTTGGCTAAGTTGTCCTTTGTTGGACCATGTTGTGACCTTTTCGGTCATGTTGTATATATGTTAGATTAGTCCCTCTTATCCTGTGTTGTTGTTGTGATATATTCCAGTACGGCCTTATCGGCCGGAAGTTCTACTTGTATAGGAGACTGGTCATCAGAGTGGTATGCTTGGGCCAGCAGGGCACCGGGTGCAGGCCACACTCCCTAGTTTGGGGTGTGGCAAACTTGAAATTAGAGCAGGTTAGTCCTTGGAAGTCTATGAACTTTGTCTAGGAGAGTTTTGTTTATGGGTTTGTTGTGCACCACACTTATAAGTGAGAGGCTGTCGAGCATTTAAGGATGATTTCTATTCTTTCATCTCATAGATCGTGCAATAGAGTTGAGTTGTGAAAATTATAGTCTAACTCGTGCTTTACCTAGTTTTAGTTCTGATAATAACCAGAAAGACCTTGTTTAACTCGTATTCAAATCCAATCCATGAAAGATTTTGATCAGATTATTGATATGCTAAAGATATGAGCATGATATTAAAATTTTAGGGTATGAGCGACTGTCTTCCCTTTATATACGAATGAAGTAATGTTAGCCCAAAATGGTAAAGAATCAACTTATAAATATAGGAGGAGTAAGGTGATGGAGGTACCCAATGTTTGAAGTATAGAATATCGTAACGAGGCCGAAATCCAGATAAAAATGAACAAGGTAATATTTTTCCAGCTTCAGTGATCATGGAATCCTAGAAAGAAGTAACTATTTCTATTATTGATCTATTAACATCAATGGACGTAGTCTCAAATGAAGTGGGACCTCAGGATACAGGAAGGATTTAGCAAGATCCTCAACATGGACGGTATCGAAGAATAGTATGGTTAGGTAGTGATACCTCCCTTTTGGGAACATATACATGATATACCTGGGAATCGTTAGCCAATTATGACCTTGAAGGAATTCAAAGATTAGAGAGCTAGGCATGAAGCCCTTTGTGCAAAAGATAAATATTTCCCTTGGTGAGACTTCTGTTAGAAAGTAGAGGGTAGGAGGGAGTTAGACATAGGAAAGGTTATATTATGAGGGTATAGACAAGGATAGACGGTGAAATTGGTAGCACGATAATGACGCAAAGGTAAATGAAACACTGGAATAAAGGTATGAAACAACTAAGAGTCATGAAATAAAGTATAGAAGGATGGTAAGCCGTGGCCAATACAGATAGAAGTGCTAAATCATGGATGGTTAGAGGTACCCCTCAAAAGGTGTGTACTTGACGTGCCCAGGAAATAGATGGTCGAATATGACTTTTAAGAATATTGAAGGTCCAAGGGGCCAAGTAATGAACCCTTTATGTGCAATGTAAATGTTTTTTCCAGAAAGGCTCCTTTCTAGAGTAAAGCAGGCATTTCAAATGCCGAGAAATGAGAGCAATTAAGAAGGAAGACATTAAAAGTAAGAACATTCTTTATTACAAGTATTCAGACTAATATAAGGAGTAAGGATGATACCAAGAGGATAATATAAGGATAAGGGACATCAGAATAAATGCGAGGAACGACTGAGAGTCGCAAAATAAAGTATGGTAAGGTGACAAGAGCAAAATTAAGTAAGACAAAAAGGTAAGAACAAGTAAATACTGAGTTGAGAAGTAGAAGGTGTTATGAGACCAGGCATATTAGGAAATTTAAATTGATAATGGTCAATAGAATATACCGATCAGATGATATAGCTCCCTGCAAATAGTAAGAGAATAAGTGGCAGCAAAGAAAAATCCTTAAAGGTTATCAAGAAAGGAGTCTTAACGTTAACATCTTGATTAGAAGATAAAAAGTTTATTGTGACGGAGCATGTTAGTTGCGAACAAGTGGCATATTATGTATGCAACCGATTCAGTGGTCTCTATTAAGATGGTATTGCTTTAAGGCAAGTTATAAGTTATTAAAGGATCACAAGCTACAGAGAATGTCAATTTAACGACCTGATATTTTACGAAGAAAGTCCCCAGCACAAAGAGTGGCATATGGGATATGGTATGGGAAAGAACCAACATAGACTCATATGATCATTTAGTAAGCAGATGTGGAGGTTACAACAAAGAATTCCCAGACAAATAAGATTGTGCTATCCAGTGTCGGATATGTTATGACTATCAAAAGGTATGTAGGTATTAACGTTAAGAAAGGATGGGTGGTAGCCTTCCAATTAGAAGAATTAAAGAAAATATAAGAGCCGCTAGACGTACGAGACTCATAAAGGAAAACATGAGGAGTAATCAATATAGTGGCAAATGTAGACCCAGGAGGGATCATCCAGAATTAACGAATAGAAAGGTAAGTCGAGTTACATCGAGAGATGATGTATGTGAAAGCCTAGAAGTAGGCTATCCAGAAGATCGAACGAACCTTCAATTGATATATCATTTCATATTATAGGATGGTCTCAAATCCTGGAGTTCTAATTTCACAATAAGTAATCTCAACTCTCAGGGAGTATATTAGATAGAAAGTAATGGAAAACAAAAGGACTAGTATGACACAAATCGAGATTAAGAAGTATGAAACCTAGAGGTGAAGGCAAACAATTAGAGTTTATGCTCGGAGTTAGTACCAGCAGAGCAAAAGCGAGAGTAAGAGTAAGAAGGATAACTGTGGGAAATTAAAGGGCCCAAGATCCTGTAGGAATACATGAAGTCGTGATTATTGTAAGCTAGAAAGATGTTAGCCAATAGAAAAAAAGGAATTTACTCTGAATATGAAGGTTTGAGTATGGATGTGTACCCAATAGGGGAAGATGTCAACAATTCATTGCCAACTATGTTGGTCGAATGAGACACCAAGAGTTGACCTCAATGTGGGACATAAGCCAAGATAGATAAGAAACTGAATAATAGGGTTGAGATAAATTAATGTGTTGTAATGCACATATTCTAAATAAACAAAGAGATAAGGTTTTTTACACTTAAGAGGGGTTGGGAAAGACAAAGAGAATTTCAAACCCAAGATTCTAGGTCGGCAGTAGTAAGCAAACATTGGAGGTGCAACATGATATCGTTAGTAACCACAAAGACCTTCGGTACACCCTTAAGAAACAATAGTCAAATTTAAAGATAAGTTTCTGCCAGAGACAAGTTACAGTGATACAAAGACTTATGAGCCTTCTTAAAGAGAATAACAGTTCTCGAGATTGAACGTAAATAAAGAATATCCCAAATGATACAATGTAGCATGATTCTCCTTAAAAGAGATGTTTTAGAGGTTAGACTTTAATAGAAGGATATTCTGTGAATGCGATGAGAAGGCAAGAGTACAGAATTGTTCCTTCAACCATTTGAGAATCCAAGTATGGGACTCAATAAAGATAGAAATATTATACGAAAAACTCAGTGATGCTTCCCTTAGATGATGAAATAGAGGAATAACCGTATATGGATTTGATCCTATTACAAGTTAAAGAGAAAGTTTGACAGAACAAAGTGGTTGGTTTCAGGACAACATAAGATAAAAGGTATATAAGCAATTTAGCCATCTAGAGGTCGAAGAGAGGGAAGATCCACCAAAGATCTTCAACAGTTAGCAAGTTCAAGGGGTCCAATTTTAGGACTCTAATGATAATAGAGTTGTAGCGCACAAAGTATCAGTGTCACCTTTGTGGTAAAGTAAAGAAGTAACAATGCGGGAAATTGGAGTTAATACTACTGGGAGAGAAGGTTCCACTACAAAGAACACCAATGTTTAAGTTAAAGGGGGATGGAGTTCTCTAATACCTAGGTTAATCATTCATCCCATATCTAGCTAATTGCGGACAGGATTAGAGTAAAGGTATTTCGTTCTCGCTATTCTATTCTTCTAGGTTCGATGAAGACGTACCACCCTACCTAAGGCATGGATTGAGGTAATAATGAAAAAGCAAAGTAGTGTCAAATTCTGGCATAGATACCCCATTGTTAGCTAGTAACATAAAGCATTATAAATATTCAAAGATAAAGTCTAGTATGGGTTTATCCCTGATCTTATTAGAAATATTGATTGAGGTAATCAATTGTCAACATATATATAATCTTGACCCACTTCTTGCTAAGATAGAGTGATCCGTATAGTCGAGGATTTTACTAGCTATACACTGAAAGGGATGGTGTAATTTTGGGACATTTTAACTGTCTAATGAATAATGAAAGGGTTTAGATACAGTAAATTCTAAGACTTCTCTAGGAAGGTTTAGAAGCAAAAGAAAAGCCCTGATATATCTCATTCCTAGATAGGTGGTCAGGCTAAGTGCATGATTCAGGCGCTCGATGATATGATGTGGTCAGGTATGCTTGATTTAAAAGGGAATTGGGATGGTAATTTACCCCACTACGAGATGCGTATTATAAATATTATCATGTCGCAATCAGGACAGATCCTTATGAGACCTTGTCTGGTTGGGAATAAAGATCATTTATGGATTGACTTGACGTAAGAAAATAAGACTTGCTTAAACATGTGTTAGTCTGGTTAGTTCCCATAATGTGGAATAGATAGATCTCCTTTAGAAGTAAGTGTTAATAGTCCAAGATTTCCATAAGTCACCCGCCAATGTGCGATGTCGAGACTTAAAGAACACTGTTTATGATTGGGTATCCCTAAAGATTTTACTCATAAAAAGTGTAACGAGAATTCGACAGGAAGAGAAAATTTAAACCAAAGATACAACGGGTTGTATGGTATTACTTAAAGACCTGGATAAATGACCCTTGAGCTTAAGATTACCTCCGGAGCCAAAGGCAATTTATTTAGTTTCTCTCATAACGATATTACAAAAGTACAAAGGATATTCCTCTCGTGCATTGCATGTAGGGAGTGTTCATATTACTATAGACCTACCCTAGGGGGAGGTCCTAAATATAATTCTTTAATATTAAGTCTAGAAGTTTCTGACTAAATAGATAGCATCCGTTAAAGTGTTATGGAGGAATAACAATACAAAAGAGATAACTTGGGAGGCCGAGGAAGATATGATGTCCAAATAGCCTTACATATTTCGGTCTTCAGGTTTATACTAATATTCGAGCGATACGATTCTATCGTATCTATTCTACTCGAAAATTCTAAGTCTTTTGTATTTTTTAGGTGTTGATGTTGCGACAGATGGAACATGTGCAACTCTGAATATGATAGAGGAAAGTTAAGGTGAGTTATGACTAACCTTCTTGATTCTTGCGTATATAGATGGTCGTGTCATATCAAGTTGATCTTATTTTATAATTATGTTGCCCTGTGTGTCATTGAATATATGTTTGGGATAGTTACCAGGTTTTGGATACTCTTGTTTACAAAAGAAACTCTGCCAAAATATTTAGAACCCTTAGAGGTTAAGAATATCTTTAACATTTGCGGACGAATGTTCCTAAGGGGGGAAGGATGTTACACCCTGTAGTTTTCATTCCGTCGCATAATCAATTTATACTTAAAGTACAGGGAAAAGGTAATACTCTATGAAAGGATAACTAAGGTTTATAATTTTTTACAGAAGTTTCAGAGTGTTTGAAAGTTAAACGGATCTAAGGAAATATGTTTCGACGAAATCGGAAGTTGTGGAAATTTGACGGGATAGTTGATGGACTGTCAAAAGGATTGACGGGCTGTCAAAATCTCATGGGGAACCCTCAAACCACCTGAGAATTTCTGATTTCAGTAGGCAGATTGACAGTCAATATTGATGGACCGTCGATCCCACCGTCAAAGTACGGCGGTGGAAAAGATTTGACGGGTTTAAATTCAGGTTTCACGATTTGGACTTCATTTTCTAACCCAAATCAGATCCTAAACATCCTATAAATCCTCTCTAGTGATCCCATAACATTCATGACCAATTTAAAGGTAAATCACGCAAAATTAATGTGATAATCCCTGCGGTAATCGTAGAAATCATCATTTTCGTAGAGTGGCAATTTTGGAAACCCTTGAGATTGGGGAAACTTGTTGTTTCAAGGAGGTTTTGTTGCGTTCATGTAAAATTTACCCCCCTCTATCTATATATGTGATTAATTAATGATTTGGGATAAGTTGTGAGAGGATTTTTGTAACCGAAACTCGTAACCCTTTGAAATTATTGTAGATGGACTTGTGGGCCGTTTTGATCAAGATATGAGTTGAAATTGATTAATATATTGGTTGTTGATGTTGTAAACCTAAGAGGGTATTTTTGGAGAATCGTGGGGCCAAATTACATGAATATCCTTTTGTTAACAAGTTTAAGAACCTTTTATGCTAAGATGATCGCTATGATGCGTAAGTGAAGTTTCCTTATTCAATATGGATTAGATGTTGATATCGATCCTTTGTTTATTATATATAATCTGTCATGAAGAGTATGAGAGATTATAGCGCGGCGTGTAGCTTTGTGGATAAGGTATGTCAGGCTATCCCTTTCTTTCAAAAGCATGGAAATCGAAGAGCTATCGCTTTCAAAAAAAGAAACGTTGAGAACTCCACTCTATTTTCTATCAAAATCCTATGTTGAGAAGTGTTTATCGCTTATTCATATTTTTATGATCCTCATTGTTGGTTACTGATCATATCAGAAGTCTTCGAAAGGAAGAATTCTAGAAAAATATAATCTTCGAGTCGACCAAGAGTTATTCTAAGAATAAAGTCAAAGAGTTATGAGTTTCAAAAAGGGCCAAAAAGTCATTGTTATCATAAGTCTATTGTTCACACCCCTATTTTCATCGGTATTGGCATGTTTTTACTAACACTAATGTCATGCATATAATCATGATCATATAGACGATCGGATTGCACATTCCACAACATACATATATAGAGGATCGGGTTGCACGTTCCAAAACATATACATCTATAGAGGTTCAGGTTGCACGTTACACAATATATACATGCATTGGATCGAGTAGCACATTCCCCAACATATACATATAATGGATCAGGTTGCGTGTTCCACAAAACTTGCATGAGTTAATGTGCATATTGCATTGCATATTCATACATACACCTAAGATTAATGACATGTTATACCTCGCACTATAATATGAGGATAATTTATATAGTAAAGTCCTATCCAAACAGGTTGTATTAAGTTTCAGAGTTTTATTATTCGCCTATGTGGCCCATGTTGCTCATTCCTTCCCTTACAGCTAATTATTTCACATTGCTTATATGCTTTTCTTTACAACTTACAAATTTACATTGCTATTCATGCTAAACATACTCGGTACATTATTTCGTACTAACTTCCCTTTTGCTAGGGGCACTGTGTGTTCATGCCACAAGTTCTGATAGAGACTCTACTGGGCCACCTCAGTAGGAGTTATTGAGTTCAGTGGTCTGTAAGTGAGATTCATCTTCTCAGAGCTTTCTGGTTGTAAATATATGTAGTATTTTAGCGGAGATATATACAGTATGGGTAGGTCTAGGCCCTGTACCGGCCATATTCCAGTTCAGTTACTCGTAGATGCTCACAGATTTTTTTGGTATGTATAGTGATGTATAGCCTTTTTGTCTAAGTTGTCATTTATTGGAAGATATTACAACTTTGTCTATCCTGTTGTACATATGTTTGGTTAATCTCCTTTATCAAGTGTTGTTGTTGTTATATATACCAGTAAAGCCTTGTCGGCCTGAAGTTCTACTTGTACATGATACTGGTCATCAGAGTGGTACACTCGGGCCAGTAGGTCATCGGGTGCCAACCACACCCCCTATTTTGGGTTGTGACATTGATGTAATAATACGTTCGGTCATTTTAGACTTCTTACTATGTTTTAACCAAACCATCATTTTCTTTAACCTTTATCGATGTCGTGACTTGTGGGGAGGGGTGGCATGCATCCCGTGGTGAGTTTGTTTGGTGTTCAGATAGAAAATCTTAAGGTTAGAAATCTCTTATGTTTTTAAGCGGAAAAAAATTAACTTTCAGTCAAGCTTGTCGGATTCAGAGTCCCGTAATATATCGTTAAGTCTAGAACATCATTTTATGATGTAGTTGAGTTTTGTTTTTCTTTCCAAGGTTTTTAGATAAAGGTTTAGTCCTTGTTTTACTATATGTGCATTTTTATAATTAGGGAAAGATTAATGGGTAAAACGCATCGTAGAAATATCAGATTGGTATTTTGAGTTTGTGAGTCCGTCCGTAGAGTTGTTTATACTCACCTAGCTTATTTAGTTTATATTCGGAGGGTCACATTTTAGTGTCGGGTTGGAAGTCTCTTGGAGTTTAGCATTTTTATATCTTGATGTAATCACGCCAGCGGGAATACCATCACACCTGCGAAGCCGCTTCTGCTGAGGCTAGTCCGCAAATACGTGTGTCTTGGAAATGAGATTAGGTCTGCTTTGGCAGATACCTTGCGTGGGTGCATGTGTAAACCTACGGAAAATCTTCCACCTCTGCATTGTAATGACTTAAACGAGGCCACTCCCGCGGACATCCTTTCGTAGATGCGGGAACGCTTCTACGGAGAATGGTCTATAGAAGTATGAACCACTGAAGGTAGTGACTTCTTTAAAACACCATTCCTTCTCATTTCAAACCCTATCATTTTGCAAACATACTTTGGGAGATAGGAAGCTCATCATGGACATTCCAATGGATTCATCAACCACCATTATTATGGTAACTTCTAAACCCTTTATTAAGTCTTAATTAGTTGTCCTCGTTTTCTTTGAAGGTTATTTCTTGTTGATAGAATGAATTTATGAAGTTTCTAAATTTAGAATTTCATGAAATTAGATGCCTATATATGAGCTTTTATGGTTAATCCTTAGGATTTAGATGTTGTATTCCTTGAGGAGACTTAATAATGGATGTAAATCGTTAGGTTAAATTCATGTTGGATGAAAACTTGGGTTTCTTCCAAAATTGGGGATTTATGATAAATAGTGCAATTAAGGGTGTAATATTGATTAATTTCCATTTAACTTAAGGATTTGACTATTTAGACCTTGGGTAGCATATTTCCTAACTGAAGTTCTGATTTTGCCTGTGTGGGTCCAGGGTCACTTCTGGGGTTGAGTATTTGGATTCCTTGAAAGGACTTATCTATTGTTGTGTTTCTACAATTATATGTTATCATAGAACCTATACGTTTAGACTACGACCGTTCGGTAACACTTCAGAAGGACAAGAGTTGGCGTGAGAGTTCGTGGAACACGCTTGACAATGAGGTAGGCTACGATTTACTTTTTTAGACTCCAATTGATACATGTAAAATTTATAAATATTGAGGGGTATTGGGCATGATGAGGGTCCCGCCTTAGTGAATGTGATGAGTACTTCTGTTGGTACCGGTCTATTGTGCTTGGGGTGATTCACACTTAGGTTAGTTCCGTCAGCTGTTATATGTGCTTGTCGCCATATTTGCTCTTACGTGTGTTTATTTCCTAGATTTACCTCATCACTCTATGCCTCTTAATGTGGAAATACTTATTACATAGAGTTGTGGTAATACAAATGATATTGAGGCACTTTCTTATTCATCTCTTGAAACATGATTTTCATCTAATACTATAATGATTACTTGTCTTATTTATCATTTGCATTCACATATTCATATTATCATATTATCATTGATACTGAGATAGATTTGATATGGAATGTTGTTTGATCCGAAGAGACCGGGAAATAAAGGTAAATGAGTTTGATATGAGATGATATGGATACTGAGATGATATGAAATGACTCAACAAATGGATCTGTGATTTGATGCTCTACCAGTTTGATAGATCATTCTGGTTGGTTGTAAGCGGTATATGGACTCACAGGGTCCCCTATGGGTTATAGCTATGTGGCGACGTACAGTAGCATGTGTATACTAGGTTTGGAAAATGGCCAGCTGCATTGCATCATATCACATCCCATGACATTGAATTCATTCCACTTACACTATATATTATATATACTTGTTGATATGTTTTCATGCTATGTGTACTTTGATCATACAATATAGATATTGTTAGAACCTACAGTATAAAAAATGAAGTAAAATATGTTTCTTAACGAATTATTACATTAGGGATGGAAACTTTGAACCTTTTTAAGATGGTTGCTTTAAATGATAGAAGAGTCTAGACCATTAATAAAATACTAATTTATGTGGTGCAAATCTGAGTCTGTGTAAATTTGTATGCCTAAACTGATGAAATGGGAGGGTCTTGCGAGTTTATTTGCTAAATTGAGTGAAAGATGTTTAGTCAGGGGTCACATAGATGTAAGGATATGATAGCGTATGCTAATTTAGAAGATTGAGTTCAAAAGGGTAAATCAAAGTAACATGGACTTAAGTAGGTGTTACGAAGCAAGATATAATCTTGTTATGTAAAATTCTTCTGTGAATAAACTTTGATGAATTTGGCTCGCTTGATTGCATGTTTTCTCCATCTTCGCATTCTAAATGCGTCATGTGAATAGATAAGGATTAGGGTAATACCGATAATTAGAATGGAGTTGACTCAATCTTTATATGTGTTAAGTGTTTCTATCGGTGTCGGACTATGATGGTAACAGTGGTACGTTGTGTACTCATACTACACTTGATGTATCTTTATTTAGATGCAGATTTAGCCTATTCATCCATTCCTGACTTTCGACGATCATAGAGGCTTAGGGCGAGCAACACATCCTATCAGTAGCCCTGGTCTCCCTATGTATTTACATTATTCTTATTGTTCTAAGATAGTTACTAGAGTTAATTCTTTAAAGCCGTTCTATTCATAGTCGCTCTTGTCTAAGTTAGGCCAGGTTTTGGGTAATGTGATGTTAAGGATATTTTGATATTTTAAGTATATTTTAATGAAGTAGTTCAATCTTTTTTTATATATCAATCCTTTACTATTCCGCTTCATTTTAATGGTTTAAATTTAAATGATTTGGGGATGGTCCGCCTACCGGGCGGATAGTGTAGGTTCTATCATGGCCCGTGACTTGGGTCATGACTCTTCAATTCTTTCATTAATTATCATGCATACGTGATTAGGTTCAAGGTCTAAACTTCTTTATTTCATCTCACCAATGGTGAGGACACGTTCTCAGCTTTGCATAGGAATGACTGGATATGACATTGCGCGGTATGGTACGAGATAGGTCACTGTGATAAAGATTCAAGATCAAGGTTAGATTACAACTACGGCTTGAAGATTCAATTGAATGGGATTGTGATTTAGACTTTTCAGTTAAGTGATATCCTAGGGAATGGGAGTAATGGTATGAAGGACTGCATGATCGCTACGTCTTCAATGGTTAGTTGTTCAGAAGTCAAAGAAGTAAATTAATGGTGTAGCAAATGATGGTAAGGGAGTTGACAATTTGAATTGGCTTGGTTAGCATAATAACTAAGTAATAAACATTGCCTCTTTAATGACTGCACCTTAGGAGGTTCGACATATTAGGGATGATTCACTTGAGGTGTGATTAGTGTGAGAATGTTTCAATATCATCCTGATTTGTTGCGACAATCTTACGACGTGGGCACATCAATGACAAGTCAACAATTCAATAACGGAAGGGTACATATATTGGTGTCTTGCAGACAATCTTAGAATTGAGAGGCTCAATTGGTTATATGAGAGGATAGTGGCCATGCTAATGCTATGAAGAGAATTTGATAAAAGACAAGGATATGAAAGGTGATCCTAGTGATGAGGTCAGTGGTGGTAGGACTTGTTATAAGGTTCATATGAAGAGTTTTCATTCCATCTTATGGAGTTAAGTTGTGCTAAAGATAATTCGAGTAATTCAAGCTTGGTGACAAAAATGTTAAAATTTTAAAGTATTCATCTGATGAGAGCACGGGGTGTGCTATGTCTGTTAATAAATATAAGTATGAAATGCTAAGTAGAGTTGAGACAAGATGACCTTGGGGTGCTGGAGTAAGGACAAGTAGATGTTAAAGGAATATGGATTGCTAGATATTTTTACTATGTCGTAGACTACAAAGAGTACAGTGACCGACAAATGAGAATGACTCTAGCAATGAAAGAATGGCTAGGCAAGTTTCTACAATTAATAGTGATGTGATTCTCTGAAGTTGACAGAATGATGAGGATATCCACATGATTTATTAGAGGGATTCTAGTTTGGTGAGACAAGGCAAGAGATGGTTCTTCTTAGGCAAGCATCATTTAAGGACCCTTGAGTGAGGTGTCAGTCAATAAGGACATTTAAAGTGATAGATCAATGGTAGATTTTAACTAACTCGAGTTTTGAAGTGCATTTTGGAAATTGAAGTGAGGATCAATGATACCGGTTGAAAACAAGAGAAGTGAACTCACTATGGTACTTTGTGTATTAAAATTTGGCTGGTGGACTTTTTGCATGGATACTGGTAAGGAACGATATGAGAGTGTTTATAGATTTTTGTGAATGGTAAGTAATATCTCCTACATATTATGGACCAGTGCAGTAGGTTTGGAATATTACATAACAAACAATAGAATGACTTTGTTGAAGTAACATAAGTTGGTTGGTACTTTTGGTGGAAAGTCTTCATGAAGGATTTTTCATATGATGCACTTGATTTAGATAAGTATCCAGTTTTGAGATTAGAGTGAGGCAAGCAAAAATTTTGGTTGTTTGAGTTGTGGCTTACTATTATCTCAAGAATTGGCTAAACTATTTTGCAAGATTTAGGATATTTCGGTACATTTTCGAGTGGGTTTGAGTGATTATCAATCGATAGCGGTGAATGTAATATGGAAAACTAAAAATTTAATATAAAGGCATGTTTGACGTTGGATCGGAAGGCATAAGGTACACCTTCAGAAAATGAAAAGATTTATTCGAAGACACGAGGTTACTTGAATCAAGTATGAATTATGGTGGCATTATCTTGCATCATTTCAGATAGGGTGTAATTGTTAAGTGTGCTTGAAGAATGAAGTCTATGGGATTTGACTAAGTGATATAGAGAAGTGCTATGGGGTTTTGCGATTGGCGACTCTGAGGTGCGAATATCAGATGACTGACATGATAAGATTGATGGAAAAATGGCTTTTGTTGTACCAAGATGGGTAATGTCATAGCGTTCTTGAACGAATGAGCTAGAGTAGATTAATAAGAGGGAATCTTGAAATATCTTCAGTTTGAAAGTTAAAGTCATATTTTCAAGGTGAAACTGTGTTCGTGATAGTGGACTATGTCGAAGCATTACTGACTGGATAATATGGTTGATATATCAAGTATTAATGATTTGAGGGTATTTGTGCGTGGTAAGGCACCTATATTGCAAGAGTTGATACTTTTGGGTTTTCTAAAGGCTCAAAAAAGGATATTACAATAAGAGATTCAATGGTTATGAAGGGGTAGTATGAGGCTTCAGGTATTGCATTGAAGTATTCTATGAAGTTCTATCAGAGTTTTGTATCAATTGTGAGTTAAGAACAGGAAGATTTAAGTCATAAGGTGTAGTTTCTCGGTACTAAGTTAATTACTTAGGTAGAATTCAGCTTTTGAAGTCAAGGATGACATCGCGACATTGTGTATTCATGAGAAATAGATTAGAATTGGTCACCATAGACTTGTGAAGGTTCTATAATTAGTTTAGTGAAGGTTAAGAGTCAGTTGTCTATTGGTGACATTAAGAGAGTTGTGCACTTTGCACAAGGTCAGAATTGTCCTTGTAATGCCGGGTGGCTTATGGATATATTACGAGGAAGATTTATGGTCATTCTAGTAACCTATTTTCCAGGATATTATAGATTACAGTTCATAATAGAGGTATGACAGAGTAACCGAGCATTATTATAGTTTTCATGTGGACTTAATGATATATTACCGATGGCAGCTAATCAGATAGTTCTAATGGTTTGCGCCGATACTTGGTGACGTATTGAAGATGTATAAATGGTTATGATAAGTCATTGGGGTGATTAGTTGATTTTTTATAGATTTGGCACGACAAGGTAATCATGAGGGTGATGTGCATAGTATGTTATTTTAAGATATAAGAGGAATTGGACGATGGTTGTTGAATCAATAGCTTCACCTCGGTGAAACATAACTAATAGATTTGGAATTAGTGCAATTGACCTTGTGTAAGGTCAGTTTTTGGATAGAAATGCTTGGAATTGGCTCAGAATGAGCACAAACTCTTTTTCGGCAAAAGGGTGTCATGATTTAGGCTTGCGGTATGTGACAACGTGATTTATATGGATTCTTAGTACTATAGATGACTTTGGGAGGTGAGAAGGAGAGATAAGTGGAACTGGAATGTTTTACCGGTACAGGTTTGGCAATGGAATATGACTACAACAATAAAGGGTTATGGTGGCTATAATGGAATTTGTGGAATCACTCAATTGCATTTCGAGTAACTGGTAAAGTTGTTGCCATGTGACCAGGAGGTCATGGGTTCAAGCCGTGGAAACAGTCTCTTGTAGAAATATGAGGTAAGGTTGTGCACAATAGACCCTTGTGGTCCGGCCCTTCCCGAGACCTCGCGTATATCAGGAGCTTAGTGCACCGAGCTGCCCTTTTTTTTACTCAATTGCATTTCGAGGTGTGAATATAATCAAGTCAGGGAATTCTAGTGGAGTCAGTTCAAAGAGAAGAGGATCAGTTATGGAAGATGTGAAATATATAGAAAATGAAGATTTGGGTTTTTGAGCTAAGTTAAAGGATGTTCTGGCTGGCAAGGTCGACAAGTGGTGCTATTGGTGTAATTCTTGCATGTGAAGTCTTTCATGTGGTTTATGACAGAGATTTTTCAGCTACTTGACAACTTTGGTACTTCACTTTACCATTTGCGGACGAATGTGTATTTAAGTGCTAGATGATGTAACGACCCATTTGATCATTTTGAGCTTTTGGACTTATTTTACTAAGAATACCCTTCCTCTAGCTTTATCTCGGTATTTATGACTTGCAGAAATGGGTGGCGCAATTTTCGAGGTAATTGGGTGAGTTTAAGATCAATTTTATTAAAATTGCAAGCTCTTAAGTTAAAGAAAGGAAGAAGTTTGACCAAAAGTTGAATTTTGAGTAAATGTGCCTTTTTGATGTTTTGTAGATTCTGTTAGGTTCGGAATGTGATTTATGACTTAGTTAAGTTATTGGTTCATGTCTGGGGGGGGGGGGGTTCGAGTGTGATTTGGGTCATTGATTAAGAAACTAGCTAATTTGAAGATTTGGAGTTGACCTCGGTCAGCATTGAGTTAAAATGACATTTTTTGGGTGTTTCGAGTGCGTGAGTAGGTCCGGAACGTATTTTAAGAAATGCATATTTGGTTTGTGTTCTGGAGGTTTTGGATGAGTATCGGGTGTTGAATCGAAGATCGGAAGCAAAAATTAGCATTTTATGGTGTCTAATGTGAATTGTTCTTCGTGATCACGATCGTGATGAAGAAATTTTTGGGCAAAAAAAATTGCCTTCGCGATCGGGATGAACAAAAATTGCCTAGATAGTGTTTAAAAATGCATATCAGGATTTCATTGTATTTTGGTCATATTTTGAGGTCTAGAGCTAGGGTTGAGGCAATTTTGGTGGCTAAATGTTACCTCTCGTACTTTTATACATTGGATTGAGAGAGTATATTTGATGTTATAGAGGAAGTAATCCAGTTAAACCTTCAAGGTTACCAGGAGTTGAGAGTATGTTAAGCATAACACATTTTGTATCATTTATGTTGATTGCATTGTGAGTAAACTAATGGAAGCATGGAGGAGTTATGACACCCTTATTAGCTTAATTAAAGATTTAGACAAGTGTTAAGAATCTACCAAAAGGTTTCGGGGTCAAACGAATCGAAGGAAACAAGTTCGCCGAAAAGTCAGAAAACTGGTTCCATTTCACTAACCGATTTTTGTCATGGCTCCACCGTGAAACTGGAGTAGATTCATAAAATTGGAGGGCCCATTTCACGGTCCCATTTGATGGGACATTTTTCCATTTCACGGACCCTTTTTTGGTCCGTGAAAGTCAGGCGATGGCTGATCTTGAGTTGTTTAAATTAGATCCAAGCTTCATTTTCTCTAATTTTTTTAACAAACCAGATTCTCCCACCTCTATATGAGTCTCCTAACACTCCCTTAAGGTCCAATAATATACCTAAAGAGATTTGAGCCAAATCTAACCTCAAAAGTTGGTTCTAGAAGAGAAGAAAACTTCTATGATGTTTCCTTAGTGTTGAGGATTGTTTCAAGCTAAAGGGAGATCTTGTTGAAAGTTTTACTAATTGTGTAAGGTACGTTTAACTTCTACTTTCTTGTGTTTGATTTTATCTTGGTGTTGGGTGAGTTGTTGAGGTGGAAAATTGCAAGACAGATACTTGAAAGTTGCTTAAAGTGTTCTTACTTTGTTGGGGTTATTTTAAGCTAATCTCAAGTCATGTTATAGCTGGAAATTTTGAGAAATAACTTGTATATGATGTTGTTATTATTGTTGAGATAGTCCCTCATGTATTGGACGTGTTAGTGAAAGTTCGAGTTAAAAGAAGATGAGGAAAGAGTTGAGTTATAACTCCAAATCGAACTTGTCGCTTGTCATATTAGCTACTAATTTCAATAGTGATTGTTGTACACTTATTATGATGTAGATTGAAGTACGTTGCAAGTTGGTTATGCTGCCTCGTTGAATCATGTTAGCCAAGGTATGTTAAGGTTACTCCCTTCTTCCTATTGACATGATTCCGTAAGTAATAGAGCATCGAAGTAGAGCGTAAAAGAAATACCATCATATCGTTGTTTAACCTTGTTTTTGCTACATCTTCTCATGTATTAGAGTTCCCTCGCTAGGAGTCCATGATCACTCTATATTAGCCTTGTGTTACCATAAAGAGTAGCAGATCGATATACATATGGATACATCTCATTGCTATTACATATATAGAGTCGTCCCAAGCTATATACGGCTGGTGAGAGTTATCCTATCCTCAGTGCTAGTGATGGATATCCTAGCCTTGATGCTAGTCAGAGGTATCCCGACCTGACGGTTGGTGAGAGTTGTCCCAACTTAGAGTCGGTGAGAGATATACCGAGCCCTATATGAGGCTAGTTACAATAGGATATATTTCTATAAAACAAATAGAGTTACAGATTGCCTACGAGTCTATTTCACTTCACTTGCCTTCAGGGCTATTTGATTACACACTCGCCTTCAGGCTATATAAATGTGCGCTTGCCTTCGAGGCTATACATATACGATATCCTTCGGGGCTATGCACTTGCCATCAAGGCTATTTACACACTTTTAGATACTTCATATAAGGTTGAATAGTTTGCTATTGTATTATACAAATATTAGGAGTCAGAGATATGTAAGTATAACTATATATTTCCGTTGACTCCTCAGTTTATATTCAACATATCTTACATTTCAGTTCAGTTATTTCAGTCGCCTTACATACTCGGTAGATTAGTTCGCACTGATGTCCCTTTTGTCGGGGGTGCTACATTTCATACCTGCAGGTCCTGACACATAGACAGACGGACCTCCATAGCAGATGTTGCTGAGTATTAGCTTTAGTGGTAAGCTCCATGGCATCCAGATTTGCCATGTCTAGAGTTTTGTATATATATATATATATATATATATATATATATACAGATGATGGGTTGGTCGGGCCCTGTTCCGACCAGAGTGCATTTATTATTCTCTAGAGGCTTGTAGAAGTGTCCTATACATTCAATATGTCAGTATTGTAGCCTTGTCGGCCCTTATGTATATTTTGTCTTGGGATTTGTTGTGTGTAGATATTTAGGGTGGCCTTGTTGGCCTCAGATAATTTTGATTGATTTATAGAGGGGCCTCGTCGACCAGGTTGTTCAGGAAATATCTTAGAGTAAGCCAGTTACAACATGGTTCGCTCGGGCCTAGTAAGACATCGGTGTCGGTCACACCTCCCCATGTTGGGGCATGAAAAACTTGGTATCAAAGCGAGGTCTATCCTAGGAAGTCTACAAGTCGTGTCTACTAGAGTCTTATTTATAAGTGTTTTGTTCACCACATTGTATAAACAAGAAGCTACAGGGCATATAAGTGTCTATTACCCTTCTTTCAAATCCAAATCGTGTTATATAGCTAAGTCATAAGAGTTTGTGTCAGGACTTACATTTTTTTGTTGACATATAGAAATGTTTGCGATCAGAAAACTTACAGTTAGGCAGAGGGCTAATACAACAGCAGGTAAGGGCAATAATAGAGAGAGTTCCAGATAACGTGGCCTAGTTTAAGGCCCTATTAGATTGCGCATATCGGAGGTGAAGATTTCATGTTTAAGGTCCTAAGAAGAGAATATCTAACACACACCCGTGGATAGAAGGAAATGAGAGTATCTGAAGGGAAAAGTATAAGTTTCAACAGGAAGAAGAGGCAAGGTGAAAAGGGTACGAGGTACCCAGTATGTGAAGATTATAAGTATTTATAATTTAGATAGAGAAATATGAGTATTGTGAGTTCACTTTCAACAGTAATAGAGGTACGTACAATTAGCTGCACCCACTTTAGTTATGCTTGTTGAGAACTAACAGCCATAGCTTAAGAAAAGGATAGGATTCCAAAATTTAGCTGGGGTTAGAGTAGCCCAAAGCTATCAATAGATTGTTAGCACTAGATAACATTTTTTAATGATATTGTGAAGCATGATAATAGTTCCTTGTATGAGGCGTCTAGGTGGTGTACTCTAGAAGAGTGCAGCCAGATATGGTTGTTATATTGTTTAGAAAGTTCATAAGTTAGGTATTTGAATCCTAGAAGGGATAAGTATTTACCTCAGTGTGGTTTCCGTCCCCAGTAAAGAGAGAATGTTAGGTGACTTGAAGAATAAATTGAGATGAAGGGAAGCTGAAAGCGAAATAATGCCTTGTTGAAGTTTTCCAGAATAGGGCAAAAGACGGATACATTAGTAAAAGAATAGTAGAAGAATAAGTGAATGTTACAAGTAAGACGTAATAAATGGGTGATGACGGTAAGTTAGATTATGACAGGATGACAGAGTTTATAGCTAAGTAAACGAGAAGATAAGAGAAAACGGATTTTAAAATGATAAGTGAGTATAAGTCATAGGGTTATATCCTTATTTCGAGAAGTGAATTGATGACTCCACTAAGATTATCGGAAGGCTAAATTAGATTCCTGAGGTAACATATATTAATATGGGCTAGTAAGCAAGATAATCGAACATGAATTAAGGACCCGGAGGATTTCAATATTAGTTGACATTGAGAGAATTACAGAGGTCGTGTTCTAGAAATAGTAAACGACAAAAGTGTAATCTTTAAAGGTCATTGGAAACGTAAAAAGACACTGAAAATGAAGGGGTAAAACCTCAACAAGTAGAACACCAGAGCATTAAATGTTAGTATTCCCCGAAAGGGGGGAAGATGATGTGATATGGTATTAAGTCGGGATTAAGTATTTATTTAAATATAGAATGGTGAAGGAAATGATACATCTAATCAATTTTATCCGTGTTTGGGTTGTATGATTAGGGTTTTTTAGCCCTAAAGTTGGGAAATGATAAATCTTTCATTTGAGGGATAATTCATTGATGAAATTGGTTGATTTTATGGATTTAGAACCTATGGGCTATGAGTAACTCAATTTTATAATGAAACTATAGTTTTGTCCTTCGGGGCTTGTGATTATCTTTTTGGGTTCATTTTTGGGTTCCGAAATAAAGTATAGAGATATGGGTATCGTTGGAATCGTCTAACTCCGTAGATTACAATTTGGACTAGATTGAACTCATTTTATGAATTTAGATGCGGTAGAGCTTTCAGAAGGCTTAATCTTAGCTTGGATCGAGATTGAGATCGTTTGGAGGCATTGACAAAGGGCAATCCATTCATGAGTTATAAGACTTCAAATATAAGGCAAGTTGAGACTTGCTAGAACCTTAATGCAGTGTTATGTATTGTTTTAATTAATTAAGGGGCGTAATGGGAATTGAGGGTTCCGTACTCGTGAGGTGACGAGTACTTGTGCGGGTACCGGTGTAACTATATGGGTAATTAAAATACAAAGTAGTTATACTTGTGACGGAGATTGTGTATTTAGCCTTCGAGCCATGAGGATGGTGGATAAATCCATTTACGTTGGTATGATTGCTGCTTATTTGGGCTATGATAGCCATCTTGGTTGAAATCTATAAATATTGACTTATCTGACATTCATCACTCAACATCTTGTCTAAACTATAAGAGAGTACATATATTCTTAGTATTGAATTGATATTATTCTCTCGCATGGTGTATGCATATCTATTTTATTCATTTATGATATAATTGTCATTTAATTAATGAAATACGAGAAATGGGGCCTGGGAGGCCGGGTGTTGGATATGATACATGAACGAGGTGAGGTGAACGGTAAAGAGCCAAATTGGGGCTTACCTTCTATGGCATCATTTCTTATCACATTAATTATGTTCTCACGATTTCTTGTGGTATCTCATGCATATTTACACTTGCATATGGTTAGCTCGGGTTTCACGCCTGGAATAACTGATATTATGGTTGGTTCGGGTTGCACGCCTGCAACAGTTGATATTATGGTTGGCTTGGGTTGCACACCTGCAACAGATGATATTATAGACTATGGGAAGGTTCTGAATGGAAATGGTTCTCGGTGGGTATATGGATCTCATGACTTCCCCATGGGTTATGTTAAACCTACTGCAGGAGCGTGTATATACTGGGTGCATATCGTCATTGCATAGCATAGTTTTCACTTGCATTCATTTCATTCATACTTGTTAGTATGGTTTCATGTCACATGTGCCTTGGGTGATATGAAAATTGTATCTTGATGGTTACAATCGCTTTAAATGAATGAAAGATAAAACATTTATGGCTTTCCTTGATTTAGAAGGTGGAAAGGTGAGACCTTTATGATAATACTCATCCTAAATGATGGAAATATCAAATGTTTATTAATATAATGCCCTAAATAATATAAAGGTCGAGTCTTTATGACTAAACTTATCTAAATCGATGAAATGGTAACATCTAGTATATGAGCCCTAATTGATGGAAAGATTGAATCTCTATCACTATAAATGTTCTAAATAACTAAAAGGTGGAATCTTTGTGGTTTAGATGTCCGATTTTGGTAAAGGTTGGACCATTATTTCTATACTTGTCCTAATTGAGGTAAAGATAGAAATTGATGACAATTCATGAAAAGTGATGAACTTTATGACTTGGTGTAGTTGTAGAACCTTTACTTAAATTGTTGAAAAGCTTATAAACTGCATTATTGTAAAACTAATTAAGGAAGAAGAGAAGTATCGGAAGTATCAACTATCGTCATCGTTATATTTTAGGGTCGGTCAACGATGTTGCCGGCTACACGTGCTTTCCGTACTCACTCTACACTTGCTGTACTTTTTTCTGCAGGTTCAGATTCGGACACGAGTTGAGGATGAGATATTGTTAATCATCAATGAGCGCTATCTTTGGGTCTAGGGTGAGTTGATGATGCTTTCACAGCCCCAGACTACTTCTTATCTTTGTTTTCTATATTATTTAATCTCAGACAGTGTTTAAGTAGTTCAAGACTTGTAGTTGTATTAGTCACTCTCGTACTTATGACTTTCAGGTATTGGGAAGGTGTTTGACTTAAACGTGTTTATAATTATGTTCTTAAGAGTATTTCATTACTTTTGGATGTTTTCTTTACCTTTTCCGCATTCCATTTCAATACTTTGGGGTGTTTTCTTTACCTTTTCCGCATTTTCTTTATTATTTGGCTCGATTCGACTTGGGGTTCACCTATAGGTTTAGGGTAGGTGCCCTCATGACACAAATAGAATTTTGGATCGTGATAGATTATTATCAATTTGTATTCGGAAAAATAATCTAAAACAAAATCTGAAGGAACGGAAAATAAATTCGAGCCTACTGAATTCACAGTGTGTCCTTAAGGAAATTATTTCCCTTAATGTACTCAAGGTTATGGAATATATCCTCCCATGATAGAACAAATTAAACCAAGTTGTATAGTAGTACATCAAACTCTGATGAACGGTGATCGCAACAGACGACATAAATCACACACAGAAAATCCTTGAAGTGCTCAAAGAAGGAAAAAGATGATCAAAATTTTCATAAGAAATATCTGATGGACTGGCCAGATTTATATAGCTATTGGGTGGAGTTAAGTGAAAAGGTGCAACTCAAAATTTGCAACTTTTCAGAAACATTTCCATTCACCTTAATTTAAACCCAACATCATAACCACACAGTTATTTATCGCTTATTTTAGACCATAAAGTTTTAAAATGTTCCTTTATTCTTAAACTTCATACTTAGTCAAATACCATCATATAAAGTGAGATGAAGGTTGTAACTCTTTAACTCCAATAAGTATTTATTGTTACACAAATATTTTCTTATTTATTTTTATTATCTTTATAGTGGTCTTGTGTGTCTGTATTCAATTATAATTTTTTTAGTAAAAAATGTCTACCTGTTTTATTATGTACAAGAAATTACTGAGTTTTTCAATATTGTCGTCGTTTTGCACCAACTGATACGGGTGCACCCACTATCTTTATTCAAATTATAAAATCTTAAATATGGATACATCTACCAAATCATTTTGTGTTACAAAGAAATAATATTTTCTCTTCATTCACTTGCTTAAATTTTGTTATCCACCTCTACATTTAATTTTACATTGCCATGTATGTTGTTTAAAATTGATGTTGTTAATGCAGATAGAAATAATAAGTAGTTTAATTGCAGGAGGAGACTTTTTAAAATTCGAATTTAAATTTAGTTAGATAAGTTTTATTGAGATATCTTAGGATTTTAAATTTTATTTTGTGGTTTTTTTATTTTAAAGTTGGCTATTTATAGCCCTCCTTTGCTTGATGAAATTATTGAGAGACATTTTTAATTAATACTTTCAACTATTTTACTACCCATCTTTTTAAAAAAATCAACAACGGTATCAGAGCCTCATTAGACTTACTGGATCGATTTAGTTCTTCTTAGAGCATCCATAGATTTTAATGAATAGTGAGTTCATTGAAGAAGAACAACTTTCAACCATTTTTAACACATACTTATTTTTAACTTTTCAACCCTTACTTATTTTTAACGCTCGGACCCCAATATCAATTTTCAACAAATATTCTTTTTAACCCGTGCTTATTTTCAACGCACATGGATGGTTTCAATCATTATCAATTTTAAACTTATTTTCAAACGTTGCAAGCATATGTCTCAATGCCCCACAAATTTCACTAATGAAAACTATCAGTATTAGTCAGTGAAAATAAAATCGTATTTTGAAACCTATGATTTCTGGAATATTGTGATGAATGAAAAATTCATACAATAGCTTTTTGCAAGTCTTACACTTATCCAAATTAAAAGACTTGAAAAAGATCTTTTAAAGAATGCAATTTTATTCAGAATGTTTTTTATGCACAAAATCAAAAGAAGAAGGAAGAAGGAGGAGGAGGAGAAGGAGGAAGTTCAAAATAATTGTCAAGCACATACAACAGAAACATAAATTGAGAAGGAGTAACCTTTTTTATTACAGCAACTAAAGCAATGGATGAATGTTGAAAATTTCTTTTGTTAATGTAGATAGGAAGAGTAAATAGTTTAGTTGCAGGAGGAGTCTTTATTTAAATGTGAATTAAATTTAGTTAGATAAGTTTGGTTGAGATATTTTAGGATTTTGATATTTATTCTGCAGATTTTATGCAGATTTTCTGTTTTAAATTTGGCTATTTAAAGCCCTCCAATGGTTATAAAATTATTGAGAGAAATTTCAATCAATACTTTCAATCTTTTTTCTTCTGTATCTTTTTAAAAAGCAACATATGTTAATAACGTTACAAAATACCAACAAACACCCTTAACATCTCATCCACTTCTTACCAATATAAATATAGCAAAGCCATCTTAAGCTTTCCTATAAATAAACTCGTAAATAATTAACATAATGTTCGTCATAATAATCATACTTTTATCCCTGTCCCATTTTCTCAAGTATATGCTGATAGACACTATGCTTGAGTATGTAAGGCAGGAAAACATGTAAATAAAGGACATAATACGAGAGAGGGTTATAGAAATCAATCTGAAACTCAGAAAGGTCGGAATACAACTGACATAACCATGAATATATGAATGTAAGTAAAATTGGGTCATTCTATGGGGCCATATCATATAGTATCATATCAAATTTCTCTATGGGGTGAGCTCATAATAAACTTCCCTGCCATATAGGACGTGGTGGTATCTGCGCAACTGATTAGTGGTATGCACATAAAAGTTCCTGCCGCCGACTATAGCGCGGCGCGGTGTGATAAAATAGATACATATATAATGCATGTTGGACCCATGAAATGATATTCTGAGCCTTTCGGAGCGACGCAAGGTCGGTAACCTCAGAATACGTTATTAGAGCTAACTTGTCATCGTGAACCTTATAAGAATTAGAAAATACCAACAATATATGATAACATGAGAATAAAAAAAAGAATCAACATTATCATCAATAGTTCCATAAGAAGATAACATGAAAACATAAATGGAACTTGAGTACTCCTCGTTAGAATGAAATAATATGGTCAATTCTATCTTCTAAGAGTAGCATATCTTTGGAAGCTAGTTTGTTACATTACATTCATTAGAGTCATGCAATAGAAAGAAAGGGATAGACTCACATACCTGTATAATCTCCTCCTCAATCCACAATAAGTGAAATGATATCGTCGTCAATATACAATGTCGTAACTATCATATTTCACTGATTATATAACTTACAGAATAACAGGCAGCACCTCCCTTATTTATAATACATCCATAGACCACTAAGGGTCGTCAAAACAGCCCAACAACAACAATACAATTCCATATAAGTTTTCCGATTACTTCAAGAACCTTATGGAGTGGCAAGCTCGGTTTACGATTACAAAATATAATTCGAATCTCATTTTCCATGAATCAGTACACAATATTTAGAACACCATACTTATGCTTACCGTATCGTTTTCAGCCCAAAACATCATAAAAACAACCTTCAAAACAACCCACAAAAACAACCTTAAAAACATCCCACATGCCTACACTTCAACCTTCACTTTTAATCTCAAGTTTCATATGTTTATTTCATCAATCCACCTGATAAATATATAGACACGCATAATAACCACGAGAATACCATAATCAAGTTGTTTTAGGTAATTTACAGCCACAACAAGTGGTTTGTAAAGCCTCAAAATAGTCCAACAATAAGTTAACAACATCTCTTGCCCTTTCAAGTCATATCTTGTAGTCTTGTACTCAAATAACACAAACAACATGTAATTAACCCTAAGCACACCCAAAAGTATTTTATACTTACCTTACACAACAGCTTCAACTTGAAATAAAAATATGATTCAGCTCACACTCACCCTTGTTCACTTCACAACATCCTAGAGGCGATATTCATTACTTTAACTAGCTTTTGGTGTTGGAATTGGTTATGAACCCTTGGATTTTGGCTTGAACTCTTTAGGTACTATTTGCAGAGATTAGGACAAGGTTAGGGAGATGTTTGGTTGAAAAATTAATGAAAAAAGCCCCAAAACGTCTTTTAAGGATGCCAAAGTCGGTGGCCGCCTCAAGTGGGCCCCAAACTGTATTGCCTACGCAGTCTCGAAAAAATGTGAATATCTCTCTGCTCGGTCATCGTATCGACAAACGGTTTAATACGTTGGAAACTATACTTGTAGAAATCTAATTCTATGGGTTGACCAACCCATAATTCCAAGTATATTGTGAGAAAAGGTCAGTTATATTAGACCCAAATTGCTGTAGAATTATGAATGTAACTTGCAACAACTTTTGCCGACTTTTGTTTTATAACTCAGTTGACTTCAAAACATAACACACGAATATTATACGATTCAAATACCTTATAACATGACCTTATTAGCATGTTAAATACTCCTAGTCTTACCCAAAAAGTACAGGTTATAACATTCCCAACTTGCCGACTTTCAACAACAACAACAATAACATACCCAGTGAAATCCCATAATGTGGGGTCTGAGGATAGTAGAGTGTACACACACCTTACCTCTACTTTGGTAGGTAGAGTGAATGTTTTCGAGAGATCCTTGGCTCAAGGAAAAACGTAAGCCCAAGCAAAGTAAGACACACAAAGTGCGTAAGTCATGACAGTGCATTTTGAAAAAAGAAAGAAGAAAAAAGAAGCAATAGCTAATGCAAGTAAATAAGACAAATAAAATACACATGGTAGCATAAATCAAACGACAATTGACTATAAGGCAATATGATAGGCTAAGCGAGCATACAATAATAATACTACAACTACTAGTTTGTAAGCGCAGGTAGGACTACGCTGGACTACCTACTATCCTTATACCTTAATACGTGTCCTCCATAACCCCCTATCTAAGGTCATATCCTCAGTGAGTTGCACCTACGCCATATCCCGTCTAATCACCTCTCCCCGATACTTCTTCGGCCTATCTCTACCTCTCTTGTACCCGTCTATAGACAACCTTTCACACCTCCGCACTGGATATTTATGTTTCTCCTCTGCACGTGTCTGAACCATCTCAACCTAGCTTCTCACATATTATCCTCCACCGAGGCCACTCCCACTCTGTCCCTAATATCATTATTTCTAATTTTATCTCTCCTTGTATGCCCACACATCCATCTTAGCATTCTCATCTCCGCAACTTTCATCTTTTGGGTATGCAAAGTCTTGACCTGCCAACACTCTACCCTATACAACATGGTCGGTCTAACCACCACCCTATTTTACTTGCCTTTAAGTTTTGGTGGCACTTTTTTACCACACAATACTCTAGATGAGAGCCTCCATTTCATCCATCCTGACCTAATACGATGTGTGACATCGTCATCAATATCTACATTTCCTTAGATAATAGACCTAAGGTACTTAAAGCTCCCTTTCTTTGGAATGACCTGGGTACCAAGCCTCACCTCCACGCTTGTCTCAAGGTTGCTCCCATCACTGAATTTGTACTCCAAGTATTCTATCTTGGTCCTACTTAGCCTGAACCCTTTAGACTCTAAACTCTGTCTCCAAACCTCTAGCTTAGCATTCACCCATTGTGGGTCTCATCAATCATGACTATGTCATCTGTGAATAGTATACACTATGGCACCTCCTCTTGGATTTGTCGCGTCAGTCCATCTATCACCAAGGCAAATAGGAATGGGCTAAGAGTTGATCCCTAGTGCAACCCCATCATCACTGGGAAGTGCTCTGAGTTTCCTCTTCCTGTCCGTACCTTAATCTTCGCTCCATCATAGATATCCTTGATTTCCCTAGTGTATGCCACAAGTATACCTCTAACCTCTAAATATCTCCATAGAACCTCCCTAGGGACTTTGTCGTATGCCTTCTCGAGGTCGATGAAAACCATATGTAAGTCTCTTTTCCTCTCCTTATACTGCTCCACCAACCTTCTAATAAGATGGATGACTTCTGTAGTCCACCGCCCGGGCATGAATTCAAACTAGTTCTCAGAGATAGACACTCATCTTCTCACCCTCATCTCCACGACTCTTTCCCAAACATTCATAGTGTGGTTTAGCAGCATGATACCCCTATAGTTGTTGCAATTCTGGATATCACTTTTTTTCTTATAAAAAGGAATCATCGTACTGCACCTCCATTATTCGGGCATCCACGCCGTCTTAAAAATGATGTTAAACAATTACGTCAGCCACTCCAAACCTGCCCTGCCTGCGCTTTTCCAAAATTCAACTGGGATCTCATCAGGCCCGGTTGCTCATCCCTTGCGCATCCTGCGCACAGCACCCTGAACCTCCTCAACCTTAATGTTTTCACAATAACCAAAATCCTGGTACCTACCAGAGTACTCCAGATCTCCCAGCACAATGTCTATATCTTCTTTTTTGTTCAAGAGTTTATGGAAGTAAGACTACCACCACCACCTAATATGCGCGTCCTCCACCAGCACTTTGTCGTCCTCATCCTTGATGCACCTCACATGATCCAAGTCCCGGGCCCTCCTCTTCCTCACCTTGGTTAGTTTGTACAACTTCTTATCCCCATCTTTTCCCTCTGTTTCCACATATAGACGTTCAAACGCCACTATTTTCGCCGCAGTAACCGCTAGTTTTGCCTCTTTTCGTGCCAAACTTGCCGACTTTTGACGAAACTTATTTTATTTGATTTGATTAACTTCTAAACCTTCCTAAATGTTCTATTAATTGTTTTAAACACTCATGAACTTGAGAATAGTTTTGCTCTCTGAGCTTATGTCGACTAAATTATAAGACACTTTAACATATGAAAATGTGGGATGTAACATCCTCTCCCCCTTAAGGACATTAATCCTTGAATGTAAAAATACATGGGGGTTAAGTCACAAATTTCAATACAAAAATGTAACCATTCATACTACCCTATGTTTCTTACAAGGCTATACCAACTTGTATTCCTATGTCATGGAATCTTTATGGGTGATTGTTACCTTATAGGGTTGGTTCTATTTATTTCATCCTTTCTTCCATCCAGTAATTTTATCAATGTTCTAGTCCTTTATAACTCTTAACAAGGTTTAACTTGTGGACTCATTATCCTCATAGTCGACTCTTTCTCTTGTGGTTGAGCTTCTTAGGTGGGTTTCCCTTGAAGGGTTACGCATATTTTGAACTTCAACCTTTTGAGGATATTCATATGTTCAACATAGTCCCATTTTGTTCTTCAATTTATCTTACATTCATGTGCTCATCAATTCATGGATGAGGGTTACGTCTCCTTAACTCTTGCCGTTAAATATTTGGTAAAATTTCCATCAATCCTAAGTTGCCTGCATTTTGGCGTTACGTCCTTAGGTTAAATCCTAAATGTCCCTTGAAGTGTGTCACTTATCTTTATGTCGAGCTCTTATTCATGGGTGTCGAGATATTGGAAATAGTGCCGTCATGATAACTGATTCTTTGTAGCACTAGATAGTTGCCTTTTGTTTATAAGGTTAATACCGTCCATCTTTCCTGGTTCGTACATTTCATTAGATCGTGACTTAACTCTCAAAGGTTAATTGTTACCACATATGTTCACATGGATTCATTGGTTGGTAATTCATTTTCCTTCATAGCTCATATCTCCCCTATCCTTCTCGCGCTTAAGTGTTACAGTTACTAGTAGACTGTCAAAAAGCCTTAAGTCCTTCCTTTGTATTTCCAATGTCGTATATCTGTCATATCACTCTTATGGAATCATGGCCCTTTTTGTCATTATTTTCTTCTTTATTAGATCGGATCTCCTTTGGTCTCAATTCTTAATGTCATTTTTACTTGTCTTTCTACCTGTGATTATATTGGTGTCATTAGAACTTTGCTTATATCACTCTCGAGGTTCTATAATTTACTCGACAACATAATTTAACCTAGTCTCTTCTATCTTTCATTGCAGTTTCTGGGTATTGCTCATGATTCTATTGTTATTCTAATGTTGAAGGGTACTTGTTTATAACTTTTGGGCGGTTTACGTCATTGTACTCATCACTATGGTGTCTTTCTCTAATTAAATAGTAGATTTTCCTCTGTTTTAAATATCCTGACATATTTTCTATATGATTGTTCTCTATGTATAAAGTGCTCACATTACGATAGTGTTATTCGTGAAGGGTTATGATTCATCTAGTTTTCCTCATCCACTTAGTCAAGCAGTCCCCTTTTTTGGCTTCTCATAGTATGCTTCATCTGCCTTATCTATTATGTATTATGGTTTCCTTACGTGTATGATCTGCAACATCATCATTGCTTTCCATTCTTCGACTAGCATGCCCGATTGTTTAACTAATAGTTCAACTCTTTCTTGTATCCTCATTGACCTTTAAGTCCCCCTTTCATGGTTATTCCTCATATCCTTACTGTATCACTGCTTACATTCCTCTCTGCCTCCTGAGTTCTTATGGTCTCTGGTTAGAGTTGCTTGCTTTCTGGTTTTGGCTTTACCTAACGAATGAGTTCTATAATGATTGCAACTGAGACATGAAGTGGAACCCTTTTCTCCATTCTGTTACCTCATCGATATTTCCATAACTCTCTATTTTATTATCATTGAGTCATTTCTGGTTTGTCCTTACTTTCTTCATCCGTTCATCCTTATTGACTCACTTCATTTGTCCTTTGTGGTAGTCCCCCGTTAAGGGGCATAGTTAACTTTAATGTTTTAAAATACTTCTCCTACATAAGCTCAATTTCTATCCCCACATCCTATCATGACTCTTCCTCCTTGGCGATCAAGTCTTTTCCAAAATGTACTACTCTTGTTGAAGTGATCCTCGTATTATCCGTACATATGAGGTGGCATATATTATTTAGTGCCTTGAACTTCGGCGAGTATGTCTTGTAGTATAAGTTTTTTCGTGAGGACTCTTACTGCGACCAATTTACCATAGCTACTCCTCTGTTTCTATTTCTTTCTATATGCACTCATTTACCCTCATGATCATAACACGCCTTAAATTCTCATCGATCTTTCCAAGTCTACAACTTTCCTCAAGATTCTTACTAATGCTGGTACTGTTGTATCTTTGGAATATTCATCCTTAATAAGTTCTATTGGAATATTCACTTTGCTTCCCTATAAATTACTTAAGGCAGTTAGCTTATTACATCCGGCCTACTCAAGATTATCCCCTGGTAATTTTACTTGTCTTCATAAGTTAGTAAGGCAAAAAATTTTATACACGATTTGAGATCACCTTCAAGTCTTATCATTGTCTTTTCCTTTCTTAGTTTCCTTGTCTTAGCTTAGCACATCTCATTTGTCTCTTCTCCAGTCCCCTATTAACTTCCACTCCTTATTTGTTCTAGAAATCTTCTCGAGACATTCTCTTACCCTCTATTTCTATTGTACTTACAATTTTTCTCATATATCCTGTTTATGCGCTTCTGTCGACTGGAATCTTATTTATAGAATTTACGACATACCTCCTTACTTTGTCTTATTTCTCTCCCTTACTATCTCTATCGCATTCATTTTTTTCTATTCATACACGTATATTATTATCTCTTTATAAGAGTTGCGACTGATCCCTCTATGTTTCTCTTATAACATAGGTTTTTCGGGGATTAAGTAGTATGAATGCCACAAGAGAAAATTGACCATATATATTCTTCATTGCATTAGTATAATCTTTTTTCCTCTCAGTTCATCAACTTAATAATCTTATCATCATTATTTCTTCTCATATTTCCTTGCCTTTGCGTACTTTGTTGTGATGCCTCTTTCCATTATCCATAAGCACACTATGGCTTTATCATAAAATCTGAAATCACCCATCTATACACTCTCATAATCTAGTAACATACACAATATAAGTTCGGAGGAAAATAGGTATGAACGTGGTAAGGGAAAATTGGGTTGTGGATTTACTCGTCTATGAAGTTTTATGCCTTATTAGCTTGTTGGACCTTGCTATAGTCCCACTTATTCCTTTCGACTTTTACTTTTGGATTACGGCCTACCTTTACTGAGATATCATGCTTTCACATAACGAACGACAAGACACTATCATTTCATAAGTATAAGCATTTCCAATAAAACTAGTGATATACCTGCATTAATCTCGTAACTATGAAAAGTGTCTGAGCCTGGCACACTCTTCGATTGAGTCTGGGACAAACGCATCATATGGTTCCTACTCTCGCACCAAGAACACTCTCCAATATTAACTCAACATGGTCCCAAAAGGTGCTTATTACAGCCTGATGAAGGAGACCTAACACCTTCAACGTCCTCTTATTGCTGTCCTTAGGATCATGATATCTGTGAGTCTAGTGTTGGCTCTACTTGAGAACTCTAGTCGGATATATTATGTAACAGTAACCCCCTATCACCTTCAACTGCTCTAAAACTCTCAATCCGTCTACTAGTTACCTCTTTGTCGTCTCTACTAGCTATTGGTGAGCCCTGATTAATGGATTCCCGTGATTGTGGATTCCCTAGCCTTTAAAAAGGCCTAACATCTACAGGTGCTCGAATATGACCCCAAACTTGGAAAATAATCGGTGGTGTTGATATTTGTACCATTCTCCTTATATCTTGGTCAATGGGGGTCGTCAATGGATCTAACGGTCTTGGTGATATCTGAGCTAGTCTCCTATCTGGAAATAACAACGGGGTCAACGGTACTCGAAAGAGCGACTCACCTGGTAGCTCAGCAGATCCTCCTCTATAGAATATGTTGTCTCTGATGGGTCTTCCTCAATGGAATATATAATCTCAGATGGATCTTCCTTAATGGAATAACTTACGCCACCTTCTGGTACTATTGTAGTCCTTGAACCCTTACTAGCGGGTTGGTACATCCATATTTTCATATGTTAAAGTATGTCCTAATTTAGATGACATAATATCAGAGAGCAATACCATCTCAAGTTCATGAGTGTTTAAAACCATGTATGGCACATGTAGGAAGTCTTAGAAGTTAATCGAATCGAAGAAAATAAGTTTTGTCGAAAATCGGCAAGTTGGGCATGTTATAACTCGTACTTGTCAGGTCAGACTAGGAGTATTTAACATGCTAATAAAAAGTCATGTTATGAGGTATATGAATCGTACAATAGTCGTGTGTTAAGTTATAAAGTCAAGCGAGTAATAAAACAAAAGTCGGCAAAAAGTGTCGCAAATTACGTTCATAATGCTACTGAAATTTGGGTCTAATGTCACTGAGCTTTTCTACAAATATACTTGGAATTATGGGTTTTTCTACCCATATAATTGAAGGTCTATGAGTAAATTATCCAACTTATTAAACCGTTCGTCGATACGACATCCGAGCAGAGATATATTTGTATTTTTGCGAGACTACGCAGGCAGTATAGTTTGGGGCCCACATGAGGTAGCCATCGACTTTGGCATCCTTAAAAGACGTTTTGGGGCTGTTTTTCATTCATTTTCAAAAAAACATCGCCATAACCTTCTCCTAAGCTCTCTCAACATTCCCTAAAGAGTTCAAGGAGAAATCCAAGGGTTCATAACCAAATCCAACACCAAAAGCTAGCTAAAGTAAATAATATAGCCTCTAGGATGTTGTGAAGTGAACAAGGGTGGTTATGAGCTGAATCAAGTTTGGAATTAAAGTTTTAGCCGTTGTGTAAGGTATTTATAACATCCTTTTGGTTGTGATTAAATTTAATTACATGTTGGTTGTATTATTTGAGTTCACGACTACAAGATAGGACTTGAAAGGGCAAGAGATGTTGTTAACTTATTGTTGGTCTATTTTGATGCTTTATAAATGACTTGTTGTGGCTGGAAATTATAAAAAAATAACTTGATTATGGTATTCTTGTGGTTGTTATGAATGTCTATATATTTATCAGGTGGATTGATGAAAGAATCATATGAAACTTGAGATTAAAAGTGAAGGTTGAGGTGTAGGCGTGCGGGCTGTTTTGAAGGTTGTTTTTATGATGTTTTGGGCTGACAATGATATGGTAAGCATCAGTATGATGTTATAAATGTTGTATACTGATTCATTGAAAAATATATTGGATTCGAATTATATTTTATAATCATAAATCGAGCTTGCCGCTCAATATGGTTGTTGAAGTAATCGGAAAGCTTATATGGAATTATATTGTTGTTGTTGGGCTGTTTGGATGACCCTTATTGGTCTATGGGATGTAGTATAAATAGGGAGGTGCTTCCCATTTTTCCGTAGGTTATATAATCAGTGAAATATGATAGTTACGACATTGTATATTGACGACAATATCGTTTCACTTATTGTATACACAAAAGGATTGTGTTAAGATTGGTTGTGGATTGAGGAGGAGATTATACAGGTACGTGAGGCTATATCTTCCTTTATTTTGCATGACTCTAATGAATTTTATGTTTCAAACGAGCTTCCAAAAGATACTCTACTCTTAGAAGATAGAATTGACCGTATTGTTTCATTATAATGAGGAGTACTGAAGTTCCATTTCTGTTTTCATGTTAGCTTCTTATGGAACTATTGATGATGATATGATTCTTTTTTTATCATCATGTTATCATATAATGTTGGTAGTTCCTGATTCTTATAAGGTTCATGATGATGAGTTAACTCTAATTACGTATTCGGAGGTTACCGACCTTACGTTGCTCCGAAAGGCTCAGAATATCATTTCATGGGTCCAAAGATGAATTATATATATATATATATATATATATATATATATATATATATATATATATATATATATATGTATACATACATACATGTATGTATACATATATGTATGTATGTATACATATATGTATGTATGTATACATATATGTATGTATGTATACTTATATGTATGTATGTATGTATGTATACATATATGTATGTATGTATACATATATGTATGTATGTATGTATATATGTATGTATGTATATATATATGTATGTATGTATATATGTATATATGTATATGTATGTATGTATATATGTATGTATGTATGTATGTATATATGTATGTATGTATGTATGTATGTATATATGTATGTATGTATGTATGTATATATGTATATATGTATGTATGTACATATTTTATCACTCCGTGCCACACTATAGTCGGTCGGGAAAAATACTTATATGTGCACACCACTGATCAGTTAGGTATATACATCCGCGTCCTATATGACCGGGCAGTTTATTATGAGCTTACCCCATAGGGGGATTTGATATGATACTATAGGATATGGCCCCATAGAGTGGCCCGATTTTACCTACATGCACATATTCATGGTTATGTCAGTTGTATGCCCTCAACGGCCTTTCTGAGTTTCAAGTTGATTTCTATACCCCTCTCTCGTATTATGTCCTTTATTTACATGCTTTCCTACCTTACATACTCAGTATTTTATTTGTACGACATTTTTATTTGGTGGACACTGCATGTCGTGCTACAGGTCCAGATAGACAGGTTAATGGCTATCCAGTAGGCCTCTGGATTCAACGGCTAGTTGGTGAGGTCCACTTCTCTGGACTTGCCTGCATGTGTCATTATTCATATGTATATACATGTGATGATGGGTATGTCGAGGCCCTGTCCCGGCTAATGATGGTTATGTATTCTTAGAGGCTCATAGACATGTTGTCTTGTGTCCAGTATGAGTACATCTTTGATGTCTTACAATTTGATGCATATGGCCTTGACGACCCATATCTTATGTATAGTTTTCATGGTAGCCTGGCCGGCCTATATATCTACATGTGTTCATATCACTAATGTTTCAATGTGGAGCTATGATATTTAAGGATCATTGCTTATGTTGGCCTCATCGTCCTTTATAAGCAATTTAGAAAAATAGTATGAAGTGTACGTCGGTACTCGGCCAGCAAGGCCCGAGTGCCGGTCATGGCCCTTCATTTTAGGTCATAACCAACTTGGTATCAGAGCAGGTCTGTCCTAGGGATATCATTGAGCCGTGTCTAGTAGAATCTTGATTATGGATGTGTTGCATGCCACATTTATAATCAAGAGGATATAGGACATTTAGGGCTGTTATCTTTATTTGAAATCTAGATCGTACGATAGAGCGGAGTTGTAAGTATCAACTTTCCGATTCTTACCCTGTTTTCCTTTTTCTACGATGCCTACATTGAGGAAGACCCATCTGAGATTATATATTCCATCATGGAGGATTCATCTGAGATCCCAGGTGAATCACCTTTTTGAGTATGGTCGACCCCGTTGTTATTTCCAGATTGGAGAATGGCTCGAACATCATTGACGACCATCAGTTCCATTAATGACCCCCATTGACCAAGATATAAGAGGAATGGTACAAGTATCAACACCATCGGTTATTTTCCATGTTCGGGGTCATATTTGAGCACCCGTAGATGTTAGACCTTTTGAAAGGCCACGGAGCCCACAATCATGGGAATCAATTAATCAGGGCTCACCAATAGCTAGTAGAGACGAGAAAGAGGTAACTAGTAGATAAATTGCGAGGTTTAGAGAAGTTGAAGGTGATAGGGGGTTACTGTTATAGAATATATTTGACTAGAGTTCTGGGGTAGAGCCAAGGCTAGAATCGCAGATATCCGAACCCCAAGGACATGAATAGGATGTCATTGAGGGTGGTAGGTCGCCTTCATTAGGCTGTCAGCAGTGTGTACATGTACATTTTGGGACCATGTCGAGTCAATACTGGAGAGTGTTCTTGGTGTGGGAGTAGGAACCATAGGATGCATATGTCCCAGACTCAACCGAAGAGGGTTCCAGGCTCAGACGCTATTCATGCTTACGAGATTAATGCAGATTTTATGAATAAAGCCATAGTGTGCTTATGGATAATGGAAAGAGGTGTCACAACAAAGTACGCAAAGGCAAGGAAATATGAAAAGAAATAACGATGATAAGATTATTAAGTTGATGAACTGAGAGGACAAAAGATTATACTAATGCAATGACGAATATATATGGTCAATTTTCTCTTGTGGCATTCATACTACTTAATCCCTGAAAAACCTATGTCAGTATAAGAGGAACATAGAGGGATCAGTCGCAACTCTTATAAAGAGATAATAATATACGTGTATGAATAGAAAAAAATGAATGCGATAGAGATAGTGAGGGAGAGAAATAAGACAAAGTAAGGAGGTATGTCGAAAATTCTATAAATAAGATTCCAGTCGACAGAAGCGCATAAACAGGGTATATGAGAAAAATTGTAAGTACAACAGAAATTGAGGGTAAGAGAATGCCTCGGGAAGATTTCTAGAACAAACAGGAGGTGGGAGTTAATAGGGGACTGGAGAAGATACCAATGAAATGTGCTAAGATAATACAAGGAAACTAAGAAAGGAAAATACGATGATAATACTTGAAGGTGAGCTCGAATCATGTATAAAAAATTTGCCTTACTAACTTACCGAGACTAGTGAAACTGCCAGGGGATAATCTTGAGCAGGACGGACGTAATAATTCAACGAAGTGAATATTCCAATGATGCAACGATACCAGCGTTAGTAAGAATCTTGACACAAGTTGTAGACTTGGAAAGTTTGATGAGAATTTAAGGCATATTATGATCACGAGGGTAAACGAGTGCATATAGAAAGGAATAGCAACAAATGAGTAGCCGAGGTAAGTTGGTCGCAGTAAGAGTCCTCATAAAAAGACTTATACTATAAAAATGCTCGCCGAAGTTCAAGGCACTAAATAATATTTGCCATGCCATATGTATGGATAATACGGGGATCACTTCAACAGGAGGAGTACATTTTAGAAAAAAGACTAGATTGCCAAGGAGGACGAGTCGTGATAGGATGTGGGGATAGAAATTGACCTTATAAAGGAGCAAGATTTTAAAATGCTAAATTTAAATATGCCCCTTAATAGGTGGGGCTACCATGAACGAAAAATGAAGGGAGTCGATAAGGATTCGGTAACGATGAATGGATGAAGAAAGTAAGGACAAACCAGAAAGGACTCAATGATAATCAAATAGAGAGTTATGGAAATATCGTTGAGGTAACAAAATGGCGGATAGGGTTCATTTTCATGACTCAGTTGTAATCCTTATAGAACTCATTTGTTAGGTAAAGCCAAAACCAGAGAGCAAACAACTCTAACCGGAGACCATAAGAGCTCAGAAGGCAGAGAGGAATGTAAGCGGTGCTCCAGTAAGGATATGAGGAATAACCATGAAAGTGGGACTAAGAAGGTCAATGGGGATACAACAAAGAGTTGAATTGTTAGTTAAATAATCGGGCATGCTAGTCGAAGAATGGAAATAAATGATGATGTTGCAGATCATACACGTAAGGAAACCCTAAGACATAAGAGCTAAGGCATATGGATCATATTACAAGAAGCCAAAAAAAGAGACCACTTGTCCAAGTGGATGGATGAAAACTATAGGAATTACAACCCTTCACGATTATTACCACTATAATGTGAGCACCTCGTACTTGAGAAAAACTATATAGAAAATATGTTAGGAAATTTAAAACAGGGGAAATTCTACTATTTAAACTGAGAAAGACACCATAGTGATGACTACGGTGACATAAACCGCCCAAAAGTTATAAACAAGTACCTTTCAGCGTCAGAATAACAATAGAATCGTGGGCGATACCTAGAAACTACAATGAAAGATAGAAGAGACTAGGTTAAATTAAGTTGTCGAGTAAATTATAGAACCTCGAGTGATATAAGCAAAGTTCTAATGACACCAATATAATCACGGGTAAAAAGACAAGTAAAAACGACATTAAGAATTGAGACCAAATGAGATACGATCCAATAAGGAAGAAAATAATGACAAAAAGGGCCATGATTCCATAAGAGTGATATGACAGATATACGACATTGGAAATCCAAAGGAAGGACTTAGGGGTATTGACAGTCTACTAGTAACCGTAACACTTAAGCGAGGGAAGGATAGGGGAGATATGAGCTATAAAGGAAAAGGAATTACCGACCAATGAATCCATGTGAACATATATGGTAACAATTAACCTTTGAGAGTTAAGTCACGATCCAATGAAATGTACGAACTAGGAAAGATGGACAGTATTAACCTTATAAACAAAAGGCAACTATCTACTGCTGCAAAGAATCAGTTATCATGACGGTACTATTTCCAATATCCCGACACCCATTAATAAGAGCTCGACATGAAGATAAGTGACATACTTCAAGGGACATTTAGGATTTAACCTAAGGACGTAACACCAAAATGCAGGCAACTTAGGATTGATGGAAATTTTGCCAAATATTTAACGGCAAGAGTTAAGGAGACGTAACCCTCCGCCATGAATTGATGAGCACATGAATGTAAGATAAATCGAAGAACAAAATGGGACTATGTTGAACATATGAATATCCCCGAAAGGTTAAAGTTCAAAATATGCGTAACCCTTCAAGGGCAACCCACCTAAGAAGCTCAACCATAAGAGAAAGAGTCGACTATGAGGATAATGATTCCACAAGTTAAACCTTGTTAAGAGTTATAAAGGACTATAACACTAAGGAAATTATCGGATGAAAGAAAGGATGAAAGAAACAGAATCAACCATAGAAGGTAACAATCACCCGTAAAGATTCCTTGACACATGAATACAAGCTGGTATAGCCCTATAAGAAACATAAGGTAGTATGAATGGTTACATTTTTGTAGTGAAATCAGTGACTTAACCCCTGTGGATTTTTACATTTGAGGACGAATGTCTGAAAGGGGAGGATGTTACATCCTACATTTTCATATGTTAAAGTGTGTCGTAATTTAGTCAACATAAGCTCAGATAGCAAGATCATATCAATTTCATGAGGGTTTAAAACCATGTATGTCACATGTAGTAAGGGTTAGAAGTTAATTGAATCAAAGAAAATAAGTTTCATCGAAAGTCGGCAAGTTGGGAATGTTATAACCCATACTTGTGGGGTAAGAGTAGGAGTATAACATGCTAATAAGGTCATGTTATGAGGTATATGAATCATACAATAGTAGTGTGTTAATTTTTGAAGTCAAGCAAGTTATAAAACAAAAGTCAGCAAACGTTGTCACAAGTTACGTTCGTAATTCTACTAAAATTTCGGTCTAATGTCACTGAGCTTTCCTCCCAATATACTTGATATTACGGGTTAGTCCACCCATATAATTGAAGGTGTACGAGTCAAGTTTCCAACGTAATAAACCGTTTGTCGATATGACTTCCGATAAGAGAGATATTCTTGTTTTTGCGAGACTGCACAGGCAGTACAGTTTGGGGCCCACTTGAGGCGGCCACCAACTTTGGCATCCGTAAAAGACATTTTGGGGCTGGTTTCATTCATTTTTCAACCAAACTTCACCCTAACTTTCTCCTAATTTCTCGCAACAGTCCATGAAGAGTTCAAGTCGAAATCCAAGGGGTCATAATCAAATCCAACACCAAATGCTAGCTAAAGTAAAGAATATAGCCTCTAGGATGTTGTAAAGTAAACAAGGGTGGATGTAAGCTGAATCAAGTTTGGATTTCAAGTTTTATATGTTGTGTAAGGTATGTATAACATCATTTTTGGTGTGCTTCAGGTTAATTACATGTTTGTTGTGTTATTTGAGTACAAGACTACAAGATAGGACTTGAAAGGGCAAGAGATGTTGTTAACTTATTCTTGGAGTGTTTTGAGGCTTTATAAACGACTTGTTGTGGCTCGAAAATATATAAATAACTTGATTATGGTATTCTTGTGGTTATTATGTGTGTCTATATATTTATCAGGTAGATTGATGAAAGAAACATATGAAACTTGAGATTAAAAGTAAAGATTGAGGTGTAGGCGTGTGGGCTGTTTTGAATGTTGTTTTTGTGGGCTGTTTTGAAGGTTGTTTTTATGATGTTTTGGTCTGAAAATGATATTTAAAGCATAATTATGATGTTATAAATGTTTTATAGTTATTCATGGAAATATAAATGGGATTCGAATTATATTTTATAATCGTAAATCGAGTTTGCCCCTCAATATGGTTATTTAAGTAATCGGAAAGCTTATGAAATTGTATTGTTGTTTTGGGCTGTTTTGATGACCCTTAGTGATTTATGGGATGTAGTATAAATAGGGGAAGTTCTGCCCATTTTTCCTTAGGTTGTATAATTAGGGATATACGATAGTTACAACGTTGTATATTGACGATGATATCATTTCACTTATTGTAGACGCTAGAGGATTGTGTTAAGATTGGTTGTGGATTGAGGAGGAGCTTATACAGGTATGTGAGTCTATACCTTACTTTATTTTGCATGACTCTAATGAATGTAACGTAACAAATGAGCTTCCAAAAGATACTCTACTCCTAGAAGATAGAATTGACTGCATTGTTTCATTCTAATGAGGAGTACTCAAGTTCCATTTATGTTTTCATGTTAGCTTCTTATGGAAGTATTGATGATGATGTTGATTCTTTTTTTAATATCATGTTATCATATACTGTTGGTATTTCCTGATTCTTATAAGGTTTATGATGACGAGTTAGCTCTAATAATGTATTCAGAGGTTACCAACCTCACGTCACTCCGAAAGGCTCATAATGTCATTTCATGGGTCCAATATAAACACACACACACACACACACACACACACACACACACACACACACACACACACACATATATATATATATATATATATAATTAACACACTGCCCTGCTCTATAGTCGGTCGGGCAAGCACTTATATGTGCACACCACTTATCAATTGGGCAGATACCACCGCATCATATATGGCTAGGCAATTTATTATGAGCTTCCCCCACAGAGGGATTTGATATGATACTATATGATATGTCCCCATAGAGTGTCTCGGTTTTACTTTCATACATTTATTCATGGTTATGTCAGTTGTATGCCCTCAATGGCCTTTTTGAGTTTCAGGTTGATTTCTATACCCCTCTCTCGTATTATGTCCTTTTTTACATGCTTTCCTGCCTTATATACTCAGTATTTTATTCGTACTGAAATCTTTATTTTATGGACGTTGCATGTCGTGTTGCAAGTCCAGATAGATAGGTTGATGGCTATTTAGTAGGCCTCTGGATTCAACGGCTGGTTGGTGAGGTCTAGTTCTCAAACCTTACCTACATGTGTCATTATGCATATGGATATAGAAGTGATGATGGGTATGTCGGGGCCTGGTCATGACTTATGATGGTTATGTATTTTTAGAGGCTCATAGACATATTTTCTAGTGTCCAGTATGAGTACATCTTTGATGTCTTACTGTTTGATGTATATGGCCTTGGGACCGTATCTTATGTAAAATTTTCATGGTGGCCTGGCCGGCCCGTATATCTACACGTGTGCATATCACTAATGTTTCATTGTTGAGTTGTCATATTTAAGGATAATTGTTTATGTTGGCCTCAATGTCCTGTATAAGAAATATAGAAAAATAGTATGAAGTGTACGTCGGTACTCGACAAGCAAGGCTCGGGTGCCTATCATGGCCTTTCGGTTTGGGTCGTGAAACAGGTGGTATTTGGCTGGTACCCTCTCCCGCAGTCATACTTACCCTTTCACTAGCTATAGTCTTCCACGATGTAGGCATCGCTGAAAAAGGAAAACAGGGTGAGAATCGGAAATTGGATACTTACAACTTTGCTCTATCACACGATCTAGATTTCAAATGAAGGTAACAACCCTAAATGTCCTGTAGCCTCATGATTATAAATATGGAGCGCAACACACCTATAATCAAGACTCTACTAGACATGGCTCATAGACAACCCTAGGACAGACCTGCTTTAATACCAAGTCTGTCACGACATAAAATGAAGGGCCATGACCGACACTTGGGCCTTGCTGGCTGAGTACCCACGTACACTTCATACTATTTTTCTATATTTCTCATAGAGGCCGATGAGGCCAACATAAACAATGATCCTTAAATATGACAGCTCATCGATGAAACATCAGTAATATGAACACGTATAGATATACGGGTCGGCTAGGCCACCATAAAAACTAGACATAAGATACGGGACGTCAAGGCCATATGCATCAAATTGTAAGACATCAAAGTTGTACTCATACTGGACACATGACAACATGTCTATGAGCCTCTAAGAATACATAACCATCATAAGTTGGGATAGGGCCCCGACATACCCATCATAACTTGTATATACATATGCATAATGACACATGCAGGTAAATCTAGAGAAGTGGGACTCACCAACCAGCCGCTGAATCCGGAGGCCTACTGGATAGCCATCAACTTGTCGATCTAGACCTGCAACACGACATGCAGTGTCCACAAAATAAAGAAGTCAGTATGAATAAAGTATTGAGTATATAAGGCAGGAAAGCATGTAAATAAAGGACATAATACGAGAGGGGTATAGAAATCAACCTGAAACTCAGAAAGCCTACTGAGGGAATACAACTAACATAACCATGAATATATGCATGTAAGTAAAATAGGGCCACTCTATGGGGTCATATCATATAGTATCATATTGAATCCCTCTATGAAGTGAGATCATAATAAACTGCCCAACCATATAGGGCGTGATGGTATCCGCCCAATTGATCAGTGGTGTGCACATATAAGTGACTGCCCGACCGACTATAGCACGACGCGGTGTCATAAAATATATACATATATATAATGCATGCTAGACCCATAAAATGACATTTTGACACTTTCATAGCGACGTAGGTCGATAACCTCTAAATACGTTATTAGAGCTAACTCATCATCATGAACCTTATAAGAATCAGGAAATACCAACAGTATATGATAACATGAGAATAAAATAAAAGAATCAACATCATCATAAATAGTTCCATAAGAACCTAACATGAGAACATAAATGGAACTTGAGTACTCCTTATTAGAATGAAACAATACGGTTAATTCTATCTTCTAGGAGTAGAGTATCTTTTGGAATCTCATTTGTTACGTTATATTCATTAGATTCGTTCAAAGGAAAGGAAGTGATAGACTCACATACCTTTATAATCTCTTCCTCAATCCACAACCAAGCCTAACACAATCCTCATGTATCTACAATAAGTGAAACGATATCGTTGTCTATATACAATGTCGTAACTATCGTATTTCGTTGATTATATAACCTGCAGAAAAACGGGCAGCACCTCCCCACATCCATATACCACTAAGGGTCATCAACACAACACAACAACAACAATACAATTCCATATAAGCTTTCTGATTACTTCAACAACCATATTGAGCGGCAAGCTTGGTTTACGATTACAAAATATAATTTGAATCCATTTGTTTTTTCATGAATCAATCTACAACATTTATAACATCATACTTATGCTTACCATATCATTTTCATCCCAAAAACTCATAAAAACAGCCCACACAAACAACCTTCAAAACAGCCCACACACCTACCTTCAACCTTCACTTTTAATCTCAAGTTTCATATCTTTATTTCATCAATCCACCTGATAAATATATAGACATGCATAAAAACCATAAGAGTACCGTAATAGAGTTATTTTATATAATTTACAGCCACAACAAGTCGTTTGTAAAGCCTAAAAATAGTCCAACAATAAGTTAACAACATATCTTGCCCTTTCAAGTCCTGTCTTGTAGTCATATACTCAAATAACACTAACACCATGTAATTAACCTTAAGAACAACCAAATATATGTTATACATACCTTACACATAATCTACAACTTTAAATACAAACTTGACTCAGCTCACATCCATCTTTGTTCACTTATCAACATCCTAGAGGCGATATTCTTTACTTTAGCTAGCTTTTGGTGTTGGATTTGGTTATGAACCCTTGTATTTCACCTTGAACTCTTTTGGAACTATTTATAGAGATTAGGAGAAGTTTAGGGAGATGTTTCATTGAAAAATTAATGAAAAAAGCCCTAAAACGTCTTATAAGGATGCCAAAGTAAGTGGCCGCCTCAAGTGGTCCCCGAACTATACTGCCTGTACAGTCTAACGAATATCTCTATGCTCGGTCATTGTATCGATGAACGTTTAAATATGTTGGAAACTAGACTCGTAGACCTTCAATTATATGGGTGGAACAATCCATAATTCCAAGTATATTCGGAGAAAAGCACGGTGACGTTAGACCCAAATTTCAGTAGAATTATGAATGTAACTTGCGACAACTTTTGCCGACTTTTATTTTATAACTCGCTTGACTTTAAAACTCAACACTCAACTATTATACAATTAAAATACCTCATAACATGACCTTATTAGCATGTTAAATACTCCTAGTCTTACCCCAAAAGTACGGGTTATAACATTGACCAACTTGCCGACTTTCGACGAAACTTATTTTCTTTGATTAAACTCTAAACCTTCCTACATGGGCTATACATGGTTTTAAACACTCATTAACTTGATAATGGTTCTGATCTCCGAGCTTATGTTGACTAAATTATGACACACTTTAATATATGAAAAAGTGGGATATAACAGGAGAAAGATTTAGATTCGAAGCAGCGGAATTACTTGAGTCAAGTATGGATTATGGTGGTGTTATGTTGTCTCTTTCAGCTAAAGTGTGAAAGTGAGGAATATGATTGAGAAAGGAAGTCTAAGGACAATTCAACATGAAGTATGGCTAGTACTATAGGACTTTGTGGATGGTGATAGAAGAGCCATAATTTTGGTAGCGTGTGTGACAAAATTGACGAGGAAGTGAATTGTATAGTATCAAGGTGAGTAACTGCAGGGTATGCTCGAATAAATGGGCTAGACTTGATTTGTACTAGATATCCAAGGGTTAAGGGTGTATTAAATGACGTCGTAGCTCTTATGTTAGGATGATCGGAATTGTGAGTAGGTTAAGGGTAAGCACGAGGAGGGCTTGATGTATTACAAGTTATAGGATTATATCAAAATTGTGTATCAGTGGGATTTGAGAAACATGAGGAGTACAATCATAAAATATAGTTCTTTGGTATTAAGTTGATAATTGGGATGGATTTCAGCTTTTGGATTCAAGGGTGATGGCACAGGATTGATTATTCACGAGAAAGGAGATAGGAGAGGTTAATACGGATGTAGACATGGTTTACCAAGTATATTGTAGGGTTTCATAATGGTTCGTTTATGAGAAAAAGGATTAGAATCGATTGCCACAGTGGTATGGAAGTATTGTGATTGGGTTTGTAAAGGTTTGGGAGTCAGTTAGGTGACCATTGGTGGTATTCAGGAATTCGTGCATTTTTTTCTCGATTTGAATGATTTATTAAGCTAGGGAACAATGTTTATATTACCAGGCAGACTTATGAGTTTTAAGTAATAATCTTCAAGGATTCGATGGATTTCAGTTAGAATTTAGGTATGACAGGTTTACTGAGCCCTATCGGGGTCTGTAAGCAGACTTGATGATTTTTATGAGAGAAACTATTAGGGACAGTTATAATGGGTCACTTCGATACTCTATAGTGATTTGAGGAGGTACAGATGATTGTAGGAAGTCTTTAGAATGATCGAGTGAGTTCCTACGGATTAGGCTGGGCAAAGGGTTTTAGCTTAGTGGGTTCAACACCAGGTTACAAGACTAAAAGACTTGGGACTAGTGTGACCAGCTACTAATAAGATCATTTTTTATGGAATTGCTTGGAGTTTTCTCAGGTGAAACAAGGATTCTCTCATGACAAAAGAAAGTCATGATTTGGACTCGTGGCATGCGTCATTTGGTGTCTAGGGTATATGGGTGATGACGATGACTTGGGAGATATGAAGGAAAGATTAGCATGATCAAGGTATTCTAACATTTTAGGTTGGCATTGCGTTGCGACGGCAGTCAGAGAATTGTGATATTTGTGTCGGTGAAATTAAGAGATCCCTTCATTGGTTTGGTTATGGTCGTAAATCGAGTAGAGTTAATTCTTATATTTGAGGATCAATCGAGAAAGGAATAATTTGGAAATTTTAGCTAAGATGAGGTAGTTGGTTGATACGGTGAGTTAGCGGTACTACCGGTGTACTTCCTTGCTTGTGGGAGTTTCATGAGGGCTCAATGGAGATTCTTTTGTTTCTCATAGGTTCTCGTGCCTTTCATTCTTCGTCGTTTGAGGATGAATGATTGTTTGATTGGTATCTGATGTAAAGACCCGTTTGATCATTTATATTGTTTTGACCATTTTACCCATGTTGACCCTTCTGCTAGCTCTATTAGGCCGTATTTGACTTGGTGGGATACTTGGCATGATTCCCGAGGTAGTCTGGCGGGTTTGGATTGCAAGTAATTATCTACCACTAGTTAATCATGGGTCTTGCAAATTAACCTTGAAATCTCAATTACCCTCTAATGTCTCTCGACTATTTAGCAGGTTTATCTTAACTAGTTCTCTCGAGTCAAACTAAGAAGTATTAATTACATTTCAATTTTAGGCTACACTAGGGTTTTTCCTATCTCTAGGTTAAACTCATTAGATGAGGTTTAAAGCCTCAAATCGTGATAATAAATCTAACCCAATCCCGAATTTCCTCTTTCAAATTTAATTAAGGATAAATAGACAAGTCACAGGATTAGCTAATCCCTTTGGAAACATTCAAGAAGAAGATTTATTAAATAAACAAGAGACTCATTTCATAAATAACAAGAAATAATCAATACAAAAGTAACAAGAGTTAAATACAAATTACTACTCAACAAGACTTTCAACTTAGTTTCCCAAAGTCATCACCCACACAAATATAACAATACAAAGTAAGGAAATAAAGAGATGAAGTAACAAATTCTCATTAATGGCTTCAAGTTTTCACTTCTAAGGTGATGAGTGATGAAACCCTAGCCTCCAAAGCTTGTTCTCCATCTTCTAGGCTCTCAAAATGTGTTGGAGAATGATTCTTGTGAGTTGATATGAGTTGGTGTATGATTTCTTATGGCTAAAATGACTTAATGTTCTATTTATAGCCCAAAGAAAAAAATTACAAAATCTGCCAAACTTGAGAATGATAACAAAACTTTCTGTCCCATTCTACGCTCAGTAGAAGGGTTCTGCAGTCAGCAAAATGGTCTTTTTCTCATTGTTTACGATTCTTGACACTTCAACTCCAAATTCCTACAAACATAAAATACATAAGAAATGACATAAAATTTTAATTAGAAAACGACAAAAACTTAAGAAAAGGGTATGCAAAACACAAAAATTTGTGGCACATCAGAGATCGCGATAGCCAGTCTTATTAAGGCAACACAACCGTGAAAACCTTCTCATGATCACGAAGAAGGGTGCCAGGCACCAGAAAACCATCAACTCAACAACTTTCCAAAACTTCAATTTAACACCCAAAACTTGTTCAGAAACTCCCGGACATAAACCAAACATGTAACTTGCGCATAAACGACGCTACAAACTTGTTCAAACACTCAAAATACTGATATGACACTATTAAAGCACGTTTTTGACAAAAGCATTCTAATTTTCTTAAAAACCAAAACTTAGCAACCGAACACTAGAAACCTTCCTGAACCCATCAAGATACGTACCAAATATCCAACTATGTCATAAATCACGTTCCGGACCTAATGGAACTGTCAGAATTATATTTCAGACACGTTTATCAAAAGTCAAGTTTTAGTCAAACTTCTCAAATCCAAAACTTAAGAAACTCAAATTTATGATTCTCTTCTGCGATACTAACCCGATTTCCTCGGTAATTGCTCCATCATCCCTACAAGTCAAATACACCGGAATAAAGCTAAGTGAAGGGTCACTTTGGGAACCAAAGTCTAAAGGTACGAAATGACCAAACGGGTCGTTCCAGTACAATTTTCAGACATAAAATTGTCTAACCATTAACGGCACAATTATAAGATATTTAATTAAACACATCACCTTTAATTATTGATTCACATAAGAGCAAATTTGATCCAATATCACATGTCAAATTACGCCTAAATAGCACTTGAAGTATTCAAAATGTACACAGAGTTAATTTTAACTTAATTGGTTCTTAAATTCAACTAGATAAATCGTTACTTTGACGTGGTGTAGTAACTAACACTTGATTTAGAAGAAAAAAGAAAGAAAGAGAAGACTATTTTGAAATTAAATGAAGTTAGATAAACTATCACTTATTCATAAGTTCTTGATTGAAGTAATTGAAGCTAATTCATTAGTTTAGCCAAGTTTCTAAAATTAATTTATTTTAAAAAGTGTTTTTCAGAAAAGTACTTTCCGTGAGAAGCAGTTTGTCTTTGACCAATTAATTTAAGAACACTTTTGAGCAGTAATTAGTGTTTGGTAAAGCTTGTAAAAACTGATTCTTAGTATATTTCAAAACAATGCTTTTGGGGAAAGCTATTTTTTTTATTCTGAAAAACAGCATCCGCTAGTATCCACAAGCACTTATTTTCTTCAAAAAATATGGCAAAACACTTCACTTTTTTAAACTAAGAGATTTTTCTAAAGAGCACTTTTGGCCTCCCAAAAGCTTAGCCAAACAGGCTGAAGTTTTCCTACCAACGAGTATTCAAGATAACTAGTTCGTATAAAAATATAACAAGTCGAATTACGTCTGAGCTGCAACTGATGTGCTACAATGTTATATTTTCAACGTAATTAGTTCTTAAATTCCAAATAAATATAGTCATTAATTTATCATGTTATAATAACTAATGTACAAGTGATTACTGGAACATTAGGAAAGGATGAAAAGCAAGGCCGTACCAAGTACCAACAAGTATTCGATTTAATTTTTGACTGAAGCGACTTATTGTCTTTGATTGAATCTATGTACTCCCTCCTTCCATTTTTATTTCTTCACTATTAACGTTGCAAGTCCCTCAACAATTAATAAATAAAGTATATTTTTACTATAATACCCATGTATAGTTTCAATATACTTGGAGAATGATTTGGAAATGAGTAATTATTGTTTAGGATAAAACATGAAACAAAAGTTTATCTTTCTCTTGATATGCTAAAGTGGACACATACGACAACAACATACCCAGTAAAATTCCACAAAGTGGGTCTGAGGAGGATAGAGTGTATGAAGACCTTACCCCTACCTTTGGGAGGTAGAGAGATTGTTTCCGGTAGAGAAGCGATTCAAAGTGGTATATAAATCCATGAGACAATGATATAAAAGGAATGATAAAGGCTTCGTAACTACACAAATCAATACGATAATTGAAATACAAGAGACAATAGATAATAGCAGGAATAGAAGTACAAGAATAATACTACGACTACTAGTATGAAAGGATAAGTCAGACCATGCTCAACTACCTACTAGACCTCTACTCTAATATGTGCATTACATAACCTCATATATAAGGTCATGTACTTGGTAAGCTGGACATGTGTCATGTCCTGTCTAATCACCTCTCTCCAATACTTCTTTGGCCTACCTCTAACTCTTTTGAAACCGTCCATAGCCAACCTCTCACACCTTCACACTAAGGCATCCATGCCTCTCCATTGTACATATTCGAACCATCTAAGCCTTGCTTCCCGCATCTTATCCTCCATAGAGGCTACTCCTACCTTATCCTGGATGTATTCATTTTTAATTATATCCCTGCTAGTATGCTTACACATCCATCGTAGTATTCTCATTTCCGCAACTTTCATCTTCTGAATATAAGAGTTTTTGACTGGACAACACCCCACCCCATATAACATAGTGGATCTATCTACCATTTTGTAGAACTTACCTTTAAGTTTTAATGACACCTTCTTATCACAGAATACTCCAGATGTGAGCCTCCATTTCATCCACCCTGCACCAATACGATGTGTGACATCTTACTCTCCATTTATTTGGATAATAGACCCAAGATACTTGAAATTGTCTTTCTTTTGAATGACCTGCGTACCAAGACTCACTATCATGACAGTATTATGCGTTACGCCACTAAACTTGCACTTCAAGTATTTTTTCTTGGTTCTACTCAATCCGAACCTTTTAAACTCTAGAGTATGTCTCAAAACCTCCAACTTTGCGTTAAATCCACTACGAGTCTCATCAATCAGAACTATGTCATCCGCAAATAACATACACCAAGACACCTTACCTTGGATTTTCCGAATTAGTCGATCCATCACCAAGGAAAATAAAAACATGCTAAGAGTTGATCCTTGGTGAAACCCCATCACCAATGGAAAGTGCTCTGAGTCTCTCTCATTGTTCTTACCCTGGTCTTAGCTCTATCATACATGTTCTTGACCTCTATAATGTATGCCACAGGTACATTTCTAGCCTCCAAGCATCTCCAGAGAATCTCCCTTGGACAAGTAAAAAAGAAAATTTATTTTTAGTATAGGTGACAAGTAAAAGTGTACAGATGAAGTTGTTGTCATACCAAATACCAAAAGGTACTCTTAACTGGCACTCCCTCTGTCTCATATTAGTTATCATGTTTCATTTATTGAGAGTCAAACTATATGAACTTAGACTAGCATTTTGAAACATATTATTTCATCAAATTAACATGAGAAAAGTTGTAACTTGTAGTACTTATCGTACAATTTTTGAATATTTAAATCTTAAATATAAAATATTGAGTTGTTTAATATAATTTAACTTTAAAAATGAGTCAAACTGACTTTCAAAAAGAGAAATGTGACGAGTAATATGAGACAGACAGAGTATATATGGCAGAAATATGACAAGTTAATCAGGCATCTTGTTCGCACTTGTTATACTAAGAATATATACATAACAAAGTTAATTAATGTTTGGTAGTGTCCAAGCCTACACTTCTTAATGAAATGTAGTATGATCGTAGCAATAATAAACCTAACAAATTTTGGGGTCAATCCCACGAGGAGTGCGCATGTGAGAAGATGTCAAAAGGTGTGTGAATTTGGGAATTCCTAAAGTCATCTTAAAATAAAAGAGTTGATTTGAATAATCAATTCTAAATCTGGAACATTAGACTAAGCTATAAATTTTGTCGAACACTTAGAATGCAAAATATTTTGTTTGTTTTCAATTAAAAGAGAGATTGAGGTTGTAACCTCAATATGGCATAGTTAATTCATGAATATAAATAATCTTGCTTAAATACATAGGATTAGTGATTATGATTCAATTGCTAATTATCCACTTGAATTTTTCAGTTCTAGCAAGCTTATCTTATGAGTTTTTCCAAATCCAAAAGACCACAATAAGACCCAATTGATAAAATCCAAGTAGAAATCTCCCTATTTCTAGTTCGATTTCATTACTCAAGCATAATAATTTCTTAATATACTCAATTATTGGATACTTGTTAATTACCCAATTCAATTTCCACTCTTTCAAGTAAGAAATGGATGGGTAGGGCTAAATGTAGTGTTTGCAACCATCAAATTGACAAATAATAAGGTAAACAAGTAGATAATCAAAATCCAAGTATCAATAAGCAAGATTAACTAATATCTATTCATATTAACGAGGTAAAAGTTCACAACCCCAACTATTGAGTTTAGCTACTCATATGAAGAATTGATTGCAGTTTCCACCCTCGTCCTTTACTTGCCAGTAAGAAAGGAAAGTAAAAATACAAGATAAAGGAAAGCAAAGACATAATTAAAGACTAATTAAGAACGAATTATGATACTCAATGGTTACATATTCTCAAAAGTAGCTATGGAGACTCTACTTATCTCAAAGGTACAAAGATTATATAAGAAAATGCCTTAAATTTCTAATGACATGTTAGGTCATTTTGAAATTTTTGTCTATTTTCTCCTAAATGACCCTTCCCTTAACTTCGTTATGTTGTATTTGCCTTGCGGGGATGGGTGGTGCAATTCCCCAAGGAAATCGAGTGGAAATAACAGAAGAAATCTAAATTTGGAGGTTTTGAAGTTCTAAGTTTGGAAAGTTTGACAAAGAGTTGACTTTTGAAAAAATGTGTCCAGAATCGAATTAAAGTTTACCAGTGTCAACCTCGGGTGAGTTTCGAATAAGGAAGAGAATTTTTAAGAATTATTAAGTTAAATAAATGATTTGGGTTGACCAAAGTCAACATCGAGGGTAAATGAGTCTGAAGTTTCATCGATTCCATTAGGTACGGAATGTCGTTTATGACTTAGTCGAGTCATTAGTTCAGTTCCCGAGGGACTCAGGGGTATATTGGACACTTAGTTAGGAATCTAGGTTTTAACTTGAAGTAGAGTTTACCACTATAAACCTCGGGTCAAGACGACCTTGTATGTTTGTTTCGAGTGCGCGAGAGCAAGGTTCATTGCATATTTTAGGACTCGTTTACATATTTGTGTCTGGGGGTCCCAAATGTATCCCGAGGGTCAATTTGAAGTTGGAAACATATGAGAGAAATCTGGTGTGCAACTACTGATGTTGTCTTTCGAAGTCATGATGCCGCATGACGCGATCGCGAGCCGCCGACCAATTGGTCATCATGGTCACGATGACAGGGGCTATGATTGCGATGAAGAATTTCAGGGTTGGGTCATGTAAAGCCCGCAATCACGAGGATGGCGCCCATGATCGTGAAGGGTGAACTGTTCCTGTGGTTTAAAGTTTGCAAAAACAATCTCATTTATTATATTCTCATATTTGGAGCTTGGGACCTCAGATAAAAGAGAGTTTCAGGGGTTTTGTAAGATTATTCATAGGGTTAAGTTTCTAATCGTCCTTTGTCATTATCTCTTGGATTATAAAGGAATTTCATGCTAGAAATCATGATTTGAGTTAAGAAATTGGGTTTATGAACTCTAGGATGAAAAGTGGAGATTCTTCAATTAATCTTGGATTTGGTTTATTTTTTGTATATAGACTCCATCGATCGTGGGTAGAATAATTTTTGGATTGATTTTTTGTTTTAACCTTTGGGGCTCGGGATCCTATTTTGTGTCATGACTTAATTTACTGAGTCGTGATGGCACTAAACCCAAGGGTCAGTAATCCAACCACCAACTCATTTACCCATGTTTGTTAAGAAATAAGTGTGGAATTAATTAAGAAAATCAAATTAAGTCTTAAAAGAGTAGTTAAATATAAATATCACAAACATACAACCATTCTAAAGTCTGGCATCATGAGTACAAGAACTATCTAAAGATTAATACATAGTCTGGGTGAAACACCCGAATACAGTCTAAAAAGAAAAGGGTTGAAAAGTAAAATAAGATGGAAAATTTGGTGCTACAGATCGTCTGGTAGATCACCCCGTAATCCTACAAACAACTCCTCAAAGGGCCAGGTAGTAACGAGTCCCGCTAGTGCTGGGAAGGGAACATACACACCAAAAGGTGCATCAAGTGTAGTGTGAGTACGGGAAACAATTTGTACTCAACAGCATCGTTGACTAACCCTATCCTAAACGGAGACGAGGGTTGGTCTGCCGAGTGCTACCACTACACCAACTGCCACACAATAAATCACAATAACAATGTTTACAGACATTCTCATTTAAGGAGTTCAAGCCTAGGTCATAGAATCTAGTCCATAAACAATCAAGTATTCACATAATCAAGTCACAATATTGAAATCAATAGTTAAACCTCTAATAAAAAATATAATAAAATGATATGAATGCAATGAATACTACGCAAGGTATTTTCTTTCCCCTATCGGTACACACACGTTCGAACATTAATGAATCGTGACCCATGGGAACTCGCGAGGTCCATATACCACTCAGGATCACACAATACCTAAGTATAACCACATATCAGGCTCACACAGTACATGTTTCTATCCAGAAAACTTTTATACTCTCCTATTTCCACACAGGTTCATATAGTATGAAGCATAAATATGTCATGCACAACAACAAGAATAAAATATATGCAATAAAGGTTCTAACTCAGTCATTTGTACAGTAAAGACTCGATCTTTAGCTTTTTTGTCACTTTTAAATGAGTATAAATGGATGAAAGGGGACACACGGTCACTTATCACACAAATAGATAATATTGCAGAAAGCAGGAGTTTAATACCGCAATCACGGATCCAAAGGATCGTACTATTCTATCAGCTAGTGCCCAATGCATGACATTCACTAAGTAATTTAAAGCACAAATACTCATAACATATCACCGCTACCCGCTGCAAGTGCTCGTCACCTCACAAGTATCGGGACCCCCTTATTATCCTCATTACCCCTTCTTAATTAGTTCATTAGACTAACCATAACGCTTAAGATAAAATACAATATCTCAATTAGCCTGGATTAGAAGCCCGAGAGTCACAATGAAGCTTTACCCTTTCGCAACGCCTCTGAAGCGTGTCAATCTATTCAAATATAGATTATGCGTTAACACATGAGTCTAATGATATCCATTTTCTATATTAACCCTTCGTACCTAAAAAGTCACCCAAAAATAGGATCCTAAGCCTCGAAGGAAAAAATGGGAAATTTATTCCAAAATTACTTTACCCAACCTTAATGGAACCTACATATGAAATATCATCAAATTCTAACCTCAAAATCATGCTTAATTGTAGAAATCATTACGTTCTAGCTTAGAGTTTATTTTCCTAAATGCCCAATCTAAACATGGATTCAAACATGGAAATCCCTACTAATTAATGAAATAAATGTAAAAAGGGAGTTAAAATTTTACCCACTTGATGAACCTTGCAAATCCCCTAAAACATCTCCTCAATTTGAAGTCTAGGGCTCAAAATATGAAAATGAGGGTTTAAACTCAAAATGGGTCTTTTTATTATGTCCAGCTACAAAACCTTCTACAAGAACACGACAAGTCATCGCGAATGTGGGAACTGACCCGGCCCACCCATCGTGAATGCGACGTGCTCATTGCGATCGCGATGAGTCAGCCGAACCTGGCCCAAGTCCACTCTCTTCTACGCAAAAGCGACCTATCTAGCCCCCCTTATCCACGAAAGCAAGGCCTTCTTCGCGAATGCACAGAAGGGAACCAGACACCTGAAACATCAAAAAAATCTGGTTTATCCCAAACTTCCGTCAACCACCCGAAACTCATCCGAGACCCCTCCGAACATAAACCAAATATGCAAACCACTCATAAACACATACAACGAATCTGATCGCACACACGAAATTATCATACCAGGTAATATGGACCAAATGTTCGACCAAAACCCCTATTAAAACTTATAAGACTTATAATTTCAACCCAATACTCGAAATACTCTCGAGTTCCTCAGGAACCGTACTAAGGACTCGACTAGACCAATTCGACATTTCGGACCTGATAGAAGTGATGAAACTTTGAAAAAGACTCAAACGCCCTCAATGTTGACTTCAGTCAACTAAAGCTTATTTCTTAACTTAGACTTTTTAATTTCACAAACTTACCGGAAACTCTCTCAAATCACTCGGGACCAATTCCAATAGTCCACCTAACTCACAAATTATGATCTGGAGCTAATGGAATCATAGGATTTCAATTTCCAATGCATTTACTCAAAAGTCAACTTCTAGTCCAACTTTCCAAACATAAGATTTCAAAAACTCAAAACTTAGATTTCTTTTGTAATTCTCAACCGATTGCCTCAGGAATTGCCGCCCTTCCCCGCACATCATAAAACTTCATAACAAGGATACGAGAAAGGTTATTTACAGGAAAAAAAGAAAAATAAACAAAATGATCTAACGAGTTGTTACATCATCCATCATTTAAACACATATTCATCCTCGAACATTAAAGGAAAAACGAAATACATGAATCTATAAAAAGGTGAGGGTATCTAGTATACATGTCTATCTCATTCGGCCAAGTAGCCTTCTCGATTGGATGATGCATCCATTAAACCTTTACTGAAGCTATCAACTTCCGAGGATCTCAACTTCCGAATTGGTCTATCATGTATAACAACCTCCTTCTCCTCATAAGTCAAATTTAGATCAAGCAATACCGAATCCTACTGAATCATATGAGAACCGTTCGAACGATACTTTTTAGCATAAGAATATGAAACACAGGATGAACACACAATAATCCCAGAGGCAAATGCAACTCATAGGCTACATCACCGATACGTTTCACAATCTCAAAAGGACTAATGTACTTGGGGCTCAACTTGTCCCTCTTCCCAAACCTCATCACACTCTTCATGGGTGCAACCTTCAGCAGAAGTCGTTCACCAACCATGAACTCTAGATCACGAACCTTCCAGTCCATATAACGTTGTTGCCGACTCTAAGCTGTGAGAAGTCTCTCCGCGATTAACTTGACCTTCTCTAAGGAGTCATGCGACAAATATGTACCCCAGGGACTAACCTCAAATGCATCAAACCAACAAATAGGAGGATGACACTTTCTACCATACAATGCCTCAAACAGTGCCATCTCAATGCTAGAATGATAACTGTTGTTGTAAGCAAACTCAGCCAAAGGTAAAAACTATCTTAATCATCACCAAAATCAATCACAAATGCCCGCAATATATCATCAAGGACCTTAATAGTCCGCTCAGACTAACTATTTGTTTAAGGTTGAAATTGTCACATCCCAACCTAGGTGGGGCGTGGTTGGCACTTGGTGTCGTAAAGGCCTGAGAGAACCACTTTGTAACTCAAGGATGATGGGCATAACTAAGACGCACATGGGTCGACTGGGCCAAACTTGTTCTTACTATAATCTATTGTGGGCTAAGAAAACCTCTATAAATACTCACACTGGGTAAACTCAACAAAATATACAACGAGGGCTAGAAAGGCCATTGACATACTGAACATACTAAACTTGTGTCTACAAAGCCTTTATGGATAACTAACATCAACCTTGGTCGGGATAAGGGCCTCGACCTACCCATAGTCTGTACAAATATCTGCTACCTCACCTCTAGACTCGGTTGCACTTCAGAAGAGATGGAGACTTACTGATCCTTCGCTAAATCCAAATCTACTCTAATGAGGGATTTGTCAAACTGGTCACCTACACCTGCATGCATGACATGTAGTGCCATATCAATAGGACATATGTACAAAGAAATGTACCAAGTATGTAAGGCAGACAATAATCTCTCTCTCTCTCTCTCTCTATATATATATATATATATATATAAACTCTGAAGCTGAAGAATATGAATAAATTTGTTGGAAATCTCTACTGAAGATAAGGGACGAGAGTGGACTTACCACAAACTCTAGATCGACTTACCCGACCATTGTCGCTTGGACCTCTTGGCCCCTTTGTCTACCTATACAGCTTATTCTTCCACGACTCTATGTACTACCTATGTTAATTCTATGTTCTAATCTTTATTATGTTGTTGTCTGTGATACAAAATGTACATAACATTCCAGCCTCACAAGGGATCCGGTGTGTAAGTACATAGCCCCGAAAGTAAGTGTATCTAAATGGCTTCGAAGGCAATTTATATCTATATGGCCTTGAAGTCAAGAACGCATATGTATAGCCCTAAAGACAACTGTATGGACAATATCCCTGAAGGTAATATGTATCATAGCCTCGAAGGCAAGTGCATACATTAATAAGCAAGCAATCTGTAAACTAAGTACTTTCGTATATAACTCATACCTCGCCTAGTATTCCTGTAATCTGCAGTTCATACTAAATATCTCATGATATGTTCGCTTTATGGGGTCTTGTATTACCTTAGATCTCGTCCGACTATCTCGTTATACTAATTTATTCATCTTTATACCTTTCATATCTTTACTTTCCTTAAGTATGAGGAGTACCTTATATACTTGTATTCTATAGTCCCTTAAGTGAATTGTCACGTCGTAGTTCGTACTCTATTTCTCTTAGCCTTAGGAAGTTTATTAATCATCCTCAATTATACACACACAGTTATCTCGCTAGGTTATTACAATATGATCTTACGATTAATACAATCTCATCTTTCTTTATTCACACTTCACTACTAGCTCATTAGCTCATACACTCGGCTCTCTTTCTACTCGGATCTCTTAGCTTGAATATGTATAGCTTATGAACTTTTAGAGGTCTTACTAGTTCTGATTCGTAGGAATTATACGGGAGTTCTTACTCAAATTTGACTCATAAACTCCTTAGATGGTCTTAATTCGTCACTAAGAAACATAGATGCAAACTAGTCCCCTTCGGCTTCTAATAAAGGGAACATGCTTACGGATTCATGCCGGAAAGAAGGAATGATAGCCCTTACATACCTTGGGATGTAGTCTTCGATGATGACAATGTGATCCGCCTCTTCACCATCCATCTACAACAATAAACAACACTCATGTCAACAAGAAGGGACATACCACTAGTTATCGAGTGACAAGCTCGTTTTACAGAAAATCGGACAACACCTCCCTTGAATTCTTACCTCCTCCGTAACAAGGACAATATCCACAACAACAACAACACCATAAACAACTTATTCTTCATGATTTCCATTCATTCAACATCAAATAATTATTCTTCAAACACTACATACTTCCAACAATAAGAAACACAACTTCTATACGCTTTCTGGTTACTTATTTAGCTTGTGATGAAATTCTCAATCTTTAATACCAACACTTAGACAAGCACAACAACACCATAAACGTCATATCTAAATTACTTTACATGAATTCCCACTACAACAAGTTATGATTATTTCTTCACAACAGTGTAACAATAAGACAACTACATTTCTTCTTATCTCAAGCTCTAGTTCATGATTATTTATCCAAACAACTCATCTAACCTGAGATTAACCTCGATAACAACCAACAAGGTGCTATACATACCTTATATAGCAGACTAAAATTGAACTCCATGCTCCACCTAGCTCACAACAAGCCTCAACTTCATATGAACACCACACAAGCTTCTTCTTGTAGTTTCCAACATTCTCAAGCTAAACTTGGGTTGATTTACTTTGGAATCACTCTGTGATCTTTGGAGAATATCTAAGGAGAGTTAAGAGGTGTTAGGGACTTGTTTTGTCGAAAATGATATAAAATAGGGCTTCCACCGCTTAAATAGACAAAGTTGGTCGGCCACCGCCTCAGATCCGCGATGCTATATGTGGTCGCATATGGCCATATGCGGTCGTACTTCCTTTTGGAATTTAACTCAACTTTTGGCTCCTATTTTACGGCCCTATCTACAAGGCAGATCCCATCCGCGACGTGAAACACTTAGTGTATCACATTAACTTCATCGAACTTCACTGAGGGATAGTTCCTTCAATCCCAATGACCTCCAACCTTCAGTACACCTTCATAACATCCATCTAAGTCGCAAGAGACTCTCGGAAAGTGTCTCAAATCACTAGCTCATGCCGTCTAACTATGCTCTCATCCGCGCACCAAACTCTGGGGCATAACAGAAATGTTGTACTGAGCTCCACTCGAGTACCCAACTCCTTTTGCATAGATCAATACAAGTAGGATGTGAACTACGTGCCCCGATCTGAAATTATAGAAATGGCCACTCCATGCAATCGAACTATCTCACGGATGCAGTCCTAGCCAACTTATCTAAATTATAAGTAGTTTGAACCAGTACAAAGTACGCTGACTTCGTCAACCAATCCATAATAACCGAAATAACATCAAATTTTCCCAAAGTCTGTGGTAACCCTACCACAAAATCCATAGCAATCCGCTTTCATTTCTACTCATCTATAGGTATCCTCTGAGTAAGTCTATCAGGATTTTGGTGCTCATACTTTACTTATTAACAATCCAAACACCGGGACACAAACTCTACGATGTCCCTCTTTATACTACACCACCAATTGTACTACTTAAAATCCTGATACATCTTTTTAGCCTCTGGATGAATGGAATACCTCAAACTATGAGCCTCCTCCAATATCAACTTGATCAAATCCCTATCCCTAGGAATACATATGCGCCCTTGATACGCAACACACCTTCATCATCAAGAATTTCCTCCCTAGCCTTTCATTTCAATACATGTCCCGAATCTTGCATAACTTATTATCATCAAATTGTCGAGCCCTAATATGCTCCAATAAAAAAGATTGTTCCTTAACATAAGCAAGAATTTTTCTAGGCTCAAAAATATCAAGTTTCACCAACCTATTTGCCAAAGACTGCACCTCTATAGCCAAATGTTGCTCCCCAACCTATAAACATGCTAGGCTACCCACACTCACCGACTGTCTACTCAAGGCATCCACTATTACAATGGTCTTGCCCGGATGATAGAGAATCAATATGTCATAATTCTTCAGCATCTCTAACCATCTCGGTCGCTTCCTCAAATTAAGATCTTTCTGATTGAAAATATGTTGAAGACTCTAATGATCTATGTACATATCACAATGGACACCATAGAGGTAGTGTCTCCAAACATTCAAGGGAAACACCACTGCAGCCAACTCCAAATCACGAGTGGGGTAATTCTTCTCATGGACCTTCAATTGCATCGAAGCATAAGCTATAACATTCCTTTTTGCATCAAAACACAACCAAGATCAATACGCGAAGCATCACAATACATAGTAAATCCCTCTCCCTCTACGAGAAGAGTCAAGATTAGAGTTGTAGTCCATAAAGTCTTGAGTTTTTTAAGCTCACCTCACATTCATCCGACCACTAGAAGGGTACATTTTTGAGTCAATCTGGTCAAAAGAGATGTAATTGATAAAAACCCTCCATAAAATGCCGGTAATAACCGGCGAGGCCAACGAAACTCTGAAACTCGATAACTAAAGTAGGACTGACCTAATCGTGGACCGCCTCAATCTTCTTGGGATCTACCATAATTCCATCCTTATTCACCATATAGCCCAAGAATTCCACATAACTTAGCCAAAACTCACACTTTGAAAACATAGCAAAAAGTTTCTTCTCTTTCAGAATTCCAAGCACGATCGTGAATGCTGCTCATGCTCTTTCTCACTTCGAGAGTAGATTAATATATCATCATTGAAGACAATCACAAAGAGATCCAAGTACAGTCTAAAGACACTATTTATCAAATCCATAAAATTTGTTGGGGCATTAGTCAGCCCGAAAGACATAACCAATAACTCATAATGTCCATAGCGGGTCATGAAAGCCGTCTTGGGAATATCTTCTACCCGAATCTTCAACTGGTGATAACCGGACCTCAAACCGATCTTATAGAAGACCGATGCACCTTTAAGCTGATCAAATAGGTCATCAATGCGAGGAATGCAATTCTAATTGTTGTGAAAGTTACTGAATGAATATATTTTATTCTATTTCGATCTAAGGGATACTTGTTCTTAATGGTGACCTTTTTCAATTGTCGATAGTCAATACACATCTGTAGAGACCTATCCTTCTTCTTCACATATAATACCGGAGCACCCCAAGGTGAAACACTCAGCCTAATGAACCCATTGCTCAACATGTCCTACAATTGCTTCTTCAACTTTTTCAACTCTACCGGCACCATCCGATATGGAGGGATAGAAATGGGATTGGTGCCCGGCTCCAAATCAATGCAGAATTAATATCACGATCCGAAGGAACACCCGCCAAGTCCATTGAAAACACCTCGGGAAACTCCCTAACTACTGGTACTGACTAAAGTAAAGGTGTATCCATATTAGTATTGCGAACATACACCAAGTAAGCCAAACAACTAACATAATTGTCTCAATATGACAACCCAAGATCACAGGTGCAACAAATGTAGAGTGAGTACAGGAAGCATGTGTACCTAACATCGTCATCGACCGACCCTAAACAATAGTAGTGGAGAGGGTTGGTTCTCTCGATGCTCACTTACTTGCTTAATTGTCATTAGTAGATACAGTTTATAAGCATTCCAACTATTAAGTACAAAATCTACACTCAACCCAAGTCATAAAGTTCAATACCTTCCATGTACAGTCATAAAGGTTCCACATTTACATTGATTTAAGCACGTTATGTTGAAAAGTTCTAATCTTTATGTTAATTAGGTCACAAGTGTATGTAAATATTCAATGTTTCTACATCTTTAAGCAAGAATAGTCATAAAGACTCGACCTTCAAACATTTTTAGGGCGATATTTTAGTAAATATGCGATCTTTCTTCTCTTAGGGCACATATTTGTTCAAAAATCCAATCTTTCACCATTTAAGTCAAGGATAGCCATAATGATTCTATCTTTCTATCATCTTAAGTAGGTATAGTCATAAAGATCATATCTTTACATCAATTAGGGCACATATGGCACAAAATTAAATTAAAAAGTATGAATGACGTGAGATGCAAGTGAAATGTATGATATGCAATGTCCATATGCACCGGTATACACACGCTCCTGCACTAGGTTTCACATGACCCATGGGGGACTCATGAGGTCCATATATTCACCCGAAATTCTAGACCTCCAAGATCACATTGGGTATCAGCCCCTAGGCTATAATATTATCATCATCATAACTCTTGTCCATGTACCATCATCATCAGCCCTTAGGATATAATATCATCATCATCACTCCAAGATTATATCGAGCCCCTTTCCACATACTCCATCATTACATATCAATAATATCATGAATTAATGTAATGTATATGAATACACAGTTCAAATTATCAAATGAGTTCCTCTTTCATATATTAGACGAGATGTGGAGTGATGAATGCACGACACGCCATTATTCACAAATATCAATAAAGCATAGCTATCATAGCCCAAATAAAGAAACAACCATACCAATCAGGTGCATTTATACACCACTTTCATGGCCCAAAGGCTAAACACATAGTCTTCATCATAAGTATAATTATTTTAATTTTAATTACCCATACAGATACATCGGTACCCGCACAAGTGCTCATTAAATCATGAGTACAGGATCCCTAATTTCCCATTACACCCCTTAATTACTCAAACCAACAAATAACACTACATAAAGGGTCTAGTAAGTCTCAACTTGCCTGAATGCAAATCCAAAAAGTCACTCCGATGCCTTTCTCTTCCTCTAAGCCTCCAAATGAGCCCACCCTGTTCAAATACAGTGTCTACATGAGAATTCAAAGCTAACAATCCCCATATTGATATATAAAGGTTTCGAGTCCAAAAATCAACCCAAAACCCCGCCCCAAACTCCAATGGTCAAAACCAGAAATTGAACTTAAAAGTATATTACTCATAATCTAGATAGTCACAATCTTAAAAATCATGAAGTTCTAACCACAAATGAATCCATAATTTCCTAAATCTCAATAAAACCCTTTTCCATGGAAACCCTTATATTACTACTTAGAAATCATGGAAAGAATAATAAATTAATGGAAGGAATCGTTAATAATCACTTAGATCAAGGTTAGGAACTTACCCCAATAAAGAAACTTGCAAATAGCACTTGAAATCTCCCTAATCCGAGCTCTATAGCTTCTAAAGTGAGTTCATGAAAGTGAAACTCGAATTGGGGTTTTAAAATCTGTATAGGTACCAAAATGTCCTTCGCGGTTACGAGGGCCACTAGACGCGATCGCGAAGCACTTCCCAACCCGACCCAAGATCTACTCTATGTGATCACGAGCCACAGTGGTGTGATTGCGACCCTACCAGCCATGACTCATTATGATTGCGGGCCCCCCTATCACGATCGCGATGAAGGAAACTAGATATCAGCTGCTAATATTTATAGGTTCTTCCAAAACTCGATCCGACACTCGAAACTCATTTGGAACCCCCAGACACAAATCAGATATGTATTTTGGTCATAAAATAACTACAAACTCGCTCGCACACTCGAAATTCCCTACAAAGGTCTCCTTGACCTAATGTTGACCAAAACCAGCATAAATACGTAAAATCCTATAATTGCAACAAATGACCCAAATCACACCTGAATGCCTCGGGACTATCACGACCCAAAATCCTAATTGTTCTGTGAGGGTACCTACCCTGAACCCGTAAGTGAACCCCATACATTTAAGATAACATGATTAATAAGTAATGCAGAATAGTAAAGGACAACCTAAAGTACTAACAAGTATTAAAATACATAATACATGAAATTGGAAATATCCCCAAAATATGGTTATCATGAGTACATGAGCTACTAAGTGAGAATACATGGTCTGAAACTTAATACATAATATTGTCTGAAATACATAAGATAGAATGTAAAATCATGATAGAGGAATTTCAGCGTTGGGAAGGTATCTTCAGCTCATTATGGACATCAAATAAGATCTCCACTGAGCTCGAGTCACTATGATCCACTCGGATCCGGATCAGTACCTGCACACAGAAGGTGCAACAAGTGTATAGTGAGTACGGGAAGCACGTGTGCCTAACAACATCGTCGACTGACCCTAACTATAGTGGTGGCAAGGGTTGGTACTTCCCGATACTTCTCTACTTAGTTAGTTAACTAAGGTAAAATCAATTCCAATCATCCAACTCTATAAGTAAGGTCCTACTATTCAATCGACTGCTGAAATCATTAACGTTATCAAAAATCATTCTAGTGTTTCAGCCTAAACCCTATTCAGGGCGCCTAGTCTTATAAAGTTCCATCGTTTATCTTTTTATCATGAATAAGTTATAAAGATTCAACTTTTATTCCATTATGAGTACAATAACCATAAATTCCACACCTTTACATCAACGAGCACATATGGAATAAATTACACATCAACAAGTATAAAATGAGATGTAATGCAATGGCCAGATGTACTCGGTATACATATGCTTCTGCAGTAGGTTTCACGTGACCCATGGGGGACTCATGAGGTCCATTTACCCACACGAAGTCATTTCCCGTCAGGTCCCAACTCTGTGGCTGTAGTATCTTCATCATCATCATCATTATCACTCTTACCATGTACCATATCCTATAACTAGCATTTAGGTCCCCTTTTCAGTATCTTACAAGTCAAATGTGAGCTATAATATGAATGCATAAAATTGATATGTGTACATCATGCGGAAGCATAAATCAATTCATTTAACACTACAAGTTCCTTTCCAATATTTAGACGAGATGTAGAGTGATGAATGCATGATAATTCATAATCACAGAATTTACCAAACATGACTAACATAGTTCAATTAAATAGTAGACATACCAACCTAAATGGATTTATTCACCATGCTCATGGCCCGAAAGCTAAACACATAACCTCCATCATATACATAACACTTTAACATGTAATTACCCATTAAGTACATCGGTACCCGCACAAGTACTCATTACCTCAAAAGTACGGGATACATAAATCCCTATTATACCCCTTAATTAATTTACCAACATATAACACTACATTAAGGTCTAGTAAGTCTCAACTTGCCTAAAGACGAAGCCGAAGAGTCAGTCGGGTGCTTTCCCTTTCCTCTGAGCCTCCAAACTTGCCAAATCTGTTCAAATACAACATCTAGGTGAGAACACGATTCTAAAAATACACACTACTTCCTCCATCCCATTTTATATGAAGGTCTTTGACTTGGCATGAAGTTTAAGAAATAAAGGAAGACTTTTGAATCTTATGGTCTAAAATAAGTCAAAGATATTTGTGTGGTTATAGATCATCTCGTTAAGCGTAAAAAGTAAAGTTCAAAGTTAAATTGTTGCCAAATAAGAAAAGGTGTCATTCTTTTTGGGACTGACTAAAAAGGAAAGTGTGTCATATAAATTGGGATATAGGGAGTATATAAAAGGATTCGGGTCTAAAAAGGTGAATCCAAACCCCATTCCTAAATCTGGAGGGTCAAAATGCTAATGTATCGCGAATACGAGTTCATGATTATCAAAATAATACTCTATACAGTCATATGAATCAAAAGACACCCATAATGACATACTAAATTTGAATATCCAAACTAACCCAAAATCGGAACCCTGGGCCCACAAGGACAAAACAGGAAATAGAATAAAAAATCATCTTAGCCATAGTCCATATCCTAAAAATCATGAAATTCTAATCACATTTGAGCCCTCAATTTCAAAAGAATCACTAAACCCTTTAATGAGAAACCCAAGCTTATAACTTAGATTTCATGGAAGGAATGATAAAACTAATGAAAGGAAACATTAATAATCATTAAATTAAAGCTTAGAACCTTACCCCTAAGAAGAAGCTTGAATTTGGCAATTGAAATCTCCCAAAATTGAGCTCCACAACTTAAGAAATGGGTTTTTGAAATAAGAGGTCGAAATGGGTCTTTAATTCATCCCAAGCCTGAAACATTCTACGTGAACGCGATGTGGCCATCGCGATCACCATGTGCCAACGTGACCCAACCCAGCTCCCAAATACACTTCGTGAATGCGGGCCCCTGCCACACAATTGCGACTATCTGTGGTCCCCCTTCTTCAAGAATGCGATGCCTTCTTTGCATTCGCGAAGAAGGAAACCGGAACTGTACACCAGAATTTTTTAATTTTCGCCAAGTCTCGAACCAACACTTGGAAATCATTTGGAATGTTGTGGAAACAAACCAAACATTTATTTCTATTATAAAACACATTCCAGACTTGGTCACGAACTCAGAATTCTTGAAAATGGTCTCCTTGACCTATGTTTGACCATAGTCAACCCTTAAGTTCTAATTTCTCTAATTCTCAACCAACCACCCAAAACGCATCTGATTGCCTTGGGAACAAAACTGAAGGCTCAACTAAGTCGTAAATTTCATTCCATACCTAATGGAATCGACAAAACCACGAAAAATATTAGTTTTCCCAAAAGTCAACTATGAGCCAACCCTTTCTATTCTCTTAACTTAAGAATTTCTAAACTTACGAAGAAGGATCTGAAACTCACCCGATTACCTCTAGAACTATGTCACTCATCCTTGAAAATCATAATCACACAATTAAAGGTTAGGGAATGGTAATTTAGGGAGTTTTAAGTAAAATAGTCAAAATGACATTACGAGTCGTTACATCAGATACCATTAAAATAAATGTTTGTCCTCGAACGGTAAAGAAAATGAAATACATGGGCTCTCAAAAATATGAGGGTACCTAACTTGCATATCAGACTCGGTCTCCTAAGTAGCTTCCTCCATAGGGTGATTCCTCCATTGCACTTCTACTGAGGCTATCTCTTTTCACCTCAACTTTCAAACATGTCTGTCTAAAATAGCTATAGGCTCCTCCTCATAGGCTAAATTCTGATTAAGCATCACCAAATCCTACCGAATCACATGAGAACAATCAAAATGGTACTTCATTAGCATCGACACATGAAACACATAGTGCACGCCCAATGACCCAGTAGGTAAAGCTAACTCATAGGCTACCTTACCAACTATGTGAATGATCTCAAAAGGCCCAATATACCTTGGGATTAGCTTTCCATTCTTTCCATACCTCATCACACCATATATCAGTGAAATCTTTAACAAAACCCTCTCTCCAACCATAAATACCAAATGATAGACCTTTTGGTCCGTCTAACTCTTCTGTCTACTATGAGCTGTGAGAAACTAATCCTAAATAAACATAACCTTATCCCAAGAGTCTCTCAAAATATCAGTACCCCATGATCTAACCTCGAAGGAATCAAACCACCCAATTAGAGAATGATACCGCATACCATACAAAGCCTCAAATGGTACCATCTCAATACTCGAGTGATAACTATTGTTGTAAGCAAACTCTGCCAAGGGTAGAAACTGGTCCCAATGACCACCAAAGTCAATCACACAAGCTCGCAACATATTCTCGAGAAATTAAGTAGTCCACTTGTGCTAAGCTCCACTCTAGAACCCAACTCTTTCTGCATAGACTACTATAAATGGGAAGTAAACTTTATGCCCCGGTCTTAAATGATAGAAATGGATACCACATGCAATCGAACTATCTCTCGGATGTAAATCATGGCCAACTTCTCAGAATTGTAGATAGTCTGACCCGAAATGAAATGTGCAGATTTGGTCAACCTATCCACAATAACCCATGTAGCATCAAACTTGTCCAAAGTCCAAAACAATCCTACCATAAAGTCTATAGCAATTCGCTCCCACTTTCACTCGGGTATGGGCATCCTCTGAACCATACCACCAGGCTTCTAGTGTTCAAATTTTAGTTGCTGGAAATTCAAACACCAAGACACAAACTGCATTATGTCCCTCTTTATCCTACACCACCAATAATATTATTTCAAGACATGGTACATCTTCATAGCCCTTAGGTGAACAGAATACTTCGAACTATGAGTCGCTTCCATGATCAATCTAGTCAAATCACACACCCTAAGAACACAAACTCAACCATTGATCCTCAAAACATCATCACCATCAAGAATATCCTCCTTAGCCTCTTCGTGTAACACCTTGTCTCCAATCTTACACAACTTCATATCATTAAAATACTGAGACCTAATTTGCTCTAATAAATAAGACCGATGATACATTTTGTGATTTCCCACTCTAAGTTGTGTCGTGAGTCAGTTGATGTAAGCTCAGAACATGATTATCTTTGAAATTATAAATGAGTTAAGGTGAACGTGACTCGGAGAGGTTAAGATACCTCTACAAGGTTAAGGATGATTTTTGTAATACCCCGTATCTTCAAACACATGTACAATTAAGTTGACATTGACAAATTTATGTGAACGCAGGAGGATAAGGTTATGTTTAAGCCTAAAGTCTAAGTGACCATACGTACATACGTATGTTAAAGGGAAGTAATAGTTAAATGGAATAACATGGGAAAAGGAAATGAAAATAAAACAAAGTAAACTAGTCACCTATGTGCTTCACCTACTTGCTTGGACGTCCTACTTGCTTAAGCTACTTACTTGACGTCCTGATCTCTTGAGCTACTTACTTCACGTCCTACTTGCTTAACAAGGGAAACCCACATTTTCAAGAAGAATTAATAACCTACTTGCCTAAATAAGTGACAAGTAGGTGACCCACCTACTTGAAATAAGAGACCCAAATTAAAGGGCAATGAAAGGCCCAAATTAAAGGGCAAAAAGTGGCCCAATCTGGTATTTAAGAAGAGGCCCATTAGGGGAAAGATATGTTCGATCAAAGGGACCTTATTAAGGACAATATCTGGCCATTTTCACGTATACTCATCCAATAAAAAGTCCAAAAACTCTATCTCTCTCTCCAAACCCAAACAGATACTTCTTTCTTGCTCTTAGGCTTATAAGTGGAAAGGGCTTCAAGTTTCAATCCTTTCCCATGGTGTGAAATTGATTTTCATGTGTTTTGTCATCTATCCTAATATCTCACATGTTTTTATACCAAACAGCCAAGGCAGCCCCTCTCTCCAAGGTTAAACCACCTAAGTTATTTACTAAAAGTGTTGTAAAAGTGGTGGAGATCCCTTGTGTGATGTTTTTGTTGAGTATTGAGCTTTTTCAAGTTTAAGGAGAATTGTTCTAAGGCTTATTATTGATGTATAAGGTAAGGTTATTCTTCTACTACTACTAATTGAGGTGTATTCAAGTGTTAGCTAAGTTGTATGAATGGAAAGTGCAAGATAATACATGGAGAGTGTTTGTAGTGTTGTTATAGGTTGTTGGGCTGTTTTTTGAGGTTCTTGTAATGGGTATAAGAATGAATATTGTTTTATATATGTTTGTTTGTATGTTGGATGTTTTGATCTTGTTGTTTGAGATTTGAGGAAAGTGAAAGTAATAGGGGAGGTGCTGTCCAAATTATCATAGATTAGTTTGTCGCTCATTTTTGTTGAATTCTAGCTTCTATAGATTAATAATGGTTTGGTATAATTTGTTGTAGATTGAGGTGCTAATGTACTAACTTGACGTTGTGTACTTAAATAGTCGATAAGGTGTTACAGTTCACTTTGACGCGGAGGAATAAAAGCTACTAGGAGGTTGTTGGTGCTCTAATTTGGATAATTTAGTTTTAGAGTCGCCACCTAATTTATAGATAAATTAATAAAACCAAGTTAAAATGGTTTATTCAAAAAAATTGGGAAAAATCCTTTTGTTACACCTCGTAATTTTTCATTTCAGTGTGTTGTCCATTGATACTAGCATTCCAGGAAGATATGTGACCTTACAGAAGGATAATGAGAGTTTATAGGTTGTCTACGGAAGTATCCAAGTGTATAGAAGTTAAACAGATTGAAGAAAGTACATTTCGATGAAAATCTACAGAATCACGATTTGATGACCAAAATGATGGACTGTACAAAATTGTAGGACCCGTAAAAATAGGACCCTCACCATATTTTTGGAGGATATATTGTACGGTCCAAATTGACGGACCATACAAAAATGTACGGGCCATCAAATTGGACCATCAATGTGGTCGGCGGCCGACTTAGCTTCGTGTTTAAATGATATTCAGGCTTTTTTTGATCATTTTTCAACCAAACAATTCCCAAACTCTCTTCCTAACCATCCCAACATAATTTTAAGGTTTCAAGGTGATTACATCACAAACGCACATCACAAGCTAGAATAAGTGAAGAAGGATGCTTCTATGAAGTTGCTATGTACATGAGGGTTGTTCTTGGTGTTGAGGAGGCTAGGTACAAGGTCATATTTACTGTGTAAGGTAATATTAACACACCCTTTCTTATGCTTACACTTATTCATGTGTTAATTAAGTGTTTGGGTGAAGCATCTACGAGCTAGCACTTTAATTGACAAAGGGATGTTAAGGTTTTGTTGTTAGACTGTTTGAAGGTTGAATTCATGGCTTGTTATGACCAAAACTTTTGGGATATAGCTTGATTATGTTGTAGTCTTGTCTAAAGTGTTAGGCTTGATGATGTAAATTGCAAGCTACAAAAAATAATAGGTAGAAACCATGGAAATGTTGTTCTTATCTTGTATTGGGCTGTTTGATTGAAGTTAATCTTAGTATTTAACTATTGAACCTTGTTAATAGTCGATAGAGGAGAGAAGGAAGCTAGAAACAAGTAATAATGTTAGCGACATTGAATGACCATTGGCAAAAGATATAAGGATTCAATCATACCAAGTGTTTGATAAAGTTTTGTAAAGTAACCATTTTTAGTTTATCAACTAAATTTTTACCCGAATTGCCTCTAGTACGTAGGGTATCGTTCGAAGAGCGGCTGGTTTATTGTAATCTAGCATTGTCAGATCAACAAATGTATATTAAGGCTCATTCCTTCATTGTTTTAGGCACGATCGATGAATAAACGTAACAGTAACAACGTCCCTTCAAAAGAAACTCTAATCTTAAAGACTAAAGCTTGTGGTTATCCTTGCTTAGATTGATATATTTCATTGGCCTCGTTGATTATATATGGAGTATTTTCCATGTTGATATTATTTAAAATATTATGCCTTCTTGCAAACATGGTTGATTCTTAGAAAATTGATACATACACAATACATAACAAAAATCGAAGGATAACAATATTGAGTCACTCTGATCAGATCCATAAGTCCCTTAAGAATTAGTGGTTGTATTGTACTTATTTATGTATCTATTTTCTTACCGAGTCACGCTATAGTTGGCTAGGTCCGACACTTATATGTTCATACCACTGAAGTTGGTTTTGATATTATCGAGTCTCACCTTTGGATCAGGTACAACCAAGTCCTCTACGAGGTCTGGTATGAAATGACATGACATGATTTTCCCCACAGAGTGGCTTGATACTATATTATATATATGGCCCCAATGAGTGGCTTTACTTTTACAGACATGCATATATATATCCATGAGTGTAACAGTGTATGCCTTCAGATGCTGGTTATGAGTTTCAAGTTGACATCGATACTCTTCCTTTGTAGTTATATCTTTATTTATATGTTGTCTTCCTTACATATTCAGTACATATTTTGTACTGATGTCCCTTTTCTAGGACACTGCATTTCATACCCACATGTACAGATAGAGATGCAGATGATTCTTCATAGTAGGTGACTCAACTCATATAAAGGTTGTCACACTCATTTAATCTGGAGCTATCTAGTGAGCTGATAGGTATGATGTTGCATATAGTTGGGTATAGCGGGGCCTTGTCCTAACCAAATGTTGTTGATACACTCTTTATAGGCTTATAGACAGTCGTGTCGTGTATTATGATCTTGTGTTGCCTTGTTGGCCTCTTCAGTGGACTTGTTGTGTTCATGTCGGCCTTGTTTTATATATATATGTATAGGTTGGGCCTTTTCTGCGTGCAGGTGAGTATGTCTTTGTATAGAGAATAATTTATTAGAGGACTTGTCAAACTATGTGTTATGGAGCATGTTGCAAGTATCAGAATTGGTATGCTCGGGCCCTAGGGCACCGGGTGCCGGTCACATCCCCAAGGTTGTGGTGTGACAAACTTGGTATCAGAGCAGGTCAATCCTAGGGATGTTTACAAGTCATGTCTAGTAGAGTCTTTCTTATAGGTTTGTTGCGCGTCACCCTTATAAACAGGAGGCTACAGGACATTTAGGATGTTACCTTCCTTGAAATCTAGATCGTGCATTAGAAGTGAAGTCATAAGTATTTGAATTCCTATCTTCTCACCTCGGTTCTCTTTTTCAATAATGCAAAAATAAAATAAAAAGTAACGTTAGTAGGAAATTTGTCAGAACTGCGGGGGAAGGTACCAGTCGATTGCCACCCGTTAATATGGATTCGAGGATTATAAGGACGCTAGAAGGAAATGTGAGTTATTCTATGGAAGAAGATCCATCTATGGAAGAAGATTTGTTTATGGAAGAAGATCCAACTGAAGATCCGTCTATAGAGGAGGACCTATCTGAGGCCCCAGAAGAATCGCCCTTCTGAGTGTCATCAATTCCAGTGATGTTACCAGATTATAGGAGAGCCCGCACAATACCAAAATTATTCGTGCATAGGTTCTAGTCGGGTTAGGTGTGAGTGGTACCATGTACACAACATCGCCCCCATTCATCTTCCTAGAGCATGATCATGTTCAGATACCCCTACAGCTTATACCTTTTGAGAGGCCAAGGAGTCCATTATCATAGAAATCAGTTAATCAAGGTTCGCCCAGAACAAGTAGAGGTGAGGAAAAAGTAACCAGTAGATGGATAGGAAGGTTTGGAATGGATGTAGGTAATGAAAGATTAGCATTGCAAGATGTGTCATATCAAAGCTCCAGGGTAGAATTTAGGAAAGCACAAGGTATGTTGATAATTTTACTGAGAATAGGTGTGCTTATGTTTATGATCGATTGGTTAATCTTGATGTAGAAATTGTGTCATACAAATGTGATTAGACCATAAATGAATAATAGAAGTGGAAGGTGGAAAATGAAACTATAGTTATGTTTAATTTATAAGTAACATAATCCAGGAACTAACCATTTCTTAACTACATGCATACCCAACACTCCTAGATCTTGTAGCGTGCATGATATCAGAACATAAAAGATATATGAATACGTGACTTAAAAAGGGTACTCTCATGTCCAAGGAATTAAGGGAAATCCCATAAGACTGATAAGGAAAATGGATTTCCAGAGTTAAGTTACCTACAACTTCATTTCAGGAAGCAGTTAGAGAAAAAGAGTGTGAAATGTCATGCCTAAACTAGTAACCCCAACTCCTCTGTTAGGACTGAACCATTTAGGAAAACCGTGAGACGAGATGAGTTTTGTCAGTTGAAGGCAAGTGATATACCTTCTTTATCGTAGCAATATGTGTGTGGGTGGCGGTAAGAGATAATAAGATTTTTGATATTAATTGATGAGATTTTTGAATTTTATGGTATAGTTTTATGAGCCGATCATGACAAAATGGCTGGTAGAAGATATTTTGTGATAAAGGATTGATTTGACAGAAAAGCAATGATAATTGGTAAACGGGTGTCTGGTAAAAACAAGTGAAAATGTTATGACAAAGTAAGGAGGCCCAAAGGATTTTTTTCACGCAAATAGACCGGCAGAAAGACGGTAATGGTAAGGACATCGATAATGGGACTAAAGTGGGACCTAAAGCAACATGATTACCATTAAAGGATAAGGATATTAGTAAAAAAGTGGTATGTAAACTTTTCTAGCCAAATTATAATACCTGACGTCCATAAATAATGGTATTGGGAATACGCTAAGATGAGGATTCCATAAGGGAATTCAAGTTGGTAACGTACTAGTTGATTGGCTGAATGACGGGTAGAGAAGAACTCTAATACCATTTAAGTGGGGGAAGCCCGAATCAGTGGTAAGATTGGAACCGACTACGATTTGAATTTGAATATGTCAAGCACTAGTTTCGCCACGAATGCCGACAAGACGTTTAAGGACATGTAAGTAGAAGTAGGGATGAATGAAGCTTATGTAGGTATATGATGAAGTGATAAAAAGGGTCCAAAGTAGACGATAAGGAAATGGACTAAAGAAGAAGAGCAAGGGAACAAAACATCAGTGGGCGACTAATGGTAAATTTTAATTTGTCGAATAAACTAGAAATTCCACGAGAAGGATAACGCAATGGTCGTAAGGATAAGGACATTGATTACAAAAGAATCCAAAATTAGGAAATGAAGGCAGAAGCGTTAACTCGAATATGGTGGCCACATGAGGGGGCCAAACAGATCAATGCATTGTAGAGGTAAATTCGTTGATGAAAAATGGGGACACAATGACCCCTACCATCAACAATACTAAAGAATAACATGAGTATGTCAAAGGTTTGATTTTGGTAAAAGTTGTACAAGAGATACCTAGTGAACGGATGGTTGAATATGACGTATAAAGGATCTCAGAGTTGCAAGGGTTAAGTGTTGCACTCTTAGCATGGACTAAATATTATTCTCGGAAGAGCACAGGTTCGGAGGCAGTAAAAATAGTAGATACCTAAGAAATAAGGCCAACAGAAGGGAAACGACTTTGAAAAGAGAGAGACTATTTTTTTCCCGGGACTTAGATAAGAAAGGGAAATTAAGGTAAATATAAAGGGAACTTATCTTGAATTTCATAGCAACGCCTATAAAGTATGCAAATTGGAGATGTTATAAGAACAAGAAGTTTTGATGTACTGAATAGAGAGATAGGGTCATGTACCGTTGAAAGAGAGGACCATTATGAAGGCTACCAAAAAAAGTTGACCCAAAGAGGTATTAGGTGGTCGACCATAATGGGAACCAGGCGATGATAATTCCCCGAAGTAGAAGGAAAATGAACTCTTCCTTATATTGAGAATTGGAGAAGCGTCAAGACAAAGAGCCCCGTCTAGAGTCCATTGAGAGGTTTTGTGGTATGAGGTAAAGGTAATATTGGGAACCTTATCAAGATCCAATAATTAAGTATATCGATTAACAACATTCTAGAAGATTCGCCCTTAACTACTAATGGATCCAAGGATCGTTGTGGGCCATTTCATTATCATTGTAAGTTATTTGGTCCAGGAAATTAATGTCCAACTAAGTCGTCCATATGCGCCATGACAATCGAAACTACCTACAATCACATTTTGGCTGACAGTTCATCTTGAAATTATCTCGAGCCATTGTACATCGCTCGTTATGATAAACAATTGTTGGATGAACCAGTTCAAAACAGGATCTGGAGGTTCAGGATTACCCTCACCCTGTCCTAAGGAAGACAATGAAAAATAAGGTTCGGACTACTGGACACGGGTAGTGGGTGAATGTATGGAGCTTGGAAGAAGTTTGGAATATGGATTGATAACTATTAAGCATCATACTAGCAGATCGACATATACGAGACTATATATAGAAAGGGAATATGACTCTTATTGAATCACGAAGAAAGGAAGGGATATGAAGTAATGATATTGGATTTAAGGTAGTAAGTTATAAGAAAATGCTTGGATTAATATAGGGATGTTTTAAGAGAATTGATTGCAGGGGTGGGATACAACTTAACAAAAGAGGAAGATTCCATCTGAGTATATTTGCGATCATAATACTGAACTTGGTTGAGAAATGCAATAACCGACAAGTAAAGTATAATCCCAACCATAGATGTTTATTGGAGATTCACTTCAAGTATTACCTTGATGAAAATGTAAAGGTGAAAAGGAACTTACTGAAGAAAGAAATTCCAAGACCAGTGAGTTATTTAAAATCTACATCTCTATGTGTGACAGTATGTATATACTAAGAAAGGACTATATACGGATATAATAGAAAAAAAATGGAAAGGAAGGACAAAGGAAGAGATGGATTCAAATAGCCCTACCATGTTCAAATCCTTGACTTTGATGATCATCGTGCCACAACTTCTCATCGTAACCTTACTTACATGCCTACGAGCTTTGTCACCTAAATTCCATCATAAGACAGAAGTTGTAATGGAGAAATGGAAGATATAATCCAGATGTCAGAATTCAACGGTTCAAATAAATTACAGTTTGTTAAGCAACTTTGTAAAAGAGATGTACGATCGTGTGGAGGTCGATGATATATCGACAATGTTACGCTTGGGTAATCCCACAAGGAAATGGCTATGATATCTAATTGAGCGATAGGTTAAGATAGTCCTTTGTATGAAAGAATTTTGCCAGAATTGTCAAAGAACATAAGAATCATTATACTCGAATGTTTCGAACTCCAGAGTCATGTTAATATCCGTGTGACACGATCCTTATATTCCTATTTTGTTTACCAAAGTTGATCCATATACCTTATTTAGATGGTGTTGCTAAAACAAATGTATCAGGTGCAACCCAGATGTCAGCAGGAGAACGTTAAGGTGTGTTATGGCTAACCTTTCTCTGGTTTTTATGAGTATAAGTGGTCATGTGAGGCCAATTTTATGTTGTCTTGTTATTATATTGCCCTGTGTGACATTGGAGGTGTATATGGGTTGCTTGACATGCTTTGGATAGTCCTGTTTACAAGGAAAACTCTGCCGAAATTTTTGGAAAACTTGAGAGTTAGAATATCTTCAACATTTGCGAATGAATGTTTCTAAGGGATGAAGGATGTTACACCTCATAATTTTTTGTTTCATCGTGTTGTCCATAGATACCCGCATTCCGGGAAGATACGTGACCTTACGGAAGGATAATGAGGGTTTATAGGTTGTCTACGGAAGTATTAGAGTGTATAGAAGTTAAATGGATCGAAGAAAGTATGTTTCGATAAAAATCTACAGAATCCTTATTTGATGGCCAAAAGGACAGACCATACAAAATTGTTCATCCTGTCAAAATGGGACCTCACTGTATTTTCGGAGGACATATTGTATGGTACAAATTGACGGACCATAAAAAAGCGTATGGACCGTCAATTTGGTCGGTGGCCGACTTAGCTTCGGGTGTAAATGATTTTCAGGCCTTTTTTTTATCATTTTCAACCAAACAATTCCCAAACTCTCTCCCTAACCCTCCCAACATAATTATAAGGTTTTAATGTGATTTCAAGATGATTTCAAGGTAATTACATCACAACCCCACATCAAAAGCTAGGACAAGTGAAGAAGGATGCTTCTATGAAGTTGCTATGCACATGAGGGTTGTTCTTGGTGTTGAGGAGGCTAGGTACAAGGTCATATTTACTATGTAAGGTAAGATTAACAGACCCTTTCTTATGCTTACACTTGTTCATGCGTTAATTAAGTGTTTGGCTGAAGCATCTACGAGCTAGCACTTTAATTGACAAAGGGATGTTAATGTTTTGTTGTTGGGCTGTTTGAAGGTTGAATATATGGCTTGTTATGACCGAAGCTTTTGGGATATAGCTTGATTATGTTGTGGTTGTCACGCCCTGTTTTGACCTTGCTCGGGTCAAAGCGGAGCACCACGTATTCGGTGGTCCCTGGGTATGATTAAGGGTTGAGGAGTCGCCACCTAATTATTTTTATGGTGAATTAGGACACCCAAATATGAAACTAAATGCTGCAATGTAACTCCAATTTTAAGGTATGCGAAACTAATGAGATTCTAGATAAGGGTTCTTTATTATCCTAAAGGGAAGGGGTTAGGCATCCTTTAAGATCCGCTAACTTACGGTTATCCGATCAAACTCCGGTTAATTATACTAAAAATGCATATATTTTAAGAATAATGTTTAAAGAGAATGCTTTAAAGTAATGATTTTCTTTTATTGCAAAAAATAGTTGCGAGAATAATTCCTGATATGAAATCTGAAAGAGTATGCATGACATTGTGAAGTATGATTTATAAAACACATATAAAGTTGATTTTTTGGATAAGAATACATTTGTAAGAAAGTTTAATAAAATACTTATTTCGCAATTGATAATAAAAAGGGAAAAAGTAATTTGTTAGTAATATAAAGAAATGATTTTTAGCAAGTCATTTTAAATCATAAGATTGTATAAAACAAAGGCTTAAACATATGTTTAAGATGCAAATACGAGCTGACTGTTTTTGAAAGTTTGCACATGCATGGCGCGCCTAAAATAAACAAACTAGCCGCGGATTTCCAATTTTGAAACTAACGAGCCTAAAGTAAATAACTAGCGATGGGTTTCTAAGTTTGAGCTAACCGAGCCTACAAATGAATAAACTAGCGACGGTTTTGAACTACCCTATTAATTTATCCATTCATGGCCTAATTATTCTAAATATCCTAACAATCACACGAGCATTAAATAATTATTACAGACCCAAATAAAAATAACGAAAATAAAGAATAACAATGGAAGGGAACTAAAGCGGATGACGATGTCATCTCGCCCTATTTGTTTGGAAATCCCGAGGCCGAAGAATGCAAGGAATGTGGATGCGGGTCTTCATTTGACAATAATCATGATGAGTCTCATAACGAAACTCTTCGTAGCTCCCGATGCATTTCATGTAAATAAAGAAAAGAAAAAGATTAGTAGACGGAACGAAAATATAAACACATGAATATTCCTAATATATATATACACGAAATATACAACACTAAATGTACATAGGAATGAATACTCATGGCCGTATATTTTACATATCCTTAAGACATCATTTTTTTCAGATTTGGCACATTAAAGTAGCCGAAGAAAGAGCATATGCTAACACAACCGGCTCTAAATTTAAACAAGAATAAAATAGGCAAGGAAGACCAATGTATAAATTATGTAAACATACATGATAAATTCAGTTGAACTCATCTTAATCTTAAAGAAACATGACATTCATAAACTTAAACCAAACGCACATACTATTATATAAACATGGATAATAGACTCCTTTTAAAACTGCACATATTAATCTAGAATATAACATGTAAATATCGCCATTTAAATCAATTAAAGTATGCTCATTGTTTGATTTAATAGGCAGCAACCAAGCTAACAACCTACACAACATACAATAATTTGAATATCAACAATCCGCTAAGTGTCCTAAGAGTATTTAATCAAGCCATAGCTTCTTCCAAACACGTATTAATCTTACATTATCCTTATTGCACTTAATAATGAACCCAAGATACCTTACTAGAGCTAATGACAATAATTAGTTAACCAAAACATCGAGGCAATATCGTCTATCACATATCAGCTCCAAATCAGGAATATCCCAACGACATATATACGATTATGTAAGCAAAACATCTCATTATCATATTAATTAATCAAGACTACATTACATAGCAAAATATCATACTAAATCAAGCATAAACACACAATCAAATAAGCTTAAAGAAATATAGAAGAATTGGAATGAGTCTAACCTTTTTCGGGTAGGGAACCGAGGCGTTGTTTTGAATCGTCGAATCCGCTTGGAAATGTTTAGAATTCTGATTTATTTTAGATTTCGAATTCTGATTTTTCTCTGAAATAGAATTCTGTTTTCTAATGTTCGACCTGACCCGGAATGACCCGACCCGGCAGTGACCCGACCCGGCAGTGAACCGGCCCGGCCCGGACTGACGACCCGACCTGAATCTAATTGAAACAAAAGAAATCAGATATTTTGAGGGTGAAATTTAGGGAAAAGAAAAGTAGTATTTTTTCGGATTTTTGACCCAACCCAAAATGTGAAGAACAAAGGGATTTTCCGATTGAAATTAAGAACCAAAGGGCGTATTTTATAACAAGAAAATTAAGAACAAATCGACCCTTTTTTTTGTTCTTCTTTAGACCCGAAAAGAACTCCAAAAAATCCTCCAAAAATCCTCCTATAAACAGTGAACCAAAGGGGGGTTTTATAGGTATCAAACCCCAACGTTCAACCCCCTCATACCCCCCCCCCTCCCTAAAAACGAATTCAAATTTCAAAATAAAGGGGGGACAAAATCTGATTTTTGGGGCGTGTGTTGCGGATTTTGGGGGTGTGTTGGTGAGGTGATGGGTTCGGCGGTGTCAGGGTAGGGTGCGGCGACGTGAGGGGCAGGGGTGTAGGGTGCGGCGATGACTTTTAGGGGGCCTCGGGTATGGGGTGCGGCACCGGTTTAGAGGGTAGGGTTTGATTTTGATTTGGGTTTTTAGGTTTTGGGAATAAGAAAAGGGTTTTTGGTTTGGGAGAATAAAAGGGATGGGTCGAGTAAGTTGGGCCGAACGAAATGGGGGTGGGTCATCGGGTATGGAGGTTTGGCCAATTGGGCCTGGTCGAGTTTGGTTTTGGGGGGATTTTGTTTTGTGGGTTTTGGTTTAAAGGGGATAAAAGGTTGGCGGTTGGGCTTGAAAGATGGGGGTGGCCGATTGGGCTTGGCTGGGTTGGTTTGTGGGGAATGAAATTAGTTTTGGGTTGGGAAAATGAAAATGGGTTATGGATTAAAAATATAAAAGGGGCTTAATATTAAAAATGCTTGTAAATTATTTAGAATATAGTATAAGATGTGATAATAATAAAACATAATATTTGTGAAATGCTTAATTAAAAATAAATAAAAAGGATGTCGTTTTTGTTAAAAATAACATAATATAGAATATTACAACAGAAATTATGATCATGATTTAAAAAGACAAGCGGTTGTAGAAAAAGAATACGAATAATAATAGTAGTAATAATATCGTAATATTGAGAATAAAAATATATGTGTACATATATGCCTATATGTATATATATAAAAATATATTTTTTGAGGTGTCAAAAATATCCAAAATTGCAAATAAATCAAAAAGGATGGGACAAAATTGGGTGTCAACAGTGGTCTTGTCTAAAGTGTTAGGCTTGATGATGTAAATTGCAAGCTACAAAAAGGAATAGGTAGAAACCATGGAAATGTTGTTATTATCTTGTGTTGGGTTGTTTAATTGAAGTTAAGCTTAGTATTTAACTATTGAACCTTGTTTATAGTCGATAGAGGAGAGAAGGAAGCTAGAAAGAGATAATAATGTTATTCCGACATTGAATGACCATTGGCAAAAGATATAAGGATTCAAGCATACCAAGTGTTTGATAAAGTTTTGTAATGTAACCATTTTTAGTTTGTCAACTAAATTTTTACCCGAATTGCCTCTAATACGTAGGGTGTCGTTCGAAGAGAGACTGGAGAATTGTAAGATAGCATTGTTATAGTAACAAAGGTATGTTAAGGCTTACTCCTTCATTCGTTTGGGCATGATCGATGAATAAATGTAACAATAACAACGTCCCTTCAAAAGGAACTTTAATCTTAAAGACTAAAGTGTGTGTTTATCCTTTCTTATACTGATATATTTCGTTGGCCTCGTTGATTATATCGGGAGTATTTTCCATCTTGATTTCATTTCAAATAATATGCTTTCTTACAAACGTAGTTGATTCTTGAAAAAATTGATATAGACACAATATATAACGAAAATCGGAGGATAACAACATAGAGTCACCCTGATCAGATCCATAAGGCCCTTTAGAGTCAGTGGTTGCATTGCACTTATATATGTATCTATTTTATTTCTAAGTTGCGCTATAGGCGGTTGGGTAAGTACTTATATGTACTCACCACTGAAGTTGGGTTTGATATTACCGAGTCCCATATTAGGGTCGGGTACGACCTAGACCTTTATGAGTCCGGGTATGATATTACATGACATGATTTGCCCCACGGAGTGGCTTGATACTATATTATATATATGGCCCCAATGAGCGACCCAGTTTATATATATATATATATGATTGTAAAAGTGTATGCCCTCAGAGGCTGGTTATGAGTTGCAAGTTGACTTAGATACTCTTCTTTTGTATTTCATTCTTTATTTATATGTTTCCTGCCTTACAAATTCAATACATCTTTCATACTGATTTCCCTTTTCTGGGACATTACATTTCCTGCGTGTAGGTACAAATAGAGATGCAAATGATTCCTCATTGTAGGTGACTCAACTCAGCTGAAGGTTGGCACACTCCTTTCATCCGGAGTCGTCTAGTTAGCTAATAGGTGTGATGTTTCATATAGTTGGGTATGGCATGGCCCTGTCCCGACCAGATGTTGTCAATATACTATTTAGAGGCTTATAGACAGTTGTGTCGTATATTATGGTCTTGTGTGGCCTTGTCGGCCTCTTCAGTGAACTTGTTGTGTTCATGTCAGCCTTGTCTTCCTTGTTATATATATATATATATATATATATATATATATATATATATATGTTGGACCTTTTCAATGTAGGTGATTGTGTCTTTGTGTAGAGAATAATTTATCAGAGGCCTTGTCGGCCTATGTGCTATGGAATATATTGCAGGTATCAGAATTGGTACGCTTGGGCCTTTTCTGTGTATGTGATTGTGTCATTCATTTTATTTCGAACTCATAAAAGGGATTTGAAAACCAAAGAGTTAAATTCCACCTAAAATGGTTTGTATAGGGATAACTTTTTCAACTCATTTTCAGACCAAGTGCACTCCAAAATTGATTTGAGTAGAACTCCACTATTTAGTTCAATGAGTTGTCCAAATATTCCTTGTAGATTTTCTTTTTGATTTTTTTTTTAAAACAAAGGAATATAATTCATTTAGAATGACATGTTAAAGTTTTCAAAAATAAAAATACAAGTCTCTTCATTTTTTATGCTATGTTGAGGGTCAACTCATATCCATATTCTCAAGTTTAAATACCTCAACTCAAGTCCTTAAAGTTTTGGTTTATTTAAAAATCAACTTGGTTGAGCATGACCTTAAAATAATCCTTAAAAGGGTTGTAAACTTGACCCAATTTCCGTTTTAAAATCAGCTTTTGACGAACTCAAAAAAAAAAAAAGAGAGCTTTCAGCTTTATCAAAATAGTCCGACTTCTTCCTATTTTTAGTTTGAGTTTTTCCTGTCAAAAGTCCAAAATGGTTCAATTTTCTTAAGTTTTCAAATCAGTCTAAACTTGTTTCTCCTTTTCAAACTTATCCCGTTTCTTTAAAATGTGCAAGTCATTTTAGTCCATTTTCTAAATCAATTCTTATGACTCAAATCTAAACGATGTATGTATCGTTTTTGCCCATCTCAAGTTATAAACATAATTGTTCCAATAATATAAAAGTATGTATTTATATAAATATTACATACAATACATATATATTAAATGTAAATGAGATATGTTTAGGCTGGTGGGCCTACCAAAGCCCACCAGTTGGCTATTTTCACCCATATCTGGGCCTTCATGCGCACTTACTGTAGACGGACTCGATGAATAATATTAGTTGGGTCTTTGGCCCAACTGGCTGAAGAAATGCAGAGGCCCGTGCACATGGAAGGAGAGAAGAAAGAGGGAAAAGGAAAATATAAGTTACAAGGCATCTACACTTCTCTAAATATAATACAAGTTATTTTGGGCTAAACACACAATTTAAAATGATAGGTAATCATGTAAATGCCACTTATGGGCCAGAAGTGAGTCAAAGATGGATCAGGCCCAACATTTTAATTGAAATTCATAATAGTTGATGAGCCCAGTTAATGCGTAAATACGGGAGGCAAACATATATGGGCTAATCCCAGATTGCAAACTTGCAAACAAACACATATGAGGGAAGGAAAAGAGCCATATGGGCTAAGCCCATCTAATTATCTTTAAGTTATTTTAGAGGGAGTATGTTGAAGGCATAGATATTTGGGCTAAGCCCAAAGTATTTCAAAATGGAGGAACCTCCCCTTAATATACACAAGTGATATGCTTAGCTGGTATACTCCAGCTACTAAGTATGTTTGATATATAGGTTGTATATCATAGTACATATCAGACACAAACTTAGCAGAATAGTCTCAAATGCAAGTAATAAACAGGGCAAATAGACATGCTCTTCTTTTTATTTCATAATTTTAAAATCTAATAGATACAAGGATTCCAAGCCAACCACGTTTGAATTAGGTATTTTAGCATAGGTATATGGAAAATGAACATGTTATCTTTAACTAAACATGAAGTAGGTATAGAGGCATGTACTAGCTTAGACAAATACAAATGGTTATAAGACCAAAACTCAGGTTCAGAGTCTCATTTGATTAGGTGTTCAATTGGGTGATCTATTCCTAGTATGATTAACATGACTATGAAACCAAAGGATTGTCATTCACTTTAACACATAAGCACAAACAATATCTCAATTGCCAAGTTATTTGACTCAGGTCAAGGTTTAAAAATGATTTTTAACAAGTCTCAAATTAACACAAGTGAGGATAAGTCAGACTGTTAGTTGTTGTGTTCTTAGACATGTTTTAAAGCATGAGACAAGGTGTACATAGACATACAAGGCTTTCGTAGGCATGCGAGACATTTCTATTGATGACACTATAGGTTAAGAAACTCAAATGAGCAGTAATGCACTTATGTATAATTCAAAGATGCTTCACACATATTAACTTGAACTATCATGTCAACAAAGCATATTGATAGAGCTCAAACACATATAATAAGGCAGTAAGAGGTATTAAATTGTATATATGAACAACATGTACACAGATGTGGCCTAATGCAGTATACAAATAGTTTTAGGAGTTTTAATATGACTCAAAGGCCCTAGGGTGACAAATTCAACACACACTAGCATTTCATGGCTCAAAGTGGTACTACATGCAGTTCTACACTTTACAAGAATATCAAACAGTAACACAAAGGCCTCAGAATATAGATAACACAAACTGGCTTGACCATAGAAGCTATACCAGACTTAGATCAAACTTAGATTCAACAAGAATGAGATCAATATGGCCAAACAAGTTGAACAGATCAATACATATACAACTCATGACCTATGTTAGGTATTCCTAATAGTATATGGATTAGACATGGCTTCCAAGTATACAAATGATGCATCCCATGTCCACTAAGTTCATTTAAAACTTAAGGCAGTGCAAATATTTGAATAGTGAGCTAAACAAATCCTTAGTTCCATTTTTAGCTTAGATTTGGGTGTAACGTGATTCAAGCCTAACAAGGTCACTTATCCCAGGTTACCATCAACTAAGAACTAGTTTGGCTACACCTTTCTCTTACCCTAGCTATCCACACAACACACATGCAAATTTTAATTTTTCAAACGTGTTAACAGGAGGTTAAAGTCACTTCATGACTGAGCAGTGATGCTAAGCAGGTCATTAAGGGTCATGCTCCTCCTATATTGTCCCAAACCAGTGAATGTAACACAAACAGGCTTAAAATGAGTTAAATAAAGACTAACATGTATGCTAATACTACATTGGGCTCTAACTAAAGTCACGTGACTGACATGGTCATGAGACTAAACCAATCTTTTCACCTTATCACATATGACATGCATTATTGTATCCTTATGTTTTTGATCTTGTGTTAAATCTGAACCAACATTAATCATTTGCACCAAGTAGTTCAAACAAATCCCTTGCTATCTAAATATGCACACATAAATTGATTTTCGGCCATTACAAACATAACCAAGATGCATATTAATCCTAAATTCATCTAAACATGTTTCATGATCCTACTAAGCATACCCATAATTATATACCAAGTTCAAATCAATCAAACAACTAATAGCACCTTGAAAGTGAATATAGCTACATCATAAGGCTAATTGATCTTAGTTAAGCTACTTAGACCATACACAGTGTTAGAATTAGCTATGCATGTTAATTAACCACTTAATACACATAATAGCATATCATATAACAAATTTAAACAAGAAAACTAGAATGTAAATGGACTCACCTTGTCTGGAGGCAGTCTAGGATCGAAGGTGGCTTGATCTTTAACTCTAAACCTCGGACACTCGCAAACACACACAAAAATGGAGTTTTTAGTTGTGAAAGACTAGTTAAGCTAGGTATGGGTTCCACCGAAGGGCTTGGATCCAAATTAAGCAAGAACTAGTTGATTTTTAACTTAAAAGTGGCTCTTAAAAATATAAAAACTGGAAATTCAAGTTGCCACCCATTATAATGAAGAAAAAGGGTCAATTTATAGGAATTTCGAAACCCTAGCAGATCAAATGGGATCGGTGTGGGAGAACAAGTTTTGGGGGAAATTTCCCTCCCAAAAAGGTTCTCAACCAATAGGAATCGTGATTTTGAAATCATATGAGACAAATCCAATTAATAATCACAGTAAAAAGCAACGAAGGGAGAGGGAGTCATCACCTTGGGGGGTTGGGGTATGGGGGTACGGTGGTGTGAGGGCAAGAGAAATTAATGCTCTTGTCCGTTTTGTCCAGACCAAAGCTGAATGAAGCAAAGTACACTTGCAGATTGCCATTCTTGGCATCAGGACGAAGGAGACGAGCTCTAGGGCTTTGTCGATTACAAACTACAAAGAGTGAAAAGGGATTTGGGGGATTTGGGCGTATAATGCCTAACTAGGCCGGGTCGTGGTCCATTTTGGGTGGGATCCGACCAATTTTAAACGAACAGGAGTGGCCCAAATGCGTTCATTAAAATATCAAATAGAAAGGTTGCCACATTTTGCAATGTGTTCCCTTTTTAAATTAACAAATTCCTGCGAAGTTTCAATTAAAACCAAATCAAGTTGAACACTTCAATTTATGTCCAGAATTAATACTAATTTGAAAAAGGATGACACATCTGAATTATAAAAAATCCTTTTAATTTAAAACATGCTTTGAAATTGAGGCATAATTTAATTATCTTATTTAATCAAACAAATTTCTCAAATTTTGACGGAATAAAATATTGATTACTTTAAAATTGAGAATTTAGATAATTTCACAATTAACATTACTTTAATTTTGAAAATTTCAATTAATTATTAAAATACGGTAAAAATAAGATATGATATACAATATGTATACCGAATGATACATTGTCCAATAAAGTGACAAATATCTCCAGAATAATTTCGTAAAATCATTTTCGCCTTGTAAAAAGTATATTTCACTCCATCTGTGATTTGAGAATCACGAACAATTAAATAAAATTATTAGAGGGTAAAAATTAGGTGTCAAAAACTTCCCCTTCATTGTTCGGGAATGCAAGATCATCCCTGAGCAGCGAAATTTGACCAACCTAGTTTTTAGCCGACCAATTAAAAAGTACTTCTTGTTTTATACAATTTTTAAAATTGTGGTCGGACCGGACACTGGTCTCTAGGTTTCCTACATGTCTCGGGCTATATGAGAAATCAAGCCACTTGTAATTTGACTCTGTTAGACTTATAGAAAGTAATAAAATAAAAAATTCCAGAACTAAAAGGTCCCCGAACAATTGTGTTGGAATGTGACCGATCCTCGGGTATTGAGTTCGTCTACATATCCCCGGTTTTCAGGAATTAGGTCACTTGTAGTTTGACTTCATAGCTCGAAAAGGGTATCCCTTATGCGTGAATACTTTTGACGATTTTGAAAACACTTTTCCGATATATGCCCGACCGGTTGCGGGGTTTTTAAAAAAAATCTCTTATTGTTTGCAAGTGAGTATGATGCGGAGTGGTTTTCAAGCCCATGTCCATAGAGCTTGACTCTCGTTGGTACATTATTTCAATCGAATGCCCAAGTAGAAGTATTTTCGTTTGCTGGGATATTGATGTGTTGATTATTTTTCTTTGTCATACCTGTGTGGCTTTGTTTTGATATGCCTTTGTGGGTGACTATTCTGAGCGGGTTACACCTCCGACATCGTCTGGCTCGTAACACTTTTCTGGTTGCCTTTATTTGAGCAGATGCCTCTTTTGACACCGTATGGCTCGTATGATTTGTATGAATGCACTTGTTTGAGTGGATGCCTCCTCCGACACCGTCTGGCTCATATGATTTGTATGAATGCACGTTTCTTAGCGGATGTCTTCTCCGACACTGTCTAGCTCGTATGATTTGCATTCAATGAATGCACTTGTTTGAGTGGATGCCTCCTCCAACACCATCTTACTCGTATGATTTGTATGAATGCATTTGTTTGAACGGATGCCTCTTTAGACACCATTTGGCTCATATGATTCGGTTGATTTGCATATATGTTCTTCATCATAATTGAATATGTGTAAATGGTGATCTCAACATGCTTGTTTAAATGAATGGCCCTTTTGGTATGCAGTTTTGAATGAATGGTCCTCTCAACATGCTTGTTTGTTTGAATTGTCCTCTTGATATGCAGTTTGTATGAATGACCCTCTCAGCATGCAATTTGTATGAATGACCCTTTCGTCATGTAATTTATATGAATGACCCTCTCGGCATGCAGTTTGTATGAATGGCCCTCTCGGTATTCTTTTTGTTTGTATGAATGGCCCCTTGGCATGCTTGTTTTAATGAATAGCCCTCTCGGCATGCAGTTTGTATGAATAGCTCTCTCGGTATATTTGTTTGTATGAATGACCCTCTCGGCATATAGTTTGTATGAATGACCCTCTATGCATGCAGTTTGTATGAATGACCCTCTCGGCATATTTGTTTATGACAGATATGTCCCTTGAGGCTGGATTATGTTTCTTTCATATTTTTGTTCGATTGTAACCCTCCTAGTCAGATGGCCATTTTCCTTTTATGGCTCTCATAGCCGGATTATCTTTTCGTCCTTTTGTGGCTCTCATGGCCAGATCATGTTGCCCTTAAGGCGCTTTGCTCTTTATGTAGCTCGCATGGCCGGATCATGCCGCCCTTATGATGCTTTGCTCTATCGTGGCTCTCATGGTCTGATTATCTTTCTTTTATCCTTTGTCGATTGTGACCCTCCCAGTCTGATGTCCATTTTCTCCTTTTATGGCTCTCAGGGTTATATTATCTTTTTCATCCTTCTGTGGCTCTCATAGCCGGATCGTGCTGCCCTTATTGCACTTTTCTCTTTTTGTGGCTCTCATGGCCGAGTTGCGTTATATTCTTCTGTCGGAGTTTCTTCTTTGCTATACTTGTTTTATCATGAACAAACAAATTAGTGGAATAAATTACCATCCTCCTGACGACGATTTAGAAACCTACAATTACAGAAAAATTGTTAGTTTTCATGAGGTTGACTTGTGTAGTCGGCTCTTACTATGTCGTTCCTCTAATCTCTAGTGCCGACTGTCTTGGTCTTAGTATTCTAAGAGATGAATTTAACTTATGATACAGAAAAAGTATTTTTGAAAATGTTGATCATAAATTTTAACAATATTTGACTAAAACTTTTTTGTCTATTAAAAATTATCTCATTGTCATGACATATACCCTTTGAGCGAGGTTCTATGACCTTTCTTGGCACTCGAGCATGTTCCTTGATAAAAATTTTGAGACCCCCTCGAAAAATGTTCCCTAATTGAAGGTTGTCTTGTAGCGAACTCTCGTACTGAATTTTCGTGAAGGATTCTGCCCCAGTTGAAAGTTGTCTTACAACAAACTCTCGTGTTGAATCATCGTGAAGGAATTTTTGACTCTCTCAAAACTTTTTCCCCAGTTGAAAGTTTTAGACCGGTTGACTCTTGTTCTTGATTTGTCGGTGGAATATTTTAGAGGATACCCTAGTTGCGAGTTTAAGATCGGCAGACTCTTGTGCCAGATTTGTCGGTTCCGCTCAAAAAGTCTGCCCTAGTTCAAGTTTAAGATTGGTTGACTCATGCCAGATTTGTCGATTGAATTTTTGAGAGATCTCAAAAATTCTGCCCCAGTTGCAAGTTTGGAGATCCAGGGACTCTATGAGGAAAATATTGAAATCTTCATTTCTAAGAGGCTTCCCAAGGTTTCTTTGGTTTTTTGTTTGGAGTGACCGAGCTTAGAGAGCGCCTATGTATCATGTCATAGCAGGAATCAAGTTGAACGTATTCAGAACAAAATGGTTGATTTTATAATAATGTGATCGAGTCCTAAATGGACTTCCTACAAATCCCACCTCAGGAAATTAGGTCATCACGTAGCTCATATTACAAGGAAATGTCATTTGAGTTTTCTATTACCAAAGAAAAAGACCAAATCCGAGAAGTATTTTTCTACGTATCTCTGTCGTAAGAGATACATCTTGTGTAGTGATTACAAGTAAAGAAATGCAATTACAAACTAAAAGAGCGCTCCTTCACACGTAGTATCTCTTGATTGCATCTGAGTTGATTGCTTTAGGCCACTCTTGGTCGTCCATCTCTCCCAGGATCACAACTTCTCATGATAGTACCTTGCAAACCATGTAGGACCCTTGCTAGTTTGGTGTAAACTTTTCTTTGTACTCATCTTAGTATGGGAACACTCGCTTAAGTACCAATTGTCCTATCTGAAATATTTGGGCTCTGACCCATTTGTTGAAGGCGCGTGACATTCTCTACTGGTATAGCTGACCGTGACATACGACGATAATCTTTTTCTCGTAAATTAGAGTCAGTTGCTCATATCTTTTCCGGACCCACTCTGTGTTGTCCAGCTCCACTTCTTGTATGATTCTGATTGATGATATCTCTACCTCACCTGGTATCATTGTTTTAGTACCATAGATAAGTATGGGGTTACTCCTATTGAGGTTCGAGTTTTTATTCAGTATCTTAGCAATGTGTAGGGCAACTGCTCATGCCAATATTTATAGTTGTATGTCATCTTCCTCAGTATACTTTTGATGTTCTTGTTGGCTGCCTCTATGACTCCATTCATTTGTGGCCTGTAGGCGGTAGAATTCTGATGGGTTATGCGAAATTATTCATAAATATCTTTCATAAGATGACTATTCAGATTTGCTCTATTGTCTGTTATGATTGACTTTGGGATGCCAAATTAGAATATGATGTTGTTTTGAACAAAGTCTGCTATCACCTTCTTCGTTACTGACTTGTGAGAAGTAGCTTCGACTCACTTAGTGAAATAGTCTATGGCAATCAAGATCAAGCGATGTCTATTGTATGCGGCTGGCTCTATGGGCCCAATGACGTCCATGCCCCATGCTACAAATGGCCATGGTGAGTTCATGGCGTTGAGTTCACCTGGTAGTACCCTAATTAAACCTCCATGGATCTGGCATTGATGGCATCTTTGCACAAATCTGCTGCTGTTAGTTTCCATTTATCCAGTAATAGCCTGCCCTTAGGATCTTCTTGGCTAATATGAACCTGTTCATATATAGACCACAAGTCACAGCGTGTACCTCTTCTAATAATTTTATGGCATCTGTGGCGTCGACACATCTGAGTAGTCCTAGATCGGACGTCTTCCTGTAGAGTACTCTTTTTTTCAGAAAGAACCTGTTAATCATTATCCTGATGGTTTTCTTCTTATTGCTTGTGATATTCTCAATATACTCTCTCTTTTCCAAGTATATGCTTATGTCGGCATACCAAGGTTAATTGTATGGTTCCGCTTCGACATAGGAACAATAGGCATGTTCTTCCCTGATGTTGATCTACACGGAATCAGTGTGACTGCTTTCAAGATGTTGTATCATGGATGCTATGGTAGCAAAACATCGGAAAATTCATTATGTTCCCTCGGTGTGTGCTGGAAGTCGATTTTTCTGAACATTTTACATAACCTTTGTGCGAGGTTCACATATGGCAGGATATTTTCGTTCTTGATAGCCCATTCTCCTTGGACTTGGTGAATCAACAGATCAGAGTCTCATATCACCAATAATTCCTGAATATCCAGACCTATGCAAATACCCAGAATGCAGGCTTCATACTATGCCATGTTATTGGTACCTCAAAAGTTGAGCTTTGCTGCCATCAGATAATGTTGATCCATTTCTAAGACTAGAACTGCTATAATTCCTGAACCCTTGTAATTAATTGTACTATCGAAGTACATCATCCATCCCAAGTAGGTTTTGACCGTGTCTCCCTCTATCGTTAGCACTTTCTCATCTGGGAAATATGTCCTTGTGGTTCGAACTCCTTGTCGATCAGACTTTCTGCTAGCAAATCGGCCAATGCTTTTCACTTGACAACTTTTTGGATCACGTATATGATGTCGAATTTGCTCATAAGAATTTTCCATTTGGCCAATTTCCCTATAGGTATGGGTTGGCAAAAGATGTACTTCAAAGGATCCATTTTAAAGATTAGATGGGTAGTGTAAGATGCCAATTAGTGTCTCATCTTCTGGGCTAGCCACGTCAAAGCACGGTAGGTTTTCTCCACTAAGGTGTACCTGACTCGCAGGAGGTAAATTTCATACTGAGATAGTAGATGGCTCGCTCTTGTTTCCCAGTTCATCGTATTGCGCCAATATGCAACATTATCTAATACTGACAGGTACATCATCAACGGACTTCCCTGTCATGGAAAGACCAATACTGGTGGATTAAAGATATATCTCTTGATAGTATCAAAGGCTTTCGGGCATTCTCTTGTCCATTTGGTGGATGCATCATTTTTCAACAACTTGAGGATGGGCTCCAAAATTATCGTAGACTGTGCTATGAAGTATCCAATATAGTTCAACCTTTCCAGAAAACTCATGACGTCTCTCTTAGTCTCTGGTAGTGGCAATTCTTAGATGGTTTGAATATGCCCCTGCGACTGTGTTACACCCTGCAAGTTTGTACGTTGGATTCTTTTTTAGATGAGTAATTTGAAGGAAGGACTATTTTCTTTATGACTAGGGAAGCAATCGTTACAACTCTACTCTTTTATGTTCTCTTGGGTACAAAGAGGGTTGAGCTAGACGATAGCAACTTGAGATGTCTCCGAAGGATATCTATTGCTTAAAAGAGTATTAAAAGCGTTTCAGGAGGTTTTGAGGCCATTGGGATGGAAGACAACACTCCTCGACGAAGCTCGACAAAAATGTTGAAGGAAATCTGTAAGGAGATGCGGCCGTATATGGGCCTACATATGGCCATATGCGACCGCATGTGGGTCCGCATTTCAGAGGTAGTGGGGCGGTGCAACACCTACTTAAAGGCGGCCACATTTTTCATTTAATTTGACAAAATCAAGTCACCAAACCCTCCTAAGAGTTTACTAGAAGTTCTTCAAGTTTCAAGAACATATTCCAAGTAAGTTGAGTAAGATTTAACTCCAAAAGATTGTGCAAGTGAAAAAAAAGAGTTCTATGGTGTTGCTTTATTGTTGAGGGCTGTTGTGAGCTTAAAGAAGTTGTTGTTGAAGGCTCATCTGGTTATTTAAGGTAACATTAACCCCTCATTTCTTGTACTTAAATTAATATTTGTGTTGGTTGTGACATAGGAGTGAAAAGCTACAAATTAGATACTTAGAAGTTGTTTTAATGGTTGTTACCTTATTGTGTCTAGAAATTGTGATGAATAGTTTGAAGATGTCTTTGTTATTGTTTTCCAAGGATTAAGACATGTTGATGGCATCATGAACTAAAAGGAAATGTGGGAAAAGGGTTAAGTTTAACTCTAAATTGAAATTGTCTACAATCGTAGTTATTACTAGTTATGATAGTGATGGTTGTGCACTTATTTTGGTATAGATTGAAGTGCATTGTGGGACAATTACGTCACCTTGTTGAAAAAAGATAAGCTAAGGTGTGTGAAGGCTATCCTTTTTTTTGGCATGGCTTCTTTAACAAGCTAGTTTAGCTTCTATCGCACAAGGAGGTGCTAGTTATAGAAATCACATACGGGTTACCATGACCCTATTTTATTAGGGCTCCCTTGTCGAATGAGTTGAAGTTAGCCATGTTTAGCTGAGTTGTTAGAACGACAGAAAACATGACCATATACTATATAGAATTATAGTTGCCTTCAGGGATATGATGTTCGCCTTTGGCTATGATAGTTGCCTCTAGGGCTATGAAGTTTGCCTTCAGGCTATGACAGATTGCTTTCGGGGCTATTGGCCATATAGATTGTCTTCGGGGTTATACAAACACATGATTGACTTTGGGGCTATACAGATACAAATTTCCTTCGAGGTTATTTAGCCATGTCTAGGTTCCTTATACGAGGTAAGAAGTGGATATTAGGTTATGTAGTTAGTAGAAGATAGAGGCAAGTAGGCATAGCCAGTTTCCATTTAATAGTTATTCAGCTTATGTCCATATTGCTTTACATTTCAGTATAGTTCAGTTATGGTCGCCTTACATACTTGGTACATTATCTCGTACTGACGCCCTTTTGGCTAGGGACGTTATGTTCATGCCCACAGGTTTAGATAGGTTGCATGGAGGATCGCATCAGTAGGATCTGCCGAGTATCAACTTTTGTGGTAAGCTCCAAATCATTCAGAGTTGCCAGGTCTAGTTTTGGTATATTTACATATCATGGGTAGGCTAGGGCCCTGTCCCGGTCCTGATACAGTTTTAACTTGTTAGAGGCTTGTAGACGTGCTTGTACATTAGTAACGTCAATATGGTGGCCTAGTCAGCCCTTTTATATATAGTATGTCTTGGATTTTGCTGCTTTCAGGGACTACGGTAGACCTTGTCGGCCGTCAAGTCATGTATATATATGTGTTGGGAGAGTCCCGTTCTAGTCAAGTTGACCTCTATATATAGATATTTTAGTATACGACCTTGTCGGCATAAGTTGAGATTACTTTTACAGCAAGGCCTCAATGGCCTAGTTTGCCTATAAGGCTCGGATTGTGAGTTCGGCTTGGTACTCTTGGACCTAGCCATGTATCGGGTGCCAGCCATACCACTCATAGGTTGAGGTGTGATAAATTGGTATTAGAGCAGGTCCGTCCTAGGGAGTATACAAGTGGTGTCTAGTAGAGTCTTGTTTATACATGTGTTGTGCACAACATTTAGAGATAAGAGGCTACAAGACATTTAAGAGTTGGTTACCCTTATTTCTGACTTCATATCATGCTATAGGGCTGAGTATAATCAATTCAAGTCTAATTCATGTTTTCGATACAGATTGTTTAGAGATGACTATTACTAAGCGAGTTTCAGCTAGTTAGAGGGTTAGTGCAGATATAGGAGAGGGTACACGTCGGGCACTTCCTGATAATGTGAGCCGACATGAGTCCCAGGGAGAGACACCCCCTCAGCTACCTCTACCTCCTCTTCCAATAGAGAAGCTTCCCAGAGATGTCGCCCCACAAGTTTAGCTTCCAATTCCTCCTCCTTCTCCCTCAGATCAGGATATCAGGAGTGCGGTGAACTTATCAGCTCAGATAGTGGCTACGTAGAGGAAGCCAGTGTAGTATCTAGTGTTGGATCTCTATAAGGACTTGGGAGTTCCAGGGTAAGGGAGTTTATATTATTGAGCCCTCCAGAATTCACAGGGTCAAATGCAAATGAGGATCCTTAGAACTTTACTAACCATCTCCACAAGGTCTTTTGAGTTATGCATGCTACAGAGACAAAAGTTGTTAAGTTAGCAGCCTTCAGATTGCGAGATATTGACGTCCTCTGGTACGAGGAATAAGAGCGGTCTATGGGAGAGAATGCATTGTCGGCTGTTTGGGAAAAGTTTGTAGAGGCCTTTCTAGACCATTAACTGCCTTTGGAGACATGAGAGGCCCGAGTCGACCAGTTCTTGACTCTTCAGCAGGGGAATATGAGTATTCGAGAATATAGTCTCTAATTTGATTCTTTGGCAAGGTATGCCCCAACTTTTGTTAATATGATGCATGCTTGAATTCATCAGTTTATATCAGGTATGACATCGGAATATGTTAAGGCATGTACTATAGCTGTCGTATATGAAAGTATGGATATCTCTCGTACAAGCATTTGCTCAGAACGTGGAAGAGTGTCACCTTCAGAAATCGATTATTGAACGAATTGAAAAAAAGCAATATAAGAGAGCGATACTTATTGGGCCTTAGCAGGATCCCTATGTTAGTTCTGGGCCACGACAACTTAAACACCCACCCCCACTGTATCCACATCAGTTACAAGTTTATGCTCTATTGAAACTAGGTTAGAGCTCCTTAGAATCAGGTTTGTAGAGGCAGAAGAGTGCAAACCAGTTGGGACCTGCCCCTCCGCGTTGTTGTGCTTGTGGCAGATGGAATTATGGAAGGTATAGGTTAGGGTCGATCGTTTGTTATATGTGTTGTCATGAGGGTCACATGATGAGCGATTTCCTGAACAGAGGGAAATGTAGTATGGCTCAATCGACTGACTCGGTAGAAAGATCATCTGCGTCAGTATGCTCTCCAGGTCGAGAGTTCCAATCTTCTGCTGGTAGAGGTCGAGAAACCTCTAGTTCATGTCGTCACACCCCAACCTTAGGGGGGTGGCCGACACCAGGCGCCCGAATGCCCGAGCGTACCAATCCTAATACATGTGACATATTCCAACAACATATGGGCTGATAAGGCCTCTGCTGAATAATTACAAATCAAGACATGCACCTGCACGCAGGAAAGACCAAACCTATACAAATATATATATAACAAGGCCACACAAGACCACTATACATAGAACGCCTGTCTACAAGCCTCTAGAGGGTACATCAAAAATATTTGGTCGAGACAAGGCCCCGTCGTACCCAACTATATACATATATGCAATCATCATACCTAGAAACACACTGAAGAGCTCTGAAAGAAGGGAGCGAGACAACCGTTTGTTGGATCGAATCACCTACTATAAGGGATGGCATGTATCTCTATTTGTACTTGCGGGCATGAAACGCAGTGTCCTTGGAAAGGGATATTAGTACAAAATATGTACTAAATATGTAAGACAGGTAACAAATGTCATATAAATAAGGATGAGATGAGAATGAAGAGTATAGAAGTAAACCTGAAACTCATAACAAGACAATGAGGGCATGCACTATCACAATCATGGATATGTATGCATGTCTGTAAAAATCAAGCCACTTTGTTGGGAAAATCATACCATAATATATATAAAAATATCTTACCCGACCTTGAGAAGGACTCGGTCATACCCGTCCAAGATATGGGACTTGGTAATATCAAACAACTGCAGCTGGGTGCACATCAATGTGTCATACCAAGCCAACTATAGCGCAACTCGATAAGAAAATAGATACATATAAGTATGACTCCAAAGGACAATACAAGTAGAATCGGAGTGACCTATCATCGTTATCCCCCAATTATTGTTATTGGCGCTACGTTCATGAGTTTTAATACAACTATTATGAACATATAGAGTTTAAGAGATGCTATAGACAACAACTACAGAACCAACCAAGTTTGCAAGAAATCATATTATTCAAAATGAAATCAAGGCGGGAAATACTCTTGACATAACCACTGAGGGCAATGAGACATAGCGATAAAAAATAATGAGAGGCACAAACTTTCGTCTTAAGATTAAAGTTCCTTTTTGAAGGGACTTTGTTACAGTTATGTTTGTTGGTCATGCCAAAAGAATGAAGAAGGAATCCTTACATACCTTATTAGCAGGGCAACACAACTCTTATGATGTCTCGCTCATCGTATACGCATCAACCTAAACAATTAAGACAATCTGTATCAACTTTAAATCAATTGTTTAAGGATTTCATCATTGCGATATTTCATCGAACACTTACCGTGCATACTTTATTCCATCTTGTTGCTATGGACATATAATCTAACTTAACCTTATCTATAACAACAACAATCCTATCAATATTACAACAACTATACTCCTTCAAATATGGCCATAATTATCTCATGAACCTCATCAAACTATCCAACAATCAGCACACCAACTATCATGCTTAACCATGGAGTTTATCTCTATCTATCCATGTGTTACCTTATCCAAAAGATTACTTTAAGCTATAATAATTTAAGGATATGAAAGGTAGAAAGAACCTTACCTTAAAGTAGCTAAGAGTTTCCCACAAAAGCTTCAATTTGATCTCCAAGAAATCCACAATATTACTAAGCCAACTAGAGATGCTTTTAAGATGTTCTTTATCCGTAGAATGATAAATCACTTTAGGTATATGTGGAGATATTAGAGCTCAAGGGGTCGAGAAAATAAAATAAAAGATGGGTTAGCCGACTTTGGGATTAAATAGCTAACCCAACCACCTCACATATGTGGCCACATATGCCATATGCAACCGCATATCGTGTCAGTGAGGTGGAGGAAGAGTGGCCTCAATCCGTAGTAACATCCGCAAGGCGAAATGGGTTTTATGGGGTGAAATGTTTAGTGTATCAACCTATCTTTGTCAAAACCTGCCGAGATGTGATTCATTTTATCCCAATAACTTATAACCATCCATAGACCCTCTTAACATGAGCTTATGTCATACATAACCCTCAAAACGGGGCTCGAGTCATCAGAACTTAAATCGGCTAATCGAGTTCTCAAACGTGCGCGAAATGACGAGTATAACTCAAAATCTTTTGGATATGCTTCCAACTTAGGCCAAAGGCCTTCCTCACCCTTTTTAGTGGTCATTATACTATTCTCATGTTACATCAACTTGGAATGATGCACTTAACGTAAGGATTACAAGCACGAAGGTGTAACAGCTCTTTAAACTCTTATGACTTCTTCGGGTTTCAACTCGACCATTCCTCAACCTTCCAATAGAACCTTCTTCCTTATATTAGGCTTCTTAACTTAAGGTATATTTGATTTGTGAATTTTCAGGGTATAACACATGCGGTAGTCAAGACTTCATCTATGCTTTAGCCGGTCGACAGGACCCTGAGTTTTCTCCAGATGATACAGCATGTATAGTGGATTCGCACCCACATAGTAATTATACTTTGATAAGTTCTGAATTCACTTTCTCCATAGTGACTAATTAGTTATGGAAGAATCGATATATTCCTCAAGTTGTGAACTAATTCATTTGTAATATTCAAGCTAAGTGTTGAGATAGCTATTGCTAGATAGTTCTTGCAGGACAGTGCGAAGAGGATATGTAACCACTAGACCTTAGTCAATTTTATAATGTTGGACCTAGCTGCTTTAGATATTAAAGGTAGGAAGGCATATGGTTAGATTGAAAATTACTTATAGAGGAACAACGTCAAAAGATAGAAGAACTAGGTGAGAGGACAAGTCTAAGAGGAAATTAGGGACCTTTTAACTTTCAAAGAAAAACATAGGTTAGAATAGAACCATGTGTCCAATACAAAGGAAATTTAGGAGGAACGATCGTTGTAGACTTACTTAGATAAATGGTGATCCTTTCTAGAAGAATGTATGATCGAGAGTTTGACAAATAAGAGTCCTATGCTAAATGACATAAGGATACCAATCTAGAAATGAAGAATAGGACTAGAATATGTTACGAGGTTTACATCAGGGGAACCAGAATCATACATGAATTAATGTGAGGTCCCAATTGGGAATAATATGTACGACAAGGTGTCCCAGTAGATGAATTTTTTGTAGAACCTATAAGGGTTAACATTCGAGGATGAATGTTTCTATGGGGAGAAAGATGTTACACCCCACAAGTTTGTACGTTGGATCTTGATGACATGAGTAAGTAAAGTTTGAAGGAAGGACTATTTTCTTTATTACTAGGGAAGCAATCGCGACAAATCTATAAATTATCAGTATCACTTGGTATTCAATTATGGTAAATGGTAACAACAAGGTTTCTTTTAATCTTCTAGTGGTGTAAAATAGGGAGATCAATTGTCACCTACTTTGTTTATATCGAGATGTGTTTCCTTTGATCCCAACGACTTATAACCATCCATAGACCCTCTTAACATCCACTTATGTATACATAACCCTCAGAATGGGGCTCGAGTCGTCAGAACATAAATCAGCTAATTAGGTTCTCAAATGTGCGTGAAATAATAAGTATAACTCAGAATCTTTTGGATATGCTTCCAACTTAGAACCAAGGCCTTCCTCACCCTTTTTAATAGTCATTATACTATTCTTATGTTACATCAACTTGGAATGACACACTCAACATAAGGATTATAAGCACGAATGCGTAATAACTTTTTAAACAATTATGACTTCTTTGGGTTTTAACTCGACTATTGCTCAACCCTTCCAATAGAATATTCTTTCTTAGCTTAGGCTTCTTAACTTAAGGTATATTCGATTTGTAAATTTTTGGGGTGTAACATCCTTCTCCACTTAAGAACATTCGTCCTCGAATGTTGGGGCTTCATCAGTCGGTTATAGTGATTCCTATATTCTTTGGCAACTTTGGCAGAGTTCTTATATACATAGAACCCGCTTAACCTATCGCACAATCATTTATCATAATTGTCACCTGATGGGGTTACACAACCCCAACTATACCGATACATTATCAAGCCCAAACGATCGTACATCTCCTTTATAATATTGCAAGAACTATGTCTTCCATTTCCTTGTTGAAATTTTTTCACACGATAGGATTTGTGTGATAGAAGTTCATTGGTGTGAAGCATACGTATAATTATAATGAGAAGACGTCAAGCGATGATCGTCTTAGGTCAGGAGTTTTTTAGAACAGTATAGTTATCTCCGTTCATTTCTTCTTCTATTTTTTCCTCCCATCTATATCACATACTCTTATACATCCCGTTCTCCCCTTAGTCATATCGTCACTTCTATAGATATAATCATTTCACTTGATAACTTCTTTTTACCTTCACATTTACCCAATGATTTCTCTTAGTATCCAATGTAAGAACTAGATAGGTAAATTGGCCGGTCGTTGTGTTCCTTGGTCAAATTCGAGTGCTCGATCATTAATGTCTCGGAGTACTTCACTCCTTCGTTCTAAATTTTATTCCTCTCTTAGTATCAAGTCTTCTAACACACCCTTTTATATAACCCGGGCATTCCCTCATTAGTTATTTTATCTCATTTACTACCACGAATCGCTTCCGTTTTCGGTATTTAATAGAAGTCTTGGTCATATTCCTTACACAAACCTTATGTGTAAATTGTATAATAGTTATTGTCATTCCAAGTTTAGTACATCTACGTATAACATAATCCCAGTGATTTGAATCTTACTATTGGCTGGCCCATTCGAGCGAAGGAGGTCTGAATCTAAACATCCAAAGTTCTCTTCAACTTGGATTCTTAAAGGTCGATTACCAAAGAGAGAGTGTTTGTACGATGGTCCGAGATATCTTTCGGAAAGCGGATATTCTCCTTAGTATGAATTATTAGCCAATCCTTGACCTTATAAATAGTCCTAATTCCCATGATGTGAACTGTTGAGCCATATATTTATCAATTTCTATGTCAGAATGACTTACGATGATAATGAAATAAACTTTAGAAACTCTCGTGCCACTCAATAATCCTCACTAACTCTTTCCGTTTCACATGTGCAACTTTTTATGTGCCGACCATCAATCTCTGATTTTTAATATGGTGTTCATTACTACATTTACTTCACATCACTCTATATGTTTATATATTCTAGGCGGGTGGATTGCTTCAACATTCTTCGTCTTGACGTTCCTTTAAAAAAAAATCAATACAAGATAGGGTTCTTCCACATTTTGCTTCAGGAAATTATCATCATTTGGCCTCTATTTCTACTAGCTATTGGTTACCTTATTCATCATTATAATCTTCATATTCCTTCTCTTACTAGCGATACTTGACTATATTCTCAACTGCGTCCTTATTTGTTATATCGAAATTCCTTATTTCTCATAACACTTCCAGTTCGGATATTCTATAAAAGACTAACCCAAAATAAGTCCATCTTCCCTTAGTCGTACCCCATCTTTACTCAAGTATCTTTTCTCGATGAGTATTGATCCTTTAACATTCATCTTAATTTCCCTTTTCCTTACATACCGAAGGTCGAACAACGCTTCCTCTATGACATTTTATTCCCCTCTTGTCGGCCTTATTCCTTAGGTATCCGTTGTTCTCGTTTGCTCCGAACTTGTGCCCTTTATAGAGAAACATGTACTTCACACTAAGAGCGCAATATTAGACTCTAATAACTTTAAAATTCTCTACTCCCCACATTCGACTATTATTTGACTGAGTATGTCGTATATATCTTATCTGGAGGAAAACCTTTGACATTATCGTACTGTTCTTCAGTATTGTTCATGCTAACGGTCCTCCTATTCTCTTTCCCATCGAGGGCTTCATGTTTATAGGGCATCGATCTACTGGACTTACCGCGATCACCATACTTGAATAAGCTTTCACCTTTATAGTTTGGCTCATGTTCCCCTTTGCAGCCCATATCTTTAGCACTTACGTTAATCACATCACCCATCTCGTGGAGTTAACAGTCAATCTAAAAAATCCCAGAATTTACCATTTTTTGATTACTTTTATCCTTATTTCGTCATCCCTACTTTTCAACTCTTTTCCTTAAAGTCTACTTTAGCCTATTTGAGGTTCGCTAATTATTTTTCCCTCCATTATATGTCCACCTCAAGCCTTATTCGTCATTACTTCTACATACTTATCTCTCATCGTCTTGCTGGTATTCAAGACTAAGATAGTGTCTAACATATCTAAGCTCAAATCATAGCCCGATTTCCCTTTACTACTCACTTTGGCTTCCTCCCTTAATGGTATTAGATATTTTCTTCAACCAGCACTCGATCATTTAATCTTTATGTTTCTGACTTAGATTTCTTTAAGGGTCCCTTATCTTCATGTACCCATTGTACTTCTCATTTCGGGACATCATAGGATTTTACACTTTTTGCTGGGAGAATTTAGGTATCCTTTCTCCGCTATGGTCCTTATCTCAAGGGGATTATACTATTGTGATCTCCATTCTAGCCTCGTTATCGGTATTCTTACCGTTAAAATCTTTATGCCCATCTATCCTTATGAGGAATATCCTTTGAGCTTATTTCTTTGTCATAACATTCTACTTGCACTTGCCAAACATCCGCCTACCACTTATAGTCAGTCTTTTTATCATGTTGGAATCTCTATCGTTAACTGTCTTTAACCAGCTGGTCTTGACCGATCGGCTCGTATAATCACACCATGGAACTCGAAGTCCTTATTACCCATTGTTGGAAATTCACAATCCTTTGTTTCCACTCACACGCGTAGTTGTTAACCATAATTGAGGTATTCTCTTTTCTTTTTCTTTATCCAACGGAACTTATTAAGTAGTCCGATCCTTGAGGAAGAGTTGGGGTTACTGGTTCGGGCATGATGTCTCACGCACTTCCTTTTAAATATCTCCCAAAATGAGCCTTCACTCGCCTTGATCTTGGAAGTTCATTCCCCCCTCAACAATCTTTCGGGGTTCCCTTAACTCATTGGGCCTGAGGTTACCATTTAAATTTATGCATTCGTAGCAAATTCTCACATTCCAAAAGGACGTATGTTACTAAGAACGAAAAACATTTCAAACTCTCCAACTATCCTTCTTGGCTCAACATTTCCTTTTAAAATCTTACTTCGGCTTGCCCTTTCTTTCCCAAATCCTGGGATTTTCATATAACCCTCGGATGATGTATAATCACAAATTGGGAGTTTACCTAGCATAATCATCTGAAAACAAGCCATACATTACGGCACTAGGCTGGGTTAGGTATTCGATATCCTTTCCATCCATAATACGCGTACGTAACTTTAACTATCTATTTGGGTAAAAGTTTCCTCTTAAGTTGGTATCATTACATTCACGATTGTCTTTTATCAAAATTTCTTATTCCACGAGAAAATTCAAGAAATCGACTCCTCAAGTGGTATCACTCTTCCTAAATATTAAACAAGTCTTTGATCATACCTGATTTGTCGCAAATGTCTGCCATGTTGATCATACATTTGAAATCGTTCCTCATCCTGCCTTCCCCGATAACCACCATCCATTTTAACTCCCTTAATCCTTTTCATTGCTCTAACTGAGTCAACCCTACCGATCATTAACTGCTCATGACCCTTCCAGGGGTCTGTCACTGTCAGTTATACTAAGATGGTATCATTCTTGAGTGATGCAAGTAAGGAGAAGTGTTGGTGGGTAGGTGTGTCGAGGCTTGGTTGTAATCGGGTTGACCCAAAATTGGGACACAAAGTGGGGTTCTCTGGTGGGGTGTTTCTACCGGGAAGTATGGTGTTGTGGAGTTATTTCAGGTAGATTTATGTGGAGTTGGGTTAAGGAATTTTATGGGGGGTGTTCCAGGTATGTTGCGGGTGGTGTTGATGATTGGGGTTTTGTGGTTTGATGGTGGTAAGACGACGGAACAGAACTGAAATAGTGAGATCTCGGTAACTGTTATTTTGTGGACTATTTGTGGTTGTCGGGTTTGGACGGGTATTTGTGGACTGTTTCGGGTGGTGACCTTTTATGTGGAGGTTAGGGACGTATTATGGGAGGTGGTTGTGGAAAGAATGAAATGGTTTGATTAAGGAATGAACGCGGGATTCTAGGTGCAAACCCGAGTACAAACTAAATGTTTGGACGGTCGATATGAACAAGTATAATGACACGAGGGTTTTAATGCTTGAGTCGACACCAAGATGAGTTTGGTCAATTAGACAAGGACTTGATCGGGGTTGCTAAGTACAAGCCCGAATACAAACCAAGTGAAGGTGGCCGGTAACCTTATGATATACCCTAGGCTTAGGTTTGGCTGGACCACACAAGTTCCAACGTCCACTTGCACCAAGGGGGTTCCTTAAGCTTGGGCTTATCTAGGTCACACAAGTCGTAACCAAACTAACACCGAAGGGACCTTAGTTTGGGTTTAACTAGGTCACACAAGTCCTATCTTTAACTTACACTAAGGGGTTGGTTCACATAAGAACCGAAGGCCCACACAATGACCAACTAAGGTAGACAACACACAAGTTGAATACTTTAGCATTTGAGTAAAACTCAAGTTTTTCTATTCATCAAACTCTCTCTGATTTTTAAAACATTCTAAGGGTCCTATTTATAGTAGTACATGGACCTTTCTAGAAGATGAATTAAAGGACACAAACTACATTAGTAATCTCGGCCGAATGGGGACAAATGGGGAAGGGTTCGGGTTTTCTTGGTGGCCAAGGGTGTTCTCGGCCATTGTGGGAACAATGGGAAAGGTATTGGCTTTTCTTGGGGACAAGGATGAACTCAATCTCTTTCACATCCCTTTGTGATTCCCATGTAGAAGAGTGCATGAATTTGGCTCCTCACAAATCTCATCTTCTTGGAACATGTTTGGAAGCTTCCATTCTTTGTACTTGCTTTGATGAATTATTCGGCAAACTCTTGATCTTCCCCTTGGCCAATTTTGATGTCTTCAAGTATCCAAATTCATGAAATAGTTGGTTCATGAATTTTCTTTTAGGAAGCCTTATCTCCTAGATCATTCTTGTCCTTTCCACCTTGTCCTTAACCTCTCGACCTAATCATCTCTTTGGAAGACTTCTTGTCCTAGTCATCTTATTACATGGCCTAGTCATCCTTCCTTATTACATGACTTATTAATTATGTCCTAATAAGAACTAAAAGCTAAGCTAAGAATTAAAGACAAGCTAAAGGAAATAAGATGGTCTCGGCCAAGACCAACAACAAGGCCGGAAATAAATGACTTCTTCTTAAAATATTTAAGTCCAATCTTAAATCCCACTCCATATCCCATGCCATTTTAAGCATATTATCATAGGATGATCAACCATCTTTGGAACTCCAAGCTTATCACCTCGAGGACCAAATTGGAACCTTGAGCTCACGGGGATTTTACATCACTGAGAGGCCACCAACTGGGTCAATACCTGAACTACCCTCCTAATTTCTTCATTGGACGATGCTGGGGTATATTTGAAGGTATATTTAATGGTATGAGGGTCTCCCTCGGGGCCTCTAATCATATCTGGGTTGAAACTGGTGGGAAGGTAATTCGCTTATATCCTATGACGGGTCGGTCTCAATAGAAGGTGTGTCTCTTAAAGAGGACATCACTAAAATTGTAAATATGGAAAGATTAGAAAAGAGGTGCTTACAACTCGGCTCTAGTGCACGATCTAGATTAAGAACGAAAGAAAACCATTCTAAATGTCTTGTAGCCTCCTATTTATAAGTGTGGCGCGCAACACACCCATAAGCAAGACTCTACTAGACATGGCTTGTAGACATTCCTAGGACAAACCTGCTCTGATACAAAGTTTGTCACACCCCAACCTTGGGGAGTGGCCGGCACCCGGGGCTCGAAGGCCTGAGCGTACCAATCTTGATACCTGTGACATATTCCAATAACATATGGGCCGACAAGGCCTCTGCTGAATGATTACAAATCAATACATATGTACATGCACGCATAAAATGCCAAACCTATGCAGATATATATACAACAAGGTCGACAAGGCTGCACAAGACCACTATACAAAGAAAGATTGTCTACAAGCCTCTAGATGGTACATTAAAAATATCTGGTGAGGAAAGGACCCCTCCGTACCCAACTATATACATATATGCAACCATCATACCTAGCAACACACTGACTAGCTCCAGAAGAAGGGAGCGATACAACCTTTTGTTGGATCGAATCACCTACTATGAGGAATCGCCTGTATCTCTATTTGTACATGCGAACATGAAACGTAGTGTCCTTGGAAAGGGACATCAGTACTAAAGATGTACTGAATATATAAGGCAGGTAACAAATGGCATATAAATAAGGATGAGATGCGAAGAAAGAGTATATAAGTCAACATGAAACTCATAACAAGCTTCTGACGGCATGTACTGTCACAATCATGGATATAAAGAGTATATAAGTCAACATGAAACTCATAACAAGCTTCTGACGGCATGTACTGTCACAATCATGGATATATATGCATATCTGTAAAAATCAAGACACTCTGTAGGGAAAATCATATCAAACTTTCGCAGCTTGTATCCATGCGCTCCATTTCTTCCTTCGTCTTCATTGGCAGGGGGTCTCAATCAACCTCCTGCATGTTGAATGCAGATTCCCCAGTTGCAACTAAGTCACTATGCCTTAGGCCGCAGGTTTCCTGCGATAGACTTTTCATAGTCCAAGGGTGGGTTGAAAATCCGATCTTTCATATTTGAGAAAAGGGCCCCGGAAATAGTATTTTTCAACTGTCGATCGACGTGACAATCATGCCTACTTGACAAAGCCTTTTTCATTCAGTCTCCCAATAAATGAAAAAGGATTTCTTATATATATATATATATATCATACCCAACCTCGAGGAGGATTCAGTCGTACCCGGCCCATATGTGGGACTCAGTAATATTAAACAATTGTAGCTGGGTGCACATCTATGTGTCATACCAGGCCAACTATAGCGCGGCTCGCTAAGAAAATAGATACATATAAGTAGGTGTAATGCAATACAGACTCCGAAGGACATTACAAGCAGAATCAGAATGACCTATCAACGTTACCCCCAATTATTGTTATTGGCACTACGTTCATGAGTTTTAATACAACCATTCTGAACATATAGAGTTTAAGAGATGCTGTAGACAAGAACTACCCCAAGGTTTGTGATCAATTTCACAAGAACCAACCAAGTTTGCAAGAAATCATATTATTCAAAATGAAATCAAGGCGGGAAATACTCCCGAAATAACCAATGAGGGCAATTAGACATAGCGATATAAAACAATGAGAGGCACAAGCTTTAGTCTTAATATTAGAGTTCCTTTTTGAATGGACGTTGTTACGGTTATGTTCATTGGTCATCCCAAAAGAATAAAGGAAGGAGATTTACATACCTTATTAGTAGGGCAACACAACTCCAATGACGTATCGCTTATCGTATAAGCATCAACCTAAACAATTAAGAAAATCCGTATCAATTTCAAATCAATGGTTTCAGGATTTCATTGTTACAACATTTCGTCAAACACATAGCGTGCATACTTTATTCCATCTTGTTGCTATGGCCATATAATCTAACTTCACTTTATGTATAACAACAACAATCCTATCAATCTTACAAAAACTATACTCCTTGAAATCTGGCCATAATTATCTCATGAACCTCATCAAACTATCCAACAATCAACACACCAAATATCATGCTTATCCATGGAGTTTATATATAGATATACATATGTTACCCTGTCCAAAAGATTACTTTAAGCTATAATAATTTAAGGATATGAAAGGTAGAAAGAACCTTACCTTAAATTAGCCAAGAGTTACCCACACAAGCTTCAATTTGATCTCCAAGAAATCCATAATATTACTAAGCCAACTAGAGATGGTTTTAAGATGTTCTTGATCCTTAGAATGAGAAATAACTTTAGGTATATGTGGAGATATTGTAGCTCAAGGGGTCAAAAAATAAAATAAAAGATGGGTTAACCGACTTTGGGCTTAAATAGCCAACCTAACCGCCTCACATATGCGGCCATGTATGCGGAGCATATTCTATATGTGGCCTCATATGCAACCGCATATCTTGGAAGTAAGGTGGAGGAAGAGTGGCCCTGAGCTATAGTGGCATCCGCAACGCAGAATGGGTTTCGTGGAGAGAAACATTTAGCGTATCGTCGTATCTTTGTCAAAACTTGTTGAGATGTGATTCCTTGGATCCCAATGACTTATAACCATACATAGACCCTTTTAACATCAATGTATGTCATACATAACCATTGGAAGGGGCTCGAGTCATCGGAACTTAAATCGACTAATCGGGTTCTGAAACATGCTCGAAATGACAAGTATAACTCGGAATCTTTTGGATATGCTTCCAACTTAGGATGAATATTTCTAAAGGGGAAGGATGTTACACCCGGTAAGTTTGTACATTGGATTCTTCATGAGATGAGTAAGTAAAGATTGAAGGAAGGACTATTTTCTTTATCACTTGGGAAGCAATTGCGACAACTCTGGTAAATTATCAGTAACAATTGGTATTCATTTTTTGTAAATGGGAAACAATAAGGTTTCTTTCAATCTTCTAGGGGTGTAAACTAGGGAGATCCATTGTCACCTACTTTGTTTATATTGACTGCAGAAGTTTTGTCTAGAAATTTGAATCATTTGCACCAGGTGCCACAATTTAAGGGATTTGGGATACCTAAATTGAGCGCTAAGGTGAATCATCTTGCATATGTTAATGATATGATTATTTTTACCTCAGGATACATCATGTCCTTGAAGTTAGTAATGGAGATACTTCTGAAATATTAGGATACATCTGGAAAGAAGGTGAATAAGGAAAAGAGTGTTGTATATTTGCATCACAGTTTACTAGGAGATATAAAGATTATTGTAGAAGTAGCTACAGTAATAGGAAGAAAGGATATTCCTTTTACTTATTTGGGATGCCAATTTTTTATAGCCGAAGGAAGAAAGATTACTATAATGCAAATATGATGAAGATCGTGAATAGATTACAGTCATGGAAAGGTAAAATGCTATCTTTTGAGGGCAGGGCAGTATTGATCAAGCATGTACTCTAAGGTATGCCTATACATCATCAGCACTAAATCCACCTGATTGTGTGATTAAATAAATGCATATAATGTTTGCTCATTTTTTTTTGGAGCAATAAATAGGGGGAAGGAGTAGACACTGGGCTTCTTGGACACATTTATGTGTGCCAGATAAGGAAGGGGGACTTGGTTTTAGATTCCTACATGATGTTTCCATGGCCTTATATTGTATGATTTGGTGGAATTTTAGAACAACTCCATCTTTATAGAGTGTATTCATGAGTAAAAAGTATTGTAGAAAGAATAATTATATTATTGTTCAGTGGAAATATGGGTCACAGAATAGGAAGAAGATGCTTCAAGCTAGAGACATTATAGAACAACATACATGGTGGCATACCAAAATGGGTAACTCACTCTTCTGGTATGACAATTGGACAGGTGTGTGTGATCTATACTTTGTTTCTCAGCAAGAGTATTATGATGACAATATTAAAAATGTTAGGGAGCTGGTGGTGAATGGGAATTGGGATATCAACAAGTTGGAAGGAATATTAGCAAGTGATGTTGTCCAACATATAGTAGATACTGTTAAACCTCCTAATAATGACATGGAGATGGATTCACCTTGGTGGGTTCTAAGCAGTGGAGGGGAGTTCACAGTTAAATCTGCATGGGAATATCTAAGGCTGAGAGGCCAAGAGAATGAATTGTACAAGTACATGTGGATTAAGGGGTTGCCTTTTAAGATATATTTCTTTGTGTGAAGGTGTTGGAAGTTTAAAATACCATTGGATGAGGTGCTTAAAAGAATGAACTAACTTAACATCTTGGTGTTGGTGTTGTTCAAGTCCAATGGAGGAGACAATCCAACATTTATTTGCTAAGTTTTTTTCTACTAATAGGGCATGGTCTTACTTTTCTTCTTTTGTAGTTATTAACAATGAAGACATGTTACAAATACAGAAGCTGAGACAGTTGCAACCCTAAAAGTTGTTAAATGGTGTACAAGTAGACAATTTGACAAGATTATTATCCAAACTGACTCATAATTGATACAGAAAATATTACTTGAGGAGTGGAAGCCACCATGGGCCATTGTGGTATGGATAGATGAAAGTAAGTAGCTAATGGAAGGGAAACAAGTTCATTACACATATATACTAAGGGAAGGGAACAAATTAGCTGATTCTTTAGCTAATTTGGCCTAGGACAAAGGTGGTACAATTCAATATGCTCAGTTCAAGGACATGGAAGTGGAGTTAAGGAAAATCTTGAATAATGATAAATCTCAGATACCATATATACGAGTTCAAGCATGATAGGTCAATCAATACAGGGCAAAAACAACAACCATATAGAGGAAAGCTTTAATATTACAAGATTGTGGTTATAAGAAGGCGATTGCTTATTTGAGAGCAATGAAGAACATGGAGAGCAACCCAAATCGGCATCAACTTAAAGAAGGAACTCAACTCACTGGGTGTGGTACATGCAGCAAGGAAAAACAACATTTCAGTACAGAAATAATGGCAAAAGGAACGAAATCAACCATATAAACACGTATGGGGCTTCAATGACAGAGAATGATAGATATGGAGCTCAAATCATCAATACACAGTGTGAACCAGCTTCAACTCACCTAGAAAACACCAAGTTACAGTTGAATTCATCATTTCCACAGCTTGAATCATCAAATTCTAATGAGAGATTCTCTAAAGTTAGAGAGAGAAACAAGTGAAGATCTAGTGAACAAAATGAAGACAACATATGTTGTTTGTACACTTTCTATTTTTTTTATTTCATTTTTTCTTTTTCTAATTTTTCATTTTTTATGATTTGGGCCAAATTTGGGCTTAAATTGTGGACCTTTTAATAAAAGGCCCACTTGGGCATAATTTATTTTTAAAAAATTATGATAACTCTACTATTTTACGTTTGCTTGGGTGCGAAGAGGATTGATCTAGAAAATAGCAACTTGAGATATCTCTGAAGGATATCTATTACTTAGAAGAGTATTAAAATGTTTCGGGAGGTTTAGAGGCCATTGGGATAAAATACAATACTCCTCGACGAAGTTCGATAAAGTTAAAGTGATATGCTAAGCAATTTACATCGCGAATAAGGTCCGCCCTGTGGATGGGGCCGCAAAAGGGGAGCCAAAATGTTGAAGGAAAATAGGAAGGAGATGGGACCGCTTATGGCCATATGCGACCGCATATGGGTAAGCATTTCGGAGGCAGTGGGGCGGTGCAACACCTATTTAAAGAGGTGGCAGCCTCATTTTTCATTTAATTTGACCAAATAAAGTCACCAAACCCTCCTAAGAGTTTACTAGAAATTCTTCAAGGTTCAAGAACACATACCAATTAAATTGAGTAAGATGTAACTCCAAAAGATTGTGCAAGTAAAGAAAAAAAGTTCTATGGTGTTGCTTTATTATTGAGGGCTGTTGTGAGATTAACGAAGTTGTTGTTGAAGGTTCCTCTAGTTATTTAAGGTAATATTAACCCCTCCTTTCTTGTACATAAGTTAATCTTTGTGTTGGTTGAGACATATGAGTGAAAAGCTACAAGTTAGATACTTGGAAGTTATTTAATAGTTGTTACCTTGTTGTGGCTGGAAATTGTGGTGAATAGTTTAAAGATGTTGTTGTTATTGTTTTCCATGGATTAGACATATTGATGGTATCATGAACTATAAGGAAAGGTGGGAAAAGGGTTAAGTTTAACTATAAATCAAACTAGTCGACAATCATAGTTATTACTAGTGATGATAGTGATTCTTGTGCACTTGTTTTGGTATATATTGAACTGCATTGCAGGACAGTTACATTACCTTGTTGAAACAAGATAAGCTAGTTTCAATTCTGTCGCACAAAGAGGTGCTAGTTATAGAAATTGCATACAGGTTACCATGACCCTATTTTAGTAGGGCTCCCTTATCGAGAATGAGTTGTAGTTAGTCATGTTTAGTTGAATAGTTAGAATGATAGAATGCATGACCATAGACTATAGAATTATAGTTTCCTTCGGGGCTATGATGTTCACCTTTGGTCTGTGATAGTTGTCTCCGGGGCTATGATGTTTGTCTTCGGGCTATGACACATTACCTTCAGGGCTATTAGCTATACAAATTACCTTTTGGGCTATACAGACGAGTGATTTATTTTGGGGCTATATAGATATAGATTGCCTTTGGGGCTATTTATCAATGTCTAGGTGCCTTATATGAGGTATGTAGTGAATATTACGTTATGTAGTTAATAAACGACAGAGGCAGGTAAGCATAGCCAATTTTCCTTTATTAGATCTTTAGCTTATGTCAAGATTACTTCATATGTTAGTATATTTCTATTTTAATCGCCTTACATACTCGGTATACTATCTCGTATTGATGCCCCTTTGCCTGGGGACACTGTGCTCATGCCCGCAAGTTCAGACAGGTTGCAAGGAGGATCGCATCAATAGGATCTGACTTGTATTAACTTTTGTGGTAAGCTCCAGATCATTTGGAGTTGCCAAGTCTAATTTTAGTGTATTTACAAATCATGGGTAGGCCGAGACCCTATCCCGATCATGATACAGTTGTAACTCATTAGAGGTTTGTAGATATGCTTGTATAATAGTAGTGTCAGTATGGTGGCCTAGTCGGCCCTTGTATATATAATCAATCTTAGATTTTGTTGCTTGCAGGGGCTAGGGTAGGCCTTGTCGTCCGCCCAGTCATATATATATATATATATGGGGACAATTACAATTTAGTCAAGTTGACCTCTATCTACAAATATTTCAGTATACGACTTTGTCGTCCTAAGTTAAGATTGCTTTTACATCATGGCCTCAATGGGGTATGACAGGTTGACCTCTTTAAGGCTCAGATTGTGAGTTTCGATTATGAGTTTGGATTGGTACACTCGAACCTAGCCAGGTACCGAGTGCCAGCCACACATATCCTAGGTTCAGGTATGACAGGCTGACTATGAATCCCAATACACTCCAAACATGCACTTGGCAGGATTCAGCTTCAGATTGAACTTTCAAAGTTTGTCGAAAAACATTCGCAAGTGCATGATAATATCTAAACTTTCTCTTGATTCGATTATGACATTATCCACGCAGACCTCTATCTCTTTATGCATCATGTCATGGAAAATGGTAGTCATTTCTCTCATGTAAGTTGCGTTGGCATTCTTGAGGTCGAACGATATTACATAGTAGTGGTATATTCCCCATGGAGTGACGAAAGTTGTCTTTTTTGCATCTTTTTCGCTCATCAGAATTTGATGGTAACTGGCGAATCAATCTACGAATGATTGTAACTCATGTTTCGCATAGTTATCGATGAATATGTGGATGTTCAGAAGTAGAAAGTTGCCTTTGGGACTAGCTTTGTTGAAATCTCAGTATTCCACATAAATTTGAATTTTCCTGTCTTTCTTCGGTATAGGAACAATATTGGCCAACCATTTCGAATATGGTATTACTTCCACTACCCCTGACTTGATCCATTGTTTGACTTCCTCTTTGATTCTGATGCTCAGATCTGGCTTGAACTGTCGGGTTTTTTGCTTGACCGGAGTGAAACCCTCATTGATGGGCAGTTTGTGGGCCAATATGTCTATGCTTAACCCAAGCATGTTTGTGTATGACCACGTGAATATGTCGACGTACTCTCTTAGTAGATTTATCAACTCCTCTTTCTGGAGTGCTTTCAAGTGCCTTCTTATCCTAGTTTCCTTATCTGTTTCCTCATCTCCGATGTTGATTACTTCGGTCTTATCCATGTTAGGCTTCTTCTTTGTCTTCTTCATCTATGAGATCCTTAGGTATCTCATTCTCCTCATCGTATTCCTCATATTTTTTTCTTCTGTATCACTTGACTTACTCATATCGCGATATGTCATGACATTCCTCATATGTGGTCCTGAGTCAAATCAACATTGAGTCATTTCCATTTCTTTAAACAATACGAGAAAAATAAATATGTAAATAGTGAACATTCGGGCCTTAGCCGACTTTCACCAATTTTTGAAAGCAAATTAAATTCATCATCTCTATCGAGAAGCCAATATTGAGGTAGATATCCAGTTAGATAGTTGCTCACCCGGATCAACATTGTGGATGGTAGGCACTTCAAAGCATTCTTCCAGTATAATAGCATAATCTTCCTCTTGGAACAATATCCCTAATCCTTCTTCTGCATCTTTGTCATTGTGCATGGGCATTCTGACTAGGAATGACTGGTACAAACTCATAAACGGTTTGCGGAACTGTGGAGGACCTCTCTTCTTCTGATCAGCTTCAGAAGCTTCTTTGAAGTATGGGACATACGCAAGGCCAAAAAGGAAACCATTATCCAGAAGAGACACCGGTTCCGTTATGCCCTGTAGATATCTGCCTAAACCTTTGCCAAGTTCAAACCCACTTTAAAGTATGGTGGCGACAATCATTTATAGACCGGTGGCATAGGACTCTGCTCGTCATCCCCTTTGTGTGCGACTCCCACTATTTCTACCACATGGAAGTCTGTATCTTTGGGGACTTCCTCAATCACTGGCACATAATTGTTAGAGTATTTATGTTCCCCCTCTGTGAATTACCGCCTCGTGGTTTTCCCACACAAACTTCAAAGATTGATACATGGAAGATGGTTTTTCTCTAGCCATGTGAATCCAAGGCCTACCTAATAGCAAATTATAATTGGTAGTGATTGTTGTGACCTGCAACTCGGTAGTGAATTCGGCAAGCCCCATTTAGATGTTCAGGTCTACCTCTTCAATAGGATCACGTTGAGCTCCATCAATAAGGTATGGAAGTAGTCTGATTATTTTCAGTTGAGTCATATTTCTACCACTCTGGCATATTTTTTCAATACCATAACCTAGCTGCTTGAGTGTAGATTTGGGGAATATATTGAGACTGGCCCCATTATCGACCAATACTCGAGTGATGAATTTATCTTTATATTTGACAGTGATGTAGAGGGCTTTATTATGAGTCATGCCTTCTTTTGGCAACTCGTCAGGAGAGTGAAGGAAATTCGATGAGCCTCGATAATGTGGCCTACTATATCGGACAGAGTTTCACTACTTGTGCCCGTAGGGACGTGTGCTTCATCCAATACTCTTATTAGATCTTATTGGTGTTGTGATTAACTCAAAAGTAGTGCCATTATCGGTATCTGGGCTAGCTTTTTCTTTAAGTGCTCGACAATAGAATATTATTTTGGCTGCATCCTTCACCGAATGTCCTCAACCTCTCCCTCAGTGATGGGCCTTCTTTGATTACCTTCTTTTCATGGCACTCCATGCACCAGTTCTTCAGGCGTATAACACCTCCATGATCTTGCCATTCCATGAGCTGTGACTGCCTGGATAACAAATTCTTTTCTTGGGGCTTGGACTACTTCTTGTGACACTTGAGCCATGACCGGTGTTGGAATTAGCACTTTGAAATTAGGTCGTTCATAGGGGGTAAGAGAGGTTGTTGTTCATTCCAAACTCTCTATAGAGCCTTGAATTAGTGGTTGGCAGACAACCCAGTCTTCATCTCGCCCAATCATATGGGTGTTATTAGCACAATGATTGGGCAGAGGATTGGTATTCACATTTGGCATTGCGGTCAGCATTGTGATCTCTCTTTTATCTATCAAATCCTATATCTTATGCTTTAGATTGATACATTCTTCTATGTTGAGTCTGCTCCCCCTAGAACGATACGCACAAGTTTGGTCGGCTCAATAGAAGCGACTCCCAGGATTAGCAAGATTTGGTGGAATAGCTTGAATGATTCCAGCAGCGCTGATCAAACACTTGGTTCGAGTATTAAGAAGCGGGGTAAATACCCGTAGAGGTTTCTTTTTAAAATCGAACGTGGAAAATCATATGTAGCCAGATGAGGCTGAGTTCGGTGATTTTGATAGTTATGATGTGTTTGATAAATAGGTGTAGGCTTTTGATAGTTTGGTTGTGGAGCTTGGTAAGTGGGTATTGGTGTTTGATAGTTCGGCTATGGAGCTTGGTAGGCTAAAGCCAGTGTTTGATAGTTGGGATATGCGTAGAAAACTGGCACAAGGTTGTATGGGAAGGATATGTAAATGTTTGGTGGTGGAGACTGATATATGTCGAAGGAAGATTGTGATCCTTCCATCTTTCTGTTTCTTGGGCTAAGTGTGTGGGAGACGTTTGCCACGTCCTCATTTTTCTTCCTTATATCCCTGGTGGCACTATGTTGGCCAGCCTTGTTGGCTACACTGATAATTCTTCCCGACTTGAAGTCGCCTTCTATGACCTCTCCCATTTTTACTAATTTAGAAAATGGCCTCCCAGCCATGGATAGCATGCGGTCATAGAAGTCCGATTCTTGTGATCGGATGAATATGAAGACTAATTCCTCCTCACTCATTAGCGGTTGCACTTAGGCAGCTTTGGCCCTCCATCAACTCGCGTACTAACAGTAGTTCTCCGTGGATTTTTTCTTGACCTTTTCTAGGTAGTAATGGTCAGGAACTATCTCTACGTTGAAACTAAATCTTTAAATGAAAGCACCTACCATGTCTTCCCATGTGTCCCAACGGCGTATGTGTTGAGACATGAACCAATCAGAGACGTCTCCAGTAATGCTTCAGTTAAATAGCCTCATAATTAGAGCCTGGTTTCTTTTCATCCTAACCAGTTGGTCCCAGTATGCTCTCAAATGAGCCTTGGGATTCCCAGTAGCATTAAACAATTCAAATTTCAACACCTTGAAGCCTTATGGCATGTCGAGGTCTGGATACATGCAAATATCATCAAAGCTTAGGCATGTTGCCTTCCGAGAGCCTCTGTTGGACTTCTCTAGCAGATATATCATCTTTCGTTCTTTATCCTTATCTCTCCTATCTTATTCAGCTCTCCACGCATTTTCCATTTCCTCATAATGATTGAGATCAGGTGAGGAGTAAATGAGAGTGGTTGGGGTATGGAAAGATATTGTGGGATGTGTTTGGAAATTTTTTGGGGTGCTAGTACTTCTAGTCATTGGATGAGTAGTGGCATTTTGATGTAGGCTAGGATCAATATAAATGGGTAGTGCCTGATATGAGGGCACTGAATGGGAACTCCCGGATAAATGAGTGGCATTAGCCGGTGGCGGAGTTTGGTATGAGGTACCAATGTGGGAATTTTCATTATGAGCTCGAGTGGCTAGAAAATGATCGGGTACCCGCAAACACATGCATGGAAAAGGCGGTGGATGCCTTCTCGCTTCAGTGGCATTGATTGCTTCATTTTTTGCGACATGTTCCTGGAGGTCCACAATATTTTGGAATAGTAAATTGATCACATCTTCATAATGTGATGGGTTCCGAAGGTCTTGAGTTGAAGGGTCCTCTATAACCAAGGCTTCCTTGTTACACCTGTCATCCGAAGAACCAGTCATGTTTGCTTGATTTTATTCAGAAAGGGATGCTATTGTGGCTTTTGATCTAGTGAAGATGCTAGTGTGATGCGGCACAGATCAACCCTCTTTAATAAATAAAAAACTCAAAGGCAAATGACATTAGTAACATTAGTGAAAAAATGATAATACAAGATATTGCAAATAAATTGCATAAAAAGCACATAGACTCATGCGTTTCATCCGAACTCTTGATCGAATTTTCATTCCGGTGGTATTTTGGTTATTTTAGCCTTTTTTGTTTTGAGGGTTTTTGTTTGGAAGTATGTGGTTAATTTTCTACCATGAAGTCGTCGAGACCGAACCTCTTCTAATGTGGGATTGTGATTTATATAATATAGGGGCCGAGTCTTATGTATACTGCCTACGTATCCCTCTATGAGAAATCATGCCCTTTCATAGTTCGAGTTACATAGAAATTATCCCTAATTTTATTCTACCCGAACATTTTCCCAGTCCAGGCCCGATAAGGGATTCCTACGTATCCCCCTTGGGACATCAGGTCAGACGTAGTTTCTTTTACAAAATAAAGAGGAAGGGATAATATTTTATTGAAAAGAAAGGGGATGTCTAGATCTACCCAAAAGATAAATTCTCCCCGAAGCCATGGCAGGTCATCGTCCGTATGACCACATATTCTCCCGATGGTTTTCTTAGTAGCGGTGGGGTAGAACTACCCAGATCTGGCCGATATTGACCAACTGCTCCAACAAAAACTTAAAGTCCTCGCATTATTCAATGTCATGTCTCAGTTCCCCTGAGTGGTACAGGAGGATATTCATCATTTCCAAGGTACTTGCGGAGGATTTCCAAGTAGTCTCTACCAGGCAGATTTTTCCGGTGCTAGCTAGTGTAGAGAAAAGGCTTGCATACGAGTCTTTGAAGACCGTGAATTTATAGTGCCAATCTTAAGTGTCAATGGTGATTCCTTCACCAGGCATGATGTGGTTGTGAACTAGTAAGGAATGTGGGCCCACAAGTTACAGATAGTCTTGTCATCGATCAACCTTATGATCATTTTCTTGAGGGCCAAACACTTGTATGCGGTGTGGCTAAGCTGATTCTTATGGAATGGGCACCTTTTGTGATTATAGATGGGTGCACAAGTTGGGAGGACATTGTGGCTAAAACGTGATGTTCTGACAGCTTTCAATCCTTCGTACACTTCGATACTTTGCACCGGCCTTGGTGTGACCCTAAAGGGTGAAGTGCGGGCTTTGAGGGAAATCATCCACCAAATAGGAGATGACATCCAGGATGGCCGTTGTCGCGTCCCGTAGTATTTGGCAACTTCGGCAGCATTTAGGGTAACTCCCTCGGGTGGCCTACTTGATTCCCCGACATATGGCACAAAGTCTTTTTCGGGCAACTCAGACTCTCTCTTAGGCATTTTGAACAGTGGGATGTAGTCATTGACCATTTCTTTGACCTCATTTGGGAGGTCTTGGCAGTGATGCTTTAGCTCGGTAGTCTCTTCTGGAAGGTTTCCTACCAAGTCCAAAATTTGATCGACCTCTTTCATCTTGGTTTTATCCAAGTCAATATTTTTTTCTATCTTGCGAATCTTTATCTAAAGCGATTCTTCAGTTTCCTCATTGTTAATCAGATCAACAACCGATGATGTGGCACTTTGGTTGTCTTGGGCATCCATCGTAGCAAATCAACTTTTAAAGGAGGTATAAATTTAGTTTAGTATAAGTATTTTCTTGTTTTTTTCTTTTGGGTTGATGTCCGAAATATGGAACCAATCAAGAGTTTAGACAAAATACATGAAAGCATATAAGCAGTTATATCACAAAATCATATAACTAGAAATTGTAATATTCGTGTTCCTAAACCTTTTTGCACCAAGGTTTTCTAATCGTAAGAAACATAATTCTTCCAAATGTTGGAGTAAACCACTTCCCCCATAATCATATTTCATTAATAATAAGGCTTCCCCATTATGGTTATAAAACATTGATAAAGCTGTAAATAAAAGATCAGTAGAAGTCGCCTCTAGTGGCGGATGATGAAACTATGTATGTCCGAGCTTTCTTGGCCCTTCGAAGGGAGGTCTGAATCCAAAGGTGAGTAGACATCAACAATAAATCAACCCAGAACCCTTTCTCTGTGAAGGTCATAGGTGCAGTCGCATCTATAGCTCTCCTTATCAGAGCATAAAGGTCATCTAAGCACTCATGAGTGAAGTCTAACTCCTTGGTCAAACTAGTTATGCCGTCCTGATCATGCTCTATTTTCTCTAAGTATCTAGCATCTCGGTCATCGGCATGTCTTTAGATACAGCGTGCCTTGATCTCGGGTTTAGAATTCCTATCATGGATATATGACAGAGGTTGGGCCCCAGAGTGAGGGTACTTTGCAAATACGCTCTCAACCAGTCGACATAGTCCTCATCATAATCCGAATGAAACCTATCCTCTACTAGAGTCTCTGGACCCCATCTCACTCAACCATTCCACTTTCAAATGATGTCGGCAACCCCTTTGATCATATCCTCTTCGTAGTTGACCACATACTCCCCCATGTTCCCTACTTGGGGTATCACTTGTCTCCTACCGAATTGTTTTAGGACCCTAATAGGTGCATATGGGTAGATTCCCCGGATTCCCATAAGTGGCAAGAAAGGGCATTCTCTACCTCTAACCACAATAGTCACGGATATAAATTCAGGGAATCTCAATTATACGTTATCCTCTTGGAGTCTCAAAAAGATAAAGGCCAACCCCTTTTTGATTTGGTTTCCAAAATTTGGACAATTGGCTTGGAGGTTATCCTTCCTACATTCTGGGTCTAGGTACGAGGGACCCTCAGACTTGTTGAGGTGTTTGATAATGTACCATTATAGTAGTAGGTTACACCCATAGAAGTACCTATGTAGGTTTCGGCATTGACCTAAAGCTCAGTATATCTCGACAAGGATGACAGGGACTAAGTCTAAATATTTGGTTTCACCATTTGAGGTTATGGCATTAAATATAGCATGGGTGACATAAATGACATGGGTATCTATGGCAAGGTGTCGGTCTTTGGGAAAAACCATTATTCCTAGCACGCATATGGCAAAGGTTAGGGGTCGGGTGGCTTCCCAATCAGTGTAAGACCGAAGCTCAATGAGTGTTCTCAGTACCCTCTTTTGGGCCCAAAGCGGTTGTAAAGCTCACTGAAAGCTACGGTTCAACCGAATATGAATTGGCGCTGGCTAGGTATAAGAGCTTTATTATCTCATTGGGAGTGGGTCTATGTGGTACTAAAAGGTTTTGGTTGGGTTTCTCTATTCTTCTCATACACATCATATTGCTATCTATGCAATCCTGGATGTCTTCTAAGGTCGGGGTCATCTCAAAATCTCCAAACCTAAACACCATTCTATCACAGTCCCAATATCCGGTAAGGACTTCTAATAGTTGCATATTTCCTTTCATAGTCATAAATGAGGGTAGGTGTCCTAGACAATTCGTGAATTTTCTTTTTTGTGGGGCATCTAACCACGGCCACCAAAATCTCAGCAACTCGGGTGCTCCCAAAACCATATCGAACTTTAGGTTGGTATGCATCTACAAAATAGGGCACGGTTAATTCCCCCCCCCCTCCCCCAAAGGATAATGGTTTATCACATAAGACACGATTATGTTTCCACATAGCAAGTAGTTAGATGTAGTGTCATCGGGTCATAGACCATCAAGACATTAGATAGTCATCTTAATGGGTCCAGATACATCTAAAATATCTGAACCCCCTAGGTAAGCATGCGCTAGTTCAGTAAGGATATGGTTTCGCTCTATCCTAGGCAAACTAGAGTGGTTTTTTCGAATGACTAAGGGACCCGAGTAGACTACTCAGGGTGAACCGTTGTCAACTATTGGACCACCGCGAACCGACTCCGTCTTCAATGTGTTCCAAAGAAAGTATTTTAGTTTTTTAATGGAGGACAATTACGAGACCGCATAATCGTATTTGTGCACTGATGCGAGTGTGTGTGCGTGCCATTTGTAGAAATAATGAAATGAATGAATTACAATTAAATTTTGCAAAAAATAAACACGTAAGTGTTCAAAGAAATTAAAACATGTTGCATTGGAACCCTTATGGTTAGAACCTATGTTTATCCCCAGCGGAGTCGCCATCTGTTACGGTTCATTTTTACGCGGAGGCATAAAAGCTACTAAGAGGTTGTTGATACTCTAATTTTGATAATATAGTTTTAGAGTCGCCACCTAATTTATAGGTAAATTAGGAAAACCAATTTAAAAGGGTTTCTTCAGAAAATCCATGAAAACTCATTTTTAAATCAGAGTTGAGGTAAGGGTTCTGGTGATCCCCGGAGAAGGTGTTAGATACCCCGGTATTAAGGATCTGTAGAATACGGTTGACCTTCGAATTTGATAGCATTCTTATTATTATAAATCTCTTAAAAGTGTTTATTTCTCGCAAAAGTCATTAACATGTCATTAATTTTATTTCCAACTCATAAAAAGGTTTTGAAAACCAAAGAGTTAAATTCTGCCTAAAATGGTTTGTATAGGGATAACTTTGTCAACTTATTTTCTGACTAAGTGCACTCAAAAATTGATTTGAGTAGAACTCCACTATTTAGTCCAATGAATTGTCCAAATATTGCTTACATATTTTGTTTTTGAAAAATCTTTGTTAAAACAAAGGAGTATGATTCATTTAGAATGACATGTTAAAGTTTTCAAAAATAAAATTACAAGTCTCTTCATTTTTAAGGCTATGTTGAAGGTCAACTCATATCAACATTTTCAAGTTTAAATACCTCAACTCAAGTCCTTGAAGTTTTGGTTTATTTAAAAATTAACTTGTTTGGGCCTGGCCTAAAAATAATCCTTAAAAGGGTTGTAAATTTGACCCAATTTCCGTTTTAAAATCAAGCGTTTGGAGAACTCAAAAAAAATAAGACAGTTTTCAATTTTATCAAAACAGTCCGACTTCTTCCTATTTTCAGTCCGAGTTTTTCATGTCAAAAGTCCAAAATGGTTCAATTTTCTTACGTTTCAAATCAGTCCAAACTTGTTTCTCCTTTTCAAACTTATCCCGTTTCTTTAAAATGTGCAAGTCATTTTAGTCCATTTTTTAAATCAATTCTTATGACGACTCTAATCTAAACGATGTACGTATTGTTTTTGCCTATCCCAAGTTATAACCATAATCGTTTCAATAATATCAAAGTATGTACTTATACAAATATTACATACAATACATATATATTAAATGGAAATGAGATAAGTTTAGGTTGGTGGGCCTACCAAAGCCCATCAGTAGGCCCACCAGTTAGCTATTTTTACCCATAGCTAGGCCTTGATTCGCAGCTACTATGGACAGACTCAATGAATATATAAGTTGGGCCTTTGGCCCAACTGGCTGAAGAAATACAGAGGCCCAAAGGGTCCCATCCTGGTGCACATGGAAGGATAGAAGAAAGAGGGAAGAGGAGAATATAAATTAGAAGGCATCTACACTTATCTAAATATAATACAAGTAATTTTAGGCTAAGCACACAATATAAAATTAAAGGTAATCATGTTAAGGCAATGCCACTCATGGTCAGAAGTGAATCAAAGACGTATCAGGCCCAACATTTTAACTGAAATTCATAATAGTTGCTAAGCCAGGCTAATGCGTAAATACAGGAGGCAAACATATATGGGCTAAGCCCAGATCACAAACAAACAAACACATATGAGGGAAGGAAAAGGAGCTGGATGGGCTGAGCCCAACAAATTATCTTTAAGCTATTTTAAAGGGAGAATGTTGTAGGCATAGAGATTTGGGCTAAGCCCAGAGTATTTCAAATGGAGGAACCTCTCACTGATATACACAAGTCATATACTTAGCTGGTATACTCCACATACTAAGTATGTTGATATACACGATATATATCATAGTATATATCAGACACAAACTTTGCAGAACAGTCTCAAATACAAGTAGATGGGGTAAACAAATGAATATACCATGCACAGACCCTTAGCTACCTCATATATTCTATGATTTCAAGTCTAAATAAATCAATCATGTATCTCAACACACACAGGACACAAATTGGCACAATAATCAAAGTAGTGAGATTATTAGTCAATTTCCAAATCCTATTAAGCTAAATTATCTAAGTTATAGTCTCATGCTTCATGTATTTAAACTCAAGCAGCATACATATAGAATCATTACATCTCAAAACATAGTCATAACAACATCAGTAGGACTGGACAATGTTCAAAGCTAATAGCAGATAACAGGACTAGGCCTAAAGCCTTGCCTATACCCAAAATCATAGACAGCACCAGAACATAGTTAATAGTTAAACATGGCAAATAGACATGCTCATCTTTTCATTTTATCTTTTTAAAATCCAAAAAATACAATGCAACCTTATCCCTAGCCAGGCATGTTTCAATTAGGTATTTTAGCATAGGTATATTGTAAATGAATATGTTATCCTTAACTAGACATGAAGCAGGTATAGGCATGTACTAGATCAGACAAATACAAATAGTTATAAGACCCAAACTCAGGTTCACAGTCTCATTTGATTAGGTATTAAACAGGGTGATATTTTTCTAGTATGCTTAACATGACTATGCAACCAAAGGATTGGCATTCACTTTAACAGTATCTCAATTTATAAGTTATTTAACTTAGGTCAAGGTTTAAACATGTTTTTCAACAAGTCTCAAATTAACATAAGTGAGGATAAGGCAGGACTATTAGTTGCTATGTTCTTAAACATATGTTTTTAAGCATGAGACAAGGTGTACATATATAGACAAGGCTTCAGTAGGCATGTAGGACATTTTTATTGACGACACTATAGGTTAAGAAATTCAAATGAGCAGTCATGAACTTATATATGATTTAAAGATGCTTCATGCATATTAACTTGGACTATCATGTCAACAAATCATATTGATTGAGCTCAAACACATATGACATGTACACAGATATGGCCGAACACAGTATACAAATGGTTTTAAGAGTTTAAATATGACTCAAAGGCCCTAGGGTAGACAAATTCAACACACACACTAGCATTTCATGGCTCAAAGTGGTACTACATGCAGTTCTACACTTTACAAGAATATCAAACAGTAACATGTAGGCCTCAGAGTCTAGATAACACAAACTAGGTTGACCATGGAAGCTATACTAGACTTAAATCGAACTCAAATTCAACAAGAATAAGATCAATATGGACAAATAAGTTGAACAGATCAATACATATACAGCTCATGACCTAACAAAGGTATTACTAATAGTATATGGATCCAAGTATACAAATGATGCATCCCACGTCCACTAAGATCACTTAAGACTTAAGGCAGTGCAAATACTGAATAGAGAGCTAAACAAATCCTTAGTTCCATTCTTTAGCTTAGATTTGGGTGTAACATGATTCAAGCCTAACAAGGTCACTTATCCCAGGTTACCATCAACAAAGAACTAGTTTGGATACACATTTGTCTTACCCTATCTATCCACACAACAAACATGCACATTTTAAATGTTCAAAGGTTAAAGTCACTTCATGACTGAGCAGTGAAGCTAAGTAGGTCATTAAGGGTCATGTTCCTCCTATATTGTCTCAAACCAGTGAATGTAACACAAACAGGCTTAAAATGAGTCAAACAAAGACGAACATGTATGTTAATACTACATTATTCTCTAACTAAATTAAGCACGTGATTGACATGGTCATGAGACTAAACCAATCTTTTCACCTTATCACATATGCCATGTATTATTTTATCCATATTTTTTTTTATCTTGTGTTAAATCTGAACCATCATTAATCATTTTAACCAAGTAGTTCAAACCAAGCCCTTGCTATCTAAATATGCACACAAAAATTGATTTGAGGCCATTCCAAACTTAACCAAGCTACATATTAATCTTCAATTCATCTAAACATGCTTCATGATCCTACTAAGCATACCCATAAATATATACCATATTCTAATCAATCAAACAACTAATAGCACCTTCAAAGTGAATATAGCTAAATTATAAGGCTAATTGATCTTAGTTAAGATACTCATACCACATACATTGTTAAAATTAGCTAAGCATATTAATTAACCACTTAATACATATAATAGCAGATCATAGAACAAACTTTAAATAAGAAAACTAGCATGGAAATGGATTTATCTTGTGTGGAGGCAGCCTAGGGTCGAAGGTGGCTTGATCTTCAACTCCAAACCTCAGACACTCGCAAACACACACAAAAAGAGAGTTTTTAGTTGTGAAAGACTAGTTAAGCTAGGTATGGGTTCTATCGAAGGGCTTGGATACCAAATTAAATAAGAACTAATCGATTTTTAACTTAAAAGTGGCTCTTAAAAATATAAATGCTAGAAATTCAAGTTTCCCCCCATTATAATGAAGAAAAAGGGTCAATTTATAGGGATTTCAAAATCCTAGCATATCCAATGGGATCGGTGTGGGAGTACAAGTTTTGGAGGGAAATTTGCCTCCCAAAAAGGTTCTCAACCAATAGAAATCATGATTTTGAAATCATATGAGACAAATCCAAAAAGAATCGCAGTAAAAAGCAATGAAGGGAGAGGGGCGACCTTACCTTGGGAGTTGTGGTACGATGGTATGTGTAATAGTTTGTAAATCAGTATTAGGTGTGAATGTGTTAAATGAGTATTAATGTGACATTTTAGATATATAAAGTCCTATGAATATGAGTTTGGGTGGAAATAGTTGATTTAAGATCGAGACGAATAATGAAGTACGTAAGATTCGATCAAATAGACTATGTTTACATTGGATCTGACTTTCATCCTATTTACATGACGATCCATTAAGAATTTGAGAAAATGTAAAACATGAAAGTTGTAGATCTTTACAATACCTTCCCAACCATATATGTACCAGCTCAATAGGAGCTTTGTGCTAGGAGTTATGCCTATTTTACTTAACATTGTTGATGTAGTCAATATTAAGCCTGGCACGAGGAAAGGCCCTTGGACGTGGACGCGGGGCGCCAGGTATATTTTTCAGCGTGTCATAATGTTTCCGCATAGTATATATCTCCAACTTCATAAAACCTATCCCATTTCGAGTCTTCTCTGAACCTCTAAGGTAAGTTCTTACTCAAACCCCATTATTATTACCTCAATCTAACAAAGATCAACACTAGAATCCTCATCCATTCCATAGATTGTGAGAATTTGATTCAAGAACTGTGGAAGAGAAGAATCATTGGGAAATATTTGGGAGGTAAGCTTAGTTGATTCAAGTATCATTATAGAGCTAGTTCTGGGTTCGTATATCATTTATATATCATTAGAATTCATGGGTAAATCGTATGAAAGAAAGAATACCTTGTAGACATGAAAGACTTAGTTTTTCGATAAAGGGGGTAAGACTAGTGGAATTAGATTAACGTTCTAATCTTTATCATCCTTATCAGTTGTAGAGTGATTGTTGAACTTGGAGGAATACGTTTGCTAGATTTTAGCGGGAATTGAAGTATGTCTCTTTTCAAATATACTTTTTCAACCTTTAAAAATGGTTTCTTGGGAAGGTTTCATGTGCATGAGAGACAAGCCCTCATGGAACCTTAGGTGTATCATACTATATATATATATATTCATAATTTTTCCTATCAAAGGATTGTTGAATTAAATTTATAAAGATTTGGACTTTGAACATGATTTATCCTATAAGGGATATTTAAACTTGATTTCGAAAGCTTGGATATTTCAATTTTTTACCCTATGAACGGACTTTGTTGAAGTTTGAACTTATCTAATGACTTGAACATGGTTTCTAAACCTAGTAACGACTTGATGTACCCCTACTAATGGGACAATAAACATAATTCATAATAAATTATTCAACTTCCATGCCATGATTTGAGATTCACCTTCTATGATATGATTGCGATTCAACTATATTGCCATGATTCTATTATTTTTGTTTTGCCTAGCTACTTAGGAGGAAGGGTAGTCACTTGAGATTCTAGTGAGGTTAACCTAGCTACTCGAGAGGAAGAGTAGCCATCGAGGATTCGTAACCCCGGTGTGGTATTAGCCTAGCTACTCGGATGGAAGAGTGTCCATCAAGGGTTTGTAACCCCGAAGTGGTATTTTCCTAGCTATTTGGGAGGAAGAGTAGCCATTTGGGCTAAAACCCCGATGTGGTGCTTTTATACAGTTTAGGGAACCTTAAATGTTCATCCCTTCATTATATTGATTTGGGCATGTATTGGCATGTGTTATACTTTGGTTGCCTGTGAATGTCTTGTTGATGATCTTGAGTTCATGATTGAAAAGACTTAACTTGATGAACGGTATAATAAGTTAAAAATTGATATATTTCCATGTTATCGGCTTTTACTGGTGATTTTACTAAGGTTACTGACTTTATCTTTGGGATTTTGAACTGGTTTTTTTAACTTAAGGTAACGAGAATGACTGAAGGATTCGATGTGATTATTTCTACGTCATTGACTTATACGGGATGTTCATGAGATGTTATCATTTTTGTTATGAGATATCTCTCAATATTGTTTCCAATTAAACTTATTACTTATATATTTTGCTATTAACCATTATCCCGGAGACACTCACTGAGTATCCAGTACTCAAGCATATCATTATTGTTTTTGATGGTATATTAGGTAACACAGAAGAGCATGTTTGTAGTACGCGTACGGAGTAGGAGAACTTGCTCCTTTCCGGATTTATTGATGAGCCCACACCCATGTTCGTGGGACACCACTCTATGTTCAATTATTTATTTCACTTTCTGGGTTGCGTATTAGACACTCATTTGTATATCTTAGAAGCTCCATCGATAATTGTCTGATTGTGGGTAGTTGTTGAAGTCTCATACAACTTATTGAGACATTTGCCACATTTTATAATTGATTATTCATATTAGAATTTTGAGGATTTTTATAAAATATGAGTATGCTTTTGGTTAGTTATAAATGACTATTTAAAATAAATATTAAAAGACTACTGAAAGAGAATAGATGTTTATTGATTTTATAGGTGCTTCCAGTGTTGTTCATAGCATCGGATGCATGTTGCGTCCAGGGTGAGTTTTGGGGCATGACAAGCTTGGTATCAGAGCCTTAGGTTAAGAAGTGTCCTAGAATTGTCTGTGGAGTTGTGTCTAATAGAGTGTTCTTCACGCAGACTGGCCACTTGTATGAATGTATGACTACCAGGACATTATAGGTGTTTCTTACTCTTCTTGATTCTAGATTGTGTTGTAGAGCTTGAACTTCTGTTTTGGATTATTCTGACGTATTCGATACTCGTGCCTCCTGTAAATGACTTTACCCCATGCTACTGCTTCTAATAATGTAAATAATGGGGCTATGGAGTGCACATTGGTTGTAATGCATAGTGTGATGGATGGTACGAAGTCTTTTGGAATTTAATAATAGGTGTATACGTATGGTGATTGTAAGGTGTGGTTGTTGATCTTTTGAGACAGGTATAAAATTACATAGTCCTAAATACATGGAAAATTCTGTTGGAGTCTTGTTAAGCTTAAGGGAATTGTTAAGATGGATAAAGATTTCAATGTGATAGACATAACCTCTACTAAGAAAAAGGAGTGTAGTAGCCAAAAGATGGGATAGTGATGTATGGAAATTTGTAGATGAATGTCGTTGAGTTGATAGGTAAATAGTGGGATGACTATGTCCTTATGTATTGACAAAGAGGTAATGATATTATGAGATATTTCGTGTTAACAAGTTGAGAAAAGCCTATTTCAGAATTATATTAAAATATTAAGGTATTAACACTTACATTATTTCCTTGTTGTGTTACCTTACAGTAGGTACCTATTGGAAATTTAATAATATTATATTTTATTTGACAAATAAGAATCGTAGAGGTTATAAGTCATAAGCTTCTCAAGATTTCTACCTTTTTTAGACCAACTCATGAACTTTGCACAATTTTATATTTTGAACCTTGCTCATAACATGATATTAGTGATAGTGGTTACTTATATTAAATTAATTATTTATTAGAGTATGTGGTGAGACGTTGCTTATGTTATAGCTATTTTTATTAGAAAATTATTAAAATATTGTATAGAAATTACGAGACTTAAAGGACACTGAAACTAGGATGAAATACTATGGAGGTCTGTCATTGTAGTGTCGATCATAAAGAAGATCAAGTGTAAGACATGAATAAGCGGATAAGTAGTTAGGAGTTTAAGGGTATAAGCTATACTTTTGGAATTCTAGAAAGAAGGCTTGACAATTTTCGTAGGCTATGCATTTAATTTAGGTGCAGCTATACAATGAAAGAATAAGAAATAATGCGATCTTGAAAAGAGGATGTGCTTTGAGGCTACATCATTTTGGATTTTATTCTTAATTATTTTGTTTGTTCTCTTACGGTGTAAAGTTAAGGATTTAAGGTCGAGCTTTGACTTATATAAACAAATTTGTTGGTGTGACTAGTTAGAGACAATCATATGCCTATTTTGGATTGTGTTATGATGCTACAGAGCTTTCTATAGTCTTAAGTAGAAGGATCTATATCTTATTATGAATTTTATACATAATTAATATGTGACATGTTTAGAGTATTAAAGTTTAGGATGAAGGAAAATTTGGGAGTGTCTCGTAGTGGATTAAGAAATATTGTACATTGTCTTTATGATGTTCTCAAGAGTCGAGTTGAGATGTGATAGAGCTAAGATTAAATATATTTTTTCATCTTCAGGGTGACTATAATGTTGTATCTAAGTCATGAAGTCGAGGAAAATGCTTATATCATATTATGAATATTAATGTATTTAGTTTAAGGTCGAACAATTATGAAACAAAGATAGTATACATTGAAGGTAACAATAATTTTTTCATGAGGAATTAGATATGCATGAATGATACGTAAGTGCATGTATGTATAAATTATGTCTAGAAGGTGTTTGGCTATGACTAGAGAGATTATGATTGGTGAAAAGAGATTGGAGAACAACTCCCTAAGGGCAAGATGTCATAAGTATCTAGTCTTAAAGGGGAAGGTCATTAGAGTTATAAACGGATTACAAAGAGGCCAATGGACAAGTGCATGCGATATAAGGGAGATACCACAGGTAATTTCAAAATTTATGTGATTTAATAATTCTATATTATATGGAATATAGTAGTGTGATACATGCATGTAGTAGCAACAAGATTACGAATGATGTGAGAGGTTGTATAGTGTTATGTATGAAATGTTACTATAAAAGATAAAGTTTAGACCCGAAGAAGCTACCTCGTGAGGAGGGAGAAATATATAGAAAAAAGGCACTCCTCTTAGTGACAACTATAGACATTCTCATTCCTTCAAGATTTGATGAGCGCTAAAAATAATGTAAGTTAGGCTTGAATTATATGTTAATTGCATTAGCATCCTTGCTGGAGTGCAGTGTTTGGATTGATATAATGTGTGCCTTCTGGTCAAAGCATGTAGGTGTTAGAATTTTGGGTAATGAACCTTTGCAAAGTGAGTTGAAAATATAATCCCTTATTTAGTGTTAGGCTTATTTGTTGTAGTTGTGAGAGTCTTTGTGAGGACCATATTGTTATTGTTTGGTTGTTATTGATCTTTAATTTGGAATACCTCTTCAAACAAAGGAACTCTAGTAAAATTTTTGAAAATTTGAGGTTTAGTGAAAATCATAGGTCATAACTCTCATTCGAGGACAAATGATCTTAAGAGGTGTATAATGTACCACTCTGTAAATCCGTATTAGGTGTGAATATGTTAAATGAGTATTAATGTGACATTTTAGATATATGAAGTCCTATAAATATGAGTTTGGGTGGAAATATTTGATTTAAGATCAAGACGAATAATCAAGTGTGTAATATTCGATAGAATCGACTATATTTACGGTGGGTCTGAATTCCATCCCGTTTACGTCAATATCCATTGATAATTGAGAAACTGTAAAACATGACAGTTGTATATCTTTAAATTACCTTTCCAACCATATATGGACCAGCTCAATCGGAACTCTGTGCTATGAGTTATGCCTATTTTACTAAACGTTGTCGATGTAGTCAAAATCAAGCCTGGCGCGGGGCATGGCCCTTGAATGTGGGCGCGGGGCGCTAGGTATATTTTCCAGCGTGTCACAATTTTTCTGAATATTATATATCTCCAACTTTATAAAACCTATCTCATTTCATTTTAAAGTGTATTTTTTGGAGAGAAAACACCCTAGAGACTTCTCTAAACCTTTAAGGTAAGTTCTTACTCAAGCCCCATAATTATTACCTCAATCTCAAAAAAATTAACAATAGAATCCTCATCCATTCCATAGATTGTAAGAATTTGATACAAGAATGGATGGAGAGAAGAATCGATAGGAAATCTTTGGGAGGTAAGCTTACTTGATTAAAGTATCATTATGGAGTTAGTTCTGGATTCGCATATTATTTATTTATCATTAGAATTCATGGATGAATCATATAAAAGAAAGAACACCTTTTAGACATGAAAATCCTAGTTTTTCAATAAATGGGGTAAGATGGGTGGAATTAGATTAACGTTCTAATCTTTATCATCCTTATCAGTTGTAGAGTGATTGTTGAACTTGGAGTAATACGTTTGCTAGATTTTAGCGGGAATTGAGGTATTTCTCTTTTTGAACATACTTTTTCAACCTCTAAAAATAGTTTCATTGGGAAGGTTTCATGTGCGTGAGGGACAAACCCTCATGGAACCTTAGGTGATCATACTATATATATATATATGTATTCGTGATTTTTCCTATCTAAGGATTGCTGAAACTGATTTATAAAGCTTTGGACTTTGAACATGATTTGCCCCTATAAGGGACATTTAAACTTTATTTCAAAAGCTTGGATATTTCATGTGTTTTGCCCTATAAACGGGCTTTGTTTAAGTTGAAACTTATCTAATGACTTGAACATGGTTTCTAAACCTAATAATTACTTGATGTACCCCTACTAATGGGATGATGAACATAATTCATAATGAAATACTCGACTTTCATGCCATGATTTGAGATTCACCTTCTGTGCTATGATTGTGATTCAGCTATTTTGCCACGATTCTGTTGTTTGTGTTTGGACTAGCTACTCGGGAGAAAGGATAGTCACTATAAATCCTATTGGGGTTAGCCTAGCTACTCAGGAGGAAGAGTGGAAATCGAGAGTTCATAACCCCGATGTGGTATTAGCCTAGCTACTCGAGACGAAGAGTGACCATTAAGGGTTCGTAACCCCAGTGTGGTATTTGCCTAGCTATTCAGGAGGAAGAGTAGCCATTGGGGCTAATAACCCCTATGTGGTGCTTCTATGCAGTTTAGAGAACCTTAAATGTTCATCCCTTCGTTATATTGATTTGGGTCGGTATTGGCATGTGTTATACTTTGGTTTCCTGCGAGTGGTTTGTTGATGATCTTGAGTTCATGATTAAAAAGACTTAACTTGATGAATGGTATAATAAGTTAAAATTTGATATATTTCCATGTTATTGACTTTTACTGGTGATTTTACTAAGGTTACTGACTTACTCTATCTTTAGGATTTCGAACTATTTTTTAGAACTTAAGGTAACGAGAATGACATAAGGATTCAAAGTGATTATTTCTTCATCATTGACTTATACGGAATGTTCATGAGATGTCATCATTTTTTTTTGAACTATTTCTCAATATTGTTTCCAATTAAACTTATTACTTATATATTTTACTATTAACCATTATCCCGGAGACTCTCACTGAGTACCCAGTATTCAGACATATCATTGTTGTTTTTGATGGTATATTAGGTAACACATAAGAGCAGGTTCATGATACGCGTACGAAGTAGGAGAACTTGCTCCTTTCTGGATTTATTGGTGAGCCCACACCCTTGTTCGCAGGACACCGCTCTATGTTTAATTGTTTATTTTAGTTTTTGGGTTGCGTCCCGAAGCTAGACACTCATTTGTATATCTTAGAAGCTCCATACATAGTTGTCCGATTGTGGGTAGTTGTTGAAGTCTCTTACGACTTATTGAGTCGTTTACCATAATTTATAATTGATTATTCATATTAGACTTTCGCTGATTTTTATAAAGTATGAGTGCGCTTTTGATTAGACATAAATGAATGTTTTAAATAAATATTAAAAGACTCTGAAAAGAATAGATGTTTATTGATTTTATAAAGTGCTTTTGATGTTGTTCTTAGCATTGGATGACTATTGCATCCAGGGTGGATTTTGGGGCGTGACAGTATGATGGTGTGCGGGCAAGAACAATTAATGCTCTTACCTGTTTTGGTCGGACCAAAGCTGAATAAAGCAACGTACACTTGCAGATAATCGTTCTTGACATCCGGACGAAGGATACAAGCTCTAGGTCTTGGTCTATTACAAATAGTGAAAAGGGATTTGGGGGCCTTTGGACGTATAATGCTGAACTGGGTGGGGTCGTGGTCTGTTTTGGGCCGGACCCAGCTGATTTTAAAAGAACAAGAGTGGCACAAATGTGTTCATTAATATATTAAATAGAAGGTACCACATTTGTCAAATGTGGCCAATTTTTAAATTAACAAGTGACCTGGAAATTTCAATTATAACCAAATGAAGTTGAACACTTCAATTTAAGCCCAAATTTGATACTAATTTGAAAAAACATGACACATTGAATTATGCAAAATCCTTTTAATTTAAAACATGCTTTGAAATTGAGGCATAATTTAATTATCTTATTTAATCAAACAAATTTCTCAAATTTTGCCAGAATAAAATATTAATTACTGTAAACATGAGAATTTAGACAATAGTACAATTATCCTTACTTTAATTTTGAAAATTGCAATTAATGATTAAAATATTATAAAAATAAGATATGATATACAATATGTAAATCAGAAGATACATTGTCCAATAAAGTGACAAATATCTCATGAATAATTTCAAAAAATCATTTTCGCCTTGTAAAAAGCATATTTCACTACATCTATGATTCAGAAATTATGAACAATTAAATAAAATTATTTGAGGATAAAAATTAGGTGCCAACACAAGGTGTGTAATGGCTATCCCTTCTGTCTATGGCATGATTCCATATCTAAAATGGTACTCGTAGAAGTTGTATTAAGGCTATCCCTCTGATGCTATTGTTTGTCTCTTGTCAGGAGTACTTTCCGCCTTAGAGTTTATTCTCCTCTCTTAGTGAGTGTATATAAATCTTGCGGACATATTCCATGGTTGATGACATCTGATATGGAAGCTATTCTTTGTTGGAAGCTTACGTTCAATTCCCTTGGTCGTACGTTAATAGAAAGAATAGAGAATTCAGATGTACAATGATACATTACTACTATTACATACATAGTTACTATATCCTAGCCTAGTGGATGGTGAGATACCTAGCTTATGAGCTAGTGAGATGCCTAGCCTATTAGATGGTGAGATACCTAGCCTACGGGCTAGTGAGATACCTGGTCTTACGGCTGTTGAGATATACATCGAGCCCTATATGTGGCCGGCTATCTATAGTATTACATTACATAGACATTGAGTCAGAGCAGGTGAGTGTACCAAGAGTATCATTGAGTTCTCAGTTATTGTTTATTTTAGTTATAGTTATTTCAGTTGCCTTACATGCTTGGTATATTATTTCGTACTGACGTCCCTTTGTCAGGGGCGCTGCATTTCATACCTGCAGGTTTTGAGAATCAGATAGATAGGCACCCGCAGTAGGCGTTCGGAGTATCAGCTTGTGGTAAGCTCCATTTCATTCAGAGTTGCCAAGTATCAGAGTTTTATGTACAGACCCTATCGGTAGGCCGGGGACATGTCCGGACCACAGTATAGTTGTTATCCTTACAGGCTTGTAGACCTAGTTTGTTATTGTACAATTGTCAGCTTAGAGGCCTTATCGACCCTTGTATATTTCTCTTTTGAGTTGTACTTTAACAGCACTCATGGTGGCCTTGTCGGTCAGTTTATGTATATATGTTTTGAAGTTGGTTCAGTTACAAATGAGATAGTCTTTGTTTATAATTTATCCTGAGCATGGCCTTATCGGCCAACATATTGTTTGAGTTTCAGCTTGGCCCTATGGGCCTATGTATGCTTGATTGCGTCTAGAGCTACGAGTTATAGTTTGGTACTCTCGGTCAAGTAAGGCACTGGATGCCAGTCTCGCCCCTCCTAAGCTGGGGTGTGACAAACTTGGTATCAGAGCAGGTATGTCCTAGGGAGTCTACAAATCGTGTTGATGTAAGTACGGAGGGCTTTGAGTTGGTAAGTAATTCGGGTGTTGGTGAGATTCGGGTTGACCCAAAAGTAGGTGAGGAAAATGGGGTTCTCAGTTTATCGACAAGGTAGGCAGTATAGTGGTTGAAGGCTGTTTCGGGTGGCCTGGCTTAAAAGCATGAGTTGGCATTTTGGGAGATGATCCCGAGAGTCTTGCAGGAGAGGGTGGTGGTGGTGGTTTGGTATTTTAGTGGAGCTAAGGTTGAGGAAACAACCTGAGGCAATGAGGGTCTGAGAAGAGGATTCGGTGGGACGTTGGGGTGGTTGTTTTTGTTTGCCGGCGTTTGTAGTTAGTTGCGGGTATTGATCTTTGGTGAAGGTATTTGTGAGATTCTATGGAGGGTGGTGATGTAAACAAACAAGTAATTGGAGCACATATTGTATACAAATTGTTGGAAACAATCCGAGACACAAACCAACTCATAATTCGTTCGATATAGGTCTTTGGATGTTACACGAGTTAATTCCTCGTGTGGGCTCCAAGATGTTGTGATCAATTTCACAAGGAATAGCTTGAGGTTTGCTGCCCTCAATGCTCAAGACTAACCTAGCAAGGATGATCGAAACCTTGGACACAAGGGTGGTTCTCCTGGAGAACCAAGCGACCCTCCCGGAGGATCAACTAAGTATAACTATCCCGGTTGAAATGCTTAGCTAAATTGAGTTAACACTCAAGTTTTTCATTCACCAACAACTGATTTTTACAATGGCCTAAGGGTCCTTTTTATAGTAGAGAAAGGACCATTCTAGAAGGAAAATGTAAAGACACAAACTACAACTAATTCGGTTATAGTGGGAACAGGGGAGGGGAAGAGTCTTTGGCCGAAGGGGATGGATGCCATCTTCCAATGAGTTATAGAAACTTTCTTGCTAGATTGCACATGTGATCTTTAAATGACCCTCTTGTCGAGTGGTGCAAGACATCTCCCTTGATATGTATGCTTGACCGATCGGTTGGAGTAGTTCGAGCAACTCTTTGGCTTCCTCGAATTCATCTTGATGTCGTCAACTTTAGGAAGTCCATACACGGTTTATCCTCTTGAGGGGCACACCTTCTATATGGTGCATTTAACTCATGTTGCCGTGTGCATTCTCGGACATATCACTCTCGAATGGAGCTTCATTCGGCCTTTTCATCTTTCCCTTTACATAGTGTCTTAAATGTGTACTAGGTGAAGCTAAGGGTTCTTAATGTGTCCTAAGTAACTACTAGTTCATCTAAGAATTTAAAGACAATAATTTAAAACAAGGCCTTGGCCAAGAACAACACTTAAGGCCGAAAAATACAACTCTCTCTAAGACAATCAAGTGTTGTCTCCTAAGACATTCCACACTCCATACATTTCCAAGTTTTTGGCCGTGTGTTTATGGTTCACCATTGGCATTCTTGGAGCTCTACTTCTTATCTTGAATTGAGGAATTATGTGCGGGGTTTGATTTACATCATTCTCCCCTTCTCTGGAAGAATTTGTCCTCAAATTTGTGGGGATCAAATGCAAGGACTCCTCACTATCAATACTTTCATGTGGACTCGATTTCTTGCACGAGTCTTCTTGAAATTCAGCCAACCATTTGAATGGACCATTCTTCAAATATGTTTCCCATCGGATCAATGAATCATAGGTATATGGTTGGTGATGTTCATCCTCCAATTTTGTGTCATAAGTTTCTAGGGCTTGCAGTTTTTGGTCTATATCAAAACCATCCTCTCATACAGTTCCAAGTAGCTCCTTCATGATTGGGGTGGGAGTGTCAACGGAACCTCGTCCTTGAACTATAGGGGAAGAAGAAATCCTCCCATAGACATCTATAATCTCGCACCAATCTTGGCCTACTTCGAAGAGCTTAACATCACGGTTTGCGAATAATGAGTCATGTATCTGGGCTAAGCAAACTCCTTGTATGAGACTCAAGGAATAGTTTTTTTTACTACTCATTCGGAGCGATACCACAAACCATTTGTTCCTCTGTTGTAGGTCCTTGACGACCACCACTCGTTTGACTCCCCCCTTGAGTAGTTGTGTGACGTTCTTCAAAGATACTTCGTGAAGTAGTGTATACCAAGTTCCACTCCTTTCAAGCATCCACACGATCGTTACCGTATTTAACCAATGTCTCTTTGGTTAGCTAACTCGGAAGTACTCCTCAGATCATGATGGCTAAGTAGTTGTTTTTCGGATACCATGTTGAGGGCATGAACCACACTATTTGTTAGAATTATTCCAATTATTGAGCCATTTGGAAGTGCAACTTCCGCAACCCCTGAGTTGGCCTCCTCTGCCATAATTGTAGGATCATACAACGGGTTGGTGAAGAGGGTCCAACCTTGTGCCATCCCGGCACCTTTTTCTATGTCCTCCACGAGATTTTCCTTTTCTTCACACACTAACACTTCCGTCGGCCTCCCCTTCTTTGATCTTCCTTCCTCCTTTTGTTGCTTCGCAATCATGAGAGTCTCGGAATTGGTTTTTTGTTTTTGAGCCCATTGAATCTTCATCTCCCTTACCTTACTAGGTGGTAAGGGTCTCAGTCAGAAGTCCTTGTCATCCTTGTGGAAGGCATATGTATTATATTCCTCATCATGGGTCGTCTTGCGGTCATACTGCCATGGCCTCCCTAACAAAATATGGCACACATCCATGTGTAGGATGTCTCACCACAACTCATCCTCATATCCCCCAATTCTGAGGTTAACAAGGACTTGGTTTGCTACTTCTAACCCGCTTACTTTGTTTACCCAATGAAGACGGTAGGGCTTGGGATGTGCACGTGTTGGCAATTGTAACTTGCTTACCATCTCTAGAGAAGCCATATTCGCGCAACTTCCTCTATCAATTATCACACTACACACTCGGTCCTTTACCTTGCACCGTGTGTAGAATACTCTCGTTGTGATTCTTCAAGTTCTATCGGTTGCATGCTTAACACATATTGGAGAATAAGAGTTACTCCTTCTTTCACAATGGTCTCATTTTCCCCTTGACTTTCTTCCACGATGAAGGCACTATCGAACTTTTAGTACTCTTCAAGAGTCATGGCCCTCGGATTCAGGCATTCTCTTGCAAAATGTCCGAGGCCTTGACACTTAAACCATCTCTTACCGCCTCCTCCAACTTCCTTGGCCAGTTTTTCTTTCTTTTCCTTGCCTTTACCCATCTCATCCTGATTGTATAAAGGGTTGGAGTACGAAGTACTACCCCTTCCTTTGGTACTCACGGTCTTAGCATATGGTTTAGAGGCACCCCTCTTTTGTTGATGCTCGAACTTTAGCGCCAAATGGCACACATCTTCAAAGGTATGATAAGTGGACACCTCGACCCTCTCTTGTATTGTCGGACCCAATCCACTTATGAACCGTGCAATCCGTTGTGTCTCTTTCTCATCCAAGCCACATAACATCGTGACCTTTTCAAATTCTCGAACGTATTCTTTGACCTTAAGGGAACCTTTCCGGAGCTTGGTGAGTTTAAGGTAGAGTTCTTGTTTGTACTTTTGCGGAAAGAATTTTCTTAAGCTTTGCCCAAGAGTCGATTTTTGTTTTGTCGTGCCTACTCCGGCTTGCTTTTAAATTTTCGTACCATATAGAAGCAAAAGACTTTAACTTCAATATGGCAACTTTGAAGCACTTCCGGTCATCATACTATTTAAAATCGAACAATCTCTCAATGGCTCTTAGCCATTTGAGAAATTCTTCCGAATCTAAATTACCATCTAACGTAGGGAGATCAAACCGCAAGGCTCGGTCGTGTTCCCCTTCGTGTCTTGGCTCCTGTAGTACATCATTGTTGGCATGCCTAGGATTATTTTGGGCCACTTTTTATCCGAATTCTATGTCATGAATCAAGGCATGCTCTTGAGATTCTCTCCTTAGAAGTTACATGTGTTCGTCAATCATTTCGGACATGGCCCTTCTAAGTTCCTTGTTCATGTTAGCCATAGCGTTATTGTGTGGGACGGGAATGCTTAGCTATGATACAAAATTTATGTAAGAACGGAGGGCTTTGAGTTGGTAAGTGATTCGGGTGTTGGTGAGATTCAGGTTGACCCGAAAGTAAGCGAGGAAAATAGGGTTCTCGGTTTATCGATAAGGTAGGCAGTATGGTGGTTGAAGGCTGTTTCGGGTAGCTTGGCTTAAAAGTGAGAGTTGGAGTTATGGGAGGTGATCCAAAGAGTCTTGCCGTAGAGGGTGGTGGTGGTGGTTTGGTATTTTAGTGGAGCTAAGGTTGAGGAAATAACCTGAGGCAGTGAGGGTCCGAGAAGAGGACTCGGTGGGACGTTGGGGTGGTTGTTTTTGTTTGCCGACGTTTGTGGTTAGTTGCGGGTATTGAGCTTTGGTGAAGGTATTTGTGAGATGCTATGGAGGGTGGTGATGTAAACAAACAAGTAATTGGAGCACATATTGTATACAGATTGTTGGAAACAATCCGAGACACAAACCAACTCATAATTCGGTCGATATAGGTCTTTGGATGTTACACGAGTTAATTCCTCGTGTGGGCTCCAAGATGTTGTGATCAATTTCACAAGGAATAGCTTGAGGTTTACTGCCCTTAATGCTCAAGACTAACCTAGCAAGGATGATCGAAACCTTGGACACAAGGGTGGTTCTCCTGGAGAACCAAGCGACCCTCCCGGAGGATCAACTAAGTATAACTATCCCGGTTGAAATGCTTAGCTAAATTGAGTTAACACTCAAGTTTTTCATTCACCAACAACTGATTTTTACAATGGCCTAAGGGTCCTTTTTATAGTAGAGAAAGGACCATTCTAGAAGGAAAATGTAAAGATACAAACTACAACTAATTCGGTTATAGTGGGAACAGGGGAGGGGAAGAGTCTTTGGCCGAAGGGGATGGATGCCATCTTCCAACGAGTTCTAGAACCTTTCTTGTTAGATTGCACATGTGATCTTTAAATGACCCTCTAGTCGAGTGGTGCAAGATATCTCCCTTGATATGTATGCTTGACCGATCGGTTGGAGTAGTTCGAGCAACTCCTTGGCTTCCTCGAATTCATCTTGATATCGTCAACTTTAGGAAGTCCATACACAGTTTATCCTCTTGAGGTGAACACCTTCTAGATGGTGCATTTATATCTTGTTGTCGTGTGCATTCTCGGACATATGACTCTCGAATGGGGCTTCATTCGGCCTTGTCATCTTTCCCATTACATAGTGTCTTAAATGTGTACTAGGTGAAGCTAAGGGTTCTTAATGTGTCCTAAGTAACTACTAGTTCATCTAAGAATTTAAAGACAATAATTTAAAGAAAGGCCTCAATCAATACCAACACTTAAAGCCGAAAAATACAACTCTCTCTAAGACAATCAAGTGTTATCTCCTAAGCCATTCCACACTCCATACATTTCCATGTTTTTGGCCGTGTATTTATGGTTCACCATTGTCATTCTTGGAGCTCTACCTCTTATCATGAATTGAGGAGTTATGTGCGGGGTTTGATTTACATCACGTGTTTAGAAAAGTCTTGTTTATGGATGTGTTGTGCACTATATTTATAAACAGGAGGTTATAGGGAATTTAGGAGTTGGTTACCCTTATTTCTATTTTCAGATCGTGCTATAGAGTTGAGTATCAGAAATCCAAGTCTAACTTATGTTTTTGATTAATTGTTCGGAGATGCCTGTTACTAGGCGTACTTCAGTTTGTCGGAGGATTGATATTGCTGCATGAGAGGGTACAAGAAGCGCGTCGCCTGGTGATACGGCCCGGCATGAGTCTCAGGGAGAGACACCCCTCAGCCATCTCCAACTCCTCCACTACCTAAGGAGATTCCTAGAGCCACAGTACCACCAGTTCAGCCTCCAGTTCATCATCCTATTCCATCTTATCATGATATCAAGAGTTCTGTGCATTTACTGACTCAGATAGTGGCTACACAAAGACAGCCGAGAGCACCGGTTAGTTCTGGGTCTTTTGAGGGCCCCAGGAGTTTGACAGTTTATGTGTTTATATTATTGGACCCTCCAGAGTTCACAGGGTCATATGCGGATGAGGATCCCTAGAATTTCACAAACCATCTTCACAAAATCTTCAAGGTTATGCATGGTATGGAGACAAAGGCACTAGAGCTAGCAGCCTTTATGTTGTGAGATGTTGTCATTCTCTAGTACTAGGTGTGGGAGCGGTCTAGAGGTCAGGATGCTCCGCCAACAGTTTGGAAGGATTTCACAAAGGCCTTTTTATATCATTATTTACTATTAGAGATTCACCATACCAGAGCTGATTAGTTTCTTACTCTCCGACAGGGTAATATGAGTGTTTGAGAGTATAGTCTCTGGTTTGATTCCTTAGTCAGGTATGTTCCTTCTATGGTAGAGACTTTACGGGCTAGGGTTCATCAATTTGTGGCTGGTCGTGAGCCACATTTGGTTGATAATTGTACGACGGCATCCTTGGTCGATAATATGGATATTTTCTCAAATTCAGGCATATGCTCATAACTGAGAAGAGCGCAAGCGCGAATGTCGGGTTGCACAAAGGGCTAACAGAGAGCAGTATAAGAGGGTGAGATCCACCAGTCATCATGGAGAGTTTCAATGTGACTTTATGTCTCAATCCTTTAGACGACCACCTAGGCCGCCACCATTTCAGTCCCAAGGTTATGGATATAATCATTATGCCCAGTCTGGGCCTGGAGAGAACTCCTGAGCATCAGGGTCTTAGTAGTAGAAGGATTCCGGACGGGTGAGGTTGCCACCGCAGTAGTATAATAATTGTGGTAGGGCACACAATAATGGCAATGTCAGTACGGTTTGAGTATTTGTTATTCGTGTGGTCGCCCGAATCATTTGATGAGGGATTGCCCACAGAGAGGTTAGGGTGGCATGGCACAACCGATTGGTTGTGTGGTAGGGTCTTTTACTTCAATGCATCCTATTGAGCATCGTCTCAACCTTCAGCTAGTAGAGGTCGGGGTAGAGGTGGAGCTGCTAGTTTGGGAAGTAGCCAAAACTCTATGCCTTGACATGTTGACATGACCTGGAGTCTTCACCAGATGTTGTGAATGTATACTGACTGTTTGCTCATATAATGTTTATGATTTGATATATCTTTGGTCTACTTTATCGTATGTTACTCCATTTGGTGCAGGAATGTTTGGTATAGTACATGAGTTGTTAAGTAGGCCTTTTGTAGTGTCTACACCGGTTGGTAAGCCAATTATTGCTAGACGAGTTTATCGAGACTGTTCGGTAGTGATTTGTAACCGTCATACCTTGGCATATGTTATTGAGTTAGAAATGGTCGATTTCAACATTAGTATGGGCATGGATTGGCTAGCACATTGCTATGCTAATGTGGAGTGTTGGACAAAGATTGTTCAATTTCATTTTCTGAACCAGTAATGGAAGGGTAATGCAGTAACCCCTAAGGGTAGGTTTATTTCCTACCTTAAGGCAAAGAAAATGATTGCCAAAGGTTGTATTTATCATATTGTTCAAGTTAGAGATATTGATGGTGAACCACCGACTCTCGAGTTTGTTCCAGTGGTCAATGAGTATCCAGATGAGCTTCCAGGTCTTCCTATAGAGCGTGAAATTAACTTCAGCATTGATGCGCTTCCAGACACTCAACCAATATATATTCCCCTATATAAGATGGCTCATGTTGTGTTAAAAGAGCTAAATGAACAGTTGAAAGATCTTCTGGAGAAAGACTTTATTCGGCCTAGTACCTTACATTGGGGTGTCTTGGTATTGTTCGTACGAATGAAAGATATGTCATTTAGAATATGCATTGACTACAGGCAATTGAATAAAGTCACCATCAAGAATAAGTATCCACTTCCGAGAATTGATAAGTTGTTCGATCAGTTGCAGGGTGCCAAGTGCTTCTCAAATATTGACTTGAGATCAGGGTACCATCATATTAGGGTGCAAGAGAAAGATATTCCGAAGATGGAATTTAGGACCAGATATGGTCATTTTGAGTTTCTCATAATGTCCTTTGGATTAACTAATGCTCAAGCACTGTATATAGAGCTAATGAACTGCATATTTAGGATATTCTTAGATCTTTTCATAATTGTGTTCATTGATGACATCCTTGTTTATTCATGTTCGGAGGAAGAACATGCCAATTATTTGAGAGTTGTACTTCAGACGTTTCAAGACCTGCCAGCTATGTGTGAAGTTTTCTAAATATGAATTCTAGTTGAATTATGTGGCATTCCTAGGCCACATTGTATCATATGAAGGCAAAAGAGTTGATACTCAGAAGATTAAGGCTATGAAAATTTTGCCTAGGCCTACAACGCCGACTGAGGTTTGTAGTTTCTTAGGATTGACATGTTATTGCAGGAGATTCGTAGATGGATTTTCTACCCTTTCAGCACCCTTGACCAGGCTAACTCAAAAAGCAGCTAAGTTTCAGTAGACAGATGATTGTGAGCAGAGCGTCCAGGAGTTAAAGAATAGATTGACATCAGTACCAGTTCTAACGCTTCTTGACGGTTCAGAAGGATATGTAGTTTATTGTGAGGCTTCAGGCGTCAAGCTAGGATGCGTTCTAATGCAACATGACAAGGCGATTGCCTATGCGTCAAGACAGTTAAAGAAGCATGAGAAGAACTATTTAACCCATGATTTAGAGTTAGCAGTAGTGGTGCATGCCTTTAAGAAATGGCGCCATTATCTCTATGGATTCCACCATTGACATTGTCATAGATCATAAGAGCATACGGTATATCTTTAAATAAAATGAGCTAAACTTACGGCAAAGGTGATGGCTTGAGTTGCTAAAATATTATGATGTTGATATTTTGTACCATCCAGGGGAGGCTAATGTTGTAACTGATTCCCTCAACCGTAAATCCATAGGCAGTTTAGCCTTTATGGAAGCAGATAATAGGGAATTGACTCGTGAGTTGCATCAGTTAGCAAGTTTAGGAGTCTGGTTGCTAGACTTAGACAATTATGGGGTTTTTCTTCAAAATACGGCAGTATCATCCCTAGTGTCAGAGGTGAAAGAGCATCAGTGTGAGGATCCCCTATCAGTGCAGTACAAAGAGCAAGCTTAGCAGAATGAGAAGTCGTATTTTGAGATGAGCGAAGATAGGGTGCTAAGGTACCGAAGCCGCCTATGCGTTCTGAGTGTATCAGGACTTCGAGATAAGATTATGGTAGAGGTACATTTCTTTCAGTACTCAATTAACCTAGGATCAATGAAGATGTACCATGACATCAAGGACATCTATTGGTGGAACGATATGAAGAAACATATTGTCGAATTTATGGCACAATGTCCTAACTATTAGCAGGTGAAGGTAGAGCACCAAAAGCCTGTTGGGCTAACTCAGAATATTGAGATTCCGATATGGAAATGGGAAGCGATTAATATGGACTTCATTACAGGTTTACCCCTTTCCTATTAGAAGTTTGTTTCTATATAGGTGATTGTTGATAGGCTGACAAAATTAGCCCACTTCTTGTAAGTAAAGACTACGTATGCGGCCGAAGATTATGCTAAGTTATATATCAAAGAAATAGTATGGCTCCATGGTGTGCCAATGTCCATTATATCAGATAGAAGAGTTCAGTTTACAGCTAAGTTCTGGAGATCTTTCCAGAAAAGTTTGGGGACTCAGGTGAATCTCAGTACACTTTTTCACAGCTAACGACCAAGCAGAACGCACTATTCAGACTCTCAAAGATATGTTGAGAGCTTGTGTGTTAGACTTTAAAGGTAGTTTGGATGACCGCTTGTCTCTGATAGAGTTTGCCTATAATAGCTACCATTCGAGCTTTAAGATGGCTCCTTAAAAGGCTTTGTATGGACGTAAGTATAAATCACCTATCTAGTGGTTTGAGGTAGGTGAGACAGAGCTTTTGGGACCAGATTTGGTCCAACAGGCCATAGAGAAGGTGAAACTTATTCAGGAGTGATTGTTGACAGCTCAGAGTCACCAAAAGTCGTATTTAGACATTCGTCGTCGTGATCTAGAATTTTGTGTAAATTATTAGGTGTTCCTGTAGGTTTTTCCTATGAAATGCGTAATGCGATTTAAGAAGAAAGGCAAGTTGAGCCCAAGGTATACCGGGCCTTACAGGATCATCCGTAGAATAGTCCAAGTAGCCTATGAGTTTGACTTACCCTCAGAGTTAGAGGAGGTGCATCCAGTCCTCCATGTATCTATATTAAGGAAGTGCATCAGGGATCCATGTCGATTCGTTCTAGTAAATGATGTTCAGGTCACTGAGAACCTATCTTACGAGGAGATTCTTGTGTTTATAATAGATCATCACGTCTGTAAGTTGAGGATCAAAGAGATAGCCTCCGTAAAGGTATTGTGGAGAAATAAGAATTGAGAAGAGATGACTTGGGATGCAAAAAAAGCAATGAGGAAGAAGTATACTCACTTGTTCCATACAGGAGACGTGGTTTCAGTGTGAGGCATCATAGTTTATCCAGAGTCAGTTTGAGGTGAGTTCCAGTACCCCTGCATTTATGTTGATGTTTGATAGCTATTGAGACTAGTATTGTGTTATATCTTGAGATATAGCCCTATTTGGCATTTAGTATGTTTTCTGGATTACGTGTAGATTCGGAATGGTTAGTATAACAGAGGAGACTGCCAAAATTTTCAGATAAGTCTAAAAGAGAGAGTTCCCTCATGTATACCCCTACATTTGAGGATGAATATTTATAAGAGGGAGAGATTGTAACATTTTGTAATTTTGCATGCTAAGTTGTGTCATAAGTTAGTTGACATAAGCTTAGAACAGGATCATCTTTGAAATTATAAATGAATTAAGGTGAACGTGACTCATAGAGGTTAAGATACCTCTACAAGGTTAAGGACGGTTTTTGTAATACATATTATCTTCCAACACGTGTATGATTAAGTTGACGTCGGTTAACCTATGTGAACTCGGGAGGATAAGGTTATGTTTGAGCCTAAAGTCTAAGTGACCATATGTACATACGTGTATTAAAGGGAAGTAATAGTTGAACAGAATAAGATGCGGAAAGGAAATGAAAATGAAACAAAGTAAACTAGTCACCTACTTGCTTGGACGTCCTACTTGCTTAAGATACTTACTTGAAGACCTGATCTCTTGAGCTACTTGCCTCACGTCCTACTTTATTAACAATGGTAACTCGCATGTTCAAGGAGAATTAAAAACCTACTTGCCCAAATAAGTGATAAGTAGGTGACCCACCTACTTGAAATAAGAGGCCCAAATTAAAGGACAGAAAGTAGCCCAATCTAGTGTTTAAGAAGAGGTCCGTTAGGGGAAAGATATGTTCGGGACATTTTTAAGGCCAATATCTGGCCATTTTCATATACACTCATCCAAATAAAAGTCCATAAACTCTCTCTTTCTCTCCCAACCCAAACAATCACTTCTTTCTTGCTCTTAGATTTCTAAGTGGAAAGGGCTTCAAGTTTCACTCCTCTCCCATGGTGTGAAATTGATTTTCATGTGTTTTCTCTTATCTCATAAGCTCTCAGGCATTTTTATAGTAAACAGCCAATGCAACCCCTCTCTCCAAGGTTTTACCACTTAAGTTCTTCACTAAAAGTGTTGTAGAAGTGGTGGAGATCCCTTGTGTGATGTTTTTGTTGAGTTGTGAGCTTTTTCAAGTTTAAGGAGAATTGTTCTAAGGCTTCTTCTTGTTGTATAAGGTAAGGTTCTTCTTATACTACTACTAATTGAGGTGTATTCAAGTTTTAGCTAAGTTGTATGGATAGAAAGTGTAAGATAATACTTGGAGAGTGTTTGTAGTGTTGTTGTTGGTTGTTGGGCTGTTTGTTGAGGTTCTTGTAATGGAAATAAGGATGGATATTTTTATATATATGTTTGTTTGTATGCTGGATGTGTTGGTCTTGTTGTTTTATATTTGAGGAAAGTGAAAGGAATGGGGGAGGTTCTGTCCAAATTATCGTAGATGAACTTGTCGCTCATTTTTGTTGAATTCTAGCTTCTATGGCTTAATGATTGTTCCTTAGCGCTTGTTGTATATTGAGGTGCTAATAGACTGAATTGACATTGCGTACTTAAGTAGTCGACAAGGTATGTAATGGATATCCCTTCTTTCTACAACATGATTCCTCCATATCTAAAACGGTACTCATAGAAGTTGTATTAAGGCTATCCCTCGTATGCTATTGTTTGTCCCTTGTCAGGAGTACTTTCTGCCTTAGAGTTTATTCTCCTCGCTTAGTGAGTGTATATAAATCTTACGGACATAGTCCATGGTTGATGACATCTGATATGGAAGCTATTCTTTGTTAGAAGCTTACGTTCAGTTCCCTTGGCCGTACGTTAATAGAAAGAATAGAGAATTCAGATGTACAGTGATATATTACCACTATTACATACATAGTTACTATATCCTGGCCTAGTGGCTGGTGAGATACCTAGCCTATGAGCTAGTGAGATGCCTGGCCTATTAGCTGGTGAGATACCTAGCCTACGAGCTAGTGAGATACCCAGTCTTACAGCTGTTGAGATATACATCGAGCCCTATATGTGGCCGGCTATCTATAATATTACATTACGTAGACATTGAGTCAGAGCAGGTAAGTGTACCAAGAGTATCATTGAGTTCTCAGTTATTGTTTATTTAGTTATAGTTATTTCAGTTACCTTACATGCTTGGTATATTATTTCGTATTGACGTCCCTTTGTCAGGGGCGCTGCATTTCATGCCTGCAGGTTTTGACAGTCATATAGATAGGCACCCACAGTAGGCGTGCCGAGTATTAGCTTGTGGTAAGCTCCATTTCATTCAGAGTTGCCAAGTATCAGAGTTTTATATACAGACCATATCGGTAGGCAGGGGACATGTCCCGACCACAATATAGTTATTATCCTTACAGGCTTGTACACCTAGTTTGTTATTATACAGTTGTCAGCTTAGAGGCCTTATCGACCCTTGTATATTTCTCTTTTGAGTTGTACTTTAACAGCACTCATGGTGGCCTTGTCGGTCAGTTTATATATATATGTTTTGAAGTTGGTTCAGTTACAAATGAGATAGTCTTTGTTTATAATTTATCCTGAGCATGGCCTTATCGGCCAACATATTGTTGAGTTTCGACTTGGCCCTATAGGCCTATGTATGCTTGATTGCATCTAGAGCTACGAGTTACAGTTTGGTACTCTCGGTCAAGTAAGGCACCGGATGCCGATCTTGCCCTTCCTGAGTTGAGGTCTAAGAACCGCGCCTCCACATAAGCTAAAACCATACTAGGCTCCACAATATCAAGCCTCACGAACCGATTCGCCATGGACTGAATATCAATCGCTAAAGGACTCTCTCCCATATGCAACAAAGCCAAACTACTCATGCTCACTACCCTTATCCGCCACCACATTGGCCTTGCCCGGGTGATACAAGATAGCCATGTCATAATCCTTAAGTATCTCCAACCACCTACACTGTCTCAAATTGAGATCATTTTTGATTAAATATGTATTGAAGATTGCGATGATCTGTGAATACCTCACAATGCACCCTATAGAGATAGTGCCTCCAAATCTTCAAGGTAAATACATTCACCGCCAACTCCAAGTCATGGATGGGGTCATTCTTCTCATGTACTTTAAATTGCCTCAAAGCATAAGCTGTCACCTTTCCCTTTTATATCAACACACACCCAAGACCTACCTCAGATCATCATAATAAACCGTAAAGCTCTCTCCCTCAACTGGTAAGGTCAAAATCAGGGCGGTAGTATAAATCCTTGAGCTTTTGAAACCTCACCTCATACTCCTCATACCACTAAAACTCTACCTCCTTACGGGTCAATCTAGTCAACGGGGTTGCAATGGATGAAAACCCCTCCATGAAATGCTGATAAACCGAAGCAGGCCGAATCCAATCCTGAATCGCCTTAATATTCTTGGGATCTACCATTATACCATCCATAGTCACTACATGCCCCAAGAACGCTACCGAACTTAGCCATAACTCACACTTTGAAAATTTAGCATAAAGCTGCTTTTCCTTTTGAATACTAAGCACGATCCTCAAATGCTTCTCGTGCTCTTCCTTACTTCGATAATAAATCAAAATATCATCAATAAAAACAATCACAAATGAATCTAAGTAAGGTCTGAGCACCATATTAAAGGTTGTGGGCGCATTAGTCAACTCAAATGAAATCACCAAGAACTCATAATGCCCATAGTGAGTCTGAAAAGTCGTCTTAGGAATATCCTCTACCCTAATCTTCAACTGATGCTAACCAGACCTCAAATCAATCTTGGAAAAGGCTGAAGCACCCTGAAGCTAATTAAATAAGTCATCAATGCGAGGTATCAGATACTTTTTCTTTATAGTCACCTTGTTCAATTACCAATAATAGATACGCATGTGCATAGTCTCGTCCTTCTTCTTCACAAACGACACAGGAGCACCCCAAGGAGAAACATTGGGTTGAATAAACCCCTTATGCAAAAGATCTTGCAATTGCTCCTTCAACTCTCTCAACTCGTCCGGTGCCATCCAATGTGGAAGAATAGAAATAGGTTGAATGCCCAACTCTAAATCAATACAAAAGTCGATGTCGCGATCCGGTGGAATACTGGGAAGATCTGTAGGAAACACCTTTGGATACTCTCTCACTACTGGAACTGACTCTAATGGAGGAGTCTCTGCACTCGTGTCCCGATTATAAGCCAAATAAGAGATGCACCCCTTCTCCACCATCTTTGAGGCTTAAGAAATGAGATCACCTTTTTTGGATACTGACTAAGAGCACCTTTTTACTGATCGAGAAATACCTGGCATGACTAAAGTAACTGTCTTGGCATGACAGTCCAAGATCGTATGATATAGGGATAACTTATCCATACCAAAAATAGCATTAAAATCTACCAGATCTAGATCTTTCAAGCCTACCTGAGTATTATTTCCTATCAAAGTAACCACATAACCATGATATACCCGGTCTACCATTACAGAATCTCCAATAGAAGTAGAAACATGAATAGACATGGCTATGGAATCACACATCAAATCCAAACTCAAAGCAAAGTAGGTAGACACATAAGAATAGGTAGAGCCTGGATCAAATAAAATTGTAGCAATACAACGGCAATCTGAAAGAATACCTATGATGACTGCATCGAAGGACTCTACCTCAAGCCTGAATGCATAGAAATAAGCACGATCACCCGACGTCTAAGTACCTCCAAAACCACCACATTGGCCGGACTAAGCAACACCTCTACCTGACTAAGGGTCACTACTGCCACCATGAGAACCACCTCTAGTACCTTGGGACCCGCCTCTAACCAGCTGTCCCACTACCCTTGAATTGAAGCCTGAGAACCCTAGTGTTGTCCACCACGCCTAAGTCTAGGAAAATCCCTCTTGAAATGCCCAAGGTCACCACACTCATAACACACTCTAGGAACTACTGATGGCTAAAAGAAGAACCGGCACCAGAATACCCACCATGACCAGATGGCCGATCAGAACTCGAAGTCAGCTACCTCGAATCATAAGTACGCACCGACTATCCTCCATCAGATGCAGACATGGTTTCAATAACTAGCCTAACACTCGAACGGTGATGACCTTCACTATAATGACCCCTACCTCTAGATAAGACAATCACATGAGTGCTAAAACGAGGCCTCTTGACCACTCGCTCTTTATAATCCTCATGTCTAATAAACTCAACCTCTCAAACTGCATCAACAATCTGCTAGAAGGTGGAACATGTGGCAGTCATCTATGCTGCAATCAAACGAAGAGGACAAATCAACCCATTAGGGAACCTCCTCACCCTCTCAGTCTCATTAGGAAGAATAATCAAGGCATGGCTAGACAAAGCATGGAATCGTGTCTCGTACTTTATCATATTCATAACCCCTCGAAATGAGCCTTCCTCCTCTCTCTAACACTATGAGGCACAAATTTCTCTAAGCAATGCTAAGTAAATGAAACCCAAGTAAGAGAAGGGGACCCTGCTGGTCTGGTCTCAATATATGACCTCCACCACTACTCGGTAGGTCCAATCATCTGAAAAATAGTGTAATCCACTCCACGAGACTCCACTAAACAGAGGTTGTGCAACCTCTCATGATAACTAATCAAGAACTCATACGCATCATCATATAGGTCTCCATCATAGCTAGGAGGATCCAACTTTCTTAACTGTTCAAACATCTTCTATTCTTCCACGGACATCATGGGTTGTATAGCTGAAGGCGAAGCAAGACCAGGCACTGTCATGCCTAAGAAATGAGAAACCCCAATAGGTGTTGGCTGAACCCCTAGTGTCTAAAATTCGGGCATAGCCATATGATCAGGAGTCTGTCCTCCAACCCTATTCTATGATCCTTCAGAAGTGACCGGTAGAATACACTAAGCTATAGTCTCAAGAAAGCTCATCATACGAACCAGAGTGTCCTGAACTACCCGTATAACAATAAAACCTAGGGGCGCCTGAGAAAGCTCTGCCCCAACAACCTGGCCTTGGTCATCCTCATCAATCGGGACCTGATCATCCTCCGGAATTACCTCTGGCTCTGTAGACTCTTCCCTAATACGGGCCTGAGAAGTTGATGGTGCTCGACCTCGAGCTAGTATGGTAACTTGAGGTCTACCTTTACCTCGCCCTCTTTTCCTACCCCGCGCACCACCTCTAGCAAAGGGTGCAGGTGCAGGCACTTGATCTCTTCCTGCGGCTGAGCGAGTCCTCACCATCTATGAGAAAGAGATAAACAAAAGAGATTTAGAATTCAATAAAGTCAAAAACTCACAAATAGAATAAAAGAAACACACTTTTTTAAATGTCCTATAGCTTCTCGAAGATAGGTACGGACATCTACATACTGATCCACAAGACTCTACTAGTCATCGCTCTTGTAATCATGAGACCAATGAACCTAGTGCTTTGATACCAATTTGCCAAGACCCAAATGCGCGAGCAGGTCCGAAATGTGTTGTGTGATAGAAATGCAAGTTTGGTTTGTGTCCATAGGGTTCTGAATGATTTTTGATTGTTGGTTCGAGACTTGGCAAAAACTAGAAAATTCGGGTGTGTAGTTCTGGTTTCCTTCTTCGCATTCACGAAGAAGGCATCGCGCTCGCGAAGAAGGGGGACCAAAAAAGGTCGCAATCGCGTGGCAGGGGCCGCATTCGCGAAGTGTATTTGGGAGCTGGGCTGGGTGACGCTGGCACATCGCGATCGCGATGGCCACATCATGTTCGCAATGGGCTTGGCCGGGGCAGACCGCGTTCGCGAGCCGGGCCTCCCGTTCGCGTAGAGTGTTTCAAGCCTGAGCAAATTAAAGACCCATTTCGGCCTCTTATCTCAAAAACCCATTTCTTAAGTTGTGGAGCTCGGTTTTGGGAGATTTCAAGTGCTAAATTCAAGTTTCTTCTTGGGGGTAAGGTTCTAAGCTTTAATTTAATGATTATTAATGTTTCCTTTCATTAGTTTTATCATTCCTTCCATGAAATCTAAGTTAGAAATTAGGGGTTTTCATGAATTTGGGGTTTAGTGATTCTTATTAAATTGAGGACTCAAATGTGATTATAACTTCATGATTTTTAGGAGATGGACTATATGGACTATGGGAAAGATGATTTTGTATTCAATTTCCCCTTTGTCCTTGTGGAATCGGGGTTCCCTTTTTGAGTTAGTTTGGAGATTCTAATTTAGTATGTCAATATGCATATCTTTTGATTCATATGACCGTATAGAGTATTATTTTGACCATGATGAACTCGTATTCGCGATAAATTACCATTTTGACACTCGAGATTTTGGAATGGGGGTTCGGATTGACATTTTTAGACCCGAGTCCTTTTATATAGCAAAGTGAGTATTGTTAGACTCGTATTCTCACCTAGATATCATATTTGAACATATTGGGCATGTTCAGAGGTTCAAAGGAAAAGGAAAGTGCCCGAGTGACTCTTCGGCTTCAAATTCAAGCAAGTTGAGACTTACTAGACCTTAATGTAGTGTTATGCGGTGGTTAATTTATTAAGGGGTATAATGGGTATTTAGGGGTCCCATACTCGCGAAGTGATGAGTACTTGTGTGGGTACCGGTGTACTTAAAGGATAATTAAATGGTAAAGTGTTATGTATATGATCGAGGTTATGTGTTTAGCCTTCTGGCCATGAGCGAGGTGCATAAATCCACTTAAGTTGGTATGTATAATGTTTAATTGGGCTATGTTTGCCATGTTTGGTAGATTCTATGATTATGACTTATCATGCATTCATCACTCTACATATCATCTAAATATTGGCAAAGAACTTGTAATGTTAAATGAATTGATTTATGCTTCTGTATGATGTACACATATCAATTTTGTTCATTCATATTATTATTGGCATTTGACTTGTGAGATACTGAAAGGGGGCCCTGAAGTTCGGTTATTGGATATGGTACATGGTAAGAGTGATGATGATCATGATACTACAACTATTGAGTTAGGACCTGAAGGAAAATGATTTCGGGTGGGTATATGGACCTCATGAGTCCCCCGTGGGTCACATGAAACCTACTACAGGAACGTGTGTATACCGAGTACATATGGCCATTGCATTGCATCTCATTTTATACTCGTTAATGTGTAATTTATTCCATATGTGCTAGTTGTTGTAAAGGTGTGAACTTTATGTTTATTGTACTCATAATGGAAGAAAGATTGAGTCTTTATAACGATGGAACTTTATGGAACGAGACGCCTTGAATGGGGTTTTAATAATATTAATGATTTCAGTAGTCGATCGAACAGTAGAACCTTACATATAGAGTTAGATGATTAGAATTGATTTTACCTTTGTTAACTAACTAAGTGGAGAAGTATCGAAAAGTACCAACACCGATATAGTTAGGGTCGTTCAACGATGTTGCCGGGTACACGTGCTTCCCGTACTCACTCTACACTTTTTTCACCTTCTATATGCAGGTACTGATCCGGATCCGAGTGGAGCATAACGACTTGAGCTCATTGGAGATCTCATTTGAAGTCCAGGGTGAGCTACAAATACCTTTCCAGCATTAGACTTCCTCTATCTGTTTTTACTTTCTATCTTATGTATTTCAGAGAATATTATTTATTAAGTTTCAGACCTTGTATTCTCACTGAGTATCTCATGTACTCATGAAAACCATATTTTGGGAGATATTTCTAATTTCATGTATTAAGTATTTTAAGAATTGTCAGTACTTTTTGTTGTCCTATACTTTTTCGTATTGCTTATTAATCATATTATCTTGAATGTATGGGGTTTTCCTACGAGTTCATGGTAGGTACCCTCACAACACAAATAGGATTCGGAATTCCCAAAAATGGTCTACTTGACCCAGGCTTGACCAAAGTCAACCCTTAAGTTCTAATTTCACTAATTCTCAACCAATCGCCCAAATCACATCCGATTGCTTCGAAAATTGAACCGAAGGCTCGTCTAAGTCATAAATGTCATTCCAGACCTAATAAAATTGACGAAATCACAAAAAAGACAAGTTTACCCCAAAGTCAACTATGAGTCAAACCTTTCTATTCTCTTAACTTAAGAATTTCTAAACTTACCAAGAAGGATCCGAAAATCATTCGATTACCTCGGAAATCATGACACCCATCTCCGCATGTCATAAACACATAATTAAAGGCTCAAGAAGGGTAATTTAGAAATTTTTAAGTAAAATAGGCAAAACGACTTTACGAGTGACATGGATCAAAGGCTTCACGAAGTCATAAACGACATTCTGAACTTAATGAAATCGGTGAAACATAGAAATGATGCATTTACCCCTAAGTTTGACTTTGGTCAAACTTTTCCCTTTCTTTAACTTAGAGAATTCCAAATTTATTATAACCAACCTGAAACCCGCCCGATAGCCTAGGGTCCCATCCCCACAAGACATAAATACACAATGAAGCCATGAGAAAGGTATTTTGGGGAATTCTATGTAAAAAACTCAAGACGACTAGGCTAGTCGTTACACTATCTTAGGTAGTGATCACTGCTAACTCATCAATGTTTCGATATGTTCTTATTTGAGTGCTCGATAGTTCTATCGCTAAGCCCTATTCCGTATATCTATAAAAAGAATCATCAATCTTCGATAGTGTTCTTAAGATGGTTATTTCATATATAACCTGTTATTTAAATCTTAGTGGGTTGAGAATTATCAACAAGGGACCATTTCTGCCAAAACAATGTCCTCATAAACATCTACAATACACTTCTATTTTTTAAGAACATAAAGTATTAGAAACTCATATATAATAGGAATGTCAAATTCTTTGGTTATCTCAAGGCCGTTCATTTCAAGCATGTGCACATTTGTGACCACAAGATTGAATGAGTCAGCATCGGTCCGAAGGATACACAAAGCATCTTGTGCTCTCTTCACTGTCACAACTAAATTAAACTGAGCAATTAATTATTATAAAAATAAATAAAGGTAAATAAAAAAAGATAAAATGATAATCCATACAGAAACATTTCCATTATCATTTGAAAAAATAAGAAGAAAAGGAATTAAATGAAGTGAACTATATTTACAGATGCTAAGATTCAGTTGTTCTGTGATTATCATAAATAGATCATTAATTCCTTAAACATGAGTATAATGTAGTTTCATTATTAGGTTAATTCGGCTTCTTGATTATGCTTATGAATGTAACTAAATTTTGCTTAACTATAATGTGAAGGATATATGTCCTATATAAAAAATGTGTTGTTTTATAGGATTGAGGACTTGGTATATTAGAAATCATGCCTAGATTGTTAAATTTGTTTTTGTACATTTTCTTTTGAATCTGGTACAATTTTCAATCTGTTTTTATAATTTTGTTACAACAACATACCCAGTAAAAGCCCACAACGTTGGGTCTGGGGAGGGTAGAGTGTACGCAGACCTTACCTCTACATTGGTAGGTTAAGCATAATCACAAACAAATTAATATATGTTAATTTGTTTTAAGAAATCATTCCATATATATATATATATATATATATATAAATATATATATGGGACTCATGAAACATGCCTTTCCGCATACTTCTCATCCCACGATATGTAAAGCATCTTACCTTACGTCTCACCACAGGATACATAAAACGTCTTGCCTTATACATCTCTGCCTTTTAAAATACTTGATCTATCACAATTCACAGCTATCATGACTAGATTAGCAAGTAGCAATCCTTTTCACTAAAGCTCTTACAAGAAAAGAAACCCCCAATTTAATAAAGATTGAAAATTAAATTCAAAGAGCCCTTTTTTTTCATTTGATGATAGTTTTGGCTTATACAATCTCAGATCAAGAAATGATACATGAAGCAAAAAAAATCACTTTTCACATACAAGAAAACACTCACAAAATTAGGAAAAAGAAAACTTAACGAAAATTAGCATAGCTAGTATACCCATGTATTTCAACCTCCTGACAAAAGCAACAGCCATGGCAAGGCAAGTGGTATCATCACCCAGCACCATAGTGTTGATTGTTTCACAATTTTGTCAATTTCACTAGAATTGTTTGCTACCACCGTTATTTTATCTCCCATTGATTCTTCTCAACTATTTTTTATAGTAGTAAAAAAAGTCAACTTGAATGATGACAATTACTTGCAGGTTTTTTTAGATGGTTTTTGTAGTTTTTGTTGAAATGGAACACAAATTTATGGATGCTCAACCCCCCCACCCCCCACCTCATCCCCCCCCCCCCCCCCCCCCAAAAAAAAAAAAAAAAGAAAACGCTCGAGTATTTCCTTTTTAGATGACAAACTCATAGCAGCTTCATAACTCTTCATGTTCACTCAAGTGTAACTCCCCCCTACGGACCAACTTCCATGTTGATAATTTCCCCTTAGATGTTGATCAAGTTATTGACTTAGTAAGATGTGATCTCACTTAAGTATATATTGGAACTAACCTTCCATTCATTGCAACTCTCTAAATGACTAGGTGTAAGAACCTGATCATATTCATATGATTCCTGCAAACGTTGTCTTTAAAAGCACAAGGACTAGGTTCTTTGTTCAGGATAATTTTGATTTCTTTAGATCAGTTGTCTTCATCTTGTATTTGTCCATTGCTCAGATGTAGGAACCAGATTCTTTAAATTCTTTTCTTCCTTTATTTTTTTAACTCGGTAGGCATACGAACATCTATTATACTTTTTCCCTTTTGGCATCATCAAAGAGCAAGTGTATTAGTCAGGCTAAGTGGAAAGGTTTAGCAATACCAAACTAATGGACACTGGGTTACACTAGCATGAACGTATCACAAGTGCTTTAATTGAAATTTCAATGATATCGGTAAACTCAAGTAACTTATCAAACTAAAACATTAGGTTTATATACATCACATTAATCCATAAGGCCCAAACCAGATAGACAACTACATAACCTTCTATTACTGCCAAAAAGATAGTACAAGGAAAGCACACTGGTATTAGAAAGACTATGTTTCTAGGCTTACAAGGGATTATTGACCAATAATTTTTTTTGCAGAAAAAAGGTTTATATAAGCCTGTAGAATCTTGATCTTTTCACTTGCATATTCTAAACCTTGAAAGAAATATTCTTCTTACTAGCCCCTAGTTCTCCTTTGCATCATTCTTCAAATTACTGATCATTTGGAGTAGTCAGATTTATTTTTCTTCGAATCTGATTCTTCCTCCAAAAATCAAACATTCAGAAAATGTGGATTTGTTAATCGTATTTTTTCAACATCGAGTTCTCATCATGTCACGACTCAAATCACGAGTCATGATGGCACCTACACTATCCCACCGGTAGGCGAACCATCCCAAGTTGTCAAATCACTTTAAAGGAAAATGTGAAAAAGATGAATAAAATACGGCATTCTTCAAGTCTTAATATCATAGAAATATTCATAAGTCATAAATAATTCATTCCTAAAACTGGGACTAAGTCGTACAAGAGCACTAAAAAAATCGGATACAAGTCCCACAAGACGAAATAAAACAATCTGTAGAAATCAATATAGAAAGCAAGTAAAGGGGAGAGGTCCAAGGGCCATGGATCATCCATGTAGCTCACCCTGAAAGTCTAGAATATTGTCCCTTAGATTAACCACGAGGTTTTGAAATGGAGCGAGGATATGTATGTGCACGAAGTGCAACAAGTGTAGTATGAGTACAAACCACTAGTACTATGTAAGTATCATAGTCCGACAATGAAGATAGAATGCATATAGAATATAAAGACTGACATACAACACATATCCAATTAGAGCATTTATTCTTGTAGGCTACAATAAAGAAAGTCATGGTTCATGTAATACAACATATATGCATGTAGTCAATTAGATCAATTAAAAAATGAATGAATGAATGCAATTTATTTGCCCAAATATAAACCCGTTACACAAATGCTATAGGCTATGCCATATAGTCATGACCAATGGAGAACTCACAAGGTCCATACACCTGTCACTATACCACTCGAGGCCTTTTCCCATCAGATTGTGACCCATTCACTGTACAGGACGACTTTACCATTAGACTGTTAGAACATACCATACTAACCTATTGTAGGCATGCTACCCGAATCAACCATAATATAATTTGTTGCAAGAATGCAACCCGAGCCAACCATATGCAGGTGTATGATATGACACATCAGAAGATAATCATTTCAAATTTAGACACAATAACCAAAGTTCCAACAATTTCATCAACAATCCGGACTTAGTAGACCATAAGTTCATAACCATGTTATCACAAGTGTATAAGGTCCATTTTTCCGGACCGCGTGAACATCACTCTTACCTTTTTCCTAGCTTCAAAAAACCACCTCGTATATCTTTTAGTGACTCATTCCAATAAGTATATAGGTATGAATGATCTCAACATACATAATATTGATTCAACATCAAAGATAGCTCCTTTGAATATTTTAGACAAAATGTAGAGTGATGAATACATAATGAAGCAATTATCGCAAGTATGAGTCAAAAATGGGCATCCAAGCCCACATAATCAACAATCACACCAAGCCAGTAGATTTAACATTACCTCCAATTCTCTAAAGTTCACATGCATATCCCCGTCAATATTTATATATTATACACGCATCTCTAATCGGAGTCTAAAAAGTAAGCTATAACCTACCTCAGAGCCGAGCATGAGACACAAACGTTCTATCCTGGGTCTTTCCCTTCTGTAGTTCCTCCGAATGTACAAAGTCTATCAAATATAAATTCTACGTTAAGATACGAGTCCTTAGACACCTATATCACTATACTAATGTTCCAGACCCAAAACGTCACCTAAAAGGAAAATCCCTAGCCCCAAAGGTTAATACTATAATTTTATCGGAAAATCGAGTTCAATATAGTCAAAATAATACTATTCGAGATTAAATGAGTTCAATAATATCCATATTGTTACACTTTAACTCGAGACCCAAAAACAAACCCAAAAAAGGTAATCCCGAGCCCTCAAGGGAAAACCTAAAATTTTATTGAAAAATCGATTTACCCATAACCCATAGGTTCTAAAGACAAAAAATCAACTAAAACCAACCACGAATCGACCTCCAAATCAAGGAATTACCATTTTTCAACTTTGGGGCTCAAAGCCCTAATTTCTACTATCCAAACACGAAAAAAATGATAAACCAAAAAATTAATTATGGAGAAACACCAAAAATAAGGATTAGATACTTAAACCCGTCGATTACGAGAAGAACGCTACAAAGATCATCCAAATCGGAGCTCTAGAACTCTCCAAAATTGATTTTAAATGAATGAAAGAAGTCTGAAAATTTAACTACACGGGCTCTTCGCACCAACGGGCCCCACGTCGCGCTTGCGATATTTTGCACCTGCTAACTTCATTTTCTCACCTATGGGGGTGCGGACCCCTTTCCGCACTTGCGATGCACCAGGACCAGCAATCCACTCCAACACTAAAATGTGCATAATTTCCTCAAATGACCTCCGAATTTGATATTTCTTTTTGCTATGTTTCGTAATTACACTACGGATCTAACAGTTCAATTAAAACACAATTTAGAGATCATTTTCTCAATATGGTACCCTTTATGTCCAAAGAAATTATGCTAAAACATCAAATACGAGTGCGCCATGACTCAAATCCATCCGAAACTCATTCGAATCTCACCAAAACATATGTACAAGTCAAGATTCATCATATAAACCTGTTGGAACTTTCAAAGCATCGACAAGGGATCGTCTTGACCCAGTATAGACCGAGATCAACTCAAATCCTTTTAATTAACTAGATTATTAACCAAATGTCCAAATCACTCCTGAGCCTCTCGGGAAAACCCTCGACTAAGTCATAAATCATGTTTCGGACCTACTGGAATTGATGAAACTCTTACTCGAACTCATTTACCCCCGATGTTGACTTTGGTCAAATTTCTTCATTTTCTTAAATTAAGAAGTTCCAACTTTACTAAATTTGATCTGCAACTCACCCTATTGCCTCGGGAACCATTCCACCCATCTCCGTAAGTCGCAAATGATAATACGAAGCTAATGCAATCAATAAATTTCCAACCCGAGTCTTATTTTTTTCCGTGACCATCTTTTTACCATAAATAGACATATTAAATACTAAAGTCGACTTAATTGTCAAAAACCAACCAAACAAACTCTAAAATTAGTTCCACCAGTTTTTACAGGTCATAAATAATATTAAAAATCTAACAAAACCTTCAGGTTGCTAATCAGAGCACGTTTTTCCAAAATGAAAAATTAATCCAAATAATTAGATACTGGGATTTGCAAAATGAAATCTTCTCCCAAAGTGAATCAAATCACATCCGTTTGTCTTCAAATTTTGCAAGCAAGTCAAAATAATTATCACAGAGCTTCTAAAATAGACGATAAGCAAAATAGAGCATCGGTTCTCAAAATGATTGACCGGTTCATTACAACATTCACCACCTAAACACATGTTCGTCCTCGAACCTAAAGAGAAAGAAGGTATCTGAACCATCGAAAAACTAGGGATATCTACTGCACATGTCAGACTCGGCTTCCTAAATAGTCTCCTCGACTTGACGATGTCTTTATTGAACCTTTACTGAAACTATCTCCTTAGATCTCAACTTCCGAATCTGCCTATTTAAAATGGCTACCGACTCTTCCTCAAAAGTAAAATTCTAATCAAGCAACACTGAAACACACTGGGTCACATAAGGAACATCCAAGTGGTACTTATTAAGCATCGAAATATGAAATATGAAGTGAACACCTGACAAACCAGGTGGCAAAACTAACTCATAGGCCGCTTTGCATATATGCTGAACAATCTCAATGGAACCAATATACCTTGGGCTCAACTTGTCCTTCTTCCCGAACTTCATCACACCCTTCATGGATGAGACCTTCAACAAAAAACCATTCGTTCACGATGAACTTCAAATAAAGGACCTTCCAATCCGCGTAACTCTTTTGCCTATTCTAAGCTATGAGAAGTATCTCCTGAATCAATTTGACCTTGTCCAAAGAATTCCTCAATAAGTCTGTACTCCAAGGCCTAACCTCGAATGAATCAAACCATCAACCATTGAATGATATCTCCTATCATATAATGTCTCAAATAGTGTCATATGAATGCTCGATCGGTAACTATCATTGTAAGCGAACTCTGCCAAAAATAAGAATTGATCCCAATGACCACCAAAGTCAATCATACAAGCTCACAACATACCCTCAAGGACTTGAATAGTCCGCTCGGACTGACCATCTGTCTGAGGTGAAATGATATGTAAATTCCACCCGAGTTGTAAGTAGTTTAAACCGGTACGAAAAGAGTCAACTTAGTCAAATGGTTCATAATGACTCAAGTAGCACCAAACCTTCCTAAAGTCTATGGTATTCCTACCACAAAGTCCATAGTAATTCACTTACTCACTTAATCTGCCAAATCTTCTTTTAACTTAGCTCAATAGTCTGATTATCACACATTTGATCCGACTCTACTTGAGTTACCTGATTTGATTATAACCATAACTCTAAATGCAATTGGTTCCACAATTATCATCATAGTCTCCATGATCCTTTAGCTGAAGCCGCAACCCGTTATCAAACATGTACTCATACAGTGTCCTGATTCTACTTATGTTGCTTTCACACCTATTAAAGTCATCTTACTACCAAGAATATGTAGAAAACACATTTTCCCACACCGTAAGACTAAATCATGAGTCTCTCTGTCCATAAAAAATTGTTCTTGTATTGAGTCAATTTTAAGCATCTCCGTCAAATACTGACCTTACTCATGGCCAATTGCATAAATTTCAAATCCATTAGTTTCATTCGACGAGCTAAAAATATTGAGTCAACGCTCATCATTTAATTCCTCTTAATCTTTCAAATAACACACTATGCACATTATCCTAGTGATTATCTTGTTGTGCCAAATCTATAAATATTCAACTGATCACCTCAAAGGCTTCTCATATCTATTTGTACCTCCTCAAAACATCACCAAGTATCCTTGTAGACCATTAGAATTTCCCGTATAATTATTACTAATAAAATATTATTAAATCTCCTTATAAACTCCAATAACGCTTGGTAAACCTACCATACCTCTATTCCTAACCGAAATCCATCAATTCTTCAATATTGGGTTAGAATAACTAAAAATCTTTCTGGTAATATATCCATAAACCACCTGACTATATATAAAAAAATCTGACCCGGTGCAAAATGCAAAATTTCCTAAATATCACCAATAATCACCCGAACTAATTCCAAAACTCTATAAAATAATCATAGCCCTTCCATAGGTATGTGGTGACCCATTTTAATCCATTATTTTTTAATACTCAACCTCGTGTTGTTGTTCCCAACCTCTAAAGCTTAAATTTGCCCAAGTTGTCAACCAAACACCGATGAACTATACCTCATGACTTTAAATATTCATGTTTCTCAAGTCACACCCCTCACACAAATCTGACAAAACTTCTTGAAATTTGTATATATTAAATTCTCTTCCTTGTTCTTTCACTTAACTCATTCACCACTTTGAACACTCCAGTGTAAGGCCTATGGCCTCTTCCACTTTTCACAACCATAATATCTCTTAATGCAATACCTTTTTTATTCCTTTAATAAATCCAAAAGTATCAAAATCTTACACTCTATGTGCCTTACCACGCACAAATATTCCCATTTATATTTGAAATACTAAACCATACTATCTAGCCATCAACACTTCGACATAGTACTACCACAGACATGTTATTATCTCGAAATCAGGACTTCAACTTCCAACTGTAGAGATTTCTCCTTATCAATTAACTCTAGCTCATCCATTCAAGGTATTCCATGAAATTACCTATCTTGGTACTGCACAAGTTACCTCCTTATCAATCTTCCATTGCAAGGTTATGTTGACACTTGCCACACACTAAGTCAAATTGTCCATAGACTTCCTTCCTCAATCCTACTTATCACATTTACACCCTATCTAAATGATATATATAATGTTACCATAACTCGTACATGATTCAAGTAGTCATGCTGCTCCAAATTTAAGTCTTATGAACCTTAATCCTCCAAAATCGATAGTCAGATGCCTTTATCTTAATTCTTCAGTTTTAATATTTGATTGAAAATCACTTTTATCATTATCAACCGAAAATCACTCAAATATACTAGTGGGGTGGATCGAAATATCATTAATCTTGTAAAATAGCTAAGACAATCATGGAGGTAGTAGTAAACCACAATCTTGAGCTTCTGAAAGTTTTCCTTGTCTCACTAGAACCTTAAAACTGAACATTCCTCTAATATTCAATCCTGCACGAAGCCTTTCTACCAGAAAGTTTCAACCATCCCTAGTTATTCCATCAAAGTTAATTATTGTCGATGTAATATCTCAAACCACCATTGAACTAGTCCACAATCTGTAGGGTGATCCTTGACTACTACACGTAAATCCCAACCAACGTCCACATATAGCTCATAACAGTTTCCTTGTCAAAATCTCTTACCAGATGATTCGTTCTTCCATTTTGGTTCATAAGTTCACCGACCCAAATATAGATATCTGAAAGTCCTTTGGTGAATTCACTGCTCTTTGTTTAAACAGATCCTCAATTAATCCCCTAAAATGTACTTCATAACTTGAATTAGTTAACATCCGTCATTAATCGTAGAAACTTGTCGAGCCTAAGCAACATATACAATATCCACATTTCTTCTCCAATGTACGTGCAACAACCAATAACTCTTTAAGTAAATAAATCTTCACACTCGTCCGTCGCTATAGTCATGTCTATGAGACAGTCACTATTTCCCCCAGAAGCCTACGACGTAGTCAAACTTACCGATCAATTCATTCTCCTTAACACTCACTTCACAAACAGAGTACTATCACAAAATCAACAAGTTCATAGCTCAAAATGACTCCTTATCACCATACCCCCGAGATATCAAGCAAACCCGCAAATACGACCTTTACTAAGAGACTACACCCGACTATTCAAACAAGATTCAATCATCCATAGTAACTTTTTGCCAGACGAGCACATCCACCACTTGTGCTCATTCTATAACTTTAGCAAGTTTAGTTTAATTATGTTATTTCAAAATACGAATATACAGTCAAACCTCTCTATAACAGTATCGTTGGATCTGAATTTTTTCGGCTGGTATAGCGAATCGCTAATATACACTATAACCATAGAAACATTTAAATATAATATTTCATTGTTATAGGAAAAAAAGATGCATAAAATATAATTTTTCATTTTTAATTATCAAATTCTAAGCTTAATTACACTTTGTATCATGAAAAAAATCTTTTATATTTTTTGTTATAAATAGTGTTGGCTTTCCAGCATATTTTGTAGCCCTGCAAAATGTTTCTCCAGGTCCTATAATGTTTTCTAGTGGGAGAGTTCCTACAGTTTTTAGCAATTAAAATAGAGGCCCACGTGGAATTTGGTTTCTTAAGCATCCTCCAAGATATATAAGTTAACTTATTTTTATTCTTAACTTCAGCTTTGTGGATACTAGGCCCCCCTCCTTCTTAGATTTTGTGATGGTATCCTACCCAACTAAGTGCATTTTTTTTCTTTTCACAAGTTTTACCCCAAATGAAATTTATTAGGTCTCTATCAATCAGTATTTGTTAAAATCTCTACACATATTATTAGTAATTATAGATATTCTATTTTATGAAGATGGTTAGTTATTATATTACCAAAAAAGAAGATATTCTATTTTATGAAGATGGTTAGTTATTATATTACCAAAAAAGAAGATCACTAATATAAGGGGGATTACTTTTACAAAGATCATACTGTTATAAATATGGTTGTTGTTGTTATAGGTAAAATGTTGTTATACAAAAGTAAAATATAAAATAAACAATCGGTTTCGAAAAACTCAGTTGTTATAAAGCGGTGGTGTTAAGAGAGGTCTGACTGTACACTAATAGATTTTTTTGGTAAATAACCACATTTTGCATAAGATAACCATTTGGTAAAGTTAATTCACTAGTTGAATTAACTTAATAATTAAGCGCTAAAGCACAAACATACGTTCGAACCTTTTTTAATAGCAAATTACACCATTTAGCCTCAAAATTTCAAACTACGTCAATAATCGCGCTTGTGGATTTCTCGAGGTGCCTAACACTTTCCTTACGAGATCATTTAAACCCTTACTTATTTCTTTGCTATAAAATAATATAAATAAAGTTAAACCTTTTTCTAAATTGGGATCCTAATACAACAACATTTGATTCACCTCGTACATGGAATGCGAGGGGCTAAAGACAATCGATTGTACATAATAATGCTCGGAGATTAGCTATGGAACACAAAAAAACTAAATTCGAACAAACCTAGGTTGCACTTGCACCATGATTGAGATGACATCTCGGAATAGGACGTCGTTGCTCTAGCAGCGATCCAACCTCAACACAAAAGTCGAACACCACTCTTGTGCCCCACATACTTGAATGATATTCATGTTTATTATCACAAATTAAAACATTATTGGATGAATAAGCTCAAAATTTAAAACTCCATTATTAGGATATTTAAAAGTTTGAAAACTCACAAGTGAGTTTTGTAATTTGTTGAAAATATTGACAAGTAGATAGATCATGTTAGTTGGGGTTTTCATTTTAAAGTTGGTTATAATTTGAAGTTTTGATGAAAATTTGAGCTATTTGGTGATGTTTTTGACCCATTTTAGATGGAGTTTCGCGGATTGAAGGTCGTAGAAGATAAACCCTAATTTTTGTATAATTTTATATAACAGTGTAAAAGTGACACAGATTATGCACTATTATATACTTTGTACAAGATTGATACTATATTATTATACATGAGTATGTGGGTTGTAAATTCTTGAAAAGAAAATCCAATTTGTAAAGAGGTATGTAAATAATTTAGCGTAAAAGAAGCATGTGACATTAATACTAAAGGACGACGCTGTGATCGTAAATTCATTTCTTCTTTCAGGGTTGTACCACTCACTCCACGAGAGAATAATCAAGGTGGATGGCGTCGGGGACGGAAAGTGGGGTAACAGAGAGAAGGGGAATACCAGGGGCGGCATTTGTACAGGATGTTCAGTCCTATCTCAATCATTCTGGCCTCGATCTCAACTCTGCTCTTGCCTTTCTCCAAGAAAGGTCTCTCTTTCTTAGCTAATGCTATTGTTTTTTATTACTACTTGGGATCAAATCAAGGTCAATGACTCGTCTAGTGTACTATTTTAGGTTCAGTTTATGAGCTTTCTTTGATGTTGTTTACTTAATTAGGAGTTATTCTCCTATGATGTTAAAGATTCAATCTTTAGGATCTTATGATTGCTTGGGAGTGTGCTGGAGAATTTTGGTATGAGTGTATCAGTGTCTTTTTTTTTTTTTTTTGCCTATTTACTTCAGGTTCTTTAGGGATTTTAAAATTGCTGGGGTACTTGTAACTTGTTGTGTCATAAAGTTTGAGCAAATCAAGTTTGTTGGCTGGGTGTAATAGACAGTTTTGGATTCAGTTTATGAGTTTCTTGGTTTTGTTTTGTGTTAATTTTCTTCAGGGTTCCTTAATTAGGAATTAGTTTTTTGCTATGATATGAAAATTCCATTCTTTTGGGTGCTGGAAAATTTGCTACTCCCATCGTATAAAAATTGATCCTTTCTGATATATCATTTTCTTTTCTTCTCTTTCTTTTTTAATTTACTTCAGGGTATGCATCACTAGAAAATTGTTGTTTGCTATGATGTGAGAGTTCTCTTTAGGGAGTTCCCGGAAAATCTGTTATTACATAACTGTTGAAGCGTCTCTGACAGTTGCATTTTTGTGTTATTACGTGTTGAATACCTGGGAATTGATGAGTTTTGGTTTCAGTTCATGACGTCCTTTGTTTATTTTCTGTTTATATACTTCAGGGTTTGGTTAATAAGTTAAATAGTTGTTTACTATAAATGTGAAACTTTCTTTCTTTATGGGAAATTTGTACAGATCAAACACTTTGTTGTTGTTATTCTTGTGGGAATTAGAGGGTCCTTTTCTTATTGTCATATTGAAATGGGGTCATTGTGCTGGGCTGACTAATGATTATGTTAGATTGAAGTATTTTGATGAAAACTGATTTGACCATTAAAGGGGGTAATTCACTGGAGAGAAATAGAGTGAAATTATCATTCAAATACAAGAGGAAAGCGTAGAAGCAGCGGAGTAGGAAAAGGAGAGAAGATCAGCTATGTAACAATGATTTGTGAATCTGATATCCATTTTTGTTTTCTGATTACTAAAATTAAAGCAGTGTGATTACAAATATAGAAGTGTGCATATGGTCTTTCCCAGCCTATGTTGGTTTGTTATTAAAATTCAATGTATTTTGTTGCTTTTTACTTATGGAATATCTGGTCCTTCTAACCTGGCATGATAAAATTGTTTTACAACCTGAATGAATACGTATACAAATTAGTGAGCTCTTCAAAAATTTTCTGGTAACATCAAGTAGATTCTTCTTTCACTTTGTAATTTGCTTATGCTTAATAGTACAGTATCATTTATCCGAAAGACCAAGCCAAACTGTTTTATGGGGTTGGTCTAGATTGTATAAATATATAAACCGATGCAAGAAATTTGATGAAATATACTTTTCGATGTAGTTGTCAAAGCATGTTTTTGGCATAATTGCACATGGTATGTGTTGTATGCACCAAAGAAATTGTGGATGGACGTGGTTATCTGTGGCATCATTGTTATGAAGTTTGTGTTCTCATATTTGAAGACAATGTCGTCGTTGCTGTCACAGACATTGATTGCTATGCCATATCAGTTTTAGTTCTACTGAATAAGGATTCTCACGCTATGCTAAAATCAATAGAGTGCTTGCCTTGCTTGCTTGTTCTTCCAAGTGTTGTAGCCTGGTAGGAGTCTATTTACTTTTTAAATGATAAAATCACATGGGATTTTTTGGACAAAAATTGGAAATATATTGTTTCTTTTGTTCTTTTATGATTTGGCCTGTATACTAGAACAAATACTCCCTTCGTTTCAATTTGCTTGTCTGGTTTTGAGTTGGCACAGAGTTTAAGAAAGTAAAGAAGACTTGAATCTTGTGGTCGTAAACTAAAGATATGTAGAATGTACCAAAAGCCGGTTAATATTGTGGTCTTAAATATGTCATGTGGAAAGTTGAAATTAAAGAGTTGCCAAAAAAAGAAAAGAGGCATTCTTTTTTAAACGGACTTAAAGGAAAGTAAGACAAACAAATAGAAATGGTGGGAGTATCATAAAAATGTTAATCTTATCCATTCTGGGTTAGCGTCTCTGAATATTTGTCACTACTAATAAGTTATAAGCCCCAGAGCCATGCATATTAATAGTCATTGTTCTCCTCTAACTTTTCAATGTATATCATTTTTTTAATGATAAATTCAATGTATATCATTGCAGGCTTCAGCAGTACCGGGTGGTTGAAATGAAACTTCTGGCTCAGCAGAGGGATCTTCAGGTACATGATTTGTGTCTTATTTCACATTTAGTTCTATTCATAACTAAGTCTTTCCTTTTGTGGTTACTGACGTTTGACTTGGTCCTTGGATTAATGTAATATCATTGTTCTATTTTCTGAGAAATTAAGTGGAGAAGTGTTCATCTTTCAGAATCTTATCGGTTGGTTCTTGTCAGAACGTGCATTAGAACCATACTTAAGCTCTGCGTATATTGCTGTTGATTTCCAGGAATATTATCAAGACTTGATTATGCGATTAGCCTTTCCATCAGATTGAAAGAAAAATTAACTATGTTACAGATGTTCAGACTAATGTTTTATGCAAGAGGAATAAAGATTTGTTGCTTCACGTCAAAGCCATCAATAGTGTTCAGATTTACTAGTTAGACCAACATATAAGGATTATGGAATTTAACTCTTCTCCTACTCTAAAGACAAGAATCTGCCTGACCTTCAAAGATAGCTTATGCATTGCAGAACTAGAGAATGTTGAATTTCTCCACTTCTGCTAGCTTCCAATTGCCAGTAAAGACTGCCTCATGCTACTAATGGGTTATTTGAAATTTAAAGTAGAAGGTACTCTCTCTTTTTAAAAAGTAAAATCTGAAAATGTGTTTAACATATTGGTTCCATTCCCAATACATAAAACCACTGAAATAAGGATAAGCTAAGTTAGCCTGCCTCTACTATTTGATGGGACTGTTAAAAAAGATTTATGTTGTGATACTGATTAGTCCCAAAGGTTGTCCCTCGAACGTTTGACATCTTCATGCATGCTTTCACTAGTGAAGTCAGATTCTATGATAGGATTGGTCAAAATCATACTGAAAATGCCTCTGTTTTGCTAGGTAATGCTTTCATTTTGTTCTACTCAGATTTGGGGAGAGTTTCTCTTATCCTTATTTCGTTTATGCCAGGAAAAGATCCCCGATATAGAGAAATGCTTGGACATAGTTGCTACTTTGCAAGCTAAGAAGGGTAGCGGTGAGGTTTGTTCTCGTGCTATGCTTTTATTTATTTGTTTTTGTTTTTAATATTTTAAATTTCAATAGAATTCTCGCCACTCTATTTTATGTGCACATTATATGGTAGATGACTTCAGATCATTTTGACTATTACTAATTCAGGACATGCATATTTGCAACATTTGAAAATGATTTTTCTTAAGTTGAGAAATAATAGTTCTATCATCCTTACCAAAAACAATAATTTTATCATACAATGGTGAAACACTTCAACGTATTTACTACTTTCTTACCGTAGATAGTTTTACTAAGGTGTTGGAGACCCTTTTTCGGTATTAACTAAATTTTGGGACTTGAAACGGCTGTATAGGATATTGATTGGTGTATTTGGTAGACCCAATGGTCCCTTTAGTTTTGATACTTAAATTAGAAAAGGGTCATATTTGCCCCTCTACTATCGAAAATAAGTTATATTTTCCTCCGTTATACTTTTTCAACAAATGTACCCCTACAGTCAAACTTTATCCTCACCCATTAAAACTAGCTATATTTACTCCTCACCCGTTAAAACTTCATTTTCAGCTATAAATAGCCATGTGTCATGCTCTTGTTGAACGAAAAACTCAACCCCATTTTTAACCCTAAACCGCCCCAACCCACTTTTTTACGTACACCCATATCACTCTCATTTCTCTCTCTATCTGGAAGATGTCGTTGAGCCTGCAAAATCAATTGTTGGTCCAAAGCTCCCTAATCTTTCTTCCTCCCAATTCCTTCGTCTTTCTCTTATGCAACAAAACCATGTTTTTTTTAGATATAATATACTAAATAAATATAAGGTAGAATTTATTACATTATTCCTATTTATTAAATGTTTTTTGAGAATTGAGAAATTCTAAGAAGAACTACTTCTTTAATGTTAAGGGTGTGGTTGAAAGCAATTGCCAACTTTAATCTGACTTCCTAAAGTGATAATTATTTTTAGAACAATTATTTTGAGCTAAAATGATAGTTGAGAATGGATCCTGTCATTGTTGGTGATAATGATATCGTCAACATAAATCACCAAATAAATTCACAGATTTGGAGCAAAATGTTGATATAACATAGAGTGATCAGCTCCACTACGAGTCATGCCAAACTCAGAATTACTATGATGAACTTCCCAAATCAGGCTCGAGGAGACTGTTTTAGACTATAAGAACCTGTGCAATCGACATACAAGGCTACTAGACTCCTCATGAGCAACAAATCAGGTGGTTGCTCCATATAGACTCCTCATCGTAGAAAAAAACATCTTAATGTCCAATTGATGAGGAGGCCAATGGCGAAAAATAACCATGGATAGAAAAAGTCGGTCAAATGCTATTTTAGCCACGGGAGAGAAAGTATCATTATAATCAAGCCCAAATATCTGAGTGTACCCTTTGGCAACAAGGCGATCCTCAGGCCGATCAACCTCTGACTGGACTAACTTTGACTGCATAAATTCAATGACAACCAACAATAGATTTACCTGAAGGAAGAGAAACAAGCTCCTAAATATCACTCGTATGTAAAAATAGACATCTCGTCAATCATAGCTTATCTCCATCCCGGTAAGAGTGCTTCACTTGTAGTCTTAGGGATGGAAATAGAGGACAAAGATGATACAAATGCATAATAGGGTGATGATAAACGGTGATAACTTAAAAAAGTTTTTTTGGGGGGTAGCAATGATACCTCTTTTGAACTCGAGAATAATCAAGAAAGGCACATTTGAGAGTATGAGGGGCTAATTTATCTTTTTCTGGGGCTAAGTTATGAACAAGACATGTGCTCCCAAAGACACTAGGGGGGAGACAGTATAAAGGTAACTGAGGAAGCAACATGGAATAAGGAGTTTGATTATGAATGGAAGATGAGGGAATTTGATTAGTTATATAGCAACACGCGAGGACTGCATCGCCCAAAAATGCAGCGGAACATGGGATTCAATTAGAAGAGTGTGAGCTGTCTTAATGAGATGCCTAGCCTATTCTTTCTTTCTGCTACCCCGTTCTGTTGAGGGGTGTACGAACAAAATGTCTGATGAATAATTTCTTGGTGAGTTGTAAACGGCTGAAACTGGGAGGATAAGTATTTTAAGGCATTATCACTATGAAAAGTACAAATAGAAATACCAAATTAATTTTCTATTTCAGCACAAAAACTCTTGAATATAGGAAATAACTCAAAACAAAATACTTATCTTGAATAATCATTAATGAAACGAACAAAATAACAAAATCCTAAGGTTGAACTAACTCTACTAGGACCCCAAATATCAGAATGAACTAATAAAATACAGTCTTTGAACGACTCTTAGCACTTCATGGAAAGGTTGTGCGGGTGTATTTTCAAGTTGACACGACTCACAATCTAATGTGAATAGATTACACAAACTAGACACCATCTTTTGTAGCTTGGATACACTCGGATGTCCCAAACGTTTGTGAATTAGGTCTGGAGATCAATTAGGTCTGGAGGATTTGTAATAGGCATGGTGTGGAGGAATTAGGAGAGGTAAGATAGTAAAGGCCTTGTGATTCATGCCTTGCGCCAATTGTCTGTCCTGTATTGCGGTCCCACGTGAGAAGAATCATCAAAAACATTATGGCACAATTTAGGGCATGCGTCAAATGACTAACAGATGCAAGATTAAAAGGACAACCAGGGACTTAAAGAACAGAGTTTAGAGTGACAGAGGATAAATGTTTAGCTTGTCCAACTCTTTTTGATTTTGTTTGGATCTCATTGGCTAAAGTAACAGCAGGAAGAGATTGTGAATAAATAATGTTCCATCTATTTCAAAATATTTGTCTTACTTTCCTTTTTAGTCCGTCTAAAAAAATGCCTCTTTCCTTTTTTTAGCAACTCTTTAATTCCTACTTTTCACATGATATAATACCACAAGATTAAAGGGATTTTGGTACAATTTACATATATATTTAGTTAACAATCACAAGATTCAAATTTACTTTATTAAACTCCACGTCAAGTCAAAACTAGACAAACATTTTGAAAACGGAGGGAGTATTTGACAAAAGTGATTTGTTACCAAAAATATGATCAAAAGTGCCCGAGTCCATGACCCATGATCCAAGGGTACTAAATTGTGAAACACAAGCAAAAAAATTACCAGCAACATAAGCAACAGAAGTATCAGGCTTAGCAACCGAGGCTACTTGTGGAGATGTCTACTTACTCGCTCGATATTGAAGGAACTCATTATATTTTCCCTTCAGATAAAGGAAAATCCTTATTACCTGGAGTGTCAGTCTGAGCAATATGAGCATTATTGGGTGATCGACCATGCAGAATATAACATACATCATGAGTGTGTTCAAGCACAATAATTACACTTAGGTCGAGATCTTCCAAAATGACCTCCTTGTCGATTCTCCATAGATTGAGATGTTTGATTTTTTGTGGAATAGTTCATCAATTGTAGGAACAATAGGACTAGCTAAAATTTGATCACGCACCGAATCAAGGTCAGTTGGAAGTCCAACAAGTTTAAGAACTAAAAATAATGTCTGTCTTTGCTCCTGTTTCTTTTCAACATTCGTAGTGATTGACATTGAACTCTCAAATTCCTCCATGACTACCTTAACCTGTCCCAAGTAAGTTGACATATCCAGTTCTTGTTTCTTTAAGTTTGTCATTCGAGATATCACGTCATAAAAACGAGATATGACATTAGTATATAAAGCGCGAACCTTTTTGTCAGACTGAATAACATGTTTGGGATGGACGAAACATGGGCATCAACTTGGAATCAATAGATCACCACAAGAGACTACATAATTGAGCGTCAACCTTCTCCCATTATGCTTTGGTCTTTTCATCTGCTACATTAGCCTTTTGCATTAAGTGATCTTGAACACCTTGACCCTTGCACCACAACTCAACCGAGGATGCCCAAGCTAAATTGTTTGAACTTCTCATTAACGGTTCTGGAGTGATCATAGGGCTTGAACTTTCAATTCCCGTGTTTTTTGAGTTAGACATATCAAAACCGGAGACATAACGAAATCTGACTTGAGAAATGGCCTGGAATATAATCGCCAGAAAATTTGCCGGAGAAGTCAAAAGTGGATCTGGAAACAAAGATAATGGATGTAGCAGCTTCAGTCGAGGTCCACAGTAAAGAAACAAATCGGAAATATTGAGAAATACCGCCGGAAATCTGACAGATGCACTGGAAAACTGATAGAGGTTGCCGGATCAGGGTTCCAGCGATCAGAATCAACTGAAAATGCAAAGAATAGCTTCAGAAGGGCTGAGCGACTCCCAGAGAAAAAGATCTGCTAAAAAAAGTGTTGGAATCCTTGCTCACGTGCCGGCGCGTGTGACAGACGTGTCGCCGGCAACAAACTTTCGATCTGCGCGTGTGTGGGCACGTGAAGATGCTTCTGCCAGTGAGATTTCTGGGGTTTGGTCGCCAGAGCTTTCTAGGTCTGATGTCTGTGTTGGTTTTCGCAAACACTGAAGGAAAGAACTAGATGATGCGAATAGCCGTTGGTAAAGTCACCGAAATTGACGCACGGTACTATGACTGTAACTTTCAGATATTTCTCACCAATGGTTTGATACCATGTGAGAAATTATGGGATAAAAATATTATTGAATTCTTTTTTTGGAAACGGATAACTGTAAAAATATTATTGAATTATGTATCTACATTATTACAACTGAGCCCTATTCACTACATTTCAATCCTTTGTTCACTTAGGGTACTATATACAAATCTTATTCCGATTCCTCTTCTAACATTGATAACAATTCACTTCGTTTTCAATGTTCTAGTAAATAGTGAACTCTATTTACACTTTAGAGTGGGGGTAAATATAGCTAGTTTTAACGGGTGAGGGGTAGATATAGCTTTAAAGTATGATTGTAGGGGTATATTTGTTGAAAAAGTATAACTGAGGGCAAATATAACTTGTTTTCGATAGTAGAGAGACAAATATGACCCTTTTCCGTACTTAAATTTGTCTATTTCCATCTCTAACATGAGAGACCTTACCCGTGGATTAGAACTAAGACGGTAATGGCGCTGCAAGGATTCAATGAACACGAGCTGAAAGAAGTTCACTATTTGGAGGTGCTGGGTATCATTGTGTTTTCATCCCTTTTACATTGGCTTATGGAATCCTATTAAACAGAGAAGTTGTCAAATTTGAATATATTTGCTTACATCAATAATGTTAGGTGAAGTGCACAAGGACCATCAAATTTTACATAGTTCCATCTAAGCCATAAATCTTTTAGTTGTGCCTATGGAGCTATCAAAACGTGAAATGATATCAATTTGACCATTTTGTGAATTGCTTCTGTTTCTTTTAAGCTCCATTAAAGTCAAGTGATGTATTGGCCATCTTAATTCGCTCTGCTTCTTAATAATGATAAAAGTAATTACCAGGAAATCAAAGGAAACGTGAAGAATGTTCTTTGCGGTGTTCTTAAAAGAGAAAAGTGCAAAAAAGCAACAAGGCCGACCGTCGATGGAGCTTGAGCGAAAAGCAAGAGTTAAAAGCGCATTCTTCTTTAAGTGGGTTCGAACCTGGCTGTAGACAAAAGCCTGATATTTAAGTGGGGAAGAGTAGATGGAAACCCATTATCCGTTGAGTTTCTACCCATGCACCATTGGCCTTCGAGAATCTCGGTTATCAAAAAGAGAAAAATGCATGCTGCTTTAAAATGCACACAACTTGCTGAAAATACAAAACAATATGTATAACAGATTGCTCTTGTTGGGATCACTTTGCGTGTCATTGTTTTGAAGTGCACACATGAAGCGATAACCCCTCGCTACACATCCCTTCATCCCTTTAAGCACCGAATTGGTGGCTTTCAATTACACAGTTTACCTTTGCCTTTTGGGAACTGCCACACACTATTGTATCAACTCATATGTACTTTATTCTAGTGTCTCTCTTGCTGTGTTCACTACCACTGCAGAACTGTTTCCTTGGTTCTTCAACTGTTGCATTCTTCCGCCATTGTTCACTGCTACAACTGTGCTAAGGAAGGTGTTAAATTCTGGGGAATGTATTCTCTTTAGCCTGTTCCTTCTACCTTCAGATATTTCTCTCCCGCTCCTCTCAGAGTCACTCACTAATTCTATTGCAGTTTACTTCTTTGCGTTGGGCTCCAATACTGCTGGCTATTTGAGAAACATAGAAAGATTTTAAACTATTATACCTCGTGACCCTTCTTAGAGCTAACTAGCAATTTTTGAATGAATCCCTCCACAATCCCCATCTACTACTATAATGACACTTTGGATTCAGGGCCGAAGTCTCTAATTCATCTCTGGATGGCTTGTAATTGCTTTGTTAACCCAATATTATGTTTGATGAGATGCTGGTTTTAGTTGTTTCTGTTTCTTTACCCTAGGGAACAATTCACTAGTCGCTATTGTTGGAACTTGGAAGGCTGTTTATTGAGTATGGCTGCGAAGATCTGGGAGGGGAGAACAGGAGGATGTATTCTTTTCTCATTATAACCCTGATATTGTTTTTGTTACTTCATAAAGTCCATTGAGATTTCTGCGAGAGTCCAGTATATGAGTGGGGAAGGGTAGAGGGGCGGGTCTTTCATCCCCTTCGAAGGCTGCGGTTGGCCCCAGATTTTCGGTCATAAAAAAAGTCTATTGAGGTGTTCTTTTACTTTATAGATCACCTCTTTCAAACAGTTCTATGTTAGGTTTATAATGGATTTTCAATAAATGGGTCACATTGCTGATCACATCTCTGTAAGAATTCAGTTTGTGTATTCTGAATGCTCAACTCATATAGCAAGAATTCAAGAAATTATTTGTTAATTTGTCTCTGGTGTACTTCACTTATGAATTGAACAAGAACTGAACAGATTCTGAAATGTGTATCCTGAAGTGTCTGGTACAGGATGCTCATTTTGTAATAGCTTTTTGGTGTATTTGGAAGGTTGAAGTCCTATACGACTGTTACACCAGAACGAAAATGGTGTCAACGTAGATGAGAAGTCCACATAATATAGTTTGGCCCCGTTTTTGTTTCCTTAAAATGTAAGTTATTTGAGAAGTCCTTCCACTAAGTTTATTCCTCTGGTTGGCTGTTTGGTTGCAGGCACTAATTGCTGATTTTGAAGTGTCTGAAGGGATTTATTCTCGGGCAAGAATTGAAGAATCTGATTCGGTGTGTCTATGGCTTGGGGCAAATGTCATGCTGGAATATTCATGTGAAGAGGTATCTGATTGGTTGTTGAAATGAGGCCTTTATGTAGTCTTGGATACTATGATATTTGTAGTGCTAAACAAGAGATATTGTTGCATGTTTGATGGTGCAGGCTACCACCCTTCTTAAGAAAAATTTGGAAAATGCAAAAGCCAGCTTAGAGGTTCTTGTCGCCGATCTACAATTTTTGAGGGATCAAGTGACAATCACTCAGGTCAATTCTGCATTAACTCTTATCTCGGATTATAACTTGGCAGTGTTTCACTGGCAATCAACTGTCTTTAAATTCTAGTAGTTGGGTTTTAATTACTTCTCACTTATATTGCATGTGCTAGGCAAGAAAATGAAATTGCTTTATGTCCTCCGAAAAAATGAACTTTGATTTGTGAATACCCACCCGTGAATGTACCTAATGCTGGAAGTGAGCGATTTCTGAAACACAAGCTTTTAGTAGCTCGAGATCTCACTTATAAGATTCCATTATGGAAGACTCAATTTTTTCTGAAGAATTTGTTATGATATACCTGATCCTTGCATAATATCATGAGAAATGGATACAAATTTTTTACTGCTGCTTTTGTATTGGCAATAGGTCTGAAAAAGTATCTAAAAATGTCAAATTTAGATATTCGTACCCTTTCAAAGTGAGGAACTGTGGCATATGTTTGGAATAGATTCCATTTTGAGAGTTGAAAAAGCACTATCTTGTTGCTGTTTTTGTTTATTTTTCACATCTGCATTATTCCAGCTACCAGGTTGTTGCTATCTTTTACTTTTTGTTTATTGCTTAAGCTGCTGTTTCTCAGGTCACGATTGCTCGAGTATACAACTGGGACGTGCATCAACGTAAGTTTCGACAAGCTGCCAGTCCAAAAGAATCATGAGAAATCTTTGTTGATGATTGATATTAAGAGATGTGGTACTCACATTTTCTGCAAAGAGTACGAGTCAGATCTTTGTTGTTCATCGTTTTAGGTTTGCTTCTTGGACTCTCCTCTAGTAGGATCCTGCATCATTATTTTAGACCGTCAGTTGGGCTTGTAGCAGTTTTGTAAGAAAGCAACTATTTATTGGTGAGTTTCTGCATTTACTAAATGGTTAGGATCAAAAGTTTAATGATACAATTGTTGCAAAGATTGTCAAATCGTGGTATCACTGTGTTACAATGTTCCTTTACGGGGCTTGTCACTGGTCACTGTACTCCAAAGAGATAAAGGAACAGCTCCAGTGCCAGACTTTATTATCTCAGTTAAATGTTCACCACAGGTAATATCTACTTCAAGTTATAACTCACTTGCAGATTATCCATAGTTAAACATGCTTCATGCATAACAGTCCTACCAAAGGATATAGGAGATTTATTCTTTCGTAAAGTTCTCGATGCCATTGACCATTTAGATGAGTTTCTACCAAAAGGTTGTAGAAAGATTTGACTGTAAACACCAAGAGTAGTGGAATGGTAAAGGTTTAGTGGAATGGTAAAGGTTTCTCTACCCTAAATCAGAGGTAACTCGAGCCTAAGGAATGGAGTCCTCTTTGATAGGGAGCGCCTAAAACCTCTATAGAAGGCTTTCGATGATGTGAATCTAGATTACTCGACGCGGTGTGTTTTGGACATCAGATGGTTAAATCGAGGGGGGAAATAATTTTGATAGTAAATGACCATTATTTTTTTCCCTTCCAGTTCTGTAAGCATAAGTACAAAGCTGCCCCTTTCCCAGTCATGGGAGTTCTCTTCAAGGCCTATGCCCCCCCCCCCCCCCCCCCCCCCCATGCCAGACAGAGGGTGGGGGATTAATATCTACATTAAATTCCCAAATGTTCATATGAGGTGCCTTGAGAAAAAGTTGCTGGTGACACATGCTTGATTCTTGCTATGTGGTTCTTGGCTAGAAATGTTGTAACTGCAGCTTTTATTATCAATTGAATTCTCTATCGTTGGTTGTTGCTGAATACTCCCTGGCAGTCTGGTGTTTCAAATTGTCCAAAGTCATCTTCGTTTAAATAAAATAGGTGCATTGATGAATGGCATAATATGCAAAACTCTTGGGAATTTCAGACTATGCTCAGCATGTTTCATCTCTATGTAAACTAATGTTTTATTGCACCAAGGCCTAGTAAAGAGCTTAATCCATATCTACTAATACAATCCTTATTCAGTAAGTAAAACAATAATCTATTGCAGTTTATTCTAATTTGAAGGCTAAGAGACAAATTCTTTGACCTGTCATCGGTCTCTTGTGTTTCTGATTTTCTTATCCCCCCTAATCTAACAGCAGCATGTTGTGGTTTGAGTTCACACACTAAGTCAAGAATATTTGCTTGAGACAGATTTATTTGAAGTATGCCTTTTCTGCATCATCAGAAACCTGTTTGGTGCCATTGGGGATTGGGTTGGCAATGCGGCTGAAATAACAGTATGTTTGACACTAGAACTTGACAAGGAGATAAATCAAAAGGTGGTTCTTGGCAGTTGTGCCCACACATGGAGATGGACCATCTACCCTTTTCATCTTGTACTGCTACTTAATACTCTTTTTTGACTTAGTAGCAGTAACTATGTACTACTTGGGACAGTGTGGGAAGGATCTTTGCAGGTTTTCAAAGCTCCGCGTTGACAAATTGAACTGTACTACCACAAAACAACTTGTTTGTCATAATATAATAAACTTTGCGGTTTCCTATGAGAGTGCAGGTATATTCTTTCTGTGGTATTTTAGGTTTGGCTTTGGTTTAACTTTCGAAACTTTTTCGCATGGACTAACTGTCAATGAAATGGGTGAAAATTATCGAAAAATAAAATTCTAACAAGACATTCACAGGAAATTTACATGTTCTTGCGAACACGAGAGATAAATTCACTCTACCTTTGTCATCTAAAAGACTAATTAAGCTCGAAATGTTTTCCATAGTTTATTTCATCCCAAGAATACAATATCCGTACATCCATACAAGAATCAATCTAAGTTACTATTAAGGTAGACTATCCTAAGAATATGCTAATTATAATTACAATCTAATTATACAATATTTGATTTGATTTGATGGAAATAATAATGGATTATTTCCATAAAATCTAACAGTCACCCGCAGTCTTAGCGGGAGGTTCCGTATGCTGAGACTGTCCCTGAAATCATCAAAGAGTATGCGCGGAAGACCTTTAATGAATATATCTGCAATCTGATAGCAGGACGGTATATGGAGAACACAGACTTGTCCACGTGCAATCTTTTCGCGGACAAATAAATATCCATTTTTATGTGTTCTGTGCGTTGATGTTGGACAGGGTTCCCTGACAAATATATTGCACTCACATTATCACAATAGACCACAACTGCTTTTTCGATCGGAAAATGAAGTTCCAATAGAAGATTATGGAGTCAACATGATTTAGAGACAACATTAGCTATCCCTCGATATTCTGCTTCAGCACTCGATCGGGATAATGTTAGTTGGCGTTTAGACGACCACGAGATTAAGTTGTCTCCAAGAAACAAACAATAACAAGAGGTGGAATGCCTTGTGTCCGGGCATCCACCCCAATCAGCATCTGTATAAGCCGTGAGACCAGAAATGGTCGACTTATACAGATGCAAGCCAAAATCAAGAGTACCCTGAACATACCGCAAAATTCATTTGAGAGCCCTCATATATTCTTCTTTTGGGTCATGCATATGTAAACAAACCTGTTGTACTGCATATGAGATATCAGGTTTCGTAAAAGTGAGATATTGCAATGCCCCTACTAAACTGTGGTAATGTGTTAGATCGATGTATGGATAACCTGAAGAGTTACTCAATTTGGCCTTGGTATCTACCGGCGTGTGTGACGATTTGCAAGATGACATTCCAGCTTTGTCAATTATCTCATCGGCATATTTTCTTTGACACAAAAAAAGACCACTTGCATATTAAGTTACAGCAATGCCCAAAAAATAGTTTAAGGTGCCCAAATCCTTCATAGCAAATTCTGAAGCAAAGAGGAACATAATATAGACTGGCGAAGTGACTCGAATGATGCTGTGAGGATGCTGTCATCCACATAAAGAAGAATATATTCCATGTCATTCTCTTTCTTATAAATGAACAAAGACTGATCGAATTTACTATGTAAGAAACCCTGTGGAGACGAAACCTACAAACCTGTTATACCACGCCCTCGGAGCCTGTTTTAAACCATATCATGATTTCTTCAACAAGCCAACATAATCAGGATGAATAAGATCTCAGAAATCCAAAGGTCGTGCATGTAAATTGTTTCCTGTAGGTGACCGTGTAAAAATGCATTCTTGACATCCAACTGATGAATGAACCATGATTTGGATAAAGCTAGACTAAGAACTGTCCTGATAGTAGCTGGTTTAACCACCGGGCTGAAAGTTTCATCACAATCCACTCTAACCTGCCATCACCAACAAGACGGGCTCTGTGCCTCTCAAAGGAACCATCACATTTATTTTTCTGACAAAAAACCCACATAGAACGTATTATGTTCACATTAGATGAACGGGGCACCAACTCCCACGTCTTATTTTTAATAAGAGCATCAATTTCATCTATCATGAAGGCTTTCCAATTTGGGTCCGATAAGGCAGCTTTCGGATTTCGGGGAATTGGGGATGGTTGAACAGATGATGTAAGATTAAACTGACGCTTAGGCCTAAAACTCCCATGCTTGGCACGAGTTTTAATGGACCGGGGTGGGGCCGAGATGGGCTGCTGGGTCACTAGAATTTTGACCGAGGTAGGAGTGGGCCTCTCGGATTGGGCTCGAGGCAGTGGGCTAGATTGCCGGCTCGGGGAAATAGGAGAGGGAGTAGTGGGCACCCTCAGTTGGGCCGTGGTAGAGGGTTTGGTTGGCCCATGTCGGACGATGGAATGGACTGAGGGAGAGGGAGTAATTAGGGCTGGCCCATTTCGGTTAGTGTTGTGGACCGTGTGTGAGAGAGCAGTGGGCTCCCTCATTTGGGTTGGCTCAATTTGGGCAGTGTACTGCGCCGAGGGTGTGGAAGAGGGGACAATGGGCTCCCTCATATTTGGATTATTAAAATCATATTGCAAAAAAGGATGTAGCCTAGTATCCAAAAAACCATACGAGGGCGGGGAAGGTGTTTCTATATCGGCAAACAGGATTTTGGACTCATAAAAATAACATGACGAGAGATGATAATTTTTCCATTTGACATATCATAACACTTATAGCCCCTATGGTTTTATGGAAATCCTAAATATACACATGTAGTGGAACGGGCTTGAAGTTTGTTTATCGTTGTGGAAGGAAAAATGGGATAACACAAACACCCTAAAATCCTCAAATGTGTGTAGGAGGGGACCCGATGATAGAGAATTTGTGTGGGTGAGTAGTTTGAAAGTATTTTTCTAGGAATAATGTTTAAGAGGTATGTATCCATTTGAAGAGCATGATGCCAAAATGATGGTGGTATGGACGCATGATCAAGAAGTGTGTGGATTAAATTATTTATCGCTCTTATTTTTCGTTCAGCTTTCTCATTTTGAGGATAAGCGTGTAGACAAGAGAGACGAAAGACCATACCATTTTTGTGACAAAACTCCTTAAATTGGTCATTTATAAATTCCCTCCCATTGTCACATTGGAAACACTTAATTGATTTCTCAAATTGGGCTTGGATGAACACACTAAATTGCAAGAAAATATTGTGAACCTGTGATTTTTTTCCAATTGGAAATGTCCAAAGAAAATAAGAGTAATCATCCAAAATAAGCATGTAATATTTATGACCAGTTGAACTTAAAGCCGGGGATGTCCATAAGTCACTATGCATGATATCAAATGGCATAATAATGTTTGAAGTAGATAAAGAAAATGACAATTTAACATTTTTTCCAAAAATACAGGATTGACAAATATGAGAACCCAAATATGGTTTACAATCAATAAGCTTATTATTCTGAAGGGAGTTTAGCATATGTGCTCCCGGGTGTCCCAAACGATTATGACATAACATATGAGATAAAGCAGTAAAGGTGGATGGAGATGTGGCTTGGTTGTTGGTGGTGGTGGTGATGGGGTACAAATCCCCAGTGCTATCACATCTCATTAGTGGCATCCCCGTCCGAAAATCCTTCACAACAAACAAAAACGGATCAAAATTAACAGAAATATTATTGTCAATAGTGAATCGACGCACATATATCAAGTTTTTAATAAGTTTGGGTGCATGGAAGACATTGTTTAATTGTAAAGGTGGGTAAAGGGTGGTATTTTGGATTTCCCAATACCATGAATTGAAATTTCTTGTACACTGCCAACCACAATATTTTTATTACTGCTCATTAAAAAAAGATGAGAGAGTACCTGTGGATGCCGTCATGTGAGAAGTCGCCCCGTGTCCTTGTACCAGTTGTCATCGGGAATATTGAGAGTCATATTTTGCATTGCGTGCTCGATGTCCGTTGGAACATAACTTGCGAAAGATGGTCCATGGGCTGCAAAAGTTTGTTGCGGACGAGAATCGAGAACCTCGGACTTCCAAGATGTTGGAGGAGGCCGGGCCTACAGAGTCGTAGCGTATGGGCAGGGAGGGGCATCCCACTGTACGACTACCAGCCCCACGATAGGTACTGCCCGCCGGCTGGCTGGTTGGGCTGCTGCCAGTGGGGGTTTTTCTGCCCTCCTAGCCGCGACTGTTGCTGCCACCGGCGCCCTGTCCTCTACCCCGACCTCATCTCTTTCCACAATTATTTTTCTCTTTGTTATTATTGTGATTTTGACCCGTTTTGATCCATTATTGTGTCGGTTTGTACCACTGCCCGAACCAGAATTTTGGGGGCCAAAATTATCGGTATAATTGTTGGTGGAAAGAAGAGCGGTGCCGGCATTATTTGTCACTATCGTCTCTTGTTTTTGTTTCCGGGTTGCTTCAAGAATTAATCTCGAACGAGCCTCATAGAACGATAGTAAGGGATTACTTTGTTGAGTAAACGTAGCAACACCATCATATTGTTCATTCAATCCCGCAATCAATTGGAGAACTAACATTTGATTTATTACCGCTGCACCAACATTGGATAGTTGATCGGCAAGAATTTTCAACTCTTGACAATATGCGGAGACGTTTGAAAAATTATCCAATTTGATATTGGTGAATTGATTTTCTAGATAAACTGCCCTCGAAATTTTGTTATCTTGAAAAGTATTTTGCAAACGCTCCCATGCTTGTTGTGCCGTCGAATCCGGTTTCAAAATGGTGTGCAAAAGATCATTTGAGATAATGCCATAAATCCATTGAAGGACTATATCATCCAAGCGAGACCATAATGCCACATCGGTGTTTTTCTCTGTGGCATCGGGTTTGGGAGGAATAATATAGTCTATGACTATGCTCGACAATGGATTTTGAATAACTTCGTCCAAGAAGAATATTGCCCTTTTTCCATCTCAAGAATAATTGGAATAAAGTTCTTGACGTTGTTTACGACAAGTGCATGATGGAATTTATTTTGGTCGGCCATTGTTTCCCTAGAGAAGAAGGAAAACATAAAAGAAAGTATGGTTTTGGAAAAGCAAGAAACCGAAAACAATTTGTTTTGGCTAGGGGAGGGGGTGTCGGAACCCTAATTAGGTTTAAGGAAGAAGGAGACCGAAAAAAGGGTTTGGCCAAAAATTGGTAAGGTTTCGACTTAGGGGGGGTTTGGCCGAGTAGAATAAGGGTTTGAGGGGTTAAATTTTTGGCTCTTGATACCATGAAGAAATGTTTTCCATAGTTTATTTCATTCCAAGAATACAACATATATACATCCGTACAAGAATCAATCTAGGCTACTATTAAGGTAGATTATCCTAAGAATATGCTAATTATAATTACAACCTAATTATACAATATTTGGTTTCATGGAATAATAATGAGTTATTTCCATAATATCTAACATTTCATTCACTTTACCAAATCAAAAGTTTATAGACATGTATATGTGCATGTGCGTGTATGTGCATTATGAGACTCTTTGTATCAATCAATGGCTAAGTTTTATATTAGTTAGGGTTCGGGCCTTTGGGGTATGAATTTTGTGTATCTTCCACGGATCCACTTCAGATGATTCGTCACAGTTAGACTATTTCACATTACTTGTTAATTCATAAGAACTCTCCTCATTTATCGGGGCATTCAACCTTTATTTTACCAAAGAACTAAATATTATGTTGCATTATAAATCCATCAAAAGTAGCTAGGAAGTACATTAGAGTCAAAAGATTCATATAGATTGTTAAATACCGTGTATATAGTAATTGGTAGTCACGGTTTTAGTAGTAATAGTTAGTCACGGTTTTGTCAATATTCTAGTGTAAATATTACCATAATTAATGTTGTACACTTACCATCATTATAGGAGTCTTGTACTACTAGAATAGGGTTTTGGGTTTAGAATAAGAATATATTTTCTATTATGGAGAAGTGTAAATTGTATATATACTCTTTCATTAATGAGAATAATCAAGGGATTAATTCTTTCATGGTATCAGAAGTCTAGGTTTATATTCCTCTCTCCAAAAATTTCATCGACCTCTCCAATTTCCGTCGATCTACCTCGATTTCTGAGCCCTTTTCTCGGATTTTGTGCCTGATGGTACCTCATCTCTTCCCAAATTTTTATTTCCAATCCCTATATCACGTCTTGCAATGCTATTATGGCTAAGAACACGTTTCACCGTGCCCTTACTATTTTTAACATCAAGAATCACATCCTTATTATTCTTGAAATAGAAAACGTCCAATACGCGACGTGGGCCGAACTATTCAAAGTTCACGCATTCTCGCATCAAGTCCTCCATCATATTATCCCCATGGCCCCTATGGATACGGAGGTGCCCAAACCCGAGGATGATCCTAAGTTATGGACGACTCTTGATACTACTATTCTTCAATGGATTTACTCCACAATTTCTACAGACCTCTTGCAAACGATTATCGAACCCGATGCTATGGCGATGGCGGCATCGAATAAAATACGTGATATATTTCAAGATTATCAGAATTCTCGTGTTGTTACCCTTGAGCAGGAATTCTCCCACGTCAATATGGAAGATTTCCCCAATGTTTCAGCATATTGCAAAAGGTTGAAAGAATTGGCAGACCAACTTCGCAACGTTGGCGCGCCAGTTGCCAACGATCGTCTTGTCATTCAGATGGTTGCAGGCCTTTCTGTGGCATATAGTGGTGTTGGCACGCTTCTTCGTCAGAGCATCTCTCTTCTGCAATTTTATCAGGCTCGTTCTATGCTTACACTCGAAAAAGCCGGCTTGGAAAAGAAGGCGGCTACCGGTGCTAGTCCCGTAGTCATGATGACCGAGTCTAATTTTCCTCCCTCCGATTCCAATAACTAAGGCCAAAACTGCAACAACGGTGGCAGCAAAAAGGGTCAGAGTCAAAAAAATAATGGCAAGAATCGCGGTGACAATAATGGTGGCGGCTGAAACAGTGGTGGCCCTCGGGGCAGTCAGCATCAGCAACAACCTTAGGCCCAGCAGTGGGCCCCTATGCAGTGGAATTGGGCCAGCCAATATGGGTCAAACAATGGCTATTTTCCAAGTTATTACCTGGGAAACTGGGCCAGTTTTCCCAACTGCCTAAGCCCAGTTTCTCGGGTCCAGTCTCGGGTTTCAGACCAATTTATGGGCCGGGGCAGTAGGCCAGTGTACTTGGGCCTCGGCCTCTACAAGCCCATCATACAGTGGGCCCCACATCTATCGACATTGAAGCTGTAATGCACACACTTGGATTAAATTCATCATACCCGAATTGGTACATGGACAACTGAGCCACTACTCATATGACATCCGATCAGGGTACTCTCTCATCTTATTCCAATTTGAGCAGCCCTCATGGCATAATTGTTGGTAATGGTAATTAAATTCCAATTCGTGGTTATGGTCATAAAATGTTGTCTCTCCCCCATCCACCCCTTATCTTGAAAAATACTCTTCATGCCCCTAAATTGATTAAAAATTTGGTGTATGTCCGTAAATTCACCACTGATAATTCTGTTTATGTTGAATTTGATCCGTTTGGATTTTCTGTGAAGGATTTCAAGACGGGGAGTCCTCTCATGAGGTGTGATATTAGGGGAGATCTTTATCCTATCACACCATGTTTCGGTCTCTCGAGTCAAGCCTTGCCGTCAACTTTTGCAGCCTTTGCTCCTTCCTTGTGGCATGCTCATCTTGGTCATCCAGGATTGTCTATTTTGTCTTCCTTCGATAAAAATAATTTTATTTCGTGTAAGGGTACGCGTAGTACTCCGAATTATCAATCTTGTTCTTTAAGAAAAATTGTTAGGTTGCCATTTGTATACTCTAATTCTCATACTTTAATGCATTTTGATATTATTCATAGCGATTTATGGACATCTCTTGTTCTCAGTTCTTTGGGTCATCAGTATTATGATCTATTTTTGGATGATTATTCTAATTTTTTATGGACTTTTCCGATAGCGCAAAAATCTCAAGTTTTTTCTATCTTCTTAAAATTCAGAGCATTCATTAGAACTCAATTCGAACGGGAAATTAAAAATATTCAATGTGATAATGGAAAAGAATATGATAATGAGGTGTTTCGGGAGTTTTGTGCTAATAATGGGATCAATTTTCATTTTTCTTGCCCTCATACGTCTTCACAAAATGGGAAAGCCGAACGCAAAATTCGTACCATTAATAACATTGTCTGAACTTTATTGATTCATGCTTCCGTGCCCCCTTCTTTTTGGCATCATGCTCTACAAATGGCTACGTATCTTCTTAACATTCTTCCTTCCAAAGGTTTGACATATTCGTCCCCTCTTCAAATTTTATATAATAAGACTCCTTCGTATTCACATCTTAGGTTCTTTGGGTGCTTATGTTATCCATTTTTTCTGTCCACCATAATTAACAAACTTCAGGCCCGGTCTACCCCTTGTGTGTTTTTGGGTTATCCGTCAAATCATCGTGGTTACAAATATTTTAATTTATCATCTAATAAAATCATCATTAGTAGCCATGTCATTTTTTATGAATCCCAATTTCCGTTTGCTAAGGTTAGTAATCCTGTGCCTAGTTCGTATAATTTTTTGGATGATGGTATATCCCCGTATATTATTCACCATTTTTTGAACGTAACTCGCACCCCAAATTCGCCAATGGGCCCACTTCCCACTGGTTCTACAGTCCAGTCCCTACATCCCGACGTGGGTCCATAAACTAGGCCGCCTCTCCAACCCAGTTCTTGTTCCAGCTCCAGCGACGGAAATAGTGGCCCATTACCGAGTTGGGTCAGCACGCCCACTGCCTGCTGGCCTATCCGTCACGTGTCCCGATATTTCCCAAAATCTGCCCAATTCTCCCCCGAGTCAAAGACCAGTCACTCGTAGTCAACGGGGTATTTTTAAATCGAAAAGATATTTTAATTTAAATTCTAATGTTCTTAAATCACCCTTACTCCGTAACCCAATGTCTGCTTTAAATGGCCCGCATTAGACAATTGCTATGATCGACGAATATAACTCTCTTATTGATAATAAGATGTGGGAATTGGTGCCCCGTCCTTCTGGTGTTAATATTATTCGGTCTATGTGGATTTTTGCTCATAAGGACAATGTTGACGGTTTTTTTGCGAGGCATAAGGCTCGTCTTGTAGGTGATGGTAAGACTCAACAGGTGGGTGTTGATTGTGGTGAGATATTTAGTTCGATGGTCAAACCGGCTACCATTCCCATTGTGCTCAGCTTGGCTCTTTCAAAAACATGGCTCATTCATCAATTAGATGTGAAGAATGTTTTCTTATATGGTGATCTTAAGGAGACAGTCTATATGCATCAGCCCTTGGGGTTTAGGGATCCCAAATATCCTCATCATGTCTGTTTGTTGAAGAAGTCCTTGTATGGCCTTAAGCAGTCTCCACGGGCTTGGTACAAGAGGTTTACCGACTATGTTTCGACTATTTGGTTCTCTCACAGCAGGTCTGGTAATTCATTATTCATATATCATCGTGGTTCTTCCCTGGCTTATATACTATTATATGTGGATGATATTATCTTAACTGCCTCTTCTGATGCATTACGCCAGTCTATCATGACAATGCTCAGTTCTAAGTTTGCTATGAAAGACTTGGGTCCCTTGAGTTACTTTTTGGGGATTGCTGTCACTCGTCATGCAAGTAGGTTGTTATTATCCCAAAGGAAGTATGCAGCTGAGATCATTGAAAGGGATGGAATGTCATCCTGTAAGTCCACTTCCACTCCAGTTGATACTAAACCCAAATTGGGTGTTGCGGCTGGCTCCCCGTACGAGGATCCTACCCGCTATCGCAGTCTTGTAGGGGCTCTTCAGTATCTTACGTTCACGAGACCAGACATTACGTATGCCGTACAATACGTGTGTTTGTTTATGCATAATCCCAGGGTTGAGCACATGAATTCGCTCAAACGCATTATTTGGTATATCCAGGGGACACTTGACTTTGGCTTACATTTATATCCCTTATCGACGTCTACACTTGTCTCGTATACATATGCTGATTGGGGTGGTTGTCCATACACCAGACGCTCTACGTCTGGCTATTGCATATTTCTTGGTAATAACTTGGTCTCATGGTCTGCAAAACGTCAGTCTACATTGTCTCACTCTAGTGCAGAGGCTGAGTATCGAGGGGTGGCCAATGTGGTCTCTGAATCATGTTGGTTACGTAATCTTCTTTTAGAGCTTCATTGTCCTATTCAGAAAGCTACATTGGTTTATTGTGATAATGTTAGTGCCATCTACCTTTCTGGTAATTCGGTTCAGCACTAGCGTACTAAACATATCGAGATGGACATTCACTTTGTTCGAGAAAAGGTAGCTCATGGACAAGTACGCGTCTGCCCTGTCCCTTCCAAGTATCAAATTGCAGACATCTTTACAAAGGGTCTTCCCTCGGTCCTTTGTGAAGATTTTAGAGACAGTCTTAGCGTTCGAATAGGGGTCTTGTACTACTAGAATAGGGTTTGGGGTTTAGAATAGGAATACGTTTTCTATTACGGAGAATTGTAAATTGTATATATACTCTTTCATTAATGAGAATAATCAAGGGATTAGTTCTTTCATAGATTATACAAACTAATGAAGTTTAAGACTTAGTCAGGGTTCTTCTACATCAGATCTAGTATTTACGAGACTTTTTTGTCCGTTAAAAGAGTATGTCAAAAAGAAAAAATGCAGAACTTTTAGAGTTTAATAACCCAAAGCAGTGGCCGATCAAAAAATCATTTATGAATCTATAAATTTTAAGATAAAAAAGTTCAATGACGATAAATATATACTATTCAATTAATTTGGAATTAATATGTAATTATTGTTATAATCCGTGGGCATATGTAAAATTTCTCCTTCCAATATATTGGCATGGAAATGCAATCATGGCATGCCCCAAAAAAGAGCAAGTGAGAAAATATTATTGAGAGACGTGCACGCAAAACGAGGCTAATTTTGTCCTCTCATTGGGCCTCCTCCCTAGGGATGTCAGTGGGGCGGGTAAATGCGGGTACCGCCCCTCACCCGCTCCAGTTGGGTCGGGTATGGGGGATGGTTTGGTGGGTGGTGAGGCGGGTATGGGTATCAAAAGTGCTACCCGCCATGAGTAGTGGGGCGAGAGTGGATTTCATATAAGACCCGCACCGCACCCACTACCCGCACCATACCCGGCACCGCCTAAATAATAATGGGCCTGCAACATGTTTCCTTATCCCAAAGTCCAAATATGGTTTAAAAGTGAAAAAAAGTAAAAAAAATAAATAAATAAACATTCTCAGTTTCTCACATAACCGTACACGTATAACACATCTTGCGAAATCCCAGGAATCCCAAAACTCAAAACTAAAAGCTTCCCAAGAAGAAACTCAAAAGCCAACCCTAAATCCCTAATTCTTAAAGCCAAACTCAAAAAAAGAAACTCCATGTGGCTGCCATGAATCCTTGATACCATCTTCATCTCTTTCTATTCAAGGTAAAACCCATCTTTATTTCTTCCTATTTTTTTCATTCATTGTTAGGTCTTCACTTTTCAATTCTTATTAATTATTTTTCATTATTTTCAAATCCTACTTCTTCAGTTCTTTGTATTATTCAGGTAAATCTCGTCTCTCTTCTAAAGTTAAAGTATTTATTCTAATATTTATTTCGTTTTCAAATCCTACCGTGGGAGATGAAAACTTTAATTCCGGGACAAGGCCTTCCGAAATGGAAAGTGGTTTTGAAGGTTCTTCCAGTGCAAATTCAATTCCTTTAGAGGGTCCAAATGAAACAGAATCAGACCTAGACCCTTCTATTATACCTTATACTAGTAGGCATATATTGAAAGTTTGGAAAATTATAAAAGGAAGAAGGTTAATGGTGAAACGAAAGCCGAATGTAACTTTTGTGCTAAGCTTTTGGCAGGGCATATAATCTTGTCCCAAGAGAGTATGCCATGATCTTCGACAAACTAGATTGTTTGGGTCACTATCTAATCCCGCCAATAAGGGTGAAACACTATCATTGGCGCCATATGAGTTTCACCAAGCAGATGGGAGACGAGATTAGGCAGAAATGATTATCCTCCATGAATACCCATTAAATATGATTGAACGTTACGGGTTTAGAAAAGTTTGTAAGACATTGCAATCGGGTTTCAAAGTACCATGTCGTAACATGATTAGGAATGATATTATGAAAAGGTATGCTACTGAGAAGGAGTTAATGATTCAGTTATTGGACAAGGCCAAGAGTAAGATTACTTTAACAACGGATATGTGGACTTCATGTAATCAACGAAAAGGCTACATGGCAGTCACTGCTTACTTCATTAGTAATACATGGAAGCTACAAAGTAGTATTCTGAGGTATATACATGTTTCAAATGTACATGTTTTCTGTTTGAAATGTCCTATTTTTTGTCTATAATGTTCTGTTTATACTGAAATTTGCTATCTCGTGCCTAAAATATGCTGAAATGTGTTGTTTCGGGCCAGATATGTGTTGTTTTGCGCCTGATATCTGCTGTTTTATGCCCAATATCTTCTGTTTTGAGCCTGATATTGTTGTTTTCAGCCTAAAATGGATTGTAATAGCGAACAAGTAGTAAACTTCCTAATGATTCACTTATTTTGCGTGGAAAGTTTCTACACATGCGTTGTTGTGCCCATATTTTAAATCTGATTTTCCAAGATGGTTTAAACATAATTGGTGAGGGCATTGAAAGGGTTAGAAATAGTGTGATTTTTTGGACAACTTCTGTTTTAAGAGTGACAAAATTTGAAAGCACGGCTAAGACTAATGCTAAAAATTGCTCGAAGAAGCTTGTACTTGATTGCAAAACTCGTTGGAATTCAACTTATGAAATGCTTAAAGTTGCAATAATGTACAAGAACGTTTTTGATGTTTTAAGTGGTCGAGAGTCGGAAGTTTATAAGTGGTAGAGAGTCGGAACTCGATATAAGATACCACTTGTTCTCTATTACTACAAGCAACTTTATGAGGACTATGAAGTTGATTTTGAGGTGGAGAATGTGAAAGATGTTTTGAAGGATTTGACGAGTGAATATTCGTTAAAGTATGGAAGGGTAAAGGAAAAGAACCAACTTTTAATTCCAAGCTACCACCATCTGGTAAAGTTAGTGGAAAAGGAAGAATGAGTGGCTTTGCTAAATATTTGGAGGTGGAGGAGAATAAAGTTCAAGAAAAATCGGAGTTGGAGAAGTATTTTGAGACTCCTAATGTACCTCTTGACGATGACTTTGATATCCTTGTTTGGTGGAAAACCAATGGATCGACATTCCCGATTCTTCAAAGGATAGTAAGGGACATCCTAAGTATCCCCGCTTCTAGTGTTGCTTCTGAGTCGGTTTTTAGCACATGTGGCCATGTGTTGAGTACTCATCGTAGTCGCCTTCTTCCGTCAACCGTCGAGGCTTTAATGTGTACTCAAAACTGGATTTGGACTAATATTAAAGGTAAGTAGAAGTTTTATTTTAAATTCAATTCAACTTGTTTCTTTATATAATGCATTATTTTAAATTTGTCTTATCTCTTAATTTTAGTTATTAGGTGATGGTGGGCTAAAAGAAGTTGAGTATCGGCAAATTATTGACGAAATGTAGGAAGAAGAATGTATTACCGAAGATGAGGTATTAAGTGTTTTAAATAGTTTAACTTAATTAATCATTTCTCATATATCCGTCAAACAGTGTTAAATTTTTAAATTTCTATATTTTAGGTGATGGAGGTTGATGTACGATAAGGATTGATTGAAGAAGCCATGGATGCAAATGTTGAACTTCAGCAGCTGAAGAGTTGTATCAATCAATGTAGAATGTTTGTTTTTTTTAGTTGCTTTAAAAAAACGTGTGGGAGCTGTTTTTTTTTTAGTTTCTTTGTTAAATGAACTTTGGTACATTGTGGTATAAATCAGTGTGGAATGTTTTAATCAAATGTTGAAGAGTCAACTTACTGATGTAGGATTTGAACTTTGTTAATTTTATTGATACAGGTGGTGTAGAAGTGTAGAACATTGATTAGTTGAATATTTTAGGTGGGTAGGTGAAGCGGGTAGACGGGTATGCGGGTACCCAACAGGTGGTGAGGCGGGTAATGGGTACCTGCCGGGTAAGTGGAGCGGGGGCAGGTGTATGGAGGAATTACTATCCGTGATGGGTGGTGGGGCGGGTGTGGGGGTGGGTTTTAGGTGGCGGGTACGAGTATGGGGTACCCTTCCCCACGCCCGCCCAGCCCTGCCCTCGCCCCGCCACGCCCCGTTGACATCCCTACTAGTACTCCCCCCTCACCCCTATCTCTAAAGCCTCACCTTTTTGAGCTGCTGGTGTGTGAGTGTTTTTGTTTTTAGGCGTTTTTTATTTTTGTCAGCTTGTAACCCTTGACGCGGTTTACATCCCAAATCAAATGCTATTATAATAAGAAAATGACATTAATATAGCTGTTTGACTTTGACTTCTATCATATATAGTGCTCCGGTCCATACAAACAGTTTCACAAACTTCCAAAATATACACTTCACATTATATGACATGAGCTCACAGGTTTTGTCACTATTTCTATTTATTTAAAATAAATTCCATTAAATTGATACTCTTTTTTTTTTTTTTATAGTTTTCTAATATTAAAAATGGCCGCAATCATCGCTGAGTGTTATCATATTGCTTTTGATTCTTTGAGTTTCTAGAATAGCTACTTTGTCAACGGATTGGCTCTTTCATCTCTAGACTCCCCAATTAATATGCACAATTTAATTGTGTTATTTTTCCTTTTTTACTGGTTCACTTCATTTATGATACCATCTAATTTTCTTAATTTGAAAGAATTAAGAAAATTATGTTACATTTCAATTAGGTGATGTATGCAGATGAAAAAAGATCAATTTTGAAATTTCAATTGCATTCCGAACGTGAAGAAGAATTAAGACCTTTTTCAAACTAGAGCCGAATTAATTTCTTCTATCAAAGACACACATAAATGTTTAAAGAATCTTTTAAGTAATAAAAATAATGTCAAGTTGTAACCAACTACTAATTTCTTTCATCAATCACATGAGTAGATACTAGTAGAGTAGTCGGTAGCCCAAACATTATCAATTGAACTTCTCATTTAAAGTAATGGTGAATATTCTAAGTAGATAACCAGATTGACCACTATAAAGAATCGAAAATGAAAAAGACAAAACATAAAATATGTGAAGAGGTCACTCCTAGTCGAAAGAAACAAAATTTATTTACTATAAAATCTCATATATTCGATTAAAATCTTGGAAAGGTTCGTTTTCAGTTTTAAATAACGAGTTGAAAAGAATAAGCTGGTGGCTGTCTAGAATCCAAGTTCTACAATTTTTTCCTGTTAAAATATAACATTTTATGTCCTTTATATAACTGTTTAATGGAAGAATGATACTAATTAACGGTTATCTAGAAGAGAATCGCCAAGTGCAATCTTCAAAATAATGGCAAACATATATAACTATAGGGTATAGCACTAAATTATTTCTTATAATGAAGAAAGATGCTCCATTCAATGAATCAAGAATTGCAACATTTTTAACTTTGAAGAAAAACTGAAAGATAAAGAAAAAAAAGTTATTTTTAAGGGCTAGTGTAAACTCCATAGACGAACATGTCTGAAAGACTGAAATCATGTTGAGGAGTTATGAAACTATGGTATAAAACAAGCTATAGATGTATGATTATAAATAATCTCATTAAGGATAATTCGTAAGTTTAAAGTCAGAATATTCTTAAATAAAGAAGTATGACATTCTTTTGAGATAAATTAAAAAGGAAAGTATGACGCATAAGTTGGGACGAGGGGAGCAATATTTATATTTAACAATTAGGGTGTTGCATTAGGAACATCAATTTAATTTAATTTACTTTATTTATTCAATATATAGCAGTAAATGGATAGGATAAAATAGAATTTATAATTAAGGAACTACCCTAGAGCAGGAAAGTGTTGAAACTATCCAATCGTTATATTAGAATTCCTCTAGAACCAAGCCAATATGGTTAGAACAATATATAAGTAAAATATGGAGGGTCGGTTGTGTATGATCCTTAAAACTACGTCTTTTAGCATCTTTCTTTAATTTGCAACGAATTTACTAACATGTAGTTTTATTCCATAAGATGCATTATGAAGGCCATTCCTATAGAAAACAACCTTTGAACAATCAATTACTACTTTTTAAGAGGAGTGTCATTGTTTAAATTAACGAAAAAATAATAGAAAGGAGAATCTTGGAGATATGCTTTTTTTTTTCTCTAAGTATGAAAGGTATTCGAAGTTGATTATCACATGTGGCCACCATACGCGGAATTCTTTTTCTCAAATTGGAAGAATAAATCTGGAAAGAAAAAATAAAAGGGAAACAAGTGTCCAAAAAGATGAATATATAGAATATATACTTGTCGTTCTAGTTTTTATATGAAAACTACATGTCTTTTAATTTATTAAAAGCATCTTTGTTTTGATACCTGAACTAATAAGTTTTTCAGACCAAATGGCTCTGGTTTTGTTATTTGTAAAAGATTTTCTAAAACGAACGGCTTTAGAAAATAATAAGTTAGGGAGAGCATATACCTCTCACTATTTTGGGTAAGATTTTGAAACAAAATTTACATGCTGCGAATTATTTATTCAAACTTTGATTCATAAAATGTGGTTAAATGTTCCCATCACCAGCAATGAATAAGTTGCAATTGCTTAGAATAACATTCAAACTAGTAGGAGTAATTGTTCCTCGACTCTAAAGATATTTGTAGGTTCATTATCTACCTAACTCTAGTCAATAATTTGTACTCGTGATGATATAAGCCTAAGTAAAACCTATATAAGAAAAAATAATAATAACTAATATTCATCATATTGTGTTAAACAGACCAGAATGCATTGGGCCTCTCGGCCAGAAATATTTGTAGTATATATGGTATATATATTTGTAGTATATTGTAATAAAAAGGATACCTTAATTAGTGTTATACACCTACCATAATTGTATAGTTAGAATTATGGTAGAATAAGGATTTAGAAGTAGAATAGGAAAAGGATTTGTAGTATTATGGAAAGATGTAACTTGTATATATACCTATTCAATCAATGAAAATAATCAAGGGGATTATTTCTTTCATGGTATCAAGAGACTAGGTCTAAACAAAAGTTTTCTTCTCTCAAACTTTTTGTATCCTTGGCCGAGAACCCCCCCCCCCTTCCCTCGGGTTTTTCTCTCCAAATATCTCGTCTTCCGCTCTCAAAAACCTCTCTTAAATTTATCCTCCTTCTTTGTTCTTTCAAATATGTCTAAGAACAATTTTCACCCTGCCCTCACAGTTTCCAATATCAAGCTCAGTGTCCCTATTGTTCTTGAGATGGAAAACGTTCAATATGCAACGTGGGCGGAGTTGTTTAAAATTCACGCTATCTCGTATCAAGTTCTTCATCACATAATTCCTCCCGCTAGACCCCTTCCCGTGGAGGATCCCGAGGTGTGGATTACACTTGATGCTACCGTTCTTCGGTGGATATACGCCACTATTTCGGTAGACCTTCTACGACGATTATGGAGCCCGATACCACGGCTATGGCTGCATGGAATAGATTGCGTGACATATTCCAAGACAACCAAAGATTCCCGTATCGTCACACTCGAGCAGAATTCTCTCTCGTTCGAATGGACGTATTTCCGAACGTTTCGCATATTGCAAGAAACTAAAGGAATTGGCGGATCAACTCCGTAACGTTGGCGCACCAAGAATAAATAATCGTCTAGTTCTACGCTTGGTTGCCGGTCTTTCGGAGGCCTATAATGGTGTTGGCACTCTCCTTCGCCAAAGCAACCCTCTTCCCGACTTCCATCAAGCCCGCTCCATGCTTACGTTGGAAGAAGCCGGTTTGGCTAAAAAGGCGGCTACCGGAGCGAGTTCAGTTGTCATGATGGCATCCTCTCCGAATCCGTCATTTTTTGTTAATAATTCGGGCCAAAACCATAATAATGGTGGAGGCAAGAATAATCGCAAGAATAATAAAAACCGCGGGGGCAAACGCGGTAGTAATGGTGGAGGTTCCGGTAGTCAAGCAAAACATCGGTGGGTCCCATCCGATGAACAAGGCCCACCACCCCCATGGGCCCAGCGAGTGGGGCCCATGGCGGTGGAGCAAAGGCAGTGGACCGTGGGCCAACAGCCCATACCAAAGAGCAAAGAAATTCCACGGCGGCCGGTGGCGGCCAACAATCCGAGGCCCAATGCCCAAGCGGTGGCGGCCCATCGGCCGCGGCCCAACAAAGCAGCAGTAGTAGCATTACGGGCCGGCCAGTCCAAAGACGGCCAGAGTTCTTGGGCCCCGACCTCCGCAAGCCCATCATGCGGCAGGCCCTACTCGGGACCGATATCGAGGCCGCAATGCACACGTTGGGATTAACTCAACCGACCAAAATTGGTACATGGACACCGGGGCCACTACTCACATGACTTCCGAATCGGTACTCTCTCATCTTATTACAATTTGAGCACCCCTCGGGAATAATTGTTGGTAATGGCGCTCTATTCCAATTCTAGGGTATGGTCGAAAACGTTATCTCCTCCCAATCCACCTCTCCTCTTGAAAGATACTTTACATGCTCCTAAATTGATTAAAAATTTAGTGTCCGTCCGAAATTCACAAATGACAATTCTGTTTCGTTGAATTTGATCCTTTCGGTTTCTCTGTGAAGGATTTCAAGACGGGGAGTCATCTCATGAGGTGTGATAGTAGGGGAGATCGTATCCTATCATGCCCGCCACCATCGAGTCCACCTTGCCATCGCCTTTTGCACCATCTCTCCTTCCATGTGGCATGCTCGTTTGGGTCATCCTAGGATCTTCTATTTTATCGCTTTAGATAAAAATAGCTTTATTTCTTGTAAGGGTACGAGTCGTACTCCAATTTGTCGAGTCTTGTTCATTAGGAAAAATTGTTAAGTTACCATTTGTAGACTCCAATTCTCATACTTCTATGCCATTTGACATTATTCATAGCGACTTATGGACATCTCCTGTTCTTAGTTCAATGGGTCATCGATATTATGTTCTCTTCTTAGATGATTATTCTAGATTTTTGTGGACGTTTCCAATTGCGAATAAATCACAAGTGTTTTCCGTCTTCATAAAATTTAGAGCGCTCATTCGTACTCAATTCGAAAGAGAAATAAAAAATATTCAATGTGATAATGGGAAGGAGTATGACAATAGGGAGTTTCGAGAATTTTGTGCTACTCATGGGATAAATTTTCGGTTTTCATGTCCTCATACATCTTCACAAAATGGGAAAGCCGAACGCAAAATTCGTTCCATCAATAACATTGTCCGAACTCTCCTAATCCATGCCTCCATACCTCCGTATTTTTGGCATCATGCTCTACAAATGGCCACTTACCTTCTTAACATAATTCCGTCTAAAGGTCTGACATATTCTTCCCCTCTCAAAATCTTATATAATAAAAACCCGTCTTATTCTCATCTTCGGATTTTTGGGTGCTTGTGTTATCCATTATTCCCATCCACCACAATTAACAAACTTCGTGCTCGGTCTACTCCATGTGTATTTATGGGTTATCCGTCGAATCATCGTGGGTATAAGTGTTTTGATTTATCCTCCAAGAAAATCATTATAAATCGTCATGTCATTTTTGATGAAACCCAATTCCCTTTTACGAAAGTTCATACTCCCGAGCCTAAGTCGTATAATTTTTTGGATGACCAAATATCCCCGTATATTATTCGGAATTTTTCGGACAACTCCCGTACCCAAAATCCTCCAAATGGGCCCACCGCCCGCCGGCCCAACAAGCACCGCCACACCCAGCCTCTTCCACCACTGGAACAGCCCAAAGAATCGGGCCGGTCCACCCCGCTTCTGGAACTCGGTCCGTGCCGAGTCCAGCCATTTCCGATTTGGGCCAGCAGGCCCACTGCTTGCTGGCCAGTCCGTCCCGAGCCCAGAAAATTCCATTAATTCTTCCTCGAGTCATAGACCGGTCACTCGTAGTCGGCGGGGTATTTTTACACCTAAAAGACATTTTAATTTACATTCGATGTCTCTAAATCCCCCTTGCCCCGCAATCCCGTATCCGCATTAAATGACCCTAATTGGAAAATTGCTATGACCGATGAATATAATGCTCTTATTGATAATAAGACGTGGGAGTTGGTGCCCCGTCCATATGGTATTAATATTATCGTGTCTATGTGGATTTTTGCTCACAAGGAGAATTCGGATGGGTCCTTTGCTCGGCATAAGGCGCGACTTGTTGGTGATGGTAAGACTCAACAGTTGGTATTGATTGTGGTGAGACATTTAGTCCGGTGGTCAAACCGGCTACCATTCGCACGGTACTTAGCTTGGCCCTTTCAAAGACTTGGCCAATTCATCGCTAGATGTCAAGAATGCTTTTCTACATGGAGATCTCAAGGAAACAGATCTATATGCATCAACCGTTGGGTTTCGTGGATCCCACCGCCCTCATCATGTCTGTTTGTTGAAAAAGTCCTTATATGGGCTTAAGCGGTCTCCACGTGCCTGGTATACACGATTTGCGATTTTGTTTCGACTATTGGGTTCACACACAACAGTCGACAATTCTTTGTTCATCTACCGCAATGGTTCGTCATTGGCCTACATTCTCGTTATATGTGGATGATATCATCTTGATCGCCTCCTCCGATGCTTTGCGTCGCTCTATCATGTCCATGCTCGGTTCGAATTTGCTATGAAAGACTTGGGGCCCTTGAGTTACTTTTTGGGAATTGTCGTCAAACGTCATTCGGGTGGGTTGTTTCTGTCTCAACGGAAGTATGCTTTGCTTTGAGATCATCGAGAAGGCCGGGATGTCATCCCGTAAGTCCACTTCCACGCCGCTTGATGCAAACCCAAAGCTAAGTGCCGCGACGGTGCACCATACGAGGACCCGACCCGATATCGCAGCCTTGCGGGGGCTCTCCAAGATCTTACCTTCACCGACCGGATATTACATATGCGGTTCAAAGGTGTGTTTATTCATGCATGATCCCGTGGTTGAGCACATGAATGCAATCAAACGCATCATTCGGTATATTCGGGGGACACTGACTATGGGTTGCACTTGTATCCTTCGCCTACATCCACACTTGTCTCTTACACGGATGCTTTGATTGGGGTGGTTGTCCCGACACCGACGGTCGACTTCGCTACCGTATGTTCCTTGGCAACAACTTGGTCTCATGGTCGGCAAAACGTCAAGCAACTCTGTCACGCTCCGGTGCAGAGGCGAATATCGAGGGTCGCAAATGTGGTCTCCGAGTCATGTTGGCTACGTAATTTGCTTTTGGAGCTTCATTGTCCCATTCAGAAGGCAACCTTGGTATATTGCGATAACATTAGTGCCATCTACCTTTCAGGTAACCCCGTTCAACACCAACGCACCAAGCATATCGAAATGGACATTCACTTTGTCCGGGAAAAGGTTGCAAAGGGTCAAGTTCGCGTATGCCATGTCCCGTCTCGTTATCAAATTGCAGACATCTTTACAAAGGGTCTACCCGCGGTTCTCTTTGAAGATTTTAGGGACAGTCTCAGCGTTCGAAAACCGCCCGCTATGACTGCGGGGGTGTGTTAAACAGACCAGAATGCATTGGGCCTCTCGGCCAGAAATATTTGTAGTATATATGGTATATATATTTGTAGTATATTGTAATAAAAAGGATACCTTAATTAGTGTTATACACCTACCATAATTGTATAGTTAGAATTATGGTAGAATAAGGATTTAGAAGTAGAATAGGAAAAGGATTTGTAGTATTATGGAAAGATGTAACTTGTATATATACCTATTCAATCAATGAAAATAATCAAGGGGATTATTTCTTTTTGGAACAAAATTTACATGCTGCGAATTATTTATTCAAACTTTGATTCATAAAATGTGGTTAAATGTTCCCATCACCAGCAATGAATAAGTTGCAATTGCTTAGAATAACATTCAAACTAGTAGGAGTAATTGTTCCTCGACTCTAAAGATATTTGTAGGTTCATTATCTACCTAACTCTAGTCAATAATTTGTACTCGTGATGATATAAGCCTAAGTAAAACCTATATAAGAAAAAATAATAATAACTAATATTCATCATATTGCAAGAGTTTTTCATTAACGAATTTTCAAGATTTCAAGGTATGGATGTGATCGCAATATTCGTCCGTCACTACTTTGCAACAGTGGTTCGCTCTTGAATTTGCGGTGAACATAACATAATTAGGACCAGGGAGGACGCACCTTCTAGGTCTCATCCAACAAAACCGCATATATAATTGAGAATGTAAAAAATATCCTTAAAGTATGAGAAATTTATTATATTTTTCCCTTAGTTAATAGTTTGACTCAATTATGTCTTTGTCATTATTTTATTAGGCCAAAAATATTCTTATTTCACACAAAACATAACTGAGGGCATATTTAGACCTGCACACATAGTATAAGGACCTATTTGGTTCAATTTAGTCTTGTAAAGTAAAGATACTTTATGGTTTGAAGCATGGTTATTTCGATGCAATGTAACTATATTGGCATATTTAGACCTGCACACATAGTATAAGGACATATTTGGTTCAATTTAGCCTCGTAAAGTAAAGATACTTTATGGTTTGAAGCATGGTTATTTCGATGCAATGTAACTATATTTGTGATTCGATGGAATGTAAAGATACTTTGTGGTATCAAGCAATATAGTGATTTTTTTTGTTTTATGCCATCATGATTGTTGTATCTTTACCTAAAACTTCTAATATAAATTGTACAAATTGATGCGTTAAGTTGTTTAAAAATGACTCAGAATGTGCTCTATGTAATGCTTTAAATTGATGAATTTTTTTATTACAGTATAATCAAGTTAATGCAACTTTACAAGTTTTTGCATAATATTAATTAGGAACTAACTTGGACCAAATATGCTCGTATACTATGTGTTTAGGTCCAAATATGTTCCTCAGTTAAGTTGTTCTGTGTGAAATAATAGCATCTTTTACCCAATAAAATAACGGCATAGGCATAATTGAGTCAAACTATTAACAACGGCAAATGTGGTGAATTTCTCTTACTTTAAAGACATTTTTGACCATTTTCGGTATATATAATGTGTAAAAAATGTACGTATAAATAACATAAAAAACAGTAATTTTTTTTTTGACAACGACACTACTTGACTTCCTTTAAATGGTCAAGCATGCCGTCTTTTTAGTAGAGGTCCAGGGTTTGAAACTCAAACTGGATCCATGTGTTTGAAATTCTTGTTGCCTGATTCTTTGGAAAAAATGTAGGTAGTGTAAAACATTAAGCTTTAGACCTCCACCTAGGTAAGAATGGACTAAACCATCAACTTAAACACATTTCCTATTGAATAAAATGATAATAAAAGTTTCTAACATTTTTAAAAAAAAAATCTTAGCACAACATAAGCGAATTTAATACTCTAAATTTGAAAAAGAAAAAGTTACTTTTCTGATGTGATTTGCAACTTTTTGGTGGTGCTCATGACTTGATGTTATTGCTCTTTATTTAATTAGTTATTTTAAATATCGATACCTCTCCAGGAAAATTTTGGGTATACCATTAATATGGATCATTACACCCTAATCATACGTTAAACCACCCTCCCTCGTCCTATGAGAGTAGGAGTGGTTGGGAATAACTTAAAAGGTAGGGAAAGAATAATAGAAGAAAATATATATATATATATATATATATATATATATATATATATATATATATATATATATATATATATATATGCAAATGCAATGGGTCGTTCATGCATTAGATAACACCTTTAACAATGGAATTAAATTATCTGTTTCTTTTTCTAGAGAATTAGAATAGTATTATAGTGTAATTTTTAAGTGTTCCTGTGTTGAACAAATAATATTCAATGTTTCTGACTGTTGACTTTATACGTATTCTAAACCAAGAAAAAATCCATTGATATAAGGAGGAAGCAAGACTAGTGGACCTATTCGTCAAATTTGATCTTTTCATTGTATTTATTAGTCGACGTTCTATGTTTCCTTATATACCGACTACAGGCCTAATCCCATCCTCTTAGCTCGACAACCAACTTCAGGCCTTGATTCGTCCTCTGCGAGGAAGGAATGAGCCAGTATACAATTTCGCTATCACACTTAAAAATATATTTCACTTCCTTTATTGTAATACAACTCTTCCTTGTTTTAACTCAAACTTAAAAGAAAACAAGTGAAAATGGTAACTCGCTTGTTCATTCTATTCAATTCCCTTCTAAGCTCTAGCTAAGAAATATCTCATTTTTTTATGGTAAATTAATTTATGTTTCAAATAGAAACTATTTTTTGAAAGACTATTTTTTTCTACCTGATATCTGATATGTACCCACCCGCTTTGGGGCTCCGAACTATCCTTTATTCGCGTATCGTGTAAGGCCAATTAGAAGGGTAAGTGTTCTCTATTAGAATATTTTTTATTCTCAAGATTCGAATCGGGGACTTCTGATTATGAATAGAGGGATTCTATCAATCCTATTATAACCCTCGAGGGTAGACCCTCCTATACTTAATATTACCATAGTAGCGAGTTCGATTTTGTTATCATTTAGATTTTTAATATAAATTTCTAACCCAACTATGCATGTACGCTAGTTGATTAGTTAATGTGCAAGGGTTCTTTTCCTTGTCAAAACTCAATTATACTTCAAAATTAGAATAAAAAAGATACAATTCACATGGTAAATAAATCTACTATTTCGTAATTGTAGGGATCTCTTAAATGTTGTTTGAAAGATTAACTAACTTGATGACCTATGTTTGGTCAATGAGCTAGAAAATTACACTAGGAAAACTCCAAATTTCCTAATATAAGGAGACATGACTTCCATTAACCAAAATGACAAAGGAAAGCTCTCATCTTTTGCATAATAGGCGAGATTTCCAAAATTATGTTTTCCAAAACGAAACATAAATAATTTTTATAGGTGTAAAAAGATAAAACGTTGTAATCGCTCGGCTTGCGTAAAAGGGAGACCTCTGATGATGTGAGAAAAGCAATGTGAACTTTTGTCCGAGGTGAATTAACAAAGGAAGAAAGAACCACAGTTGACCACTCAACCTTTTTGGGTCTTTTTGGCAAAAATCAAGTGTAGTATATATTCTTATCAGTTTACTACTATCTGATCATATGATTATTAACTTAATTTTTTTTATGGCTTAGTCCATTAAAATATCTTGCTTCTTCGGAAAAAAGAAAAAATCCGCCCAACGTTTTCGGTAAAATATAACTCCTGACATTCAATTCAAAAGTATTACTCTATCTGTCTCAATTAAAGTGTTTTACTTTTTTTATTATTTGTCCTTAAAAGAGTGTCTGTTTTTATATTTAGTAAATTGATAATTTAAACATTCTACATGCAAGTTTAAAACTATATTGTGTCAAATTAAAGTAAGACTCTTAATTAAAATCGGACGGAGGGAGTACTATAGTAAGAGGAAGAGATTTTGCTGATGCTTTCAAAGGAATATTTTAAGAATAAATTGGATTAGATTAGAATTGTCCGTATATTAGTTAGGAGAAGTGACATTGAAATATTGTTTTCTGCTTTTTCCCGCTTTAAATAGTGATCAGGGTACGTATCTGTAGTAGTTTGATAACATAAGAGACGCATTGATTAATGATCACAATATATCCGGAGAATATTTGATTTATATCCACTATATATGTAAAGATTTAATTTATGTCAATTAACAGGGAAATTTTATTTTACACAAAATCAGCATAGTTTGATTGATTTTTTAAGGTTATTTAAGAAGTTTTCCAGATTATACAATCAATCTCGGGCAGAAAGCTACCTACAAGGGGCCTTTTAGTTGATATATAAAATAATAGAATATTCATCAAATATTCTTACAGTAATTGTATATCTCTTATTTTATGTAAAATTGTATTCTATGGTAATTAAGTTTCCTATTTAAGGTAGAATTATATTTCCCATTGTATTTAGATTGATTAGTTACCTAGTTTAGATATTCTTGTACTACTATATATATTATACATTATTGATGAATAAAATCAAGGAACATATTCTTTTATGGTATCAGTAGTCTAACCCTACACAAAAATACCCACCACCACGCCGACCCCCTCTCGGCCGCCACCCCCCTCCCCCCCCACGACGGAACCCTAGTTTTTTTCGGCCACTCCCTCTCCCTTCTCCTCCCAAATTTCATCCTCCATGGCTGACAAAGCCAAATTTCATCCTGCACTTGCAGTCAACAACATTAAAAATTTCATTCATGTAACTCTTGAGATTGAAAAGGGTCAATATTCCTCGTGGGCGAAACTCTTCAAAATTCATTGTCGTGTCTACGAAGTTATCGACCACATCATCCCTCCTAAATCGAAGTCCACAGACCCACCCTTGACTTCGATTTCTGATGATGCACTTTGGTCTCATTTGGATGTCGTTGTCCTCCAGTGGATATACGACATGATCTCTAATGATCTGTTGCACACAATCATTGAGACTAATGTCACTGCCCGCCAAACGTGGGAACGTTTGGAAAGTATTTTTCACGACAACAAAACTCAACGTGCGTTATACCTTGAAAATCAGTTCAAGGACGTTCATCAGGACGATTTCCCAAACGTATCTGTATATTGTCAAGAACTCAAGATGTTTGCGGACCAACTCTCCAATGTTAGCGCACCAGTCACTAATCAGCGATTGGTCATACAACTTATTGAAGGCTTGAACGAATCCTATGACGGTGTTGCTACCATCCTTCAGCAATGCACATCGTTACCACTGTTTTATGAGGCTCATTCGAAGCTAATTCTTGAGGAAACTCGGAAAATCAAATGCAGCACCACTCAGACCAACATTGCATACGCTGCCCTCACCACCACCGTCGGGCCCTCCGCCAATAGTAGAGCCTCTAATTTCGGCATCTAGCACCGCTAACCCAAGGACCCGCAGTAGGCTGGATCGACCCGTAACAACCGTCGAGGGCAAAAATCCTGCAAGAGTCGCGACAGACGGAATTCTGGCAGCAACGGCGGCGAGAAGGGACAGTCCCCATCGGCAGAAAACTCCCAGCAGCGATCGCGGCAGTGGCAGCAGTCTCCATCGTAGGTTGCCTACCCGTCGTGGGGCGCGTGGGCCCACCGTCATGGGCCTCTCTTCCTTGCCCGTATCTGACATCCTCGTGGATTCCACCTCCGACCCGACAGGCCTAACCTGCCATACTCGATGCACGTCCACAACATGCCTACACAACACAACCCCCCCCCCCGCCCTCAACTTATGCACCAACTTATATTAAGTCAACTATGAACACAATGTCACTCAACGCTCCATATGAAAATTAGTATATGGACACAGGAACTACATCTCATATGACGGCATCACAAGGTACTCTCTCGTCTTATTCCAATTTGAATAATTTAAATTGGAATATCATTATTGGTAGCGCACAAGGCATTCATATTCGTGGTTTTGGTCATTCATCCTTATCCCCACCACTAATTTAAAAAAATGTTCTACATTCTCCTAAACTCATTAAGAATCTAATCTATGCGCGACGTTTCACAATTGATAATAATGTTTCCCTTGACTTTGATACTTTTGGTTTTTCTGTGAAGAATTTTATGACAGGGAGACGAATAATGAGATGTGACAGCACCAGAGATCTCTACCCTATTTCAAATGCCATCAACAAACCAGCCTTAGTTCCATCAACCTTTTCTTCTCTTTCGTCATCCTTATGGCATTCTATATTAGGACATCCGGCATATTCTATTTTACGCTCCCTTAAGAATAATAATTTTATTCAATGCAACCGTATTTCTAAGACTCCTATATGTGAGTCTTGTATTTTTGGAAAACATGTTAAATTATCATTTTATGCATTCACAAATTGTACTTTAATGCTTTTCGATATAATATATAGTGATTTGTGGACTTTTCCTGTTTTAAGTACGGCTGGACATCGATATTATGTATTATTTTTGGGCTATTATTCTAATTTTCTATAGACTTTTTAATTGGTAATAAATCTCAGATCTACTCCATTTTTTCCTCATTTAGTGTTTCGTAAAAACATAATTTGAAAAGAGCATTAAATATTTTCAATGTGACAATGACAGGAAATTCGATAATAACCAATTCAAACAGTTTTGCTCCAAAAACGATCTTACCTTTCATTTTTTCTACCCTCACACCTCCTCCCAAAATGGTAAAGCCGAACGGAAAATCTGAATCATAAACAACCTAATTCGTGCCCTACTTGCCCACACCTCAATTCTCCCTCAATTCTGGCATTATGCACTCTCCATGGCCACCTATCTCCTCAACATAATCCCAAACAAGTCTCTAGCTCTATGGTCGCCCACTCAAGTTCTGTTTCGTAGGAACCCTTCCTACCAATACTTGCGTATTTTTGGATGTCTCTGCTATCCTCTCCATCTGACCACTCACAAACTCCAACTTCGGTCTTCTCCGTGTGTGTTTTTGGATTACTCCTCCAATCATCATGGTTACTCTTGCTATGACTTATCAAGCCGTAAAATAATTATTTCACGGCATGTCCTATTTGATGAGTCTCGGTTCCCTTTTACCTCACTAAACTCGCCACCTCGGCATTCTTACGACTTCGTACATGATGGACTGAACCCCCTTCTAATTCATCATTTACATAATCTGATGTCCCAGTCCCCGGCACCCGAACACACCACGGTCAGTCAGGGACACGCTATCTACCCAGTTCCACCAACGGTGGCTTGGAACAACCCGTCTCAAGGTGATACAACAGCCACCTCTCGGCAACTGAGCCTCGGTCAGCTGATCCCGCCACCTCTGCCTCTCTCCTCTTCCCTGTAATTCCGTGGTACCCCCCTCTCCCCATCCTCCCATCCTGCGTCCCGAGGTACGCTCTCGGACAATGGAAACCCGTGCCATGAACGAAATTTCCAAATCTAAACTACTATTTAACCTATCCATTTCAGTTTTCTCTTCCCTTTTCCCTCGTAATTCGAAGGATGCCTTATCCGACCCGAATTGGAAAGCCACAATGATTGACGAATATAATAATTTTATTGATAATAAGACGTAAGACTTAGTATCACATCCACCTGATGCTAGAATTATTCGTTCTATGTGAATTTTTAGACATAAAAACAAATCTTATGGTTCTTTTGAGAGGTACAAAACCCGTCTTGTAGTTGATGGCAGGTCTCAACAGGTGGGAATGGATTCTAATGAAACGTTCAGCCCGATCGTAAAGCCCGCAACCATCCGAACCGTCCTCAGCATTTCCATATCCAAGCTTTGGCTCATTCATCAGCTTGATGTCAAGAATGCTTTCTTACATGAGAATCTTCATGAAACAGTATATATGCATCAGCCTATGGGTTTTAGGGATCATATTCATCCTGATTATGTGTGTCTATTGTGGAAATCGCTCTATGGACTGAAACAGGCTCCTTGAGCATGGTACCAGCGATTCGTCGATTATGTATCCTCTATCGGTTTTTCATACAACAAATCCGATCATTCCCTATTTATCTACAACAAGGGTTCAGACATGGCTTACCTCTTATTATATGTTGATGACATCATCCTCACCACATCATCTGATATCTTCCGCCGGTACATTATGTATCTCCTTTCATCTGAGTTTGCTATGAAGGATCTGGGGCCCCTAAGTATTTCTTGGGCATCTCTATCACTCGCCATTCTGGCGGCCTATTTCTATGTCAGAAGAAATACGCCGAGAGATCATTGACCTTGTAGGCATGACGTCTTGCAAGTCATCCCACACGCCAGTGGATACCAATTCCAAGCTCAACGCTAATTCCGGCCCTCTGTATTCAAACCCGACTCACTATCATAGCCTGATTGTGGCCCTGCAGTACCTTACATTCACGAGACCAGACATATCGTATGCCGCGTGACAAATCTGTATGCATATGCACAATTCGACGAAAGCACACATGCATGCCCTCAAACGTATTTTACGATACGTCCAGGGCACACTTCACTTTGGCTTACATCTATACAGGTTCGCACTCACTGGTCTCACTGCTTATTCTGGTGTTGACTGGGGTGGATGTCCTGACACCCGACGCTCCACGTCTGGTTACTGCATTTTCCTCGGAGATAACTTATTGTCTTGGTCTTCCAAAAGGAAACCTACACTACCCCGATCCAGTGCCGAAGCAGAGTACAAAGGTGTAGCCAACGTCGTCTCTGAGTCATGTTGGATCCGTAACCTTCTACTTGAGCTTCACTGCCCAATTCAAAAGGCAACACTGATCTGCTGCGACTATATTAGTGCGATATATCTTTCCGGCAATTCCGTCCAACATCAGCGCACCAAACACATTGAGATGAACATTTATTTTGTTCGCGAAAAAGTGGCTCATGGTCAAGTTCGTGTCCTTCATGTTCTTTCTAGATATCAGATTGTCGACATCTTCACCAAAAGACTTCCGACCATACTGTTTGATGATTTTTGAGCTAGTCTTAGTGTTCTTGAGCCTCCCGCTTCGACTGCGGGGTGTAAGAGAATATTCACCATATATTATTACATTAATTGTATATCTCTTATTTTAGGTAGAATTGTATTACTATTGTAATTAGGTCTCCCATTTTAGGTAGAATTATATTTTCTATTGCTTAGGTTGATTAGTTACATGGTTTAGATATTCTTGTACTATTATATATATATATATTGTACATTATTGATGAATAAAATCAAGAAACATATTCCTTTATAAAATACCGCCTTTTATTTACTGCAAATTCTCCTTGTCTGCATTTCCAGCAAAAGATTACCATAAAAGCCAACAATCAACCAACCTTAATGCAATTAGAGGCAATATAAATTATACAACAACAACTTGCCCAATGAAACCGTCAATATAAACTACAAAGGTGCATAAAAAGTAGTCTTATTAATTATAGTCTGTTTGGTCAAGTTTATTTTTCTTCAAAAGTGTTTTTTTTTTCTCCAGAAAATATTTATTTTAAAAAGAGCAAAGGTGCAAATATATCCCTCAACTTTGTGATTTAAAACAGATATACCGCTTGTTAAAAACGTGATGCATATATATCCCTATCGTTATAAAATTGTGCAAAGCTACCCTTTTGGGTGACCGAATTTTATTTAGCTTATTTTTTAATAAAAAAATATTACGGGGCTTTAAAAAAAAGTCTATCCATTTTTTTGTAGACATATTTTTCTAAAGCCACATGATAAAAAAATTTCCCTGATTGATCGGGTCTGATTCATTTAAAAAATGGACAGACTTATTTTTTTTAAAGTCACAGAAACATGTTTTAAAACAAATCAGATCTGATCCAACATAAAAAAATTACCATGTGGTTTTAGACAAATATGTCTACTAAAAAAATGGGTAGACTTTTTTTTAAAGCAACGACACTTTTTTAAATTAAAAAAATAAGCTACCATTTTTTAAAAAAAAATCCCCTCAGCGAAAAGGGTATATTTGCACTATTTGTGTAACGGAAGAGGTATATTTGCACCATAATATACCATTTTATAACGGCAGGAGTATATATCAATCACTTTTTTAACGAGGGTATATCTACTCTAAGTGGCAAAGTTGAGGGATATATTTGCACATTTTCCCTTTTAAAAAACTGAGGTGTTTAGCCAAGCTTTAGAGAGAGAATAAGTATTTTTGGAGAGTAGCAGCTAAAAAAATAGTTTTTCCCCGTAAGCACTTTTAAGAAAAATACGCTTAGAAGTACGTTTTAAATATTTGGTCAAACACTAGTTACTGTTCAAAAGTATTTTAAAAAAAAATTAATTAATCAAATATAAAATACTTCTGACCAAAAGTAATTTAAAAAAAATCTTTTTAAAATAAATTAATTTTAAAAATTTGGCCAAACAGTTGAAGTAAAGAAAAATGTTGTTCATGCCCAAGATGATTAAAGAATAAAAAAAAACGTGAGGACAGAGATGGAGCAGAGGGGGAATCCAAAATTAAGGTAGGAAAACTAAAGACAAACGTAAAATACAAGTAAAACCTGGAATTGAGAGATCTTACAATATTTGCATGTGCTTTGTCTCTATAAAGATTACACTACAGTACAGTAAATATGAGCCGTCTGTTTGTGGACCAGCTCCGTGTATCATGCCCTCTTTTCTTCTCATTCTTTAGACACCATTCACTATTTCCCCTCATTGTTTCCTCAAAAACGCCTTATATAATGTTTGTCTAATTGACCCTTAATTATTTCCGTTGTTAACTATGTAAAAGAAAAAAACACATAATACGAGATATATAATGCAGTAGTATCCTATATAATATCCACTTAAACATGGATTGAAGAGGAGGCATATAAGAAAAACAGATCCCGATCATTTGACATAGGAAAATTTTAAAAAATCTGGTCAAGCATTTGTTTAATCTAAAACTTATTTATTAGGTCAACCAATTAAACTTATGAAATTAAATTAAAGCCACAAGTAGGGGTGGCAAACGGGCGGGTTGAATTGAATATGAGTGGGTCAAAAATGAGCTTCAATAACCCGACCCGCTCATATTTAACACGGATAAAAAATAGATTACCCAATGGATAATATGAATATCCATATTACCCAACTGTGTGACTATTCTTCTGCATTATTCTTTCTTAAACTTCATATACAATCAAATTAAGACACAATTACAATTTAGGATTATTTAGTAATTAAAATAATAACAACAAAATCTGGTAAATAGAAAAATATTTTCTTCAGGAAAATAAATAGTACTTTAAAATGAGAAAAATTACTTCCTTAATGAATGTAGGAAAAACAAGTCTCACAGATGACATTCAACCAACTACCCCACCACCACCCAATCCACCCACCCACCCAACCAACCAAACCCCGACCACTCCCCCCCCCCCCACACACAACACACCCACCACCCAATTCACCCCAAACCCCCCTCCAAAAAGAAAAAGAATTAAAAGTTTCAATTTTTTTTGTTGGTTTTCTACATCCCCCTTCGTGAACCCCCGACCCACCCCCACCCCCTCCCATCACCCTCTGAAAAATTATATTTTTTTGTAAAGGTTTGTTCTTTTTTTGTTTTTTTACACAACCCCCTCGCCCCGACCCCCAACATCCCATCACTCCTCCAAATTTGTTTTTTTTAAAAAGTTTTAAATTTTTTTATTTAATACACCACCCACCCCGCCTCTGAAATTTTCTATTTCATATTATTTATTTTACTTTTATAAAAAATTATAAAAAAAAAAATTCTTACCCCCGCCCCCAACACCCCACCACTCCTCCAAATGTTTTTTCTAAAAAAAAGTTTTAAAGTTTTTTTTCTACACCACTCACCAATGCCTTCCCCCCCCCCCCCCCCCACAATTTTCTATTTCATTTTTTATATTTTACTTTTATATAAAATGGAAAATCTTTTCTTACTCCCACCACCACCCTCCCCCTCGAATTTTTTATATCATATATTTTATTTTACTTTTATAAAAAATTTACAAAATTATGAGAAATTGTTTCTTACCCCTAGGGGTGGGTGAGTGGTGGAGTGTGGGTGGAAGGGTTTTGGAGGGGGGTAAGTAGTGGGTGGTGGAGCGTGGGTGGTGGGCTGGTGTGGGGTGGTGGGTATTTTTTGAAGTACATCAACCGAACATGAGAAAAGAAGTAAGAAATTCACTTATTTTTCAAGAATACATTTTTCAGGAAAACATTTTGCCACACCCCAACCTTGGGGGGTGTGGTCGGCACCCGACATCCTAAGGCCCGAGCTTACCAACTATAATATCTGAACCACATGACATGAAACCTAAGCCGACAAGGCCTCCCAATGACAGTAATAAGATATAAAGCAACAATAACTTGCACGCAGAAAAGGCCCAACACAACATATATATATATATATATATATAAACTAAGGCTGACAAGGTCGTAACAAATGTATCAACAACTGACAAAAGCCGACAAGGAAAAACAAAACGAATATACACTCACCATTAGTCTGCAAACCTCTAAGAGTACTACAACACATCAACAGGTCGGGACAAGGTCCCGTCATACCCTACATAGATATAAATATATGCAACGGTGCCTACCGACTCTGTACAGCAACTCCGAAGTAGTAGAGTACGACTATACACAGCCAAAAGTAAGTACCTTATTATGGAGGTACGTCAGTTTGTCTATCTGTACCTGCAGGCATGAAACACAGCGTCCCCCGACAAAAGGAAAGTTAGTATGAAAGATGTACTACATATGTAAGGCAGGTAAACATGTGTATAAGAATGTAATACCAGAGAACTATACAGAAGTAAATCTGAAACTATGAAAAAGCCTATGAGGGCGTACAACTGTCATAACCATGAATATATGCATGTACGTAAAAATCAGGCCACTGTATGGGGCCATATAATATAAACTTGTCGGCCATATATGATGCGATAATATCTGCTCAACTGATCAGTGGTAACTGCCCAATCGGTGGTAAATAACAATATCTAACTGCCCCACTAGTGGTATGCACATATAAGTGCATGCCCGACCGATTATAGTGTGACATGGTAAGAAAATAGATACATACCTCAGGGGGCACCATGAATGGAGTCGGAGTGACCTATGGTCGTTATCCTCCGACTATCGTTATGGAATCATATACAACAACTGTTATAATCTAACCATAGTTCTTTGAATCAATCGTATCACAAGGAATATCATAAGATGTGAATGAGAGTTTTGACAAGGTACATACTAGAATCATAACCAATAATGGGAGGAAAACACAGTATAACAAACTACTAAGAATAGAATCGTTCGACTATACTTCATTTCACTTTTGGTCTATGACAAATCATGCCAAGAAAAGAAAACACCTTACATATCCTTGTGATTAAACTCAATCTTGTGGTATCGAGTTCAATTTCTTCTATCCTCCATTCTACAATAAATGATAGCAATACTAGAGTCAACAATTTAACTCAAAAGAACTGACAAGTTTACTATTCATGATTCACTATTCATGACGCCGCTCCCGTATTTCCATTTATTTTAAATTCCAATTCAACCATCACAACTACAATCAATCTGTATTAATACATTAAGGTCCATGATTAATTCCAAGAAGGAACTTAGTTTGAATCTCTAAGTTAGTAACTTGTCTATATAAATTCAGACAACATCTCCCCTATAACTTTGACTTCCTCCAACTCTACACATCATCAACAACAACCAGAGTACCACAATAAGAAAAACATCAACAACAAGGTACAATATATCATTAACAAGTCATCAACATATCACGACGAGTGGCAAACTCGGATTGAAACCCATACAACCCTTGTCACCCCTTATAAATTTATTACTTTGACTCAATAATATCTATAATATGATGACAAGTATATTCATCCATTTTTCCAGTTTTATATCTCACAAAAATAACAAGAAAACAGCCCAACACAACTCAACTACATCAACATTTAACACTACTTTATAACTTTCTAGTTGCTATTCCACATTTTTTTTCCATAGAGTTAACATAACTATAACTAGCACCAGCTCATATACATCAAGGAAAAATGAATTATTACCTTCAATACAACCAAAACAACTCATATTATAATTTTGAACAGATTCCAAAATAGTCCAATATACTACAACAACTCATAAACGATTTTCGACTTTTTATTCTCAAGTTCTCAAACAAACAATCTAGTTACGGCTTGTATAATCTAAAATATTTATAGAAGATGATGAACCTTACCTTAAACGTCAAGAATAGCCCCAAATCTGAGATTACTTCACCTTGAATGATTCCTCAAATCAACAATAAAAAGAGAAGAACAATCTAATGAGCACCACAGAATTCCCGATGTTGGATTTGCGTAGTTTAGCTTTGGATTTGCTCTTGAACCATGGGAGGACAATTAAAATGATTTGGAGGTGTTAAGGTACTGGTCTGGTCGATAAATGACCTAATATCATCCCTAAAACGGATTAAAAAGCATCCAAGGTCACTCACCATCATAGTGGGTCCCAAGTGAGCTGCTTTGCAGTATGTTCTTAAAACGCACATAACGTTTTATATAGAGCTCCGATTGATGAACAATTTATTAGGTTGGAAAGTAGACTCGTTGAAATTAATATTAGATAGATTATTTACTCTATAACACCTTATACATTATGATATATACCCTCATAAACTTGGGTCAAAACTCTTATCCGAAATTCTGCCTGCCATTCCCCGAGTTTCGACGAACTTAATTTATTTGATTCGTTTGACCCCAAACTCTTGCGTGTTTAAACTTATTTTTATCAAAATATGAGATCTTATCCTCACCGGGCTTTACGTTACTTTACTTACGACGCATATGAGCGTGAAAATACGGGGTGTAACATATTTTCCTCCATATTGAACATCTTATATGTTATGGGTTTTATCCATTTTATCGATGGGTTTACCCATATTTTAAGTGGATAATATGGGTTGACTCATATTGGACCCATTTTAAATGGCTTGGTATTCAATCCATTTTAAAATGGATTAGGTTAGGTCGGGTGTATAACCATAAATTTTACCTATTTTGCCACCCTTAGCCACAAGTAAGATGATTGAGCCAAATCTAGCTAGATAGTTGATCCCTTGATAATGTATATATGATGAAAATAATGTGATAACATTAGCAAAATGAAAAATCAAGTTGAAATAATAGAGAGAGTGTGTGATTCTTATTGATTGAGGTGAGCTGATCGATAGCCAACGGTGGTAACGAGCAATATATGAATAATGATTGTGCTATGGTATTTGTGTATCAATGTGTATTAAGATGTGTTACAATGATGACATGAAAAGGGAATATTTATAGGATATTCTAACTCTAACTAACTCCAAACACCTCTTTCGTACATTTCAGAGATAAGATCGTGGTTGTTAGACGTGATAAGTTGGAATTCCGAATATCTTAAAGTGTGGTCGATGTTGAGAAGACGACTTTTCGAGTCATCCAAGTGGACCTTCCAGACATATCATTCCACAATATTGCGCTCCAGTATGGGCAAACAACTGAATTGAACTCGGAACCAAGTTCTCAAATGGGTGAGAATTCTTTAGTCTTTTGTTCATGCTAGCATCGACTGACTCAAGGTTGACAGTAAGTTCTTTCTACACTTTCACATGTTCACTCAAAAAATCTTCACCCCGATATATTTATTACAATTACAGATAATCCTCAACTTTCTAGGTAGGTCTCAGGAGTTGTTTGGGAAGTCAAAAAATTATAGGTGGGAACAAAAGCATAATTGTTACTATAATACTCTTAAATCTAAATCGGTGGACATATTATTTCAACGTTATAGCTAGGACACATGAAAAGACCGGTAGGGGATGATGTCATCACCAACTACCAAGGCAATGATGATTCCTTACTTATAAATACCAAATATTTCATCCATTTCTCTTCTTCATTCTTTTGCCAAAATTTTCTTTGTTTTGAGCTGATCCTAGTAATTATTGCTTTTTCAACCTTTTTGTATTGGATAGAAACGCCTCCAGAAATATTAGCATACTCAAGAAGACTGATAGTTTCGGAGCCTTTGCATAGTTGTCTTCCACTTCCAACGACTCCTATCACATTAACCCTCCTAGATCATAGTGTTGCAGCGCGTGTGAGTACGATGACATCATTACGCTCACGTCATCATATCTTTAATGAGGTATAATAGTCTAATTTTGTCTTATATATACAAGACTTAGAATAGAACGAGGGTATATCATATTCTCTCTAAGCCTATACTTGTAACTAATATATCTCTCAAACAAATACACCATTCTCAGCTTTTGTTCTTACATTGTTCATTTTAGATCTAGCTCATTTATTTATTTTACTTATTTATTTTCATCTCTACTTAAAATTTTACCTTGTACTCACGTAACATAATTAATAACTCCGAACTTGTTCAAGAGGGTCTCTAGATCGGATACAACCTACCTGTCTTTAAACCCTTGAATACAAATCTCTAACTGTGTTATTAGTTAGAATCATTTTTATCAGAAAATAGTTTGGCGCCATCTGTGGGGATATACAGTCGTGTTTCAATCTCTATCTGTAGCTGATCTTCATAAAAAAAAAAACTAAATGGAAACACTACACTCAAGAAAAAAGAGGAAACATGTCAGGACAAAATAGTAGCGCTCACAGATCACAGAAACTCAGGGAAGATCAGGTATCCATCAAATATCAAGGTCTGACAGATCGATCAGAGACACTATGCATGAAGTCAGAGGAGCAACTCAAATAAAAGCGAAGAAGGGGAACCCCAGATAATGAGAAAGCTGAAAGGGTCCAAAATGAAACGCCTAAAGAAAGGAGCTCGGCCAAGTCTCAAACAAGCAAACCCAAACCCACTGATAATGGAGGAATTTCACTAAGGAAACAATTGTGTCATCCTAGAAGTGCCAAATGATATGATGTTTCTTATGGAGGTGGCAGTAGCCGCTATAGCTACTCATTCCAGGACATGGACTCTAGTGTAGAAACAAAATGTCGCGAAGACCTCGAATTCACCTGAAGCCAGCAAGAAGGGGGTTGAGGGCGATGAGGACCGGATGGATGCATTCACAGAGGGACTGCATCAGGTAAAAAAAGAAATGAACGAGTGGATGAGCCAAATACCTGAGACGCCGCACATCATAAAAGGCGCAGGGGCCAGGATGTATGGTATCTTGTCGTATCTAGAAAGTGCAGCCTCCATCCCTATTCCAAAGAAGTTCAAAATGCCTGACATATTGAAATACAATGGCACCATAAATCTAAAAGAGCACATTATGACCTTCGGGGCAGCTATCACCGGGCATGATCTCAAGAAACATGAAATCGAATCAGTTATGCTGAAGAAATTCAGCCAAATGCTCATAAAGGGTGCACTCGCATGGTATACTCACTTACCTAAAAATTCTATTAATTCATTTGCTACTCTTGCAAATACTTTTGTCAAGCCTCACGAAGGGGCCCGAAGGGTAGAGACACACAAGTAGGACATATTTACAATAAAGCAATGAGGAGATGAACTATTGCAAGGGTTCGTAGACAGGTTCCAGATGGAGAGAATACTGCTGCCAGCCATTTCGAAAGATTGGGCGGTAGCCACTTTTGCAGATGGGTTGAATCCAAAAAGTTCAAACACTTCCATAAAGCCGAAGGAAAGCCTAAAGGAATTCCTGAAAAAAATATGGAGTGAAATAAACCTCAGGTACACAACCGAAATGTGTATTGAGGAAGACCAGCTAGTGATGCTATCGACATACACGGGTGGCCCTTCCCACCCCCCAAAAAAAGGCCGAGTCAAGGATACTGCACCAATACCGTGAATGAAGGATAGTTTGATCCGTATGATGCTAGGAGATTCTCAGGTGAAGGGACAAGTCGGGGCAGCACTCGGAACCATAAAGGTCTTATTGAGCAAGGAACTCGATGAGCAGAAGGGTCCACATAAAAAAGGGACAGGTCCCCCAAAGCTATCTGACCATAATTTTAGTATAAATGCGGCAGTGTTAGTGGCGGTGATGAAGACTATGAAAGAAACCACGTTCTCGGATGACGTGGGCATTACTCCGGACAAAAGAAACACGGGGTTGTGGTTCTATTTTCATGCACACACGGACACACCACAGAGGATTGCGGCAACTTGAGGATTGAAGTGGAACAACTACTGTGCACGGGGTATTTGAGAGAATACATCAGTGATCGAGCGAAGCTCAACCTTAGCAGGAATGCTTGACAGAAACCGAACCAATTGCCTTCGCCTAATCATACTATCAATATGATCTTTGACACAGATATGGTCAACAAAATCACATATACATCAATGAGAAAGTATAAGCTCTCTGTCACAACCATGAGCCACGGACATAGACCCATAGAGAGTCAGGACATTACATTTTCCAGTGGTGCCTGCGGAGACTTTGCTTGGCCTCATAATGAGTCCCTAGTAATATCTTTAAAAATTAATTAATCTTTTACTAAATGTGTTTTAGTTGATCCAGGAAGCTCATCGAACATTATCCAGTTGTGGATCCTGAAAGAAATGCAAATGGATGAGTCAATCATCCCCGTAACAAAAGTGTTGGCGGGATTCAACATGTCCAGTAAACTGACAAAGGGGGAAGTTGAATTGACAGTTCACATTGATAGCATAAAGTAGGTCATGACCTTCGACGTCATATCCGAAGACATGATGTGTAATGCAATACTTAGGCTACCATGGTTGCACGCAATGTAGGCAGTCCCTTCAATTTAGCATCAGAAGGTCAAATTCCCTACACGTTAGGGGATTGGGGAAATCAAGGGAAATAGTGGTTGTTCCTAATAGATACATTAGCAGTGATGATCCTACAAGAACAAGAGACGAGTCAATAGCAATTACAGTCTTTAGGCTCAAATAGGACACTCGGAGGAAGGAGGGAACAACTTACAGAAGAAGGGAACTCAGATCTGGTCATCCCGAAAGAATTCATCTTACCACCGGATAAGGACCCCGTAGATTCAACCATCGAGGAATTGGAAAGTGTGGTGCTTTTTCAGGAAATAAGAAGGTATACTCGGGCTCGGAGCTCTCGCTCGAGCTCAATAAGGCATTTTAATATTATTTAATAACTAACTCTGACTATTTTACTTGGTCTCACATTGACATAACAGGATTCCCCCCCCCCCCCCGGAGATAGCTATCCACCAGCTGAGCGCTAATCATAATCATAACCCAGTTAGATAAAAGAAATGGTTGATATCTGTAGTCAGGGATTACTTTGTGAAGGAAGAGGTGACACACTAATTTAATATAGGGTCAGTACGGAGGGTTGAGGACCCCGCATGACTGGCTAACGTAGTGGTGGTCCCTAAAAATCTCAACAAATTCAGAATATGTGTATATTTCAAGGACCTGAATGAGGCATTCCCTAAGGATTCATTTCCTTTGCCGCACATTGATTAAATAATTGATGCCACGACCGGACATGAGCTACTCAGTTTTCTGGATACATACTTCAGATAAAATCATATCAGCTTGCACCCGGAAGATTAGGAATAAACTTCCTTCATGACCAATCACGGTAATTTCTACTATAGTGTAATGCCTTTTGATCTTAAGACTGCAAGGGCCACTTACCAGAGATTGGGTGAATAAAATGTTCGAAAAACAAATTGGTCTTACTATGGAAGTATATATTGATGACATATTGGTCAAATCCAGGGAAGGTGAGATCCACCCGGCCTCCTTGGCCGAAACCTTTGACGTCTTGCGTTGCCATGACATGATGTTAATCTGGAAAAATGCGCCTTTGGAGTCAGGTCTGGAAAGTTCTTGGATTTTCTCAACTTTGGTCGTGGTATCAAGATGAACCTAGACAAAGTAAAGGTTATCCAGGAGATTACAATCGTACTGAATATTGTAAAAATGGTACAACAATTAACAAGAAAAGTTTCGACCTTGGGAAGATTCATAGCACGAACAACAGACCAGTTCCATGAATTTTTTTAAACTTATGAAGAAGGACCATCATTTCCAATGGACATAGGATTGCAACCAGAGCCTATGGGACCTCAAGGCTTACTTAGATAGCCCTCATATAATGGACAAATCCAGAAAAAAAGAGACTACTCACTTACGTGACTGTCTCAGTTGTGTTAGTTAGCATCACCCTAGTACAGGAAGAAGGAGAAGCATATATCTCCATTAATTACACAAGTAAGACATTAACCGGGGTCGAGTCATGATATCTAGATGCAGAGAAGCTGGCCCTGGACCTCGTCACGTCTACGCGAAAACTACGACTATTCTTAAAATGCCATTTGATAACTATTGTGATGGATGCCCCACTGCAGGCCCTATTGCAAGGGGATAATCTTTTGAGTCGGCTATCAAAATGGTCAGTCGAGATAAGTGAATATGATCTGACATATCAACCCTGACGAGCGATACAAATGCCAAGCCTGCCAGAGTTCACGATCGATTTTACCCCCATAATACGACTCTGAAAATCACAAGGTATGAATTTTTCATCTTTACCCTTTTTTTGTTTTTCGTAACCTTTTGTGATTGCAGGACTGGGACTGGAAATAAGACTGGGACTGGTTGTGCTATTTCCGGGCCCAGAGGACTAGTCGATGAGGTTTTTAACGAAGCGACAATTCTAAAGTGTATTACTTAGAAAAAGTCTCCATGGAAATGCAAACACAAGGGAAGACAATCTTCTCCTAGCTAAAGGGGCTGAGGGCCTTCGCCTTTCTTGTACTTTTTAGTTTTATAAAAAAACATACATGTACTCGGGTCTGCATACTGAACGCAATAAATGAAAATAGGATTTCTTTGAGCTTCCTACACTCTAAAGTTGTTGGTAAGAATGCATCCTCCTGGACCCGATAATATTCACCTCGAACACACGACACGGCTTGTAGGCCTCAGAGCGTGAAGGAAATATAACCTTATACTAATATAAGATGAGGTCGAGACGTCCTCCTCATCGGCACCGAACAACTAGGACCCCTCATTTTATTATAAAATGGATGATTTAAATTCGAATCATAAAATACGAAATCGGAAGTAACATTCTTGGATTGGGGGAAGCGATTGCTCAGAATCCCGCACACATTGCGAAGAAATAAAAATGCAAATCATGGAACTTAAACACAAGTGTACTATTATGCCTCGTAGTTTTACATTCCGTCCTGTCATTGATTGATATCGATATCTCGAGAAGAAATGTGACCTTACGAAAGGATAATAAAGGTTTATAGCTTGTTTATAGAAGTATCAGAGTGTATAGAGGTTAAACGGATTGAAGAAAATACATTTTGAAGAAATCAACAAATTTTCAGAATTGACGGCCTAAAAATACGGACTGTATAAATTGGATTCTTCCACCGTAATTTTTCCTGCAAATTCTAAGTTTTGGTTTTGATTTGACGGTCCAAATATATGGACCGCACATAATTGTACGGACCTTACAATTTGGGAATCTGAACCGTCAATTTTTCAGCAAAGCTCAAAGCTGCAGGGCAGATTATATAGTCTAATTCTACGGACTTTACAAAAATGTACGGACCGTCAAATTGGACTATTTTTCTAGGCAGTGCAATTTTTCCTCCATGTATATATAGCAACTTCTCGACTTTGGGCTCTCATTTCTTCATTCCCCAGAGCCTAAAACTCTTATAAGCTTCTCTCAAAAGCTCTCAATCATCTTGGAGCTAAATCCAAGGATAAACTATCCAAGTTCAACGTAAAGAATCATGTGGTTTACACTAACTTCCTTTCCTTCGCGTTGTGATGATTTGGAGGCAACTTGGTGTTGAAGTAAGATAAAGAACGGAGGGCTATTAATATATTTGAGGTAAGATTCTTCTTCCCTAGCCTAATCTTATGGTTGTACAAGTGTTGGATTAAATTTTGTTGAATGAATTTTTGAAGAATCTAGTAACTGCAAAATTAAAGTTAAACTTTGTTGTATGGGCTATTTTTACATAATTTAAGCTACCAAATGGAGTTGTAAAGGTATGAATATCATTATGGTGATGAGGAGGGTTGTTGTATTAGGATATATTGAATTTGAACCATGAATGACTCTATTGCGTACACAAGTTGTTAGATAAAATGTCTAAGTCAACTTTCCTATAGGATATGAATTCGATATTGATACCCATCCTTTGTATAATATAGATAATAATCCGTAGGGAGTGCGAGGACTTGTGGAATGATTGTATCTTCGTGGACAAGGTATATCAGGATATTCAATTCTTTCATATGCATGACATCCAAAGTATTTATCATTTTCGAAAAGAAACACTAAAGAATCATTCTAATCGTATGTCAATCATCCCTTGTCGGGAGTAGTTCTGTTCCTATTATTGCATTCCCTGTTTATTATTGATTTTCCAATTGAGACCATACTCATTCTGGATGGAGTCTCTCAAGTCATAATCTTGTATACCAACATGTTGTCATTAAAAAGCACAAAAAAGATCGAACCAAAGTTAAGGGCTGAAAGTCGGGATTACCTTCGAAGACGAGTTCTATGCATAAGTTGTTGTTCTTCATTGAACATACCTTTTATCTCACAATTGTATTCTATGTATTTTGTTTGTCTCTGAACTTCATAGACCTCAAAAAGGAGGATTCCAAAGAGTTAGTCATCTAGTCAGCCAAATGTCATTTCAAAGCAAAGTCAAAGAGTTTATGAGTTTTAAAGAGACCAAGAGCCATTGTTATCACAATATATCATCCACACCACCAAACCTATGCTGGTAGGTAGTTATATACAGAAATATATATATGTATATATTATTTAAAATACCATTCTGACCAGCCGATGGGAAGTTATACATGTAGAGTATACACACCGCACCACGTTATAATTGGCTAGGTAGGCACTTATATGTGCATCCATACATATACCTCAGAGTATATCTGAGGGAAGTGACATATTACATATGGGGTTATAATCCAAGGGAAGATTACAAACCAAAGTTGTTATACCAAGAGTTCAGTACAATTTCAGAGTTTCATTGTGCGCCCTATGTGGCATACAAGTTATTAGAGTATCATTTTGCTTTTATGCTTCTCTTTACAGCTTATATTTTCATATTGCTATTCATGTTTTACATACCAGTACATTTCATTCGTATTGACGTCCCATTTATCGGGGCCACTGCATGTCATGTTGTAGATTCAGATAGAAGTGTAGGTAGACCTCCCTAGTAGGAGATGGTTGAGTTCTGCGGATCGAGTGGTGATCTTTACTTCATCCAAACTACCGAGTTAAAGTCATAAGCTAAGTTTGGTACAAGTACAGTTGATGGGCAGGTTGGGGCCTTGTCTCGGCTATATCGCAGTTATGTTTTCCATAGAGGCTTGTAGATTTCGTTGGCATATTCAGTTGATATGTACGACGACCTTTCCAGTCTTGTACCATATTGCATATAGTGTTTTGAGCTGTTGTACTCCTCTTGTTATGATGTCTTGTATTCATGTTGTTATGGCCTTGTCGGCCACAATGTATATTCAGATTACAAGTTACCTTTCAAAGTGGTACGCTTAGGACAGTACAACACCGGGTGCCGGCCACCCCACCCCTCCCCCTCCAGTTTGGAGTGTGACAAATTTGGTATCAGAGCAGGTTAGTCTTAGGGAGTCTTCAAGTCGTATCTAGCAGAGCCTTGTTTATGGGTGTGTTGTGCGCCACACTCATAAGCGAGAGGCTATCGAGCATTTAGGGATGGTTTCTATTCTTTTATCTCATATATCGTGTAGTAGAGCTGAGTTGTAAAAATTCTAGTGTAACTCGTGCTTTACATAGTTTTAGTTCTGACAACAACCGGAAAGACCTTAGTTAACTCGTATTCATAGCCAGCCCTCAAAAGATTCTGACCAAGATTATTGACATGCTAGATGTGCGAGTATGATATTAAAAATTCAGAATATGAGCGATTGTCTCCCCCTTATATACGAAGGAAGTAATGTAAGTTTGGAAAAATGAAGCATTGACTTTAGAAATATAGCAAGAGTAAGGTGGTTGGGGTACCAAATGTCTGAAAAGGGAATATTGTAACGAGATCGGAATTCAGATAGAGCAATGGAAGCCTTGTTGTTCTGTCTTCAACGGTGATAGAATCACAATGAGAAGTACCTATTTATGTTAATTATTTATTAACGTCAATGGATGTGGTTTCCAACAAAGTGGACCTTAGGATCTAGTAAGGATTTAGCGCGATCCTCAATATGGACGGTATTAAAGAATAGTACGGTTAGGCAGTGATACCCCCTTTAGAGAACATGTACATAATGAACCAGGAAATTATTACCCAAGTATGACTTTGATGGAATTTAAACATCGGTGGGCCAAGTATGAAACCCTTTGTGTGGGAGGTAAATGTTTCCCTCGGTGAGGCTTCTGTCAGAAAATAGAAATAAGGAGTAAGTTAGACATATGAGAGGTTATATTATGAGGGTATAGACGAGGATAAAGGGTAAGATAGATAGCAGGAAAATAACACAAAGGTAAATGAAAGGTTATATTATGAGGGTATAGACGAGGATAAAGGGTAAGATTGATAGCAGGAAAATAACGCAAAGGTAAATGAAACATTGGAATAAAGTATAGAAGGATGGCAAGTCGTGGCCAATAAACATAGAAAGTAATGAAAGCGATAATGGTTGGGGCATCGAGATAAAGGTGTCATGAGGCCGAGTATCTATTACGAGATTGAATAAGCTAGAAGTCGATGGGATAGGTTGTCGAACTGATTTAGTTGTTAGACCAGAGAACATTGATGTCAAGTTAGTCCTTCATATAATACGGAATAAGAATCGAAGACTCTCGACATGATATAATAAAAGGTATCGCGGAATCACAAAATAAACGAGTAGGCAATAAAAGAATAAACTGCAAGGAGGAACGATCCTTAAAGGTTAGTAAGGGATGAGCCCCCCAAGGTTATTGTTTTTGTTATCGGGAATAAGCGTGTCAGTCATGAACATGTGACACCTTACCTATGCGAGCGATTCAGTGACCCTACTAAGGGGTATTACTTTAAGGCAAGTTGTGATTCGTTAAAGGAATATAGATTACGAAGAACGATGAATTGATGACCTGATATCTTAAGAGGGAAATTACGGACGTGGGAGAAGTAATACATATGAGATGGTGCGGCAAAGAATCGGCATAGACCCGTGATGTAATCTAGTGAGAAAAGGCAAAGGTTACAGGGAAAAGTTTGTGACAGCTATGGTTGAATCACCTAAATTCTGTGGATGTGCCAAGAGTGTCGATAGATCTATACGTATTAATAGTAGTAAAGAAGTAAAGTAATGGCAAGGACCGCTAACTGTAAGGGATTCGCCCATGAAAGAACGAAGAATAATAAGAGATGGAAGCATACGTGGGCTAGATATGAGCCTTCTAAATTTAAGAATAAGAGGATAAGACGAGTTTCATTGAGAAAGGATGTATACGAAATCTAGAAGGAGACGAGTTTGGCGGCCGGATGAGCCATCAGAGTATGTTATATTTATATTAAGGAGCGATCTTAGAACCTGAGGCTTTGATTTAGCAAGCAAGAGACAACAATTCTCAAGAAGTATTTCGAGCAGAAAGTTATAGTGGAAGGGCTAGTGTAAAATGATCAAGCTGAGGGGCTATGGAGCCTGGAAGTACAAGCCAATAGTTAAAGATGGTACTCAGAATGAATGAGATAAAAGGTAATGATAAGAAAGATAAGCAGTAAGAAATTAAGGATATCCAAGGTCCCGCAGGAATACACGATTATGAAGCTGCTAAAAGCATATTGTTGGTAGATATCTACTGAGAATAAGAGAAAGATTTAATCTGCATAAAAATAGGAACGACTTACCGGTAATGTGATGGTTGAATAAGGGCCAAGATTCGATTTCAAGTGGAGTGTAAGGCTAGATATAGAAAGAACCCATGAATAATAGAGGTTGAGATCAGTCAATACATTGCTAGGTGCTTACCCAAAAGAAATAAGAGGACGAGGTTATTTAAACCTAAAGACCGGATGGGAAAGCTAAGCCCATGATTTAGGTTCGACAACAGTGAGCCCACATTGGAATTATAACCACGAGGATCTTCAGTGTAAATTTGAGACAAGTATCTCTTATTATTAAGTAAAGGCGCCCTCTCGAACGGGTCGCAATGGTATGAAGAATTATGGAACCTCTTAAAGAAAATAACGATTCTTAGAAGGAAGAGAAAAGAGTAAGTAAGCAAAGGTAGATTCAGATAATATTGTATAGTGCGATCCTCCTCAAAAGAAAGAGATTTTAGAAGTTAAACTTTAGCAAGTGGGTACCCCACAAATATGGTGGAAAGACAAGAGCATAGCATTGTTCCAGTCGATTGATCGAGAATCCAAACATGGGACTAAATCAATGATAGAAATGTTAAATAGAACTCAATAGTATCCCTCCTTTAAGGGATGGAGTGGAAGATAATCCTATAGGAGTTCGGTCCTATGACCTGTCAAGGAATAAGTTTGTTGGAACACAAGAACAACCTTCAAAGTAAACTAAGATGAGATCTGTAAATGGTTTAGCCTATATAGAGGCCTGGAAAAAAAGGAAGGACTAGCAGGGAAGCTTTAACCGATAGCAAGTTTAAAATTCCAATTTTGGGGCTTCAATAATAACAGGGCGATACGCAGGAAATGTTAGTGTCACCCCGGTGGCAAAAGGGAAAAGAAATAACAAAGGGAGAGTTGGAAGTTGATACCCTCAAAAGGTAAGGTTCTGTGGTAATAGAGCCAATGCCAAAGTTAAAGCGAGACAGAGTTCTCCAGCACTGCTGAACTATGAAATAATATTAGAGCGGAGGTACCCTGTTCCCGCCATTTTGCTCATATAGATTCGATGTGGATGAATTTCGATACCAGAGAAATCTAACCACGTAGGATACGAGGTTACCTCCACCACTCCCGATACAATCTATTTCTCAACCTCCTCTTTGATCTTCACACTCTACTCTGGTTTGCATTTCCTGATCTTCTGCTTAACCGGTGTGAATCTAGGATTGATTGACAATTTATGCGCCATAATATATGTGCTTAAATCGGGCATATCTGCGTAAGACCATGCAAATACGTCCACATATTCTTTTAGCAAGTTGATTAACTCCTCTTTCTATGGTGACCCTAAGTGCGCACTGATTCGAGACTCTTTAACTATTCTATCATACCCTAAATCGATGGCTTATGTTTCATCCAGTAATGCTTCTGCCTATTCTCGTATTGTTCTTCGTCATCCTGGAGATCTTCCAACAATTCTGTTTCCTCGTCGAATCTATTATATTCTTCGTCAGTCTCAACATTTGAGTCGCCCACTTCGTGACATGTTATGACTTTAGGAGTTGGTTCATTTTTATTACTGAAATTCAAGGGAAAGCGTGTTTAGTAATAAAAAGGTAAAGTAAAGTAAAATAAAGCATAATTTTGATAAAATGAGGCTTTTATTAATTTGCAAAAATTTGGTACAAACTTTGGTCCTAATTCGGATCAACATCGAGTCATTTCTATTTTTAGTAAACGTCACAAGGAAAGTAGATAAAAAGGTGAATAGTCAGGCCTCGATCGTGCTACACCAATTTTTAAAAGCTTATAAAACATCATCATGGATACCTAGGAACCAGGAGTGGAATGGAGGTCAGTTGGTGAGAGTTTTGCCCGGTTTGGCGTCGCAAATTGTGTGCGCTTCAATGTGTTCCTCTAGGATTGCCATGCAATCTTCTTCTTCAAAAAACATCATTATACCTTCTTCAGCATCATCTACATCTAGTGTTCTAGCAAGTCTTCTGTGGAGGAGTGGCACTAGCATGAGCGTTGGATAATGGAAAGAAGGTCTTTCTGTTTGTTGGAAGGCTTATACATAATACATAACCAAAGATGTCGACATCTTGACGGGAAATGACTGGTATAGACTCGGGATTGGCTTTCGTAGCTTTAGGGAATCCTTTTTCTTTCTGCTTTCTTTGGAAGCCTCTTTATGGTCGGGGAAATATTCGAGACCATATCAGAACTAATTGGTAGGTAGCTCAATTGGTTTTGTGATACCCTGCAAATTTCTCCCGAGACCCTTACTTGGTTCAAAACCATTTTATAGCATCGTGGAGGCAACCATTTTGTACGCGGGTGGCATTGGGACTTGTTTAGCATATTTTGTATATGTGTCCCCTACCAATTCAACCATGTGGAAATATGCTCCTCGGGGAACTCCCTCGATCACGGGGATAGAGTTGTTAGGATACTTATGGTGTTTTTCTCTCCATGTATCACCACTTCGTGTTCTTCCCATATGAATTTCATGTCCTGGTGTATAGAAGATGGTATGGCTCTGGATGCATGGATCTAAGGCCTTCCTAGAAGCAGATTGGAGTTAGTGGAGATTTATATGACCTGGAACTCGATGATGAACTCGGTGTGTCCCATCTGGATACATAAGTCAACCTCTCTGACCTGATCACTCTAAGCTCTATCAAATCCTCGTACATTTGTGTGGCTATTTCTTACCTTACCCATGTCATATCCCAACTGTTCCAGCGTGGTTGTTGGGAAAATATTCAATTTGACCCTGTTGTCCACGATAACTCACTTTACGATTATAGTGCCTTGTTGAGCATCAGCCCTTCTTTGGGCAACTCGTCTTTCCTGAATGATATTCGGTGGTCTCCCATGATGTGGGCTACTGTGGTAGCCAGACTCTCGATATTTATGCCAATGGGAACATATGTTTCATCCAGCACTTTCATCAATGCCAAACGGTGTTGTGGAGAACTCAACAATAGTGATAATACAGATATTTGAGCTGGATTCTTCTTTAAATGCTTGACAAAATAATACTATTTAGGTTGTATTCTTCACCAAATATCTTCAGCTTCACCGTCCGTGATTGGCCTCATTTGATTTTTTTCCTTTTTAGCACCTCCTTGGGCTAATTCTTTAGGTTTATAACAACGCCATGATCTTGTTATGTATTGCGCAATGGCAGCTTCAACAATATATTATTTCCTAGGTGGCTTACTGACACCCGGGACCACTTGAGCGATTATCGGAGCGGGAATCAATAAATTAAACCTAGGCCATTCATGTATGGTTGGCGATTTCATGGGCGGTTTGACAACACCCGGGGCCGCTTGAGCAATTTTTGGGAAGGGAATCAACACCTCAAACCTGGGTCTCTCATATATAGTTAACGACACCACAGTCCACTCCAAAGATTTCATGGATGTTGAACTCAGAGGCTTACGGACTTCCCAGTCTTCCTCTCTCTCGATCATGTGAACATTGGCATTGTCATGATTCGACAAGGGATTGGTATTCACTTTAGGAGCGATTGTCTGCAATGTGATTTCCCTTCTGTCTATCAAATCCTGAATCTTATGCTTCAGGTTGATGTGGTCATCAGTGTTGTGTCCGGCTTTACCGGAATGATAGGCATATATTTGGTCGGGATGGTAGAAACAGTTCCCGAGATTAACTTGTTTTGGTAATACCATTTGGATCATACCAGCAACAAGTAATTCTTCAAACATCCGTGCCCGTGATTTTAATAACAACGTGAATGTTCGGACTGGTTTCCTTTCAAACATGGGTCGTGGTGCATTGTAGTTCACTAGGGGTGGTTGATTTTGGTAGTTTTGGGCTTAATGGTTATGTCGGGCTTGGTAATTTGGAGGATTTTTGGGGGATAACACTGGAGTTTAAAAGACCTGTGAAACCATTTGTGAATTGGGTGTAGGGCTTGGCCTGGTAACTAGGTTAAGCATAATATAATACAAGGGAGTCATATAACCACTTGGGGGTGGCGGTTGATATACCTCTATGGATGAACGAGGTTCATCCCATCTCTTTGTTTTCGAACTGAAGGATCAAGTCACATTTGCCACATCCTCTGTTTTCTTCTGCACGCCTCCGGAAGCACATGTCTAGGAGCTTCTAGCAGTCATACTGGTAATCTTTATGGATTTGAGACCATCTTCTATGGCCTCACCCATATCAACCAATTCTGAAAATGGTCATCCGGTAATGGCAAGCATCCGATCATAGTAATCCTGGTCTTGTGCTCTGACAAAAGCGGTGGCCAGTTCTCTTTCTATCATAGGTGGTTGTACACGAGCGGATTCCTCTCTCCATCTGCTCACGTACTCCCTATAGGTCTTAGTGGACTTCTGTTTAATCTTCTCCAGATAATACTGATGAGGTACGGCTTCGATGTTGAACTTATATTATTCTATGAACGACTCCGCCATATCTTCCCAAGTGACCCAATGGCTCATGTTTTGCGTAGAGAACCATTCATAGGCTTTCCCCGTTAAACTTAGACTAAACAATCTCATGATTAATGTGGGGTTATTCTGAACTCCCACTAATTGATCAATATATGACCGAAGATGGGACATTGGGTTTCCGGACCCGTTAAACATCTCAAATTTGGTCACCTTGAAGCCCTCTGGTAGCCTGAGCAATTTCTTTCAGCCTCGCCTCCATGTTTCAGGCTAAATTCTCCTCTAGTTTTTCACCATCCTCTCATGTTCAGCCCTGCAGGCACTCTCCATTTCCTCGTAGTAGTCCAGTTCGCCATTTTCTGGTGAAAAGTAGCTTTGAGAGACCGGGGTCTTGAAAGAGACGTTTGGGCTCGTTGAGTTATTTCAGGGAATGAGAGTGATGGCATTTAGGTATGTGGTGATATTTGGATGTATGGTAATATTAGTGACCGGAGGGTATTTGAGTGGTATTTATTAGTGGAGGATCTTGGTACGAAGTACCGATGTCTTAAGGATCAGTCCTCGGAGGGTGATTTGGAAAATGCTCCTGGATCGGAGAAAATAGAGATAAGAATGGCGGTGGAGGTCATATAATCACATAGAAATTTAAAGAAAGCAAGAGTAACTGAGAGAAATTCAAACTCACCTCTTTGTCGTGCAGGCGTGAACGAGATCCGGAGTGAAAAGTCTTCCCCAATCTCACAAACTCCGACCACATAAAGAAAAAACTAAATTTTAAACTGTTGAAACCTTAAAATGATCTAGGGTTTCAAGTTGCTCAAGAATATGAGACTTTTGCTCAATTTGTTTTGCCAAAATATGGACTGTTGACACTTTTTGCTTAATTTCAGGCAGAAATCTCGATTAAGACTTTTTTATCAACTATGGGATTTTTCCATCGTTGAGACTGTGTATGAGGGGTCCTTTATATAGGAGTATAAATCCCTAAATCTTCGGTCTAAGACCTATGTGGGAGATGCATATTTCACTAATTTTTTATTTAAATTCGTAGGGAAAATGAAATCGACCAATACAAAAACTTCATTTTGGTCCTTAATGGGACAAATTCCATTAAGGTTCACAGAGAGGGAGAAAAAAGGAGGATGGGGGTGTTACCTTCATCGATGCGGAGCTCTGGCGGAGAAGACAAGGGTCTTTAAGACCCTTGTCGGACATGGCCACACAAGCACTGTATCGGTGAAGTCTTTCTGATCCTTTGCCATTTTGAGCGAATGGGAAGAGAGGGTGGGTGTGCGGTGATCTAGGGTTTAGAACCCTAGTTTGAGCGAAGTGAAAAGGGATAGGCCTTTTACCCTTCTCTTCGTCGATTAAATAGTGTCGTGGGTTGGGCTTGGTCTAAAACTGGACTGGGCTCAATGATTTTTTAAAAGGAAAATAGCCCAAATTTGTTAGTTAAAAAGGGGTTGGTATTGACAAATAATATTGCACAAATGTGGCCACGAATTAAATTAAACAAATGACCACTTAAATTTCAATTGTGGTCAAATTGGCCAATTTAAATCAATTTGAGGCTAAAACAGAAATAAACAATCAATTAAGCCTAAAATCTTCTCACAATTAAAACAATTGAGGGATAAAAATAAGATGCTACTTGACACTATATTTAATTACTCAAATTTCCTTAATTTTATGGAGTAAAATATTTTCCAAATTAATATAATTGATTCAAACAATTAATTAAAAAATTGTCCTCTTTGAATCATAAAAATTGATATGTATTTCTTAAAAATATGTAAATGATATACAATAATATATTAGATAATATTTTACCAAATAACATGGAAAAATGTCATCGAAATAATTTATAAAATCATTTTCGGTTTGTAAAATGCATATTTCACTCCGTTTATAACTCATAAACTCTGAATAATTAAATAAGGTATTGGAGGGTAAAAATTAGGTTTCAACAGACGGTTGAATGACTCTTCCACTTCCCGGTTACATGAGTTCAAAGGTTCCGGAAAGTGGGAGACTATCTGTATTGGGTAAAAACGCCTCCAGAAATGTTAGCGTACTCAAGAAGCTTGATAGTTTCAGAGCATTTGCATAGCTGTCTTCTACTTCTAACAACTCCTATCACATCAATGTCTAGTTTTGTCTTATATATACAAGACTTAGAAGAGAAGGAGGACATATAGTATTCTCTCTAAGCCTACACTTGTAACCGATATCTCTCTCAAGCAAATACATTATTCTTAGCTCTTGTTCTTACATTATTCATTGTTCATTTTAGATCTAACTCATTTATTAATTTTACTTGTTTATTTTCATCTCTACTTACCCTTTTACCTTGCACTCACATAACATAATTAATAACTCCGGACTCATTCAAGAGTGTCTCCGGATTGGATACAACCTATTTGTCTTTAAACCCTTAAATACAAATCTCTAACTGTGTTTTTAGTTAGAATCATTTTCACCGGAAAAACTTTTATTTCTAAAATATTGTTACCTTAGCCTTCATTTTATTGAACTCGATCGTGACATCTAAAGGTCAAGAACTTCAACACAATCAATACTCTGCCACTGCTGAGAGGCAACTTCCGTCAGTCTCTGCCAAAGAGGTGGATGAAGAGGATGCAATGACATTGGTGAGGGAATATAAAACTTCTTCCAACAAGCCTTCTTGTGGGGGCTAGCCCAGTTCCTAGTCCGGATAGCACTGTGTCTGACATAATTCCCAAAAATCTAGACTTCTCTTCAAATTGTAAGTTTCAGAAAACCATGAAACATGGCTTGGTGAGCGGAACAGGCAGGTTGCAAGTTTACATCTTTGATACGGCTAGACCATCTCCCTACCGTTCGGGCGGATTGTGGATTGGAGGACACATTGTAAATGTTTATTGTGACATGTAGGGCGATCGGGTTACCAATTACCGTGATGGTATTTTTTGGTGTAGATCTATCCCTTCACCATTAGATTCAAGCTTCGGTGCCCTTAATTAGTTATCGACGAGCTATGTTGAATATATAACATCTTCATAGATCGAGTGGAGCCCCATGATAGGGGTTAAATTATTTAATTTAAAATTTATTTATAAGATCAACCAATTAAATTTTATGAGATTACAACCACAAGCAAGATGATTGAGCCAAATCTAGTTGATTTTTTTTATAATGTAAATATGACGAAAATAAAATGATAATAATAGCAAAGTAAATAATCAGGTTGAAATAATTAATATATAGATAGATAGATAAATAGATAGAGAGTTTGTGATTCTTATTGATTGAGTTGAGTTGATCGATAGCCAACAATAGTAACGAGCAATACATGAAATTTTTTATTGTGCTACAATATTTATGTATCAATACATGTGTCAATATGTATCAACTTGCAGGTATTCAAATGTGTTATAATGATGGAAAGGGGAGGAAATTTATAGGATAGATTAACCCTAACTAACTAGATGCACCTCTATGTACATTTTGAGGATAAGATCGTAGCTGTCATGATAACATGGAATTCTGAATATCTCAAAGTTTGGCTGGCATTAGTAAGACGATTGTCTTGTAAAATGTCACACCCCAACCTTGGGGTGGTCTACAAGCCTCTAAAGAGTATACTGATAACAACTGGTCGGGACAGAGCCTCGACATACCCAACTATATACATATGCATATTCATCATACCTATCAGCTTACTATACGACTCCGAAAGAATGGAGCGTGACGACCTCCAGCTAAGTCAAGTCCTACTGTGAGGAAATTATTTGTTGCTCTATCTATACATGCGGGCATGAAACGTAATGTCCTCGGAAAGGGACATCAATACGAAAGATGTACTGAATATGTAAGACGGATAACCAATATAAACAGAAGATACGGGTATAGAAGTCAACTTGAAACTCATAACAAGCCTCTGAGGGCTTACCTGACACAATCATGAAAATATATGCATGTCTGTAAAAATCAAGCCGCTTAGTGGGGCCATATAAAATAATATCTAGCGTCTTTGTAGGGCAAATCATGTCATATTACATATATATATTGTATCCGGCCTCGATGAGGACTTGGTCATACCCGGTCCAAATGTGGGACTTGATAATATCAAAACCAACTGTAGTTGGGTGCACATCTACAAGTCGTATCCAGCCTACTATAGCGCAACTCGATATGAAAATAGCTACATATATATATATATAATTTCAATGCAATACAGACTCTGAATGGCCTTATGAAACCAATCGGAGTGACTTAAGGTCTTTATCCTCCGATTATCATTATGTAACTATGTTTGTATCACTAATTGAGAGTCATCAATGATTAGGAGGAAACATAGGGTTCAAGAGACTATCAAGTCGGAAAAATGTTTCCAAAACAGAACAACACGATTTATAAATTGTAACAATATGGTACAAAAGTCATCACATGCTTTAAATCTAAGAGTAGAATTCCTTTTGAAGGGATGTCATCATGGTTATACTTATTCACCGATCATGCCAAAAGAATAAAAGAGTATGCCTTAACATACCTGGTACTTGTTGCTACAATCATTCTATAAGCCCTCGCTCCTCTTACGGGTGGTCATCTACATCACATAACAAGTTAACATCAATATCGGATTCAACTTCTAAAGAGAAATTTCACTTAAGTATCTTATCGACATCCCTAAATACTTTAAGTTCTTAGAGTCCTTTATAAGGGATACTTACGTGATTCAATCTCCCGGTTCAATCAAAATACAATTTCCATAGAAACTTGATTAGGTGTTCTCCGATAACCCTTAAGCAAAAATAACTCTTTAAACTCCTCTTATACGGAAAACTTTTTGTGAATTAATCTCACAACCTTTCAAACCTTACGTTTATTAATTCATAACATATACTATCAACTACGTCATCCAATTCGACTCATATTTAGTATAAAATAGCCCATTAATTCATATTATGAAGATTTCATAAATTTGCAATGTTTTGATCATGTAAACTTTTTCATAACATCCTACAAATCAACAATTAATCATAATCACAATTAGATATGAGTAAATCATACCTCTACGTATCAAAATCTACTCGAAACAGTAGAGCATCTTGCTCCAAGGGTTTTCACAAATCAACTCCTCAAGAAAATGGAAATTCCTTCGATAGTTACGGGGCTTATTATGTAATTCTTGCAGATTATGACTTAGATTTCAACTTGGGGTGTTGGGGTAAGATTGAGAGGGTTTGGAAGAGGTCTTGGGACTGATTTGGGATAAAATGAGGGTTCTATATTAGAAAACCCAATTTAAACCCATCAAACATTCTGCACCGACATAAAATGACAGTACACGCGATGGACCGTCAAACGTTAGACGATCTGTCAACCTTCCTGTGAAACTGCCAGGAAAATCAACAGTCACCTTGGGAAATTTGACGGTCCATCAAATTATTTAACGGTCCGTCAACTCCACCGTCAAACTGCCCAATTTCATGTTTTCATCGAAATGTACTTCATTCGATCCGTGTAACTCCCAAACACTCTGGTACCTTCATAAACAAGTCGTAAACCTTCATTATCCTTATGTAAGGTCATACCCCTCCCCGGGGCTTCGGTATCCATTGACGACATAGCGAAATGCAAAACTTACGGGGCGTAACATAAATGATGGATTTTGGGTCTAATTCAATCCCAAAAGCTAGCTCGTAGGGTGAAAATTGTCCGAGTCCATCTAAGTAGACCTATTATCCATCCCATATCCGAAGTGGAACTCCTAACACTCCCCCGCATGCCTAGACCTCGATAATTGGAGCGTGGATAATATAATATTGGGGCTCAACATCGGTGAACAAATAATTGGAATGGGCCTAAATTTCATACCATGTAAAGAATGAATTTTGGGCCTAACTAGGGTGAGGAGTGTTCAAGTTCATATATGTAGACCAATTACCCATCTCATATCCGACGTGGGACTTTTAACACAATCTTGGACCTTTTAGACGTATCATTTTGGAGCAATGCTTTCACTACTAAAAATCTCTATTTTTCCACTGAAAAATGTTCAGTAGCTATTTTCCACTGAATGTCACTCAAAAAAACCTAAATAGTGGTATTTTCACATGAAAAAATTAAGAAGTTTCCCAGCATTTCAATGAGAACCTGTTTTCCACTATGCATTTTCCCAGTGAGTTGGCTCAGTGGGAATGAGGTGGAAAATCATATTTTAAAGCACAAATTTCCCACTGAATGTCAGTGAGAAAAATATTTGTTTCTAATAGTATTTTTTTTCCGGTGATGGGCGAATGACCGACCCCGACTCGGGACAAAGTCCTCGGACGAATAATAATTCTATTCAACCAAGTAATGCTAAGATCAAGAAAAAATCAGCTCATTAAGTTCTAGAAGTTAATTAAAATAATAAGTCCCAAAGTTAGTTATGAAGTTCACAAAAATAGTTATGAAGTTAGTTGTACAAAACTATGTAAATAGCCTAGTTAGTTGAAATAAGCTAGCTATACAAGATGTAGTATATATACATCAATATTCATTGTAAATGTATCACATTGCATATCACAATTCAATGAATAAAGATAGAAAAATCTTCTCACTAAACTGGTAGTTTCTTCTCTTCTAGTTCTTCTTTATCTTGAAACTTATAGTTCTAATGTCGATTACAAACTTCTTCATGGTATCAGAACCAAGATCGTCCCAATTCATTATTTCTGATGTTAGGGCCTCCTCTTATATTGTCCACGCTCTACATGTCCAACCCTGGGCGTGAGGCGGGGTGTTTAGTTCTCCCACATTGGTGGGATAAGTGGACCTTGGTCTCCTTATATGGCTTGAGCAATCCTCCTCCATTTGATATGGTTTTTGGGGTGTGGTTAGGCCCAATATGCATTTTATCATGGTATCAAAACATGATCTAAAGCTCGTTTGGTTGATCTTTTCATTCCATAAATATATAGATCAGCCAAGTCATTCTTTCTCTTCTTCCTTCTGGTTTCTACAGATTCTGTTGTTCTACATTCTATAACTTCTTCTTGATTCTAAAACATTTTTGAAAGTTCTGAGATCTTGATAATATCAACCACAAATAATGGATCATCAAAATGCAAATGGTGTTTCACATGGAAATACACAACTAGTACTCAACCGGCAGTTGTCACAGGTTTAGGTTCTGCATAAGTCATGGATCATAATCATCCCCTATACCTTCAAGCATCTGATGTAAGTGGTATATCACTCATTTCTCTTCAACTTACTGGATCTTAAAATTATGTTGTATGGAGTAAATCAATGAAAATTGCACTACTAGAAAGAAACAAACTTGGTTTTGTGAATGGTAGTTGTAAGAAAGAAAAGTTTGGTGAAGAGTTATGGGAACAATGGGATAGGGTGAATGCCATTATACAATCTTGGCTAATGAATATTGTATCTAGTCATCTTCTTGGTGGAATGGTATATGTTGATTCTACACATGAAGTGTGTGAGGATTTGAGAGAAAGATTTGATAAGGTAGATGGTTCAAGAACCTACAACTTACATAGAGAAATAGCTACATTATCTCAAGAAAATTCTAGTATAGCAGAATACTTTACCAAACTCGAGAATCTGTGGGTGGAATTTCAAGCACTTGTTTCACCACCTAGTTGTACTTGCCCAAGATCTAAAGATTTTATGGAATATCTACAGAGACAGAATCTATATCAGTTTCTAATGGGGATGAATAAGAATTATATGCAGGCAATGATTCAAATCTTGTTAATGTCTCCTCTACCTTATGTGAATAAGGCCTATGCTATGATCACTAGTGATGAGAATAAAAAGTTAGTGTCCTCAGGATCTGCAGGTTAGTTAGGTGTTGTGCCTAATTCTGGAAAAATTCATGCTAGTTCTAGTTCTAGTTCTAGCCATGATCAAACTGCAATGTATTCTAAAGCAGGTTCTCAGAAATTTAAGAAGAATTATAACTTGTATTATGAAGTCTGCAAGTTAAGGGGTCACACAAAAGACTATTGTTACAAAGTGGTAGGCTATCCACCTAGATTCAAATCTAAAAGAAATGAGCATTTTACCTACAATGTATACACTGAGGGGATAAGTCAAGGATATGATAGTGCTAAGGTACAAAGGACTGAAACTATGAGTGACAAATTTGCTGGAATGAGTTCTAGGTCTGGCATAGAGGTGAATATGAGCCAAGTAAGAGTTGAAGGTGCACTTGTCTTCTCATAAGGACAGTATGAGAATATTGTGCAATTGTTGAATGGAAATCTAAGCCAGTCTCAAGGTCAAACTCAATTCAATGCTTCTGCAAATGCAACAGGTAATACTGCATATATTGGTAGACATAAAGCTTTATTAGTTTCAAATATTATGAAACAGTGGATTATAGATACTGGTGCAACAAATCATATGGTCGCAGACATAGAGCTATTAGACAAAGTAACAGTAGTAAAATATGTCAATACAAAGAGAGTATATCTTCCTAATGGTGATGTATCTCATGTCACACATGTTGGTTCTAGTATCATATATAATAGAAGTACTCTAAAAGATGTGTTTGTGTTACCTCAGTTTAAGTACAATCTAATTTCAGTAACAAAATTGACTAAAGAATTATGTTGTTCTGCCACCTTCTACCATGATTTTTGTTTGTTTCAGGATCTTTACAATGGGAGGGTGAAGGAAAATGGTAGATTACAGGATGGTCTATACCTACTGCTAAATAGAACAACTGCTAAACTAACTGAGGGCCAGTTGAAATTAAGTCTAACAGCTAAAAAAGTCACTACTCTTACTAAGGAAGAAATAAGTTTGTGGCACATGAGATTTGGACACACTAGTAGAGTCTTAAGTAAACTGATTACAGCTCAGTCAAATAGTATAGTGAATATTTTGAATAAATGTAGTGCGTGTACATGTGCAAAACAATGTAGATTACCTTTTCTTTCTAGTTGTATCAAGAGTACAAATAGCTTTGATATAATTTATATGGATGTATGGGGTCCTTACAAAGTGCAGACTTATGATAGAAATAAATACTTCCTTACAAAAGTTGATGATTTCGCAAGAATGAATTGGATATATCTGTTTAAAATGAAGTATGATGCATGTGTTATCTTACAATACTTTTTAAATTTTTTCAAAACTCAGTTTCATAAAACTGTAAAGACTGTAAGAACTGATAATGGGACTGAATTCATAAATGATGTGTGCAGTAATATTTTCCTTACCTTAGGCATCATACATCAAAGATTTTGTGCTTATACACTATAACAAAATGGTGTACCTGAGAGAAAGCATAAACAAATTCTGGAAATAACAAGAGCAGTTAGATTCCAAGCTAATATACCTCTGAAATTTAGGGACTATGTGTACAAGTTGTTGTGTATATTATGAATAGATTACCTAATTCTGTAGTTTGTATGACAACTTATGAGAAATTGTATCAAAGAAACCCTTGTATATCTCACTTAAAAGTACTAGGATGTTTGTGTTATGCTAGAGACTTAACTGTGCATGATAATCTGCAGTCAAGGGTAAAAACCTTTGTGATGATGGGATACTCAGAAGTTCAAAAAGGATATATTTTATATGATATGACTAACAAAGTGTGTCTTGTAAATAGGGATGTAAGGTTTAGAGAAATTGAATTCCCTTTCAAATGGAAAATTGCAGACACACCTCTTTTCTTACATGATATGTCCTATGAGATACATGACACTACTGCAAGCCAAAATGTCCCTAGTATACCTCAAAACACCAACACTACAAACTCTTCAAATGCAGAAAATGCCATACCATATGACAGTAACACACTTCATGATACTTCCTCAGAATATCTACCAAATGTAACTACACCCCCTAATCATACTGACAGTACTAAGATGTAGCAAACTCTCCACTTGTTACTGAGGCAACACTACCTCTTACTACTCCCAATCAAGTTCAAGTACCATCTGTCCAAATTAGAAAATCAGATAGAACTAAACACCCTCCTATTTGGATGAAAGATTTTATCATACCAACCATTCTAGATGCACCTTACTCAATAGCCAACTATATTTTCTAGGACACACTCACACCTAAATATCAAGCTTTCCTCTCGGCTTTCTCAGATATCACTAAATCAAAGAATTATGCTGAGGCATCTAAGGATCCTAGATGGGTGGATGTCATGACACCAGAAATTAATGCTCTTCAAGATAATCATACATGGGAAATTGTCAGTTTACCTCCAGAAAAAACTCCTATAGACTGCAAGTGGATCTATAAAAGTAAATACAAGGCATCAGGTGACATAGAAAGGTTGAAAGCAAGGCTAGTGGCAAAGGGGTATAGTTAAAAGGAAGGCATAGACTATCAAGAAACTTTCTCACCTGTAGTTAAAATGGTAACAACGAGATTCATATTATCCCTAGCAGCTATTAGACACTGGAGTATTCATCAAATGGATGTATACAATGCATTCTTACAAGAGGATTTACATGATGAAATATACATAGACCTTCCACGGGGATTTACTAGCCATGGGGAACATAGAGTGTGTATAATAATTAAATCCTTGTATGGTCTCAAACAAGCACCAAGATAATGGAATTTCAAGTTGATAGAAGCTCTACTTCAGCTAAAGTTCACTCAAAGTCAGTTTGATCACTCTTTGTTCATAAAGAAAACTGATAAAGGAATAGTATTAGTATTGGTATATGTAGATGATATGCTGGTTACTGGTGATCATCTAGAACAAATTGAGGAGTATGCTTTCGAATTAATTTCTGAGATGGGATTAGTTGCAACAAAACCTTTCAATACACCAATTGATTGCAGCCTGAAGCTAACTACAAAGGAATATGATAATCACATAGTGGATAAATAGACTACAAAAATTGCAAATGATGAAGTCATTCAAGACATCAGTCTATATCAGAGATTGATATAAAAATTGTTATATCTCACAGTCACAAGACCAGACATTGCATATAGTGTACAAACACTTAGTCGAGTACAACAACCAAAGAAATCTCATTATGATGTTGCTATCATAATTGTTAGATACCTTAAGAGTCAACTAGGACAAGGGATTTTATTGTTAAGCAGTTCACAAGAAACAATCACGGCATACAGTGATGCTGATTGGGCTGCATGCCCACGCATAAGGAAATCAGTTACTGGTTATTTATTTAAATTTGGAGACTCTCTAATTTCATGGAAGTCAAAGAAGCAGTCTCCATCTCTAGAAGTTCTGCAGAATCTGAGTATAGAATCCTAGTAGGGACTGTTGCTGAATTAACATGGATTCTTGGCTTGTTGAAAGAAATTGATGTAAAGATCAAAGAGCATGTTACAGTTTACACTGACAGTAAGTCTACTATGCAAATTGTTGCTAATCATGTGTTCCATGAAAGGACTAAGCACATTGAAATAGATCTTCATTGTATCAGAGATAAAATTCTATAAGGATAAGTGAAGACTTAATACATAAGTACTTCAAAAAAAACCAGCAAACATACTGACAAAAGGATTAAACAGGCTGCAGCATCACTTCCTGTGTACCAAGCTAGGACTGATCAATATATTCTCAGTTCCAACTAGTCCTACCTTGAGTAGGAATGTTGAACCAAGTAATGCTAAGAGCAAGAGGAAATCAACTCATGAAGTTATAGAAGTTAGTTAAAATTAGGGCTGGCCAGTGGGCCGGGACAGCCCGACCCCGACCCGAGCCCGTCCCGACCCCGCCCAAAAAAAAAAAAATTACGGGGGCGGGACTCGAACTCGGGACGGGACGATGTCTCGTCCCGCGAGACCCGAGCCCGCCCCAGGCCCGCGAGACCCGAGCCCGCCCCGACCCCGCCCTCGCCCTTTGCAAAAATGGTCGTTGCACCAACGATCATTTTAGATTATGGCCGTTGGCAACGGCCATTTTAGCCCCTCCCTCCTCCCCCAACCCCCTACCCCTTAATATTTATTTTTAACCCATAAGTTATTATATTTACACTTTAACCCAATTTTTCAACTATAAATAACTCATTTTCTCTTCATCTTTCTCACAAATCTTCCTACAATCTCTCTAATTTCTCAATATATCTCTCTACAATTCTACATTGTTTGCTAAATATTCAATTTTATTTATTCATTTGGGAATTGGTAGTGAAGTTGGCAACTAGCTTGAGGATCTTCCATCGAGCAAAGTTTCAATTTTCAACCTCTCGATTACACGTCGACGTTACGTCGGCGTTTGGTACATTCGTTCCTTCATTAAATTATTATTGTCTGTTTATTTAGTTTAGATCACTTAATTTTATTGTCTTTAATTATTTATTTATTATCATAATTAAAATGGAAGGATTAAAAGGTATGTTTAAGGGTAAGGGTAAGAGTGCTTCTTCTAGTAGGGGCAACCAGGGCAAGGGTACTTCTTCTAGTCATCTTATTCCTACACATGATAATTTTGTTGATACTCAACATTTTCCTACAATACCATTAGATTTAGACCAGGAGCTATTTTCTGGAACTCAAGAAGACTTTAATTTAGACGATGATCTAGATGATATACCCACTAATGTTGATGACAACACACCCACTAGTGCACCTTCAACTGAAATACCTCTTATTCCCCCTAGTATGAGACGAGGTCCAACAAAACGACCATTAAAATCAGATGCATGGACATTTTTTGATAGGGACGTAGAGAATCAAGTAGCCATATGTAAAATTTGTAAAAATGTTTTAAAATTTAAAACTGGAAAAGGTCACGGTGGGACGGGGGTTTAATTAGACACGTAGTAAGTGCTCATCCAAATAGGTATGCCCAATACCAGGCTTCAAAACCGGGTGCGCAAACGGCCGCTCCATCGGGACAAGGTTCACATACGATATCGTCCCGGACCAAGTACGAGGTCAAATTAACCCTATGACCGGGGGAATTGTAGGCTCTAAATACAATAAACATAGAGATAGGGAAGCAATATCAAAATTAGTTGCTTTGTGGAGGGTTTGCCTTTTTCATTTCCTTCATCTCCCGGTTTTATTCATTACATTAGAGATATATATAATCCTGCTTTTAACGGTTTTCCTAGATCAACTCGTTAAGAGAGATGTATTTAAATTCGCGCATGAATATCAACAATATTTACGTTTTTCATTATATCATTTTAATGGCAAAGTATCCATCACGTCCGATATAGGTCGTAGTACTAACGGCCATGATTATTTAACTCGTAACTTGTCATTGGATAGATTATAAATGGTCTATGCAAAAACGTATTTTAGCGTATAGATATATAGATGATAGGCACACTCGGTACTTTTATTGCGTAAAAATATTTATCAAGTGTGCGATTATTACGGAATTACCGATAAAATTATGACTATTACATTAGATAACGCTTCTAGTAACAATTACGCAATTACAATTTTAAAAAATAGTTTAACTCCGTCTTTTCCAGACCATTTTCATATAAAATGCGCGTGCCATATATATAACTTAATTGTAAAGGATGGTCTATCACTTTTTGAAGACATTCTTAGTAAAATACAATTTGCTATAAACTTTATTTTTAAAAGTAATAAAGTACAACGTAGAAAAGAATATAAAAAAATTTGTCATGATTGCAACTACCTTTTAGAAAAATTCCACAAGAAGTATCCACTAGGTGGAATTCTTTATACGAGTAACTACTTGTTGCTTATGACTATAAATTACCTATAACTTTATTTTTTAACTCTCATAATAAAAAGCCAGCTGATATGATTTTAGATAGTGATTGGGAAAAAATTTCCGAACTTATTGTATTTTTAGAGAAATTTTTTCAAGCAACAAAAGAATTTTTCGGTATATATTATCCTACTATTTCAACTATGTTATTTTATATAACTCTAATATTTTTATTACTTAGTGAATATATGGAAAAACCAAATTATAAGGCAAATTATTAAAAAAATGTTTCTCAAAATAAAAAAATATTTTATTCTTATTCCCTCTATTTATATTATTGGTTCTCAGTATTAAATCCTACTATTAAAATAGACGGTACAAAATCACTAATTGAAACTATTTACGATTGTATAGAAGTACTACCACCTCCAAGTCCCAAAAATCTAAATCACCCACCACCTATTGAACAAACTAAAGAAGAAGTATTGTCTAGCGTAGAACACCAATGCAAAAATATATATAAATTTTATCAACAAGAAAATGCTAGTAACTTACCGGCTTCCATACCATCTTCTTCATCTTCAACACAACCTCACAAAAGACATGTCAAGTTTTTGCGGCTAGTATTGAAAGCCTCGTAAATAGAATGTGCGGCCGTACCTCTACTACTAACCAAATTAGCGAGTTGGATATTTTTGTTTTGCGGGTTCTGTACCGTATCAAGAAGTTATCAATGAAGATGGACATGAAGACTTGCTTGAAATACTTCGAGGGGGAATGAGAAGACCTTTCCGACACTTTCAATGATGGCTCGAGATGTTTTGAACATTCAAGCGTCGTCAACTCGCGTCTGAAAGCGCTTTTTCTGCGAGCAGATATCAAATAGGAGACCACGTACACTCATTAGCCGGAGACACTTGGAAATTGCGTATTATTCGTAGATTGGATACGAGCGGAGCGGAGAAGGTGCGGTCAACCGGAGATCAACGAAGAAGATGATGAAAACTACAACGAAATCTTAACCGAAGGTAGTGGAAGCGACGTAGATCAATTTGACCAACAAATACCAATTCCAACCGAAGAACCACATGAAATCATCAAGCAATTAGAACAGTTTTTTTTTGAGAATGTAATTTTTTTAATTGTAATTTTATTATGTAATTTGTAACTTTTGGACAACACCACAAAGTTGCAATTTAGATTTTAGACAATTGTATTTGTATTACAAAAAAATCATATGTCTATTAAATAATATAAGAGGCACAAAAACAACAAATTGGGATGTTTTTATTACACTATCTTGTTTTGTTTATTGAGTTTTTTTATACATATGTTATTTAAAAAAAAAAAAAAAAAAAACCCGCCATATCCCGACCCGAGCCCGACCCCGACCCGAGCCCGCCCGACCCGAGCCCGACGGGATCGGGATCGGGACGGGACTTGCTCCGATCCCGCCGCACCCGACCCCGCCGAGCCCGCCGACCCGACCCCGCCCCTTCTCCCGTCCCGCCCCGACCCCGACACCGCCAGACCCGGCCCGCCAGACCCGAGCCCGGCCCACTGGCCAGCCCTAGTTAAAATAAGAAGTCCCAAAGTTAGTTATGAAGTTCACAAAACAGTTATGAAGTTAGTGGTACAAAACTGTGTATATAGCCTAGTTAGTTGAAATAAGCTAGTTATACAAGATGTAGTATATATACATCAATCTTCATTGTAAATTGTATCACATTACATATCACAATTCAATTAATGAAGATAGAAAATTTTTGTCACTAAATTGGCAGTTTCTTCTCTTCTAGTTCTTCTTCATCTGTATTTCTTCATTTTGAAACTTATGGTTCTAATGTCGATTACAAATTTCTTCAAATTCCATCTTTGGCCAAGCTGCAGGCACCAGCTGACTCGGACTTGATTGTGAGTTCGTTTGGCGTTTTCAATGTGTCTGGTAAAAAAAATCTTCACATCGATATATTTATTACCGATACGACAATGAGACTGTGGCAATAAAATTAACGGATTATTATACGAACTAGATTTCAATTATGCATGGTAATGATCATGTAAGGATAAACAGTCAGTAGAAACTAGACGAAGTCATAGGAGATTCGGTAGAGGAGATAGAGCTGGTAAAGAAATCAACTTTGAAATCTTACTCTTAAAGAACTTTGAGTATAGTAAACTTTCAAGAGAGGAAGAAGAAGATGTCAGAAAATTCTGTAGTGTTTTCTTAGTGTGTTGAACAATTAAGCCAAAGGCCTCAATTTATAGTGTAATGAGATGACCCTTCAACTAGCCAACTAATGGCCTTCAATAGCCATGTAATGACACTTGATTGAGGGGTTACATTCAGCCAAATAATGGCTGAATTCATGTGCCAAATAATGGAGATTCAATGCTCCAAAACCAGCCCAAAAGTCAGAACTTTCCATCTTCCCGTCACGGCATTCTGCCTCCGAAGCGCCGCGGCTCTGAGAATTAGCGTCGCGGCTCCAGTGGCTGAAGACCTAATTAGCGCCGCGGCTTCGCGGCGACTTCCGACTCGTTTCATCTGACACTTCGTACACTTCTTCCTTCGTTTACCAACGTGGAATACTTTGTCATTTGCCCAATAACCGTCCATCATTCTATGTCTCAAACGCATTACATATGTACCAATATATCTTTCACTAATGAAATTTATGATACTTGGCACTACGTGTACACGTGTGTGGAAACGACGTTTCCGACGTGAGAGGCCCCAATTGTTCGAGTCATAAATAATAGGATAAATCTAATTCCACATTAGTAAATTTCTAATAGTTATCTGTTGTTCCATAATATTATAGTTCTTGACAAATACATTCGATTTTATAAAAGCTGCTAATATATTCCTATTAGATCCTTCAAAGAAAGATAATCAAAAAGATTGATGGCATCACCAAGGTTTTCTAAAATACAACCAAATGGAGTATAAAAGACGAGGTTGGTTGCGCCAATATTTGTTTATTTGTCTAATTAATCTGTTTTGTTTTTATATAACTAGATTAGCCTCCTCTCGCATATGATTCTCATGTGTTCCTTTTTACAGTTAATTTCAACAATTCTTGAAAGCAAATTGGAGTTGGTTATTTTTCTCAATTTTCTGCGACGAGTGGCAGTAAAGTTATTTCACGTATTACGTAATATAGATGCGAAAGCATATATTTGTGATCGGTTTACACTATCAAATTTAGGCCTCATTTGTTTGCACTTAATGGAGGTCTGAATCTTAATCATTCAGATTCAGCTCATTAAGTGCATTCATTTATTTTGTTTCGTTATGAAGCCTCTTAATGGGTCTGAATGAATCAGGTCTGTAACAGAGTTTTAACACAATTCAGACTCATTTAAAATAATACATCTTATTTCACAAAACATTTCAGACTTCTCTTCTCATCGAAATTATCACGCATCTAGCTATCCTTTCTCAACCAAATACTTTCAAAAAAAATATTTGAAATCATATGTATAAACCCAGTTCATGATATATCTTGCCCACAAAAATTAAACATGGGGAATCCACCATATCAATAAAATATCTACCTTCACTTCTCAATCTTTGAAAAATCGCAATGACTCTATAAATTAGTATTTCTCGAGACAATAACAACGAATTGAAAAAAAAATACTTGAATACTACATAACCCTTTAATCAAATTTGGAACTAAATACACAATATCAAGCTTCAAGAAACAACAGAGAACACTCAAAAATGTGTTAAGCATTGAAAGGTTTTCTCCTTTTTATCTTATTTAATAAAATTTCTTACTAGAAAACATCTTGTGGAATTCAACCACAACAACTCTTTTTAAATCACTTTCATTTTATAGAGAAAGGTTTACCATTTTAATAATAAGCACAAATTCTTTTAAAAAATCATGTTATCTTGTTACAATATTTTTTTTATATTGATATATAACTTTTATTTGCAGTTCAGATGTTTAAATTTTATCTTTGTAGAATAAAAAAAAGGAGATAGTTCAAATTTTTAATCAAATATAAATATTCAAAATATTATTTTCTATCAAAAATAAATTTATTTTGTTGAAATGAGATTTTTATAATATTTTATTGATATAGGGGTTAATTCCATATGCACATTCAGATATTGAAACAAACAACCATAATCATAAAATATTCAAATCTAGAGACAACATCTTAATATTTAGATTCAAACATCTAGATCTTAATTTACATCTTAATATTAGATGTATATTTAGATTCAGACGTCTTAATCTTAATGAAAACAAATGAGCCCGAGAGCTATAGTGGTTGGACCTATCAATAGCATCATATTAGTTAGTAAATGACCATCACTATAAGGACTCATCTTAATTATGGTGTAGGCCTTGCAACTATCATAGCTTAAAAAGGCGAGGGCCCTGTATCATTCACAAAATAATTCCGACAACGACAACAACAATAATAATGATAATATTAGGATATAATGTAATAGATAACTTATATTTTACATGTTTTATTCGTAACTCATAGATTAGTAGTTGGTGTTCTATAGATATTGATCTGATTATCTATATATATTAAAGATGATCTTGACGACGCACTACTAAAAAGACAAAAATTAGCGGCCGATAAATTCTGTGGCTAGACATCAAAATTCTTCGCTAATTTTATTTAGAGACAAATGATAAAAAGAATATACTAGTTAAAGCAATTTAGCGATGAATTAGTAACGAAATTCATAGCTAATTTTAATTTTTGTAAAAGAGACGATACAATTGAGAATGATATTTTCAATTAAATTATTAACCGCATTATTTACCTTAAACAACAAAATAGTAATTTTTGCATTTCCAAATAATGAAAAAGAAATTAGGGAGTGGGAGAAAATTAAAGAAGGGAAGGAACACATTCTATAAAATGAAAAGGAAAAATGGGAAAAGGGAAGTGAAGAGCACACGTCTAGGTGCCAGTTTGAACGGGCTTATGACTTTTGACTTACAAGTTAAAAAATCATAAGTTAGAAATTATAGCTTATTGCTTTGACTTGCTTTTGTCATTTTGGCTTTAAAAATATTTATAAGCACTTTTTCATTTTACCCAAACAACACAAAAGTATTTATAAATTATTTTAACTTAAAAATATTTAAAATAAGTCCATTCAAACATGCTCCTTGAGCCAAACTTTCTTTTTAGCACTTTACTGTTCCCACGTGTAGGCTGAGCCCCATTTCACACTCTCCGGTAACCGGTCAACAAACCCGCTTATGAAAGCGCCGACTATTTAGCCGGAACGGTGGTCCTCTTCTTCCTACATTTATTGCAACTCAACAAATTTTCAGCCTCGATATATTAACGTGCATAATATAATCTAGTACTATATGCTATGATTAGGAATTCTATGATCTATAGCTAATAGCAGGGGTTGTTATAAAATATATAGTGGTTATTATTGTGTTTGGAATTTTCTTTAGAGCCTATTTGGAAAGCCACTTAGAAATTGGATTTATGTGTAATTGTGTGAGATTATACATTTTGACATGTTCGTCTAGTAATGACTTTGTCATTATAAAATTGGATGTAATTGAAGGGTTGGGGAAGTGAGAATTTATAGTTATTACACTGTGTAATAACGAGATTACTTCTAATTTTTTTTCTTTTTTATTTTATATTATTTTTTACTTTTTTTACTTTTTTATTTCTATTATTTTAATTTCTTTTTTTTCTTTGTAATTTGTTTTATTTTTAAAATATTTTGTTCTTTTTATATGATTTATCTTTCATTTCTTTTCTTCTCAATTTCATACCTTTATTTCTTGTGATTCATGTATATTGCTCGTAATTTTTTATTTCTTATTTGTTTTATTTTCTTCATTTAGCGTAAGTGCATTATTATTTTAGATTTTGAAACTACACCTCCTAATATTAGAATTAATGAGTCATTAACAAACTTATCAGATAATGAGTGATGTTACTAAAGTAGAATTTCGTTGTTGAATGACGTAATAGATTTATTATGTTTTCCTTTTCTTTTGAATTATATTTACTTAAGGTATGTTGGAAGTTATTTTATATTATGTTGGAATTTGACACAAGAGTAATATGAATTTAGGTTATATTTACGGTTTCAATATATTTTCTTTAGTAGTATTGACTTGTTATTTCACATTGCATGTTGTTCATTTTTTAGTTAGCATTGATAGATTATTTTTTGTCAGACATTTGAATAATGTTATGACATTATATTTATAAATATTTACACGTAAATCAGTATAGCTGAATTGATACACGTGGGTCTCAAGTGACTGATTTTGACAAATAGGTTAGTTGATAAATATAACAAATACAGAATAACGAGATCATGAGATTATGAAGTAATTAACCTGGGCCTGATAGAAGCTTCTTGATGAGGCTACCAAGTTTAGTGTTCCAACAGTGTGAAAGCATAAGTATTGAGACAAAGAATATGAATCGAGAAGTAATGTTGTAATAACTTGAATATGATGATTTACAATGGGATACTTGGTCCTATTTATACTTGAGTTCACAGGTACACATTCCACGATTTATGCCTCTATTAATACAAATGAATGTTATAATAATTAGATAATTAATGTCTTCATAAATGCCATTAATGAACCCTTGGAAGGTGTAGAATTTGACAAGTAATTGCCGCCCGTTGGAATTCGAACAGGTCATCTGATCTTCCTACTTTTCGATACCTGGGGCCTTTTGATACCCCCCGGTGCTACTTCTACGCGACCAGTAGTACTGTAAGCTAACTCGGATTATATTCATCACTACTTACCACGTGTCACGACACAATTCATCCAACTATATAATAGGAATATTTCCTTATACAGATAGTCCCCGCACTTTCCGGATGCATCTCTTGCACTTCCGGAAAGTGGATTTGATTATCGAACAAATAGAAAACCCCATTCATTGGCGGAAAAACTAAAACGCAATGATTACACGATATCAAACATCACATCCCATTTAATGTTTCTGAAATGGCGGCGACCTTTCAGTCACTCTGATCGACGTAAAGTTGTGAGAGATGTCTTTTCACTTCCTAATTGTTACTTTTTCCTTCCTTAAATAAGAGGACCAAAATCCTTCACAAAGTGCAACTAATATTTCCTTCCTTTTTCAAAACATACAAACCCATCAAAATTCTTCTTCCTTCTTTCTGACTATCTTCTACCACAATAGCATCTTCCAAATCCTCTCCTTCGCATTCTACCGAGAATAACGGTTCTCCTCCGAGACATCGTCCAAGTATAGAATCGGCTTCTCTCAAAAGTCATGAAATTGACTTGAACTCTTGCCACTAAATTCTTCCTATAGGATTTGATTATTTAGGAGACTTTCGCGTCGAAGAACACTTTGAATTTGTGGATGAGATAGAGTCATTGATAACTGCAGAGGTCCTCCCCGAAGTCATTAAGGACTACAGCTTTGATTCCAACAGGAAAATTTTATTGATATCTTTAACTTACAATTGAAAAGACAAATGCAAGAACAATCTGGCTGCCATCTAGTGTGGTCAGTTTGGTTTCATATATGCAATATTTAGTGATCCGGGAAGTCTCCAAAAATGAGTGTTTTTCTTTGAAGAATTAATAGTACTGGTATACACTTTTCTCTTGAAGCTTTAATAGTACGGGTATGCGTGTTTTCCTTGAAGCTTTAATAGTACCTGAGTATGCTTTCTTATTTTCAAAAAAAATTACCTCAGACTTGGCATGGGTGTATATGGCCCCCGAGTGTTTGGGTGTTCATTCTGTGGAGACCCAGACACTGGATAATATTCTTGTAGCAAGACCTTTAAAACACTTTTATTGGTGTTGCCTCATCAAAAACCTTACCGGAAAAACCCAATTGAAACAAAAATTGGATGAAGGAAAAAAGAGTGGCAATGGACGTTCACCGTGCTAAATGTAATATATCTTCAAGTGACTTACATTTCAATTGCTAGGAAGTTTGTTTCCTTCTTGATTTATTAATTGGTATGATCATTTACCGCCAATCCCGGTGACTGTATATGGTCCTTCTCAATTTGGACCTAATTGTTTTGCATTAGGTTCCCGTGTGCTCTAAGTCACCATTCGGAGCACCAAGTCCCCGAATTTGAAGTGCCAGAGATTTATACACCAGTAATAGTATCGCTCTATTCATTGCTTCTAGGCCACCATCCGGTCGTATGCGAGATCCCGGCGTTCTTCGAGCAAGTCTAGTTGTACTGACATTGATTCTGAGTTATCTTGTTTCTCTAACTGGAGGTACCGCAAACTCAGAGTTTCTACTTCTATCGGATCAATGCTTCGTCACCATAAACCAAGAAAAAATGAGTTTCTCTGGCACTTATTTTTGTCGCAGTTTTGTATGCCCATAATATCTCGGGTAGCATGAAAGGACATTTCCCTTAGCAACTTCTATCTTGTTCTTCAAATTTTGTATTATAGTCTTGTTTGTTGACTCTGCCTGACCATTCACACTAGGATGATAGGGGGGGTGGAGGTGATGCGTTTGATGTTTAAGTCATCCAGAAACTTTGTGACTTTGGCCCTAATAAAATTTCAGTCATTGTCACAGGATGTCTTCTTTAGGATACCAAAACAATAAATGATATGTTGCTAGATGAAGTCAATCATCTTCTTCTCCGGAAGATTTGTATAAGCTGCAACTTCAACCCATTTAGAGAAATAATCAGTCATAAATAGAATTTGTGATACTTGTCACGGAGGAGAATGTAAAGGCCTGACTATATCCATTCCTCATTTTATGAATGGCCATGGAGAACAATCAGATACAATTACTCTCCTGGTCGGTGCAGTAACTGCGCGTGACGCTGGCATTTATCACACTTCCTCATGAATGCCTTTGTATCTACTTCGATCTGTGGCCAATAATATTTGGCCATTATGTGTTTTCTCATCAGGGATCCTGCTCCAAAATGGTTTCTGCATATTCCTTTATATACTTCCCTCATCACATAATTAGATTCTTCGGGACCTACACATCGAGCCAGGGGACCATAATAACACTACCGGTAAAGTTTTCCATCGATAATACATTACCGAGCGGCTTTAGTCCTCAAGGCTTGAGATGCTTTCGGGTCTTTTGGCAGCCTTCCATTTACGAGGTAGCCTATCAATTCATTTCTCCAATCCCAATTCAGGCTTGTTGAGTTCACCTCGTCATACCCTTCTGGGTCCAAGGCCAAGTGTAGAAGATGAATAACCGATTCATCTTTAAAGTCTTCTGCTTTCGTGTTAGAACCCAAGTTTGCAAGTGCATCAGCTTCTACATTTTCCTCTCAGGGTATATATACCACCGTCCACTCTTGGAACCGATTAAGAAACTTCAGGACCTTCTCGAGGTACCTTGACATACACTCCTCATTGGCTTCGAAAACTTCATAGACTTGGTTCACCACCAGCACAGGGTCACATTTGACTTTACTTATCTGTGAACCTAGGCCTCGATCTAATTTCAAACCTGCAATCAGAGCCTCTTACTCAGCTTCATTGTTAGTCAAAGGTGAACTATGAATTGTCTGCCTTAAGATTTCCCCAGTGGGAGTATGTAATACTATTCCCAATTCGGTCCCCTTAATATTAGTTTCTCCATCAGTGTGGAGCATCCAAACCCTTAGGGTAATCCTCTAGATCAAATCGGCTTCTTTTTCCTCCTGAGGGGTTACTCCCGGACTGAAATCAGCCGCAAAATCCGCTAGGACCTGCGACTTTATTGTAGTCCGGGGTTTATGCTCAATATCAAATTCACTTAGTTCCACCACCCACTTAGTCAATCACCCTGAAAGTTCGATCTTATGCAACATGTTCTTAAGAGGAAACGTTGTCACCATGGCAATCGAGTGGAATTGGAAATATGGCCGAAGCTTACGCGATGACATAACTAACGCAAAATCCAACCTTTCCAGCAACGGGTACTAGGTTTTGGCCCCTAACATGACTTTACTTACATAATAAACAGGGAACTATGTACTTTTTTCTTCTCGTACCAGTACTGCGCTTGCCGCTACTTCTGAGACCGCTAGATATATAAGGAGTTGTTCTTCATCCTTTGACATGTGCGGATGACTGGATAAGTAAGTTTTCAGGTCTCGGAGGGCCTACTGACATTCGAGTGTCCATTCAAAGTCGTTCTTCTTTTTATGGAGCGAGAAGAATTTGTGGCATTTCTCAAAAGACCAGGAAATAAACCTATTGAGAGTCTCTATTCACCCAGTCAGCCGATGTACGCCTTTACGTCTTCTAGTGTATCCAGGATATCCTCGATACCTTTTATCTTGTCGAGGTTTATTTTGATTCCTTTTTTGAGAAACCACGAATCCCAAGAACTTTCCGTAGCCTACCCTGAAGGCACATTTTTAAGGATTAAGTTTCAAGTTGTATCTTCTTAGGACCTCAAATGTTTCCTACAAATGACTTAAATAGTCTTCTGCACGAAGACTTTTAACAAACATATCATCTATATACACTTCCATAGTCTTTCCATTATGTTTTTCAAATATTTTATTTACTAATCTTTGGTAGGTGTCTCCGACACTTTTTAATCCGTAAGGCATAACATTATAACAATAAGTGCCAAAATAGTCAAAAAGACATTTTCTCTTGGTCTTTCGGGTGCATTCTTATTTGATTATACCTGAAATACGCATCGAGGGAACTCATGATTTTATGCCCGACAGTAGCATCAATTATTTGATCTATGTTCGGTAGAGGGAACAAGTCTTTGGGGCATGCTTTATTTAAATCTTTGTATTCAATACACATCCTAAATCTGTTCCCCCTTTTAGGTACTACGACTACATTTGCTAACTAATTCAGATATTTTACTTCCCGGATTGACTCTATATTAAGCAGCCTAGTTACCTATTCTGTTATAAACTTGTTGTGGGCTTCGGCGATGGGTCGTTTCTTTTGCTTCATGGGAGGGAACTGAGATCCATGCCTAACTTATGTATCTAGACTTCTGGAGGGATTCCTTTCATATCCTTATGTGACCAACCATAACAATCACTATCAACCGTAAGATAATTAAGAATTAAATCCCTGAGTTTCGGGGTTAGCCCCGTGCCTAAGTATACCTTCCTGTCGGGATTTTCCTCTGGCAAATTTTTTTGTTCAAGCTCTTCAACTGTTGATTTGGCAGCGTCCGATTCTTTTGATATCTGAAAATATCTTGGTAGCTAATATCAATCTGAAAACTCTTCTTCCGGATATGCCGGTTATGCTTCTGTCAGTGGAGCCTAACAAACATCCTCTAATGCCAGCTTTGCTTCCTTTAATTGCTATTTTGGGTTCGCAGTTGCCTCTAGTTCCTTTATGGTGTACATCTCCTTGGCAGCGGGTTGTTCTCTCTTAATTTGTAGGGCTCCTTCCGGTGTCAAAAACTTTACCAACATATGGGACTGCCTTTATGTCGTGAATCCAAGGCCTTCTGGATATCATATTGCATCTCATGTCATCATCAATGACATAAAATTTTAGTTACCTTTACGACTCCCTTAGTGTCCACTGGCAAGTCGATATCACCCTTCGTGGGTTCACTAGACATGTTGAAACTTGAGAGTGTTCTGGCGGTTGTAATAATCTTATCTAACATCTTTATTTTCTCTACCACCTTTAACCAGATGATGTTGGCAGATCTTCCAAGGTCGATCAAGATTATCTTTACCTGGAAACAATCGATGAGCACCGTAATGACCAGAGCGTCATTATAGGGGAAAGTGACACCAGCGGCGTCCTCATCGGTAAAGGTGATAATGCTTTCGTCTGGTATTTCCTAGAACCTTTTCACCCAAGTAACTAAATTTTTTATTTTCTTAGCCTCCATGACGGATGTAGCGGCAATAACGGACCCACCAAAAATGATGTTTATCACATAAGGTAGAGCGTCCGGATTAGACTAGCCATCAGTGGGAGGTCCCCATTCATAGTTATTGTGAGCCCTTTCACTCAAGTACTCCCGCATGTGGCCCTGTTCAGCATTCCTGCCACCTCTTCCCGGAGGTGTCTGCAATCCGCAGTTTTATGTTCGTGAGTGCCATGGAAATCACACCAAATGGTCTGATCTCTGGAATTTGGATCAGACCGCAGTGGATTTAGTGGTCGAGATGTCGGATGAGTCCTCTATACTACCATCATCTGATCTTCTTTGATTTTGAAGTTGTATTCGAATAAATGTGGGTATCCGGGTCCCTTTGGAGAGGAGTTAGATGAACTTCCTTTATCATAATTTATCAGTCTTGGTTGCTTCTTTCAGGGCCTCCCTTGTTATTTGGAATTTAAAGGGAATGAAAACATTATCCGCTCCCTTGCTTCCCGAGAGCGGGATAAAGCTTAAAACAATTCTTTAAGGAGTTACGGTCGAATCCGACTCCTTTGTCTGATAGTCATGAAATGCTTCTGGCCTGAGTCCCCAACAAATCATCTTCCGCTCATATCTTTGACTCATACCAGTTGTGAAAGTCTTTTCAGGTTGTGGCTTGGAATTTCTCGAGATTTTCTTTGAGTTTTCGTGAGGCATCTGAACTCAAGGGGTTCAAAACCTTTGTGAAAGCCTGAGCAGCCCATTCATCTGGGACCGCAGGTAACAACATACACAACGCAGGTAACAACATACACTCCTTCTGGAATTACATAATAAAGTCTTTGAGGAGTTTGGACTCTCCCTGTGCAATGCGGAAGATATCCTTTTTTTTTGTCTTCACCTTTCGTGACCCCGCATGGGCCTTTATGAATATATCGGATAGTATGGCTAATGAACTAATTGAATGCTCAGGGAGAAGTGAATACCATGTCAAGGCTCCTTTAGTGAGCGTTTCAGTAAAAAAATTATCAGTCCTGATTCTATCTCGTTCTCCTTCAAATTGTTTCCTTACGGCTGTGGTATATGTCGTTATGTGTTCTTGCGGGTCCATCATTCCATTATATTTGGGTATGAAAGGTATTTTGAACCTCTTGAGAATTAGCTCGAGCTCAGCCTCTGGCTTATATGCCAATTGAATGTATTTTTTCGTGTTTGGTCCTTTGATCACTAGAAGGGCCCTCGGTATTTGATTTAATGGTGCCGGAATTCCTTGGCATTTTTCTCTACCCCTTAGCATTTGTGTCCATTTTGTTTGTCAACTCATTCATGAATTTCAGGTCCTATTCCTGGAATGAATTTTCAGAAACAGTCTCACTTCCTGAAGCGTTATCATGTCTTGACCCATTCTGACCGTTTCTTGCAGCACTTAGAGCGTTTGGTGGCGATGTTGTCGTGGTTGCTGGAATGCCGTCGGCATAGTTGGATGCGAACTCAAAGAACAATCATTTTAGGTTGCCAAACTGTTCTCTCATTGCAACATTTTTGCCCTTAAGATTTGCATGGCCTCCTCGGGCGTTTTATCATTGGAAACCTCATCGCCCCAGGTTTGTCAACCTCCCGAAGTGGCCCTGTCTGCGACCATCGGATCTTCTAGCACCTGGTCCGCGACCAGAAGGCCATCTGGTCCGATTTGAGTATTCTCAGCATTGTTCTCGGGGATACAGTTGCATCCGAGTTCTTTCATACCTGTCATTTGTTGCTTAAAAGAAATAAGACTTAAAGAAAATATTAGATTAGTGAAGAAGGGGTCACTTGTGACACCACTACTACTCAGGCCCCACAATGGGCGCCAAATTGTTTACCCATAAATCGGTACAGTTGAATTTATACACGTGGTCAAGGACAAATGAGTATCAAGTGACTGATTTGACAAATAGGTTAGTTGATAAATATAACAAATACATAATAACAAAATGAGATTAGGAAGTAATTAGCCTAAGCTTGATAGAAGATTCCTTATGAGGCTACCAAGTTGAGTGTTCCAATAGTGTGAAAGTACAAGTATTAAGACAGAATATGAATCGAGAAGTAATGTTGTAATAACTTCAATATGATGATTTACAATGGGATAATTGGTCCTATTTATAATTGGGCTCATCGGTACACATTCCACGATTTATGCATCTATTAATACAAGTGAATGTTGTAATAATTAGACATTTAGTATCTTCATAAATGTCATTAATGCACCCTTGGAAGGTGTAGAATTGGACAAGTAACGGCCGCCGGTTGGAATTTTAATCGGTCATCTGATCTTTCTACTTTTTGATATCTGAGGCCTTTTGATACCCCCGGTACTACTTCTACGCGATCAGTAGAACTGTAAGCTGACTCGGATCCGATTCATCGCTATTTGCCATGTGTCACAACATATTTCGTCCAACTGTATAATATGAGTTTTGCCCTATACAATAAATATTAATATTTTTTTTATCAAACATGAAGTCCATGGCGTTCTTACAAAACGTGTGTTTTTAGTTTTTATAATTAATTAAATTAAAATATTATTAATTTGAAAAATATATATTAATTATTTTTATAATATTATTTATAAATATATGATTTTAATCAACTTAAATATCAAATTTAATATCATTAATAAAGGCACATATTGTCAAATATTAACTTTTTAGTTTTGATAATTAATTTCATTTAAAATTTAATCTAATTATATAATTACACTTGTGAAACCAAATAGTACGCTTCTGATTACACTGTAATTATATTATGACAAACAAACAAGTCATTTAGGGTCTGTTTGGAAAGCCACCCTGTAATTGGATTTGAGTGTAATTGGATGTAATCACACAGTTTTAGCATGTTTGTCTGGCAAGGTAATTACTTGGTCAGCATGTAATTGGGTGTAATTACACTCTCCAATTCTCAAAGGGGCTGAGAAATGCAGGTAATTACAAGGTTATTTTCTGAATCTCTTTTTTTCTTTTTAAATTTTATTTTTATTTATATTCTTTTATTCTTTTTAATGTATTTTCATTTTAGCTTTTTAAATTATTATTTTCAAATATTATTTTTATATTATTATATTTTATTTCATTATTTCTCATTTCCCAACCTTTACTTCAGGTTCTTCTACATAATTTCTCATATTGTGCTTTTTCTTATTTAATTTTCTTTATTTTTTAATTTCACTTAGCTATGTTAACTTTCTTGTTTGTTTTTCTTTATTTTTTAATATTTCAGCTAGCTATGTTATTATTCTAATTTTATTTTTAAAAAGTTACACATCCTAGTCTTAGAAATGATAAGTCATCCACAAACTTGACTTAGTGATGTCATAAAAGTTAAATTTCGTTGTTGAATGAGATATATGCAAACTTACCTTATATTGAGTGATGTTAGCATTGATAGATTACTTTTTAATATTTAAATAATATTTATGAAATTATGGTTGTAATTATTAATTTTTTTGTCAAACATGTTGTCCGTGATGTTATTGAAAAATGTATAATTCATAAGAAGTTCTTATTAATTGATTCAATTAAAGTATTACTTATTTATATATATCAACTTTTTTTACAATACTAGCTACAAATTTATAATTATTTAGTTCTATATTTTCGAAATAATATGTATCTTGAATACACAACGATAGATAAAATTAAGTAATATTTCTCATATGAACATATATTTGTCAAATATTAATATTTAGTTTTTGATAATTAACTTTTATATTTAAAATTTAAAATATTTAACTGTGTAATTACACTTGTGCAACCAAGCAGTACGCTTGTAATTACTATGTAATTATCTTATGACAAACAAACAAGTCGTAATTACTATACTATGTAATTAATAGGCTGTGTAATTGCTACCCTAGTAATTACACCAATTCCAATTACCAAATGGCTTTCCAAACAGACCCCTAATTACTATATTGGGTATTACTAGGATGTGTAATTATTACACCCTAATTACATCAATTTCAATTTCCAAGTGGCTTTCCAAAGTCCAAACAGACCTAGCGCGTACTATGAATATGAAAGAGGAGAAGATAGAAAAATAGATTTAAAGAATCAGACGTGAATAGGGGCAAGGAAAAAAAGAAAAGACCGCAAAGAAAACAAAATACTATCTTGAATCAAATTTGAACTCCATTTCTAAATTGTGCAGAATAGTAGTTGCAATTCCAATCTAAAGTTTAACTCTGTGCAACATTTAACATCTTCAAATTTTGTTATGATTATAACAATTACGAAAATTTTAATTGTATGATTCTATAGATTTAACTACTTTTTCTTATCATAATAAATAATTGAAATATTATAGTTTTTTGTTACAAATGGCATTGCATCATCTCTCATAAAAGTTGTTTTAATTAATCTACCCTATTATCCTTTCTCAACATGTAGAAAATTTCCTAGCAAGCATAATTCGTAATTATTTTCTAAACAACGAACAAATCATCCCATAAAAAAGCTTTAATAGTATATATATATTGAAATTAATGATGTGAAAATCTAAATAGGGTGTTGTACTTTATATATTTAGAATACAGACAATATACACCGCTGCAATAGAAAATATTTTGTAACATTCATTATGATCGTTCATATGCATCTACACCACGACATGTTTGAACTAGGGATGACAACGGATCGGATCTTGACCGGATTCTACTAGATTCAGATCCATTTTTCATACTTGGATCCAAATCCGGATCCAGATCCATCGGGTCCATAAAAATCAGATTCAAATCCGGATCCATCAGATCCACGGATCAGATCTGGATCCACATTCTTGAGTGCATTTTTTACGCAATAATTTGCATGCTGCACATGGAGAATTGGACGATGACATCTTTGGCCTCCCTATATTGCTGTAGACAAATGAATGTTTCCTTGATTCTATAACAACAAAAAAAATAATCAGGAAGCCTAATAAAATGATAAATACTTAATTAAATCTGAGAAACATGTACATATACTTGTAACAAAATGCATTTTTCAGTATGATAGATAGAAAATTAAATAAGTAAACAAGAGATAATTTGGGTATGTTAAAGAATGCATGGTATTTAAAGAAGTTGTTTCATTTAACCATTTTGGAGTAGAAATGCATTAAAGTCATATTGAAGCAAACATGGAAAGTAAATATATTACAACACTAATTTATATCTATAGAATAAATTAAGAGGTCTATTAATTTATTTATTCAAGGAAACTAAGAGGTGTGAGAATGGAAGCTGAGGGTGATTAGTGGAGTAATAAAATTGTTGTTCCAGCCAATTCTTCCTAAAATTTTCAATATCCATTACTCCAAACCTGAATGTAAAATACAGAAATTATGAAAAAAATTCAGAAAATACTTATAAAATTACATTATAGGTTATGCATATATTTAATAAAGAACGGATCCACGAGTCGGATCTGGATCAGATACGGATCTCAAACACAAGATCCAGATCCAGATACGATCCGTCAGAAACGGATTCGGGTCCGATCTGATCCGATCCGTCGGGTCCAAATTTTGAAGATCCATATCCTATAAAACGGATCTGGATCCACCGAATCCGGACCGGTTACAGGATCCACTGCCATCTCTAGTTTGAACAAATAATCAAATACTATACTAAATAAACCTAGTTAGTATGGTCAAAACCAGCAATTAATTTCCATTTGAACACGGTCGTACTCCACCGGCATTTACCGGTCAACCTCAAACTCCTAGGTGGAAAAATAAACTCGAATCCACCCCCCCCCCCCCCCCCACCTCTATGGGACCAACCTCTCCTCCCCATCCCAAATAAATAAAGTGCCCATATCCCCGGGCATAGCTTGATGGCAAAGGAGGAGAACTTAAAATTCAACTGGAGGCTTGCAGCGTGTGTTCGAATCTTGGTGGGAGCAATTTGCTCTCTTCTGAAGTAGACCTTGTAACTGATAGTGTTGAGGTACCGAGACTACTATCTCCAGGAATAATCTGGCGTAAGTCGTAGATATCAAAAATATATAAAAAAATAAAGTGCCCACACAAACAAACAAAAGTCTCTTCACACTTCACACTTCAAAACCCAAAACACAACGCCTATACAAAAAGTCTTTTTCTCTCACTGCCTTTTGTTGTACAGTAACATTTAAAGACTAGAGTTTTGAGCCAAGAGAAATAAGACCACTCAAATGAAGAAGAATCTATGCTTTTGATCAATTCCATGGAGAAGGAAAACAACAAGTTAAAACCAGAGACAAGTGCTGCCTTATTTTCCGATCAGATTCCGGGGAGTAGTATTACTAATTATTCCTTATCAAGCATCTTTGATATGCCACCATGTGAAACCGAAAAGAGTTCCTCTTTATGCTTAATAGAAACCATGTTTGCTTCTCATGATCCAATTAATACCCCTTCTATATTCGATTTGCTTCAACCTCCTCCACCACCACCCTTGTTGATTCCACCTCAATCACAAGTACCCAAGATTCCCTTATCTGAGATTGTAAATACTCCTAATAATTCATCGTCCATCTCTTCGTCATCAATTGAAGCTGCTAATGATGATCAACACACGACTAAAACAGTAGACCAACAAGCTGATGATAATCAAGACAAGAATAAGAAACAGTGAGCATTAAATTAAATTTGCATCTTTATGGATAAAGACAGTCTTTTTTTTATATATTTTTAAAGAAAAGTTTTTCTGTACATTAGTAAATGTTGACTAACAAAATCCAGGAAGATCTTGGCTTAATATATGGGGGTTTTCTTTTTTATGTATGCAAATTAAATTGGCTGTTTTATAAAATTGGGAAAAAGAAAGAATGATTAATGGGTACTGTTTTGGTGGGTTGTTAATTAGGTTAAAACCGAAAAATAAGAAGCAAAAGAGGGAAAGAGAACCGAGATTTGCGTTCATGACCAAGAGTGAAGTTGATCATTTGGATGATGGTTTTAGATGGAGAAAGTATGGCCAAAAAGCAGTAAAAAACAGCCCCTTTCCCAGGTATGTATATATTCACACCTACACGCTAACGGAAACGCTTTTATTTCTTACTTTTCAATTTTTCTGCCTCTCACTAGTCAATTTTGTTTTTGAAAATGACATGCAATTTTTTTTGTCATGAAGGAGCTACTATCGTTGCACCACTGCAACATGTGGTGTGAAGAAGAGAGTGGAAAGGTCATCCGAAGATCCTTCAATAGTTGTGACAACTTATGAAGGTACTCACACACATCCATGTCCTATTACGCCACGTGGCAGCATCGGCATTCTGCCTGAAACTGCTGGCTATAGTGGCTCAATTGGTGGTCTTGGTGGTGGTGGTGGTGGAGGTGGTACTTCCTCTTTGTATTTTCCGCAATTCCATTATCAAGTACAACAACAACAATCGACCTATTTTCATACACCAACATTACCTAGAAGCTTTACTAGTAATACTAGTGATTCCTCATTGTTTTCAACTACTAATTCATCCCAAGAAAGAATGTTCTCGCCTTCTACTTCTTCTTCTTCCCCTTTGGCTAGAGATCATGGGCTTCTGCAGGATATGGTGCCATCGCAAATGAGGAATGATCCAAAAGAAGAGTAGGAACTAAAAAGGGCTTTTCCTTTATGATCAATTGGTATGTTATTTTACTTAACTGATGACTAGTGATGAGGTTATAATTGAGTTAGCTAGCTATAGATATGAACCATTAGAGACTTTTCCCCTGATTATTTATTATTGTACAATGACTAGCTTTTTAGCTTATTAATCAACCATAGCAGTGGAGTAACTTCTTTTCATTTGATTTATGGGGTTAGTTATTTCATGTAGCAGGATTCTTTGTACTTAATTACTACTTATATTTCATATTTTTGAAGATTCTGTCTCTTCATCTTTAATTTGTATATATACCCTTAATTTCGCTTATCTCGTTCGTTCAAGTTTTTTTCTTTTTTCGGGCTGGGATATTATTTCTGTACCCCTAAAATTACTGAATTGCATGCATGTGCATTCGTTCTTGACATCAGCCGAATATATTGTCCAAACGTTTAGGGTTTTCTCATTGAATTAATTTGACAAGGAAGTCTCAAAGCTAGCTAGTTCGATCGGAATATATATAAAAGCAGGGTAAGAACCAAAACAACTATGCCAGATTTGCTTTATTCATGGGTACGTATATGAAAATGTCCCCTTTTTCTTCTTACATGAAATTCATCTCTCTATTATCTACAACTTTTTTAACTTTAATCTCTCCCTGCAGGACAAAAACAGACAATTTCAAACCACAAATTATTCCTCCATTTCTTATTATCTAACAGTCACACCATTCAAATGTTATGCTGACCGTACGAAATAAGAAATTATAGTAGTTTTTCTCTCATCTAAAGGTATCAATTTCTAATTAACTCTCCACTAAGGTAGCCACCAAACCAAGATATGGTCTTAACTTTTCCCAATATATAATCTTAAGGTTGCGATTGTACTAACTTTTGAGCTAGTATTTTTTTTAGCATAATCATCTTATATTCGAAACCCACTAATTCAACTAATCCGAATTCACAACAAGGCTGGCTCGACTATCTGGTATTCGAAACTAACTAATTCGACTAATTCGAATTCACAACAGGGCCGGCTCGACTATAAGGCCAGTAAGCAGTGGCATGGAGCCCGACTTGTTGAGGGGCCCATTTTTCCTAAAAAATTATTATTATTATATATCTTTTTAAATTTTAATTCCCGGCTTTTACTATTTCTATTATTAAATATTCTAATTCTGTATTGTTTTAATATGTTTTTCGTTGCGCCAAAGGTCCGAAAACAACCTCTACCTCCCGAGGCAGGGGTAAGGTCTGAGTACACACTATCCTCCCCAAACCCAGTTGTGTGATCACACTAGGTATATTGTTGTAAATATTTTAATTCCAAAAAGAGATTTTTTTTGAAGAATTAATTAAATCCCAAAAAGGAGCTCTTGATAACTATATTATCAATTGAAAAGGATTTGTTAGAACAAGTGGATTATAAAATAGTAGTTAATGACTTCACACGCTAAAAAAGCTAGAAAAGTAGACTTTAAATAAAAATAGAGTTTCTAAGTGAAGGCAAGCGCAACTATATATGTAATATCCTAGCTGTCAGCAAGGCAGGTGACTAAAACACTAGAAACGGGGACTACCCGAGCTAATGATAGAGGCATATACGACGATCTTTCCTTTCTTTAAAAAAATTAGGCATCTCTGTAAAGTTTGGCTTTAGGCCTCCGATCTTGTTGAACCGGGCATGATTCACAACCACGTAAAACCCATTAAATGGGAAAATGCTCCCTGCCAGAGGTTTCTTCATTCTCAGAGCTCGAACACGAGACTTCTGGTTAAGGATGTACCGGCCTCATGATCATCCACCCCTTGGTAATAATTGGTCCTCTTGATCAACTATATATAGCTAGCCTTGTACTAGAGAAGCTATGACAGTATCAATTAACTTGAACTTGCATTGTACCATCGATCGTGTTTCATCACTTCATTATCTAGTGTAGCTCAAAAATGATAATGAGGGAGCAGAGGTGATGGTGGCTTTGATGGCTCAACGTTCCACTTTAAGCTAAATCTAAGGAGCTTTCATCAGTAGGAGGGCAAAGGGAAGGATGTATATGATCACTAGGAGCATGGCGTCAGATTTTGAATGCATATAGTTCAAGTAAATAGGGATATGTACTTACTACTGGAGTTGGACAGCCATGTCCATATGACAGTCTTTTTGCTTGAAATGTCCACTTCAATTCAATACCATATGCTACTTCAGGCCAAGCATCATTTCTTGCCTATCCAACTTTGATACTAAACTGCTCACCAAACTCTGCCTTATATTAATCTCTCCACACCTTCTACCTTCCTCTTAATTCCATATCCAACAAAATCCATGTATATAGTAAGTACATGGATCTGAGCTTCATCAAAATTCTTTTTTATGTATTTATATATGTATAGGCACATAAAGCAGAACTACTTGGTACCAAATTCTGTTCACGTTACTATTTCTGTTATATCATGTGTCATGTCAAGATCGGAGCAGGGTTTTAGAAGAGAAAACATCACATAATTTATCAATGGCAGATCAGATGGCAATAATTAAATCAAAAGATGACTAATTAATGTTGTTATACTTAGTTACATATCATTTTAATTTTTTAAAATTTTATATATAGTCTTAAAAGCACATTTCGGAAAGGATGTAAAAAGAACCTTTTAGAGAAAGAACGCCATGTTTGTTTAGAGATGTATTGCAAATCTTTCCATCACTTTTGTCCGAGTTCAAATAAGCTGCTGATTATTCGAATAAATTAATGTCGGCAAATTCAAGTCTCATCGCACAAATATTGAACTGAACAAACATACACACATAGTGCTTGTGATTAATTTCAAAATTAAATTTGATTTCTGTCATCTTTAATAGTTGCATGTTCATTTTGATTCAAAACTTTTTGAATATATCCAAATAAAAGAGAAGCTAAAAAAGAATCGCCTCCTGTATTTTTTGGTTTAAAATTTAAGCTTTCCAATTAATCAAAAGTTTGAAACAGCTGTCGTAATTGAGCTTGATTCGTCTTGTTGACGCAATTTCACATACTAACGGATTTAAGTGTATTTTTCTGAAATCAGTGTTGGTCGGGTATTAGGTAGGTAACTTCGATTAATAGTAGAATTTGAGAGATGATAGAGTATACAGGTGGACTTATTTGAATGTAACTTTAACAAAATTAATGTATGCATGGTTTAATAAAGTGAATTGACATGGATCAAGAATTACATATTCTATGTGTTGCCGATTGTATTTTAGGAGAAATACAAAGGTTTATTAGCATTTTCAGGAGCTAGTTGCTTTAGTCAAAATTAAGCAGCTATTTTAATTTCCTTTTCTTCATAAGGAAATCAGCTAGTGAACATGAAGAATGCGATGGAATCGTACTTAAAGCTGGCCTGAGAATTCTACATAAGGAATCAAAATTCAACAAAAATAATTGGATTTCTGGACATGAATTTTCAAATATTCTCTGCCAGACACTACATTGAAATATTCATCGTAGCTGGATATTAATGTATTTTGGCTATTTTTTATTTTTATATCACGTTAGTGCCATTTTCCTGTACCTGTATTTCATTATTTAGCCTAATGTTTTTTCCAAATTGGAGATAAGAATGCGTGGGAAAAGGGTCAAAAAAAAAGTTTGATGACGCTTCTTCATACATATCCATATAAAATATACAAATTAGTCAAAAGTAGATCCCTTTAAAATGACTTACAAGAAAGAAGATCCCAAAGTGATGATTTCGTGAATTATTTGACGATAAAACAAAATACACGTATTCATGGTAAATGCAATGTTTTAAAAGGCGGGGCGTTTTCTCGCCGAAGCATAAGCCCTGAGTCAGAGGGCGTAAGCTTATGGATATTTAATCTTTAATATTTTATAAAATAATATATTTGTAATAAATATTTTTAAATAGGTAAAATTAGATAAAAAATAAAAGAAATCTGTAAATCAATGAGATATATATGTGTATGTGCGCGCGCGCAATCCATTATACGCCACTTATAACTTATAATTATATATAACATAATTTTACAAGTTTAAACAATACAATGAAATAAAAGCTATTAGGCAATGCAAATGAATTCTAATATATTAACTTTCAAATAATAAAAAATCACAATTTCTTCAAACAATATTAATATCATTCTATTCATTTTATCTCCCTATAAGCAAAGAATCAATAAGCTTTATCAGTACTATAATTAAAACGTAACTCATTCATGAATAAAAATAAAATTACTTTTAAATAGCGAAATAATAAAATATAATAATTTTGATACACAGGAAAAAAGATCAACGACAAGTGAAAATGTACAATTGGGCTATGTATTTTTAAAAGAAATATTAAGTGATATTCACGATATTCTCAAATAGTAAATATGCAATACCGCGACTTGTTATTTGAGTTATACCCAATCTTTTTATTTCTATAGATAAAAATTAGTAAATATCATTCATTTGTTAAAGAATTATGAGAGTCAATGATTTTAATTAAGGAATTTAACATATAATTTGTGTAAGAACAGTTATGCGAGCCCCGAGCGTCGGCCGTTAGACGTGTTTAGGGCGTACATTCGGACGCTTAGAACATAAGCCTCACATGAACTAAACCCCGCACGTTGAGCCCTAGGGCATTTTGTCAGTGCCCGAGTCGAGGCGAGTCCTGAAACTCCCTTTTAAGACCCTAAATGCAACTATAAATTATTTTACATGAAACCTCTCTACGACAATTACATCACTTAAAAGGCGATTAGACAAAATTAACAAATGATTTTTATAACTTTTTTAGCATACCATTGATACCAATGAAGTTAGACTAGTTAGTAATCATTAAGGTTGTATTTTAGTAAAGAATATAGGTTTTGGACCATAAAGTCTCAAAGGGTAATTTAAATAAATAGCTATAGTTTAAGAGCTTCTAATCAATTATAGTTATATTTTTGTTAATTACATTTCGTAGTTAGTTTTTAGTTATTTCATATGTATTTGATTGTATTCAAATACACTGTTATGTTGTATTTAAATTTTTGAGTGAGCTAACTTAGTGTATTTGATTGTATTCTAATACACAAACTTGCGTAGATACTGCAATACATAAATTGAATGTATTTTATTGTATTTGAGATCAATCTCCAGTCAAATACAAAAAATACATTCAAAAAATGACGAATACACTCAAATCTGAAATAAAAGAAGGAGAAGAAGTCATAGATTCCAATCAAATACAAAGATACACTCAGATTTGAGATACAAGAAGGAGAAGAAGCCATGGATTCCGGTCAAATACAAAAAAAAACACTAAAAATGATGAATATACTCAGATCTGAGATACAATAAGGAGAAAAAACCATGGATTTTGACCAGACAAATACACTCAAATCTGAGATACAAGAAGGAGAAGAAGTCATAGATTCTGGCCAGACAAATACACTCAGATCTGAGATACAAAGAAGGAGAAAAGCCATGGATTCTGGCATATCCGTCAAATCCAAATCCGGTTGTGGCGGAGACAATGGGGTGCGACGGCGTTGGTGGAGATGGGGCGTGCGACTGCTCTAGTTCACCGGAGCAGCGGGGGAAGGAGAACGGAGGGGGAGAAGGGGTGTAGTAACGGAGGCAGCGTTGGTGAAACTCGCCGAAGTTGGAGGAGTGGATGAGCAGTGATGGTGGAAGAGGATAGTGAGATAGAGAGAGGGAGAGAGGCAGTTAGGTTGTGGAGCGGGGGTTTGGGTTTCGCCGGAGATGGAGAAAAGGAGGGAGATAGAGGCATTAGGGAGAAATACAAGTCATTACCAATATGTATTTGATATAACTATGATATATAAATTGAAAATTCATTATATTTACTAAAAGTAATTAAATTAAATAGTAGTTATTAACCATAAATAACTCGAGTTAGTTATGGCAAGTAAATATTCCAATCCCAAATGCCTTTTGACAGCCCAGCAACACTATATGGGTTAAACTCATGTTATAACCCAGCTCAAAAACCTATTTGGGCTATAGTAGACAATTATTTGGGCTAATCTACTTCTAAAGCCCAAGTACAATAACCTCATTGGGCATTTATGGTCCAAAACAATGTATTGCGATTCGATCCAATGTTTCAACTAGGCCTGGCCAGTGGGCCGGGTTTGGCGGGGTCGGGGAGGGACGGGCGAAGGGGGTGGGGTCGGGTCTGGCGGGGTCGGGTTTGGCGGGACTTGCTCCAGTCTCGTCCCGTCCCGATCCCGATCCCGTCGGAATCGGGTCGAGATCGGGGCGGGTTCCGGTGGTTTTTTTTTTTTTAAATAACATATGTATAAAAAAAAACTCAATAAACATGACAAGATAGTGTAATAAAAACATCCCAAGGTTGTTTTTGTGCCTCTTATATTATTTAATATACATGATTTTTTTGTAATACAAATACAATTGTCTAAATTGCAACTTTGTGGTATTGTCCAAAAGTTGCAAATTACATAATAAAAGTGCAATTAAAAAAATTACATTCTCAAAAAAACCTGTTCTAATTGCTTGATAATTTCATGTGGTTCTTCGGTTGGAATTTTTATTTGTTGGTCAAATTGATCCATGTCGCTTCCACTACCTTCGGATAAGATTTCGTTGTAGTTTTCGTCTTCTTCTTCGTTGATCTCCGGTTGACCGCACCTTCTCCGCTCCGCTCATATCCAATCTCTGAATAATACTGCAATTTCCAAGTGTCTCCGGCTAATGAGTGTCTGTGGTCTCCTATTTGATATCTGCCGGCAGAAAAAGCGCTTTCAGACGCAGTTGATGACGCTTGAATGTTCAAAACATCTCGGGTCATCATTGAAAGTGTCGGAAAGGTCTTCTTATTCCCCCTCCATTATTTCAGCAAGTCTTCATGTCCATCTTCATTGATAACTTCTTGGTACGGTACAGAACCCTGCAAAACAAAAATATTTAACTCGCAAATTTGGTTAGTAGCGGTACGACCGCACATTCTATTTCTGAGGCTTTCAATACTAGCCGCAGAAACAGCATGTCTTTTGTGAGGTTGTGTTGAAGATGAAGAAGATGGTATGGAAGCCGGTAAGTTACTAGCATTTTCTTGTTGGTAAAACCTATATTTTTTTTGCATTGGTCTTCTACGCTAGACAACACTTCTTCTTTAGTTTGTTCAATAGGTGGTGGGTGATTTAGATTTTTGGGACTTGGAGGTGGTAGTACTTCTATACAATCGTAAATAGTTTCAATTAGTGATTTAGAACCGTCTATTTTAATAGTCGGATTTAATACAGCACCAATAATATAAATAGTGGCAATAGGAATAAAATATTTTTTTATTTTGATAAACATTTTTTTAATAGCTGTCATATAAGCTGGTTTTCCCATATATTCACTAAGTAATAAAAATATTAGAGTTATATAAAACAACATAGTTGAAATAGTAGGATAATATATACTGGAAAATTCTTTTGTTGCTTGAAAAAATTTCGCTAAAAATACCATAAGTTCGAAAAATTTTACCCAATCACTATCTACAAACATATCAGCTGAATTTTGATTATGAGATTTAAAAAATAAAGTTATAGGTTTTCTATAGTCATAAGCAACAAGTAGTTGTTCGTGTAAAGAATTCCACCTAGTGGATACTTCTTCTGGATTTTTCTATAAGGTAGTCCACAATCGTGACAAATGTTTTTATATTTTTTTCTTCGTTGTACTCTATTACTTTTAAAAATAAAGTTTATAGCAAATTATATTTTACTAAGAATGTCTTGAAAAAGTGATAGACCATCCTTTACAATTAAGTTATATATATGGCACGCGCATTTTATATGAAAATGATCTGAAAAAGATGGAGTTAAACTATTTTTTAATATTGTAATAGCGTAATTGTTAGAAGAAGCGTTATCTAATGTAATAGTCATAATTTTATCGGTTATTCCATAATAATGACACACTTGATAAATATTATCTGCAATAAAAGTACCAGTGTGCTTATCATCTATATATTTATACGCTAAGATACGTTTTTGCATAGACCATTTATAATCTATCCAATGACAAGTTATCGTTAAATAATCATGGCCATTAGTACTACGACCTATATCAGACGTGATAGATATTTTGCCATTAAAATGATATAATGAATAACGTAAATATTGTTGATATTCATGTGCGAATTTAAATACATCTCTCTTAACAGTTGATCTAGGAAAACCGTTAAAAGCAGGATTATATATATCTCTAATGTAATGAATAAAATCGGGAGATGAAGGAAATGAAAAAGGCAAATCCTCCACAGCAACTAATTTTGATATTGCTTCTCTATCTCTATGTTTATTGTATTTATGGCCTACAATTCCCCCCGTCATAGGGTTAATTTGACCCTGTACTTGATCCGGGACAGTATCAGTATGTGAACCTTGTCCAGATGGAGCGGGCGTTTGCGCACCCGATTTTGAAGCCTGATATTGGGCATACCTAGCTGGATGAGCACTTACTACATGTCTAATTAAACCCCCCCCCCCCCCCCCCCCACCGTGACCTTTTTCAATTTTAAATTTTAAAACATTTTTACAAATTTTACATCTAGCTACTTGATTCTCTACGTCCCTATCAAAAAATATCCATGCATCTGATTTTAATGGTAGGTTTGCTGGACCTCGTCTCATACTAGGGGGAATAGGAGGCATTTCAGTTGAAGGTGCACTAGTAGGTGTGTTGTCATCAACATTAGTGGGTGTATCATCTAGATCATCGTCTAAATTAAAGTCTTCTTGAGTTCCAGAAAATAGCTCATCGTCTAAATCTAATTGTATTGTAGGAAAATGTTGAGTATGAACAAAATCATCCTGTGTAGGAATAAGATGACTAGAAGAATTACCCTTGCCCTGGTTGCCCCTACTAGAAGAAGCACTCTTACCCTTACCCTTAAACATACATCTTAATCCTTCCATTTTAATTATGATAATAAATAATTAAAGATAATAAAATTAAGTGCGCTAAATAAAATAAACAGATAATAATAATTTAATGAAGGAACGAATGTACCAAACGCCGACGTAGCGTCGACGTGTAATCGAGAGGTTGAAAATTGAAACTTTGCTCGATGGAAGATCCTCAAGCTAGTTGCCAACTTCACTCCTAATTTCCAAATGAATAAATAAAATTGAATATTTAGTAAACAATGTAGACTTGTAGAGAGATTAGAGAGATTGTAGGAAGATTTGTGAGCAAGATGAAGAGAAAATGAGTTATTTATAGTTGAAAATTGAGTTAAAATATAAATATAATAACTTATGGGTTAAAAATAAATATTAAGGGGTAGGGGGGTTGGGGGAGACCAAAAATGATCGTTGGCCAACGGCCAAAATCTAAAATAGTCATTGGTGCAACGGTTATATTTGCAAAGGGGGACTAGGTGCGTGATCGGGGTGGGCTTGGGACGGGCTCGGGATGGGTCGGAACGAGACATTATCTCATCCCGGTTCGAGTCCCGCTACCGATTTTTTATTTTTTTTTACTAATCTGGATCGGGACGGGGTCTGGGCGGAGTCGGGCCGTCCCGGCCCGCTGGCCAACCTTAGTTTCAACAGTGAGATATACATCCTTCTCGGAGACTAGCTAGCTTCTTGATCATCTCTTCCACAACCACTACTCCTCCGCCGCCGAGGTCAGTCTCCACCATCCATTTTACCCCTTCCCTTTTCTGCCCAGCTACGGAAAATAGAAGTTTGTTTTTGTTGTTTTTCTTTTAATTTCTTCAAACTTTTACATTTCAAGTGTATAAACTTGCTCAATGTTTGTTTTGCCACATTCTACTTTAAAAAACAGACAAAAAAATCCCCTAAAAGTTAAATTTTCCTATAATCCTCCAAAAGTTTTGCCACACTCTCCTGATAGATTGAGTTCGTCTCAACTCTGAAATGCACAGCCGCGCAGAAACCAGAATTTCTTTCGAACATAGGTCCATTTTTTTTTAAGAAAAATATTTTTCCTTTCTAAGTTCAACGCATTGTGTGGCATATATTTGATATGATCCGTGTTGGGTTTCAAGCATAATTATTTGGTGAATTTAAACACTTTCCTCAGAAACTCAGAGCATACATGTTGTCACCTTTCCTATGGTTAGACTCTACACATGTTGTCACCTAAACAAAGAATTAGTAGTACTTCATTAGAGGCTACTCTACTGGGCTAGTGCTTTATGCAGGAAGCTTTTAAAGTGCTTTTCAATAAACAATTAGTAAATAGAGATTGTTGGGAGTACAAAGAAACTCTTTGATTTTTCACTAAAGTTTCTCGCATGTTGGGAGGTAGTTGATGATTTCTACGTTATGCTGGACTGTCTTGAATCTATAAATATATGAAGGAATTAATTGATTCATCGATACACAAAAGATTTTTTGGAGTGACAATAAGGGTAGCCTTCTTTTTATCATTTTCCGAAAAGTTGATAAACTTGGGGGAAGGATTTGGTTTTGGCATGAATTAACTTGAATGAAGTTCTAAAGGTGAAACCTCGTCAAGTACAATAGTAATAATATTCTTGAATTATGCTTTCACTAGTAGAATTTCTTTTGTTGACTTTTTTATATTAGTTTTACTTTATATAATTGTTAGTTCTATTACGAGTGATTTAAATTCACGGCGAACCCATTCATCGATTGTTTTTATTTATTTCTTCAAAGTTTGAACACCCTTAGCGAAAGTCCACCTTCACCACTGCTTGGAAGTATTTGTTACATAATAATAGTTTATGGTTTTGAATCAATCAATCGACTACATTTCAAGCTGGAGTCGGCTAATTTATGAGATTAAATGGTTTATCAAAATAAAAGTTAAAAGTGATTTTACATTATTGTAGACAAGATGAAGCTTATCCGAGGTGTCTTATGGACTACCAATGCTTTCCTATCTCGTTCTTCTCGTCATCATCCTCAAGTTTTCAGGACCTTTTCTGCACTTCCAAATTTTGGTAGGTACTATTTGTTGAATTCTCTATCAAATTCCATAGTTTGTCATGCCAAGTTGCAATTTTCATAACTAAAAATCTGCAAGTTTTAGTTTTCTTGAGTTTATTTTGAATCCTTATCATCATTGTTCAGCAATTTTCTAGTGAGCCAATTCGCATTTCATGCTTGCGAAGCTAAAAGCTTTTGTCTTCAGTTTCACACTGAATTTCTTACACACTTTCTTTTAAAATTTGGTTTGCATACTAGTTTTATTTTTTCTAAAAGCAAAAAGATAAAAACTTTAGTTGATGTTCAAAACGAACTATGCACTTGCTAGTTCACAGAGTTGTAGGAAAATGCACTTTTGCTGATTGAATATAATGTGAGGAGTGAAGCTTCTCCAATGTGACCTCCTTTTTCTAATTGCTGATAATATTCGGAGTAGAGATAACTAGGTTTTAGATAAACTATTCGTATTTTCCAATTAACTAAGAAGATAATAAGTTGCCTTAGCTTGAGGAGGATCTAAGAAGCATAATGATACAAATCCAAACTGACATTACCAATGTGATCTTACGGATGCTCTAGCTTTAATCTGATACTTATTGTGGAATTATGTGCTTCTTCATCATTGGTCATCATCAACCTTTTCATGTATATCCATTTTCTGTTTTATCTACATCCCTGGTAATGGACACAACTTTCCTTGTCATTACACAGCCCCTGATGATAAGCAAAGCAGCAACTCATTTGAGTCTGCTGAAGACTTTCAAAGACAAATATTTGGTGATAGTACGGGAAACAGGCCAAGTCCAAACTCTTTTTCAGAAAGCTCGATAGGGCTGAAAAGTCTTATGATAGATCTGGTTAGGGCTCCACGTTCAGTTCTGGGAACAGATCTAGTTTACTGGATGGTCTGGATGAGAGTTTTGATACATTATCAGATGGGATGGATGGTAAGCTGAAGGAAGCAGCCAGATATTTTGAGTTTAATCCTGATAAAGTAGAGAAAGTTGATTATGCTTACAGACCAGATATGACCTTTTGGCCCGGGAACACTTATGAAATCAAGGTATGAGTAATGAGGTAGCATCTTGAGTGTCATTTCCATTTGAGGATGTCTCACTTTGGTTTTTGTATATCTTGCACCCATTGGCATTTCAACAGCTCCTATCAAACATTCAGATGTTTAATGTATACTCGAAGTGCTTATTTCCCAGTACACCTTGTTTTCAAGCTTCGTTCTCTGTGGCAAGAGCAAAATTATAGATGACATTAATTTGTCGCCATAACTCAACCTGTCCTCTTTTGAAATGTATTATCTATGGTGCTGTCATGTCCACCTCTAAACTTTTCATTATTATCTGCAGGATCTTGATCTTAGAAAACCAGGAGTTCGCAAGCCCTTTAAAAGGGATGAATTTGAAACTATGACAGAGGAAGTTTTGCGCAAAGCTGATTTCAGGGTTGGTATTCTTGGTTCTGCATCATTTTGACCGTGTATGTCTTTAAAATGTATCTGTATATGCACCCCAATATCTGCATGTGGCAACACCCTCGAGCACGTATATTGCTTATTTGATATGCTTAGCCTCAAGAGTGAATATCACATTCCAAGTACTGGGATGTTGCTTACAAACATACAAGTGGTTTCTCCCTCTCTAGTATTGCCTTGTAATTATAGCCTAACTACGTTTAACAAATTTGAAATACAGAATGTGAGGCTCCTAGCTAACTCTTCATAACGGAGGCTGGAATTCTCATCAAGAGGAGCAAGGTTGGTAATCAATTCCATCGACTAATTTTGGTGACTGAATACGTGAAATGTTTCTTATTCTTTCCTTTTTTGGTCATGTATAGACTGGAATTAGTGCCAAGGCTCAAAGAAAGATTGCCAGGGAGATCAAAACTGGCAGAGCTTTTGGTCTGATGCCGTTCACCGCTATGGGAACAAAGCAGTTTGTATTTGGCAGAACAATGGAAGACCTTGATGCTGATTATGAATATGAGATGTACGACCCCAATTTTGTCGATACAGATGCTGGTCGGGAACCTCTTCAAGCCTGAAAAGATACTACTATTTACTATTTGTTTTAATTGACAGTGGTTTGTCCTTGAGAATGTGTATGTATTCTCAGTTATGGCTATGAAAAGATGCTCTGTTAGCTGAGATTTTGTTTCCATTACATACTGCTTCAAAGGACTGCCCTACATTATACACAGGTTTCTTTGTACATCAATGATTTAGCTGTTGGAGCTCTCCTTCTTTGGTGGTTGTATTTTGGTTCATTTTTTAAACCTATTAGCTCCAAAGAGTAATTCCGATGAGTTGCATAAACAAATAAATTCAAATCATTTAATTTAGTAATCGCATGTTGTAAGTGCGATCGGATACTATTAATTCCATCCTTTCTCCCAAGAAGATGAAGATCCAGTTGCTCAAAATATGAGAGCTGGAACAAACCTCATGTACAGCAGTTGGTATTAGGTGGATTGTTATACACCATGGGACCTCTCATGTAATGTTCATTTTCCAATTTGACTCATTAGTCTTAGACTATGTCTTCTTCTCAACTGCTCTTCCTTTTTCTGTTTGCACTTTGCAGTGAGCAATTCCTCTATTTAAGGCCTCAGCTTGCAGTATTAACTTCAAAAACCACTACTTTTCATAGAATTTACTCATCAATTACTGTAAAACCCAGAGTAGAAATTGAATGGCTTTCTTCTACTTAGCTTCTTTCTGCATAATGGTACTGAGCTTTTCAATAACATTTACAAGGGGAAATGTTGTTGCCAACAAGTCGGAGGAAGCGTGCATAGATGCAACGATCGTGCTAAGTTTTGGTTTTTACCAAAACAGCTGCCCAGAAGCTGAAGCTATCATCTTTTCATGGGTGGAAAATGCAGTGTCCCAAGACCCCAGAGTGGCTGCTTCTTTGCTTCGTCTTCATTTCCACGACTGTTTCGTTAATGCATGTCACACATTATTTCTTCTTTCTTTCTTGAGCATATTTTTCATGTCTAATATTTATGTTTAAAGTATTTCAGGGATGTGACGCATCAGTACTGCTGGATGATACCCCTAATTTTACTGGAGAGAAGACAGCTGCACCAAACTTGAACTCACTAAGGGGTTTTGAAGTGATTGATTCCATCAAAGCTGATCTAGAATTTGCTTGTCCCCAGACTATATCTTGTGCTGATATTCTTGCTATTGCTGCTAGAGATTCTGTTGTCCTGGTATATAACATCCTTTTACTGTAGGGAGTAGTACTATAAAATGTTTGGAATTTACCACTAATGCATGCATGTATTGCAGTCAGGAGGTTTGGGATGGGAAGTGCAAATGGGGAGAAAGGATAGTTTAACAGCTAGCAAAACAGCAGCAGATAACATCCCTGGACCAAATTCTAATGTAGCCACCCTTGTTTCCAACTTCCAAAATCTTGGTCTTTCTCTTCAAGACATGGTCACTCTCTCTGGTAAATATTACAGAAGCCATTCCTGATTGTTGTTTTTTTTGTTAATTAAAAATTTCGCTAACGTAAGTGTAATTAATGATACTGAAGGTGCACATACAATTGGGAAGGCTAGATGTGGTACATTTAGCTCCAGGCTAAATGGGGGTAGCAATCCAGACATGAACTTGGATTTCTTGCAGTCACTGCGACAACTGTGCTCAGTTAATACTACGCTAGCAAATCTTGATGACATGTCTCCATCAACGTTCGACAATCAGTACTACGTTAATCTTCTCTCAGGAAAAGGGTTGCTTGTTTCTGACCAAGTCCTAGCAACTGGAAATGACAACACTAGAGAAATAGTCCAGAATTATGTGGATGATCCATCTGCATTTCTTGAGGATTTTAAGAACTCCATGCTCAAAATGGGAAGCTTAGCACCACCAACTGGAACAAATGGCGAAGTCCGTGATAATTGTAGGGTCGTTAATCAATTTAATTATTAGAAAAAAGCATTGTTATTAGATTATTAACTAAAGTTGGCTTGCCCTACGTACGTACCCACAATGGTCAAATTTGTAACGTCGCAATTACTATTGATATCATTCTATATATGCTACGTGTGTTAATTTCTTCTCTTTAAGCACTATTATGATTTGTTTATTTGATTTAAGTTTAAGATAAGTCGATAAATAGTTGGATGACTATTTAATAGTTTCAAGGTCACTTACAACTTAACTAAGTATGTGAATACCTTCATAATCAAAAGGTAACTGTGGTAGTTTCAAGGTCTTACTACGTTAAAAGGTTCTCCAAATACGCCTTCGTCTTCCTTTTCCATTTAAAATTTTCACCTTTAAAGCCGAAGTTGTAGATCGACACGGAATATTTTTACGATCCAAATTAGAGCCGCATGAGTCGTGACCATTATCCGAATAATGATGTTGGGGCATATTTACGTGTGTTTCAATATTAATGTACTCGCATTTTTATAGATCTTTGACTATATTTACTTTGAATATGTCCAATATAGCTCAATTATGAACATTATACTAATTATGTGATATTTGGTGAATTAGGACAATTATGGAATGAAATGAACGAAATTTACTAAAAGTTGGAAGAAGCTGGTGTGCACGCATTGCCTCCAGCCTTCCACTATGGTTCTGAATTTTGCAAATAAAATATGGAAAGCTTTGAAGTTTGGTTGAAATCCTCCTAGCTACATGAGTATACTAGAGCTAGCAAATTAGGAAAAGGACATATTTGTCTAGCAAATTTTGTAATTCCTATGTAAGCTAAATACAAAACTTTTAGGTAAAGGCGATTCAAAATTTGAAATTCAAATGCCCTTGGACTGTGCTCTCTGTGGAAGGGGTAGCAAGTTGTGTTTTGCCATGGTAATCTACCGTATATAACGTGAAAGAACTCTTTGAGGTTTCAAACGGGTCATTTTAATGCTGAGAAGATTTGACAGACGGCAGGCAGGGTAAGAGGGTTTAGCTAATGAAGATATTAACTCTTCCGGGAAACAGTAACGCGTAAATTGCATTGCATATACATCTTAGGAGATTTGTAGCTAACGGGCAATCCAAATTACGCCCATTTAACTGTTTTTCTTAGTATTAGCTCATTGTATCTGCTTTTGTATGTACATAGATTAGATAGGAATATACTTTCCTTTTACATAGCGAGACTCCTTACGTTGTTCTTTATTTGGAAGTAGAGGGTCTACATCTGCTTAGCTTTGTAATGACTACTTTTTTTATTAATAGAATGCTCTGTTTAATCCAAAAAAGAAAGTACCCCCAAAAACTGGATAACTAAATCCTTTATAGGTAGATACATACGCATTTCATGTGTGTATTTCGTAATATCTCTTCCTTTTTTCCTTTTCCCTTTTCCAATTACATTTTCTTGTTTTCAGTTTTTGTAGGCTTTCTTACCAAAAAACCTTTCCACGCCCTTCTTTCTAGCATCGTGCTAGACTTCACAGTGAAAAGCGAGCTTCAAGCTATAGGCCTATTTCCCTTTTTTTTAATATAATAATAAGGTAAGCTTCCAAAGCTCTTTTACTCGGCAAGCGAAACTAGAAGAAAACTTTCTTTCTCTTTATGGATAACCAATTCATTTTCAAATATAGTTGGGATATATATATATACATATATATTTGGAATTATATATACGCAAAGTGCTGGGTAAGGAGGCTAGTTCCCATTTGGAATTTCAGGGACTCCATTTTCCCGTAGGATCATTGTTATGTGATGATATAATGGTGGTTTTGTTGATAAATTCTTCCAATCTATACTATTGTCTTTCAAAGATTTTGCGCCCATTTTCTTAACACAAAATATTTGGGATCAGTAGTAAGAAATATACGATATAGAGACTGGAGTTGCCAACTTAAATGATACTTAACAAAAATAGGCTGGAGTTGCCCAATTATAACGAAACAAACAATAGGCGATTGTGTGGAGTCCAAAAAATGCAAAAACGTATAGAAGGAAATGAACTCACAGAAATATAGTCAAGCAGCACGGAAAACAAAGAGAACGTCGATTAAGAAAGCTATAGCTCGTAATACATGTAAGCATACCAAAGATGGGTCATAGGACACAACACACATAATAAAAGCTAATGAATGGTACCCCGAGCAGATAATAATACAAGGCAATGCACAACAAACAATGATGCTCAAATGATTAAATTTTTTTTGTCGAGGCTGCTGGGGAGGGGGTTATTTCTAGACTACAGACATCTTTGAACCCGACTGCGGGCTCTGCTATAATACGTTACAGTAGGGGGCTACTATCAAGGAAATGCTGGAAACCTGAAGGAAGCACACAATGAGATCTCTAAGCATTCAGAGCTACCGCATGATCTCAACATTGTAAATTCCTCTACCAAAAGATATTCACAGAGTAATGCTACATCTCCTTTGAAATCAAGCTGCACAATACAAAATTTGTGGCATCTACTTCCAGCTAAGTGCATCATTTAGCAGCAGAACTCAGGCTCCTGTAAACATAGATATCATAATAATAAAGCCGTTAGTAATAAGATTCTCAACTGCAAAATTAAGACAGGCACAAGCATGCCACTCAGCAAAAGATGCTAAGGCCTGGCCATTGTATAGTCACATCCATTGTGAAAAAGCCCCTCTCAAGTAAACAGTAACTTTAAATCTCCAACTCACAGCTGGCTGACACATATGCCCAACTTCTAGAATGTTTATATGCTCGAACACCAACCCACCAAAACGAAAAGGTTGCAAGATTATCATAACACTAGCTATTTCTTGACCAACTTAATAGATTCTTTAATTCAAAGAAAAAACAGACCTGCAGGCTTGTTTTTCCACATCCATTCCTGAGCAGCTTGAATTCCCTGTGAAGGGTAAGATGATGAGGTGAACTGGCAGTCAAATGCACCACAAACAAGTTCATCACCCATTATACTGATGGTCTTTAATCTATTAATTAGAGAACTACACTGTAATCAAAACATTACGAAATAATTGAGGATCCTTTAATCAATCAACTTGTTCCTTACTGTTACTGCAGATACGCATTACTCACGCTACATAAATTTACCATATATGTTGACAATAAAAAACCTATATCATTGAAGTTTTTTTGGCGAATAAAAGCACAAATGGTTTAAAATCTAGCAGAAAGTTGGACTGCAGAGAACGTAAAGTAGGCCCTTCTGGCTCAATTGGAGCTTACAGGTTTCTTTGACCACTAATAGAGGAAGGTTGCACCAAACTGTCTCTACACAAAATAAGAAAGCCCCATGAAAAAGCAGATTAGGGGTTGATGAGGAAACAGACATCAGTGATTGCCAGCCACCATTTTGCTAATTCAACTTAAAGCAAAATGGTAAGTTGACTGTTATTAGACAAAAGAAAAAACAAAATGAAACAGACACACGGAGCACTTGGACCCAGAGAAAACACATCCAAACAGAACAGACAAAATTTTCATCTTCTCCCTTCTCTGCAATTGGTTGTGCTGAAGGGAGAAATACGGTCACATGTATTTTGTCAAGTACTGCGGTAAGGGACTGTAGAAGCCATACCAGGGAGAAATCTCTCATCTTCAGCTCAAAGGGTAATGCAGAAAGCAGGTATCAGCAGAACACAAGCGCACAGATGATTTCATTACTCGACACTTAAGTTCAAGATGTTTCTATTTTTTTAAATACTTCATAAGAAGTCAAATTGAAGAGACAAGATGGTAAGATATGACTTAGTAGTTGAAGTGGAAGAAAAATGCTATCAGGCATGTCTATCGAGGATAGGCGGCTAGGCGCTAAACTCTTTTCAATCACTAATGACTTCTTTTCCGGACACTTGGACGTCAGAATCCTTTGGAGGAAATTAGTTTTTCTTCAATCATTCATTAGTGATTGTCTAAAATCTATATCTAAACCCTTCATTACTTACCAGCCCCCATCCCTTTCACCCCCTTTTACGGGTAGCATATATGAGCCATTTCGTTAAGTTCAGTGGCATATTTGAGCCTTTTCCCAATCCCTTATCACATCCCAACCACTATTAACACCCTAAATTTCACTCTGACAAGGCATACGTACTCTTAATCCACTCATATTTACTTCCACACCCAGCTACACCTCACTAGTGTACTCTTTAAACCCATCTTTTTTTTTCTTAACAAATTTTATTTCCTTTTCCCAAGCCACCATCACATCCCAACCACTGCAAAAACCCCAAATTATACCATGAAAACACATATGTACTCTTAATTCACTCATATGTACTTTCCTTACCCAACTATACCTCATAAGTGTACTCTCTTTTAATACAGTCTCTTTTTTTTCTCGTCCCAACCACTGTAATACCCCAAATTCCACCATGAAAACCCATACTTTTAATTCACACTCATGTACTTTCCATACCCAGCTACACCTCTATTAGTGTACTCTCTTTTAAAACCGTCCCTTTTTTCTTAAACAAATTTTACGTATTTTTATATCTTTTTAAAGACATAAAATATGTGAAAATTATGAATGATATAATATAAGATAAGATTCATAATCTATATTATATTAAAAGTGGGAAGCACTTAAGCCAAAAGTTAAATTACTAAAATACCCTTTCTACAAATCTAAATACCCTACTTATTATTAATTAAAAAAGCACCTTGTCGGAAAAGGTGTCTTTTCTTCCCACATAAGGTGTCATTTAAGAATTAGGTTTTCAAAAAATGAAACAGAAAAAATTAGAAAAAAGTTGAATAGTTGAGAAAAATTATAAAGGTGTTTCATGGCCAAAGAAAGGACGTGCAATATAACCTTCTAAGTTTTCATATTCTTTTTTGGAATGGTGCAAGCATGCATTTGAAAGATGGTGAAGGATAAATCCATTTGATTTAGAAGTTTGACCATTAATCCCAACAACGGTCTTCCAATATTGTGGTGTTCTTTGAGGCTTAGAAGTTTTGAAAATCATATTATTTTCATCCAGCATGACAAATGGTATAGAGATTCACAATCGAGAATGAATAATTTTCCGAAGAAAACTAAGTTAACAATGTGTGCAGTAATACTTTTAACATGAACTGTCAAATCTTCTTTTCACTTCTTGATTTTTTAACTTCGTTTCTTAATATTATGGAGATAAATATATATATATATATATATATATATATATATATATATATATATAAAATGGAGTCGTCGATCACACATCAAATATTTTTCTTCAATCGATAAGTTAATTTCCTCCGTATATAACGGTATTCATTTTATATTTGCATGTCAATAACTGTGTTATTATTATGATTGAGTACTTTTCGTGTGTGATAAATGGAAAAACTTCCATTATTGGGTTTGTTCTGAAGTACTCTAATTTTATTTTCCTTGCATATATATTGGTTTAGTTGTAGTATCTACAACTATAATAAGTTTCTAGCCTAGTTTATTAAAAAAGAGAAATGACTATAATACCCATGGGTATTTATTGTTCATGCATTTGTTCACATGGAGAAAAGAGAGATCGTATCATTTAGTCTGTACAACTTCTTATCCTCGCCTTTTTCCTCTAATTCCACATAACGGCGTTCAAAAGCCGACACTTTTGCCTCCTTCCTCGCCATCTTATATAATTCCCTATTCGTCCACTTTGCCACCTCATCCATGCTTTCTGCCAATTTTGCATACGCCACTTTCTGTTGAACTTTACCATTTCACCACTGGTCCCCTCGATGCCCACCACGGCTACCCCGCAAAACCTCTAGCACTTCTCTAGCTACCTCCCAAATGCAATTGGCCGTCATATCCCACATACCAGTCGCATCCCCACTACTCCCCCAAGCCCCCCCCCCCCCCCCCCAACCATCAAACTCTCCCCCATCTCCTGTGCACTAGCCATGTTCAAACTCTCCTATTTGATTCTTAGCATGTCATCCACCACCCTCCTCTTCTTCTCCATCTTGATCTCCAAATCCATCACTAAAAGCTTATGTCGGGTTGTAAGACACTCGGAATAACCTTGCAGTCTTTACAAAGACCGTTATCAACCTTCCCAAGGAGCAAAAAGTCTATCTGAGTCTTAGCCACCTAACTACGAAAAGTCACCAAGTGCTTCTCCTTCAGGAACCTCGAATTGGATAATATTTAAGAATAAATAATTTTAGAAAAATTCAAATTATACCTTAAATCTCCAAGGGTTATGTGTTCTCGCTAAAATTTAAAAACAAAAGAAGCATGATAACTTATGAAATTTAAGTAATGAAGTAATAAAGCTTGAGTAAATTTTAAGTTCGAATATATCGACTGATATAATTAAGGACTTATTTGATAAAGAGTTTTTTTTCCTTTATTGAGTTGTCCAAAGAAAAATCAACAATCATCATTTCTTGTGCTTGTACTTTTCTCTTTAATGTTTACTCTATAACTCAAATACAATTTTTAGTATTATATTAATGTGATTTTTTAACAACAATAACACTTTTGAGACGGGATACACGCGCAACGCGTGTGCCGAGAAACTAGTCCAATTAACTAAGAGAGTATAATATTTTCCATGTAAAATAATAATATTATTAGTATAAGGGACAAACTTGTCCTTATAAGTTTGTTACATACAATTATAAGTTTATGACATAATTAGAAAAGATGGAGGTTTATACAGGAATATGATTCTAAAGGTTGAATGTCATGCATCAATAATAAACAGAAAAATAACCTAAGTTTTGTTACCCAAGAGAGTCATGTATTATAAGGGATTGGGAAAAGGCTCAAATATGCCACTGCACTTAATGAAATGGCTCAGATATGTCATTCGTAAAAAAGGGGTGAGAGGGGTGGAGGCTTGTAAGTAATGAAGCATTTAGATAATGCCACGAAGCAAAATCTGGTTCTGTTAGTGGTTAGTGGCACGAATGAACCAAATGTGTCACGACAGCGACATTTTATGCCCAACTATTAATGAGTGGCATGAATAGGCCATTTATGATACTTCGATGGCGCATTTGAGATTTTCCCAAGAATTATTTCTTGGTTGGTGACAAGTCATTCGAAATTATTAGGAGTTATTCAAAATCAGGAATATGGTACAAATGTTTGGGAGCGCAGAAGGAATTTAATCAGGAGAATGTCTTTCAGCAAGAGAGTCATGTTGTGGTTTTTTCATTCAATGTGTTTGGCACGTGGTGATCTTTGCAGAAAATGGAATTTCAAAGATCATCGGGCAAACTTCTATTGTTCTCATAAATTTAATAATTTTGGCAGATTTATTAGTAAAGTGGCAGTACAAGGGTAACGCGGATCTGCGATCATTCTACCAGAAATCTCATTCAATGCTGGTTGGAGGGATTTTGCAGTTGAGATGAAAAGATTTGCTGACAGTGAACTGTCATGTACTAGGAATCCTACACCAAAGGCAATTAATACCAACTCGTGTTTTGATACAGACTTGGTAAATGGCCAACCAAGGAAACTCAGATCTTGGGCACAAGTTCATCCAGCAATGGGTGATAATAAAAGGGCTCCACTCTGCCCGACGACAATTTTCTGTGGGGTTGGGAGTTTGGCAAAGATTTACTTGTTCCGACAACTTCTGAAGTTTGAAGATGGGTGGGTAATTGGTTGAAAGAAGCACCAGGAGTGGGGGTGTATGACATGAGTGGGCTTTTATTTCCTGTTTGAGTTCCCTTCCAGGAAGATGGAAGAACACATCATGCGAGGGGAATGGAGATGGTGACAGTGAACTATAAATTTGAAATGTGGTCACCGGAATCTGCATGTGCTCCGGCAAATTTCCTCAGGGACTGGGCATGGATAAGGTTTCTTTGCCTCCCTTACCTCTAGTCACAACAGGTTTTCAGGAGATGGGTGATTTTTATGGAGGTTGGTTGGAGACAGACGGAGACAACCTAGAAGAACCAGGTACGATGGGCAAGGATAAGGGTGAAGGCAAGAACCAGGTACGATGGGCAAGGATAAGGGTGAAGGCGCTAGTTAACAATAATACCCAACTCCATTGAAGTAGAAAATGAGTTGGGTATTATTGTTAACTAGCGCCTTCACCCTTATCCTTGCCCATCGTACCCAGATCTACTTCCAACTGAGACTTTAAATGATGAGTGGATCTTAACTTGGACAGACCCGACCTGCTTCAAGTGGAAATATAACAATTACGTTGGCTAACTTTTGCCATCATTATATCGAAACCTCTCACAATTGTCTTTCACTTGCCAACAAAGGACCATCTCACTTCAATTGGTCCCAGATGGTACAACCAGAAGAGGGAGAATCCGCAATGTTCACTGAAGACATCTATGAAGAAATCTCCCAGATTCCCTATGGTCCAGATTAGAGGATAATGACTGAGGACATGCCTGAGCTTTGGCAATTCGAACATGTTATGTCAGTGGAATACCCAAATTTTTAAAGGCGGAAATGGCGGCGTCCTTATGGGTTCACAACAACATTATGAAATTGAGCAGACAACACGGGATGAAGCTTAAAGGTTGTGAGATGGAAGCATTATCCCTTTTCTTGAAGATAGACGAAAGAAGGGATAAAAACAAAGACAGTACCATGACTCATGGGACGTAGGGGTTTAAATAACATGGGACGTAGGGGTTTGAATAACAGGGAAGCAAGGAGAATAGTAAACTCTTTGATAAGCAGTTGGAATGGGGACACATCAAAAATGATTGTTTTGAGGCGGATGGCAACAAGAGAGGTATTTGGGTATTATGAAAGAGCAAAATGTTGAATGGAGAAGTTAATAATGGTGCTTACATGTTAACATGCAGATTCACTTCACAATCACAAAATTTTGTTTGGTTTCTTACCGGGTGGCTGGCCCAACTGCAGGGTTGAGAGGGAAATTGCAGCAACCAGATGATTACTTTGAAGGCCTTAGGTGGTGTGTGGGAACTTCAACACAACAAGATACATTACTGAAAGGAGAAAAAGTAACACATTTACAAGAGCTATGGTAGGGGGGGGGGGGGGTGTCATACTTGGACCAGAGGGAACAATCAAGAAGTTTCACAACTTTCTCTTCTCAGTTAAATAGGATGAATATTTCAGAAACATCAGGCAAGTCAATTTTACCGAAGTGTCTAGCCAGATCATTCTTCTATCCAGTTGCAATGTGGCAGTTGGGAAAACACAAAGACATACTTCAAATTTGAGAATTGAAGATTCATGGCTTTTCTAATAAAGTTAAGAACTAATGGTCTTAATTCGAGACTGAGGGAATATTTGACTATGTTCTGGCTTGTAAACTCAAATTGCTGAAAGGGAAATTGAAAGCATGGAGTTCCTCAAACTATGGCAATTTTGAAAGGAGGAAAGCTTGATACTAAGCCGAATTGCAAAGCTTGATACTAAGCCGAATTGCTCATTTGGATAGCTTACAGGAAGGCAAACTTATATATGGAAATTGAGGAATTAGCTTAAAATGAAGAAATTGCCTAGATACAGAGGTTTAGAGGGGTGTGGCTTAAGTATCAACCTTTTGAAAACCAAGAATTGTTTATTATTATTTTTTGAAGAGAGGACTATTGTGGATTAATTTTGAAAGAAAGCCTATTCAAACTTTGATTAAGTCACAAAAAGGGGTCATTCTATCAACTAACGACCTTAGTGACGGCTTGACTACTCGAGATTCAACTAAACTTCAGGGTTCCAATAATTTCAAGCTGTAGAGGGGTAGAAATAAAGATTTAAAATCTGTAGTAAAGCTTTATTGGGCAAATGGTTGTGGAGGTTCAGGCTTTGTGGAAGCGGGTGATAGTTGATAAATATGGGTGTACAGAGGGGGGGGGGGGGGGGGGGGGTGAAAGACTAGAGATATTGTTTTGCCTTTTGTTTGTGGAAGAATATCCTGAAGGGATGGGATCATTTTGTGGAAAATATTTCATTCCAGGTCGGAGATGGAAAGAGAGTACTTTTGGGGAAATAGTTGGTGCGGGAACATTTATTGAAAGATGAATTCCAGAGCTTGTATAGAATATTCGGCCAAAGAGACTTGACAATCCAACAAATTAAGTGGACACAGGGTGGAGACTTTTTGGGACCTCAGATTTAGAAGGGATTTTCAAGACTGGAAAGTCAGTGAGTTTCAAAGATTGTTAGTCTTACTTCACATGCAACACAATTTGGTGGATAATTCTGATGTTTGGTGGTGGGGCCTAGGAAATAGTGGAATGTTCTCGGTGAAGTCCTTTAATGAGAAACTTTTGGTTAGGGAGGAGATTGATTTTCCCATGTAATGCTATAAAGGTTCCAAGTATACCGAGGAAGGTGTGCTTTTTCACTTGGCTATCCACTAGAGGGGTGATTTTGACAACAGAAAATTTGAGAAAGCGGAAGGTCATCTGTGTCAGTTGGCATTACATGTGTAAAGAGACGGGCGAGGACGTGGATCATCTTCTGTTACATTGTGGGCTACCATGAGATTATGGTGGGATACGCTTAGGAGGTTTGGCACTCCTTGGATAATACCAAAAACCATGAAAGAGTTGATGCATAGTTGGAAGAGCGGGAGAAGGAGAAGACGAAGGGCTTGGAACGTGGTGCCGCTTGCACAGTTGCGCTAATGTGGGTAGTTTGGAAGGAGAGAAATACGAGAGCTTTTGAAGGAGTAGAGTCAAGTTTCTTTCAGTTGAGGAGTAGCCTACCGCCTACGTTCCCTTAGTTTCTTTTGATGTAATCAGAAAGTCCCTTGTTGTATAGATGATTGATTGGAGTTTGTAGAGAATCATATTTTGTAAATTCTTTACTTTTTGGTATACCCCTTGCATACGGCCAGTTTGGTCATGTTTATAAATGAAAATACTTTTACTTGATAAAAAAAAAGAAAAATACAAAAAAATTCCAAACAAATGCTCATAAAAGGAACGCAATAGACAAGCTTGAGGTCAATGGGGTGTCAGTAGAAGATCCTGGGAGTACTAAAAATGAAATCCTTTCCTTCTACCAGAATCTATACAATGAAAGTGAAGATTGAAGGCCAGCATTCAACTATAGAAATTGTCCAAGAGTTTAATGGAGGATCATTCCAGAGACCTTTTGAAGTACTCCTTTGAATTTTTCTATGTGCAATTGACAAGGCTCCTGGTCCAGATGGGTACACCATGGGATTTTCCAGTCTTTCTGGAAATCCTCAAGGATGACATGGCAAAACTGCTAAATTTCATTCAAGAGAGGTTTTTGAAAAAAGTCTCAGTGCAACATATGTGGCCCTAATTCCCAGCGTTGAGGCTAAGGAGTTGAGAGATTCCAGACCCATCAGTCTGAGAGTCTGTATATATATCATATCCAAACTCCAACCTAAAAGACAAAAATAATGGTGGAAAAACTAGTTGACACACATCAAATTGATATCATCAAGGGAAGACAGAATGGATGCAGTGTTGATAGCTAATGAATATGTGGATTCTAGAATCAAAGGTAACTGCTTGAGATTTTATGCAAACTAGGCTTAGAGAAGCTTTTGATCATGGTAATTAGAGCTACCTTCTAAATTTCATGAAAAATATGGGCTTTGGAAGGAAATGGGTCAGATGGATATTCTATTGTATATAACATATAGGTTTTTTGAAGGGGAGCCTTGGAGTAACTGGTAAAGTTGTTGCCATGTGACCAGGAGGTCATGGGTTCAAGTAGTGGAAACAGCCTCTTGCAGAAATGTGAGGTAAGGCTGCGTAAAATAGACCCTTGTGATCCGATCCTTCCCCCGACCCCGCGCATAGTGGGAGCTTAGTGCACCGGACTGCCCCTTTTTTTATAACGGATAGATTTTTCCATTTTGATAAATGGATCCCAGACGGTTTTTTTCATATCTTCCCGGGATTTGAAACAAGGTGACGGGTGACCTACTGACCCCCTTTCACATTTCCTATTTATTATTGCTATACAAGGTCTAAATATCATGGTGAAAACTGCAAACCAAAATGGGTGGATCAGAGGATTCAAAGTAACAAACAAAGAAAAAAGCAACCTGGAGATCACTCATCTTTTCATACGATGATGATTCCTTGGTACTTTGTGAAGCTAAATCTGAGAGACTCTTGCACCTAACGGCCATCCTCAATGTTTTTAAAGTTGTGTCTGGACTCAATATTAACCGGAGAAAAAGAAATGTATCAAGTAAATGAGCTGGGATATTGGGTGTGAACCAAGTCCTCCTCCAACTACTTACTTGGGGATGCCTTTGGGATTAATGCACAAAGATATGCAAATTTGGGATGGGGGTGCTAGAAAGATGTAAAAGGAGACCGGTCAGATGGAAAAGTCAGTATTTTAACTGGGGGTAGATTGATTTTAATAAAAAATGTAGACTCAATACAAACGTATATGATGCATTTGTTTCCTTTACCAACAAAGATTTGAAAAGAAGATGATGCCCTATATGGAACATTATATGGCAATGAAACAAAGACCGGAGGTGTTTCATTTGATAAAATGGCATACACCGATTACTAGTAAAAAGGAAGGTCGCCTGGGTCTGAGGAACTTGAAACTACACAACTCAAGTCTACTTACGAAGTGGCTATGGAGATATGGCCTTGAAGAACAAGTTCTACGGAGGAGAGTTATCAGTGAGAAGTATGGGAATGGGATGCATTGGATTTCAGATGGGGTCACCAAAACTTACGGCGCAAGTGTATGGAGAACAATCAGAGGCTTGTGGTCCTCTTTCAAAGCAAATACAAGCATCAATGTGGGAAATGGAAGAACATCTTTTTTGAATAGATAACTGACTTGGAAAGGGGTCTTAAAAGATCCTGTTCCCTGATATCTTCAGTTTTAAGAAACAGCAGGATGCAACAGTAAATCAAATAGGGGGCCATCAGGGTCAGAACTTGAACTTCAGAAGACTGCCAGGATTGGGAGATACAGAGAGTTGATGAGTTAATTTCTGCCCTGGAGCATTCAAAGGGTTTGAGGAACAAGAGGACAAACTAATCATCTTATGATGATTTGATCCATACTGGTCAACAAGCTACATTGTGGCCTTGGAAACATGTATGGAAAGTCAAAATTACATACAATATAGATCGTTTTGTTTGGCTGATAGCTAAAGAAGATTGGCCGACTTAAGAAAACTTAAAGAGAAGGGGCATTCAGTTATGCTCAAAATGTTATCTCTGCAGGGAAAAGTCAAAAAGTAACAGATCTATTTGTTCACTGTGTAATCACTAACCAGCTTTGGCAACTTTTCTTAAACATGAAGTCATTAGATGAACAATTCCTAGACTGACTAGTAAATTATTGGCATGTCGGAGCAGCTTGGGCAGAGGTACCAGGCAGAAGAACAAATGGCAAATAATACCTGCTTGCATTTGGTGGACTATTTGGAAGGAACGAAATGCAAGATTTTTGAAGATTGATACTAAAGTTCCATTCAGAAGATCATGTTGAACTGTATCTTACTTTTTCATTTTGGTGTAAGGAAGGATTCATAGATGATTCTTAGTCTACTTTTAAGAAAATTTAGATCTATGTAAAATCCTCATAAGTAGTACCAAGGATACACTGAATTTGATGTCACTTTGTTCTGTAAATATGGCAACCAGTACTGCCTTTGTGCTGAAGTTCTATAATACTTGTTACCTTTATATTAAAAATAAAAGACATGACTTGTAGTTGATATTGTACATCACAAGATATAAATACTAAATCACCAGACTGACAAATATTTTACTGGGAATATAAAGGGCCACATTTTCTACAGTTGAGTGAATGATTTACAAAGATTTAAAAAAACATATGATCAGAACAATAAGGAGCATAATGGTACCTGAATCGGTTGTTGACCTGTCATTCCAACTGGGTACTGGAAAATCAAAACCATATAATAAGAATTCCACTGAAATCCAAGTCCTACAAAGAAGTATGGTTAAATACTAACCAGAGTAGCTTGAGAAGCTTGTTGCACTAGTTGAGGAGGGCGGACATGGGTTTGGACGTGTGTTGGAAGCTGACTATGAGGCTGTGTTTGCACTTCAGGAACTTGTTGGGAAGGAAACCCCTGTGGTTGAGCCTGAATATGAGACTGTTGGACCGACAATTTTTGCTGTTGTTGTTCATATGATATCAGCTCCTCCGGTTTTTCCCACTAAATTTCAAAAACAATGCATTAGTACTTAGTAAGTGGCCTAAAAGTATAGAACTTCAACCAGCAGGCACTATAGCAGATGTTTACCCTGCTTTCTCCAGTAATATTGTTGTAATAGTACTTGAATCCATCGGGGGATGTGTGCTCTGTCCAATTACATTTCACCAGACCTGTAGTCTGGTTCATTCCAGATGCAGCAGATGTAGCAGTAAGTGCATCTTCTTTTGGTTTGACAGCAGTGGCACAAGGTGCCGCTGCTTGAACAAGCCCATGCCATGGAGACTGCAGGACGGTATTTGTGAGCAAATAACCTCAATTTGCACAGTAACATTTACTCTTAATACTCGAATATTCTTGAAATAATTATAGTTATGGCAAGGAAAACACAAAACTCAGCCCAAACTAGAACTGGATAAAACAGATCACAAATTAGGCCATAGAACATACAAGTTTAAAGAGAACAATGGCCAGTAAAGACCATATATCATTCCAGTACCATAGGAAATTATTTTCAAAAAGAAAAACTTGAGAATCTCAAAATCCCAAGTTGCAAGAAATTCATTTTGAAAATGTTCTCAACTGTACCTGTTGTTTAACATCTTGTGTGCCCTGCTGGACTGCTGAGTTTTGGCTAGATGGTTGCATGAGCTGCAATTGCTGCTGAAGCTGAGTAAAGGTTTGCTGTGATGATTGAAAACTCGCCTGCAGAGTTTGGGTCTGTTGAGACAACATCTGTGCTAGTTGGGAAGGTGGCGGATGAAGATGTTGGACCAACTGCTGCTGAAAAGGCTGCTGGTTTGCGTTTGCAGATGTAGCATGTAGTTGCATGTTGTTACTTAAAGGTGTATGTCCAATGACAGGTGTCATACTACGCTGCACCTGAGGCTGAGAAACAGGTGATTGCCCAGTCAAACCAAGCGACTGCTGCGACGGCATTACCTGACGGAAAGGACTTTGACCAGAAGAGTGGGACATTTGTACTTGATTTGTCTGCCCGAACAAAGCATGAGAAGGTTGTCCCTGTGACATAGGTGTTGAGGCCGGAGGCTGAAACTGTACTGAAGATGGTAAATGCTGTGATGACTGAAGTGGCTTCTGTAGTGGAGCAATTTGTGGGCCAACAGTGGAGAATTGTTGAGCAGACTTGCCAACAAAAACACAACTTAGCACAAAAACAACAAACAGAAACCATTCTTAAGATTGAAATAACATTAAGCAAGTTTCTATAAACACATACCAGTTGCGATGGAGGAGCAGAAGGAGCCGCAAGTCCTGTAAGTAACCCATTTCCAGTGCCAGTAACACTCCTGAAGGAGCCACCCTAAAATTTTGTGCAGGCAGCATTAGAACAACACATGTTTCTATACATGTGCAAGTGTATTATATATACATATATATATATATATATATATATATATATATATATATATATATTGAGAAAATAAGCCCACAGACAACATCTTCAGGATATTCAATCAACTATTCCTCAATTGAAAATTAGTCGAGGTCGATTTCTTCTGGAAATTGCATTTAAATAAGTTGTAGTGTATAAAGCGGTCCAATTAAGTATTGTGAAACAGACAAAGGTCTCAACCATATTGATGCTCTTCTACTTGAATTATGCCTAGCAATAAAGTAGATGTCACTTTAGCTAACAGCTTGCTATTAGAAGATCAGAAAAATCATTCACATTAGATCATCAAACACAAATCGTAAAGAGCGAAACAATGTAAATTGGGCTCTAAAAATACAGAATCCTAGATGAATCAAGCAAAAATTTAAACAGTGAATTCTAAAACCTGATGAGAGGAGATAAGAACACAATCACAGAGACATGATCATTTTATGCCTCTGTTCTATTAATTAGTATGTTAGCTTCTAAAGAAGACAAAGTATCAGATATAAATTATAAAGAATCAATTAATGTTTTACTTTAGGAGTAATCTGTGTTTTATAACAAGTATATGAGTAGTTAGAGTTTGAATGTTACAAGGACAAGTAATGAAATTCCCTCATTGACAAAACCAGAAATCACCCAAAGAAATTTGACCCAGAGTGCAATATGAAAACATGTATCCGCAGATAAATCCAGGAATATATTACAGGTCTAAGAATCTGTTCTAGTTATATGACTATAGCATGTAGCACATGGGTGCGGCATCATTTTTGGAGGGTCCGAGCAACATAGACCATGATGCCTCAGATTCAAATCTCAACACTAGGTGATTTCTTCCCACCTGTATTGGTGGGAGGTAGCAGGTAACCGGTGGAATAGTCGAGGTGAGCGCAAGTTGGCCCAGACACCAACATCATTAAAAGTGACCATAGCATGTCTCTGTAATTAGGATAATCAATTCGGGTTTCCCCAGGAAAGGGTAGGTAACAAATGGTGTACACCATTTGCAGTAGTCCATACCTGATGTGTCTCTAATTCCAACCTAGCTAGACATATTTTCGCAGGTACAAATATATGTCACAGAACTGACTTGCCTCCCTCTGAAACAATTGACCACCAACATACATAGAGGATGTACATTTACCGAGTCACCCCCGAGTCTATTAATTATATAGCTTTAGAATTGATTTCATATGAATGCGTGTGCACAAAAAAGACAAGCAAATAATTACATCAACACAGTGCATGACGGCTAAATTTTCATAAATATTGCAACTTTCCCCTCATAAACATTTATCTGACGGCAACAGAGGATTTTCCTTACCAAATCAGAAGGCATTGTGGTATCAGCCGATCTAGGAGGAAATTGATTTCCAAAACCATGCATCCCTTGGTTGGAAATTGGCCTGAGACTTTCTGGACTCATAGGACGCCAGGCATTAGGGCCAACTTGGCCTGGCAAAGGCTCACCAATATTAGGCGGCGGTCTACATACCAAAGAAAACAAAGAGTCTCTGAGTTCTATATTGGGAAAGACCTCAGTTTTAAACACAAAAACTTAACTGATACCTAATCCCAGGTGTTGGGAAGCGAGGTCCAACACCAGGTCCACCAAAAGCTGGTCCACCACCTCTGAAAGGAGTGAAAAAGAGTGATAAAGCAAATTATAACTAACTAGCAGAAAACAACAAATGCACTGGTTCAAACAAATCCTACTCCGGAACATCTTTTCTTTTCTTAAAATAAAGCACATTAGTATCTCATGAAATACCTAGGTTGTTCTCCAGGTTTAGGTCTCTTAGGGTCAGCAAACCGAACAGTTAAAGGTTGATCGCACCCCTGGAATTGTAAAGGCAATTACAAATTGATAAATGGGTTTATAATGGTATCAAACCAGGAAGACAACTATTAAAATCACAACCTTACCCTCATTGTATAATTTCCGCTCAAAGAGTTTATAGCTGCCATTGCCATATCTCTATGAGAATATTTGACGAATCCACAACCTTCAAAGTAGTTAAAGTTAAATTAGCGAGGGTGAATATAAACTACCAACAATAAACCCCAAGACTTCATGCTTGAATTATTGTTGCTAATGTTCAGCATCCTTCAGTGCAAGTAACCCAGTACTTAACAAGAACTCATTAAGAGAACAAACCAGGACTATGAGAAAGCTAAGATCATATTTTTCAGCAAGGAAACATCTACTTTTTCTTTTTACACTATTAAATTGGTGAAAACAAAAGGACTCTGTACTTCCTAGTGCTATCTAAGACAATATTGAAAAATGAAGTGTGAACACAGGTTAATATAACAATATAGCTCCAAAGACCACTTAATCTATTGTTCACGATAAACAAAATATTGGACATCTAAGAAAGAATGATCCTATAGGTAAATCCTTATAGCTTCAAAGCACCAACGGAATAGCTCAACAATAGTTTATAAGTCATAAGTTTGCTTCGACCTGAGATATTGAGTTCAGAGCCTTTAGGTACTATCATGGAAAAGAAACTGGGTCTCCTCATGCATAGCAACCACAGGACAAGGTGCACATTCATAGAGAATAAAAAGGACTCAATAACACAAACCACGACTCTGCTTCATATCATCACGCATGAGATAGACATCTTCAACACGACCATATGGTGAAAATATCTGAAAAGGGTCGAAAAGAAATATTTAGTCATAGTTGCTTTTCAATAAATAAATACACTATACAACAGATGAAAGCACACAACAAAAGCAAATCATTTGTAATCGTCAGCATTTCATAATAGGTTGACAAGAGCAGCTATGTACTGTGCGGTGTCACATTCACATGACATGGTGCAGTTATATGTGCATCACCCAATTGAAAAGGTTTTCAGTACCTCACTGGTGAGCAATCACCTACTATAATCAATCCACGAAGACATATGTACATGTATGCATGTTATGAAAATTAGTTGGGGATTTGAAGATACAAGGCACAAGCTTTGACTTGTTGAGTCCGTCACATGCTATGCGCATTAATAGATAGCTATCTATGCAAAAGATGAAATTCCAATCGGGAAAAAGAACATGGGAAAAGAAAAAATATCTTGGTAATGCATGTACATACTTCTTCAACTTCCTTCTCTGTAGCTTGTTTGTTCAGTGACCCAACAAATAACTTGTACTCAACTGCACCTATCAATAGAGAAGAATAAAAAATGAGTAACAAACTAACGAGCATAAAGTCCTTTCAACCAACACACACGAAATACTATCTGAACTAAAATGCTGAGGTAACTCAGTACAAAGAGAGAGTAAAAATTACCAAGGCGTTCACGTTCACCATCCGCATATCTAACTTGAATAGGACCAATTCCCTGGTAAATACACAGATGAATTAAGAACTGAAAAATGAGCCAAAAAATCTTCCAGTATCTCAGCAGTAGAATTTACCCCAGGCAAAGTATATTGATTGTGCAATGCTCTTATAGCTCTATCAGCTTCAGCTGAAGTAGCATACTTAATAAAACAACATCCTGCAGAAGTCAAGTTTATATCCTGATTTTATCAGATTCCACAACCTCCACCAGCAAGTACACACCAGCAAAGAAGAGTACATCATTCAGCAGCATGATACATTAGCAAGTAAATAGAATGGACTTTAAGGGGTAGCAAAGGGGTAACAAGTCACTAATATAACAATGAGAAGTTCACGACAACAAATCTTCTTCTTTTTCAGATGCGCAAAAGTAATAGTCCAGTTATAAGCCCACAAGGCGTCGGGATTGAACACACATATATGAGATTCATTCATCCCATCAACAGTGAGGCATACACGCTGCTTGTTTAAGTCAGCCAAATACACCACCCAAACGGGTAGGAATCTCTCACCACAGATATGAGATCCAATCAAGGTCATGTACTTCCTTAACACCCATATAAGACCATTTGAAGCCCCAATGGCTTTACAATGTTTGACTATTCAAAGACAAAATTATGATAGTTCCAAGACTCTTCCTCTCAACCTCTCCTCGGTCACTGATGACTTTACTGAACTCAGCCTTGTCAGACCATTGCAGAAAGTCAGGTTGAAGGCAAATGGAATCAAATCAAGTGATTTAAGAATAATATATTATGCAATTGTAACATTGTTCGAGCATCCTTTTTCATTCAGTTAATCACACACAGACTAAATTGTAGAAGAGAAGCAGGAACGCATTATTCTCCTCAAACAATTGAGAAGTTAAAATAACCAAATACATTCTGTAGATAGCGAGCGCTATTGATTGACCACAGCATGGAAGCTTGTAATTTTCTTTGTATCTCGGAACATGCACTTCATAAAATCATAAAGATCAAAGTAAAAAAAGTGTCATCTCAGAAACAAAATTAATAACTAAGGTGGAGAAACAGAGGAAATCTTGTAACTGAGAACATCATTTGAAAGTTAAAAGTTTACATAGCACAGAATGAATATAATCAAAATACTCCAGGTGGGCATTCTTCCACTTAATCAGACAACACAAATGAGGCTAGCCATACATCACCTGTCAAGTATGTAGTACAATCAAAGATTGCATAAATCAGGACAAAGTATGCAACTTATCACCAAAAACATTCAATCAAATATCATTCATAGCCTGACGAAGATTGATTAACAAACACCTATAAAGAAGTGAATGAAGGCCAGAAATGGGAACTGCATCAAAGCCCAAGAAGCAGACAATTGAAATAACTTAAAGATGCAAAGCATGAAGAGAAACCAAAGTGAGAACCCCATCACTGAAAATCAGTAACCTGACTCACATGTGAAGCAACTGACAACAGTATTCAAAGAGGATAAGCACATTAACTCCTCAGCACCACTTTAACTGTAATATGTCTTAAAAAAGGATCTCGTACTTCCGCATTTTAGTCTGTTGACAGGGACCAAACATCTTTCATATCACTATTACTCTTTTCATGATATAGTTTCTACAGTCCCTAGAGACTTTAGCGGTGAAACTGTTCTCATGCCATGCAGTGTTGACCAACTGTGGCATTCATGCAACTGCTCTGTCAAATTTCTAACTCTAGCCACCTTTTTGAGGCATAATGATGATATATGGAAAAATCGAAATGTAGCAACTCTCAGGGTCCAAATCATACACACACTACCATGTTTATAAAGCAGGACCATAATATGACGGTCCCGTGCAGACAAAATAATCTGTTGTTTGATAGATCTCAACAATGTCACGGGCAAAATAATCTGTTGTTTGATGGAGCTCAATGAAGACACATGCTATGCATCCCATGGGTTTTGGTAATGGAAAAGCATCACAGGGACCTTTTCCCCTAGTGGGACTTCACTGGGTATGTTGTTGTTGTTGTAATCAACTACACTAGTAGAATGAAGCTAACCACAGATAAACTAAATACACCTTACGAAGAAAATTTCTAAAGCAGCCTGCATTTGATGATGAACTTCATCAAGAAAATTACACATACATACCCATTTTTTATAAGGACACATGCATATGCATTAAAGTACTCAAATCATATATCAACCATGCCAGCACACGGCAAAAGCAGTGTGCACAACCCTGTTTGTTCTATAAGGGCGTCACAACCCTGTAATGGAACAAAAATCTAGAATTTACACAACACGGCATACGATGCACATACATTTTGTTAGTGAACAACTACCATTACTTCTGACAATTGATGTTGACCATGAGGCCAAATCTCAAAAACCAACCACACTAAAAAGATTACATAAGTTAATAATTACATCCAAACAAATTAAAACGACATCTAGTGAATCATTATCACAAGAACCTCATTCACCTGTGAACACCATCAAATAAACATTAACAAGCATTCACTGAAGAGTTCACTCGCATCGGGGTAAATAATGCAAGGTAATTCACAATGCCCCAATTAGCACAAGCAATGAATTGAAGATGGAATATTGATATCCTAGGCATCACATTCATCCTGGTAAATATTTGAAAAATCCTGGTGATACATTCAAATATGTGATTGCACCAGAAAAATAGAAAATGGCAATGTCATGCCATCCAGGCATCTACCCACCAGACACATTCATTAACCACGTACTGCATGTTGCAAATGGTAAGCATACAACATATCGAGGAGCTGTAAACTAAAGCATCAATCATACATTCATCTGACCAGGATATGAATGGAGAAGAATAAATGTCTAAATACACATAGCACTATAGAATGATTTCACTAGTATCTCAAATCAGCATCAAGCAACAATGTCAACCACAGCCCTCTAACGAAGAGAGAATCAATTTATTTGCTCTGTTGTTTATTGTCATACATCAACCACTATGAAAAGATAAGCTTCAGATGAGATCTGTTCAAGCTTCAATAAGTCAATCATTCCCCGGAAGTGGAAAGTAGATGATATTGGACTGCTAATTAATATGATAATTTACCAAGAAATAGTTTGCAATTCATCACTCAATTCTAAGGAGATATGCTAAACATCCAGCTGGACACACCATTTCTATTCGATGATCCAACATCACATCCATAAAATATTCCACAATTGGATTACTATAGAGGCAAGCATGCATCAACATGACCAATTTCCACGTCTACAACAACTGAAGAAATCATATCACTACTCCAATGCAATAGAAGTTGGTCACATCATTAGGCAATAATCCAAATGTCAGTCATTTCAAGTGATGTGCATCCAGAGATTCCACAAAGTAAACACAGAAAACAGTCACGCTCACTTAACCTTATACAATAATCATGTACTCTAATTTCTCCAACTAACGCCTGTTCTACAAAACAAGAACCCCCTCTTCACTATTCTCAACTGTCACAGAAAGGTTGATTCACAAGTTTTATTCTCGTCTTCTCCTTGGTTGACAGGATGAACGCAATAGACAGTTGCAATCAATACCAGGCATCAAGACAATTGTGGAAAACTAACTGACATCAAACATGATCTTATATTGCGCCTTCAGCCCTCAAAGGTCCTGAAAAGAGACATGTAGATCCAAAGCAAATTTGCAAAAAAAAAAATCTAGCAATATATACCTTGTTGTTGCCCAGTTCTCTTATCTTTGATGAAAGCCACCTCGAGTACTCGTCCTTGTTCCTCGAACAAAGGTCGGATCTGACATCAAACAAGAATGATCTGCTAAATGGACTGAGAGTTGAGGAAGAATACCAAGAACATTCTGAAATGATACAGGTTGAATAAAAGGAAAAGATGGGATGGCAGCAATCTTGGCAAATAATATGCATTGATATCTAGAAGTTAAAGTTTAGAATATCCTAGTGAAAATGAACTTCCTAGAGCACACAGGTCATGGAAAGCACAGTCATAGTGAGTGCCTTGTCACAGGCGGGACTATTGTTCAGGAAATGTTCGGCTCAACTACTTTCTGTTAAGAGAAACCAACATCAACTGCAAGTCATCAGTTAATCAGAATACCAACATATTATGTGTCCCTTCGCAACGTTTGTTTATTCTTCCCTCTTTGACAGGATATCAAGGTCAATAGTTTGCTGACACAAAGAACTAAGTCCATCCCAATTTTAGATATAAAAGGCAAGTATAAAGAAATATGGTAAAGAGAGGTGCATGATCCGGAAAACAAGGAAGCATATAGAGCAGGAACAAGAATACAAAATACTAGTGGCACCTATTATGAGTACTAACAACGAAGGAAAACAAAAAAATGCCAAATTTAAAGATAAACAAGGACTTACATCTTCTTCAGTTGCTGTTCTTGGGACAGATCCAACAAAAAGTTTGGCAAAACCACCTTCATCAACTTGTTCTGAATGAATATGGATAACAATGAATACACTAAAAATTATATTTTTTTAAAAAAGGCAAAAAAACAAGCAGAGTAAAATAAAGGACCTATCAGGTGTTAATTATGTACTAAAAGAACAGCAAGCATCAAATTTCTACATTATATTGACCAAGCAATATGTCATTGTTTTTTAGTCAACCAATTTCTCATATATATATATATATATCCAAATGTTTGTCTTACTTTCCTTTTTAGTCTGTTTAAAAAAGAATGTCTCTTTCCTTTTTTGGCAACTCTTTAATTTCAACTTTCTGCCTAAAATTACAGGGCATTTTGGTACATTCTACACATCTTTAAATTAAGACCACAAGATTCAAAAGTGTTTTTACTTTCTTAAGCTTCCTGCCAAGTCAAAACCAGGAAAACATTTTGAAATGGAGGGAATACTATATTATATACACGGGATTTCCCGTAAAGAATCATGAGGCTTGACATTGTGATCTAGAAAGAACATAAGAGACATCTGGATAGTACACCGGTTTAGGAACTAAGTTAAATAACTTAGAATACCCTTTAGCCTCGAGTTGTTAGGACCCCACTTAATAATGCTGGCTCACCAAGCAAGGCACATCCTTTTGTTAGGTGGCCTTTCTAAAGCCCACACAAGATCACAAGCCACATCTAGCGTGGCACCGTTGCAAACTCATGGGTGATTCGTATATCTAATTTGGCTTTTATTATAACCGAGATGATGGGCCATCCCTCTACCCTTCTCCGCTTAAATACCAGGTTTTTATCTACTACATGATTCGAACTCATGACTTGTTTCTAACCTGCACATCACACATTATGCTCTTACCACTACACCAAAACCTTGGCTCTAATTTGGCTTTAACTTAGAGAAACAACACATTTCCTTGCTTTAAAGAGTTGTAAGATGTCAAATCAATGTCATCCCCGCTAGCAAAGGACTTGTAAGAAGTAAGGGACATTGAGTGGAGAGAGTGTTCAAGCACCCATTAACCCTGACTCAGAATTATGGATATTTATATAAACACAACAACTACACCTCAGTCTCAAACAAGTGGGGATCAACTATATGAACTCCCACTGACCATGTTTCTTCATGTGATCTAGGTCTTTCGAGACAACTTCCTTCTAAATAAGTTAGGGTCGGACTATATGAACCCTCAATGGCCATGTTTCTTCATATGACACAACTTATGTGATTTAGGTCTCTCAAGATAATTTCTTTCCATGTGATTTTTAGGTCTACCTCAACCTCTTTTAACAAACTTTACTTACCATAGTTTAACACCCACGGATCTATAGGTCGATGCGGGCCATTAACAAACCATCTCAAGCGACTTTCTCTCATTTGATTTTTAATGCATGATACTTACAGCTTCAAACAAATGTGGTCATTTTTAATCTTATCTAATCCGGTATGACCTCAGTTCCATCTTAACATCCGCATCTCTACAACATTCATCTTGTGAATATGTTAGACTTTAGCGGCCAACATTCACTATCATATAACATTGTTGATCTTAAACTTGTTAGCTTTTGGTGGGTTTTAGGAGAGGTAGAGGTATGCCGAAGTACTAGGGAGAGGTTATTAGAAAGGACTTGGCGCAGCTTCAGCTTATCGAAGACATGACCTTAGATAGGAGGTTATAGAAGGCATGAATTAGGGTAGAAAGTTAGTAGGCAGTTGTGCGTTGCCTAGCTTCTCCTTTCATACCAGTAGCAGTAGTATTACTCTTGTAGTTCTTGTCCTCAATTTTTGTTACTATCTGTTGTTTTTTGTACTTCGATTATCTTATTATTTTGTTGTAGTTACTGTTCATTTTTTTGGCATACTTTGTCATGCTTTCTAGGTAATGCACACCATGTGTAGATCATTATTCCTTTCGCAATATATTTATATAGGCACTTATATATAGTTCACATAGAGTTTGGTGAGCACCCAGAGTTCAAGTGGGTGGATGGGTGCACTGGTTAGGTTGGGACATTGAAGATGGCGGCGGGAAGTGAAAGAACAGCGATTAAATTCTCCTTTATGGAACAGTTCTATAACCGAGTTGATTCTTCTTTTTCATTTTTACTCGACTTTCTTATCTTTTGTTCCTCACTGCTGACTTTCCTTTTATTTCACTTTTCTGTCTCCCTTTCTTCAATCATTATGGCAAACACGAAAAGAAAAAACACAAGTCTAAACGCTCTACCATCTTCAATTTTTTTCAGTCCAAATGCAATGAACACTATTGACGAGAAGGCAAAGATCTTCAAGACTGTTTCGACAAGGTCTCTACTATAATTCATTCTTCCTTTGAGAAAATTTCACAAACTACATTTTGTTACTATAATATCAAGATCGGTCATGTTGTGGGATCAGTGTGTTGCTTCATTAAAAGAATTTGGAGAATCCACTTTCATAAATCATAAATGAGTTGGTAGAGCACGAATACAAAACAATCATCAATTTCCTTTATCTCTTTATCTAAAGTAAAGGAAGGGCTCAGAAGAGCCAAGAATATCAAGAAAAATAAAGAAGACCTCTTTTCTTTGTCTTGATTTTGTTCGAAAGGACCCTCTTATTCTCCTGGCCTGGTCTGGTCAGTACCCCGCCGGGCCTCTTTCGTTCCAACATTTTTTTTCGAGTTCCTTAAAAATGGGCTCAAAAAAGGAAGGGCGACTTGGGGGAGAACCAAAGGGAAGTTCAGCTTCCATTCCCCAAACTGTTAAAAACAAAAATTTGGGTTGAATTCAGGATGTTGATTCTTAAAAGGGTGGAAAGTTAGTATTTGATGCATTAAGGAATTTTCCATAGCTTCTATAGGTTTTTTTTCTGAAATTGGCTGAAAGGCTTTCAAATACAAGGAAGTTGTTAGTTATTAGACCAACTATCTCACTCTCTCTCTCTCTCTCTCTCTCTCTCTCTCAAACCCAACCAAAGGAGCACATCTAGTTGCAATTTCTGCGAACTACATTTAATTTTTGTTGGGAATTGTTAACTTAATATGCCTTCTATGGGTATGTTGTGTTCTTGGTCCTTCAATAACTTTTCCATTCATGAACTGCAGAAAAAAGGGAATTCTGTAACAACATCAGTGATTGAATTTTTAAGTGGTTGTTTAATTTGTTATGTGGAGCATAAGTTATTTACAACTATAAATAATGATATTATTTTTCACCGTTTAAAAATTAGGAAAACTAGATGGGGATAATTGTGAATAGGGTGATCTTTTTTGTAGTGATGATGTTAATTATGCTTTGTTCGTTTAGCTTTTTTCACCACTAAGTTTCAAATAGTTGTGCACTTATGATCAGTGGTCAATAGCAACTTCACGGTTATCGCAATTGAACACCCCATGACTTTAAAATCCAGGGTCCACCATTAGTAAGAATGTTGGGAAATTAGCTAAAAACTGACTATTCATACATCTTGAATAATGGTTCCTTTTAAAATCCCTAGTTAAACAGGAGACTGCCCCAATAAGAGTTTAAACCAAACCACTGATCGCAATTGAATAAAATATAACATAAAACGTAGGGTTAACAACACTTTTGATCCCTCGGTGATTGGTAAATTCTAAGTTTAGTCTTTGTGATATCCGACTACGCATATTTAACCTTCAATTACTTGAAATGTACACTTTTGATCCCTTTGCTTATGAATATTCACAAATTTTCAGAGTTATTAATCATTCCATCATTTGATTACGCTTGTGATATGTTGAGTAATATATCAGAAGGACCAAAATCAGAAATTATCAATAATTGAAGGACCAAAAGTGCTATTTTCCCAAAAATGTAATACTAGCAGCTAGTAGGTATACATCACAACTTCAGCCTTAAGGTCTTAACTACCGATATCAATTTCTTTTGCTTTTTCAGTAAGCCTTGAGGTCCTTGACTACCAATATCATGAAGAACATATCAATATTTTTTCCATTTCAAGATTGCGCTACCAGGTTCAATAAAATGGGAATTCCTCTTTTAGCAACTAAACTTTAAATTGCACCCACAGTAGCAAAATAATTCTTGAAACCCCAATCAATCAATCAACTATGAATCTATACAAAATCCTCTAATATCCATTCCACTCTACCAAGTCAATTCTAAATAATCCGCGTCCAAATTACAGTAATAAAGAAGAAAAAAAAGAGAATATGAGGATAAATATGAGAAGTTTGAGTATACCTGGAGACGAGTAACCCCGTTTTTGTCCCGAAAGAGGACGAGGTGGTGGCGGCATCTGGTAACCCGAATTTAACCTTCCAGAATCAACCCCACCACCACCAACAGCAGCATCAGTAGTGTACCGAGGAGGGCTACGGTGATGGCGGGGCCCACGGTATGCATCAGGGCTTCGACGATGATGTTGAGGGTTCACGGAACCATCAGAGAAGGTTCTAGGAGATGGGGGACCCCTTGAATGCTTGTAATGAAATTGATCTGAGTTGTCGTTGTTGTTGTTATTTCCATACCTCTCTCCTCTGTGTCTATCCATGAAGATTAATTGAAATTGGCTTCACGAATACAGCTAATTCTTAAACCCTAATTGAAGAAAAAGGGGTTCGAGTATTAGGGCCTCATAAACCCTAGAGTTCTATGGAAATGGCAACTAAAATGTGTGTATAGTCGATGACGGAATTGATAAATGTGATTCGATTATCGCTGAGCAAACTGACGTCGTTCCGTTTGGACACTTGATTTGAGTCAGTGACGTGTAGTATGTTCTCCCTTGCATACTTTATAACTAGTTCCGCAGATAGGCAACATACATTTCCATCAACACTACTTTTCTTTTCTTTCTTTTTTTACTATATTATAAAAGGTCAAAAACATTTATTCTAAAGTACTTATTTTTAAAAATAAAACTATTTGACCAAGTTTTTAATTAAATGAGTAGTAATAGTAGTAGTAAAAGTTGTATTAAATAGAAGTTGGAAAAAGTAATTTCTTTTAAAAATTAGTACTTTTGATTTTTTTAGGACAAGATTACATATGTCAAAAGTTTATATCTATCAAATTAAAATTAGCGGCAGCTTCCTTTTTCATAATTTGACACTTAAATTTTTTAAAATATTATTTAAACACACATTAATAATGTCACGATCCAAAATCAGAGATCGTGATGGCACTTAACTATCCATCCATTAGGCAAGTCAAAACCCAAACATAATGATACAATCTAATAACTAAAAGCGGAAAATAAAGAGACATAGGAAATATCCAATATTAAGTCTCATATATAAGAAAAACGGAATAACAACACTACCCAAGATTCGTTTCACACGTACAAGAGCCTATAAGAAATACATATAAGTTTGAAATCGAAGTATAAAGTATGGAAATACTAAATACACTATTTGGAATGTAAAGGAAACATAAATAAGTAAAGGTGGAAGGGATTGGCATTGCGGATCGTCCATGCAGCTCACCACTAGATCTCCCGAATCAACACCATCGAACTCAAATCACTCCCTCGTAACCACTAGTATTCAAAACATGATTTGCATCACAAAGAATACATCAAGTGAGTGTGAGTACAAAATCACGTGTACCCAGTATATCTCATAGACCAACAACGAAAGAAGTAGTGACAGAGTATTTAAGAAAAATCTTATTATGTTTACCATTTTATCTTAATCTGAACCAATCAATAAACAGGGTAGAGAATAATCAGTTATCGAGTACGTCAAATAGCCAGATAATCAGGCAATCATGTAGGGCAATTAAGCTAAAGTATTCAAGTGGGAGCAACAATACAAAAAATCAATAAGTAAAAGTATGATGATGAAATGCAATGTTGTGCCTCAAACACCATAGTCCTCTATCAAATTGTATATACTTGCAACTCATCAGTAATCTTTAGAAATTTGTGACCTATGGAGACCCCGCAAGGTCCATATATCGACCTAGACGGTCTCCACGTGCCCCTACAAATGATCTCAACACACAATCAATAATCAATATAATCGCCAGCACAGACGATCTCTACATGCCCAACTCATAAATTATATCTCAATCGCAACACGAATGATCTCCACGTGCTCGACCTTTACTCATATCCAATCTTATGCCAATACATATGCATGATATAATATCAACAAAATAGGGGAATGACAATGCATCTCAATTAAATCAAGTACATGATATGTAATCACCTCAACTATCTCAAGTGTACAATTCATAATCATAACACAATCGCAGCACGGACTATCTCCATATCCTCAATTTTAACTCATATCTGATGTCAAGTCAATGTATATGCATGATACAACATATATGATAATAAAAATTTCAATAATTCGGACTCAAAGGCCAATAAATTCAAGTAAGTTCATCGCAAATCCAATCAAGATTTTGCCTTTCTCTTTCCCAAAGCCTTGAAACACTCTAAAACTATCAAATACATAATATACGTGAGTATACGAGCTCGTATATACCCATATTACTATATTTTAATTTAAAATAAAAAAACGAACCCAAAAATGCAATCCCGATCCTCAAAGGGCAAAAATATAATTTCATCCCAAAATCAGTTACCCAATTTATAGAGTCTATATTCAGAAATGATCCAAAACCGACTTTAATTCAACTTCCAGCTTAAAGAAATTTATAATTTTAACTTAGAGCTTTAAAAATACCAAAAGGTGGCCTCAACTCCGGCGACCAAATCAGAAGTTTTCTTTAAAAATAGTTTACCATCAACTCAAGGGACTTAAATCCAGAAAATCTAGTAAAAAGACTCTAATATGTCCTTCAATTTCTTATTTTCCTAAAAATCCAACCTAGGGTAAAAAAACTCGATTTTCCAATACACAATCATGAAATCAACTAAAATAATGTTAGAAATTAATAGAGTACCATAAAATAAGATTTACATTCTTACCCTAAGCAAATATGAGAAGGATGTCTTTGAAATCACATCAATCCGAGCTTCCAAACCTGTGAGAAAAGGGGACTAAATTTCGAAACAAGTGAAAAAACACAGCAACTATCCCAACTTGAATCAGATGCTAGATGATTACAAAACTCAGCTTTAACAAGCCCAACATAATCCTTACAAAGTTTCACCCAAAATAGCCTTTTGAATCACCCAATTTGCCCTTAAAATGAGAGATGTATGATGTTTTGAAGCTTTAAAGGAACTCTGAAATTTATGGACGAAATTAGGGACATAATTAGTATTTTTGGAATTGTTGTTCCAGAAAATTCAGCGATTGCAAAATTTTAGTTTTAGCACCCGAAACTCATCCAGAACCTCACAGAAACAAATCATGTATGCATTTTAATCATAAAACACGCTATGAACCTGCTCGTACACTCAAAACACTGAAAAGATGTCGTCTTGACTCGATGTTGATCGTGGTCAACTCCAAATCCTTAACTTAACTAGTTCTCAATCAGAGTCCCAAATCACACCCGAACCCCTCAAGATCCGATCAACTACTTGAATAAGTCATAAATCACATTGTGGACCTCATGGAATCGACAAAATTCTGATACGGGCCCAA